>JAVTVX010000010.1:22667734-25067734 GCA_033439265.1 Dillenia suffruticosa | reverse complement strand
GAAATTAATTTGTAATCTTTATAGTCAAAATATATCAAGTTAAAACAATGATCATATATACTTCATAACAAACAAAATTTTATAAAAATTGAGGGGCAAGGACAATCCTCCCATCTTCTCCCTTGGTTACGATTACAGATATGCAAATGTTTTACTTATGTTTTATTTAAAAAGCAGATATGCAGAAGGTTAGCTCAAGAAGGTCAACTTACATGTTCTAGTGGTGTATATTTAGGATGTTTCCCTTCACAACTTTACTGGTGCTTAGGCAATGATTCCAACAGAAGTGGACCTGTACATGAAAGATCAGATGTCAGTTGAATGGCAAATCTGGTGGAATAATGTAAGAAAATGACTGAAATCTTATTGTTCCATATTGAATGTCCGGGGATACCTGGGGATACCTTGCTAGATAGGGTTACACTTGGCCCAGATAATCTCTGATTACCAACTCCTCATGATCACAACCCTCTAACACTGAACATGCAACTTACAATGAAAACAAAGTAATCAATAGGATGATTGATTGATTGGCTAAGAAATATTGGGGAAGGGAGTGTCCGAGGCATCACGAAAAATCTGTTTATAAGAACTCAGCTATATAGTAGAATGTATATGAACCGGTAACATGAACCTAACCCATTTATGAACATATTTTGTATGATATTCACAGCACTGCAAGGTTTTTATACAAGTGGCCAACATCATTACGTATATGTTCAAACCTACACTTATAGATGGTCATATCAAGTAGTCTTAGCAGAATAACAATGAATTATTAAAAGTAAAGAGTTACCGTACGGAATGAAAATGAAAAAAAAAATGCTAATCTGTGAAGACAATCTGTGTTGATATGCCAGCATGGCCCATATCATATACCCAAGGTATTGCATCCAGACATTTTATGCCACCTTATTACTGTTGCCTCGTGCAACAATAATGACAACAAACAGACCCGAAGTAAAAAGTTATAATACTAGCAACAGAGTAAAATTGCTTACTGCAGGACCTTTATAGCATTAACAAGAGTACAATGCATACGTAGGGAACCGGTTACATAGATAGCTGGCAAACCTGCAACTTAAAACCAAATAAAGATCAATTAATGGAAGGGGGAAAAAAGAAGGAAGAGCTCTGACACTTGTCTATAGCATAAACAGAAGCTACAAGCGGAGCAGTTCGTCTTTGCAGTCTGAATATTGTGGTCCTGGTATGTATATTCCCCATGAGTATTGAACCAATTTAGTATACTAATGACAATACTGTTAACAATGTACCTCTGTCACGGTAACATAATTTATTCACTTAAACATCCCATCTGGGGCCAAATCCAAGATAAAAATTTTGAGTTATCTTTTATGTACACAAAATGGGATGCATCCCATGTCATTGGCACGTCGATGTCTGGCATTTTGGACATGTCAACACTCTCTCCCCAGGTGACATGTTGATGATTATTAGAACAGTCATTTTGTACTTTTCTATCTTTAACCTAAGAATGACTAAATATTAACTTTGGTGCTAGCCACCAATCCCGTCCCGATACCCAGGTTTTACATACTAACATTTTATCTTACTCTTTCATCGCAAGGTCTTCTGCTTACCTCTCAGCCAAGAAAGTACAGAAACAAGAAATCCAACCAAAAGAGTTAGTTTCTGGTGCATCCAAAGAAATTTAGAGGTTCAAAGACACATTCGGAATCGCCTATGGTAGTCTGGAGTTGCCAGTATCTGCCACAGAGAAGCTGGAGTTATGAATCGAATTCACATTTTACTCTTCGGCTCCAAGAACAGAATTTAATTTGCAAATGAACTTGGGGCCATAAAATACCATAGTTAATTTGCAAATCGAACTCCTTTTTTCATTTGGTTCCAAGAAAAAGGTCTATAAAATACTAAATCAATTACCATAAATCCCAAATTAAGTACAGAAAAGAAGGCAGAGAGAGAACCTTCTTTTCCTTCTTTTTGTTTCTTGCGATTTCTTTCTTTCATCCACCTCTTCATCCTCGATTGAAACTCAAGAAAAAGGTCTTTAAATACTCAATCAATTACAATAAATCCCATAGTAAAGTACAGAAAATAAGGCAGAGAGAGAGAAGCTTCTTTTCCTTCTTTTTGTTTCTTGCGATTTCTTTCTTTCATCCACCGCTTCATCCTCGATTGAAACTCCAAGAAAAAGGTCTTTAAATACTCAATCAATTACAATAAATCCCAAATTAAAGTACAAAAAATAAGGCATAGGGAGAGAACCTTCTATTCCTTTTTTTTGTTTCTTGCGATTTCTTTCTTTCATCCACCGCTTCATCCTCTATTGAAACTCCAGACATTCAAAAAGTTTCCGATTAGAGAGAACGAATCAAATTCCGAAGACAGACAATCACTAGTGCGAGGGGGAAAAAGAGACAGAGAATACCTTTATCTTTCTTCTTTCTTCTTTCTTCTTTCACTCGATTTCTGCCCCAGACGGATTCGTCGTATCCGATTCAATCTATAGAAGATATTCAATGGTTTCTGATGTATGTGAGAGAGAGAAGTGACTTCTCTTCTCCCAAGAACGTTAACGGCTCCGGTTAGTGGAAGGGGAGGACGAGGCATGCAATTGAAGGAGATGAAATCCGGTCGTTTTTACGGATGCTTGCTGATATTATGGGAATGACACTGGCATCATAAGTTAAGAATCGAGTTTTGATAACGATGAAAATAATATCGGAAGAACTTCTTCTCAATTAAGATCTGATAACAGCTCCATTGAGATTAATTGGAGTAAACTTTCGCATACTCTGACACTGGATCAAGTAATATAAAAAAAAGAAATCCGGTCGGTTTTGAGATTTATGATCTGAAGAAATTAGAAACTTCTTTTCCTTGCTAACCTGATTATCAAATTTCTTTAGTCGACCGTTTATCACAGCTGTCACCAGTCTGGCATTAAATGATTTTTTTAAAAAATAGAATTATTTTGACCGCGTGTTTGTACAAAATAATAATTATTTTAAATTAAGTTAATTTATTTTTGTTTAAATTAATAAAAAAAATATTCTAGATTAATTTTTTTAACATCTCAAACTAAATAAATATATCATAATCTATAGAAAAATAAACTAATAGATCGTACCACTAAAATCTTATATACACAATAAATTTATATCAAATGTTGGATATTTTTATTAAACTGCAAATTTTCAATTTAGAATTTTTATTCAAATAATAAAATATTTCTTCCTAATAATAATAATAATAAGTAGTTATTTTGAAACTGTAAAAATTTTATTTTATACTATACAAATAAAATCATCTAATTAAATTTTTATTATTAATTTATCCTGATAATATGTATAAACTTATCAATAGAAGCTAAATTTGTTGGGTAATATCCATCCACACCCTTAAAATGAAAGGGTTGAAGTTTGATTTCGTGAGTCAAATAGTAAAAGGGTCTAGCCCTCTAGCATACTAGTATTTTTAGGAAAAAAATTCATACCACGTCTATTTATATATTTCAAAAATTAATAATAATTTTGATCAAATTAGTAGTATAATTCTGTCATGAAAAAACTTTTTATATTATAAAAAAATTAAAAATAGCGAATCATTGGATTATAATTAATAAAATTAAAATTTATGATCGTGTTAATAATACAAACTGGTGTTAATAATACAAACTGATTTTATATTGGCATCATACTTATAATATGGCAATGAATCGATAGAATTATAGGTATTGGATGTGACAGAAAGTCTATCACAGAAAAATACGGGTTGTCCCCAATCCTTGATATAAATTTGAAACCTTGATAGAATTATAAGTGTTTGACACATCCGGCGAGCGACTGGCGTCGGGCCTCGGCTCTCCCGTCTTCGACTCTGTCCCGCCCCTGAACTCGTTTGTACTCTCTCCTCTCTCTCTCTTCACTTTCTTGCTCTCTGTCTCACAATTGCTGTATGTGAATTGAATACCCCTCTCTCTGTTTCAGGATCCGAAGTCAGCCGGCGGAGATACCGGCTCAATTGAAGGACTTGAGTCGGAGATAAACGTTACAATCAATGGTCCATCCGGCCCCTGTAATTCGTAAGTACTCTGCCGAGCTATTCTCTCTCTGTCTCTCTGTCTCTCTGTCTCTCTCTCTGTCTCTCTCTCTCTCTCTCTCTCTCTTAATAGAGACATGTCTTTCCTTGGTTGGACATAGATTTCTCGACTTGTGACAGACATTAATTTCTAACCTGATTGACAGAGCTCAATTTGTCTACTAGTGTATAACACATCCACCTTTTAATTAAAGTCTATATGCTAAAATTCAAAATTCAGAAGTTTTCTATTTTTCAATATACTTCCACAAAAACACCTTTCAGCACATTCCAATCCCAGTTGGAAACAACATTTCCATGGAAAATGGCATTCTTTGATTAATAATGCACGACAACAACAAAAATATGATCTCGCTTTTGTGATGGGTCAGGCGGTCATGCTTTCAATTTTTTTTTTTTTTTTTTATGTTTTCCAATTTTAAGAAATAAAATTCCCATGAAAAAATAATGACATTTCGCCTGCAGGAATTTCAATGCAGCCATAAGCTCTTCAAAGCCAGGAACCTCAAAGGTAAATTCTGATGCACCCTCAAGGACTTCCTCCTGTATGCAAGTGCATATGTGCTCCAACCCCACCCCGGGGGTATTGGCTTCACCCTTGGCGACCGGAGAAAGTTCAAGGGAAAATGAAAGGGCTTCAGACATCGAAAAAGTACCCTTTCATGGTTCTGCCATTCAACACAGTTTTCTTCACAGAAGTCGGTGCCTAAAGATAAAGGTATATATTTTGCAGCATATATAATTAAGCCGAAAGAAAAAAAGGAACAAAGAGAGATATACAATAACACCCACATTTCTCATTGGTGTGAATTTGGGGGCCAATAGATTGCATTTGGTCTCTGGGTAAAAGAAATTTCTTCTCAGGGTAAAAAAATATGAATCAAAATCAATGTCAATACACGCCACTTCCTATTACAGAACACACAAACATAACAGTTGGTTGTCTCTACCAAAAGAAACTTGGCATACAAGGCCAAGGACAAGACCACCAAGGTAACTATTTCAGCAAAATGGCAGACATGGGATAAAAGAACAAATATTTTGAAATTAACAATGTGGTGAAAAATTATTCTATCAAAAGAAAAACAGTGTGGTGGAAAAATATTACCATATCGACTGTAAAATCTATGGTCAAACCACGTATGCCTGGTTCAAGATGTTCTACTTTGCCTTCTTGATTAGAATTGATGTTCGGAACTCTACATCATCCCAAATAAAGATCCACCAGAGGTACGTAAGGGGAATGGTTGCTGCGTGCCAGAGGGCATGAGCATCCACAAATCCCTTGTAGGGAGGAAAATCATAAATCTTCAGGAGCATGACAAGACCACCTCCTACAACCACCATCCACAACTTCCACCTTGATGGGTGGTGAGTGACACCTGCCCATATTGCCCATACAAGAAGTTGCACTATGCCCATCGTCACACATACCTTCATGTTCAGACCTGCATATTTGTTGATCATGTCACAACACTGCCATTAGTTCATACTCACTACCCAGCTAAATGCTAGTCTAGGAGAGAGCTTTTTTTTTCAAGCATATCGGTGATTCAGCCTGAGATCTGTACCGAGATAAGGTACAGGTCACTGTGAGAGGCACGGCTAAACAAAATCACAAAATTCACCTAGAGGTGATATATGCTGACACCATTATTTCGCTTGGACCAAGGTCTCTTACACCATAAGACTTTCACGTAAATGGGAAGCATGTGAAAATTGGCACCAAAAATCCCATATATTTCTGCGTCTTTTAGAAACCACCACTCTTACGCATTTTATCTCATGATATTTCCTTAGAAAGGAATGCATTGCCGCTAACTCCATGTTGGACATCCTCCACTATGTTCCCTCTTTAAGGGACGCCAAAATAATTAAGTAAACCTAAATGTCTTATGTGGAGTTAACCAGTTCTCTGTGCTTTAAATGGACTATGTTATATACCTTTCAGCAGTTTGAAGGAAGATTACAAGTGTTTCTTTACATCACAAGGAAAATTGTCATCATATAGAATCCCCAGTTTTTAAGTTTCAAAATTAAGTCAATGGAAAAGTTCAGAATTTGAGTTTCTTTTTGGGAGCAAATGGGATAAAAACCATGTGCAAGAAAACTTTTAATTAACCTAAAACATTCTTCCATTTCTCCTTCAAACATAATTGATTGGGAAGTTCCCACAATCCATACCATGTTGTGTATGATCAAGAAGGCAGCAAATAGAAGAGAAAGAGGTCTTACCATAGTCAAGGTCAACGATATTCAGATAGAGGATATGGGTTATCACAAAAGCAATAAATGGAGCAGATATCATAACCCTGCCGGCCTCACTCCTTACACTGAAAGCTCGTAGTATGGCAGCGATTAGGGTATAACCAAGAAGAGCTACAGCTGATGAATAATCGAGTTGCTCTGTTAAGTCCACATCTCTGCCAGTAATTCAATTGGAGAATGTCATACTGAGTATCTAAGTAAAATTAACAAAGAAATCCCTGATACTTGCAGTCTAAAGATGTAAAATAAAAATGAAGGCAAGAGGGGTGACTGTGGAACACGGGCATTGGACTTGTATAGTCAATTTTATCACATTCTAATTGAAAACTAAGAGATTTAGTAACCTAAAAAGAAGTGAGTTTCAAGGTTCTTGCAGGATAGTTTGCCTGCGGAAAAACTAAGATGATTCAATTGCTAGGAGTTTCGTATTAGTTGGTTTCAACATCCATCGAGAGCTTCGGGGTATTTGCATTATATGGAAGCATGACAACATGAGAAGACTCCTCCCACAACATACATCCCTTTTTCTGTGTGCCTAAGGGTGGCTTTATAGGTGAGTATGGGCAGAGGAAAGTGAGGACGGTATTAAAAACAAATTGGCTAAGGCTAGGATCTGACCTTGGTGGGATTATGCTTAGATTTTGAGAGAGCTGCAACAATAGATTGGCAGAAAACGGTTTTGAATGTCAACAGCACCACCAATATGCAAATACAACAGCCAGTAAAGAGTACTAAAACTTGAAAGTCACCTGTCCGGTGCAAAGATCAAAAGCCTGAAACTTATCTTAAATCTAGATAAGGACTGTGATCCTAATTCATTATCTAAGAATGAACAAATAAATGCTAGCAGTGGATTTCCGGAGAGAATTAAGATTCAAGACTCTGCTGTTCCAACATTATTGGACTGATAACGGCAGTCAAAAGATAATAATTTATAAGAAAATACACAATTACCCAAAATCTAGGGAGGAAAGACTAATAACCCTCACCGACTGTGGAAAACAGCACTCCAGAACCAGGAGTTCACAGCCAACATCCCGTAGATATGCCACAAACAAGTGTATTCATAGTATGGCTTTCTGTTTGGCCTCAAAGGTAACTTGTAGTATGAGAGTATATTAAATGATACCCAGCCGTGGAAATTTGTGGCCAGGTTGAGTGCAGAAAGAGCCGCAGATACAGGTTCCTACATAAAGGAAGTAAATACACACACTCGACAAGCCAAATGAAATCTTCAAGATGATAGTATTTAGGTAATAACGTGTAGATTTGCAAACCTGGATCCCATAAACACGAGGAAATGGCCATTTTCCATGATATTTGACCGGAATTTTACCAAGTTTTTCTCTTTCTTCCTCCCTAGCAACCATGCAGTGATATCGACAATCGCTGCGGCAGTTCCCTTTTTTCCACTGCAAATATAGTTCTTGCAGGTACCATGGAACATTAGTGGGATTTGCATCAGATGAATATTTACAGTGGTGGAAGCACTCGTCACCCATACATCCAGTCGTCTCACACTGCTGTACACATACCCTGAAAAACCAAAATAATTTTCAGGAAGATAAAGCTCCAACATTAAAAAAAAAAAAAATGGAGAGAGCGTGGGTTGTGTGTGTGTGAAGGCGTAAATCGTAATGTATTGATCCATACATGTTACAAATCGAAGAATAAGGCATTCTCTAAAACGGGTGAAAAATAATTACGAAAGAACATGAAGAAATAGTAGAAACACTACCAAAACATGCCAAATATCATCAAAGAAACCCTTTTAAAACACTAGTAGCAAAGCACTATAAGCTGACTCTGAGACAGCATTGTGCTACAAAAGGGGGGGGGGGGGATGCTCAGGAGATGCTTCTTTGAAATCCTATACAAAATACCCACGTTGCTGCATCAAACAATATTGTTCATTCACTAGAGCTATCCCACCCTCACAGTTAGTGTTTTGCTTATTCCACACATTGATCGACCATCCTCAAACTTTCATTCCAAAAGAGTATCCTGAGATTATCCCACAAACATGTTGAGACATTGAGATATTGAATGAGAAGTCCAAGAATTCAATTAAGATTCCTTTCGAGTTCCAAATCTATATATGCCGTCATAAGTCATAACCCCAAGGATCTGTGTTTTCTAACTTGCAACTTATGCTATGCGGACATTCTAGAAACAGTTGTATTTCCAGAAATGCAATTGATAACGATGACTCTTATTTATCGTAATTAATCAAATTACTATTTAAAACAATAAAATTACTTAATAAATCAATTGCAAATGCAAAGCAACACTTCTTTTGGTTTTAAAACAATAAGCTAAAATCAATTCTAGGCATTTAAAATGTCCAGCTACCCAGTTTTAGTATAAGAGAATGGTCAATATCATCTCCCAGCTTTCATCAAACTTTTTATTCCGACATGCATTTTTAAACTCATTTCCTGCATGCTTCGGTTTCTCTCCTATAGACTTATATAGCAAGCATCACGTGTATTAATATTTCTTAATTTCTCTTTCCACCCACTCTTTTGTAAATATCGTTATCCTTCCCTTTATCATAGGCGATTTAAGATATAGTTTTGGAATTCTAAGAACTTACATGTCCGTATATTTATAAAATTTTTATATTTATTGAAATAATTTACTTTTCTAAAAATATTTTAATGGTATATTTCAATAATTAACACTATATTTGTACCCTCAGTTTGATAATTAATATTTAGTGTACCTTCGAAATCGTTATCATTTAGATGAAATTTATTTTTTCTAGTGTTATTACAGTAATATTTCTTGAACCCCACTTGCAACACCTAAGAAGAGCTGCAACACCATCCAATGATTACTAGTCCTCCTCCTTTTTGTTTTTTGCTAGAGGAAATATTCGGTATAAATGGCAAGTGTTTGATTTACTTTATCTCCGGCAAACTCCATCGATCATGGAGGTAAAAATAAAAATAAAAATAAATTTAAAAAATTAAAAATAGAAAAACATACCATCCGACGTATTGTTATAAAAGAAAAAAGAAATAACAAAAGTTATCGATCATAAATGATCATTGGATGAATTTTATTCAAAAATATATTAGTTGAATTATAATTCATTAATAATACGAAAAAGACTTGAAGTATTAAATATAGTTTTTCAAGTTCAGAATTTTATTTATTATTTAAAATACAATTTAAAATGATGATAAATAATTTATTTGTTTGATTTTCCTTTCACATTTTATTCACAAGCATTAAGTAATCTTCTGGATGTATATTAGAATTAAGAATTTCATTTCACTATTTGAAAATGAAAATTAACTTGGAACCCAAATTCGTAGGGGCACCGAAAAATACTAATTTTTCAGAAGACGTTTTTTTTTTTTTTTTTTTTCAAATTTTCAAAAAGACTTTCATATCTCATTTTATGCTATGCATCTTGTGGCATACGTCTTCTCAGTAAAAGGACAAAACAGGAACATATCAAGAGGTCACAATTGCGATTGACAAAGAAGTGAAAAGGAGAAGTGTGAAACCTGTAGATTGGATTAGCATCACCAGCACTTGCGTGAATAACTGAAATAAGACAAGAAAGCCATACAAAGAGCAAAATCCAAGCAAGTTTCACCATTTCCTTGGTCAAATTCGCAGAAACCAGCAGAGATGGAGACAGAGATGGCAAGATCTTCTGCAGAATCAACGGCTGTTGATGAAGTTCATATTGCAGGGGCTCAGAGAAGACTTCGAGAGCTGAGCAATGGGCGGTGAAGTGTGCGAGGCCGATGCTTTATTATCGATTTGGAATGATAGTGATGAGAGAGAGAGAGATGACAGCGCAACCAAGAAACCGAAGAGAGAGAGGGAAATGCCCGTGCTCGTGGACGAGGCGTATACATTACGTGATTGAAATTGAAGTTTGTGTCCAAATCTTGGGAATTCAATGTGTTGCGGAGGGCATGATGACACTACCTGAAAATTTAATTTTCTTTGTCTTCCTTTTTTTTTCCCTCCAAAATTTTTCCCTTCCTTGATAATTACTCTGGAGAAATAACGATCTACAATGCAATGACAATAGCAAGAGGCCAAAAATTAGCTCATGTGGGCAAAAAAAAAAAAAAAAAAAAAAAAAATCCTTGATTGAAAGATTTCCTTTAAACTGAATATATAATAGAGGCACTAATTGAGCCAAAGAGGCCATTGCATCTGGCTCCAAAAGACAAAAGTTAAACCAAAAATGAAGGAGAGTGTCACCTCTTTCTCCTTATATCATATTTGCTTTAAATAATTAAGCAATAGAAGAAAAATATTTATTCACACATATTTCTAGCAACTTTGATTTGGTAAATATCTGTAATTTGTATTTGTTTTCAAAACTTTCAAATTCCATGTGCCAATAATGATTCTTATTGCAAATGATATATATATTTTTTTAATTTTATATTTCAGCCTTTTTAAAAAACTTTTAAAAAATCTAAATATTAATACATAATGGGGAGAGTTAATTTACTTTTAAATTTTATACTCTTAAAAAAAGACTAATAATTTTTAATAAATTATTTCCAGAAATATTGTTATTTTATTTTTTAAAATATTTTTCCTTTCTATTTGATGATACTTTTTTTTCCCATACATTGTCCACCAAAACAAAATCATGATTGCGCCATAAACCGGAGGAAACTTTTATCATAACATTCCAGTAGGCACATTATTACTTCTCCATCACTCTTTTGTTTTGTAATTTTTTTTAAAAAAAAGTATAAACTAAACATAATAAAATTTTCATTGGCTTTTTTTAATTTTTTTTTTTGGATTACAGGGATGGAGCAGAAAACTAACCTCTAAAGGAAGTTAAGCCCTAGATATCGCGCAATAAAATCAATACTGTGAGACCTGTCCCTCAATTGGACCCTGTAAGGGATCGACCCATATTAATTGAAACGAAATCTCGTACACTGAGTTGGTGGCCTAACCGTAATAAAAAAAATAAAATTAAAAAAAAAAAAAAAAAAAAACTCTATAACCTCCCCAAGAGAGGATAGCAATTCATGAATACCAACAACGAATGTCCAAGACAAACTAAACTGTCCGCACAAGAGTTACCTTCCCAAGGGATAAAGAGAACTGATTGCCCCTGCGCTTCTCCTATTCATCGTTGACATTACTTTATTACCGTAAACTTAATAGTGGATTTAATTGGTTACCTTAGTCTTTTATTAATTTATTACACAGAAAAAATTATTATTTTTTCCACTTTCTAGGACACAAAATACAATTACAAGTAATACAACTCAGCAACAAAAAATGAAGGAGCCAAACCCTAATGACGGATATTAACCTTTTGGGACAGGCTACCTTGAAAACATTAGGGAAGAGCAGCAAGCAAGGTGCACTTTAGTAAGGCAAAATGCATAATTACCCTCAGAAATAGATTGTCTGAGGGATTTTCTGTTCTGAAATTGTACTGAATCGTAACAAAATTGGCATTTGCCCATGATACTTTAAATCCAACCGTTAGATTGGCCAAAATTTCTTTTTTGAAGTGAATTCCTAAAATAGATGGTGTGGAGGGGAGAGAGGGGACCTCTTTCTTTCTTGTGTGTTCTTTGTCTCCATTTTTTCCTTAGCTATGTCGTATCCGATTCAATCTACACAAGGCATTTAATAATTTCTGATGGCTGATAGAGAGAGAGAGAGAGAGAGAGAAGAGAAAAGGAAAAGTGAATATTATTCTTACCCTCGAGTATGAGAAATGAAAGAAAGAAAGAAAGAAAGAAACGGATCTAGTGGAAGGGAACAGTTAGAATCGGGGCGGTTTCACCTTTCTCTAGCCCAAGAAATTTATTTTTCTTGCTTGCTGGACAATGGTCCGGGTGGGTGTACCCAAATTCAACCCCTAAATAATTGGTTTGAAACCATCGGTGCAGACTTTGATCAAATCAACAGCTGACCGAAGAAAGTTCAAGCAAAAAAGGCAAGGCTTCAGACATTGAAAATGGACCCTATCATGGTCCTGCCATTCAACGCAGTTTTCTTTACAGGACTCATGACCTAAAGTTAAGGCTAAACAATATGCAACATAAAGAACTAAGCCCCAAAAACAATTAATATAGGATAATGCCCACATTAAGCTGCAGAGTGAATTTACAGGCCCAAAAGTCTGCATTTGGTCTCTTGATAAAAGAAATTTCTTCTGAAGGATAAAAAGAAGCGGAAAAATCAATGTCAAAATTTACCTGCTACACCCACTACAGAACCATAAGGACACATACAACAAGTTCCAACAGCTGGTTGTCTCTGCCAAAAGAAACCAGGCATACAAAGCCAAGGCAAGACAGCCAAGGTAAGCATTTCAGAGAAATGCCAACACATGGGATAAAAGAACGTATATTTTGAAATTAACAGTGGCAAAAAATATTACCATTTCAACGTTAAAATCTACAGTCAAACCCGGCATGTCTTCTTTGAGTGTTCTACTTCGCCTTTTTTATTAGAGTTGATGTTCGGAACTCTCCATCATCCCTAATGAAGCTCCACCAGAGGTACGTAAGAGGAATGGTCGTAGCATGCCACAGGGCATGAGCATCCACAAATCCCTTGTAGGGTGGAAAATCATAAATCTCTAGGAGCATGGCAAGACAGCCTCCTATAACCACCACCCACAACTTCCACCTTGATGGGTGGTGAGTGACCCCGGCCCATATTGCCCATATGAGAAGCTGCAATATGCCCATGGTAACACATACCTTCATGTTCAGACCTGCATAATTGTTGATCATGTCATAACACAGCCATTTGTTCATATTTGATGCTAATCTAGAGAGAAGCGGTGGCACAGCCCAAGGTCGGAATTTGTACAGGTCACCGTGAGAGGCACAATTCAACAAATTCACAAAAAAGGGAAAGCCTGTAAGTAGGTAATACTTTCAAAGATCTGAACTGTTACTGATATTCTTAAGTTCACCCTGAGGTGATATACGTTAACACCAATATTTGCTTGGATCAAGGGTCTCTTGCCCCATGGGAACCAGGTGAAAAAAGACATCGGAAATCTGAAATATTTCTGCATCTTTCAAAGATCACTACTAAGTACACAAATCTGATAATATTTCCCCTGCAAAGAATTCATTGCCACTAACTCTGCATAGGACATACTCCGCAAGGTTCTTTCTTTAGGTGACTAGTCAAAATGATCGTAGTATTAAGCAAACCTAATTATCTTATGTAGAGTTGTCTAGATCTCTGTGCTTTAAATAAATTATGTTATATACCTTTCAGTGGTGACAAGGAAGATTACAAGTATTTCTTTAACAGCAGAAGGAAAAGTGTCATCATATTTTTAAAATTAAGTCAAGGCAAAAGTTTGGAATTTGATTTTCTTTCTTGAAGCAAGTAGGATTAAACCATGTGCAAGAAAATTCTTAATAAACCAAAATCGTATTCTAGATCTCCTACTTCAAGAGATAATCGTGTCCTACCATCCATAAAATGTTGTGAATGATCCAGAAACAACAAATAGTAGACTAGTGTGCTTACCATAATCAAGTTGATAGATATTCAGAAAGAGGATATGGGTTGTCACAAAAGCAAGAAATGGGGCAGATACCATAACCCTGACAGCCTCACTCCTTACATTAAAAGCTCGTAGTATGGCAGCGATGAGGGTATAACCAAGTAGAGCTACAGCTGACGAATAATCCAGCTTCTCTGTTAAATCCACATCTCTGCAAGTAATTCAATAGGAGAATGTCATACAGAGTAGTATCTATAATGTAAAATTAAAATTGAAATTTATGATTCTTGCAGTTCAAAGATTTAAAATAAAGGTGAGAGGAGAAGAGCAACACTGCAACATAGAGGCATTGGACTTGTATGGTCCATCTTATCCCATCTCTAAACTTTCTCCTTTTACTACTATTACCTAAACCCTAACATTCTAAGCTAAACACCCTCATAAAACACCTGAGATACCGCTGTTTGAGTTTCAAAGGACCCCTTTCACTTCCTCACTTTCTTTTTCCTATTAGTATCATGTACAAGAAAAGAAAAGGGGTTGGCTTCTATGGGGGCTATGCCACATTCAGACATCCTCAAATCCAATTTGCTGAGAATAGCTTGCTCGGGCTATTACTAATTTTTTGTGTCAGATAAGAAGAAAAAGGACAATAGTTGGAGAGGACAACAAAGTCCAACAATAGCTTGGCAGAAAATGGTTTTGAATGTCAACTGCATTAGCCATATGCAGTGTGCCAAAACTTGAAGGTCACCTCTCCAATACAAAGATGAAAAGCCTGAAACTTCTCACAAGTCCAGATACAGACAACGATCCTAATTCATTACCTAAAAATCAACAAATAAAATGCTAAAGCATTGACATTTTTGGGCAGAACCAAGATTCTAGAAGTCTGAGAGTCTCTCTATCAACATTGTTGCACAGACATCCAGTTACCAGAAAATAATTTAAAAGAAAATACACAATTACCAAAATATAGGGGGAAAAGACCAGTAACCCTCACCGACTGTGGAAAACAGCACTCCAGAACCAAGAGTTCATTGCCAATATGCCATAGATATGCCACAAAGAAGTGTATTCATAGTATGTCTTTCTGTCTGGCCGCAAAGGTAATTTGTAGTACATGAGGATGAAAAATGATACCCAGCCATGAAAATTTATGGCTAGGTTAAGTGCAGAAAGAGCCACAGATACTGGTTCCTACATACAGGAAAAAATGCGACAAAAATTTAGCAAAATGATTTTTTCAAGACGATAGTATTTTGGTAAACAACATGTAGACATGCGAACCTGAATCCCATAAATGCGACGAAATGGCCATTTTCCATGATATTTGACAGGCTTATCACCAAGTTTCTTTCTTTCTTCCTCCCTAGCAACCATGCAGTGATACCGACAATCGCTGCGGCAGTCCCATTTTTTCCACTCCAAGTATAGTGGTTCTTGCAAGTACCATGGACCATCAGTGGGATTCCCATCAGATAACAATTTACAGTGGTGGAAACACTCGTCACCGACACATCCAGTCTTCTCACACTGCTGTACACAACCCCTGAAAAATAAAAATAATTTTCAAGAAGGAAAGGCTCCAACATTAAAAAAGAAAAAAAAAATGTGACGAGGAGTACATAGATGAAAAATGATTTATCATTTACCTTAAAATTTTAACCAGCAAAAATGTAAGACATCCACACACAAACAGACTAAACAATCACTTTCATATTTGGTATGGTGCCAATCCAAAAGAACATCTAATTATAGTCTTGAACGTCTTTTACTGTTTCACATTTGGAACAAGATGAAGTCCAAATCTCTGTAGAAGACACGCCAAAAGATAAAAGTGAACCTAAGCCCATGCTAAGCACACGATTTGTAATGTGTTTACCTATGCAAGTTACAAATTGGAGAATAAGGCATCCTCCAAAAAAAGTGTAAAAGCTAATAACGAAAGAAGTCAAAGAATTGGCAGTCTAAGAAGAACATGCCAAATGTCATCAAAGAAACCCTTTCAAATTCCAGTGGCAAAGCACCGTAAGCCGACTGTGTGGACAACATTGTGCCACAAAAACGGGGAAAATGGCCCAGAGATGCTTCTTTAAATTCTTAGACAAAGTACTCACACCACCGCACGAAGCAGTGTTCATCTATTAGAGCTATACACTCTCACTGTCTGTATTTTGCTTATTCTAGTCATTGCTCGCCTATCCTCAAATTTCATTCCAAAAGACTTAAGGTTATCCCCTAACTTGCAACCTATGTAGTGTTCGCAGTTTCTACAAATGTGTTTCTCGTGTTCAATAGACATATCCTTTAGACATGACATGAGTACCTAAAATTTTAATGACAATAATATAAATTTTCTATAACTTTGATGTGTTGTTGTGTCCTATGTCCGCAATACACAGCTTGCTACAATTAAAAAGAACTAAAGCACTATCCAATGGATTACAAGTTCTTTTCAAATTTTTTCTTTTTGGCAGAGGAAATACATAGCATAAGTAGCAAGTTTTTGATTTATTTTATCTCCCGCAAACTAGGTAAGGAAGATAACAGCAAGAAGGATGCATGTACTGGATTCAAGTAGCTGATACGATGAGATTGACGAACAAAGAACCCTAACCACTATCTCTCTATCCAGGGCGGACCCTTGTGTGGCTTGAGGGGGCCATGGCCCCCAAAATTTTTTTTAAGTTTTTTCTTAAAATGGTATACATAATTAAGGTTAAGAAGTTTTGCAAAGTCAGCAGCCCCAAAAAGTTAAAACAAGAAAGGACTTCCCTCTACTAAACTTTCCCCATCTCTTCCTCTACCTTTCTTTTTTTGTTTTCCTTATTCCTTCTTATGTTTAAAAAAATGCAGAGTTTTATCCTCCTAAAAAAGTAATTGATTTATTACGAAAAGCATTTTCCCCTCTCAACCAAATTCTATGCATTCTTACCAAACATTGTTCATTGTCAAATGCTTATCAAAACTATTGTTTGATTTACCTTTTATATATCGTTGATGCATGGTGGAATTATAAATCTCATGTCACTTCGGAAATGTAAATTTTCTTAAAATCCAAGTTCGTAGGATAACAAAAAAGACCAATCATTTTTTAGAAGATTTTTTTTTTTGTGGGATGCAATTTTTCAAAGACCTTCATATCTAGAGTATTAGAACTTTGGGACTTGGTGGTAACATTACATTATGCAGTGAATTTTGTGGCTTATGATGATTTGTTATTAATGACTTGCTATTAACATATTTATTGTTATTTATTAATTTTCAAGTTTTTGCAATTATGTCTAACCCAATTCCTAAATTCAGGGTCCCCCTCTCTCTTTCTCTCCCCCCGGGTTTAACTTTGTCGCTTGCAACAAAACCAGTTCAATTCAAGAAAAAGGCAAAGAGCTCATCAAAATCACTTCGCGCATTTTTCTCAATAAAAGTACAAAACAGAACATATCGACAGGTCACAATTACGATTGACAAGAAATGAAAAAGACGAAAGAGAGAAGAGTTGAACCTGTAAACTGGATCAGCATCACCAGCACTTGCGTGAAGAACTGAAACAAGGCAAGAAAGCCATATAAAGAGCCAAATCCAAGCAGGTTTCACCATTTCCTTGGTCAAAATCGCAGAAACCGGCAGAGACGGAAAGAGATTTCAAGATCTTCTACCGAATCAACGGCTGGTGATGAAGTTCATCTTGCACGGACTCAGAGAAGACTTAGGGAGGTGAGCAATCCGTGGAGAAGACTGTGACGTCGATGCTTGATTATGGACTAGAGTGACAGTGATGAAAGAGAGAGTCGAGAGCGAAGAAGAAAGAAATTGGGGGAGGAGAGAGAGAGGAAAATGCCTTCTTTTCTCGGTTGGTTGGAGCCATGTTGTTGCCCGTGGTAGACCTGTTACATGGGTGCACGTGGATGAAGTGATGATGTCACGTGATTGAAGGTTGTGTCCAAATCTGGGGTGGCCCGGTTCTCGCCGGGATCTGGGGAATCCTTTTCGTTACAACCAAGTTTTATACCGAAATATACTTAAAAAAAAAATTTAAATGACGTGTATAGCAAAGTAATTTCAACTCTAACCCATATTTATTGTAAATTAAATCCGTGACAGAATATGTCACGAATTGAACTCGCGACAAGACAACGTGACGGTATCAAGAGTGTCACGTCTTGAAAACGTGACATAACTTGTCAAAAAACGCGTCAAATCCTATCGCTGATTGATCTCGCGACAAGAAATATCGGGCCACAAAGGAGAGGCCGCACCCAACCCGCAGCAAAGACCCATGGGTCTAACTCTTTTTTGGCAAGACATCGAAAAATCTAAAAGAGTAAAACAACTCCAACATGAATTATTTATCCAATATGAATTGTTTATCTAAGTAATCAAAGAAAGTAAAAAAATAAAAACAAAAAATGAATGGAGGATGTCTTACTTGAATTAGATATTTTGCTTACTTTGTTACATTTAACTCATTTGACAAACAAAAAAACCCAAGTTTGTTAACTAACAAATAAAACCCTAATGTTTGACTCGACTGAAATACAAGTAGAAGAAGATTGAACAGTCGGAGACCATATCTTTAGCCATTCTGGAGGTAAGTTTCCTGCCCAAAAACTGAAAATAAAATCTAGAATTAACAGAAAATCAAAAAAAAAAAGGTATTTTAGAAGGGGAGCACCCCAAAAGAAGCTGACGATTTTGATTTTGAGATGTTTTGTATCCTCGTTAAAACATTTTGCTGGTAGGTTTTTATTTTTTCTTTCTTCAAATTCTTTTATTTTCTTTTTCCTCTCTCTATCTTACATAATAATATACTCATATGCCACCATCCCAACTCTCTTAATTAAGCCCTATAGCCTCTAGCTCCACTGCTTGTCCCTCATGTTCTTTTTTAATTATTAAACAAAAAAATATTTTTACACTCCGTCTATTTATTTGTTTGTTTATTTGTTTTTTGTGATTTTATAAAAATAGTGTAGAGGGGAAACAAAAAGCCTGAAATCATGTTTCAAATATGTACATTTTAACCAAATTATAAATTATTAACAATTATACTGAAAATAAAATCATATAAAATTTCATGTATAGAATAATTTTTGAAAACCATCACAAATTAATGATCAAAATGACCAAAATATTATAATTTTTTATATTTCATCGCTTGGTTAGTTATAACCTTATTGCACTTCCATGATAGTCATTGATGGTAAGGTGACCGTGGACACCCAGAGCAATATTTGGACTTCGTTGCTCAATATTGATTAGGACCTTGCAGTTGTCAGCTCATTTTTTATAAAATCAAAACAAATAATAAACAAACAAATAAATAAGAGTATTATTAGTGTACAAATATTTTTTTTGTTTAATAATTAAAAAAGAAGACGGGGGATAAACAAACGAGCCAGAGGCTATAGGGTGTAATTAAGAGGGTTGGGGGTGGGTCTAAGGGCAAAAAGAGTTGGGCCGCGTATGTGCCGTAGGATGAAAACAATAAAGTTGGGCATAGAAAAGAATTGTCATTTACAATTAAAGGTCTTGGTCCGATTCTCTGTCTCACCATCAAGTGAGCACTTAGACCCTTACATTATACATACAGATTGTCCTGTCCATAAAATAAAAATGTAGAGAGAGAAAGCGATAAATAGAGAGAGAGAGAGAGGGAGAGAGAGCAAGATGATGAGGTTGCAGGTGAAAAACGTATCAAAAGTTGACCCTCTGTATTATGTATTGATATTATATGAATATTTTATTATGTGAGAGAGAGAGAGGGAAAAAAAAATAAAAGAATTGAAAGAAAGAGAAAAGAAAGACCCATCAGAAATAGTTTTAGTGAGAGTACAGAGAATTTCAAAATCAAAATTGTCATCCCCAAAATATTCATATTTTATTATGAATTTTTTTTTTTATGAATTCTAAATTTTGTTTTTGGTTTTTTAGCGGGAAGTTTACCTCCAGAATGGTTAGAAATGTGATCTCTGACTGTTTATTTTCTTCTACTTGTATTTCAACCGAGTCAAGTTTTCACCAACTCGACCATATTTTCTTGCAAGCCTGTGTCTGTGTCTGTATGTGTATTTCCCTCCATCTCTCTGTCTCTCTCTCAAATATTAAGATTTTATTTGTTAGTTAATCATGTTCTTATTATTATTATTTAATCTAAAATAACATCTACCCTTAGAAGTACACCCAAAGTGTTAGGGCAGGACACATCTAAATATATATATATATATATATATATATATATATTCACTTTCGGTCTTAATCAATCCACCGATCTCTTTTCCTCTTTCTCCATTATTGATTTTGACTACACGCTCTTTCCTCTTCTTAATCTATTTTTTCTCTTTCCAAAATTTGACTATTCCTATTTTATTTTCTCTCTCCTCCACGGTCCACCTTCTTTGACTTATTTTTAATAATTTAATTTATTTAAATATAAAATTCTTCGATTTTTTACCTTTAATTATTAAATAATTTATCACATCAAATGATATCACGTATTAAATCATTTGATTAAAAATCAAATTTAAAATTTAAAAATAAAAAAATTATTTTTTAAATAAAATTTTTATAAATATTTGAATCGATTTAATTGATATATATTTTTAAATATGAATAATTAAAAAAAAAATTGGATAACTTATCATTTGAACTGAATATGCCCTACTCTCGCCTTCCGCCTCTTCGCTCCAAGAAGTAGGAGCTACATGCTTAGGGCACGGCGTGAAGGGACACATTTTTTACCCCGATCACAAAGACCAGGTTCTGAGAAGCGTCAAAACGCCGCAAAAGCTCCGCGACGAAACGCAATTGACCCCCGCATTTCACAAAAGAACGCGCACGCATGGCGTGGTAAGCATGAGTGGGAGCTGTTGTGTTGGCTTCACCTGGGTTAATATCATAACATCCAAGTTCAATTCTCACCAAACCTGACACTTCACCCACACACATGGCGTCCTCCTCTATTCCTCTCTCTCCCCCGCTTTCTGTCTCTCATCCCAAGCTCTCCCTCGCCTCTCTCTCTACAACCTTATCCTCGTCCACTCGCCACTCATCTACACCCGTTTCGTCTTCATTTTCCCACCTTCGAATTCGAAAACCCAAAACCAACCGAACCATTTCATCTGCTTATATAGCAGGTCCTGCTTCCGACGCGATTACTACGAGTACGGATAATGATCCAAAGGTTGACGATTCAGAAAACGGCGTCGTTGAGTCGCCGGTTGCCATCAGTTGGGGTTTGATCTGGGATCTTGTCTCCCGACATAAGGTTCGGCTCGCGGTTTCCGTCGTCACTCTTGCCGGTTGCACAACTTGTACTCTCTCCATGCCCTTTTTCTCCGGTGAGTTTCGTCACCGATTCTATCTTATTCTTTTAGCAGAAACTGAGGAATTCAATAAATCAGGGCCGTGGTTTGAAATTGCCAAATGCATTATTGGTGTCTCAGTTGAAATTTCACCCGATAATTTGACAGCAATAAAGCCCTTCATATTTACCAGAAAATCGGAATGGGGACAGGTACAGAATTTTAGAATTTTTTTAATGATGTTAGCTGTACCATTAAAATCAAGATTCGAAGTAAAGTTTGAGGTGACATAAATTTTCGAGTAATGCTAGATGAACCCAAAAGACCAAATGTGATGTTACAATATTAATTGACCAACGGAGATTGCCATGTAAGATTTGATACATATGGCCCATATAACTTTTATTATAATTTTCTTAGCAAACCCTTTGATTTTTGGTAGTAATCCACAAATTCAGTGCACCACCAAGCAGGCAAGAGACCTTGCACATGAGCTGAAAACCTCCCGTTGCCTACTGGAAAGTTCATCTTTCAACAGTTGACCTAGTTTTATTGGGCTGAATGATGTGTATTACCCTGTGCTTCCCGGGGACATTTTTGGCAAACATAACATTATTTTAGATTACCGTTATCTTTCATGATTGTATAGCTTTTATAGCAAATGGTGCTTTGGTTCTCCTGGAAAGTCATGATATCATTGACCAGAACAGGAAGTATATGGCATATTTGTCAACTGTTAACTACAATATATTAGTGATGCCCCTGTTCCCATTTTTGGTGGTACATAAATAAGGGCTCTAGCTCAAATCATCAAGCGAATCACTGGACCAGTGTTTGGGTCTTATACTCTTCCTTGATGCAAGGGGTGTATATAGGTGATACATAAGGCTAACATGATAAAGGACGACTAGCCTGACTTGGAAAAATTTTTCACAACTTCTTGGAGCCAATACCTTCAAGTTAACTTTCTCAAGTACTGCCTTTTGAGTTATCATGAGATAAATATTTGTTGACAGTGATGATCGAAAATTACATGATTGGGTTGGAGCTTGAAGACCAAATGCACTATATGTTAAATCCAAATACACATGGAGTTTGTGTAATTATGTTTAGTATGTAGTGGAGGGAGATGGCGAATTTACTAAAAATTCAGGACATTGTGATGGTGTGAATACAAGCTTATGATTTTAACACCCGGGAATAGAATCACAAATATATGAGCATTCAAAAATGTCTTATAAAGATATTGCACCTTCAAGACACTGCACATATTTGGTTGAGAGCACAAGAATGATGTGAAATCTTGGAAGTTTTTGCACAAAAGATATGCAAGAATTACATCATTTGAATTACGCAAGTCCTACAGGAAGGTGACATGGGGTCATAATATTCCTCAGATGGGAAAACAGGCACATGCTTTTAAATGTTATAGGCTCGAGCACTGAATAATGAATTGAATGATCGCAAGTGCAGAGAATTGTTACATGCATAGTGCATATTAGCTAAATGTGAACAACTACAGATTTATTAGACAATGATTACTAGCTTTCTAGACTGTGTAGGATGAGCCATTATTTTGTTGTTTGTATGTTGCATCTTATCGTTACCAGTAAGACTTTAATAAGATCACTGCACTGACTTGTGTAAAAATTCTTTCAGGGCGCTTTTTTGAAGTACTTATTGGTACAAGAAAGGAGCCTCTATGGAGTTTGCTTGGTAAAGTTGGAATTTTGTATACACTAGAGCCACTTCTGACAATTGCTTTTGTTGTGAACATGACCTCCATATGGGAGAAGGTTATGGCAACTTTACGAGCTCAAATGTTTCTGAAGATTTTGGTTCAAAAGGTAAAAAGTTCATTCACCGTATAAATGATTTTATAGGTTTCTTATTTTGCAGAATAACTTGAGCTAATTGGTCCAGAAGTGCTATATAGTTCAAGCGAGAATTTGGGACTAGATAGAAGTATCTCTCTCTCTTTATAAAGTAGTTGTATCTTTTAGACTTTATTTATGGAAGTGTGAAAACATTTATATGTTATGCAATGTTTATATTTTTATTTTGTAGAATGCAACATTAAAGTTCCTATAAGAACAAGGTATCTTTTTAATTTGCTTGCATTATAGATTGCATTTTACCTTTACCAGCTTTTTCAATATCTTTTAAGTTACATTTGTGGAAGTGTAAAAATGTGTACCTGTTATATAAAATTAGTTTTTTTGCCCTGTATGATGTAACATAGCAAACTATAGTTCCTAAAAGATGAGGTATCCTTTTAATTTGCTTGCTCTATAGACAGCACTTTACCTTTAATAGTTCTGTTTGTTCTTTTGTATTTTCCATTTTTTTCTTCCTACTTAAAAAGGTTAGGAATATGGGTTGGATCCGGTCGTGGCCATAGCAACTGCCAAGGTTCAAATCCCATCATCATGACCATTGAATTAACAAAGACCAGGGTCCTTTGTATTTTTAGTTGGTGATGAGATTACAGAACTTGGATTATGTATGTTGGAGATACTTTAGACATGATGTCAGAAATGAAGTAGGAAATTGTTCACTCTATCCCCCCTCAGACCTTGCTTCTGTTTTGTTTGATGAGTTCAAAATGTGTGTCCAGGTAAGAGGGTTAAAAAGATGTCTATTTTAAGAATGACTTATGATTCATACAAATGAGAATATTAGGGCAAACAGAACAATTTTGGCTGAGTCAGATTGTCAGAATCCTTTCTGAAGAGTACCTTGAAATGATTGCTTATGGTTTTTAGTTAGCATGCCTGGATGTAGTCAGTCGTCTTTAAACAATTATTAAAACTGTCTGAAATGCCCTATTAATTTGATATTGACTATATTGTTTCTACCTCTGCAGGTTGAGTTTTTTGATAGGCACAAGGTAATGCATATGAAGCCTTTGATTTTCTTATGAGTTCTTTTTTCTTCGCATTTTAAGGAAGGAATATTCTATTTGTAATTAGAAAAGAGTAATTCGATATTTCCTTTATGTGTTTTCCTAACTACCTCAAATTTACCTTCATGGGGATAGGCCTGCTATCCATGTGATTCATAATCTTTAGTTTTTTAATTAATGCTCCTGTTACCTTTTAGACCTCATGGATACAAATTTCTAGGTAACTGTTTTAGCTATGCAAATATGTATGATTGTGGCAAAGGGCCTAAAGCCCTGCCTTATCACTAGCATTGATGGACCTCTATCTCAAAACTTATGGTTTTCCATATTCTTAGGACATGTCTTATATGTTTTTTATGCCTTCACCGCTTTTAATTTCAAATACATCATGATACATCTCAACATGCAGTTTGTCCTGGCTTGGCTTAGGACATTTGGCTTGGTTTTTATATTGATGAGCTCAACAATCTCATATTTATTTATTTATTACTCTTTAGGCTTCTCATCAAATAGGCTAGGACTGGGAGTCCTTACTTAACTTATTGATGGGCTGGACTGTTAGACCTTGTGAAGGGCGTGCCTTGGGGCTCCTCAATAGCATGAAATTTTTAGTTTGTTTTCAGTGCAATTTATTCTTTGTCGTTGAAGCCAATGTTCCCACAAAGATGTTATTGTTCTGGTCTTTTTTTCCCCATAATTCTTGGATCTGGGTTGTAAGGTGTGCTTTGCTGCATCATTCTTATGAATTTGAGCCTATTCCGCTCATGTTCTCCAAAATTATCTGTTCCATCAATCTTCATTTGTACATATCTTTGTTTCTGTTGAATGCTTTTCCACAACTAATGTCCCTATGGCTGTCTGTGCCAATGAGGCTGAAGTTTCTTTTTGTGCTGTTTAGGTTGGCGAACTGACTTCTTTGTTAACATCTGATTTGGGTTCTGTTAAAGATATTATTAATGAGAACATATCAAGAGATCGCGGATTTAGGGCACTTTCTGAGGCAAGCTACTCTACCTAGTTAAATGTGAGCTTTATATTTCTTACATTCTAGAATGTAGATTGCTGGTTTTCTATAATTAGAATGATTTCTTGCTGTTCAGATGCCAAGGGCCATGTGTTATCTTTATAATTTAGTTTCTGCTTTTGTTGTGACACTTATTGTAAATTATAGTTGATGAATGGCAAATGATGCTAGCATCTGTTATGGACCAAATCCTGGTGCTTTATTCACGGAGTATATTAGATAGTTTAGGTAAGTGCATAACAATTTTGCCAACACTTAGAACTCCTGCTGTGCTTCTATTTTAGTCCATCAGAAGCAAACACTCCCTTCGTTTCATAAGCCTGGCTACAGAGGAAGATCAGCCCTAGAGAGGGACAAAATATGACTAAAATTCTTGATTGAACTAAGCTTTCTTTGAAATATGTTGGGCTTGGCTACATGGCTGCACTTTTTTCTTGTCCTCTTTATGCAAGGCACTTTTTGTAATCATAAAATATTGTAAAAGAATTCATTATCGGAAGGAAATCTATGAGTAGAAAAATAATTTAAAAGTGAATAATGTTATCTTGTAAGCAAATTTTGGTTTAGTAATGCATCATAGACTAATAGCAGATACCATTTGACTTAGAACCTGCCCTCCTTTTGGTCCCAGGCTAATTTAAAGGGTGTTCTCTTATATGCTTTTGGCTCATCTTTACTTGATAGTCATCATTTTCTTGGATTTTACTTATATTGTAGGTTGTTGGGACTATCTGCATTCTTTTTGCCCTGTCTCCTCAACTTGCTCCAATTCTCGGCCTATTGATGCTTACAGTGTCCATCTCAGTTGGTATACTTCTCTTCTGCCCATTATGACTTTCAAAAGTTCTTGGTATTTTTTGGTTGTTTTTCTGCTGACAGTTGTAACTTGCCAGCTGTGTACAAGAGATCAACTGTGCCCGTTTTTAGAGCATATGGAATGGCTCAAGCATCCATGTCTGAGTGTGCCACTGAAACATTAGCTGCAATCCGTACAGTAAGTCTTGATATTAGGCTTCATGGTCTTTTCCAGCAAATTCCACAAATGTTTCTAAAATGGCATTTAACCTTCTTGAATGCCTGCTAGGTGTGCCATAGGTTATGTAAGCTTCAATATTAGTAGTAGTTGTAAATTTTAGGCTTTTTTTTTTTTTTTTTTTTTTTTTTTTTTTAATGACAAGTTGGTTATTAATTAGTAAAGATCGTGGATACAGGTGAGATCCTTTGGTGGTGAAAAACGTCAAATGTCAATATTTGATAGCCAGGTTAGATATTGGTGATTTCCTTTTCTGTTCTTTTTCTTTGATTTTTTTTTTCTTTTAAACAATATTTCTGCATTTTAAGCAAGTATTGCTGCTTTATCTCAGCATTGGTGTTTTTTTGTGTTGTTATTACTTGTAGGTTCGCGCTTATCAGACCAGTGGGACTAAGCTTGGGAAATTCAAATCTTTTAACGAATGTATGACCCGAGTTGCAGTTTATGTTTCTTTGATGGCATTGTATTGCCTAGGGGGGAGTAAAGTCAGAGCAGTAAGCTTTCGTAACTGGTTATGCTTAAGTTGATTGTACTCTTGAATTGCCTTGGGTGCACATTATACTTAAGTTGACTGTACTCTTGAATGGCTTTGGGTGCACACAGACATGTGCCATCTTTTAACTTATTGCCTTTGGCTTAAATGACTTTTGATTTAATAAATCTGCTCCATTTATTGGAGGGCATCCATATGCACATTATTGATTTATGTTACCTAGTTAAGCACTATGTACGAGGGAGCGTAACCGGTGTAAGAACTTGTGCGGGTTTGAGCAATAGGTTCCCCATTAATATTGGGCTCCATCAAGATTCGGCTTTAAATCTTTTTCTATTTACAATAGTGATAGACGAAATCACAAAAAACATTCAAGATGTACCATAATGTATATTTTTTGCAAATGATATAGTGCTAATTGATGAAACTGGGGAGAGTATTAGTGCTAAATTAGAGTTATGGAGAGTCATTTAGATTGAGTAGATCGAAAATCGAATATATGATATGTAGGTTTAGCCACAGTTATCGGAATGGTGAAAAAACGATTAGATTAGATGGACAAAATATATCTAAAAGTAAACGATTTAAAGATTTAGATTCTATCATTCAAAATGATGATAATATAGATGGAGATATGAATCATAGGATTCAAGCGGGTTGAATAAATGGAGAAAGGCATCCAGAGTTCTTTGCAATCGCACGATACCACTGCTTTTGAAGGGAAAGTTCTATAGAATCGTAGTTAGATCTACACTATTGTATGGTACTGAGTGTTGGATTATTAAATAATAACAAAAACAAAAGATTGATGTAGCAGAAATAAGGATATTTAGGTGAATGTATGGCAAAACTAGAAGAGATAGAATTAGAAATGAAGAGATTCGTAACAAGTTGAGAGTTAGTTTAATTGTGGATAAGATGCAAGAGTGTTGTCTGTGATAGTTCGGATATGTGCAAAGAAGATCCAAAGATGTACCGGTTAGGAAAATCAAGAACTTAAATATATGAGATCTAATAAAACGTAGAGATAGACCGCTAAAAACTTGGATGCAAGTTATACGTAAAGATATGATAGTTAAGAATTTAGATGAGAAGATGGTCTTGGATAGGAATAAGTGGCATAGAAGAATTCGCACAAATTAAACTAATATATTTTTTGTATATATTTATTTAATTATATTTATTTATTTATTTATTTATTTTAATCATTTCTAAATTTGTCTATCAAATGGTCAACTCCAAATATTGGGATTAAGGCTCAGTTTATTGTTGTTGTTGTTGTTGTTTCCTAGTTAAGCACTGTAAGCCTTGCTTTCCATTCTGTTCATGCCTAAAGTCATGGTGATGGTTTTGTGCATCCTCTTTCATAATCAGCTCTGATTTTGCTAGTTCCAAAATCTGAATCTGAGCTGCTCTAAGTCTTAGCTATTGCTTGCAGGGGGAACTATCCATAGGAACTGTGGCTTCTTTCATTGGATACACTTTCACATTAACATTTGCTGTGAGTCCCACTGGCCCTCCAGTTTGTAACACTTCCTCTGAGTACCATCTCTCAGTACTATCTCATGTTGCAACTTTTCAGGTTCAAGGGCTAGTTAACACATTTGGTGATCTACGGGGAACTCTTGCTGCCATTCAAAGAATCAATTCTACCTTTTCTGGGACTGAAATTGATGAGTCTCTTGCTTATGGGCTAGAAAGAGAAATTCAGAAAAATAAGGTCCTAAATAAAAATCTTGAATTGTTTGCTGTCAATGGCTATGAAGAGAAAAATCAGTCCTTAAATATGCATTACATGTCAGCTTTGAGATCAGCTAGCAACATACGTGAACTGGCTAGGTCTGGGGACATATGCCTGGAAGGTATCTTCAGTTTTCTCCCAGCTATCTTTCTCAGGTCCTTGCAACCAAATTACCTAAATTGCTTAATATTTCAACCTTTTGACTGGTGTATTCAGTTACTCTTCTTTTGATTTAAGACTCAATAAGACACCCACCGTTTCATGATTACTAGATTGAGTTTCTTAGTTGACTAAATTAAATTTCAGAACTAAGGTCTACTTGACCACCCTTCTCTCGAATGGCTGACCCCAATTGTTGGGATTAAGGCTCAGTTTGTTGTTGTTGTTGTTGCTATACTTGACTAACCTTGCCAAACAGCGGTTGATAAGTTAATTCAAGTCAATTTTTCTGTCTGCTATACTGTGTTGTCTTTTACTGTTAGCATTTGAGGCCCAGGCTTCTTTGAAATGAATCCAACATGTTGGCTGTTACTGGATTATGAATTCTCATGTCCTATATTATGCAGATGTGTACTTCTCATATCCCCTGAGACCTGATGTAGAAATCCTAAATGGTCTTTATCTGAAGCTAAAATGTGGATCTATAACTGCTCTGGTGGGCCCTAGTGGCTCTGGGAAAAGCACAATAGTGCAGCTCTTGGCACGATTTTATGAGGTTAATTTTTCTTCATTCCGAGTGCTTGATGGTTTTACTGTGGAAGCTGTACCTTAAATATGGTCTTTTTGCTTTGTTCTTATGCTTAGAGGTGTTTCTTTTTCTACAGCCAACTAGAGGTCGCATTACAGTTGCAGGAGAGGATGTTCGCTCATTTGACAAAAGAGAATGGGCCAGGGCCATCTCAATAGTGAATCAGGTATGTTCTTGTACTTCTCATTTATTTTATACATTGGTTAACTCTCTTCCTCTCTCTCCTAGTTCATAGTTGTGAGCCACAGAGGTGGCCCTTTTGCTACCCAAGAACTCTTTAGCCCTATTCATGCGGAGATCGTTAATCTCTAATCTTACACTATGAAACTTCCAAAGTGCTTAACATGATATGCATCACATCACTCACTGAGCCATTCTTTTGGATATTCATTAAGGTTGATGTGGCTCAGAGAACTTGACCAACTGTAAGACCTATAAGGTTACAACAATATAGTAAATCTAATCACTTGATGCATATAGGTTTCCTTGCTTTTTTAGATGAAATCTGATGGACCCTGTCAAATTGACTCTTAGTTCCTGGATTGAGAACTCGGGTCTTGATTTAGTCTTTTTTCTCTTCAATCCTTGAATATATCACTGAAGATTAATAGTAAGTGGCACAGGAACCGGTTCTTTTTTCCGTATCCGTTGGAGAGAACATTGCCTATGGCCTTCCTGATGATAATGTGTCCAAAGATGACATAATAAGGGCAGCCAAAGCAGCAAATGCTCACGATTTCATAATTTCACTACCACAAGTACGTTATACATACGTACATATGTCTCCTTCTGTGAGTTTCTTTTTATTTTCTATGTTGTTTACCGAGTGTAAATCTATTTGTAGGGTTATGACACTCTAGTTGGTGAACGTGGTGGTCTACTGAGTGGAGGACAGAGGCAGGTACAGTGGGTGGAGGTTGCCTATCTGTGTGTGTAGGAGAGAGAGACCATTGACTGATTGTTCTGGTGTTGATGTTGTAGAGAATTGCTATTGCAAGGGCCTTGCTCAAGGATGCCCCAATTCTGATACTTGATGAGGTACACGGAAATTTCCTGTAATTATCAAATATTGGTCATCAAAATAGTTCAAGATGGGTTTTTGGCAAAATCCTGCCACTAAAATTGTTGGTTGTTGAACCACTTTCCTTGTACTGACAACCGTGTTTGTAGTTCACTTTTCTTTTTTTTTCCTTTTTTTTCATCACCATCATCTGCAGGCTACAAGTGCTTTAGATGCAGTCAGTGAGCGCCTAGTCCAGGATGCTCTGAACCATTTGATGAAAGGAAGAACAACACTGGTGATTGCTCACAGGTTAAGCACAGTTCAGAATGCCCATCAAATTGCACTTTGCTCAAATGGAAGGATTGAAGAACTAGGGACCCACTTTGAGCTATTGGCTAAAAAGGGTCAATATGCTTCGTTAGTGGGAGCTCAACGACTTGCCTTCGAATGATGTTGAAGATGTTGGGTGTTGTCTTGAGGTTATACAGAGCTCTTTCTCGCCCTAAGTGAGTCATAATTTCGAGTCTTCCTTTTCCTGATCCAGTTCTTTTTGTTTTGCCCATTAAATTCCCTCGATGAAATCACCTACTTTACTCTTTTCTGATTATCAGTTGGCTGTGATGCCGAGCTATACCATGCTTGAAGCACAATTTTATTTCTCAGCAAAATGCGGGGAAAAGATTGTTTCCATTGCAAGAAGTAGAAAGGTTCAGATAATGTAACACACAGAAAAGAGCCCCTGGCATTCCGGTATGTAGTCTGCTATAGTTTACAATAAATTTATTGTTAAGATCTGGCATTCTATTCTTCAACTGGCAAACCATCTGAGAAAAAGTAGAATCTTTCTCTTGTGATAAATGTATCTCCCAGTTGTAGAGATTCGAACTTGTGATATCTTTGTTGTACTATACTACAGCAGAAGAAAATGTATTGTGTATCAGGGTGAATCAGAGAAGGAGATTACAGTATTCATGTTGGCCAAGCATTCTGTTGGCAAACTAAGGAAGACATTCATGAGAAAATCATCAATAGGATGAACAGTCGCCACCCCAACCAACCTGCACCTTCCGTCTTTGTCCAATCTCTCTCCTCTTCCACTTCTCATTGTTCCGTTTGATACCTCTGATGTCAAAATCGTCACCACCATCAATGGAGGAGCTTTGTATATATTGCCAGCTGAAAACCAGAACTTGGCCTGGAATTCTAGTTCAACCTGTGAGCAGAAATCCATCTACAAGTTAAGAAATTCTTTAAAACACACTAATATGAATTGACATATAAGATTTGTTATACTTGGTACATATAACATAATTCTATTGAAGACAAAGTTTTTCACCTTTATAATTACCAGCAAAGGAATACAGTGCCGCAGAATTACTCTTAATTGGTTAATGGTAAAGGAAGAATCAGAGTAATTTACCTTGCCAGATTCGTGGTCAATTTTTCCTTGAAATAGTTCAGGAACAATATCAATCTTCAGAAATGGTGGCAGTGGCAATCCCAAAAATTTTGTGGTCGCGCTGGTTAATGGTGGAATATACAACTTCTCCAAATCAAAGCAAACTGAAACTTCTCTATTCAAATCATTGTCATAGACCTTTGTGCCAAACCCAGTTCCACTCCCTCCTTGAGCATTATATTCAAAGTCAGGATATCTAGAGATTCCCAATTTGCAACCTCCAAGAGTCTTGAATTTGACATTGTAGACATTACTTTTTGGTGATGGGATCTGTGTAGCCGTAGTTGAGGAATTGTAGGGCTCTTGCTTGTTTTGAATATAAGGGAAGGTTACTTTTTGTGGTTTAAGCTTCGAGTGAATCCAAGAACATGCGTTTGATAAAATGGGTTTCTTTGTGGAGAATTTATTTGGGATTTTTGGACAGTGAAAAGTGTTGATCTTGCACCCCATTTGAAGGGTGTGGTTTATCATGTTTGCTTTTGTTAAAAGCAGTGAGAGGATATGGCCTTGAATTGAAGCGACTAGTGAGGTAAAAGTTGTGAGGCTTCGGGTTTTTGTGTCAAAAGGACCTTATCCTTAAAGATAGGTTCAGGTGTTACACTTCTGTCACTATCTAGAGTGTAGAACTTTTTGTCCGGGAGGTTAATTACAAGTACAAATTTTTCCAAAAAGCGCAAAGGATGATTCCAAAATGAGAACATACTTCTAATCCTAAAGTTAGAATAACAAGAAAAAAAAAAAGAGTGTATGTATTGGGTTAATGAAACTTTTAGGTTTTCATGCCAAACACCCTAATGGATAGATACAACAACTATATCGCATTTAAGTTCGAGGTAGAAAATGAGAGGTTCAGTATACGTCCAATAATGGTAGTAGACCCGTCTGGATAAAAGCCTAAAATTATGAGAGCCACACGAGAGAATGTTTTTTTGAGTGTCTGTCTTGCACTAAGAGTGAGCACTGTCCACGGGAGGGGATGATTGTGTTTTCCTGCCGGGACCTTGCACTTTAATTCTCTCACTCTACCACACACAATGAATGGGGTGTCTCCGTGATGTCTACGCTCGTGTCACGATAGAAAATTCTTCAATTCCTACTTAAATAAACTACTTTATCTCTTTTCGAATTGATCCATACTATTTACAAAATTATTCGTTCCATGTTTCATCAAAAGCGTGAATTACAAAAATTCAGCCAATGGAGACATGTTCGCCCCCCCCCCCCATGAGAGAGAGAGGGGGGGAGAGAGGATTACTTTTTCCTCCAAAGATCGTACTAATTAGGTTATAGAACATATATCATTCTTTTCTTTTTTTTTTTTTTCCTTTTTGGATAAGGAATAATATTGAACAGTAACCCCACAAACCTTCCGAGATAAAACATACCTGGAGGGCAAGAGAAAGTACTCAAAAGTAAACTTCAATTTACCTAGATCATCTGATTTGAATTTCCTAAAAATATGCTCAATTTTACAATTCAAAATTTTCATTGACAAGCACATACAGTTAAGAATAATAGATGAAAGTTTGTGTTGATCCATATCAGTAATATGAGGGACTTAATGAAGCACCCAATCACCACAGGTAATGGACACTGTCGTGGAAAAACCAAATAGTCAAGTTGGTTAGGTAGGCATAAGTCGCCTGCTGCTCCTGTTGCACACTTTTGAGGCTCTGGCCACAGGTTCTCCAAGTGTCTCCCCAATGATGAAATAGAAACGCTAGGGAGCATATATTCAACCAAAAAATACTCTAAAAAATAAGTTCTCTCTAAAACATCTTTATGTATAAACGAACATGGACATCAAAGACCATGAGATGTGAATGATCCGGACGTTGTTCACAGTATTTGAACTAAACATTTGAAAAGCAACAGTGACAATACCAACACATGTAACTCTATTTGTATTCATATAGTAGATGTGATGACTGTTGGAAGATCATAGGATTCCTACAACATATCTGACTTTACACAAGCTTGTCAAAGGCCCATTACAAATTATTTCTTACTCAGCATCACCCAAACACAAACGGACGCTAGAAATATTCTCCCAAAACCAGAAACATCACCCAACACAACAGTTACCATTCTAGTGATTAGAGCCAGCCACAATCAGTTATATGGTTTAGCCAAGGCATTTCAAGCAGATCATCTGATTTTTCTAAACCCCAGTATGTTCATGCTTTCATCAGGTTACTCCATCTCCCAGTTAATGTCTGCAGGACTGTGTTTTCAACAGACAAGAGAAGATCTAAAGGAAGAGGCAGTTGGCAAATTGGTGCATGATGCCCAGCGAATGACCGATTCAGTCACCATAAGGTCAAGTTGCTCAAGCTCACCAAGGCCAATCGTATGGTTTCTCTTGTTGTGGATGGCCAACATCCTCGATCCACTTGCCCTCTTATTTTCAGCTGTCCTTTTAGTGTCTATTCCAATGTTTAGAGATGAACAAGGCATCATAAAAAGTTTTCCTAGGCCTGGCTCTGCAAAAAGAGGTGGAGAGTAATTTTAGGTTCAAAACATTCAGAAGGCCATTCAAAGATGCCAGAAGTTTAGGAATTAGAGTACCTTCACGAACTGTGTCTTCTGCTGATATGGTGGTTGAAAATGCTAATGAGTCATTCCTTTTATCGAACACCGAATCTGGACTGAAGAATGTAAAGCTTGGCATCGTGCTCATGGGGGTAGAAAAGACAAGGTCATGTGGCTCATCATAGCTTTGGAAAGAAAATCCACCAGATACAACCTGTGGTGTTGATGGATCCATAAGGAAAGAAGAAAATGATGATCTGCATATCACCGTGGGTGACTGGGGATCACATGGAATAGGTGATTCAGCGCCAAAGCTTACGTCCTGATCTCTGACCATAAAAGAGGTGGTGGAGAAGGAGCCCCCACTGTACAACTGACTACAATCCAAACTCTGCTGATGACAATGTTCTCCAGAAATTGTTGCTTGTTCCGTCATCCAAGAATGATCTACATTAAGTTAGACCAAGAAAATCAGGTTTCTATAAAAGAATGGCGTGCAAGGGTCTCTTTACCATCTAAGCAGAATTGAAGTTTTTGCAGACCAAATCACAAAAAGCTTGGATTCAAGGTCTTGATTTGCAATTTATTGTTAATGGGTAACTACATAGGGGTACTTTACTACGATATCGATAGCACTACAGACAGGCTAAAACATCTTCATATGTGAAATTCTCATTAAACATTTTGTACAATCATTATGCAACCTAACACCATCACATTGGTAACATCAAAGTCATTGCTAGTTTTGTTTACATCCAATTTACTATGAGGTGAAGCAAGAAAAGATTCACATAAGTGCCAAGTAACCAACCTAGAACCTGCTGAGCTGTGAGCCTCTGAGAAGAATCCTTACAGAGCATTCCCCTTATCAGCTCCTTGGCTGACTCAGATATGCAATCCCAAGGATCAGGAGGGAACCGAAAATCAGCTGCCTTAACAGCATCAAATATCCAAGATTTAGTCTTTCCCCAGAATGGCGGCATCCCACTTAGAAGAATGTAAAGAATAACGCCGGAACTCCACACATCAGCAGCCTGGTTATAACCACCTGACAGCACCTCTGGAGCTATATAAAATGGACTCCCAACAGTTCCATGCAATCTCTGTCCTGTTCAGCAATAATTGAAGGGATTCAATATTAGAGAAATCAATTTGTTTATCCCATTTTCGGATTGAAAAATGCCAGAAATATCATCGATAGCTACGGTGTGCACTAAGATCTACCTGGCTTGATGTAGGTAGCAAGACCAAAATCTGCCAACTTTATTGGAGAGGAAGAAGCCCTTGTGGCCAAAAGGATGTTCTCAGGTTTTAAATCTCTGTGAACAATACCTTTATCATGGCAATACATCACAACTTCCATCAAATGCTTAAAAATAAACCTAGCTTTGGCCTCGGAAAATCTTCCATGTTTTTCCAGTTTGTGAAAAAGCTCCCCACCAGCACAAAGCTCCATAACCAAATGAACATAATTCTCCTCTTCATAAACTGCTTTAAGATCTACTACATTCGGGTGCCCAGACAACTTGGTCATTATTTCAATCTCAAGCTTAACACTACGCACATCATCCTGGGTAACTAATCTATCTTTTGCAATGGACTTACAAGCCAATAACTCCCCAGTCAACTTATCCGTGCATGCCCTAATCACGCCAAACTGCCCCCAACCCAACTGCTCTCCGAGAATATATCTATCCTTCAAATCCGATATCTGGTTAGATTCCAGAATGGTCTCAGACAAACTTGCAACCCTATAACAATTGCACCTCCGGAATGATGATAATGATGATGTTTCGAAATTGCTATTGCTCTTGGCAACAGCCATGCCAAATTATCAGAACCCAATTCAACCCAAATCCGAAATCCTCTTGAGCTAATAATTTTTTGGTATCAGACCCTCTTTTCAGAAAATTGGAAATACCAAATTTCTAGGCCAGACGCCTAGATTTTTGCTTTCATATACCGTGATCAAACCCCAGTTCTGGTCGCACATGGAAAACAACTGAATTTTGAAAACGACTTATATGGCCAAGAATTTGCTTCACCTGAACATTAAGCAAAAAAACATAATTAAAGCCCCAAAAGACCAAATTGAAAGTTCAAAACCCTAACTAAGCAAACACCTACTGCAATCTACTTTTCAATGTACTTAGATCTGAAAGCTGCACACAATACGGAATTTCAAAAGTCAGACAAAAAGCCTAGAAGACTAAAACCCTGATAGCCAATTACATTTGGTAAACTTCCTGGCATGTCATATTTCTTCAAACGTAGAAAATCACTTCTAGAGGAAAAAAAAAGGAAAAAAAAAGAATAATAGTTCAAAGTTTTAAGAAGCGGAAAGAATAAACATCACTTAAAGATCTATCAATCAGATACCTTATTAATTTCTTCATAACAGCAATCCTCACATAAACCGCAAATCCAACAAGACCCATTATTTAGAAACCCCCGAAAAATTCAGTCACATGAGAAATTACATGAAACTATGAAAGCAAGCAAACCCAGATCCAAAATCAGCAGCAAACCCCAAGCATGAAAACTAGAGAAGCAAGGAAACTCCCGTCAGGAAATCAAACATAGAGGACTGAGCTGTTGAATGGGAGAGAGAGAGAGAGAGAGAGAGAGAGAGAGAGAGAGAGAGAGAGGAGTCCGTTAGAACTCCTCAAGGTGGGCTCTCTCTGGTCTCCCTCAGAGTTGCCAAAAACCCAAAAGACGTGTCTCCAAATTGTTCATTATTTCCTTGCCATTTGTTTATTAATTATTTGATCTATCTTTGTTTTTTCCTTTTACCGAATTTTGAAAAACAAATGAATAAATAATTCCTCGGACATGAAATTGAAATTAATTCCACAACTAGGAAGCAGCTTTTCATTCAATCTTTCGTTCACCGAAATTCTCTTATAGTCCAACCCCACATGGCATATATGATGTTGTTCTCTGTCTCTCTCTCCCAACATGCACGCACGCCCACATTTGCTCATGTTGTTGTGGGTTCACGTTATAAGTGGATTTTGCCATAAGTTAGTCAGAAAACAATAATTTAAGTGGTCATCGTGTGAAAAATGAAAATCAACCGTGCCATGTGACCGCTAAAATGAATTTATCACACCCTATGTCTCGACGTCTGTATTTCCTTTTTTAGCTTCTCAAAAAAGAAGTTCTATATTTCCTTTCTTTATCGTAACATATATTTAGTTTCACTCTAAGCTAAAGTGCCACCGTGAAAATGAAGGGGCAAGCATTTGTAGGGAAAAAAAATCAACCACTACTAAGAATGAAATTAAAAATTTATCTCATATGGATTAAGTTTTTTAGTCTTGGGAGTTGGTTGCCCCTTTGTTCATGGCTTTGCCCATGATTATAACAATTAATAAGATGCACATAATGTCATTAGAAGGCAATAAATTTTAATTTAGTATAAATAATTAAAATATTTAATACAGGATATACTATAAAATTGGGATATAAACACTACCCCATTTTAAAAAGAAAACCAATTGATTGATTGAAATTAAATTTATAACTAATTATATTATATATTTAACTCGATCTCCTACTTTATACTTCATGTGCCATGGCCATGGTACATGCGTCACACTTGAGATGAATAAACATAGAGCTCCATTTCTCTAAGGAGATAATTTAATAATCTTAATTTTTTTAATTTAATAATTTTAAATTTAAATTTTGATATAAAAAAAAAATTGAACACACATAATCCCAACCAATGGTTTGGTACATCCCCATAACATAAAGGGCATTTTACTTACAAGGTGTAAATTGTTTGTCTTTGAAGGGGTAAACTTTACATGGGAACTGTCAACATGGAGTATCAAATCGTTTGTTTAAATGTCAACGCGGACAAGTTGGGACGGAAGAAACAAGAAAGGAGACAAAAATGGGAGAATGTGTGGAACAAGTTATGGATAATGGATATATATATATATATTTATTTATTTATTGGTTTCAAATGGATGGCTATTTTATTCATCCTATCACTAAATGTAATTAGGAATTTTCATTTTTGAAGAAGCTCACGTCATCAGGAAACCGGTTGTCCGGTTATTTTTATATAAATGGGCTAAATTCAATTCGAATTAAATTAATTTTTAAAATCAAAATTCTTAAATATTTTTTCTCATTTTTATATGAAATATTATTTAATAAATACTGGTGTCTAATGATGAGATAAACTAGGTATTGATATTGACATTAATTTTTAATTAGATATTTTTGTGTTGAATTATGATGAGATTTTGATAATTAATATATTTATAATAAATTTAAATTTTAAAAATGATTTATATAAAGAAAATTATTTTTATTATTGTATAATTCTAAATTTATGAATATTTTTTCAGAAAATAACTTTTTTATTTTTTAATTTACACTTTAGGAAAGTGGATGATGAGGATGAAAGCAAGACGCGAGGGACATTTAGTATCCGGGGAAGAAAGTCATCTGAAAAAATTGAAGCCAGAGTTAATTAAAATTTAATTTTTATAATAAAAAATTATTTATATAATAATAATTTTAGTTTTTGTTGATTTTAACTTTATAAAATATTATTTTCTTCAAAATTTTAAATTTTAATTAGAATTATTATAAATAGACTCTAAAAAATTGGGATTTTTAGACCGTTGCTAATTGTGTAACCATAAGTTGATTTTCATCTCACACTTATCGACTAAAATATTAATCGATGAACACTTTTTGAAAAAAAAAAAGAAAAAGAAAAAGAAAAACTTAATTTTGACTTTATTTCCGCAAATTCAGTTTAACAAAGTCAATCAAAGTGCCACCAAAAATGCCGTAATTAATAGTGTCTATCTCATCAAGTTGCAATGGCAAGTAAAGTAACATCACGTGGACCTTTTTATCATGGAAAAAAATGGCAATTCTTGAAATTTATCACAGCTAAGCAAAACCTGTCTCCAGCTAATGCTCCAACTTTCCTCATTTATTTCAAATTTCTAGAATAATAAATGAAGAAAAAGGTGCTTTTACTTCCCATGACTAAACATTTTTACGCGGCGGCCGTCACATATTAATGATAATTTTAAACGGTGTGAGTATGGAGATATTTTAATTATTTTAATTATTTTTTATAAGAAATTTTATTACTTGTAAAATCTATTTTTTATTAAAGAATTTATGAAAAAATGTTATAAACAAAAGAAGATAAAATTGAGGAAAATAGAAAGTTTTCAAACACCCCTTGAAGTTATTATGATTATATTTATCTTATTAGTTAATCTTCGAGAATTTGTCTATCATATTATTCGTTTTTATTTTTTTCTCAAAATAATTTCACACAAACCGTGCGCTTCCATATCTAATTAGATCGGCCTGCCGTTTTGGCGCATAAAAATTCAACACCGATCGACCGGACCAATTCTTCTCGGATTTAAAATTTTTTAATTATATTTTTAAAGGATCATGGTTAAGACGACGTCGTTTGTTCCTTCGCAGCGGGCATTCCCTGGGTTGCTTCAAACTTGGCGAATGTTGCCACTCCTATTTTTTCGCAGGCAGACATACACATACGTCGACAAAATCGAACTGAAGCACTCCAATTCCAGGTATACTTTCATTATAGTTGTCCTGAAGATAAATCTTTAGTTTACATTTTCTTGTTCTCCAATTTCTGGGATTCTTCATCATACCCTTTCTCGAACTCAAATTTGGACTATGACTTCAAGTTTAAGGTTGTTATCTTCCTAAATTCATTTGAATATGCTAAATTTAATGAATGATGTGTTTTCCCAACACACTTCACGGGCTTCTGTTAACAATGCCCTTTTCAACCCATGGTGATTCTTCTCGTTGCTGTTCAATTACCAAACTAGTGTAAGGTCTATGTATTTTGTCTTCTTTATCATTGGAGTGTTTGGGGTCACTTTCGCAAAATTTCAGTGTATTATCTGTTTCAGATCGTGACGAGGTTGAAGTTTCTAAGTGCACTGCATTCGACAGAATGGAAAGGCACCCTAATGCCCTTGTACATTGTTTTTCACATACTTTGGTGCTAACCTAGGACAAATATTATGCGAGTTTGGTGGGTGATGCTGTGAATTCTGAGAGAGAGAGAGATAGAGAGAGAGAGAGAGAGAGAGAGAGAGAGAGAGAGAGAGAGAGAGAGACCAATTAAATATGTTGCTGATAGAAGGCTTGCTTGTTGAATTATACTGTAATGTATACATACTGATAGGGCATGCGCCACGGTATTAAGTGGTGTTGTTGCTTTCAATCCTATGCTTAACTCAATTTGAATAACCTATGCAAACTCAGAAAGACGAATTTAACTTAGAAATTTGGCAAAAGTCATCTTTTCTATTTTTTCTGGCTTGCACATGCTTGTATGCCTACAGGTGAATCTTGTGTACTTTTGAACCTGCCAGAGTTCAAGCGGTTGCAAGGTGTTGCAGCACACTCGTTTGGTGTGATTTGATCTGAACTTGAAAGGTTTCACAGAGGCTTGTTAGGGGTCTTGAGCTGGGCACAATCTAAGTTCAAGTTCTTCTTGTGGATTTTGGATATATTTTTATGAGTTCCTCATTCAGTATACTCTAATTTTTTTTTTGGGGGGGGGGGAGAGGGGGAGGAGGGGGGATGTGTTAAATGGCTTATGAGACAGACAGAATAAATTGCTGTTAAATTTTATCTTACTGTTATTGAGATTCAATGAGATCCTCACACTTAAACATTCTTTTCATGAATGCCTCTTACTGTTTTATTTTATGGGATAAGTATTGCTGGCTAACGATTATCGAGGGAATGTCTTCCATGTGTGCTCACACTTTCCCTTTTACAGACTTCTGATTGACACCAGCTTCACTGGAGACCTCAATGGCACAGGCTACTAGTTTGGTCTCAACAAGTCTCATCAATTCTGGCTTTATGCCCAAAACTGACTTCTCACGCAGAAAAAGTAGCATGTTTGCCTCAAGATCCTCCTCTTTTAAGGTCCTTACGGTTCGCGCTGTGCAAGATAATGGTGGGCCTCGGAGTTGACATTATTAGGATTGTTCCTTAACTCTCACGAAACTACTTTTGCAATCCTTCTAGGAGGGCACTCTTTGGGGGGATTTCCTTACTAGGGGAGTTTTACATGGCACAGATAATCTCTTTGTCATTTGGAGCTTTAGGAGTCAATGATGTTATTGCTGCAGTGTTGTGTGTTCTCCTCACAGAGTATGTGACTAGGTTCTATTATGGTCAACCAAAGGTAACTCTTCCCATTGCACTTCTCAACAATTTTAAGATGGGTTTCACCTACGGTCTCTTCATTGATGCTTTCAAGCTTGCAAGCTGAAAGTGCCTTCTTTTGAAGTGTATGGGTTTTTCTATCCTTCAACACTTCTTCTGATAATAGGTCATCTTCTCTTTTCCTTGATCTGCCCCTTAGGCTTTTACGGCACCTTCCCACCGTGAATTGGTTTTATAAATTGCAAAGGACTCAGCCATATGGTCATCTTTGTTCTTGTATGTGAGAAATTCTTATTTGCATTTAGCACCTTTCTTTTCTTTTTTGCTGAGGAAATGTAGCACCATTTTATGGACTGGAGCGGAAGATTCTGTATCTAATCTGTATAGTCTAAAATCTGTTCTTCTCATTAAGTTGTTTAGGAGGTGCTTCTTGTATGAAGCCTCATTGTGCTCTCTTATGGGGAACTGACATTGGTTAATAGTCCTGGTAGTTCTTTGTTCTTTCTTCCATCTTTGAAGTCATTACTTCTACCAGAGGAGACACATGACATATTTCTTAGTCATGTCTCTTTTTTTTTTTTTTTTTGGTGGGGGCAGGGGACGGGGTTGGAAGAGCAGACAACTTTCTGAATGAAAGAAACAGCTGTTGGGACAATATATGCCTCTGTGTAAAGATGTGAGAAAGTGAAGATCTGAAGTGAATGGCATATCTGCAATATCATGCCTTTTTTTTTGGGGGGGGGGGTGCAATGAGGGCAGTCTTTATCTGCCTAGCTTCATTTGGATTATCTTAGTGCGGATTTGGCTTGGTAATATTCAATACCTTATGCCCATCTAAAACGAAAAGGGGGAACATGCGGCTTTTTCCCTCTTTTGTTTAGATTGTTCTGCATTGCGACTTTCTTTCCCTCTTCAATACCCATATGTTTATGAACAAGCAATCTTTGAGGCCTTCAGTGACCTTGAAACTGTGGCACTTTACCACTTCTTTCTATTCATCAAAAGGAGCGGGAAAAAAAAATCTCACACACACACACAGGTGCAACACCATTTCTCTCGGGTACCCATTATTACTAGACATGCTAACAAGGTGTCCTGAAACTTCTGCCATAGTTTTGTGAGACAAATCACGGGTTTGAACTAGGTGAAAACTTCACCTCGTCTCACCCTATTTGATTTCTTCTATCATTTGGCAGTTTCCTATTTTATGTTTACAAAATAAAAAGCAATTTCTTAGAGAGGGTTGTAAAGCACCATTTACCAAAATTTTGCTAATAATACTAAGGAAAGAAGCAAGGGGTGAAAAAAGGTTGGCGTGGAGCCTTTCTTTTCCTAAAGAGGTTACAACATTTGAACATTTTGTTCGAGAGCTTATAAATTCTTTTGGGAAAGAATTAGTTTTGACATTTGATTTATAAATGGTTTTTGATTTTTTAACTCAATTTAAAATTAATAGTTTAAATGTCCAATAAAATTACTAAAAAGTTATTTTTAAATAATTTTAAGTGTTTGATATGATTAAATCAACAAAAGTGAAGGAAGAGTTTTCTTAAAATTGCGATTGTGAGATAAATAATGTAAAAGAGGTGAAGGAAGGGTTTCCTCAAAATTAGAAGAGTTTTTGGAAAATAAGGTAAAAATAATGATTAAATTAATAAAAGTGAAAATAATGCATTAATGAATTATAATTTACGTTCTTCCACTTTTTATAAAGATCTTGAGTTCCAGCGAAAAAAAAAAAGGAAAAAAAGGTGAAAATAATGCAAAAAGAGTTGAAGGGGAAAGATTAGAAACTTTTGTAAGAAAAAGAGTTGGTTAGTACCAAAAAAAAAAGAGTTGGTCCGCTGCAAAGGGCAGCCCATTTTCGGCCGTTGGGAGAACGAGAGTTGCCAAATTGTGATGACGTGGCATGTAATGAACGGGCCGAGCCCCCGCGTGAGACTTGGGTTCGATAACGAGCAAAACCCAACTCTTTCACATGCAACGTTTCTGACGTAATCATAAATTTCCCATCTCTTCTTCTTCGTAAAACCCTTTTAACTCTCGACAATTCACTTCTACAGCTATTTTTCAAATTAAACAAGAAAGAGAGTATTGAAAATAGAAACATAGGGAAGAACTCAAATTAGGGTTTTCCCCAAGCTCAGCGATCAAATCCGAACACCTGTGTCTTTCTCCACCGACTTCGATTTGGTTCGTCGATTCTTATCCGCGATTCCGATTTTGATTTCCGTTCATTGATTCGATTTTATTTAAAACAAGCTATGGACTTGGATCGCGATGCAAACAAGCGAGTCCTCAACAGACTCGGACCAGGACCTTCTTTGTTTCCGTCATCATCAAGCGACAAACATCAAAAAGTCTGTTTCCATTGGAGAGCAGGGAAGTGCAATCGGAATCCGTGCCCTTTTCTCCACCGAGAATTGCATCCTCCGCCACTCAACGGTACTTCTAAGAGGTCTTACGGAGGGGTCTCCGAAGATGTCCCCTTTCCCGGTCCCCGACGTCACACGAGTTTCGATTCCAGTTCTTCTTGGGGTCGACCTCATGGGAGTAATAAAGTAGTGAGGAAGACTGAGAAAGTCTGTCATTTTTGGGAGCAGGGCAATTGTAAACACGGTGATACTTGTAGGTTTTTGCATTCTTGGTCTCTCGGTGATTCGTTCCAATTATTGACTCAGCTTGCAGGGCATCAAGAGGTTTGTTTTTTTCATTGAATGAATTGATTGTTTGCTGATGTTGAGTTGAATGTGTTTGAATTAAATCACGATTGTTAAAACCCTAATTTTTTTTCTATATCTATTTTGATTCAGATGGTTTTTGCATCTTAGGGTTTCATATATATATATATATATATTGTTTGAACCAGATATATATTTTTTGTGTGGACAGGGTGTAAGTGGGATCACTTTGCCATCTGGGTCTGATAAGCTCTATACTGGAAGCAAAGATAACACTCTGAGGGCTTGGGATTGTCAATCTGGCCAGGTTTTCATTTAATCTTGAATTATTCTCTTTGGTGTGTTATTTGGTGTTTTTCTTGTATGTCGTAGCTATAAATTCAGCTTCCCGGACAGGTGAAGAAAGAATACAGAATTGCAGATCCCCCCCCCCCCCGGGGGAAGATTGTGGTTGTTGGTTGTATTATATTGATCACTTGTTGTAGAATTGGGAATGGCACTACTCTTCCTTATCCTACTTTATCCCCTTTTTTACATGTAAATCTTTATTTGAAAATTTATTAGTTTTTCTCAAAATCCTCCTTTTCAATTAAATAATTTATTTGGAACACAAAGGTTCTAGCAAGGTTAAGGCTTTTATTTGATATGGTGCTTAATAAAGTTAAAACGATTGTTCTTCTTCAAAAAAGGAGACTTTATAAAGCTATCTCTTGGAATGTTTGTGGGTCACTTATTTTTATATTACTCTATTGCGAGGGAGATGTGCAACCGCATCTTTGATATGTGTGAGAATAATTAGGTTTGCCTAGGAAAGTCCCTAATTTGTTTCGTACAAATTTTGGAGGTTTTTGAAGGAAAAAATCTGCTTGATTATCATGGAATTGTGCGTTTTTGGCCATCCCATGGTGTATGTGGTGAGAGCAAAATGCTGGAATTTTCCATAACCAGAGTCTCAAAGCTTCTCTTTATGGGATGAAGTAGACTTCTATACTTCTTTATATGATCATGCCTCAAGAATTTAAAATGATTATAGTCTAGAAGATTTGAATAGGGATTGGAAAGCAATTATGCTTTAATTTTGTTCATTTTGTTTTGTATTTTGTATCGTTCTTTATTACCTCTAATGATTATTTATCCTTCGTTGCTTTTGTACATCCTTTTTTCATTAATACATTCTTCATTTTCTACCAAAAGTAAACAAAAAAATCACAGAAGTTTTGAAAATTGTACACGTTGGGATGTTAACATCTATGTTCTGGACAGCATATGTTATGATTTTGAAGTCAGACTACTAGGATTTGTGGTGTGATATATTGTAATCTGATAAATAAGAAGGGCACTGGGGTGACTTTCAACTGTTTTAATTCAGTGTCTAAAGAGAAGTTGTTCTGTTATTAACAGTGAGACATTAACACGTCCCTTTCTATATCATTACTTGTTGAATGTCCCTATCTATATAAGTACTTGTTGATTTAATATACTCAACTTAACTTTGGAGTCTTTTTCATTTGGTGCATTTGAGTGTGTATATTCTTGTGATAATATGGAAGTGTGTTTTCCCATTTTGTGACTCTTAACAGGGTGCTGTTAGAGTTCAGATGTAATTTGACTCTCTATCCTGCCATTCGTTAGATGCAGAACATCTCATGATCTTTTAGTTCTTGATGTATCTTGCATTTGTTATTTTCTGTAGTGTGTTGGTGCGATCAACTTAGGCGACGAAGTTGGGTGTATGATCAGTGAGGGTCCCTGGATATTTATTGGCCTGCCAAATCTTGTCAAGGTTAGTGAATGGAGAGAACTTCCACATCACCCTTTTAGCTCATTATTCAAATAATTTGCTATGTTTCATCCATCATGTTACATCCTCTCATTTGGCTTGTGCATGTATTTTTCAGGCTTTGAACCTTCAAACTAATGTTGATCAGAATCTTAATGGTCCTGTTGGTCAAGTATATGCAATGGTTGTGGGGAATGATTTGTTATTTGCTGGCACACAGGTAACTTTTTACAGCAGCTAGATCAAGCTGATTTCTGGATGTAATTTGTTGTCATTCTGTAAATTATGCTGCTTATCTGGAATAAGATGAGTCTATTAATCTAAAAGTGTGTCTTAAACTGAAAAGAGAAAATCTTTTATTTGTTGCAGGATGGTTCAGTGTTAGCATGGATGTTTAATGATGCAACCAATTGCTTTGAACCTGCTACAATGCTTAAGCTTCACGATCTTGCTGTTGTCTCCTTGGTTGTTGGAGCTAATAGGCTCTACTCTGGTTCCATGGACAAATCAATAAGAGTAAGTTGGTTTTGTAAGTTAAATCCTATGACTGTCCCTGAGTAGTATTCTTCAATGTGTCTATTTTGATTACTATTAGTGTCATTACCAGCATTTCTTATATTTGATTGTTTCCTTTTATCTTATGATGGTTTCTTTCAGGTCTGGGACCTTGAAACTTTGCAATGCATACAAACGTTGACCGATCATACCTCAGTTGTGATGTCTATTCTTTGCTGGGATAAGTTCCTTTTGTCATGTTCACTAGATAAATCGATAAAGGTTTCACATCCTCTACACTTAATTGAATGGGATTGGTAAACTAGAAAATTATCGGTTCCTAAATAGTTCTATTTATCTTTTTCATGCAGGTCTGGTTTACGAATGAAATAGGGAAGTTGGAAGTCACATATACACATAATGAAGAACATGTAAGTTGGTCATGAGTTTTCTTCCTTCTTGTTTTTCCAATTGGATTGCTTCGTAAATTTGCTAGGCATCTACATTAGCTGATATTAGCAGGAAAGTCTGGAATTTTTTATTTTTTATTTTTTTTGTTTGATCAATGGAGAAGAATTATCGATGCCTTCTTAAAATTTACACATCTTTGCCGAACCTTTGGCAAGTGGAGTTAGGTGATTTACATTTTTAAAGTCATGGTGAACTTTGATGCTACGTGTTAATTTGGACTTTCTAGCCATTTGGGACCCAAAGCATTATATAGTTTAAATTGTTTGCTTTATGATTACCTCCATTTGTCTTTCCTATATTAAAAGAGTGGCTACATGGAAATTTTTTGTCTCATATGTTGTAGGATTTTATGATGCAGTACTGTCTCTGGCTGTGACATCCTGTTTCTGAACTTCGAATTTCATTTCTTCCCTTTCTTCTTATTGGAGGGGAAAGAATTCATGAATGTGTACAAGGATGGTAAAGTTGGGTGATAACACCTCAAGAGGATAAGACATCCTCTATCCTGCAATTGGACCTTATCCCTTGTGGATTCTTGCATTTCAATACACCCACATGCACACCAGTGCCATGCAAATTTGGCACATATCATAACCTTTTTAGTCTACTAATTGCTTCTGCAACACTTGAATTTTATATTTGAAAATTGTGCAAGACTGGTGTGCATGTGGGTGTATTGAAATCTTGACTGTGGATGGAACCCTAATCTTTTAGAGGATTCCAGTGACGAATGGCTTTACTCAAGTGAATGAGTGAGACATCCATATAAAGATGAAAGACTAAGATTCCAGTCTTATCAGGAGTCAAAGATTTAAAATTTGATATTTAGCATGGTGTTATGAGTCTTGAAGATGCAGTTGGGTGGAAAATTTTCTATGTAATTAATGAATCTTTTGAGAAATTGGATCACCTTTCAAGATGATTTACTTGGAACAACAGGGAGGAAAAATCTTTTTTATTTTCTTTTTTTTTTTGGGGGGGGGGGGGGAAGCACCATACTTTGAATTGAAGACCCAAAACCCTCTCATAAATTATGTTCAACTAAGAAGCATGGACACAGTACCATATCAAACACAGTACAGATATGGGGACAGCTAATTTTCAAAAATTAGGATATAGTGATACAATAGATACTATATTATATTTTTAAATTTTGTTAATAATATTTTATTGAGAAAATAGTTATATTTTTAATTTTAAAGATCCCAGCTCTAGTGACAAAGAAGCATGGATAGGGATAAGGGTATCAAACAGGACATGGGTATGGTGATATCACACTTTTTCATTAAACTTGAATATGATATCATGGCTTTAATCAAATAGAACTATTGTATTTATATCGAATAAAAAAAATTTTTCACTATCATATTTTTATTTATAAATAAATCCACTTAAATGAATTAGTATTTTGAGTATTTAAAAGTAGGTGTTGATGAGATATAACAGGTAGGTATATAACTAATGTGAATTTTTCATCCACATATTCTCCAGTCAAATAATGCACAAACACATTATAAGTGTCGATAGTGAATAAATTATTGTCACAAAAAGTGTGTATGTGAATTATCCAAGAAGTATCTGATATTTAAAAACAAAATATTGAAAAAAGAGATACGCCATGTAGAGTATCCATTGCATATCCAATGAGTATCAGTGGAGTATCATGTCTGAGATGTGTACGATGCAGATACAGCTTCTAGTTTGAAGAATATGTGTTTCTAGAATTTCAGTTTTACAGGGTGCACTCACTCCAGTTTATCAAGTGATCCTTGACTGAAGGAATTCTTACATACTTTTCTCCATCTTCATTGCCATGGTTATTTAATCATTGAAAAAGGAGAAGAAAAAAAGTTGCACATAGCACATGGAATACTCTAGTTTAGATGACAGTAATACACCCATCGAGAGCTCCCTGTCATCCATGTTTTATATCAAACATCTTAGGAGTTACAGACCAAAATTATAGAGTTTGAATCCCTCAAAGAAACAACTGAATAAGAAAGTGGGTAATTGTGCATTTTGCACTTGTTAAAGAGGAAAGGCTAGAGAAAGGATGATGGTCTATGTGATGCAAAGATTTGCATCCAACTGGGGGTTTTGGGAGACTCAAAACTATCAGATCATCAGAAAGGAGAAGATTGGTACGATTGAGATTTCTATATTAGGGTAGAGCAACACCACGTAGACCTACCTTAATAGCATTCTATTAGTTTGGAAAATAAATGAGTAAATTAAAATGTTAAATGTGACAGATTGAACTAAACAAGAACTCCTAAAAGCCACAAAGCAAGAATTGGACTCCCAATTCACAATACCATGGGAAGAGGAATGTAAAGCAGTCTCTAAGTTAGTTTCTCTGTTGATTGTTAAAGCTCTTGCAGTCCATAATTTCATTTTAAGAATGCTTACCTTATCATAGGTTTTAACAAGAGGGGGAGCTGGGATGTGTCAGTTATCTTTGGTTGTTTTAAAGAATCTGGAAACATAACTTGCTCTCACATGTTAAATAGAACAACTTTTGTTTAATTTTAACTGGGAAATCTATTTTATGCATTTCTCATTGGGCAAAGCATTTTAAATGCAAAATTGTAGTCCCTTGTCTCTAGCATGATAGGTTGCTGTTGATTAGGTGATTGTTTTTAATTTTATCCCGGATTAACTTTTGTAGAATGGTGATTTCCTCTTGCAGTTGCTGCTTTAATTATAGCATGTCTGATGATTTTATGAAATATAACCTACTCAATGATCCTTGTATATCTGGTGCAGGGTTTGCTCACACTCTGTGGGATGCTTGATTTAGAAGGCAAACCAGTATTGCTGTGCTCCTGCAATGACAACTCTGTTCGTGTTTATGACTTGCCGTCGTGAGTTCTGATTTCCTCTTTTCCTTATTGTTTGATAAGTAACTGATCATATAAGATGATATCATGCTGAAAACCGCATTTCATTGTGGTTTAGATTTTCCGAGAGGGGCAAGATATTCGCAAAGCAGGAGGTTCGTTCCATTCAAGCTGGTCCTGGCCTGTTCTTTACTGGTGATGGAACTGGACAGGTTAAAGTTTGGAAGTGGTTGCCAGAATCAAAAGTTGCCTCTTGATCGCCAACTGCCAAATACATACTCCGGTGTGCTTTTTTACCTTTGAAATTATTTTTTATTTTACTTTGGTTTCCTGGTTCCTAAATTTTTAGGCCAGTGAAGAGCCAGAGTTTTTAGTTCTAAGCTAGTTTGGTAGCTTGAGGCCCAGTGTAGTCCCTTGAGATGTGCCATAATTATAATGGGTATTTTTTATGGGTTTGTATCCCTCCTCCGGCCAGTAAATCCCTTTGTTCTTGGCCAATCAGATTTTATTGGCCTACCAGAGTTATAGTTTCATAGATTTCCCATAGGAGTGCACTTGTCCATATTGTTTGTTTGCACCGTTAACGGAATCAAATATCTTGAGAAATCATCAATTGAGTTCTCTCTCTCTCTCTCTCTCTCTCTCTCAAAAATAAATAATTATGCATGTCTAAGTATATGTTGTGCGGACTGCTTGATCGTGATATACATCTGAAACTTCTTGGAAGAACTCTCCTTTGTGGCTTGGATGCTGCTAAACTACCCTTTTAATATTTTTTTCCTCCTTTTGGTGGGTGTGAGAAGCCAAAGAATGTAATGTAAAATAATAAATTTGCATGTATAGTCCTAAAAAACCTGAAAAAGGATAGGAAAAGCGTGCTTCTGCTCCCCACACCACCACCACCACCAAAAGAAAAAGAAAATGACGAGACCGTCACTGAACTAGGATGGAATCTGAACCAATTTTGAGTTTAAGATTTGAACTCTGATGAAACTGAAAACTCAAGAACATCCCAGGAACAATGAATTCATCGCATTGAAGTCCTTCACTTGTGCAATAATCTCTCAAATACATGCCATCCGTTCAAAGCAATATCAAACACAAGTTCATACAAACGCATGTTTATATTGACGTGAAATGGTAATCTCCCATATTTATTACAGAACGAGGGCTATAATATGGAAGCAGTATAGATAATTATACAAAAGCAAGCCATATTCTCAAGGCTTACTGGGAGCTCATCTCACTCTGTCTCTGTTTTATCCTTTTTGTGGGGCAGGGGGACAGAGAGCCTAGAAAGTCTGCTTTTACAGATTAAACATAACCTTTATAGCATTACCACCCTTAGCACTGGTTTCAAAGGCCTCTTCAATTTCCTTCTGAGAAAATCCGAACCTGTGAGTTATGAGAGGTTTCACATCAATCTTGCCACTCCTCAGGAACTCAATACAAAGCGGCCATGTATTTTTGTATCGGAATACGCCAATCACATCAACCTCCCTGTCATCAGTTAAACAGAAGCTTGTTACTATGTAAGTAAGCAGTCTAAACTTCAAGCTACAAAATAAGCATCCGGAGCTCTCTAATTTTGAGTCCACACAATAATTGTAACATAAAATACCAAATACCTCTTAACCATCATATCTGTTTTACCATATTCATCCATACTAGAAAATTCTCAAGGCCGTCTCTATACATTAGGTAATTTCTACAGATGCAGTATGCATTGAATTAACTATTTACTCCACAGTATTATTATTTTTTTTTTTTCAAAACATTATTATCCACTGATTTTTCTACCACCCGATTTCCCTAATATGGTCGAATTCTCATATCCCATGTTTGTTTCAGAACCCTGTTACAATAATAGACCCAAACACTAGGAATGCAATGTTCTTCAGCATGATAGAAAAATGAGAACATCCACCAAGTGTGTTGTGTACCTTGCTGCAGCTGGTGTAAGTGGAACAGTCATCTCATTATGACCCATGCCTACAAGGCAAACTTTTCCACCTGAACGTGTGGCATTGAGAGCTGTTGTCATGGTTTTGTTGAAGCCAGCACAATCAAATGTGACGTCCACTCCAGCGCCCATCACTTCATGTATCTTTGCAACCTCTTCAGACACGTCCTGCAAGACAACAAATTCACAAGACATGTAATGAGACTATGAGCATTAATGGAGTGAAGATATGTTCAAAATCGTAGGTGTAGCACCCATGATGGATCCTTTTTAGCAACGAGGAATAGAAGTTTTGAAATGATAATCTAAAACTGATTAATGTTCCAGAAGCAGAAACAAAGGCATCAAATGCAAACCAATACAAACCGCAGCATAGCCAACTTGAGATTCAAACTTTAGTGGATGATCCTATTAATTTCAGGACCAAAAAAAGAAAAAAAAAAAAAAAAAAAAAAAAAAAACACGCTACTGGTGCATGTATATCAGAATTGGCTTAATGAGGTCAGATCAACAGATAGGGCAGGTGGATAAGACAATAATGACACGAAATGTGCAGACCTGAGTGTTTGTTGAAACTTTGACAATCCCGTCTGCACCTAACTCCTTTGCAACAGATAACCGGTATTCATCCACATCCACAATGACAATTCTAGGTGCTCCAAAAGCACGAGCTGCTAGCAATGCCACGAGTCCTATGGGCCCCGCTCCCATGACCAGAACTTTTGTTTCAGGACCAATATCTGCACGCCGACAAGCGTGAACACCAACGCTTAGCGGCTCACACATGGCTCCTTCCTCCAAGCTCACATTTTCAGGCAATTTGAAGCATAAATCCGCAGGATGCACCACCTGTTTTCACGCGGAAAAAGAAACGTAACACATGTAACACTCATTCAAAACGAAAGAATCACAACACAGTTAATTAGTACAGATGCAAATGCATTTGATTTAACAGATAAGATGCCTAGTTAGTAGAAGAGTGGAAGCTGGAACAAGTTGGTACTTTCTATGCTTGTGCCATTAAAAATGGAGCTAAATAAAAAATACAGTCCCCGAGGAAACAGTCTAGTGATCACAACCCCCTTCACCAACCTGGTGATCGAATCCCTGTGTAACAAAAAAAATAAATCAAAAATGCAAAAGGTTAAGAACAATCCCCTAGAAATAGTTTATCTATAGAACAGAAGGACTATCTCCCTCTACTTTGTTGAGAAAATCCAAAGAAAAACAAAAATTTGATAAAACTTTCTTTCCTTTTTTAAGTTAGTAGATGACAGAATATATCTATTTACTGACTTGCTTTCCTCCAAATATTTGTCCTAAAAATTCTTCACAAGCGTTAAGGCATAGGGTAGAGCAAAAGCAGCACTGCCACCATCAAATAGTTGCCATGCCACCAAAACTAATCTAATAAACTATAGTATGTCACAAATTATGGTAATCCTAGAATTGAATGTCTGCAGTTTATTGTTTACCATATTAGCAAGAGAACCATGAACTGGTGGAGTTGCGAAAAACTTCATCTCAGGGCAGAGATTGTAGCGGCCTTCTTTGCAATGATCGCATCGCCAGCAACTGATCCCAGGCTCCAATGCAACGCGGTCACCAGGCACTAGGGTTTTCACTTCACTTCCAACTTCTTCAATGATCCCAGCACACTCATGCCCTATCACCATTGGCTCTTTAACGACAAAGTGTGCACACCTCAATGTCTGAAACATCACAAACAACCCCCGCCCAAAATAAAATAAAATTAAGTGTTAGAGAGAATGAAGTACACAAATCACAGTATGATATGATCTAAAAATTAATTTAATCTAATCAATAAATACATAAAACTTCAATAATTAAAATCAGTAATTTGTGGGATTTATCTTAAATCAGTATTGGGGTTAGACCTTTAAGTAGTGAACATCACTTCCGCAGATGCCAACAGCTTTCATTCTAACTTGGACATCATAAGGACCTACAATTAAACACGGGTTAACTCTAAAACTCAAAAAGAACAATCAATTGAACAATATGATCAAGTGGGTTGAGAGAGAGAGAGAGAGATGTTATACCAAGTGGAGGTAGGTTAAAGGGTTGAATCTTGAGAGTGTTGACACCAAGAAGCCAAGCAGCCATGTTTTGTTCTTCTCCGTCTTTGCCTTCTGCCATCCCTCCTTTACCCATCTTCCTCTCTCTCTCTCTCAATGTAAAGAAACCGCAGTTGAGAGTAATCTTAATAACTGTAGAAAGTGAACAGGGTAGCGTCCTGTTTTCTGCTTTGGGAGGATATCCTTCAATCCGTGTACGAGGGGGGGTCGTGAGGATGAAGATTCGGACTCCAAATCTGATGTGGGACCCGAATTTTCTAACTTAATCACTCTGGATAACCACAACCTCTCCCATTTTTAGGAAAATATTATAAGATAATGTTCTGGTGATAAAATGAATTATTTTTTATTTCGTTATTAACTTATTAATCTGTATGTATGCAATTGGTCGGTAGAATTTTAAATTTGGCAACACTTTTTTTCATATCGGTCACCGTCCAATTTTTAAAGTTTCTTCTCGATTAATCTGAATCGACCGTTGTAAGATTCATTTTGTGAGATTAGATTTCTCAACATTGTTTTTTCGTATTCAGAGAGAGTTAAATTCCGAATTTAGTTAATGGATAAAGGTATCTATTCTATCTACACCAACAAGTGCCGATAAATTAGGCAACATTAGCATCATCCTTGTGCTACGATCTTCCTCGTCCGTCCGCCACTCGCTTCCCATGCATGCAATAGGACAAGGACAACGATGAGGGGTTGTTTGAAAAAGCTCCATTTGTTTTAATTGGAGTAATTTTTTATTTGTTTCCTTTTGTTAAAAATATTTTTTCTAATTATGTGAAAAGTTTTTTTCTACAAAATATACGATTTTACAAATAAAAATTAATTTTTTTATAAAAAATAAATTATATCAATTAGCTTTTATATTAAAAGATCTATTTAATTTTAATACAATAAAAGAAAAACTGTGGATTGACTGCTACACCCTATCCGAATTACAAGATTACCCCAAGGACCCACCCTACACGAATTAGCTAACCATTTTCAGGGTGGGCAATAAGGGATGAAGAAGGATAATTATTTATTCTCTTAGAATAAACTCAATTTTTTCGCATAAAGCCTAATATTAGAAATACAAAATTGATATATATGGCGGATATTAGCTCGAACTAATGATTCCATGATAAAATTATTATTTGCATATTGACTTGTTTCAGTGGCAATTACACTTGGGGGCGGGCCCCGATCCCACTCGGTCATATCATATAGAAGAATCGTGATCTATCCCAATATCATCTTTCTTGATGCTGTTGCCGTTTAATCTTTAAGCATAAAATCTTCCTTTTAAAAAAACAAAATCTCCTAATCTAAAGAAATTGGATACCCCAAATTAGCGGGTGTTCTTTGAATTGTTGTTGGCAACCAAAGCCCATTTCCCACCCATTGGGCTATCAAAACTTTAGGCCTTTGCCTTTTTTTTTTTTTTGGGTGAAAAGTAGGGGCAGAACCCCAGCAACGAGAAAGGGGGAAAGCCGAAGGAAACGGAGCTAAACTACAAACAGGAACCGACTGTCAAGTAGGATGCTTCTGAAGCCTCCTCACTCGGCCCACACACCAGCAACGTCAGTCTTTAGCAACTCATCAACCTCCACTGGAGGAAAAGCAGCTTCGTGCACTCCAGGAGCTTCTTGCCCCATCTTCGCAAGCTTGTCACCGCACATGTTCGCCTCCCTGAAAACGTGGAGGATCTCATTGACTCCCAACTCTTGGAGAACATCTCTGCAGTCCGAGTTCAAATTTCTCCATGGGTGGTTATCTCCCACACCACTGTTGACAGCATTAACAATGTTGAGAGCATCGCATTCGAGCACTAAAGGACCCAGCCTCTGCCTTTTAGCAATGTTAACAGCATTAACAACTTTAGGCCTTTACATCTATCTAGTTTTCTCTCCTCTTTGATCAACATTTCAAGGTTCTCGTGTTACATACATAAAGAGAAAAGAAAAAAAAAGGGGTTCAGTCTAGGGGTGAAGAAGCAGGAGATTACATTTAAATGTCAGCCTGGCTTCTTGTTCTTGGCATCACGGCAACTTACAAAAAAGTACAGCTTGTGCAGGTAATGGCATCGCACTCATGATCAATCTTTAAGAATGTACTGTTATCCCAGAGGATGCACAGGTGGAAAATGAAAAAGTAAGAACAATAAAAAGAACAACAATCAGAGGATTAGTTATCCTCATTAATACGATCATCCATTACTCGCATAGACAGACTAATATGACATTTGTTGCAGTTATTTGGCATTTTGAATGTTCGGGTAAGGGCATATAGGAACCTAAGCACATCCTGCAATAACAATTTCAGGGTACCTCAAGCAAAGACAATGCCAGCTAATGCATGTATTTGTACCTTGGAGTTGTGTTTCTGAGCATATTATGATCGACAGAAAAGCAACTTATCCTCTTTAGAATAGCCACCTCGAAACTATGTCTGTACCGCAAGTTCTGAAGTAATGAACATTGTAACATGCTGTGCTTGTACAATTGGATCAAGTAAAATGCCTCCACTGAAAGCGTGTTCATCATTTCACTTGGCCCAGAATATAACTTAAATGTGGAAGGCAATTTTTCAGCATAGTTCCGCCCTGAATAATTTGCCCCACCGGAGGTGGGGGGTTGACTATCTGAAGGAGCACCACATGCTGAAGAAAGAAAAGAAGACAGATAATGATCAGCAACTCTTCAAACATTTGACAATATATTGTTGATAGAATGTTTGATCCTCCACAGACAATGACTTGAATAATTTAGCCATCTTAAATAGGCTTTGGAGCCAGCCAAATCTCAACAAATCAGGCAATACTCCAGAGCAGATATGGTCAGTGGACGACCGGGTTGAACTTCTCCATGCTGCCTTACAACAACCGGAGCTTTCAAAATTTATCAAAAGAACATCCCTAATAATGGCAACATCACCATTTAAGCTCTAATGCTTGTGGTAAGACTATCCTTGTAACAAGGGCTAAGCATTGTTGTGAGGGGACCTTCCAAAGATTTTAAAGTTACTCCAGCATTTTTCCCTTTCAAGAAAGGGTTACAGCCTCTAAAACTGTCAACTTTGACGACTTCCTTGCCAACAGCTTTTTGTTGCTGGGGAAAATAAGGTCCACTTGATTTTCTAAACCAGCTGCCGCTCCCCACTGTTACAGTAATATGGCTTATGCCTTAAGTGCCATATACATAATGGGGAGAGTCAAAATACTCAGTTTATACTAGGTATTGTAACAAAACTCTTCCTCTTTTCAAACCAGACAAGACATCACTCCTGATGGTAATGATACACGATCGGTTTCAATGGCACTACTGAAAGATGGCTTCTGTATGTCACTATCCTCCAATTCCCTAGTTCTTATTGCATCAGCCCATCTGTCTGCACTTGCATAAGTGCTTGACAAGAGAACATAGTTCCCACTATTACAAGGGTCCAGTTCAAGAAGCTTATTAGCAGCAACCTCGGCTAGGATGACATTTCCACGAAGCTTGCAGGCACTTAATAATATCCTCCATACCACAACATCTGGAGCTATTGGCATTTTTTTAAGAAACTCATATGCCCCCTCCAGGTCCCCTGAGCAGCTCAAAAGATCGACCATACGCCCGTAGCGCTTCATTTGTGGCTCTAACTGAGACACACTTTTCATCCTCTAAAAGTACTCTAATCCTATATCCACTTGTCCAGAATGGGCACAAGCTAGTAACATCCCAACAAAGGTCCCTTGAGTAGGCCTTATGCCTTCTCTCAACATCTGCATGAAGAGATCTACTGCGGCATCAGAAAAACCATTCACTGCTAGGCCTCCAATTACTGCCATCCATGACACTGAGTATTTCATCTTCATCTCTCGAAACACTTCAAAGCCTTGTCAACAGACCCCCATTTGCAGTACATATCTGTCAAAGTATTTCCCACACAAAACATAAGCTTTCAAACCATGCTCGCGAATGTAATCATGAATTGCTCTGCCCATGTCGAGCAAGCAGAAAGAACACTAGCCATTGTTATCTTATCGGCTTCACCTTCGTAGCTATCATATCCCGAAACAACATCACTGCTTCATCAAACTTATTGCATTGACAATACCCTGTAATCATTGAAGTCCAAGAAATCACATCCCTCCTTAACATATCGTCAAAAATCATCCGTTCCTTGATTAAATTCCCCGATTTTGCATACCCCATTGCCATAGTATTCCACGAAACTATATTTCTTTCACGCGTTCAATAAAAAACCCCGCGTGCCAATTGAACCAAACCACACCGACCGTACAAATCAATCATAGTATTCCCCCAAGTAAACATCACTCTCAACACTATTCTCCTCAATATACCTCATTGCATAATCAACATTTTCCTTATCACCCAAATGACTACATGCAAGCAAAACCTTAACCATAGTAACCGCATCACCCTACAAATTATCCTCACACATCAAATCAAAAAGACCCAAAACTTCCTTATATTTACCACACTGACCATATCCACAAATCAGTGAATTCCAAGAAACTAGATCTCTATTAGACATTTCATCAAATACCTTCCTGGAAACCCAAATCACGGCACAAACCATGCATAAGAATCAAAGCGTTGGAAACAAACAAAAACGACGCATACCCAAGTTTCAAGACATGAATATGAACCATCATGCCAAATTCCAAATTTAAACTACGACCACAGGCTTTGAAAATAAATACAAAAGTTTGGTCATCTCCGAATAGACCATTGCCATGCATTTTATTGTACATGTTGAGTGACAGATGAGGTTGATTACTTTGGGATAAAGCGCGAATCATGAAATTGAAAATTGGCAATGCGAGTGCATTAATTTAAGTATAAACAAGCTGCAACGTGCACGCATGCTACACAAAATTTTATGCTGCATGTTTTACTGTGCCATGCTTAACCAATCACATAGTGCCACGTTCACGGGCTTTTAGGTTCCAATCAGGATTTTCGAATTGACAACGATAAGATAGGGGTGTATTCAAATCCAGTGAATTCCTATCCTGTTCTCGAACTGCAATTTAATTATACAATGAAGCTGTCCAAACTCGATTCAAAAACTCAATTATTATATAATATATAAATATATTTTATTTTATTTTTTATATTATAATCATATATATATGTTATCGAGTTACTTAACTCGATTGTACGATGAATTCGATTCAAATTCGATTAAAATAAAATCGAGTCAAATTGTTGAACGAACAGCTCGCTAACAACTCGAAGTAAACTCAGTTCGGCCGATAAACTAAAAGAATTTGTCACTGAGAATAATTTATTATCAAATGGGCCTAGCATTGTTTTCTCAACACCAGGCCAGGTATTGAATGGCCCAATGATAAATAATTAGTTGCAAGTTGACTCATGGGCCTCGGCCAGTAATGACTGTGGGTCTCCATATTGGGTCACCCTCTCTCCACAGCATGCCACCGAAAAAAAAAAAAAAAAACCTGTCATGAGATGGCACCGCCTGTCAGCGCTGGGGATGGGATGCAACGCATGAATATTAAAAGGAAAAATAGGCAAGTATATGGATAAAATTTTAATTATAATATTAAAAATATAAATAATTATTATTTTATATTCATTTTTAAATAATTTTTAATTAAAGTATTTAATGGATTATTTTTTTCAAGTGTTTAATTGATGATAATATATTTTATTAGTTTTGATTATTTCGATTGGAATTAATTATGGGTCTGTTCATTAAGAATTCATTAACAGGTTATGTCACTGACATATAGGATGGTCAAACACATAATTAGAAATGGTTTAAGGCTTGATTGACGTGATATTGATATAATCGTGATTTGATATTTTAATAAAAATAATTTAAAAACAATACATTTGTATTTATAACATAAGATTGCTACGTGGAGTATGTCAGCCATTTGCGATCCATAACAAAATATCATAATTTCTAAATTACCGTACATTTGACTGACTAATCTTTTTCTATGTAATAACTGGGTATAAAAAACATTATTCTGTTTACTCACCGATCAAAGTAAATAACACAATTTGCTACACGTACCCCCTTTTTTATTTTAAAAAAAATCCCAAATGTAATTATCATATAGTATTAAGAGATCATGAAACGATAGAATAAAAGATTATGTCGAACTATGGAGAGACATTTGTCATGAATATGACATACAAGTCGATTAGATTAAACTTTGATCTTAATTTGGGACAGAACCTTCTAGAATATTTCTCAACATTGTTATTGATTAAGCAGTGAAGCACTTTCCATGAAAGTCTAAACTAAGTCCTAGATAAGCAGAAAAAGGATACTAAATTTTGAATGGTGAAAGTGATGGGTCACATAATGTAAGATGTTTTTTAGCAACAATCAGTCATGATGTGGTTGGATTTGGTATTGACTTCACTGGGGCGGGTGGAGTGAAGGCGACCATAAGTTCAATAATTCACACACATGATCCCAATCCTAGCATTACTCTAAGAAGTAAACTGACTTGTAACTACAAAGGAAGTAATCAAACCAGTCCCGGATTTGAAATAATTTTTTTTTGGTAATAATTTGAAATAATATATATAGTAAAAAAATCTTCAATAAATTTTTCAGTTCTTTTTGGGATTTGTTGATTTCTTTTTTTTTTTTATATATATAAAAGAGATTTAAATTTAAAATTTTTAAGAGAAAGAGAACGATTACGATTGAGTTAAAGTTCACGGGAGTGAAATGGTAAATATAACTATGCACCAGGGAGTCCCGTCCTTTAACAAGTTTTGGTCCTAGAAAATGAAGAGAAAAGGAATTTACGTTGGACTTGGGCAGCAAAAAATTGAGGTAAGAAATCCCCCAAGTCCAAAATATATTTCAAATGGAAAAACCAACCGAAGCCCAAATATTAAGTTACCTTTTACATTCAAGAAAATACTGCAAAACGAGAAATTTATTTACCCTCAGCATTTATCTTTGTGATCATGAATTTAACTTTCAATTTTTTTTTTACGCTTTTTAATAATATAAAATTTTCAATAATTATAAGATTTGTAAGCTTATAAAATATATTATGAGGATTACGATAAATACTATTTGTCAATTGGTGCCAACAATACCTAGATGGCCAAGTCAACTACCATTACGATGCGGTTCACATGAAGGCATTCCCATCCTGTTTTGGGTTTCCTAGTCACCTTCTCACCAGATTGGAAATTGATTTTTCTCCACAAAACTACTCCGCCTCCAAGTCCAAAAGCTTAATGATGATCCAAGGACATCATATGAACGATACTTTTACCTGCGCCATTTATTTCTTGTACGATGTGGTTGGTTTACTTATTTATTTATTTATTTATTCTACGGTTGGTCATCAAAGTTGCTAATGGTCGAAACACTCATTTTTCATGAAATTACTTATTAATATTGAACAATTTGTATGTGTTTATCATACACATCTTTCGTACAAAAGCTTGACAAATACTATCAACTTAAGATGAGTATTACTGTATATTATGAATAAAATTTCTTATCTCTTGTACTAAAACATATAAGACAGATTTCTCGTTTTGCAATACCTGATCCAAATCTAGCATCATATGCAATTCTTTTTCTGGGTAATATGTAATTATATGAAAATTTTGAAATTGAAAAATAACATTTATTTATATAGAGGAAAATGTTTTAAAGGAAAGTAGATGCCATATCATGTAAAGCACTAGAAAAAGAAAAAGAAAAAGGAAAAAAAAAAAAAGTTACTAAGCGTAGAAAATCGAACTGTCTGGGTAAGTCATCCGCTACAAAGCTGCGTTCGATCAACTAGGTAGCTTTGAATTTGAAGGAGTGATCTTAATAACCAACCCGGGAAAGACATCATCCGGGTCATGGATATGCGGGTTCCGCTCAACAATAAACGGGTCACCACACTTGTCGCTGATGGTGTGAAGGGTCTCGCCTTCTCCGACCACATAGATTTCGTCGCAGGGTCGGCTCAAGAGTTGATTGCCTCGTATGGATTCACCGGAGGGGAGAGAGTCTTCTTCGATAATGGTTAACATGATCAGTGCTACTAGAACAATAGCACAGAACCATGTAGCCCCATGCACCACAGCTATTGATGTTCGTTTGCATCTGTCTATACAAGTGCGACTTCGTTCCATTACGAGAGAGAGAGAGAGGTTTGATTATAAAGTTAGTTTTGGAGGACTATATATATGGAGAGCGAGAGAGAGAGAGAGAGAGAGAGAGAGAGAGATGAGATTAGTTAGTTCTGAAGGAAATGGTTCAACAACATGGGGACGTGGGGTGGGCTATGAAGTTCAAACTGCCACACGAATAAGGTCTGCCTACATAAAAAAGGGGTTTTTTTTTTTAATTATTTTTTGGTACATTAATTATGTCACTACTCGATATTTAAAATTTCGTCTTTATTAATTTAAACCGATCAGTTATGGGATCCATTTATATGAGGCCAGATTTCCCAATAAATAATTTTTCATGCATACCGAAATTTGAACTTTTGTATAATTAAGGGATAAAGATATCCCTATCAGTCTGGACCATCTTTTATAGGTATAAAAAAGGGGCCTCTTCCGATGCTCCGGTATTCTCTCAATTCATCAAACCTTAAATATTAGTATTAACAGGCGACCCCATCGCACAGAAAAAGAAAATCGTGCCCTTTTTATTCTTTTGTTCAAATTGTACTTTTTAAAATGCGTTAACACGTACAAATGTAGATTTTTTTTATTTAAAATAGTTTATCAATGCGTAAACAGATCGTGATTTGAAAAAATATATTTCACCTATGAAGAAAAAGGAAAAACGTGTTTTAAGAAAAATCAAATTTAAAACAAATATAAATAAATATATTTATGGATAGTTAATGAGAAATTATTAGATGTTTTTCACAATACATACATACATACATATATATATTAACTCTTATTCTTTGAAATATCTTTTACAAAAATTAATGAATTTAAAATATATATTTATATCCAAAAAACTTGTAAAATGGACCACAAATTTAGACTCTTATTATAGCCCATCATGCAGCTTGGCCGCGAAAACGGTGCTCGCGTGAAAAAATAAATAAAAATAAAAAGAACAATAAACAAACAAAATTTAAATCCTCAAGTCATCTCATGGTGGAGGCAAAGTAAGAAGGCAAAAAAAATTTAGGAAATCGTCATTGTTCTTTAATGGAATAAATAAATATGACTCATCCAATTAGTGAAGGGTTGACTTGTGTCTCTCTAATGCGGAAGTGTGTAAAAAAAAAAAAAAATGATTCGTAAGTTGATTTAAGATATTTGGAGTTGAACAGCGACGGCCACAACTCCAACCAAATTAATGGAAGAGAGTTAAGGAGACGTTCGAATACTCAAAATTTATATATATATATTGTTTTCAACAGAATAATTTTAAATTTTAATTATTATATAGAGAAATCTCATATCATATAACTTTAACTCCATAAAATTTTTTTAAATAAAAAACCTTAAATTTTGTAGAGTGAACCCTTTAAATGACAAGTTGAAGCGTTCAAATGGTTGTTATTATTTTTTAAAAAAAACTTATCAATATTCGATAAATATTTTAAATTTAATTAAATTCGATTCAAATTGATTTAGATTTTAAAAATAAAATTTTCTTGATATCTTTTTTAATGATATATAAAAGTTAAAATAGAGATTTTATCGGAAAGAAAACATTAATCAACCACGGAAAAAATGGCCGTCGCTTGGTCATCCATATTGGATGTCTCACGTCACACTCTTAAATTTCACTGCTTGTGGCTTCTGTTCTAATTAATTGCATTAAGAAGTATATTGGGGTGCATATGATAAGCAGGTATTTTCAACTTTTAATTCTATATTTTAAAAGGAAAATTATAATTTTACTAGATAAATTACTAACACATATACAAGTAATTCAAATATAAGAGGAGATTGAATAAGAAACGAGATTCAGCAACTCACATATTACTAGGTTTAGCACTTGAGATTAAAGTGGTTTTGATATTTGAGGTTAAATCAAATTCTTCGTCTGAGATTAATGCATACATTATCGGCAAATTCAACAATTAGGATTAAACCTCTAAAAATGAAAGAAATTTTAGTTTTGAATTTTCCAGGGGTACAGATAATGGTGGCGTTGAGCATGAAGGCAAAGGATATTCTTTTTTTGTACAACAAGATTTGAACCCCGGAATCGGAGAGAAAGAATATGATCTCCGGGTTGTTCCCTCGGGACAAGAAGGCAAATGATTCATGACCAATGTTTCCTTTCAATATTGAATCTTTTCATTTTAGTAGTTAAGGAAAAGTTTTCTAAGTTACGTGAAATGTTTTGAATCTTCGATTCTTAATTTAGGAAATTCTTTTCCTTGTTAAAAATGGTGAGCCAAATTATTAGATTTGAGAGAGAGAGAGAGAGAGAGAGAGAGAGAGAGAGAGAGAGAGAGAGAGAGAGAGAGAGAGAGAGAGAGAGAGAGAGAGAGAGAGAGAGAGAGAGAGAGAGAGATGAAATGATCCTTGAATTGGCTCAGAGTTAGAGGGAGAAAGAGGAAAAGGGAGATAGTTTGAAACCAAAAAAAAAAAAAAGGGAGAGATAGTTTGAAACCCAAAAAAAAAAAGGAGAGAGAAACAAAAAAAAAAAAAGGAAAAGAGAGAAAAGAGAGAAGAAAAAAAAAAGAGGTAAAAAAGAAAAACAAATAAAATAAAGAAAAAAATTCGTGAGAAAAAAAAGGAATGAAAAAAAAAACCAAAGAGTTAAAAAAAAAGAGGGAAAGAGTTGAGAAATTTTTGTTATTCAAGTCTAGGAGTTGCGTTTTCAAGTCTCAAGTCTCAAATTAGGAAAGTAGTTTTGGACGGCCCTGATTGCATTTGTTATGTTGCATCTTGACGTATTGAGGGTTGAGCGTGTCGTGCTGGTAATATGACGTCGGATTCGGTTTTGACCTCGTATGGGTAACGATACCCCCTCGATTTTTTCCTTTGACCGGGCATCAGCAAGACCACTATTCATGTACCAAAAAGTCATATCGTATACTAAATTTTTTAAAAATAAACAGATATAATTTAACATTAATCCAATTACTTATTTTAACAAAATAAAATTTAAACGTTAACAAGTAGTTTTATAGAGGAAAATTACTACCCATTATATATATATTTTAAATTCACAACATTTCTGTTAAAAAAACCTATAATTTTATTAATAGTGCAAAATGAATCTATATTAAATCATGACGAAATTTGGTTAGTAAGGAAAGGGGTAGGGGGATCTCATCCCCTCTTGTGCTCCCGAGGGCTTTGCTCCTGTGTAGAAGGGCAACAGTTTTGTTTGGTTGCAGGGCTTATGTTTTCAGGCCAGGTTTTCTACTCTTAGGTTGTTGAAATCTCAACCCCTGTTGTGTTTGGCCATCTTTGGGCTTCGCCGGTCAGACAAAAAGGGGATTATAACAAAACTATTCTAACTAAAAGAGTTTTGCAAGTGAAGCAGAGCTTGATTAATTTGATATTGGGTGGCTTATAACTGATTGAAGCTTTGCATAAAAGGAATTGCTGGCAATGTTGTAGCCAATCAAAATTTAAAATTTCTCTTACCAAGTTGTTCATGGGAAATTATAAAGACTGTGTTCGGAGATATTCTTTTGTCCATACAGGAGATGGTTATTCATAATATATAATTACAATAATTGTAGTTTGATTGTTAAAATTTCAATACTAAAAGTACTTAAAAAGGAGGATTTAAAAAAGCATATCATTACGTATCATTTGAAATCTTATTATTATCCACGTTTAATTAATTTAGTGAGATATAATACTAGATTATTTAACTAGGTCATGAGTTTAAATCGTGACTTGGGTATAAAACAGATTATGTTCGGAGCATAGTCTCTTAAATGAATCACTGTAAGTCTTGGATCAAATTACTCAAAAAATAACTATAAATACCGATATAATACTAAATTAAATATTCTTGTTTTAAAATTTTCAATTCGGACAGATATTGGGTTCATATATAAATCCCTCTTGAAATTAAGTACCCAAACAGTGAATTAGATTTGGTGCTTCAAATACAAGTTCCGAGTGCCCAAAAACAAGACATAAAGATAATACAGAAATTTTCTCCTTGTGGAGTAAACAAAAACAATAATTAAAGAAGTAAAATAGAAAGAACCCGAATAAGGAACACCCCAACATTCAAAAGGGGACACCAACCAAAGGGTTATGCGGGTGGGACATCAACAATAGGGTCATATTCAACTTTAAAATGCTTATTGGAAGTAGCAATTGATCGAATCTCTCTAATAGATTATTCCACGGAAGTCATTTGAGCTCATTGGATTAGAATTTAGATGATGAATTGCCCAGCAAAATCACATCCCAAAAGTGGAGCCTTTTTAATTTACACGATGAGAATTAGTTGGCCAACCAGTTGGTATGTCCATATTGTGTTTGTGATAATGTCAAAGCCAACTAATCTCTCTTGTTATGATCCTATTTTGCCTTCTTTGTCAACTTCTCACTTATGTTAGAAATGACGTCCTCCACATGAATACCCGCACCATAAAAGTCAAAGCTTAATTTACTGAAAATTTCACTTTTTATGTTAATTTTTCATAATTAAAATGGCCTCGAGGAGGGCTCCTATTGAATAAAGCATATTGATGTCACAACTAATTTTAATATATCTCAAACTATTTTGAGCCTGTAACCCTTTAGTTTTGTCTTCTTTTAATATTCATCATATTGCTGGGGATCCTATTTTTACTTCACTTATTTTATTTTACTATTTTCTATATTTTATACAAATTAATTATCGATATATTTATGTCAAGTATATTGATATATTGTTCTTATATATTATACCAACATAAATAAAACTTGAAAAAAGAAGAAAAATGCATTTCCCAGTAAAATCAGATTATGGACGCGGGAGGGTTGGATGGGGGAGGGAGTCTTGGGTGCTAAGTATTAATAATTAAGTTTGAATTCCCAAGAGCTAGGACCCTTTAAAATTTAATAACATAAAATTTATTTAATAAAATAAAAATACATTTATTGTTATTACTTATAAAAAATAATTATATATATATAAATATAATATAAAATAGAATATAATTATATTAAAAATTCATATAATCAATTTATTTAATAGGATAAAAGTTTAATTATTATTGATAACGAATAAATAAATCTTTGGAACGGCCGACTGAAAATGGAAATAAAACAGAGATCAGAGATCAGGTTAATTAACACACTCAGCGCACATGTTTCCTAGTTTGAAATTTGGCCCATTATTATAAATTTGAGAATATCCATAATTGTTTGAATTTTTAATAATATATAATTAGAATTAAAATTTTTTTGCTACCTGTCTTGTCCTATCCGATAAGCTTAACCGTACTTTTTGTGAATTTGACAACAATTTTAAACCTGTAGACTTGATAAACGACTTGCTTAAGCTTGAATTATCAAACGATTAAATTCATTTTTTTTAAAAGTCCATTGAATTACCATTTTATTTGTATTCCTTTTTTTTTATTATATGATATTTGAACCTAGATCACGGATTTAAAGAAAAAAATTATGATTATTAGATTATTTTTTTAAAGACATCATTTTATTTGTATTCGTAAAAAAGAGAATGACCCTAATAAAAGAGCTTAAGAAAAATTAACAAGTTCAATGTGAAGCACCAAAAAAATTACAAGAATGAAATTTAAATTTAGTGGCAATTGAATAAAATTATAAGAATAAAATTTTTTTATTCATTAGGAAATGCCATTAACTTAAACTTAGATCTATACAATAATATGCATATTTTTTTAAATAATTATTAAATTAATAGAGTCATGAGATAAGCTATTTTATAGACAATTGTAATTATTTTTTTTAATATTAAGGCCGATTATATTCGGTTTGAGTTAGATTAGATTTTTAAGAAATAATTTTTTTTTAATATTTGTTTTTGATAGTTATAAAATTTAAATTTAAAATCTAATTTAGATACGAGTATTTGATCTCCGAGGCATTTAGAAGGTGTTGGATAACTGCAATCATATTGTCTGCCTGCATTAGTAGTTGGGTCAATATCTAATGCACGTTATTTAGTTTTAATTAGAGATGAGGACGTCATGATGAAATAAATTAGGCATCATGGCAAACCCATTAAGAAACGGCTGTACAATCATCGGATAAGGAAATCACCACAAGAGACAAAAGATGATGGACGAACTAACGAATCACTTCCTTCAACCGCTTTTCTTTGTCCAACCGCCATCATCATCATAAATATATATTTAGTTTCTTTAATTTATATATTTTTTAATGCTTAAGTTATATCCTTAGTTGTTAATTCTCTGATTATTAATCGCAAGAACGTTACCTACAAAGGGCAAAGTCAATCGATTAAAAATTTCCGAAGATCACAACGTGACACCAAGAAAGAATACAGCCTAGAAATCCAAACACAATCCCAATATTACAAATCAACAAGCCACAGCCACACATATTCCAAAAATTAGAGAACAGGAAAGAAGACATGGGGCTGATTCCAAAAAATATTCCCTCCCTCCCTCTCTCTCTCTCTCTCTCTCTCTCTCTCTCTCTCTCTCTCTCTCTCTCTCTCTCTCTCTCTCTCTCTCGCCTAGAGTGGTAAAACCATGAATTTATTTAACACGTTGTCATAATCATCTCTTTCTATTCTAATTTTAACATACAAAAAGACGGGAAAGAGAGATATGTTACAATTGGGAAATCCAAATTTTTTTTAAAAACACAATGATAAACGAAGAGGAAAGCTTTTAACTTGACACAACATAAAAATCCAAACGCAGCCCAAAATTACAAATCTAACCACACACAGCAAAGCTTTCCAAATTCAAAGAAATTAGTCCAAAAAAAAAAAATTAAGATCACCAAGACACGTAAAACCATAAAACACAACCATATGAACCGTATTTTTCTTTAATTTGTATACATACAAAAAGAGGAAAAATTAAAGACGTATACGATTAGAAAATTCAAAATACACAAAAGGGTTTCTGATTTTTCGTGTGAAATTTCCTATTTTCCTCTTCGAATTCAACGAAGAAGAAGAAGAAACAACTCCGTTCTCTTTCACTAACTACCTTAGTGACTTGTTTGGCCTAGCCGGAGTGATTTGGATGACCAACCCGGGGAAAACATCGTCCGGGTCATGGATATGCGGGTTTTGTTCGACGATAAACGGGTCGCCGCACTTGTCGCTGATGGTGTGAAGCGTTTCGCCTTCTCCGACCACATAGATTTCGTCGCAGGGTCTGTTCAGGAGCTGACTCCCTCGTATTGTTCCATCGGACGGAGAATCTTCTTTGTAAGTGTTTAGCATGATTAAGGTCACTAATACAATGGCACAGTAACATGTCGCCGCGTCTGCTATTGCTAGCGATGTTTTTAAGCAGTTGGTTTTCGAGGCTCGAGCCATTTTGAAGAGAGAGAGAGAGAGAAAGAGAGAGAGAGAAAGAGGTGGGTACGATCATACGATCATATCTCTGTGGTGTGGAGGAGTTATATATACATGTGAAGGGGAAGAGAGAGAGAGAGCTCATTTTGACGTATTAGTTGGGGGAAAATTGGGTTCGACGACACGGGATGTGTTGTGTGCTAGGGTCCAAAATATCGACTTCGTTTATGAATCACCTCAATAAAAATATGCAATTACGAAAAAGGACATCTTCTTATAGACATTAAATATGTGCAACATGTGGAATATCCTTAACCGGAGAAAACTTTCATTCAGGTAATACAAAAGCGATTTTAATTATTTTTTTTAATAAGAATGTTCCATATGTTACCTGCTGTAATCAATATATTATATATCATGACATGGTTCATAGCTAGACGTGGCCAGTTCTAAGAGGTTCCAAATAAATCAAGCAAAACTTATTTATAAAGAAATTTAAAATTTTGATTCTAATTCAATATTTTATTTTTGTTGGTTTAATGAATTTTAGACCGACTTCAATAATTTTACGCTAATAAAAGAAGCTGAACTAATGTTCAAATTTAATTTATTTACTGCCAAATTTGATAAATTATTTACACATAAGTCTGACTTATTTCACTAATTAAATTCTATCTCTATAATTTTTTTTTTTAACGACAATTGATACAATTTTAAGTGAAAGACCAGAAGGGACAGCTCCCCAAAATGATTGTGTATGTAAACAAGATGATGGCAAATATTTAGTTAAATATAAGTTGGGACACCGATTATCTGTTAAAAGAACGTTAATCCAAAAGGTTTTGTGTTGGGTTCGACGAGTTCAAGGATGGATATTGGAATCTGCCAAAATTTTGCCTCATTCTTTTATAAGAAATATTATTATAATTTAAGTTAAACGTGATATGGTAAGGAGCCCTTTGAACTATTTTATAGGCGATTATCAAAAGACAATTGAAAAAATATATGCATTCTATATATACGTATATATTTTTTTTTATTATACAATGATTTGAATTTGAAATTATTAAATTAAGAAAATGAGATTTGTATCACTAACTTATCCCTTTAAAAACATATATACGGTCATATTCTTATAATAACGTATGTAATGCTCACTGCCAAAAAGAAAAAAAAGGAACCTATGTAATGCTCAAGGTTAAGCTCCTGGTGCTTCCAAAGTCAAAATCATCCGTTATGCCACTCTGTTGTGTGCTAACCTCGAGTGAACATTTGGTGGCACAATTATAATTTTAAAAAAAAATTATAATTATTTTTTTTACAAAGAAGAACATTAAAAATGTCAAACACGACATGAGTTCTTGTGCCACTGGACCAAAAAGTTTCAACTAAAAATCAAACTATTTCTCCGAGTGTTCGAGGTCATCCAATCTCTTGAACGAAACAGCTTGGAAAAGAGAGACAAGAAATGATGGCAAGATTATTCTGGATTTCATGGTTCATGTTAAGCTGGCCCATTGACTTGTTCTCTTTTTTATTTAATTGTACTAATTATATCAAAAATAATATTTTAATTAATTTGATTAGAGATTTATAATGATTTATTTAAGAGTTATTATTTTAATGTAATTTATTTTATATTCAATTTATAAATTAAATTTAAAATTTTAATTAAAAAATTTAACGTTATTTAGGCAAAGGCAAGGCACGGCAACTGTCTCCAAGACCACACCTTTGAGTTGGGCTGCATTTAAGTCAATTGAGAAATAGTTTTCAACCGGTTATTACCTCACTAACTACGCCATTGCCCCGGGGGCAAAGATAACATTTAAGTCAATTCAGTGGAGGGCAAAAGGTGTACTTGGGAGATTAGAACGAGAAGAAGAGTTTGAGAAAAAAACATGGAGAAACTCCCCCAAAAAAAAAAAAAGGAAAAGGGTAGGATTGTGGGACCATGATGTTTAAAAACTTTTCAAACCAATATTTTTTTATTTTCAAAATATTTTAATACATTAAATTAATTAATATTTATATAAAAATTTTTATATTTTATATTTTTACATATTTTTTATATTAATAAATTATTTATTTAACTATAATTTTTATTTTTTATATTATTTGTCTTATTATTAATAATTATATATTTGATAATTTTAGATTTTTATTAACTATTTTATTATTTTTATAAAATAATTAATATTTACATAAAAATTTTTATTTTTTTATATCTATGTATTTGCTCACATTTCTATTTTTTATATTTTTATAAAGTGTCATTTTTCGGTATTGTTTCGTATCTATTTTTATTTTTTTATTTTTGTTTCGGGCAATGCAGTTGCGTGGATGTTGAAAATGCTTAAAATGTGGGAAGGTGCAAAGTGCGTGAATAAATTGTGGTGTTCCCGCTCACGGCCTTTGTCGACGCCCCCCTCCCCCAATTCCAAAAAGCCACCATCGGTGGAAGGGGTCATACTTGCGTGAAAAGTGGCTTAGGGTGATTCGTGGGGGACCCCAAATTGAATTGGGGTTGATCTTTTATTTATTTGGGAACTTTCACCAGTCGTCCTCCTGGCGTGCTTAAAGAAAGAAAGCGTTGTGGAGGCAGGTTGAGTTTAAGTCCCTACTCTTTCATTCTTCTTGATTCAAAGTATCAGTCTCTGTTGTTGCCCTCTCTGTGGGCTGGCTTATTTTCATTGACTAGTTAATTATGTTCAAATGTCTGTCTTCTTTTCTTCTTCTTCTTCTTCTTCTTCTTCTTCTTCTTCTTCTTCTTCTTCTTCTTCTTCTTCTTCTTCTTCTTCTTCTTCTTCTTCTTCTTCTTCTTCTTCTTCTTCTTCTTCTTCTTCTTCTTCTTCTTCTTTAACTTGTGTTCAAACAAAAGCTAATGACTAGGCAATACTTTTTTTTTCCCTTTAAATTCCAGGAGGGGCAGCTGTCGGCACTGTCCAATTGGTTTCGTCATTTGTCATTTTCATTGTAGAATGGGTCAAAGTGTTGTATTTATTTAAATTTAAATTTAAATTTGATTTGATTTTGAGTTCCACGTTCCTACTAAAAATACCATGGAGTTTATATTTATCTCGTATCTTTCTGCATGGTTTTTCGTTTTACCATCCTATTTTTAAAATAACTACATTGTTTCTACTTCAACAAGGTTAGTAACTTAGTGAGTAAATTACATGGATAAGGTCTTAAATTATGTCAAAAATCTCACATATAGTTTTAATTTTACTTTACGAGTTTCGGAGTTCAAAACATTACAATTATAAGGTGACATGTTCAGATCCTTAATATAATACTCTAGTTGGTAGAAAGAATAATAAAGTAATTAAGACTAATCACTTTTAATAAATATAATTAAAATAAAATCAATACAAATAAAACAAAGTCTTCCACCATTTCCCGCTTGAAAAGAGAGGGTAGGAGATGCCAATAACCTCTGACTCAACTAGCACAGTTTTCTTTTATTATGTAAAAATCTCAAATTCGAGTCTCTTAATGTATAAAAAAAAAAATAAAAAGAGTAGGAGACGGCAAAATCTAATAAAATATGCATTGATCATAATATATATATATATATATATATATATATATATTTATTAGTCTAGTTCATTCTTTAATTCATTTTAAATGTTTAGTCTTATTAGTTTGTTATTTTTTATATCAATTAAACTTTTAAATTAGTAATGTCAGTATATCATTTCATTATCTGTTTACTTCTTGATAATTCACATGCCTTGTTTATTACATTAAAGTAGAAACCTATTTATTGCAAAGTAATATTTTTAATTTATAAAACATAGAATTTTAATTGTCACAAAGTAAAAATTTTAATTTATTTAATTAAAATTATATAAATGTTAAAACCTATATTACAAGAAAACACGCCATCAACGACAAAAAATTACTGACGAAAAAATTCATCAGTAATAACGACGAATTAATACCAAATTGAATACTAAGAGATTAGCGACGAAAATTTTTCTGTCATTAATCTACCACTAATGTGATAAACAGAAAAAAAAAAAATTTCTATAAAACTATCAGTGACGGATTATCAACGGAATTTTTAGCGACGGAAATTTTCGACACTAATCCGTCGGTATAGTGCTAAAGGGTAAAAAAATTTTTAAAAAAAATATACAACTATCAACGATAGATTACCGACGGAAATTTTAGCGACGAAAATTTTACGGACAGATTTTATTTATTATTTATTTATTTATTTATTTAATAATTCTTTTTTTTTCTTTTTATTTTATTTTGTAGAAAAATAAAAGTATTTTATTTTGTTAAAATTTTTTATTATTTTATTTTAAGATAACAATTTATTATTTTATTATTTTATAATAAATTATCATTTTCTTTTATTTTATTTTAATTAAAAAATTGTGTGATAAAGATAAGAAATAATAAAAAAAAGAGTATGAATAGATGTGTCATTGTGGGATGGTTGTGATGTTGTTAATGTTTTTACTATGCATAGATTCGATTCCTCATAGAAGCGTTGAAGAAGGAATTTTCGCAGATTAAAAGAGGCACGCGGGCGGGTGGGGCGCACGCGGGCACAAGAGGGGGCGAGGTTGGGGCAGGTAGGTCCGTGGGCAGGGCTCATGCGAGAGCGTGAGGCCGCGTGATGGCGCGTGCCAGCACGTGCATGGTTATGAGGGTTCCAATTTTTAGCGATAGAATTTTCTGTCAGATATTTTTAGCGACGGATTTTTTTCTGTAGTTAATATCAACGACGGATTGCTGTTCTTTCGGTAAAAATTAGCAGGGTGGTATTTTGCGATAAATTTAGTGATAAAAAAATTCGTCGCTAATATATTTTAATGATGGAATTTTTATTTTTAGTGATGGAAATTTTTGTCGCTGACATTTAAATTTCTAATGGTGCCAGTAAAAGAAGGTAGAAAAAATTTTGAATTTTCCAAAAGTTTCGAAGAAAATGAGGCCAAGACAAATTAAGAACACGTAGGTTTGGTTGAAGTCATTTTCGATTTGGAGGGAAACCCACTAAATAAGAATAGGAAAACTTCATGTCCATTCCAATTTTTTGACAATTCTCTGTGGCTTATGTCATACCATTAGATAATGAGACAAATTTCAACCACATCCATTGCTTGTTACTATGTAAAATCTTATAAACATTTGGATGGTGAAAAGATAAGACGACTTTATTCTTATTCTACTCTTATAAAATGGCCAATAAAATCAAAAGTTAAGCTTCAATGTGCCTTGGTAGATCATTCATTCTTTAAGCCCTTAATCAGACTAAGATTTCATTCTTGGGATTTACCCACTAAATCTTGATATGTAAGAATATTTCTTCTTAGTGTCTCTCAGTTGTCTTTCCCAATCTCAAAATGAGAGCTTTACGCATGAAAGTTGTGGCCTTACATTCACCACAGTTATATGATAATGACATTTTTAGCTAATTTAGTCTAATCGTAAAAAGATGATTAAATTGCATAGGAAAATTATACAAATTGTTTTGTTCAATCATTTTTCTTTTAAAAAAATTACATATGAAGCATAGATGAGGAAAAGTAAGTGGATTTTGAACTTTTTGTAATAATTTTGGATCCAAGACCAGATTATGGCCCAGCTGAAAAAAAAAAAAAACATCAATATTAAGGTGGGTTGTGGGGAGTAAGAAATTTTTATTAGAGAGCTTAATACATATGTAAAGATAGAGAGGGCAAAGATTATAATTTTTAAAGAATATACAACAATAATAATAATAATTTGTGCTTTAATCTCAATAATTGAGATCGATCATTTGAGAGATAAATATAAGGAAAAAAAATAACAATTTTAATTTAATTTGTGCGGATTTTTCAATGTCACTTATTCTTATTCAAGTTCATCTTCTCCTCTAAATGCTTAATTATCATATTTTTACGGATAACTTATTTCCAAATTTTCAATGGTTTACCATTTTATTTTATTAAATTTTATATATTTAAGTTCTCGGTTCTCTTAATCGGTTTGTTTTTTAGTCTTCTTTTCATATGCTCGAACCACTTAGACAACACTTTCGTATTTTATCCACAATTGTACTCACTCCCAACTTATTACAAATCTTTTCATTTCTAAATCTATCTTTTCTAATTTTGTCACATATCTATTTAAAAATTTTCATTTCTGTTATCGTCATTTTCTGCTCTTATTATTGTTTCATAGTTCAATATTTAGTATCATACAATAATGTAGATTTTACTGTAATTGTATAGAACTTTCCTTTCAAATGCAGTAGTATCGTGAGATTGTAAATAGCTCTAAACATTTTTTTTCTATTTTATCCAATTCACTTGAATTTTACGATTCACATCTTTATCTATTTTACCATTATTTTGAATAATTGAATCAAGATATTTAATACGTTTACTTTTTTGTATATTTTTTCCTTCTAAGTTGATCGTTTTTTTATCATTATAATGATTATCGTTAAACTTATATCTCATATATTTAATTGTGAACATATTCAATCTAAATCCTATGGATTTTAATATGACACTCTATAACTCTAATTTAATACTACTACTCTTTTTAATTTCAGCAACCAATACTATATTATCTGCAAAAAATATATATCATGATATTTTATCTTGAATACTTTTTATGATTTTATCTATCACGATTACAAAAAGAATAGAATTTAGTACCAAATTTTGATGGAGTCCAATATTAATAGGGAAACTATCACACAGACTCTCGCAATTTCTTACATTTGTTACAGCTCCCTTATACATATCTATAATAAAATTAATATATTTTAAGATCATTTTTTTTTATCAATAACCACCACAATATGTATTTAAGAATTCTATCGCATACTATTTTTAGATCGATAAATAACTTATGTAGATCTCTCTTTTGTACTTTATATATTCTATCAAATATTTTAACAAGTGGATTGTTTCTGTTGATATTAATTCAAATTGATTAAACACATTTATTTCCAATCTCAACCTATATTTCATCACTCTCTTCCATAACTTCATGATATGATATGACTCATAAATTTAATTTCTCTACAGTTGGATCGATTTTGTATATCTCCTTTATTCTTATATAGTAGTACAAATGTATTCTCCCTCCATAATTTTTATTATTCTTTTGATTTGTCAAATTTTATTGAAAAGATATGTTAATATTATTATACTAAATTCACCTAAATATTTCCACAATTCAATAGGAATGCCGTCAAAACTTATAATTTTATTATTTTTCATTCTCTTTAATATTTTCTTAACTTTATGGGGACGAATTTTATATTTAAAATTTTTATTAATTTTTTCTACAATTATCTCGATATTCCCTTTATATTTTGAGTATTCTCTTGGTTTACCAAATTTTAAAAAGTATATAACGTTTTATATAATTTTAATCATAATTTAAAATTTTTTAACTCATTTACTGAATATACCTAAAACTTATACACATTAATTTTAAACCCCCCCCCCCCCCCCGGGGCACCTAAAATTTCAGATATGGGCAAAATTTTCAACTTTTAATCGGCCTAACCAGGTCCAATTTTGGTCGGGGTAATTATGTTAGGCTATTGCCTTGGACCGCAAGGCCAGCTCACTGAGACAACGAAACGAAAGAAAGCTCGGCCCAAACTCTGTTACTACCTTTTCTTTGTTTTTTTTTTTCGTACAAATATTTCAACATAGTATTACCATATTAAAAGGAAAGGATTTGTACTATTATACTATCCCTTCAGACTGTTGCCACCTTTTCACATACGCATCATCTTCACTTTCACGACAGAACTCAAAAACCTCAACTTCCATTAACAGCACGAAAGAACACCACGCACACCTCACAAGAACCCAATTACATACCGACCCTTCTTCAGTCTCTCCCGTCATCAGCTCATACGCACTCTCTCCAACCCATTTAGACAAAGCGCTTTTTTTTTCTTTTTTTTTTTTTTTCCTTCAATAAATCAATCACAATATCAAAAAATTATCTTAAATTTGATTAAATTTATTAAATATTTCTAACGAAGTGATATAACCTATTAAATATTTTGATTAAAAATAATTTACAAGTGAATGTAAAATAATAATTATTTATATTTTTAGAACCATAATTGAAATTTTATCTATAATACTTACCTTTTTATTATTGGTTTTCACAAAAAATGGTGTTTGTGTTGCGTCTACTCATCCGTACCGACACTACGGGATCTATTGTGGGGCTGGTTTTTCCAAAATTTGTTTTTTTATTTTTATAATTAAAACTTGAAATTTATAATTAAAAAAATATAATATTTAACCTTTACACCGTGAAAGCTCGGGACCTAATTTTCTTTTTAACACTCACGTAGTGACATCTCATGACGTAAAATTTTTCGTGGGTATGCTGTCAAGAGAGGGTGACCCAATATGAAGACCCACAATCATTACTGGCCAAGGCCCTTGAGTCAACTTGCAACTAATTATTCATCACAATGCTAGGCTCATTTGATAATAAATTATTCTCAATTACAAATTCTTTTAGTTTACCGTTGTCAATTGCAAAATCGCGATCGCTGATCGGAACCAAAAAGCCTGTAAACGTGGCACTACGTGATTGCTTAACAAGGCATAGTATACAGGCAGCATAAAATTTTGTGTGGCATAAGGTGCACGGCGTTTTCTTAATTTTTTTAAATAAATAAAATGATATAAAATCCGTCTAAACTCAATTTGAATTATAATAAATTTTTGAAGGAAACTCTCCGTATTTATCATAGAAGAAAATTGTGCCACTCTCCAACCATCATATAATAGTGTACGGCACTTGTGACTATTCCTAATACCATTGGAGTTAAATCAAAATCAAGGTCTTGGATGAAGTTTGAATACTTTCTATCTAATTTTATTTGAAATGCAACTAACAATCTCTCTGATTCTTGTTTTAATTTCGCTAAAGATTATTCCAACTGCAAAATTAATAAGAAAAATCTATGTATCACAACTATGATGCTTCTTAATTATTTAATAATAGGATCAATTGAATTATATTGATCCAAAATTAGGATGAAAACGTAACATTTCAGATTAACTACAAAACATATAACAAATGATTAATAATAATTTGAATTTTTTAGAGCTGACTGACTGTGATGTTAAAAATATAAATATAAAAAAAATCCTTATTTGAAAACCACTTCCAAAATATTTATAATAAAAAGAATATATGAGTCATATCAAAGGTCAATGTATTTTAAAACTATTTTTTTTTTAAGAAAATTTGATTACTCTGTATTAGCCGGTTAAACTCTTTTAATTGGAGATAGTGTTTGTAAAGAACCCTAAAGCGAAGATTAATTATATTTTAAGATTATAAGTATGATTTTGACTTATTTCTCAAAATTTGAAAAATTAAGAATAATTTAATAAATGAAAATGATGGGCTGACAATTTTATGATCCGAGAGGTCGCGATTGGTCCCAGGTAAGTAAATGATGTCTTGAGTTTGGTTTCAGCAAATCTTAGCTGGCCATAACAATTTTTAGCAACAGCATGAAGATGACTGCCCCCGCACACAGATTGGTGCTTATTTTTCCATTCCAGCTTCCCACGAATATAATCTATTTGCAGCAGTGTAGATTTTAATGCTACCACCAAAAAGTAGTTGTTTGCTGAGCGACTACATTACAAAAATAAAAATAATGAAGTTAGACGCTTGAAATGATAACACACGGGAAAAGTGCGTATGGGGACATGGAAATGGGTTCATCTTCATACTTTCATTTCAACCACAGTCTTGGCAATAAAACTTGTATTTAATGCCATCGGACAGAAAGGCTGGAGCTGGACAGAGAGAGAGAGAGAGAGTACTACTTCTCCTTAAGATATTCTCTATGTGTGTAATGCTGTATGATTCAACGCCATATAGAATACTCGCAACATTGCATTTCTTGCCATGTTAAATAGGATCCACTCAGTGGCATACACAACCTCTCATTTGGCTCTTTTTCCTTTGGAAACCTTTGACTACAAAAATCTGTTTGAACAGAGTCTATATCTTCTATATAGTCTTTCTCAGTGTCAAGGTTATCTTGAATATTTGTGCTCAAACACATCGAAAGAAAAAGCATTCTTTTCACTTGCATTTGAGTTTTTGTGGAAAACCCACATTGCAAATTGTACACAAAATGCTCTTAAGGTGCTGGAGACTCCTAATTTCTGTTTTACTTACCCAAATTTTATCCTTCCATGGACTCTCTTCTGCAGAAAAAGGTAACGTTCCTCTGCTTTCATCAGTTTTTGTCTTTTTTGTTTGCGTGTGTGAAATTGTCTTTTCTAATTTAATTGCCAATGTACTGATCAACCCCTCGTTCTCTCTATCTACATTTGCAGCACCCAACTACTCATTCCTCAAAGATGCAACAAAATCCCCACCAATGCTCACCTCCCAATACATAATCATCGGCGGTGGCACTTCAGGTTGTGCACTGGCAGCCACACTTTCACAAGAATCAAGCGTTCTAGTCCTAGAAAGAGGAGGGGAACCTTATACAAATCCCAACATAGTCAGCATGGCAAAATTTCCTGTAAACCTCGGAGACATCAGACCAAACTCACCAACCCAACAATTCGTATCCGAGGATGGAGTCATCAACCACCGTGCGCGTGTACTAGGTGGCGGCTCGGCGTTGAATGCCGGATTCTATACAAGGGCTGAAAGTTTTTTTGTTAAGGAAATGGGGTGGGATCAAAGGTTGGTTGAGGAGTCTTATGAGTGGGTTGAGAAGAAAGTGGCTTTTAAGCCTAACGTGAAGCAATGGCAGTCTGCTGTGAAAAATGGGTTGATTGAAGTTGGTGTTGTACCGAATAATGGATTTACGTATGACCATATTTATGGGACCAAGATTGGAGGGAGCATTTTTGATGAGGAGGGACATAGACATACTGCTGCTGATTTGTTGGAATATGCTGATCCCGGGAAGATTACTGTTCTTCTTCATGCCACTGTGATCAAGATATTATTTCGGACCCATGGTAAGCTACATTTGATCCTAGAAAGTGGCATAGTGAATCTTTTATTTCAAGAATTTTGATATAATGATTTATCTAATCAAAAGAGTCAAATGATCATATAAATTTATTTGTAGGGTTAGAAGTGCATGTATGCCAAATGGAAACAACCTCTTTGCCAAATTGCAAGAGAAAGACTGTATACATATTCGTCTATCCTTTCTCTATTCTCGCATTAAATCGAGAAACACTTTGGCACGGGATAAACCCTTTAGCCATTTATTTATTTTTTTTGGTGAAGTCATCTCAATCTATGAGATTGTGTTTTTAAAATAATATCCTTTTGTTTATTTTTTTATGATTAAATGACTTACTAGGGCCATATAAATTTTTATTAGCATGATCTAGCAAGACTTAGGTGAAGTGAGGTAACTATACTATGTTTTATAGGGCTGCAAATAAAGTGAGACGTTGATTCAATTTTAGTTTGTTGATAGTTGAAAGTATGAAATATTATCACTTTATTTTTCCACTTTTAACAACTTTTAATTAATTTAATGCTCGATAAATAATAATTCAGGAAAACAAAAGCCAAGAGCATATGGGGTGATATACGAAGATGCATTGGGGATCAAGCACACTGCATACTTAGCCGAAGAGTCCTGGTGTGAGGTCATCTTATCGGCCGGTGCACTCGGAAGCCCTCAGATTTTGATGCTTAGCGGAATTGGGCCTACAGATCACCTTCGCGCCCATGGGCTCCAGGTGGTGATGGACCAGCCCATGGTTGGCCAAGGAATGGCCGATAACCCAATGAATGTCATCTATGTTCCCAGCCCACGACCCGTTGAAGTCTCTCTCATTCAAGTTGTTGGAATTACAAATTTCAATACATACATCGAAGCTGCAAGTGGTCTCTCCTTGATTCCTTCGGTGTCCCAAGAGCTGCTCAGAAATATTGCCTCCAATCAGGTTTTCAAAATCTGTCTTCTTTGACCAGGACATTTGTAGTTTTTACCATTACATTTTAATTTTATTAATCAATTTTAAAATTATTTTTTGAGACTAGAGAATATAAAAAAAATATCCAAGCTAGTAGATTTTTTTATTATTATTTTTTATTTTTTTTACTTCACTTGATATCCTTTACATCCGCTATTAATAATTGTTTAACTATGGACTCTTGCCTATATTATTTTGTATGTAAAGAACCTGATATAATTTGTATAAATGATTAAATTGATTGAAAAATAACATTTAAACTAATTATCATACTAAATCTGTATAATATCAAACGGGTACAGACGACTACTAGTGTTTACTACCTGGTTTCGAAAACCTGTTTGTATTTAAGATGGGTCAAAACCATCTGTAAAGTCCGGCCTACTTTTAGCACAAAAATGCAACTAGTGCCAGGAACGTTAATGTTCTTGTTTTGTTTTTGCAGGCCAACCAAACAGAAGACATAGCCAAAGCCATGGACGCCATGAAAATTGCACTCAACACAGAAACAAATGTGGGAGTCATACTAGAAAAAGTTGCAAGGCCAATCTCCAGAGGTCATCTTGAACTCCTCACCACCAATCCGCACAACAACCCCTCTGTGACATTCAACTACTTCCAAGCCCCAGAGGACCTTAAGAGTTGTGTTGATGGCATGAACACAATAGTAAAAGTCCTGGAATCAAGTGCTTTCTCCAATTTTCGCTACAAGACGGTCTCTGTCCAAGCTCTTCTAGGTCTGACGGCCACTGTACCATTCAACTTGAGGCCTAAACACCTTAGAGATGCTTTTGACATGGAGCAATTTTGTAAAGACACTGTGGTGACTATTTGGCATTACCATGGAGGCTGCCAAGTTGGCAAAGTGGTCGATAAGGATTATAGAGTTTTCGGTGTTAATGCATTGAGGGTTATAGATGGATCGACATGGATACATTCCCCTGGTACTAATCCACAAGCTACTGTCATGATGCTTGGCAGGTACATCAATATTCTTGATAATTTTTCTCAGCAAAATCTTCATGTTTTTAAGTGCAGTAACTTTTTGTGCCTTTTTCGTTTCTTTTTTGCAGGTATATGGGACAGAGGATTTTGCAAGAAAAAGCACAACATTGGAGGAAGTAGACATTGGTATATTTTCATCTTCTTGTGTGGAGATCAACATGTTATTTTCGCATTATTGTTGAATAATCATCTAAACTACAGGACTGATTCTAGTATTTATTGAACATAAAGGTGGATTTTATAGATGGGGTCTATATCAAAGGATCAGCTGTTTTATCTTTGCAGAATTTCTATGTTATATGTAAGACTGTACTGTAATAATATGCAACAGAGGTGAATTAACCTCTTGCGTTATGCACAATGGCTGAGCAAAGAAACATTCACTCTTTACTTAAATGCATCACTGACAATGGATTGGGATCTTTGGATGATGATGGAGATAGGCACGTCTGATGAGAGTTTTTGATATTACAGAAGGAATTAGTCAATCTCAATCAACACAATCCGATGCTTAAATTAGAAGCAAGAAATGGTGCTATAAAAATGGATATGCCAGTTTCAAGTTCCAAAATCTTCTAGTCACATTCAACGTTTTTACCATGAAGCATCAGCAGTTAACTGACTACATAGCATGGACCAGATATGTAATGAGGAAACTCATATGCTTTTCCAGTGCTTTTTTTTCCAAATGCAGAAGATTAGAAAGGATTTTTATCTTTCTCTTTTCTTTTTTTTTTCCTGTTGATTTTTTCCCCGAGTAAATATCAATGGCATAAACCTCAGCATATGCTACTGCAGTCTCACTTCAACCACTTTATTCCATTTCACCTACACACCTGTAGTGCTTATAAAGCCTAAGAAGAAGTCACCAGAAAACTCAACCGAAAGTTCAGGGAAGTATGGTGTGCTGATAAACGAAATATTTGGAGGGCATCTTACTTGGCCGGCAATGCTAATGGATGATTCTGTTCAATTTCCATCATTTTCAGTGACCTGCCAAAGAAGAGTTGCCCTCAGATTGCTTCTGCATAATTTTGTCCGATATGCATGCCATTCACTCTCAAGCAAACTTAAGAACTTAGATACATAAAGTTGTTATATGCCATGAATTGAAACGATAGGACAGTTTCAAAATGATCCATTTTCTGTTCTGACCTTGTTGTGAAACCTCCGTCAATTTGGGGTGTACTGCAAGTGCTACAGATGTTTGTCAGATTTTAATTTCAGTTAGAGAGATTTTCTGATTCACTTGATATAATCCACAATGATTAAGAAATCATCAACTCCATAAGGTGATATATAGTCCAGACAGTATTGTGGGATTCAAGGTTTTGGCTTTGCAGTCGGTACATATCCTTGTCCACTTTTGGTTCTGTTTAGGATTGAGCTTTGTTAGCTGAAGCTGAAATGGATATCTTGCGCAATGTCGGTGATCCGTGTAGATATGGTGATCTCTTTTAAAATATTGGGAAAAAAAAAATATCTTGGACAACAAAAACAATGGCCATGAACATAACTTTTATTGCTGCTAACAGCTAACAATCTCAACTTCCTCACTATATGGTAGCATTTTCCTAAACATCAAATTTCTCATTAAGGCCACACTAACTCCAGATCTGTAAAGTAGTTGCCGTTTGATTGTGAAGAGTTAGTGTTGGCGGTCATTAATGCCCTAATGAGTGCACGGGCGCGTTGACGTGCATATCATTCCTCCGGTGCTTGTCCCGTAGATCTTCTAGTCATTTTAAGATGGACAAGAAGTAGGTTAGCAATTATAGATGTGTGATGCAGGATTTTGCACGACCTTCAGTCTGTATGGAAGTTGGAAGCAATAGAAATTGAGAGAATGTGGGTCATCTTGCAACCTTTTTCAGAAGACAGATCAATAATTTGGGAGATAACAATCCCTTTCTGTCTACCTGTCAGGTTCTCAGTGCAGCTTCGTCTCTCAGAAAGTGAAATTTGCCTAATTTTGTAAGATGCTTCTGAATGTCATAAATGATAAAAGCACTGTGGCCACCAAAGGAAGCAATATTCTATTAAAGTCAGAGGTTTTCATTATGACATTTCTAATCTCAAATAAAAGCCCTATTTTGTACTAAATCAGAATTTTTTCTAAAAAAATAAATAAATAAACAGGGACACAAGTCCAAATGGTATAGATAAGGTTTTCAAGAGGATTGATTGCAGAAAATCGACATTACAAACGCTAAGAATCAAATATTTGATTAGAGATTTTTCTGAACAGGCTTAGACAACGATAAAATGATTTTGCCAAAGGATGTTTGAACTCTAGAAAACGCCAAAAGCCAAACAGATAGAGGATATGACATTGGATATGCCATTTTTGAGGTGGGTTCTTAAATTCTTCAAGCCAACATTACCTCATTCCACGAAAGAGCATCTCTGCTCATGCCTGCTGCTTTCCTCTTCTCAGCTTCAGCCCACGGACGTGCTATAAGAATAATCCTATGTCAAGCATTCTTTTTCCTGTGGACTATAGCTGAAGGAATGTTTTCTCGGAAGGATCTGTTTTAACAAAGTCATTTCCTTCTGTTCTGTGGACTATATATTCTTCCCTAATGTCAAGGTTAGCTTAAAATTTTGAGCCTTAGCTGGGAGAAAAAGCATTCTTTTCACTTCCATTTTTGTTCCGAAAATGCTATAAGTGACTTAAATCTTTTATTTCACATCTTTTGATATAATGATTTATCCAATTAGAATGTATTATTTTGGCTTTGATAAACAACGTCCTCTTGTTGTTTTATATTATAGGAGCGATATACAACTTGGCGATCTAGGAAGATCAGGTAACTAAAATATATTTTATAGAATTACAAATAAAATGAGACATTTATTCAATTTTAATCGGATAATAGTTCAAAGTTAATAAAATTTATTAGAATAGTGACTAAATATAGAGTATTATCCTCAAGCATGGACTAGTTGGCATTGTATGGAACTAACTTCTAATAATCGAATGGCTGATAAATAATGATTCGGCAAAACAAAAGCCATGATCATCTGCGAAGATAAGATACACCAGGGAGCATCCCCGCTGCATGCTTAGCCAAAGGGTCATCGAGTTAGATCATCTTACGGGCCGGTACACTTGGATCACGGACCACCTTTGGGCCCACGACCTGGTTGGCCGAGTAATGGCCGATTACCAAATGAATGCCATCTACGAGCCCAGCCCACGGCCCATTGAAGTCTCTAATTCCAGCCGTCGGAGTTACAAATTTCAATATTTACATTGAAGCTATATTTGGTCTGTCCTCGGTTCCCGTGGAATCCCAGGAGCTTCTGGGATTTTCTACAATTTCCAAAACATTAAAATACTATTAAATCGTGATTTTACAGTAATCAATTATTTGTTATTTTGTCTCTCAGAAAAATGGTGACCCGTGGGGGATGACGATATAATAACTACAAATCCTATAGATATCAATACTTATGGCGAATGAGGTTCATAGAAAATTATTTTGTGTCAAATAAGGTTTTTAAAAGTCTCTCCTTTTGGTTACAATGATTGTAAGAAACATTCTCTCTTCTGCACCCAAAAAATAATAAAAAACAAATAATGATTGTAAGAAACATTGTTCATAATGGGTTGTAGGAAATTTTCTCCCGAACAAATTCTTTCAACGTTAATTGTGATTTTTTTGGGGGTCAATTCCAATAATATTTTTTGAGACCGGCAAAATATCCAAAATACTAAATCTTTTGCTTTACCTCAGTCGTTATCTTTTTAGATATGTCTACTTATGTTATGGGCCCCTCATCCATCATTTCACTTTATTATGTCAAATTTTGAAACTGCGCACTATTTTGTTTTCATTTCGTATTTCGTATTTCGTATTTCGTATATAAAGAGCCTCCCATAATTTCCACAAAAAAACAAAATCTAACTAGTTATCATACTAAAACGGTAAAACCTGTTTCATATTACACACACACACACACACACACACACACACACACACTAGACAAAAGGGTAAAAAGTGACTACCAATGTTTATCTGCCCCATTGATATAATACTGAAAGCTGTTTGATAATATATTAAAATTTAAGATGAATTTAACATTAAAATTACCTAAAATAACCGTATAATGAACTTGAAGCATGAGGAGGCCCAAACCTGGGCCCGGACCATTTGTAAGCACGCCCAAAAAGAAAAAAAAAAAGAAAGAAATAAAAAAAAAAAAAGAAAAAGAAAAGAAAAAAGAAAAAGAAAAAGAAAAAGAAAAAGAAAGAAAGAAAAGGGAACAAGCTTCAAGAATGTAATGTTTTTGTTTTGCTTTTGCAGGCAACCAAAAAGAAGACGTAACCAAAGCCAATGGCGCCCTGAAAATTGCACTCAACACATGCAAATGTGGTAATCATGCTAGAAAATGTTGAAGTTGCAAGGCCAAACTCCGGTGGTCAACTTGAGCTCCTATCCTAACCACTAATCCGCACGACATTCAGATAGTTCCAAGCCACGAAGGACCTTAAGAGTTGGACTGGTACAAGATGATATCTGTCCACTGCTCTTCTCGGCATGATATCACAGACAGGGATTAGGCATATATGGATGTCTGATGCCGGTTTTTGCATGATAGACCATCTATATGGAAGTTAAATGCAATAGAAACCCAGAGAATGTGGGCTATCTTGTAGCCATTTTCAGAAGGCAAATCAATAAATTTGGGAGATAACAATCTCTTTCCATCTACCGGTTAGGTTCTCATTGAAGCTTCTTCCTTGAGAAAGTGTCATTTTCTTCTATAAGTTGCTTCTGAATAATAAAAGCTCTGTAACCACCAAAGAAAAGCACTGTCTATTAAAGTCAAGGCTTTCGATATAACATTTTTTTGATACATAGGAGAGGCCGGATCACAGTGCTCTAAGGGGAAAGGAATTATGACATTTGAGTTATAATTTATTGACTTTATTATAACATTTTTCATCACAAATGACCCAAGCCGCATTTAGTACTGAATCAGAAATTAAAGAAAGGAAATAAATAATGAATAAGAATGACAGATCTGCATGGTATGGAAAAAGGTTCAAAGAGGATTGATCGCAGAAAAATGACGTTACATAAGCTAAAAATCACACATTTGACTGGATTGGCAGGGCACCTCTTAATTGGCATGCTTTGGTCTGTAATTGATTAAGCAGTAGAGGATGACTAAGTACTTCAAAGACTTGCCAAAGGAGAGTTGCCCGGTGACCGCTTCAGCTTATACCTCTTTCACATATGATTATGTTACTTCTCTCCGGCCTTGAGGCAGCTAAGCCTCACTCGAGTTATTGAATTTTTTTTTTCCCGAAATTTCATGTATGTTTTTCTTGACATTGTCCCACTAGGTCCAACGCAGTTTGCAGTTGCAGTGCAGGCCTTTTTCGAGCACCAAAGCCGGCCTTCCAGGTTGGAGCAACTTGCCTGGTTTTTCCTTTAATTCTCATCTTAGATTAATAATGTGGGGGACCAAGTAATAAACCTTAACATTAACCTCACCTACAAAACCTCGCTTGTTCCAAAAACTAAAATCGAACCCTCGAAACTAATTCAAAACTATTGACCATGTCACTCAGCTAAAGCCGAGTCATATTCCTCGGTGGCCATGAATTTTTTAAGAATTGAACTTGTTTGATTACGCTTACAGGACCGGTTTATCTAGATCCTTTTTTGCTTTTCGTTGTGACTTGGTTAACAATATTTCTCTGAGCATGCGTGCGGGCACACAAATAATGATATTTTTTTTCTTTGATCAGCTCTAAACACGTTAGGATTAGGTTGTTTCGTAATACGAGAGAGAGATAAAATTAATGATCCACGGGTATAACGAAGTGTTAGATTTCTTTAATTAAAATTTTAAGTTTGAATTTTAAAAATAAAAAAAATAGACATTAAAAGAGTTAATCTTTTGATAAATTTTATAGTACTCGATAAAAAAATAAAATCTAAATATCGATCGATAATAAATAATTCAATTATATTAAAACAAATCAGCGAAAAAAAAAAAGAAGAGTCATGATTGTTAACCGACGCTCAAAATTATTGGTCGTTGGACCAACAAAAAATTATTAATCGTTTACTTCCAAGGGTGGCAAAGATAGTTCAAATTTCAAAAGTATAATGAAAGCATTTTGGAAGACCCGGAGGCCAACGCATGATGTCAATGGGAAAAAGAATTAAATACGTGTAAAACAATAAGGACTTGTAGGACCTTCCTTGTGGGCGAGGGGTTTTATTTATTTCATTCTTCGAATCAATTATTGCCACCAAAGACAAGATGCACAATTAATACTAGTGCTAGGACAGAGGAAATTTCCTGATCCAAAGAGGAAATTTCCTGATCAAGATTTACCAAAAGTTCATTAAACCATCATCGCTTTACCAAGTTGCAACAAGTTTTTGTATCAAAAATCCATATTTCGTGTTTTATTTTAAAACCTCTAAACAAACTTATTACATGGGTGAAAATGCACCGGTCAATGGAACTGATATTCATCGTTTTAAAATTATTTATGAGAACAATTTATGACTTAATTATGTTATGGGTAAGCAATAATATTATTCAAATAAGATATTTTACACTGGGAAAGATAATTGCTCTCGTTACCCCCTTTTTTTTTCCTTGAATTTGGTCCATTGTCGAGTATTCGAAATTTTATTCCTACTAATCTCGATCGAGTTACTGTCAAATCCCAATCGGGAGGAAGCTCTCCCAACGTTATTTTTACCACTATCAAAACTTGAATCCCGATTTTTAGTATGAGATATTAGTATCATTTTTATTATACCAACAAAACGTTGGTTCTCGTTACCCTTTTAGCAAAAAGAAAATTGACCCGAGTATTTTAGGAAAAAGAAGGGGTGAGTTTGTGGAAACAAAATTTTAATTTAAAACCACTCTTTAGTATTTAGTAAAACAATTGGCAAGGGTTTTTTTTTCACAATTAAATAGAAAACACTATTTTTAAGAGGAAAAAAAATAAAGTGGCATTTTCATAGATACGTGTATCTTTTTTGGCCTTGACGCGGATGACCAAAGTTTGATGAGAAGATTTGACCCGATAATATGTTGGATGAAGTCCTTATGGTAATCTAAGGTCTGATGAGAAAGGAAAAAAAATAGTAATAAATTATAAATAACAAATAGAAGTAGATTCAAGGCATAGATGTGGCATGGTAATAGGAGAAGATTTAAGAATAATTGGTCTAATGCTTTTCTTCTTTGTCCGGTAGTGAAGCTGAGATTGGACATGACAACTACTCGATGTAGAAACAAAAAAAAAAAAAGATCATTTAAAATGGTATGAATGGCCAAGACAATGATATATTAGCCATTAGACATTTTGAAAACAATATTTAATACTCTTGCAGATGCAAATCCCAGTTTGCAGAAAGTTGAAATGAACAAATCCCATCCTTCAAATTATGAAAAATAATATGACTAACTCCAAAGTTATGCTACTTTTCAATGACTTTATCAGAGAAATAATATATCGTTTCCAATTAACAATTTTAATTATTAATCTTTCTGCTCAAGGCAGCATAACTGAGAATTTCGCTTAGGGCAATTCAAATGGACAGCCATCGCAGTCATTTTACAATACCCCCAAGAGGAAAAGGTTTTTGTGTGTCTTTTCACGGAGAGGTCAGCTCAGACCAAGCAAAACACGGGTCGTAGATCCATTCCATCCTTTGAAAAATGCAATGAAAAGGCCCGAAATCGAGAAGGGGGGGGGGAAGAAAAGATGCAATATCATCAGGCGAGAAGGATTCAAAAGAATGCCCTTTTTTCGCCAGATGAGCGTTGATGGTGCCGGCCAATAACATGATGCTTTTGTCGACCACTTGTGCCATTCCCAAATCTACCCACCACAGGAAACACATGTTATAATCTTAAAATTACATTCTTTTATGAATCAATGGTATAATACATGTGCATTATTAACAAAGTCAACTCCTCAAATAGAAACAAACTGTAAGTTGAGATATGGATTCCCCAAGTGCTCTGATCACTCGGATAGTTATTTGAATTACTTGAATTTTTTCCCCAAAAAAAATACTTGAAATGTGGTTTGAAGATCGGCCAAGAATTACCTTTTGCGGACAAATTCAATACAACTGAAAAATTCTAGAAAATTAGAATGCAGGGCCTGCAAGAACCAAGAAGAGAGGGCATAAGAATTTGTTTGTACAAGAAAATGGAATTAATTGAATATAGATACTACTAATGAGAAGAGAGGTAAATCTGAAAGTGTGAGATACATGGAGGGTAAGGTCATTTCGGTAAACCTGACTAGCACCATGCGCTCAACAGTTGACCAGTTAAAATGTGCAAAAGACTTATATAATTGGTGCCAAGATTTTCAGACTCTTCCAGGCCAACATATACTCCGGATAAACCAAGAGACAGATTGGTTGAAAGCAACAGAGAAATCAATAGCAGGAAAATAGAGGCCACAAAAGGGTTCAAAGGATTTTGTGCAAGAGTAGGGGAAAAAGAGAATGAGATCTGGTTGTATTGGAGAGGCTTCATACGCATGTCTTGAAGGCTGCTTCCGACAACCTCTCATCCGCTTCCCTGGGCAGCACGCCTCCAATTTAAGGTCCACGAGTAGTTCAGCTTGTCGTCGTGATTTTGCTGCAAAAACTGCTTCCACTTTCTTCCCAAACACACAATTCACCAACCATGAGTCTCTCCCTTCTTTGGAAGAATCATTCATTGAGTTCAACCAAGCCTACCCAGAATATTCTCAAACCAATAAAGCTGACCAAATTCGTACAGAAGAGTACTATCATCTCTCCATCTCCAATCACGTCTGTCTTGATTACATTGGAGTTGGCCTTCTATCCCATCACCAACTTCAAATCCGGGAATCCTGCTTAACCTCCACCACATCTACATCTTCACAACCACCCGTGCCACCACCTCAAAATCTGGGTTTGCCTTTCTTCAGCATCTCCTACAATTCGGTGAATCTCAAGTTACAGCTACTTCATGGCAGCCATGCATCAGGATTAGAGCAGGCAGTCAAGAAAAGAATCATGAGTTTTCTCAACATCTCTGACAACGATTACAGCATGGTTTTTACTGCTAATAGAACCTCAGCTTTTAAACTTCTATCTGAGTCTTACCCTTTCCAAGCTAATCAAAAGCTTCTAACAGTTTATGATTATGAAAGCGAGGCAATAGAAGCCATGTTAGAGAGCTCACAGAAAAAAGGAGGCAAAGTCATGGCGGCAGAGTTCTCATGGCCAAGACTGAGAATTCAATCAGCAAAGCTGCGGAAGATGCTCGTGAGTAAGAGAAAGAAGAAAAACAGGGGACTATTTGTGTTCCCCATACAGTCCAGAGTAACTGGAGCCAGATATCCTTATCTTTGGATGGGTATAGCACAAGAGAATGGGTGGCATGTCTTGCTTGATGCTTGCGCATTGGGACCAAAGGACATGGATACTTTTGCTCTTTCTATCTTTCGCCCAGATTTCCTCATTTGCTCCTTCTACAAGATTTTTGGCGAAAATCCTTCTGGACTTGGGTGCCTATTTGTTAAGAAATCTACTGTTCCTATCTTGGAAGCTTCTACAAGCACTGGGATTGTGAGTATTAACCCTGAAAGAATGCTGTTTAAGTTGCCCAGTGAATCTTCTGGTACTGATGCAGATTATGAACAAAAATCAGGAGTTGTTCAGCATGAAGATGATTTAGACACGTCGAGCTCTTTCTCAGGTCCTATATCTATCCAAATGGCACAGTCCGGAATATCTGAAAGAGGAGAAGCCTCTGAAAGACATGAAAAAGAAATGAACATAAAACAGAAGGGAATAGAAACTTCAGGCAATGAAGAAGCAGAGAAATCCAAAAAATCTGAAAAAACGGGTAATGTCAGAGTCAGTGAATATGGGAGCTTAGAGATTGAATGTAGGGGCTTAGATCATGTTGATTCATTGGGCCTGATACATATCAGTAACAGAACAAGGTGCCTGATAAATTGGCTAGTAAATGCCTTGATGAAGCTCCAGCATCCAAATACAGAAAAGGGGGCTGCATTGGTTAGAATCTATGGACCAAAGATTAAATTTGATAGAGGAGCTGCTATAGCATTCAACCTATATGATTGGAAAGGGGAAAAGGTTGAACCAACGCTCATACAGAAACTTGCTGACCGCAACAATATTTCTCTAAGCTATGGATTTCTGCACCACATCTGGTTCTCAGACAAGTACACTGAAGAGAAAGAGAAAGTTCTGGAGAAAAGAGCGTTTGAAGCAAAGGAAGCCGGAGGAAACAAGACCAGAGAGAAAGCAGATATGGGTATAACAGCGGTCACAGCTGCACTTGGGTTTCTGACCAATTTCGAAGACATTTACCGGCTTTGGGCTTTTGTGGCTCAGTTCCTGGATGCAGACTTTGTGGAGAAGGAGAGATGGAGATATACAGCTCTTAATCAAAAGATGATTGAAGTGTAAACAAAATCCATTTGTTCATTCATTTAAATCAAATATCCAGAAAGCTGTACTTTGTGTAGCCAATTCCAAGTCTCATATACCAAAAATTCAATTGCAAAGGCAAAAATACAGAGTGCTATTATTTTTCACAAAGACTAGAGCAAAATTTTGTTGTTAAGAATACACAGTCAATTGTAGTAAGTAATAATCCCATATCCTCTGAAGAAGCAACGACAATGGTCAACAATCAACCAATGGACAGGAAGCAAGGGAATTCCCTGCCTCCAACAGAGAACCGATGTTTCATCTTATTGGACAGATAATGAAGGATCTGTGGAAGAAAAATACATGTAAGAAAATGTTTCACCTAAACTCCAAATTAAGAAGTAAACTAACTGAGGGCAATATAAATTGACTTCAGCTACAGGTATCTTCAAAAACGGAGAACTAGCTAAATATAGAAATTAACGGAATGTGATTTTGTTCAGAACCCAAGTAAGTTCAAAACAGTGGCGGAGTTGCATGAATGCAATAATTCAGTCCCCTATAGCAACCATCCAGTTACTTATTTCATGGTACAACACAGATAATATGGGGTCCCAAGTTGGACCCTTGGTAGAAATGTATGAAATTATATTCATCCGGCTAGTCAACAATAATTCACATGCAATGGACCACATGTGAAATTCTTAGAAAAGAAGATGGTCCCCAGGGAAAATATTTGGGACCAGACTCATTATAGCTTGACAAAATATCATAACGACAATTTTGCTTCGGTGGCCACATTGCAGTGCTCCTATGTTAAGACCTTACAGTTAATGTAATAATTTTTCCTTTTCACAGGACATGCCAAGCAATAAGCCCTCAAGAAATTGAATGCACAACAAGATTATGTATTTGGCACAAAACAAGCATGATATACTTCGCATTTTTCATTATCCCTTTTAACAGCTTCTATAGGTGAAAATAATTGTCATTACTGCAACATGTTTGGTGTGTGAGTTTTGTGAGATTTAAGAATAATGAGTGAGCATTCTCAATTGGTGCATAAACACTGGTGTCAATTCAACTTGTTATTGTAACAACATTCTCCGCTTGATATTTCACCAACATGGAGGAATTTGGCAATAATTATGTACAAAGATGACAATCACACATTCTCCCCGCATATCTCATAGTATGCTTCATTTCCACTAAATGAGGTCTGAGAATGTTTCTAAACTTTGTCACTCTCCCCAGATCTCACAGCAACATCCCCACTAACCCCAGTCTATCTCACTCCTAGTTTCACAGTGTTCATTTTGCATATTTTCCAGTAAAATACTTTTGTGACTAGTTCATGGCTCATACACATTGAAGAACCTGCATGCTTCACAATTTCTTATTATATCTCATGCACCAATATTTCGTTTCTGACATGGAAATCATCTTCTAACTAACCAGTATAACTACAGTAGGTAGAAGATTATTATACATACTTGATTACATCCAGAAATGCTTGGTAAAAGAACAAGAAATATAGCGTTTTTAGAACAAAACTCAGCTGGACCAGCCACTCAATGCCCACAACTATGAAGAGAGATCCAACTACCATTTTCTTTGTGATATGATTGTATAAGCCACATTATGACAAGGAACATCAAACTTAAAAACATCTACGGTGAAGCAGGCCAGCATTTTCATGCACAAATACTTATTTATTCTCCATAATATACAAAATCAAAAACTACGAATGTAAAGCCGGAGCAAGCTACAGGCAACTTACTGGGGAAACCATAATAAGGTGCTTGAAATGCCTCAGCTTGAGATGACTAGGATGTCATTGGACAAAATTCTGTGGTTAGTTAGGCTGCTTGACAAATTCAATGATTGTGCCTGCTTGGCCATTTGCTAAAGATTAACAGTGGCCATCAATTGCATAAAACAGCTCCTGACTGGTGAGCAGCTATTTCCATCCAGAAGGAACTGGGCTCCTGGGCAAGCTTTAACACCAAGGACCCTAAACTAGAGCATCCCACAGGCAGAGAAAAGTAAGCCCATGCAAAACAAGTTTCTAAGATGTAGCATTAAAATTCTTATAGCACTGCCGTATGCAATTCCATAACGTCAATTGTGTCACATCTTGTACCAAAGCATGTAAGCAATGCCATCTCTTGAAAATGTAATATCAAAAACCTCTCACAAAATAAAGCTCAACTGCAACAGGGTTGTGTGTAGTAGATGGTAACATCAAGTGAAACATAGAGTTCATTAGTTAGCAAGCTCAGTAGTCTATGAATATCCTCATTTTGAGGGTGGCTAAAATCTCCAGCCAGAATTTCAGGACCCCTGCCATCCACCTCTATAACACTTGAGCCAGGGACCTTAATCACTCCTTGATTTATCATCAATCTCCTAACTCTTGTAACATCATCCCATCTATCATTAATAGCATATATGTTGGAAAGAAGAGCATATGCTCCACTATCCTGTGATCCAAGCTCAAGGAGGCGATCTAATATTTTTTGAGAGAGCTTGACATTTCCACTAGCCCTGCAAGCACCAAGAAAAGCTCCCCACATGAGTACATCAGGTGGCATAGGCATCTGTTCAATTAGCTCCTGAGCAATGAACCAGGAGTCCAGCTCTGCAAAGCAGATCAACCATGCATCTGTAGTGCTCAAGCATTGGGGAAAGATTATAATTTTGGCTAATCATCATGTTGAAATAGTGCCGACCCTCATTAACCAATCCGGAATGGCAGCAAGCTGTTAGAATGGCCAAAATGTCACCTCACTGGGCTTAACACTAGCCTCGATCATTATCTTAAAGTGCTTTAAAGTGCTTGAATGCCTCATTTCCATAACCATGCTAAACCGCCTAGCAATGCATTCCGCGTAAGTACATTCTTGACAGACATCTCATGGAAGGTTTTCAATGCCATCTCCAAGCAACCAAATTTCGCATACATGTCAACCAAAACAGTTCCAATACGAACATCCCAGTTAATACCTCAGTACTCAATGTACTCATGAAACCAATTTCCATAATCAAGAGCAGCTAGGCTTCCACAAGCTGACAACACACTAGTAAGGATAAACCTGTCAGACTTAATACCTTCAATCTGCATTACCCAAAACATCTCCAATGCCTCCGTGGCACATCTGAATTGAACCACACCTCTTACATGCTAGTCCATGAGACAATATCCTTATCGGGGAGCTCATAGAAAGCCCTCTTTACCTCAGATAGCAAGTCACACTTCACATACATATCAATCAGAGCATTGCCAACAACCAAACCCACATCAAAGCCACGCATAACTATCAACCCATGAACTTCTTTCCCCATATTCACATTCCCAAGCCCCCCACAAGCGACAAGCACACTAACATTAGTCGCCACATTCGACTCCTCATCCATTCTCTTAAACAAAACCAATGCATCGCCAAACAAACTCGAACTGGCATACCCAGAAATCAAACCTGTCCAAGAAAGAACCTCTCACAAGCATTTCATCAAACATCCTACATGCGCCATAACATTCCCCATACACCACACATATGGATGAGAGAATTTTGCACATGCATGTGAGAACGAAAACCCATTTTCACAATCAATCCGTGAACCTGTTTACTCTCATCAACACCCACAAACTTAGCACAAGATTTCAAAACCACTGGACATGTGTCAGTATCAGGTAGAAACCCACCTTGCACTACTCGTCTATAAACCAAAATTGCAACTTCTGGGGCACTACTGGTAGCATACCCAGAAATTAGAGTGTTACAGGGAAATGAAGTGGAAGGGCATTTTACTGAAATCAAGCATCCACAATCATAGTCCAAAATATCATCATGTTTTCCAAAAAATTCAGCAAATTTGGTCAAGATCAAATCATTTTTGATGGCTTAGGAGACTAGTAGGTGTGCATGGATTTGTTTGAAGGATCTAAGATAAGTGCATCTATTAATCAAGGCCAGAAATTTGTGTTTGAGAGAATGCATGGTATAGTCCGTCTATTTCGTTAATACAAGAGATCATTTTTTTTCTTTTCTGGCTGGCAAGCTTCCGTATTTTTCAAATGAGCAACTCTAACACCGGTAAAACAAAAACGAAAAAGGAAAGAGAAAAAGGCAAAATTGATTTCCGTTACCGGAATCGAACCCGAGTCTCTGGGGTGAGAGCCGAGTATCTAGGCTACAACGGCGACTGCCGCCCCACATAAATTTTTTTCATCATTTTTTTGGGGACGGCGGCGACAAAGGGGGGGGGGGGGATTTGAAAGCGCGGAAGCGAGGTTGAATTTAAGGTAAAACATTTTCAATTTTAAAAAATGATTGTAAGGTAAAACATCCAATTTTTTTTTTTTTTGTTATAGAATTCTAAGTTCAAAACATTTTATCAATATAAAGTGTGACAAATTAGATATACTTCTATGTCTCATTCAGCTATTCAATCCTCCATTTTTTTAGGCTTGTTTTCATTTTCTAAAAGAGTAGTGTTAGCTAATAAAGTTTTTCGAAATGTTTTGAGAGTGAATTAAGATTAACTAAAATTTTTTGAATTGAATTGTTGAATACTTTATCTTATCAACCAGACATCTAGAGTTCATGTCCCGTGAATGATAAAAAAGGATTTTAAAAAATCAACTTTTAAAATGAGTTTCATAATACTAAAATTGAATTAATAGAACAAATTTCAAATTTCGATGATAAAAAAAAAAACAAACACATTAAGATTGAAGAGGTTTATGAGTTAAAGAAAGCGGTGAGTTTGTGGGACTCATTTATCTTTTGTAAAATATATATGTAAGGCATTATAAGCAAAAGTCAATTTTAAAAAAAAAATGTTAAAATTATTATTATATTAATATATATATTTTACAATATTTCTATCTCATTAGTTATGAAAAATAGCCTCAAATCCATCTTCCCTCTAATTGTTATTGTTTTATCAACCTTTTTGTTTTGGCGCAACTAACATAGGATAGAACCAAAGCCTGCGCTAAGATCTTTTTTCTTTTTTTTTTATTTTTGATATATAAGGAGGATTGAATTTGAGACTTTTACAGAGAGGTAGAAGATATCAATTAACTTAAAACTCATAGCATGCACAGAGATCTCCTGGCACAAACTGAATAAAGTCGATAGAAAGGGCATATTTAGCTGTCGAAACCAAATGCCAACACTAGCCAATTTGATCCAAGTGCTTTCACTTCACCAATTCACCATGCTTGACGACCCAACAACACACCGCCCGGCTCTCTTTAGATTCTTTTTCTAAATAAATCATTTGAAATGCGGATCACATCACCCACCCCAAACAAATTTCATACGTAACCCACTTTTGATCTTTTGACAGACATCTAACAATTTTAAGGAAACTAGTTTGGTGCTTTCTTCTAGAGTGTGGTTTCATCTGCTCCGATCTTCTTCAAACACCCTGGTTACATAACTTGTAGCTGCATAAATGCCGGGTTCCACGTCTATTCCATTAGTCTAGGGCAGGACACTGGTTTACGGGTTGATGTTCATGGCAACCATTGCCCTTCTGAGAATGGACATGGGTGCTCTGGTATTGGAACGCCCATTGGTCTTTTCCAGTAACATGTGTCATTTGTTGTGGAGCTGGACAATGGCATCATCTGATGTAATTATTGACTGGATTGCGCAGGGGATGTAATCAGTACGGTCGATGAGGTTGCAAGAGTGTTAAAAAAAATGGGGTCTGCCCAATTTCTGCCGTGTCTGGCGTTGAGAGCTCTCAAAGCCGAAGAGGAAATATATAGTGACCTTTCAGAAATGGAGTAATACCCTAATCATGCCTAGTTTTGTCAATGTTAAGGAATTACCTACAAGCTCAGTGAAGGTAAATTAAGTACCAGTTTCATTGATAGTACAAGTTGTACATGTTCAAGGAGCAACTCCTTGGTTTTGTCATTGTTATAACTTCGCCTAGCTTGATGTGAGAAGTAATAAGCACCGGTCTATCTGTTAATGTTTAAAAATCTTGTACTTCCCGAGTTTTCTTAATGTTTTAGGACTTTAAGATAAGATAAGCTTCTAGTACAAACATAATTACTCCACATCTCATCTACTGTGTACCCGGGCATAACCAACCTGATATTGATAGATATCCATGATTTTTCTTTACATGAGAGACAACCTACTCATGCTGTTATTTTGCTAATCACATTATGGAAAACTGATAGGCCACTGTTACCAAGTAGTAGGGCTAAAAGCAAATTGAATAGTTCATGAATAACCAGTACCTTGCAACTTAACTCATTTAGGGCTTTGGTTCAACTAGTTCAAGTACTAAATAAACAAAGTTCAAACATAATTATAAGCTCTATCATCAAAACTAACCTTGCAACTAGTTAAAGAGCATTTCTCCTTTAAAAACGACTTGATTCAATTCAAATAATCCAAGCTCAATCAAGATTTTTTAACTCATACGACGTCCTACAAGCTCGGCTTGTTTGCAACCCTATCAAGAAGCTAAACCGGCTGCCTGCAATTTCTCCATATGAATCAGATTGAGAAAACAAACATGAAGAAAACCACCGTGATTGATAGTACAAGTTCTGACTTAAAAATGAAGCCTTAGTCCAGGCATCTGCACAGATTGGAAGAGATGCTTAGTAGCCTATTAAAGGATGCTAAGTACTCTTTATCCTGCAACTTAATGAGCTTAGGTGGAAATACTTAGACCGACAAAAACAGCCTCAAGTTTCCAGTGTTTGTTAGTCCATTAAGTAACTTCAAAGCATATCATAAATCTCCATGAAAATAATTAAATATATAAATATATATTGTTTTATTCAACATCGTGCAGTATATAAAGTGCTAGTTCCACGGTACTTTCATTGGCCAAATTTCTTGTTTGTGTCATCAGTAGTTATCCTCACCAAATGGCTTGCCCCAAAGAAGATCATTTTCACATCTATAGTAGCTTTATCTTGTGTTCTACCTTTATATGAAGCAGTGCTTGATGCTCATTTTTATGATCAAACATGTCCACAAGCAGAGGATATTATCCTCGAGACAGTTCATAATGCTTCAATATATGACCCAAAAGTCCAAGCTCACATCCTTCGGATGTTCTTCCATGACTGTTTCATAAGGGTGTGATTACTTAAGCTTTGTTGTAGGGATCTTTCTTCATTGCCTACTTTACAACAACAAACTACAATAATAAACTGAGCCTAATTTACAAACTTGTCTTAATTTAATGAGCTTTCTTGCGGGGATGTGATGCACCAATCTTGTTGGATTCAACCTCTGGGAACCATGCTAAGAAAGATGGTCCTCCTAATATTTCAGTGAATGCCCTCAGATAGTTTCTTGTGCAGATATCATCCCCATTGCTGCCAAAGATGTTGCAGCGATGGTAAACTATTCTCATTGACGCTTTCTGCAAGAGTAAATTTAATAGGTTCAACACTAGAAATAAAATAAAATAGAATAATAAAATAAAAAATCAGAAGTGTTTTATTCTATTTTGCAGACTGGAGGTCCACACTGGAATGTGCTCGAGGGAAGAATAGATGGGAGAGTCTCAAAAGCCTCAGAAACCATTAATCTACCAGCACCTTCATCTAACAGAACCCAACTTATCCAAAGCTTTGCTAAAAGAGGTCTGGAAGTCAAGGATTTGGTTGTGCCCATCCGGTGGCCACACTCTTGAATTTTCACACTGTTCTTCATTTAAAGCTCGGCTTCAGAATTTCAGTTCAGTCAATGATGTTGATCCCAGCATGAATATTGAGTTTGCAAAGAGATTGACGAATAAATGCCCAAAAACAGATAGGGGTCGCAATGCAGGAGAGTTCTTGGACCCAACCTCATCAAGGTTTGACAATGTATATTACAAACAGATTGTGATAGGAAAAGGCCCGCTTGGATCAGATCAAACACTGTTGAGTGATTACAGGACAAGAGGGGTAGTGGAGTCATTTGCTAGAGATGAGGCTTTGTTCTTTAGAGAGTTCACAGCTGCAATGTTGAAACTTGGAAAAGTTGGGGTGATGGAAGGAGAGGTAAGACTCAATTGCAGACTAGTAAACTGAGAGAGAGAGAGAGAGAGAGTTCTGGGAGTGAAAATTATGTGCTAAAGTTTGTTAAAATACTGTTTTGTATTGCGAAATAATACTAATAATTCTTGCACCGTTATACTTATTATTATTTTTTGTTCAGCTTTAGACTCAAGCAATCAGAGAAGCAAAACAATTCTTTTGTACAATCACCTTCTTCATCAAAACATCACCCAGTTGCCGAAATGGTACAAATTTGACTTGAACCAACTCCTGAATGGAACTGACACCTAACTTTTAGTCCTATACCTAACCAAAAGAGGTTAATTCCATTAAAATGGTGCGACTGTACGGGAGAAAACTAGGCACCTCAATATGACACTCAACAAGCATGGACAGACAAACTTAGATCAGAATTTTATTTATCCATTCTTTTTTCGGCTGTGCAACTTAGATTAGACTTGTTCGTATGTCAAGTAAAAAAAGTAAATAAAAAAAAGGAGCTTGTGTGACATACATGTATAACATGTGAATCAGCCAAACTCGCCCAAGAATATAGAACAAGTAACATGTAAATCCATAGGAATAGGACCCATTATCAGGAAAAGAAACAGGAAGAACCTAGAGTAGATGATATTGTATGATAAAAATATAAAATATGATCAAATGTTAATGCTATGAATAACTTACAGTTGTAATCAGAAAGACATGAACAACTAATACCAATAAGTTAGGTTCCTCATAACTAACACCAACAGCCAAGACCTCAATGTTTTCTGCTCTCTACAATTGTAATCAAGACTGCTTTTTCTGTCGCATTGAAATTGCCTGAAAAATGAAAAAGTTTAAAAAAAAATGCTCTATGTTCATCTCTACATCTTAATAAAAAATATATTCACAATAAACAACTACAATGAATTCTCCTAAAAGTTGAGCACATGAAGCTAAATACGTACATTATTATATACATAGGCCAGTGAGAGGCGTCAGAAACATCACTGCACCAGAGCGCTCTAGATACAAATGTTCTTAGAAGGCCAATAATTATACAACTTTGCAAAGAAACTGAACAAATTTGCCAGACAATGCTCCAGATACAAATGATCACAATGCAAAGAAACTGAACATGGGCATGCATACAACTTTGCCAGACAATGTTCTAGGAAAAAATTATCGGCCCCATGTGCCATCTGAACAAGTGATAACTATGATAACTATAGGTTGAAATTGTTTAATGAGAATCACCCTACAAACAGCATAAAAAATTTCTTCCTCAATTTAGAGGACATGTTCATTTCATAGGAAAGCCAATTATACCACTACATCAAGGACACATAATACATCATTGCTATTCTGAGAGTGTTTTCGCAGAGTACCAACTTCGAATGTTAGGCCCAAGTTCTTAGAGAAGATCAATCTAGTGGTGAACTCAAAAACCTAGCAATAAACGAGAGACACTTTAGATATTATTTGGTTCAATCAAATGCCATAAAACTAAACCGGGGATTCCTGATTAAATTACTAACTTTGTAGGACTGCAGTCCTCATTTGCAAAAACAATCATTTCACAGTTAATGGCAGGAGATTTAATGCATGTGTGACCAAATCATCAGGAAATAAAGAAGCATAGATCACAGGTAGCAAAATCATGCTTGTCAAAACCTGAAGGCTGCAACCATCAGTAACTTTCTAGTTGCAATAGTTAAAACAAGCAACAAATATGGGGAGTGATTTCACTGTTCCAAAACACTACATGATCATGCGATTTCATGGACCATCCTGAATCACATCCTCTTGGCTCCTACAACGGGCCTACATGATTAAAATGATTGACAGGGGTTAATACACAAAAATCGGCATCAATAATTTGGGTAATATAACACCCAGTACTGCCATGTAGCAGTGAAACAGTGTGTTACCGGAACAGAATTCAATAATTTGGCCCAAAAGAGCAAGTCTAGACGATGAAGGATTCAGGCTTTTCCAGGATATAGAGGGGAACATGCCAGACAAAATATAATGAGATTTCTAATGAAACAAGTTTCATGAATGTAGGCTACATTATGGTAAATCAATTGCTTTAATGCAAATAAACAGGTGAAGGGCTGAAGTATCTTTCTTGGCATGGGAAATTGGAAGTGTTTTTCTTTGCAGACTTGTGAATCAATTGCTTCTTTCTTTTGACCAGGTAAGAAGGATCTTAAAAATAATAAACTCTATTGCAAATGGCTAAGAATGTTGAACAGACATGGTCCTGAAGGCATATTGGCTGGCGAGTGTGGACAAAGAAATTTGATCTTTCATTGTGTATAGGAATAAGAATTTCAACATAAGGAGAGAGGAAAAAATACTAGGAGCATATATCAACTCCAAGGAAAAACAAACATGACTGATCAAAACCTTCTGAAAGACAATTTAGTCATCACTCACTTCACTAAGCTAAAACCCTCTCAACCACAATTCCTGGAAAAAAAAATCTTGTGAATGGGTTGCTACCTTTACCAACCAAGAAAAGTGTCAATTTAAGAGGTCATTACCTACACAAGAAAACATTCCAGAGATAGAAAGCCATTAATCATCCCACTGAGAAAATGCTGATCAACGTCTCTCTTGGCAAAAACCTCATTTGTAAATTAAATTTAGGGGGGAGAACATAAACCCTACAGACAAACCATAATTGAGAGTAGAATAAGTTGGATCAATTAGGTATTCTTCCAAACCATCCCCTCCACTTATCTTAAATACCATCATCCGTCTCCCTACCGCGGATGCATAGCACAAGATCACAAAAATAAATAAATAATCAACATATGCCTTCAACCATTATTTGGAACCCTGAAAATTTCTATATTCTATAATTTTTCCCTCACCAATGACCCAAAACAAGAAATACCCGAAACCCTAAAACCTCCAAAAACACGGGCAACCTCAAATTCTTCAAGCTATACATTACCAATCAAATAATTGAACAAACAACTGTCAACAACAAAATAGTAACATCCGCATGATTTCGAAATTCAGAATTCAAGTCGACGTGAAGATTATAAAGACGAAAAAGAGAAATATAATCAAGAAAACGTGTGAATAACCGTGAAGAGATCGTCGTTTTTGAAACGAGTTACTTGGAGATCGCGCTTTTGTTTAATCGCTGGCCATTCCATCTTTTTTCGCCCGCGCTCCTCTGCTTTCGACTCTGTCTCTCTCTCTCTCTCTCTATGAAGCATCGTCTCCTCTCCCCTTTTGGCAAACACGCGCCCGGGTCTTTTTTGGTCAAATGACCAAAATGGCCCTATTGTTGAAGAGAATTGAGGAAAGAAACTAATTTCGTCGGTCGGTCGGTCGGTTGAAAGTTCAAATTTTGAACGGATCGGGTTGGGTCGCGTAAAAATGTGGTCGGAATTATTCATTAAATTGAAAACTCAAAATTATGAAAGCATATCATAAATCTATCGATACGGGTTGACTCAATTGGATATGGAGTTGAATTTTTTTGAGTATGACTGAGATTCAATTCCTGCTGGTAGAATCGGATTCTCATGTGTATGGAGCGTTTTCCGTTAGAAAACCCGCCATCGAAAAAAAGTCACTGCAGCGATCAGTTCAAATTAATCAAGACGAAACCTTAAATACCGAGTAGTGTTCAAAACATGGCACCTAAAAAATAACATAAATCTATCAATAAATAGGTCTGGACAGTGAACGTAAGAAGCATGATGAGTATGAATAGGTTGAGATTTCTTCGGAACCCAATTTCATCCCATAATAATGTATATGTCATGACTTCGTTTGGTTTTTATTGGAAGTCAGGCAAAATGTCATCTAAACTCTTCCTTATTTTTGTTTGATTCCACCATAGGAAAAGAGTCTGAAACTCCGGACGACATTGAAAACTTTTCAGGATTTATGAATATTTTAAATCATTACATTTTTTCTTTATTTTTTTTCTCTTGAGAAAATAATTGAGTTTCTCATCCAAACTGTCTCTTAGTTAAGGACTCTTTTGCCTTCCGTGTGTCCCTTCGTATCTTAAGGCATCTGAAAAAAAAAAGAATAGAAAAGATAATATTTATTATGGTTTTTATAATCTCAATCTTTATTTAATGAAAGTTAACTCCTACGGACAGCTAAAAATAGAAGAATTAAAAGATAGTTGATTACTCAAATAAACCTTGGTGTATCTCTTCACCCGCACATGGATACACCACCCCATAATTGCTTCTAAAAGGATATTAAAAAGCAGTAGGCAGTTGAATGTCAAATGATTTTTGAAGAGGACCATAAGGGGAGTTAATTTTAGAAAAGAAAATTTAAAACAGCCACACTCCTACATACTCTTGACACGAACCATCATTACTTCTATCTTTAAGAGTGGAGGTAAGGTAACCTAATATGGTCATAGGCAATATTCAGGAGGCCAAACTTATTAGTATCAACAGCCAGTTAATCAAGGATCAAAGTGGTCATAAGGTAAGCTATTTGGATTCTTATCTTGAATTTTATTTTTATTTATTACTTATAATCACATTTTAACTAATAAATTTTATTTTATATTTTCTTAATCAAAATTTTTAATAGTTACGTAGTAAAAAACTCGCATCTGATTTTCAAAAAGTTAGTTTGTTAAATTTCATCAAAAACATAAAATCATTTTCTGATTTATACGAATAGAGACCAAATTCCAAACTTATAAATAAAATACTAGTACTAAAAAAATTATTCCCTATGTTTATGAGATTAACGCATTTTTGTATATAATCAAGACCGTGGAATTTTGCAGCCAAGAGATGTCTAGGCAGCGGCCCGTGGGGCTCAAGGGAATAAAAAAATGAATGGAAGTTGTAGGGTGTTCATGAACTCGATTACTAGAGGCAAAATCCCCGAACATCTTCCCAGGCCACTTCCAACTCCAATTACCAAGTTGGAACAATGCCCAATCCTTTGGACCCATAAGTTAAATCGCACAAATTATTCCCAGATTTCCTATGATCCAACAATTTTTGTGTCGCCCAAGGCAGTATTGATATTCTCAGGCTATATAACTCGTGACATAATCAAACCATATTTTGAAATATATATATAAAAGAAAATCATTCTTATTAGTAAAACCCATCACCTCATAATTTTTGGGCAGTTTAAACAAAGGATTATTTGTTAAATATTATAGGGTCTGTATGATTTAGTTATGGGATTTTTTTTTCCTGTTAGAATTTTAAATGCAAAATCAACATTTAATGAGAAGAGTAAAGCTGAAATGGGTTAGCATGTTGATCTTAAAATGGAATCAAAGAGAAGAGGGTGTCTAGGTTTTCGTATCATAGAATGGATGCGCGTGGACGGGTTAGTTCTCCAAAGCTTCTCCCAACAGGATATCGACATCCTTCCCTCGGCTAAGATTCTTCCTTTGCCGACCCAAACCAAAAAGATTGTGCTTTAAATAAAAGCAAACAAATTCGTATCATACCAACCTTTCGAGTAAAACAAATTTCTGTCACGAATTTATGCCGTTGAATCTAATCCCACTCATTATTAAAAATTGTTATTCTCTCTGTCACATCAGATATCTTTTATGTTCAAAAAAATTGTTGACCTAAAAATGATAAAAATAACTTTTTTTAATCGAGAAATGGTTGAAGCCCTTTGGATAATCACCGAAAATGGTTTCATAAAAATCAATCTTAACAAAAAGAAAGAAAAAAAAAATCAACAAAATCACCTCTAAAAATCAAATCGTCAAAAATTTTGAAATCTTAACTATTGAATTCCTCACATCAATAAAATCATAAAAACAATCAAAATACAAATTTAAAAATAATAGAAACAAAAACCTTAACGGCCGGAATTACTAAGTTGCAAGAGGAAGTAGGATTGGCTGAAACCCTAGCTGCCGGTGACGTGAATCCTAGTTGCCTCACTCCTTTTTCCTCTCCTGGTGCCAAAAAAGATTTTAATCCAACTTTTCAGATTTCTCTTACCCTAAAAGAGTCCCTTTCCTAACAAAATCTTGCACCTTGTTAAAATATGTTTCTTTCTTGGTTTTACTTGAAAATTCATAATTATAATTTAAAAAATTAAAAAATTAAAAAATTAAAAAATTAAAAAATTAAAAAATTATGGTTCTGTTTGAAAAGTTGAGATTAAATAAATTGAAATTAAGTGGATTTTTTAATATAAATAATTATCAATATAATGATATGTTAAATTTTTATAGAAATTATTTACAAAATATTGCTTTTACTAATAATTTTTTTAAAATGAAATTAAAAGAAATTGAGGTTACAACTCCGCTATATAATGCGCTGATATAGAAGGGCATCATTTACTTGGAATCATATGCGCTTTTGGCATTTAGAGGAGCAAAGTCGACTTGTGTCGGCTCACTCACGGATGCAGCTTCATGGGATGCTAATTTAAGACTTTACTAATTAATTAGTTGAGATAGGACCGGAAAGAAAAGTATGTAATTAAGTGAGATAGATATGTGTTCCAATCGAGATTATCTTTCGGTACTTTATTTTATTTATTTCTTCCTAGAGATACGGTCCACACGGTAAATGGTGATGAATTTACCACTGGAGGACAGGATTTCTTCCTTTATTGGCTTGGCTTTATTCAATACAAAACGTCTGCATGAACAAAGCAATAAGATGTTATATATTTTAATTATAAATTTTTAAATTTAAATCATAAAAATAAAGAAATAAAATTTAAGAGAATCAATTCCATAATAAATCTTACAGTATTCGATCGGATTAATTGACATAATCTGAATATGGATAGATTAATAAAACCTTGACTCTTAAACCCATAATAATTGAAAATTTTAAATTATTTTGATCCAAACCTTCTCGATAGGCTGGTTGGTGGAATATTTGTTCCACTTTGTGCAGAAGCCAGAAGCGAAAAGCTTGGCCTTATTGTCAGAGAGATACTTAAATAATATAAGGAGTTCCAATTTAATTATTCTTATCAAAATTTAGTATTTAAAATTTAATGTACATATATATTTTTATAATAGGTTATATGAGATTATGCAAATGCACTACCTCCAAAAATGACTTTGAATTGCTCCAATGGCTCCGTGACATTTTTTTCACGTAATCTAATTAAAAAATAATAAAAATTACATTCATTACTAATTGCTATTTTGCATGATAATAAAAGGGTTAACATGTTACCCGATTGCCTCCATACATGATACTTTTTCAATTCCACTTTCAAGCAAATAATTAATTATTTATATTTAAACAAAAATAAACTAAATTTCTTTTTTAAAAGTCGATTTTATATATCGAAATTAATCATTTAGTGGAGCTAATCAAAATAGAGATAAAGTTGAAAAAATAATTAATATTTCTTTAATTTTTTAAAATGATATTTAAAGTGGAACCTTGTTTGGTGACAATGGGAGAGTATACTTTTGGGATATTAAATTTTTTAAAATTATTGATTATTTATATTACAATGATCTTTCTCCAAAAAAAAAATAAATGAAAGGAAAAAATACGCGATGCGAACTTTGAACAACAATCAAAACATGCCACGTGTTAACGCGTTGTCTAATTTTAATTGGCTTGTCATGCACAACGTTGTACGACATTGTGGTTTATTTTATAACATTATTTATATTAATAAAAATTATTAAAATATATATAATATTTTTAACTGATTTGATTAATTCAATGACACCATCTAAATAAATTAAATTAAAATTTAATTTTATAGAAAATCAAATTAAATATTTAATAAATTATGTAAAATAAAAATAAACCGTCGGATAAAAATGGTGTTTTTGATTTTAACTCTGACCCCCTAAAACTAGGGGTAGTGGATTCTGGTGTCAAATCGAGATCGCGATGTTAGCTTTCAAATGATTCGCTTCTTTTTTAAGGGTTTTTTCTCCTCATGTGTTTTCTAGGGTTGAGTAATTCTCAGTGTTGGTGCAAAAATTCCCTGAAAATTTTGGTACCCTTCGTATTTGTTTTATTGCATTTCCAAATCTTCCTAGCGTATTTCTTGGTTTGGAAGCTTGTGAAACTCTTGATATATAACTACAAATTTGCCATGATTGTCGGTAAATAATTTGGGGTTTTCTAGGTTGTGCTCTTCTTCTTCTTCTTCTTTCTTGTTGGAGAACTTAGTTGTATGATTTAAACATATGAAAATATTTTTGTTGCTTTGGAGTTTAGATAGTTGATCTTGCTGGAGCTGTACAATTTCTGGGATTTTAAGGTTTCCTTTTTCCTCTTTATTTATTGAGCTTTGTGTGTGTGTGTGTATGCCTTTGTGTGTTCTGGGCTTTGAACCGAAGCTGTAATGCTTTTTCTTTAAAATCTTCAATTGATTTGGCTTCTAATCTTTCTGGGGCATTCGTTTTTTTAGCTCTTTCTTTCTTTTTTTTTTGGAGGGGGGAGGTCTTCTCTCTCATTTGTTCTTTCTTTTCTAGCTATAGTCTTAGAATTAGGTTTCTCAGCTCATCAAATCTGGCTAGTTATCGCCTTTGTTTTCCAGCAATATTTGGTATGAGTGATTTGGGAATCCCCGAACTCATCAAAAGTTATTTTCCTTTTCCTTTTTCCTGGGTGTTTTGTATTTGATTGAATACTTCCTTTTTGTCTTGTTTTACCTAAAGTGCAATTTTCATTTCTTGTTTTTACCTTGGAGCGCTGAACTAAAACAACGTTGTTAATTTTTTGTTCATAAAAAAGAAGAGGTAGAAGGATGGTGAGAGGGAAGATAGAGTTGAAGAAAATAGAAAATCCAACAAGCAGGCAAGTGACCTTCACAAAAAGAAGAAATGGACTGCTAAAGAAAGCCCATGAGTTATCGGTGCTGTGTGAAGCTGAAGTCGCAGCCATTATCTTCTCTCCGAAAGGAAAGCTCTATGAATTCTCCAGTACTTCCAAGTACGTTTTTAGCCTTTCCCTGATTTTTTTTTAATTTTTTAATTATATTCTTGATCACCCATTGCTTCCCGTACCTATTTTTTGGTAGAAAGTTCGTACGACCAAGATTTCATGTTTCTGTGTAATAAATACATGGAGATTTTGTTGTCTCTGCACTTCTCTCCTTCGAGGACGGGTACACAGGTTTTTGTTTCACAAAAAATAATAAATTGTTTCATATGATCCTATAATCAAAATAGCATTCATGATTACTGGATTCATGACGGACTAGTTATTTTATTTATATTTATAATTATAATCAGGTCATCCTCTTTAACTTTAATTTTGGTTTTCTTATTTATACGACAGTATTATCAACATTTGTTCATAAATTAACCATACTATGTTATTCTATGCAAATATATTTTTTTCCTATTCGCTTATGAATTATTTTCTGGGGCATCCTATTATGCATCTCACTGACAACACCGGCTACGATGATTTCAGGCTTTAATATTACTTTAGCAGATGGGTGGATGGTTAATTTCTACAAATCCTGAATTTTTGGTTATTTTTTGGCCTGCCTATCCTCCATATAATTTTACATATTGTTGGACGTTCCAATCTGTGGTTTTTATTTGAGACAAAAGTGGGAAGAATGGTTACTTTTAACTCATTTATGTTTTTCATTTTGAAATTTATTATGAAAAAATAATTAATTCATGGATAAAAATACATTTTTTGAGTATTTTTTCTTTTTTTTCTTGGGGGGTTCACTTATTATCTTGTGGATTTGAAAATCATATTCATTCCTGAAATAAAACCTTGTTCTAAGCTGCATTAAAGCTTAACAATATGGATACATTCAGTCAATATGAATCATTGTTGGGTGATGTGTGCTTGTACCTTTTTTTTTTCCCCTCTTAATCCTTACTCCTCCAAATGATTCAAATCTCACTATTGTTTGAAATGGTATTCACAAATAATATTACGTTCAATAGTTGGCCAAGTGTTAGATTAAGAATGTTATTGTTATTATAATTTTTTTATTAGCAAAACGGTGGGGGCATGACTCAAACCTAGAGCCTTAATTACAAATTCTGGTTTTAAATGACTTAAATAACTATTTAAATTAACACTCTTAGTCTCTTATTATATTGTCATAAAAAAAGTCATTTTGTTCGATTTCTTTTTAGATTTTGTAGAAAGCATTTTGGAATCACATAGGTTTTTTTCTTCGGTATATGTTTTCACTGTGGTTCTTAGACTTCAATTTCAGAAATCTTGGGATTGTATTCATCCCTTATATGACATTGTCCTTCAAATGAATTGAAAATAGTGGGTCCAAATCCATAAATTGTTCACAGAAATGTTGCATAAATCATACTAGGGTTAGCAATCTTTTCTGGTTAGTTGCCTTTCTTTTAATTTTTTACGTACTTTCATGTAGAGGGATTATTGGTGTCAATGTTGATTTAATTTCAAATGAAACAAGATAACTTTTTGCCAAAAAAGGAGTACGTTATCAACCTTGTTTTATTTCTCTCTTCATAAGTATTCTTATGTTTTTTATTTAGTATTACCTTGGGTAAGCAATGTTTTACTGCATATCAATCATGCAACAAGTATAGGTAAAGATGCACCAAGCATTATCTTATAGATACAATCAAATCTTTATAAAGCATGAAAACAAGCACGCATAGCATTCTCCTCCTAATGATTCCGGTAATGTGTGCTTGTATCATTTTTTCAAAGTTAAAAACACCGATCCTTACTCCAAATGATTCATATTCTGCTATTGTATAAATTGGGATTCACAAATAATATTTTGGTCTGTAGCTGGCCAAGTGTTGGATTAAGAAATTTATTATTATTATGATTTTTTTTAATTAGCAAAAGGGTACGGGCAGGACTCACACCTAGAACCTTAATCACAGACAAAGATTCTGAGTCATTTGTATAACTATTTAAATTAAAATTCTTAGTCTCTAATTAGATTGTCATATAAGTTCTTTTTGTTTGATTTCTTTTTAGAGTCTTACTAGGATGCATTTTGGAATCACATAGGTCTTTTTCCTTGGTATATGTTATATTTTATAGATCTTATACTTCAATTTCAGAAGTCTCAAGATTGAATTCATCCCTTTTATGACAGTGTCCCACAAATGAATTGAAAATAGTGGGTCCAAATCCATAAATTGCTCACAGAAATCTTGCATACATCATACTAGGGTTAGCAATCTTTCCTTTGTAATCACCTTTCTTTTGATTTTCTTCATGAGAACAAAATTCATTCTTGTTTTCAATATGATTGCATCTATTAGATAATGCTCGGTGCATCTTTAGCTATACTTTGTTGTTGTTGCTTGAACTCATATGCAGTAAAACATTGCAACATGAGAATCCCAAGCAATTAAAAATATTTATGAGAGTGTCTCATTTGAAATTAAATCAACATTGACATGGTAAGAGTGTCTCCACATGTTCCATTTTTTATTTTCTAAATTTGTATTTTCTTTTTTGGCAGAAATCTCTAAACTTGTATTTGTTTTCCGTTTTTGCTCAAGTAATTGGTATACTCTTTATCTTTGGGTGAAAAGCCCATCTTGAATCCCATATCTTCTTTTAATGTTTTCACCAAGTAACCTTAGGCCAACTTTTTCTAATGCTGGTTGAAGGACACCATACATGTTTCTTCCCTTACTTTTCTATTGCCAATCTGGTACTAGAACCACCTATAAATGCCAAGGCTTATCTGAAATTTGAGAATCGTTATTTGCTTTTGCGGTAGCCTAGCATGCCTCCTTATTCCTTGGTAGTTATTTCTTTTGTATTTTTAGTAGCAAAATTTGAGAGGAAAAATTGCTCATTCCAAAATAATATGCTGGACAGTGAAAGTAAATTAACATAAATACAAATTGATTCACATCGTTTGGCCAATCTCTCAATCCTCACATATGATGTTGATTCCCCTTTAATCTACCATCATTTTCATAATCTATCATGGATCACACATTCTCACCTTGGAAAACCCCTTACTAGGTCACCGTATTCTTGGTGAACCCCAAAAAGACACATTCAAACTTCAACACCATCCCTAATACTCATAGGAGTAACAAATCTGCATATTACGCAAATATCATTTTAAATTTTTTACATATGAAATATTCCTTCACTCTACTCATTATTTTTATTTTCTTTTTTATATTCTTTTTAACTAGAAATTTTCTTTCTTTTTTTAATGTATTTGGATTAAATCTAAGCATAATATTTTTCCGTTACTAATCTGTAATTAAGACAACCTACAAATAACAAAAAGATATATGAAATTCTTGATTGAGAATAGTTATATGCAATTGCAGTAACCTACCGTGTCTTCTCATTTGTTAATAATGTGTATTTCTTCTGTTTATAACAGCAAAATCCCCCCCCCCCCTCCTCTTCAGATTCATAATGTTCTAAAATTTGTGCCCTAACTCTCCATCCCACATCCCGTTGCATCATTTAATTCAATCCTATGATTTTATAATTTTCAATAGATTAGATTTTGCCCCATGAGAAAATCTAAAGACTAACATTAAAAAAAAAAAGACCATTTGATTGCAAAACCAATGACCCAGCAAGAGCATACCCAATATGCAGGCAACAGAATGAGAAAAACTGAGCATATACAGGGGATTGGTACAAATAATATAGTCTTGAAAAATATAGGGAGAAAAAAAAAGAGTGAGCCTGCAACTGGTCGAACTAGTCTAAGTATATAGAAGATGTACAAAACCTATTTGAACCTAATGGTATATATACGGCTGCTGCTGTAACTAGTTGTGATGCTTTCTTAGGCAGACATAAAATCATCTAGTTTGGACTTTGATGAGTGGCAATTCAAACAAATGGCATATAGTACTTGGGGTCGAGTCTTGATGCTATTTGCTAGACAAAAATATTTTTTATTATGATTAATTGAAATTTTATTATTATTATTCTTTTTAGTTTTATGAATAATTTATTTACTTATTTCTTTTCATTATTTTTATTTTTTAGTTTTATTTTCTCTATTTTTACTTTCAAACTTTAATTTTATACTTTTATATTTTTTTTTCCTCTCTCATGTATTGATCTCTTAAACGATTGATCCCAAAATTTGATATTAAAGTTCGATTTGCTGTTGTTGCTGTTGTTGCTGTTGTTGATTAACCAAAAAAAATTAATGATTGAAATATGACAAAAATCAAATGTTCATAAATTTTTAAGTATGCTAATATTAAAAAATTTTACCATATGCTTTTAATGGTCAATAAAATTGTGTCTCAACAACTCAAATAATATTACTTAAGAAAAATCTCTCCTAAAAAAAAAAGGATGCTACTTCAGAAAAACAATAAATAATTGCAGTTTTGTAGTGTTTTTTTTTTTTGGGGGGGGGGGTGTTATAGGCTGAAGGGGCTGTCCTGTGTTGCGTCATGCACCTTTAGACAAGAAAAGGAGAAAAACCTTAATCTTTTCAACTTTGTCAAAAAAAAAAAAAAACTGCAAATTTCAACTTTTTTTAAAAAAAAGAAAAAAAAATTATCTCAACCCCTAAATAATTATTTGTAGTGCCTTATGGGATAAAATTCACGCAAGCTCGGTGATCCTCGGTCCCTGGCTTATGCTCATCAGTCATATGTTGACATTGAAAAATATATTACCATGAAGAACATGTTATTTTGCAACCAACTATCATTGAATAAAAGCGGTTCCTCACAAATACCTTGTCTTAAGAAATGACTTAATGTGTATATATTGAGTGACTTTTTTCCTGGAATTTTTTGTGTTTCTTCAGTATGAGGAAGACAATAGAACGATATCTTCATTGTGCAAAGGAAGTGCAGACATGCGAACAAGAGTTAGAAGGTTACATGGAGGTCAGATTATTTTTCTTTTTCTCTTTTTTTGTTACACATATCATCTCTTGGAATATGAGTGATCGATAATGGAAGTGTTTAATTACCCAAAAATTTTAATGAAAATCCATTGTGGTAAAGGGAACATTGCAGGCTAGATGTAGATTATTAATCAACACATTTTCTTACTTTCATATAACCAATGGTTGTCTTGGGGGTTACTTCCATATTGCGTAATTTCCTAGGATGCTTCGGAATAGTTCGATTACTAAAATGAGTTGCGGAGAAAAATGTGAAAATCATGTAGAGAAAATACATTATATTTTGTATGAACTAGTAAATGCCTGAGATGAGCATGTGGCATGGCTTCTCCTAATGCATGCAAGTTGCTGGCCAAACATTATAACATAAGGTGCTGTTTCCGATTTATTTATTAAAATGGAGGAGACAAATTCCAAGTTTTAAGATGTGGAAAAGCTGCCCCTTAGAAATCATATGAGGACTCTTTTGGCATGCTTGGGACTCAAGAATTTTGTTTTAAAAAGGAATGCAAATTAAAAATTTATAAGTTGTGAATGATATATTCATTCACTAACAATAAATTTGAATTACAATGACAAGAATACAAAGCATTTTGCATGGCAATCCATAGTTGAAAAAGCTTGTGCAAGTCTCAACTACTACAAAGCAACAACAACCGAATCTTAATTCTAAATTTTAAAGTCGATTGTTTGAAAGAGAAATATAAAAGAGAGAAAAAATATATATGATTAAAATTTGAAAACAAAAATAAAGAAGAAAACCCTAAAAAAGAAAATAAAAATAAAAATAATGAAAAAAAGAAATAAAAATAAACTATCCATCAAAACTTAAAACATAAAAGAGATGATTTAATTGTTTCAGATTCTACTACGTCACTCATTTTTATTTAAAATCATTTTCTTAACTAAACTCTTGATACTCATATTTTTACGAATAATTTGCATCTAAATTTTCAACAACCTACCATGATATTTCACTTAATCTCCTACATTTAAGGTCTCGCTCCTCCTAACTGATGTGTCTTTTTGCTGTATTTGTCTAAACCATTTTAAACGATACTCTCATATTTTATTCACAATTGAACTTACTACCAATTTAGTACATATCTCTTCATTTCTAATTTTATCACATTAATTTGAGTATTCTAATTTTAGTTACAATCATTTTATACTCTTATTGTTTTTAATAGTCCAATACTCGGTGTCATACAATAATGCAGATTTAATTGTAGTTTTATAAAACTTCTCCTTCAACTATAATGATATCGTGCGATCGTAAACAACTCTAGATGTATTTCTTCATTTCATCCACCCGCTTGCATCCTATGATTTTATATCCCCATCTATATTATCATCGTTTTCAATAATTGATCCAAAATATCTAAAATTTTACTTTTAGGTATATCTTATCTTTTTAAGTTAATAGTTTCTTCATCATTCTTCTGATTACTGTTACTGAATTTGTACAAGTCTCAACTACTGGCTTAAGTAATTTTTCCTCTTGGTTTGAATTGAAATCTTGCGTATCACTAAGTTATATTGCAACCGAAACTATATTCTAGACTACTCATTCCCATGCTTAAGGATAATCAGATGTTTGTGTTGATTGTTGCGTCTTCTTTTTGTTTAGGCTTTCATTTGGTGTTAGTTTTCTTTAATTGCTCTATTATCTTCAATAGCCATGAGTGTTAACGTCCAACTACTCCGTGATCTGCAATAACAATCATGTGTTAATTTGTCACTTCTTCATGATCTTCAACACTTGATGTTAACTTCCTTGGCCTTCAAACGCCTCATTATTTTCAATAACCACCGGGTGTTAACTTCTTTCAAACCATCTTCTGGAACCATATTAAAAGGGATAAAGGATTTGTTATTTTCGGTGTATTTATGTCTGTAACCATCTCCAAAGAGATAAGAGGGTGATTATTTTCAGCAAAGGTGCACAGTTCCGTGAAAACAAGACAATGTTCAATTTCAAACTTCATAGGCTCAAAACAACTTAGATGATTTTGTTAGAAACCCTAATTTGATAAAAAACTATCATCAATATATTCACATGTCCTAGGTGTCATATTCAATGACAAAGAAATACCAACTTGAATCCATTGAAGCCAAATGAGTGTACAGATCTTGGGATTTGATCTTCTAGATTATATGTATATCTAGATTTTTCTCTCTTTGAATGATGAAAAATCAAAGAAGTAATGTAAGATATGTTAATCTGGGACCATAACCTCTTATATATAATTGTTAGTGATTTGATCACTTTTTTAAAATCACCCTTTATCTTTTGGTATTTTTATTCTGACCCATCACATAATAGAAAATTACCATTTGGTTTCTATACTTTTAAAAGTTCCACACCCTTTTATATACATTGAAGTTCTATAACAAATATACTATAACAAACCACTCTCATTGAACTATATTTTAAATGATAGTCCAAATACATCATGATTTTATATATTAATCCAACATTGGATTAAAAAATCCAACAGATTGAACTAATTTGAAACAATACTGATACATTGTTAGAATATGAATTTTGTCTAAATTTAAAACAAGTTAATTTAGTTTGAGATGTATTTTTGAGTTTTAGTTGTTTTTTAAAACTAATCTTATTTGAAAACAAGGTTATTAAATGTTCTTTAGTATCAAAATTCAAAAAGACATTTCAATTATTGCCTTGATAATTGATTCATACGTACTAAGGCTTTTCAAAAGTGTTTATAAACCATTCCTTAATTTGAAATTTCAGACCTGCATGTTTGTAGCTCATCCATTTATTTGTTGTAGACTCACAGACGCCTCGCTTCTGTGCAGAACTTGGAGCATGAAGTAACAATCATGGCCAAGAATCTTGAGCATCTTGAAGTCTCTCAACGGTTCATCATTTAGTTTGATTACCATCCTACCATATTTCTGCTGTGTTGATCCTGACTTTAGTTTTTAGTTCAAGAGTTTTCTTAAGTTTCTGTAAATGTCTTAGGAAGTTGCTCGGAGGAGGCATTGGTTTGAGTTCTAATGAGGAACTTGAAGAAATAGGAACCCAACTAGGGAGGAGCTTGGGAAAAATAAGAGCTAGAAAGGTATGCTTAACCACATCTAGACCCACATGTTTTAACTCTGGATGTTTGTGTTTGATCACCCTTTTTTTTTTTTGTCAACGATCACCCCTTTTATTTTGCTCTATTCAATTCCAAATTTGTGAGAGATTATTTAATGAACAAGCTCGATAGTCCCTGCAAACTATAAACTTAATGAGCAAGTAATTATGGGGGGGGGGATCATTTTTCCCCCATTAAAGTTTTTTTTGAGGGGACAAACAGCCTAAAAGAAACTTATGGTATGTATAAATTACAGGCTCAGTTGTTCAAGGAGAAGACGAAGCAGCTAAAATCAATGGTAAACTTCAATAGAGAAATCCTTGTTTATATTTACACTGGATTATTGATCGAAAGTCCCTAGTATATTTCAAGGTTATGTAACTTTACCGACGTGGGTTCGCTCAACTGGATGTAGGGTTGAGTATCCTTAAGCATGACCGAGTTTCGACTCCCGCAGGGAGTATCGGGCCTTCATGTGTATGGAGTGTTTCCCGTTGGGAGACCTGCCCTCCGAAAAGAGTTATTGTAGTAGTCGATCTGGATTAGTCGGGGCGTAACCCCGGATATCGGGCGGTATCCAAGGCATGGTAAAAAAAAAAAAAAAAGTTATGTAACTTTCTTATTTCTTGGAATCTGGAGAAAATCCTTGTGCAGGAAAATGCTAGGCTTCGTCAACAGGTGCGCTCTATCTCTCTCTCTCTCTCTCTCTCTCTCTCATATGCATGATTCAACCTAGCAAGCACCATAACGTCTCACGTCCCTGTACTGTAGTGGCCCTGTGCTTAGATGGGCCTTATTTGGGTCAAATCAAATGACTGCTAAATTGGGCCTAAGCCCAAATACTGACTTAGCTCAAATGAGCAGGAAATGCATTGAGCAGCTTCCACTCCACGTCGCAGGGAGGGGTAATAAAGAGCAGAGACGGCAGTCAAAATAATTCCGATGTAGGGACAGAGATCTTCATCGGCTTGAAATTTGGTGCTAATGGCACCTAACTTGTATCACTCTCCTAGACAACGACTGGCTTAAACTACATATATGTATATTCAGGCACTTTATTCGATCAGAATTTCACATTTAAAATTATTGGTCAAGCCTAAAAAAATAAATTAAGAAGAATAATTCTGTGTAACATTACTCATAGGATATCATTTTTTTTTATCTTTTTCTCTTTTCAAATCTGTCTCTACCTTATTTTCGAGATTAAGATGTGAAATGTAACTTGATGCTCTTATAATGAAGTTTAATGTGTCTGAGGGACTACTTGATTATAAATTATGAGTTTTTAGAGAAGAAAATTGAGAGACAGAGAGACTATGTTTTGTGAAAAGTAAAACATATTCGTATAGCTCACCAACATTTTCAAAAATTGGGTCTTCCAAAATATCTGTCATCAAAATATCTTCATATTCTGAAAAGTAAAATTCATAAAATAATTGTTTAAAATATTTGCTATTTTTCTTCTTTTATTATATGCCATTTTAGTTTACTTGATGTCACTATATTATAGCCATGGCTACTAAGCCGGGTTCAACTCGGCATGGAAAAAACCAATGATAGATACCTCTTCTGATTGAAGCTTGATCGCTGATTGGCCCAGATTAGTCGGGTGAATTCCCTGATATCGAAAGGTGGCTTCAAGCCAGGGCACCAAAAATATATATATATATATATATATATAGCCATGGCCAGGCTCCACAATTTGTCAAAGATCGGTGACAAATTGAGCGAGTGAACTCTCCCATATTCTTTCCTGATCCAAACCAAAGAATGTGGCACAAGACAAACCGAGTTTGTACGATTTTAAGGCTCCAATAATGTTGGGTGAATGGGCCCGACCACAATCCGGTCAAAATCTTGTGCCAAGAAAGCCCATATATGGGCCTAATTAGGCCGCTTACTTCCGGCCCAGTACAAGTACAACCCGGTCAAAATAAATAACTGGGTTGGTGAGAGCAGCGTGATCCCTAACTCCAACCATCCCTCGTTGACCACGACGGTGGCCATGATAAAATTATTTCTGTGTATGAAAAAAAAAAAAGAATTTTACCTCTTAAAAATTTTACCTAATTTGAACAAAAATTAATTAGATATAAAATAATTATCAGATATCGATAATTTATAAAATGAAAAATTTGAGTACTCCTCAATTCACATTATTTGTCCACTTTGATACCACTTATTTCAAATTTAGTCCATTTCTTTTTCAATTTTCTTAGGACAAATTACAATATTCAAATGTATCCTTGTAAAATTGAACAATGTCAATAGTGTAATGCATGTATCAAAACTCCACCAACACGACGTAAGTGGGAAGGACATCTTTATCTTTTAATCAGATCAGGAATTTGATTCCTATTGGGTATGGAGAAAACAATGTTGGGAGATTTTTTCCTCAAATCAAGTCAATTTCGGATTAGTCGGGGTGAAACTTCGGATATCGAAAGATCCAGGTACCAAAAAAAATATATATATATATTCCTAAGAGTCACATGGCAGAAAAACGAATATATATATATCCATTTATACTTTTTATTTATTTTTCTGTTATAAAAGGAGGTGCATGAGCTAGTAGGGAATAAGGGCTATTGGAAAATAAGTGGTCAAGGTGAAAATTAAACTATAAACCTCTTGGTTACAAGTAGAGGATAAGTGTCACCCCACCAAACCCTTTTACTCATACTACTTTTTAAATAGAATTGACACTTATTTTTTATTTTTATTTTTTAATTTATTAAGAGATTCATAAATTTGGAGGCATACAATTGGGGGGGTTTTGAGCTCACACCGCGGCATAATTTTTGTTAGAAATAAACAGACTCTGTTCTCGTGTTAAAAATAAATAAGCTTTGATACCATGTTAGAAAAAGAAAAATAAAACAGAAAAAACAGAGAGAATAAAGAAAGAAGAGTAAGAGAGAATGATTCATATATTGTGTGTTGTGTTATATTTTCAATAGGTTATACAAATATCCTATTTATAAGATGATTTCATGAAAACAAAAAAAGAAAATAATAAAATAGAATATTTATAAAATTGGTCAGAATAAATGAAATATCTCAATACTCAAATTTCGGAAAGTCAATATTTTAAAGATTTTTTTAATTTGGAAACTTTCAAAACTTTTTCGATAAAATTTCTTCAACGTAGGAATGCTAATATTCTTAACAATTCTATTCTTTACGATCATTAAATTAAATTAAACGCAATCACTAGAAGTCACATCTTACTCACCAAAGGAAGCTATATTTGGTATGCAACTGTTAGATTGTGTCAACTTCTTTTGTTAATGTTGTTATTTTTTCATTAAGAAACTACTGAATTGCATAATTCTCACTCATGTGACACATTATAATTAATTAATTTATTATAAAAATATACAACAAAGTATTCGACTAATCATTTCATACCATATGAATCCTAAATATAAGAAGGGAATAGCATGCATGAACTGGTTTGTGGGACTGAAGAACACTTCTTGTCACAAATCTAGTATAAAATAACTACACATGCCTTGCCAAATTACGATCATATTGTAATTGTTGTTGTTGTTCTCGTCACTGATCATGGTGTCGGGATTCTCCACAAGCACTCATGTCCTACCCACCTGACCGAAGCATGGACAACTTCTTTTTGGGCATTTTTAGACAAAAAAACAGAGGTGACCATGACTCGGTGCTTGCATGTGAGAATTCCATGGCTGTCTTCCCAGATTTCATTGTCTCAAAAAATGTTGACCACACTTTGAACCGAATCCTTCTAAAAATCGACAACTTCATACGTAAGGACCATTATGTCGCTCTCTGTTTTCTTATAGGGAAATGTTTTTTGTTTGCGAAAAACTTGTAATATTATGTTAAACATGTTAAGAGATTTAGGGAAAAAAAATGAAATGGGGAGCCCAGTGGCAAGTACAGTGCAATGTATCTTAGATTCTTAGTTACACCTTTGTGTTCCTGTCGTATTAAGCTCACTCATAACCCTTAGCTTACCATAATTTTGAATTTGAAAATCTCTTTCTCTCTCTCTCTCTCTCTCTATTTTTATCTTAAGGTAGTAAGTGTGAGTGATCAGGAATAATATGCTGGTAAGGGGTTATATACTGTACTGTTACCAAATGATGTCTGCAGTATAGATTCAGTAGCACATGACAAGTTCTCTAATTTTCAGCATTTTCAAAACTTGGGAATTACTCCAATTTTACCCAACTAGACTTCGAATAAAATAAAATTCAATAATAAAGTCCTGATGCCTGCAAGCCATGTGCATATGGTTTAAAATAAAAACCTCTAAATCTTTAATATAATTTGTGTTAACGGCTAATCCATCTGATTTGAGCTCATTGAGCGGTCCAACGCCGCAGTTGGAGCTGATTTGGCATTATTGTTTGGCCATATAAGCTTCATCTTTTTTTTTTTTTTTTTTTTGGTTGCTACACAAAATCTTTAGTTAGACCCTATTAATATTAATTTCTAACATGTTGAAAAGCTAGCAAAAAGACACCCATGTCTTCACCATATTCATCATTCCTAAAAAGGAACACATCCTATGATTACAGATGAAAACAATTTTATTGTTGAATATAATAATACAAACATCTGGAGGCACAGTGTGGTCCTCAAGCTTCAACCCCGTCATTTTTGTAGTATTTAGAGTGCTATAGCATTAGCCCCACGCTGTTGCACTTCCGGGAGCTAACCGGCCCAATTATCGAGAAAGAGAGAGAGAGAGAGAGAGAGAGAGAGAGAGAGATGTGCCTAACATGGTCTAAACACCCCATTTAAGCCAATCACAAAACATAAAAGGAGAAATACTATAGAAAATATTTTTCTCATGAAAAAGTTGTCTAGATAGATTGAATAACTTTTGAATTTGTTAAATTTTAGAAGTTATGTTTAAAGAATTTCTTTAATATCATTTATCACTTAATTCAAAAAATTGTCATCCATAATTATTTTTTATTATCAGTAGCATAAGTCAGTTTATATTAACTTCAAAACTAAATAATCAAAAAAAAATTAATATGATGCATTGGTAGAATGCTATCCTATTTATAAATTCTTAAATTGACTTGAAAATTTGTTTGTAGCAAACTTACTATTTTGTGAGTAAAAATTATGAAAATTTTCAATTATCCGATCTCAACTTTTATAAAAATAAACGTTGATAGAAAAATTAGTGTATTATATTTGGTTATTAATTATTTTAAAATTTTAATTTCAAATAACATTATTTTACTTTTAAGATAAGAGAGAGAATACGTCACAATTTGAATAGGGGAGTGCCAGTGCGGATCCCCAATAAAACACCTCGTATCCAAACCCCATATGGTGGCGTTGAATCACCTCGCACTTCGAGTTCTTTAGAAAGAAGGGGGGGGGGCATTTCCCTTCCCATTTCAATTCCACAGAGAGAGAGAGAGAGAGAGAGAGAGAGAGAGAGAGAGAGTGTGTGTGTGGGGGGGTAGCAGAGTTAGGCTCTGGGATTGGTCTGGTGACAAACCTGGGAGTGAGTGAGATGAGATAAGGGGACCAGACCCAGAGTGGACCAAACCAAACAGATAGAGAGAGCGAGAGAGAGAAATATATCAAAATATTTTTACTGGCATGCGTTTGGTTGGTTGTAGCATATAATACATTCCATTCCTCCAATCAAAGTGTAGACTTTATCCGTTCCTTCTCCTCCCCTTTTTTCATGGATCCGCTTTTTTCGCCTCCCCACCTTCATTAAATCTTAAACCTCTGCTGATCTCTCTCTCTCTCTCTCTCTCTCTCTCTTACTGTCACTTTCATTGTGAGGTTTTATCAACTTCAGAATAACCTTTTCCTACATCTTTCTTGTCCACCCTACCTCTCAAACGAGAAAGGAAAAAGAAAAGAAGAAAAAAATGGGCAAAGAAGATTGGTACCGTGGAACTAGTAAATCATCTTCTACTGGTAAGAAGGGAGGAGGTGGGGGAGGAGAGAAAGAGACTACAACTTCTCAACTCGGTTGCATGAGTGCTGTTTTTCAACTCTTTGATTTTCATCACTTCCCTTGTGCTTTTCACCAAAGACCCTCTCTTCAACCTGACCCTAATTTCTTTCCTGATGATGAACCCACTACTTCTCTCAAAGGTAATCATCCCTCCCTACCTCTCTCACAGAGACACAGATATAATTTTTTTGAAAATTTTGAGTAATGGGTTTTGGTTAATGAAAATGCAGGGGTTGAAGCACCAAGAAATAGCTTGAAATCAGAGAAGCCACCGGCAGAATCAGCTTTCCTGTCATCAACAACTACTAATACTACTACAAAGGAAGAAAGTGTGAACATGCCAGTAAGAAACTTAGGCTTATATCCTACTACATAGTATAGTATATATATCTTTATTTATCCTTTTCAATTTTTGCTAGGTGTCCACTGATCTATAAAGTTAATAATCATGATAATTATCATTGAACAGAATACTCAAATCATTTATTTATTTATTTATTTATTTCAATTTTATTTTTCAAATTTGAAAATGCAGATGGTTATCCGGATCGAACCGCGTACCAGCTCAGATCGAAAAATCCATAATCTTTCATCAGACTGCAGTTACTCTCCGGGCATTAAGACTCCAAATTTAGTAGCTAGACTAATGGGTCTTGATCTTCTCCCTGAAAACTTCTCTCCATCAACTTCAACTTCGGGTCTTGGAACTCCACGTCTTCGAACACACAGTTCGAACAAAGCAGAGATTCAATCTCGGCTTTGCCGAAGGTCGAGAGAAAGATTATGCGTGTACAATGATGATATGACAGGCACTCGCTCATTGCCGGAGACTCCAAGGATATCATTATCGAGGAAGTCTGATGTTGATCCTCGGCTTTCACTTCAAATCAACAAAGACAACATTGGTGTTGGGGAAGAGTTTGAGTTGTCCTCTTTGAGGATGCTGAAAAAGAAGGAATTTAAATGTAGTGACGAAAATCGGAGTCCGGGGAATTATGCGAGGCATATAGTGAAGCAAGTGAAGGAGAATGTGAGAAGAAGAGTCGTTGGAATGGACATAACAAACACCATCAAAAGCAAAGAGAGAGAAACTAGAAACGATGATCAACTCTTGTTTTCTCAGAAACTGAAGAGAACAAAAATGGGAGGTGATCAAACAACTCACTCTTGTTCTCCAAGGTTAAGATTCATGAGCAGTACTTCGTCAAATGACAACAAGAAGGAACAAAGCTCTCTCCCCCCTAAACCGCCATTGCCGACTCCTGCATTGCCAGTAATAGTAGAAAAGCAAGAAAACTTGGACAAAAATTCATTGAAGTCCGCGAAAACTCAACCGGAGAAGAAGCTGCAGAAATCGATGCAGAGATGCGAAAAGGGTAAAAGTGAAAGATTTAAAGCGAGATCCAGAAAGGGAATGCCTCAAAAGACTTCAGATTCTATTAAAAATAAGCAAGAAGAGCCATTTGTTAGACCCCCATCTGCGCTTTCAGACAAGAAAGGCAAGAAAAAACCACTGTCAAATGATCTCTTCAACATCAGTGTCCCAACACTTCTCTCAGTCAAAAAGGAGATTTCCTCATTATCTTCATCTCATTATTTGCCTCAAAAACAGGTACTCAAAATATATCCGTCCAATTTAATTGTTTTACTTTTGTCTGTAGCTCGTTCTGATACCATATAAGCATTTCCATTAAAAATTGGTTTCATTTTTATTTTGAATTACTAGGATACTAATTAATTTTGAAAAACAATACAGTATTCTCAAGAATCAAATGGTCAGCCACCAAAGGGTAGGCGATCACAGATATCTAGAAGTACGAGCCAGACGTCATGGTACTACAAGAAGATGGAAGGAGAAAAGATGATCAAACAACAAACGGGAATGGCGGCACTCTCCGTACAAGAAGAATATGGGAATAGTCGAAACGGCGGCTTTTCAATTGGAATAGAGGAATTTCAGTACGTTTCTGGAATTATAAAATGCAGCGGCATTGACAAGGACAAAGACAATCCCAAATGGTTTTCTCTCTCTCACCTACTAGACCCTTCGGTTTTTCATGAACTCGAACACTACTACTGTGCCGCCGGCGCGACGGGGCAATTGAGGTTTCGGTGCAATCGCACGTTGTTGTTCAGTTTGGTGGACGAGGTGCTAGGTTGTATTTTGAGTGAAAAAACCAAGTACCCACCAATCAAGGGCAGGGGATTCCGGTTGTTCGATGCATTGTGCATGAGAATAGAGAGTCTGAGGTGGAGAAAATGCGAGACGCTTCAGGATATAGACGAGATGGTGGAGTGTGATTTTCCTGAAGTCATGTTTAGAGAGAATGAGGAAAGAGAAGAGATCGTGAAGGAAGTCGAGAAACAACTGGTGGACACGTTGGTCCACGAAACGGTTGTGCAAGTCCAGCCGCTGTTGCGTTCCGTACGGTAGCAACGGAATATATTGCTACAGTGGACAATGGCTGCTTGGAGAGAGAGAAAGAGAGACTGAGGGACATCACATGGGATGTTCACGTGATTGAGAGAGAGAGAGATGCCGTTTCGTTTGTTTATGAGACTGGTAAAGGGTAGTGGGACCCTTTGGGATGTGGCTTGTGGGGTACACGTGGGTGCTCAAAAGGTAGTCCAATACGCTCTCCCTCTCTGCTCCTACCCAAGCTATATCCCGTATGAATAGTTTGTTGATGATTTACCTTTTTGTAATAGAACAGGAGTGAGATCTATAAATCAATGGTCCAACTTTGTTTTGCGTATTTACAATTTTTAGCCTTCACCTCTCACATCGTGCCCGCCCTACTACTTAATATTTGTTTATTTTCAATTTATTGTTTAAAGATAATTCAACCATATAATATAAATAATATAAAATTATTTTTCAACTCATACTTGTTAATTTCAATTTATTTTGTATTTTTTTTCCCTTCAATAAAGACCAGCCTTGAGAAATACGATGTTTGTAATTGTTGTGGAGCCTAATTTTGAAAAAAGTCATCCTGTTATTCTACCTTTTTAAAGAATAAGAAATGATAAATGAGTGTGCAAAATTTTCACAAGCTTACTTCTGCTTTTTCTTTTTCTTTTTTTTTTTTAATTAATTCAATACAAGGAGTGTCAAAATTATATAATAGAGATCATAAGTATCAAATATATTTAAAAAATACTCAAATTCAAACAAAACAATTGAGTATAATAACCAGGAAGCTACACCTTGTCGGTACTCTCACCGGCTTTTTTTTTTATATAAATTATTGATATTCGATAATTATTTTGAATTCAATTAAATCCAGTCCGACTTGAGTTGAGTTCTCAAAGAGTAAAACTCTCTCCGATCTATTTTCTCTGTATACAAAATTCAAGTCTAACATTTTATTCAAAGAGTATTAATGTTCAACTATCAGACTAATTAGGCGTTAGTCTCACAAACTTACTTCAATTGCTCTGTTCACCGATTAATAAACTAGTATGATAAATGGGCTTAGTCCCCCTAGAGAGAGCTATATATTCTTATTTTATAATTGAAATTGTACCTTTTTTATTTTTTATTTTTTAAAAAGAATGATATACCTTACCAAACAAGGGCATTTTATTTTCATTTATAAATTTCTTTTCATTTCTCATTCTTGTTAACGCTGGAACTAAGGGGGTTACGAGTGTTCAAAACGCGGACATGGATAAAAGATGAGCCACTACCACGAAAAGATGCCTGGTCATGGAACTCGCTAGTTCAATTCAGTGAAGAAATTGACGGGAGTTGCATGCTTTCAACTTGATAGGCGTGTGGACAACAGATAAATTATGCTCTCCAGACCTGGCGGTGGTCATAAAGTTTTGAGGCTCTAGGAACAATAGGGTCCTCTGACCCTCCCAGGCCAAAAATACCCATTCCAATATTTACTGCCCAAACTTCAAATCATTGATATATTCTTTTAACAACTATGGGACATGATCGCTAACCACGAGATTCTTGAGACAGACAGAAGAAAGGAAAGGACATAACAAAGTAAGATAATGTTCCTTGGACATTAGCATAGAGCCTCCACTTGAACATGTTCTACATGAGATCTAACCAAATTCTGTAGTCAAGAAAAAGGCCAAAATAAAGTTTAAAAAATCGATACCCTGAACTCCAAAAGTGGGAATAGGATCGTCCTGCCAATAACTATTTAGCATCCTGCATTGTACGAAACAAAGCCATATTATTCTCTCTCTCTCTCTCTCTCTCTTGCCTCTTTTCTCCTTTTTTGTTTCAAAGCAAATTATTCTCAATCAACACAATACTTTGTAGGAACAAGTACTAACATGAACAGAACCAAAACAACAGAAAAAGGGCATAGGTTAAAACAATTCTAAACATGAGTGATGTGAGAATTCTCAGCGAAAAGGGCATAAGAGAGATGCCCCATATGTTGCACAAAGAAAATTACAGGAAATTAATATACATATTTTATCATCAAACTTGAGACTCATCGACACGGAAATATAGTCATTTGGTCAAGATACTCCCACTGGGTTGGGAATATGTTACTAGCAGGCAGTATCCCAATTGTCTTTTCGGTGTTACAAGTTTCTTCTCCTATAAAATCTCATCTTTATCGCATTAAATCTCTCATATTATCTACCCAGATACTATGGACGCCAAAGAGAATTGTTTCTAGTACATATATGCTACTGAAGCATAATGTTCAAGAGGATTTTGTTACTTTTCCGAATATTAGGAGTATTAATAAAATCAAACTCAAATATTAAGAATTTGTAATATATATTTTTTCATAAAACTATATGCAATCTTTCACAAAGTTCAACCGTATTCGATTTTACAAACTTTACTAAAAAAAAAATAGATTGGTAAAATGGATAAAAATAACTCCTACTTTGAGTAATGGAATCCGTGCGAGTTCGGCCGTGAAAATACAAGTTACCCACATGAAGTAAACCTCCATTTTACCAGAGGAAAGGGAATAAAATTGGAGAGAGAGAGAGAGAGAGAGATTCTCAAGTGGGACTGTCCCCAAGAAGAATCCGTCAGAAAAGAGTCAGGTGACGATGGATTACGTGTCACGTGAAAGCAGAAGAGAGAGAGAGAGAGAGAGAGAGAGAGAGAGAGAGAGGAAGTGCCCTGTCAGTATTATATTCATATGAGTGATCGTTACTGCGAGCTGAGCTGACCCCATTGCTGGGCGTTATTATTGGCCATTTAATATTCATTTTCTGACCCCCCGAAATCCCCATCTTTGCTTACGTCACAAAACACACATACACACGCGCGCGCCAACCATTATTTTCTCATTTTATTTATTTATTTATTATTATTTTTTTGTTGAACACATGTTGATGTTTTTGAGCGGGAGATTCAAATGTATGCGATCACAACGCCAATAATTTCCATTCAAAATAATTTGGTCACGTGGTTATGATTGCCTCTTCCGCCTCCTCTATAATTATTAAACAAAATTAATTTGACATTTTAAATTTTATTTAAATTACAATAATAAACTTGTTGTACAAGTATTAATTTTGGTGGGCTCTTTGTGGCTGTACTAAGGGAAAGCAATTAATTTTGAGATCTCACGGAACGGAGACTTGCTCCTGACTTTCCATGGAAATGAAAAGCCAAATTGGTGAAACATCTGCCACTGAGTAGATGACATGCATTTGATATGGAGTTGGTGAGGAAGGTTTTATGTACTCTTGTTTTTCTGCAAAATTATATTTATGCTGTTTTTTAATTCAATTTCATGCTTTAAATGGCAAATAAAAAATGACTGCCCCCGGCACCAACAGCTACCATTTTTAGCCTTTTTCGCTACCCTAAACAAGACACTAACACCCCAATTTCAATAAATAATTATTTTAATGAGATGAAGTATTAAATTATTTAACTAAATTTTATATTTAAAACTTAAAAATAAATAAATAAATATATATATATTGGGAGAATGCCTCCTAAATAGAGTTTTACAGATATTTGAATTAAATTAGTTTAGTATAATTTTAAATATCGATAGTGAAAAAAAAAAAAAATTAGAGTCATAAATTTTCGTTTGATTCCATTGCATCATTTGGGCATGGACCATTTTGGACTCAATAGACAGGAAAAATTCTCCCAAAACACTCATAGTTTGTTCTCAAAGCTCTAATTAATGTTCACAAGTACTTGACCGCCCTATCTGGCTTTTCCCAAATCTACTTTCTGATCGGTCTCAGTTTCGAATTAAATCAGGCTAAGGGTAGATTGAGGATCATAATGCAAAGTTGACCCAACATATAAATGGTCTCATCCTCCGTTAATCCTATCTAAATTCAAAATTCCACTAATCCGTCAATTGCTTGAACCATGCAACACATCTAAAAAGCAAGCCTAACAAAACCCTAATTAAAGTATACAAAAGGAGTTTCTATGGTAGATTCAATATGGCTTTGAATCTCAGGACCAGGCAACCTTCAAGTTATACCATAGTTGAACCTATTATTAAAATTTGAAAGAAACTAAATTCAAGATACGATGGATAGCTTCTTAGTTTGACCAAAAAAAAAAAAAAAAAAAAATCAGTGACATAGTCATGATGAATAATATTCTGATTTGGAGGGACTCGAGTGAAAAGGAAGAAATTGAGAAGCTCTCTTCATTATAGTTCCATTCGAACCCAACTAGGGTTCACTGCACATTGGAAGCTAAGCTTAACCTTCATAAAAAATTAGCAGTGTCAGATAAGCATATGATACACAGGCATTGACTGCTCTTCCCATAAATAAGGTACGGGAAATGGAAACTTCCCATCAGATGATATTGAATTGTTGAAAGGTGAGAGCATAATTTCTGCCCCTTAGTCCTTTCGCGGCCACACATGTCACCTATGCGGTACCAAGCCCCGCGCGTGAGCGCGAGAGAGAGGGAGAGAGAGAGGGGGAGAGGGGGAGAGAGAGGAAAGCCAATAATAAATCATCCTATATAGACATTCTCATTCCATATTATTTCTAGCATACAGCTAGTGAATCATAGCCGTCCTCATTCTAGCATGCTGGAGCAAGAGAAATGATACAAACAGAAGAAACCAAAAATAAAATTAAGGGAAAATAGGTGCAAATATTTCAAATTTCAAACTTGCTTGGCATCAGAACTAAATGACATTATAATTAAACACTGATGGGGTAAGGGAAGCAGAACATCTGTAACATCACGTACGTACACAATTTTTTTTTTTTTTTTTTTGGGTGCTGCACGTACGTACACAATTCACATCTCAAGTAATGAAATATTAAAATGGCAATAAAAATTTACACCAACCTTGCACGGGTAAAGGCCCCAATCTTGAAAAGACTTTCATGAACCAACTTTCAATTTCCCGCAAACATTAGCGGGTAGTTGAAAGGCAATGCTATTGTGTGACCTTAGGGCAATTCAAAGGCAAGGTACAGTTTCGGGCTCCATTACCAGAAACTAAAAAACCAAAGCACTGTCTAGGGTTAACATGAGCTTAATAAAGGACTAGGCTTTTCCGGTCCATGTTGCGAATTTCATCTCCCTTTAGTTTACCAAGATAATTCCCAATTTTAACCTAAAAGAGAAGCTTCTAAAATACTTACAATCTCGATTACACTGGCGATCCGGTGAGAACAGGCTCACGATTTGTAGTTGCCAAAGAACCTATAAAAGGATTATTTTATGCAACAACATGTGTGCTCAATGACAAAGGACACCGATCCTTGCAACCGTACACACCAAAACCACGCACACATTGATCCTGATCAAGAATCCTTTCCACTTCTTGATCATTACCGTGAACAGGTTAAAAATAATAATCATTAGAGGACGTGAGTGATAAATGTGTAAACAAATTATCTCAATCTATATAGCTTTTTTTCTTTTTTTCCCTCATGGAAAGGGAGATCGAGTTGTCGGTGTGGCGCTGGTTCCAACAGTACAACTTTCACAAGATTCTCAGGACAAAATGCATGCAGTAAGAGATCCTTGAAAACCATTTTAAGGGCCCTGGTCCTTTTGGATGGTCCTTCAAGGGTATGATGCTGAACTTTTTAAAACTGTAAACCCCCCCCCCCCCGGCGGCCCCTTATGGGCCATTCTAGATGTTTTTCCCATGCACCAGCTTCCTAGAAACTGAATCTAGTCAGACCTTTGTTGGGCTAGAAAAATTTAATCGTCACTGACACACATCTATCTTGGCGGAAATGATAGAGTGAAACTACCAGTATTTCATTAAAATTGGTAGAACTGTAAGATCCGAACACAAGATTCTCAAATATTTTTCTCCATAGAATCAAAATATGCTGGAAGATGTTTAGCTCTACAGTGGCATACAAAAGTAAAAGGTCATCCTATCAACAGTAATTATGCACTTGGAGTAATACAGGATAGAGAAATCATGAATGAACAAATAGAATGATATGGAGAAAATGTCCAACCTAATAAGATTGCAAAAGAAATTTCGTCCCATCTTTTGCATGGAGGAAAGATTCTGAACGAGTTCAATCTCTTCATCAAGCATCAAATCCTGCCCCAGTCCAGTCAGGACCCTGTGATCCTCTACCTTTTGGCACAGCCCCAATTCCCCGTCCTCTCCCCTGGAAAGTTTTCTTCTTCCCCCTCCCCTCTCCCTCAACATTTAGCTGTTGATTCTGGGTGTTAGAAACACTACCACCGACTCCTTCACTAGGTACCTTGTAAGCTTTCTCACCAGTAGGCTCTGAAGCATGAGCTACCAGCGACACAACAGAAGCTGTGCCACTTTGTGCTAGCCCCACAAAATTTCCAACCTAAACATGACATGGAAAGCCACCTTTAGCAAACCTAGTCCTCAGTTTAGCCACAAGAAGTCTTGCATTTTAGCAAGCAATAATATGGCATCATTGTCTCAAATCATTGACTTAGATTGAACAATGCAAGCAAACTCCTTAGGTTTGGTGGGTTCAAACAAAATGAAAGAAACTGCTCTCATTCAGCTGAGAATATAAAATGTAAATGTCATTTTCTCATCAGTTATTCTTGGCTGTCCAGCACAGAAAATCTTAAACAAAAAACAGAGATGATGCAAAAACATTTCCCCACGTAATTGTTATGCACTCCATTCGTTCAAACAGAAATCTCCTTACAAGCTAAGAACAGATTCCCAGAGTAGTGCTAAATGGAGAATAAGTATGCAGCTTTACTAACTTTTGTTTGTTCCCCTTTTTTCTCAAGCAAAATGATGAACCTTTTAAACTTTTGCATGCCTGCCCCATTTTTTGTTTTGCTATATAGAGATCTATTTATAATTTACCTTTTCAATTCTACAAGCCAAATTAATGCATATTGACTTGTATTTATTGTCCTAATAACATTCAGAGTGAATGTATACATAAGTAGAGTCATGCAAATGAAGTGAAAAGGACATTACGTGTGGGTCAGAAACAGAAGCTCTGCTAGGGTTCAAAGCTTCGAGTCGCCTTTTTAGCTCCTCCAGTCTGGAAAACTGTGTGTTGCTGCTTTCCTGAACCTGTTTTAGATGGTGATGCAATATGCTATCGGTCAAACAAAAAAAGGGGACAGAACAAAAATATACAGGACTGAAATTCGAACCAGCTGATTTAGATCCTCGCATAGCTTTTGTTTAACTGCCTCCTCATCCTTTACGGCCTGCAATGCTGCTTCCCATACCTGACACATGCTGATCATAAGAATCCATAAGGCCGATGAGAGCAAGCATATAATGCATATCAGATGCTACTAGAGAAAAAAAAAATTAATAAAAAAAAGAAAGAACAAGATCCAAACTGTGATTCTAAACATTTTCAAACAAAAATGGATCTGGTAATTAATAATCAACCCATGCTTATTCCATTAAGAAATACTAACAAGGTAATCCCTTCCAAACATATTTAGCTGAGAAAAAAGGACAAGTGAAAAAGGATTTCCAAAAGAACAAACCGAAATTCTGGAGACACCAAATCTCCTAATTGGAAGAAGTGAGAAGGTTCAACGAGCTTAGCTAAGTAAGTCAAGTCCCTAGTCTCCCTCATAGAGATTTTAAAATAAGTAAAAAATTTCAAAAGGGCAAACTGTATTTTGGTGTAAACAATCTTAGTGAGAGAAACAGAAAAGTTATGAAACAGTGTTCCATCCCCCACATTGAATTTCAGTGAGAGGACAAAAATTAATGTCCAGTGGATAAATTTCCAGGGACCTGCATGAGTACATGGCATATCACCAGCAAACAGGGGAAAGAGGCAGAGACACAGGCCATTCTTTCAGAGTTCCATATTTGTCATAGCTACTTTGTACCATAAAAAGTAACCTATTAGCTTTAATTAACTAAGATCTATGACATAGATTTTCATAAATATGCTTAGTTTAGAAAATTCACAATTTGGAATATAAGTTGAGTGATGTGTAGGTAGATATTTCCAGGATAAGTAGGGAAGCATATATCCCCGCAAGCAAAAAATAAGTGTTGAAATAGTTGAAATGCCTTTTCTTTTCCATGACAATGACACCAAATTTCGTAAATCAAGTAAGAGGGGCAAACCTTTCGTGCTTGTTCTTCCTTCAGCTTAGCAAGACGAATTCTCTCTGTTGACATTTCGATTTTTTTCCGCATGTGCTCAAGTGCTGATGTCATATCACAGCAATACTACTCAACAAATCACACATTGACAAAAACAAACTTTAAAAAACTGCAAAACCAGAAGAATCACTTAAGAAACAGCATAAACCTGCTTTCTTGGGTCCAGCTGTGAGCTTTAATTCCATTGTAAGATTTGCTAGCTCTTTTTCGACATCACGGATTTTAGAATAATTTTCCTCAATGTATCTGAAATAAAGTATTAAAAGTAGATACGAAGTTGCTAATCAAAAATATGTTCAAAAGAGGTCATAAAGAAGTTATTAACAGAAAACCAGCATAAAAGCATGTATAAATCTTTTGGCAGCTCAAGATAGTATACAAGAATTAGGGCTAGCATATTATATTCCATAGATAGTCAATTATCTAAAAAATATTTAGAAAAATTTCGACTATCTTAAAATAATTATTTTTGAAAAAAGACAAAATAGAGTTGTGCTACACTTGAAGCAAGATAGTTTTGACATTGTGTGCAGTAGTCCTATCTTACTTGGTCATAATTATTCTGCAAATTAACATGGTAAGAATCCATAAATAAGGAAACAGGTCCCCCAGTCAACTGATTAGCAGATACAATTGCTTGGCATCAACTGGTAAAGTTTGTCAGATCAAGGTAATATGATATTGTTACTTAGAAAACATAACTCAAAACAAGTACTCATATATCAGCAGAGAGGATGAGCAATGACTACTAGCTGAGAAAGTCATCAAGGCCTCACCAGAAAACCAGTTGTAGAGGTTTGCAAAAAATAAAATAAATAAATAAATAAATAAAAAGAGGAATTTTTGGGTACATATAAGAAAGACAAAAGTTACCTAAAAAAAGTTCAACATCTACCCATTCAGCAACGATTTAATTACAAAATAACGCCATAGATTGAGAGCTTCATAAGAATATTGATAACACACAAAAGAGATTCCTCCTCAACTTGGAAACTTTCACTAGACACATTCATTTATAAGGTAGATTTCCTTCATCCAGGGAACACTATACTACAGATCTAAGAGAGAGCCTGTTGGATCACCCATAGCTCCCCAAGTTAACTCTTGAATAAAGCTGACTTGATGGAGCCCTTGCACCATCTTTACTCCAAATAATGATATAACTAAGTCCTGCCCATCCAAGTTCCAATAGATAAATACTGCAAGAGAGGCAAACTGAAACGTCCTATCCACATTCCAAATTTCTTGGCAACACTGACCAAATGCATGCAAACCATTTCCGTCCACTTCATAAAGCACCTAACTTAACAACTTCAAAACTCTTTTTTCAACTCTATAGACCACTTTTTCACACTCTTCCTCACAATGTAAACAATTTGATCCTATGGCTAAAATAACCATCTTCAAGTAGTACACAATCACTCTTAATTTGTTGAACCTTCAAGTTTTTAAAGCATGCGAGGAAACCATTTTGATAGACTTTTCTCATAGAAGTCCAAATGGAAGCTATCTCTGTGTTCAGAGAAAAACACACCTCGTTCATCATGTTTTTCATAGCCAACAAACAATTACTCTTTGAATTTCTCACTGCCTGTCCTCCACATATCTTTTATTACCCCCCTCTCACGGCCACCTCAATGACAACCTCAAGGAATCTACAAAGTCAGTGAGCACCTCTCTAAATGATTCAAAAGACTTAATGGGAAACCAAAAATACAAACTCTTTAAAAAATTGTCAACAAAAATTGGTAGGGTTTCTCAACACTCTCGAAGACCCTCCTATTCCCTTTCCTCTGTACCAATCAAAATGCTGGTACAAACTTTCGTACCGCTCCTCGCCCATAAGTCACTCGGTGCACATCTCAACATCACCTGCTAAATATACATAAAAGAGAAAATTTTCACCCATAAAGCTCACGTCCAGGCACGGCAAACAACAAATGGTCTACTTGTTATCACTTTCACATAGGACACATCTGTTAGCCAAGATGATGCCTCTCTTGTTAAGATCATCTTTAGTTAAAATCCAAAGCACACAGCCTCCCATACAAAAAACACCACTCTTGGAGGGGTGAAAGAGTTCCAAATGAACCAAGAAAGTGAAACAGCCCGACCCTTCTTCCCTATTAGCTCAAACAAGCCAATTATAGAAACTTTTAACCTCAAAAACTTCAGATGATAATTTCCTCCATCGTATCATCTCTACTTATTTCCAACTTCATCTCCAACAACCAAGGCAAAAAAAATAATAAAATAATAATAAAATAATAAAAATACCCAACTCTCAATCATTTGCTTGCCTGATCAATTTCATATAGACAGCTCAAAGAGGTAAGGGAAATTACTCTTTAAAGGGCAAGAACCATACTGCACATCATGCCAAAAGGATATATCAAGCCATTACTCACCTTAAAATTCACACATCTTGAAAAAGATTTTTCACCTGCTCCTAATCTCCTTCCGCATTGCAACACCAAAAGTCTCACCAACCTCACTAGAGTTCCACGCATAATAAGTATCATACTTGGCAACCATACCTCCATAATAAGAATCTCCACAGCCAGTTCCCCAGAAGGGCTTTGTTGAAGTCCTTCATGGACTTCACGCCAAGACCCCCCTCCTATAGAAGCCGCTTCACCACCTCCCATTTTACCAAACTTCTCTCATCCATTCTCATTGGTACCCCATAGAAACCTTCTTTGAATGCTCTCAATACCTTTGGCGACCGACACAGGACAGGGAAAAGAGACATGAAATGAAGTATACCGGGAGATTTCAATTGACATAAGTTGACTTTCTGGGAGTTTGAACAATAGTTTCCTATTCCTTATTCCCAAGAGAAGAGGAGCTTTCATGTGAAAGACTTTAGGCCTATTAGTTTGGTGGGAAGTGTATAAACTGTTGTCTGAAGTGCTAGCCCGGAGGTTAAAAGAAGCAACAGGGAGAGTTGTATGGAAATACCAGCATGCTTTCATGGTAGGGAAACAAATCCCTGACGCAGCTTTGATTGCCAACTAACCTGATGCAAAGTTGAGAGGAGGGAGGGTGTCATTTATAAAATAGATATGGAAAAAGCCATATAACCATGTCACACAGTGCAAAGTTGGGTTTGTATTAGGATTCTTCCTGACCTTTTTTTAACTGCTTTTAGAGGTTTTGGAGGGAAAATTGATGCTTGTTTGTTGTGGAAATGCATGGCTGTGGCTATCCTGTGGTGTATTTAGAGAGAAGAATACCAGGATTTTTCGCAATCAGGCATTGAAAATATCTTTCATGGGACAAAGTTTGCTTTTACACTTCTCTATGGGCTCGTATCTCGGGGATTTATAAAGATAATAGTTTAGAAGATTTGAAAAGGGATTGGAAAGCAATTTTACACTAATTTCTTTGTTTTTTTCTTGTTTTGATCCTTCTTACTTCTAAGGTTCTTAATCCTTAGATGTGTTTGTATATTCTTCCTTCATCTAATACATCATTCCTTTTCTATCAAAAAAAGGCAGATAAACATGTTCGTTGGGATTTTCTTTACCCATTATGGAGAAAATGTGTTTCACAGAGAAATGGACAGGGTGGATGAAGAAGTGTATTTCCACGCCTTTCTTTTCAGTTTTGTTGAATGGCTCTTCAAAAGGATGCAATCAGTTTCAGTTTTGGAGAGAGAAATACAGATAGATTTGGTTAATGGCTTTTCAAAAGGATGACTACCCCATATATGGGTACAACCATCTAGAATATAACTATTTTTTCCCCCTCAAAGAAGCAACATTCCAGGGCAGGGATGAACTCAAATCTACATTCAAAGTCTTAAGGCTGGTTTCAAAAAATGAATTTTGGTGGGGGGAGGTAAATGCAGCAAACAGAAGAGATTGCATCCTAACTTGATCTTATATAGATATACAGCATTAGTGCAATGCCGCATTGATGTCATTTCTGACAGACTTCTCATATAATTTTCCATCACTTGTGCTACTAATCAAATGCTAATTTAGTTGGCATGCTTTTTTCAGCTCTTAATTCTGGTCTGAATTTGGATTTGACAAGGTTCACAAAACTATTCGGCTATAATTTTGTTTCTAATTTTATTAGGATTCTCACATATGGAGTGTTACATTCAAGATCTGCACAACACGGATACACAAAAGGAACACAAAATGCATCCAACAGTGACCGCAGCATGGACATATAAAAATTTCAACCACGTCATTTGTGGATGAGCATCCCATGTCATTTGGACGTGCTCGACAGACACAACAGGAGACGCTCATTATGGTCCCCGATAATGAAGGATAAATCGTAGTTCTAAGAAAATCTTATATCAAGGCTTGACATATAGATCATTTAAGAATTCTTGATTCACTTACTAGAATTTCAGTAAGATTTTATGGTTTGAGAGCTTCGCCGAGTGTCATAGGAGGATTCTATATCTCGGTCGATGAATCCTTATCGTTTGTTTAGACACGCGATCTTTATCACTTAAACGCAGTAATTTGAATCCAAGTGAAGCAATAACTGAAGCAAAATTACTTGATAATCAAGAAAAAGAATGAGATGACTGAGTTCAACGGGAACTAATTAGAATGAATAACAGGGAACATAATGAAAATCAGATCACCAAAACGCAATGAGAAGTAATGGTTTCAGACTTACTTCTTCAATTGAAGTTGTTCCTCTTCGATTTTCTGACGCAACCAAAAACAAAAAGATGAAAACACATGATCAAAATTGACACAGCAGAAGAAGTATATTCAAAGGTATAAGAGAGAGAGTGAGAGAGAGACCTTCTCAGTATATGCGATAACAGGAGCTTCTCTGGGAAGACCGTCGGGTCCGATCTCAGGTAGGAGAGACGGGTTCGTCGTCATTGCGGATTCAATGAATTTTGAATCAAAAACGCCCTTACAACTCTCTCTCTCTCTCTCTCTCTCTCTTCTCTCACTAGAATCACAATGGCGAGAATTGCATTTGCGATCTGGTACTGAAACTGCTTCTAGTGAAGAGAGGAGAAATTAGAAATCGATGTAATTCGTGCAAATGGGAAATAATCGAAAAGGTTTAGGTCGAAAAGCACCCACCACACGACGTGAACCCTTGTCGGAGTTGACCGTAATGCCTAAAATACCCCCTTCATATTTCCCTATTATTGAATTTGCCATTGAGGACGAAAGATACGGACGGTGCTTGCTTTTGCACATGGGCACGTCCTTGGGATTATCGAACCTCGCATTCTACTCAATTGCATTTTGCTTAATTAAGTTAAAAAATATATATATTCAACCAAAAAATAGTCCATAGCCGGAAATCTCCAGCACAAATCTATATTAAATTCTCAATTATTAATCTAATTACAAATAATACTAATAAATTTTATGTGTATAAAACTTATTTAGAAATATAATATAAATTTAATATTTCCATAACATTAGAATGATGAAATAATTTTTTTGATAATTATAACTTAAAACATTATCATCCATCAATTATAATGAACAAGAAAAATATCATATTGCTCACCTTGTCCCACTCTTTTAAAAGGAAAAAAAAAAAGAAAATCAGTAAGAAGTGAACAATTGATAATTGGATAAAGATTAGTTTCTTTGTGGACCGTTTATTAAGCAAGGTTGAATTGCCGGCTAACTTCCATGTTGCGCAATAATTTTAGGGATCTGCACTCGGTTTTCAAGCCGCTTTTCCATCTTTTGAAACGCACGCTTCTCAAAAATCAAAATTGTAATACAGATATGTGTGTAAAAGGCACCTTCATCCCTTAATCAAGTTAGAAGTTCGATTTTCATTAAATATAAAAAAAAATATTATTGGGAGAGAATCTCTTCAATTGAAACCTAACAAATTTTTCGGTTTAAATTAATCAGCGCGAATCTCTAGATACCAGATAGTCAAGCTATAAAAAAAAAAATTTGTAATGTATAATCTAAAACCATGTTTGCGGATTTTTTTCCCCTTATCTTCTCTTTTAAGAAAAATTAAAAATTATTATATTTTAAAATAAAATTAAAAATTATTTAAAATAATCGGATAAGAGATGGAGAGAAAATATCTAAATTTAGATATATTTAAAATATTTAAAATTTAAAATTTGGATTAAAGCCTTAAAATCAGATGATATTGACATATTTTAAATTTTACATCATTCGAGTAAAAATATAAATGAAATTAAAAAAAATGATTTTGAAAAAACTGACGTATGAAAAAAAAAAGAAAAAGAAAAAGCTCATCTTAGAAACTTTTCCTCTAAAACTCTTTTTTCTATTTTTTTTAATAAAAAAGCTATTTTTAAAGAAAAAAATTCTTATTTGACAAGACTTCTTATAAGAAAAAAAGAAGTTGAAAAAAATTGTCAAACGGATATTAAATGATTGATTCAATTGGAAAAAAAATCAAAATAGAATCACGATAATATTTTTGATTTGAATTTTAAAAATAAAAGATTTTGAAATAATTTTAATTTTGATTTTAGACGTTAAGAATTAAAATTGATCGTTGACTTAATTGTTTCAGCTTTAAAACCAAATCAGATCATTTTCAAAAATTTGATTTTGATTTTAATTATATATATAATTTAGTTAAATTTAATTTAAATTCAATTTCGATCCAAAATGAGGAACATGGGTAAGTTTACAACGATCCATGTGTAACATGAATTTATTCGTACTTTTGATTTGTTTCTCCATACTCAAGTAGATCTTAGGACAGCAAGTAAACTGCATCCTTATAGTAGCTCCCCAGACAAAATTCCTTTTCATGGATTTCTTTTATCTCTCTCTTTTTTTTTTTTTTTTTTTTTTTTTTTTTTTTTTTTTTCAATTCATTGCGAAATGTCTGCAAATGTCCTTCCACCCCAAACTATTTTCTTAAAAATAAAATGACCTTGCATGAAAATTGACACTCTTGAGCATTTGAGATACCGTCTTAGGGACCTTTCCAATGGATTCCTAGAGATTAAACATTTTATGTTCTAGGACCAACTTGGACAAAAATATATAGAATTCTTTTTCTTGGCCAAATAAAAAATGGAGAAAAGTACTGTTCTCGTTACTCACCCTAGCAAAATGTCACTTCAAACAACCTATCCAAGCATTAGCAACCAATGTCAGTCAAATAAGAGAGATGGTTTCTTCATGTGACAAAAGAAAAATGTAGTAGTGAAATTTTCGAAATATAATCATCTTATCATTGACCTTTTTCTGTGACTATAACAGTTTTTCTCAAATTATTTCATGTCGACATCGACCATAGCTGAAAAGAAATTACATTCTCTGTTCTAGAGAGCCCTGAAAGAGATGGCGGAGCAGGTAACATGTATAATAAGCCTAAACTAGAAAAAGGGGAGCGGTTTATTGAGAACTTGGCAAGAAATTTTAAAATTACATTTAGTACAAGAAACTGGGATCATCCCATCTTATAATTTTCACGAATCTAGGTTCTTGAGGACTTTGAGGACTGCCTCTTTTGTGGGCAGTGCAGGAATAGCACCCCTTCCTGTTACTGTAAGGGAGCCACATGCATTCGCAAAGAGAAGAGCTTCTCTCAACCGCTTCTCCTCCTGTTGAAAACCATAGTTTTCTTAAGGTTTGCAAAAATTTAAGGCAAGAGTACAGAAATTAATAGAGACGTGATTTGGTACATGCACTGTAGAAGTCCAAGCTTAACTGAGCTAAATGAAATGACCAAAAAGATCCACATAATCGAGGCTAATAACTTATATTTTGAGGATTTGTTTAGTTTTAAGCAAGACCTGACAATTGATCTTATCGTATGAGCATTTCCAACACTTCAAAGTAGTCGAGTTCTCTCTATGCGATATTCAAGCATGCATAAGGTAGTATGGTTTGTACTACTACCTGAAAGAGATCAGGGTCAGAAGCAAAACCATAAAGCATCCCACCAACAAATGCATCTCCAGCACCAGTTGTGTCAACAGCTTTTACTTCAACACCACCAACTCTACCCTTGAATTTCTGTGTAGATAACAATCAGGACATTGATAAGCATACAATCAGCCATACAGTAACTCTGAAGAAATGTCCTTGCCTGAATTATAAAACAAAACCCAAAAGAGAAAGAAAGACTAAGATGAGACTCCAGATGAGGCGATCATCCTCTGAAACCTATAAAAGGTGTGCTACTTATCCACTTACAATTATCAATGCAAAGTTTGAAACTTGCACAGGTGCTATGATATTTTCCTGTCCCACTAGGCTCAAAGCCTCGTCTCAAAGATAAAGGAAGATAGAAGAGGAGAGAAAGATGAAACAGATTTTCTTACTTGGGTGTAATATCTGCAACCTTCTGCTCCTTCAGTTACTACTAAAAGCTTTAGCTTAGGATGGAAAAGCTTTGTTAACACCACATCATCATCATAAGGATCATCACCTCCAGTCAGGAACCTAATTTCATCTTCACTGATCTGCCATTTAATGGAGGGCTTATCAAAATCCAGTTCAAGCTACTTTATTATACAGAATATTGATCCACAGCAAATTGGTTAGGGAAATCCAAGACAAAAACTAGAGGAAAAAATATTGTACCTTAATAATATCTGCTTGGTCCCATATGCTCATCACGCCCTTCCTTGCAGCCTCTTCTGATGGCCACAACGGCAACCTCAAATTTGGATCATAAGACAGTATGCTTCCAGACTCTTTGGCAATTCGCATTGCAGTAAGATGAGCTGACCTACATGGTTCCTCGATTAAACTGATTGAACCATAGTGAAATATCTTTCCCTGGATAAATAATTTATTTTGGACAAGCAAGCTGTCAATCACGTTAGCACTGGTGAAAGATCATAAACTACTAAGCATAGTTCCAGAATCCTTTCCAAAGCATGTGGTGATGGGAAGTTACCTTCTTAATGAGGTCTACATCAAGTTCGGATTCATGAAGGAGCATATCAGCACTAGGATTGCGGAAAAACAGAAATTCGCGTTCACCATCAGCTCTGAGAGTAACAAATGCAAGTGCAGTCCTTGCATTATGGTCAAACCGGACACCTGAGTTATCCACATTGTTTTCTTTTAAAATATTGGCCAACATAAACCCAAATTCATCCTTGCCTACCTGATAAGAGATTTCAAAATGACCACAGAGAATAAGATGGAGAAATGGGTTTGGAAGAAAATGCTCAAAATTCAATTATTTGATTCCATTCCATGAAATAGAAAGCATCAGATTTGAAGTATATTGAATGGATGAAATCAACTAATCTCCAAGGGTAGATCAGTTGCCCATCTTCAAGTGGGCAAGAGTTTAAACTTCTTGTTCTTCGGTCAGTAAAGCCAGAGACTTAACTTGGTAATTCCCTATTTCTTTATGGGAAAAAGCAAGAGGCTATATCCACAGGATTTGTGGCACTCCAGGTGGTTTAGGGTCCAGATATCTAATTCTTAGACAAATTGGGCCAAAACAAAGAAGTCAGCCCTCTAATACTTTGCTTTTATATTTTCTATTATATTGCTTTTCTTTTAGAATAGAACAGGAATATTCAACAGCATCATTTATGAGTTGTGAAATGGGTGTACAGACAAATGCTTAGCTCATATTAAGCCAACTCAGAGAGTTTATATGAGGAAGACACGCGCGCGATCCCTCTTATCAGGAAGTCCTGAAACGAGGCAGCAGTGTCCGTCTGCAGCATCAGCATCAAAGAGGCATCAAGCAATATCGTAAGAGAAACAAGGAAATTGGGTCTTCCAGTGGTTCTACTATGTGTTCATATAAATCTAATCATCTACCAGATAATTATTCCAAAAATCTTTAATAAGAAAAAGCTACTAATCATATCGAACTACCATCAAACTTGGAATACAATGGAACTAATAAGGAGATAGAAAGAGATTAACTGAACCTTGCCAACAAAAGCTGCAGAACCACCCAGCCTTGATATGCCAACGGCAACATTAGCCGGAGCACCACCAGCAGCTTTATTAAATGCGGGTGCTTCTGCAAGTGAAACTCCATTAACAGTTGGCACAAAGTCGATTAACATTTCCCCAAAGCAGACAACAAGTGAGCTCTCATTATACGACTGGCCATTCTCTTTCAAGTTAGGACCTTTCCCATCAACTGCATCCAAGAAAATTCACGAGATTAATAAAAAATTAAACCAAGCGACAGCCTAGTGTAATTCAACAAATTTCTTGGCATCTACGAAATACAGAAAGTTCGATCCCAAAGTGCAACTACCTAAAGATCATACTCCACAGGACCCCAACAAGACAATGGTAACCTCCCAACCATATCAATCTGTCCACCCAGCCAATGGGCTTTGGGTCTTATTTATAAACACACACACACACACACACACACAAAAATACAACACTTGGCCGCTATACATAACATCAGCAATCCTATTTCAAGCTGAACACCAGTATACCATAAAGATCAGGACCCTCCAATTATATGCTTTGATAATTTCAGAAAATCGCCAGAATTCTTTCCAGTATGTAGAGTTCAATAGGATTTGGGATATAGCTACATCCAATCAACAAAATTCAATATTTATACAATCATAAACCCAATACAGTTAGTTTCTGAACATAGTTTCTGAACAGAGATTCAGCATGCAAACTTTACTTAAAACAAGAATTAATTAACAGACAGCAATTTTAATCTCAGAAAATTACTCATGCTAAAAGACACGAGTCCACAAAAAATAAAGTAAGCAAGAAACTAAATCCAATTCAACAAATACTTAAGTTTCAGAAACAGAGAAAGGTACAAGGTAATGAAAGAGACCCACAAACAAACATCTAAGAATCAAAACAAAAGACCTGAAAAGGTATTACCAACTAAACAAAAAATGGGGTCGTCCAAGATCTACCCAGAAAATTAAATCAACCCCAGAAACCCAATTTGTATAATCATTAATTAACAATAAAAACAAAATTAAAAAAAGGACAGAGATTGAAAGAAACTGAACAGAGACTCGAACCTGAAATTGATTTATTACTCATGTTCTGTAAGTGTGAGATTGATACAGAGAGATTTGAAATGAAACAAGAACCGTGAGAGAGAGAGAGAGAGAGAGAGGTATTGTCTTGTTATATAGTTTGCATAGATCAGAGAAGGGGGTTTGGTGTCGATGAAAGTGAGGGGCTGATTCCAGGTGGTCGATGGATTTTGAGAGGGAGGATTTTCGAGTTATAAGGAATAAAAGAATTTGCAATATGTGTGAGACGCTCGGTATTTCTCTTGATTACAGTAGTAATCCAATCGGGGATTCCACTTTTTGCACTTGCAACTTTAAGTGGTAATGTGACTACTCACAGCTTTACTTGGCTTTTTGTGAACATGTTTGAACTTTTTGATTGAAAACAAACAATGCAACCAATTATTCCCAGAAAAAAAGAAAAAAACGAAGTGACCAATTAACTGAACTAAAATATATACCCACCAGTACAAGGTTGGACAAGGTTGGACAAAACTCCATCCTTCGTTGAACTCATGTTACGGGGGTTTCATGACCTGAACGGCCCTAGAATCAAATCTTCTTTAGAAAGTTATATAATTTACTAACTATTATACATTTCTTGTCTTTTTTAAAAATAAAAATATTTTAATTATTTTTTAGATCTACAAAAATCTTATAAATTATCTGTATCAGAGATGTTCGATACCTTTTTTAAAAGGAGAGAAAAAATTTAAAACTTCTGCTTGATTAGAATAGTGCTTTTATTCTTTATTCAATTTTACTATTTTATCATACTAATGAATATGAAAAATAAAAATCTTCCTTATTTTCTTTCTGCATTAAAAAATCCTCTAAGATTTTTAGTACCAATTCACTGCGCATTGAACATATGCAATGTGGGGTTGTGTGGGTGATGTTAATTGATATTTAAACTGCTGTCGTCTCTTTAAAGAAAACTTCTTGTTGAAAAAATACCACTGAATATTCTTTACGACTTCCCGGCCAGCTTTATCAAAAAGCGCAGATAAGAACGAAATTCTGTTTTTTTTAAAAAAAAAAAAAGGGGTGGGGGGCGTTGCTCTCTCTCTCTCTCTCTCTCTCTATCTTCACTTTTCAAATATTGTTATGGGCCGTTGACCGAAAAGGAAAATTAGGGGGCCAATGGCCTTTCTGGAGTCCTTTAGGCCTACTGTTAGACAAAACAACAGGTTCGATAATCCCTACGCAATCAATTGACCTTAAAGTAATAATAATGATAATAATAATATATATTTTTTTCAAATGGGAGCAGGAGAATCAATTTTAAAAAACAACTCATATTCCAGATATCTCCCTGACGATACACCTCATAGGAAGCGAAGTAGAAATTATGAAAATCAGGAGGAACTGACGTATCTAATTTCGTAACAATATATCAGCACACTTATTCTTTTTTATGGACAAAAATACCTGACACGTTCAGATACGGTGGATTAGATTTTGATATTTTTGAATAATATAAAACTAAGTGTGATAAAGTTGCGTCAGATGAGAGGGTCGACACAAACTCAATCGAGTCATTTCAAAAGTAACCGAAAAGGTTTCCTACCACTGGACATCGCATAAATCTGCCATAAAAGAATCTAATACCTCAAATTCACCGTAAACGCATGGATTTTTTGGATCTCAATACTTCGCTTCCCAAGAAATTATATTTTTTAACTTAAAATTTAATAGAATATTAAATAAAATCAGTAACAAACATACAAATTTTCTTAAGGGGTATTAATTTTATTTAAATAATTGAATAAATCACACCTAAAGAGATGAATTATTTTTATGTAAAATTATTGTTTAATTGATTAATCAACCAACGTTAAGCCAAAAATAAATTTAAGTTGCGAATAGGATTATAATTGTTTCAAGAGTAACTCAATTATAATTTAATTCTAAAATTTTAAATGCCCCAAGACAAAACAAATTATTTTTTTTTGGTGAAGTTGAAAGAATATTAAGGTCAGAATTAACACTTATTGACGTAAATGAGATGAGTACCTTCGTTTTTTAATCAGATCAGGAGTTTGATTCTTTTTTGATACCAAAAAATCAGTGTTGGGAGACTCGTCTCCTATAAAATGAATCTTGTAACGGTCGATCTAAATTAGTCGAGACGAAATTCTGAATACAGGATAATGATTAACTCATGGTACCAAAAAAAATTAAGGGTTATATATGGATTTTGAACAATGGTTCAGTGCGAAATCCGTGAGGGACTTAATTTAGGATAGAACCGGAAAGAATCCCCATGCACGTAAAACACCATCTCCAGATATCAAAAGGATTGAACTTTTGGTGTTAATTATTTTGCTTAATTTTTTATGGTTATGGAAATGAATTTTCGGATATTTCTTTATTAAATAAAAAATTTTAATAGAAAATATATAACTTTATACCTAAATTAATTTTTTAGGCTAAAAATATTATTATAAATAACTTTTATCATAAAATTTTTTTATATTTTAATTGAGTTTGAATTAGTTTACAATAAAAAAGGTAGTTCCTGCACCGACAACGGTCAAAACCCGTGCATAAGGCTGCGGGTCCCGGAATTTGAACATCCATTGGTCCACGTGTCATTATTCACGACCATATATGCCTTTTCTAGAAGCAACTATATCATGGACATTCATCAAAAAACGCTTCCTGAATTTCTTTGAATTGTCAATAAGGTGCTTAACCAAAATTCATGATAATTTGAAACAACAATTGTTCAAGGGGTGAGAGAGTAAATACACATCCACATGCTCGTGACAACAATTACACGATGTCATTTAACACCCTCATTAAATAATTTTATTTTACTTTTAACAAAAGAAAACTGAAAACTTGAAATTCTTTACCCATTTAGATATTAAACAATATTTAGCTATTAAAACAGATTTTTGAAACTCGAATCTGAATACAAACCGTCAAATGATCAATAAATCATTGAGTCAAACCGATCGATGAAAAAATCAAATGACGTCATTATGATGTTATAATTAAATTTAAATTATAATATATTAATAATCTAAAAAATCCATATATCTGATCACAAATCTTTATCAAATTATATTCAAAATATATAATATTAATAAAATATAATTCATTCATTTAAATATCACATATCATTTAATACGAAATATCATTCAAAGTCTAATACAAATAATAAGTTTGAATGCATCAAAATCTAATTTAAATAATAAAAAAAAGTCCTTATATAAAAAAGAAAAGAAAAGTCCAATAAGAATAGAAAAAGAAAAAAAAATGACCCAAGATGAAAAATCATTAAAAAAACATGAAGAGCCGAGAATGAGATAAAAAAAAAAAAAACACACACACACGTGGGTACACAACACAAAGCATTGTGGGCTGTTAGTTATCCCTACTCAAGTATTCGTTGCATTCCTAGATTTAAGTTCACACACCAAAAGTTTTTACACAGAAAACAAAAGGAAAAAAAAAATCTTATTGACCGGTTCAACTTGGATTTTGATCAATTTTTTCAAAATCTGGTCATGTTAAAAAATCTGGACCAGTTGCTTGTCCAGTTTCTGATCGGATCGGCCGATTTGGTCGGAATTTCAAAACACGCATCAAAACTAGATAAATTAGAAGACTTCTCGAGGTTCAACATAGGTCACGTGATTAAAGTTTCTTTTTCTTTTTTTTTTTCTCTCCCTCTTCAATTCAAAACTCTATTGTAGGCATTTAAGGAACCAGCACGCCACAAATCAGCCCGTCCAAGCAGTTTTCTTTAAGAAGGGACTAATAAATTAAAATTCCATTAATATCATCGTTTTTTTTCCTTAAAAATTTTTATGTAAAAGAAAAAAAAAAGTCTAATCATTGGTGTGCTAAGAGAGGCCTTGGTCAGGCGCAAAATCAGGCTATTTAATTTCTACGGGGTCGGGCTTCATCTTCCCAGGCTGGTCCTTTCCCGACGACTTCTGCCTTTTCCAACCGCAAAAGGTCTTTGAATATTGATTCTACATGGTAGTCTCGAAATTGTGATACAGATCTAGTGATTCATAATTTTAGATAATGAGAAATTTATCTTAATTATTAATAAATATTTTTATATATTATATTTACAAAAAAATAGAAAATAGTTTTAAAAAAATGTGCCATGGCTGTTAGCTTCATATCAAACTTTCCTTCCCCAAATTACAAATGAAAATGTTAGGTGACTAGCAGGAAATCCACCGAAATGGATTTCCCTTCGCAAAAATGGCAAAAAGTGAAAGCATTTCGGGGCTTTGTCCAAGAACTGTATAGCATTTATTGAGCAATAAATTCTTACTCAGAACTTTTCTGGGTTGGTAAGAGAAAATTCTCAAGAATAACATACAACAGGAAATGTTACAGCAATGGATCAACTTAGATGCCAAGGGCTATTTGGGTGATTAGCTTCAATGAAACCATGCCTGGGGGTTGTTACCTATGCCACCTGAGCTCCCACAGCCCGGCGATGAGATCTGCATCGAGCGAAATTTGCATCCATTAGTTCCTTATTTGCATATCTGGTTATATCCCATTTAGGAGTTAGGAAAAATGATGTCTCACCCTTCTTATGAATTTCTGGCACTCACAAGGCAACCTCAAACATGATTAAGGTGGTAATTATTATTAGTTCAGCAGGCAAACATTTGTTATAGCAAACTTAATGTTTGTACATGGGGCGATGTGGAGATATTAAACTTAAAACTCCAAAACTAAGTTAAATATAACATTGTTACAGATACAATGGCTTTACTTCAACTTAAAAAGCAACAATAATGAAACATACATCCATCTGCTTGCATACCATTTATAAGCCCTCATGGTAATAAATAAGATTCTTACCAATATTAAAAAAAAAAACAATATATCTATACTTCTAACTTATGAAAATCTATTGTGAAGCTTTCATGCTGTCCCGCAGTCTCACATAATGCACATATAAATGGCCAAAATTGTTGCCAAGGTACTTCTTAATGTATAAAGCCTATATCCTGAGATTAAATCTTGACGTAACAAAAAAAAAAAAAAATTAAAGCAGTTAGACAGTGTGTTTCCACGTAATAGAATCGGGAAACTTTCAGAAGCATTTCACTATGAATTTCAAAATGTTTAAATTCCTGAAATCTGTTCTTTCAAAATATGTATAATTATGTACTATTGAATCTTATATTATTACAAAGTTAATTTTGTTTAGGAATTTGGTGTTTTGGGAATAATACTTTTAAATACTTAAATAAGATAACAACAATATGAAAGTTAGTAGATCTATAGGCCAATAAAGGAAATTTCACCAAAATATAAGAAAAGAATGGACAAAAAACATGTACATATATTGTATATAAGAAAATGACATGGAATTCTCTAAGTTCTCCATTAAAATGAAAATTTTGGTAAAACAAGTATTTGAAATTCATAAGCTTGAATATGATATGATATGATCTTGAAAATATAGATAGTCATATGTATTTAAATTTTAATAACAAGAAAGCTCAAAATATTTACCCAAAGCATGGGGGTGGATAAGCCTCGGGTAGCACTATGTAGATTTTCTTCCTCCAGCTGAAATATATCAGTTTTAAATGGAAAGCCACAATTACAAGCTCATTCATAATAGCAAGGAAACATATTCACAATATGTCGAACCATAATTCAAGCCAAGAGACAAATAAGATTGATGAAACAAAAATGAAACCTGAGACTTAAGCTGAATATTTAGCTCTTCAAGACGAACTTCCTGCAGGTAATAGCAGTACATAATTTATAAAATAACCCATGTTGAAAGCATAAGGCCACATGCACAAACCCTTCGTCTTGTCCATCTCCAGATAATGTTATAGTTACTTCACAAAACATAATAATTATTAAGCCACAGATAAGAGCTTTTCTTTTTGTGCAAAAATTCAATCAATTTGGAAAATGCTACCATCCTTATTGGTGGGTAAATTTTGCCATCCTTACTAACAACAAAATTCTCTCCTTCTCTTGTAATTCTTCCATCTGATCTAGCAAAACCTTTATCTGCATCAATCAAAAAGAAAGCAATGTCATAAAACCCAAAGTCAATGTAATGGTTGCATTTAAGGGTTTCCAACATAGAATGACAATTAATGGCAATAAAATTTAATCAAGAATGAACGGAAAAACTGGAAAAAAAGCAATCTGAACCATCAAATTCGTTCTATTTAAAGATTGGAAATTTTGTCGCATTTGCGGCAAGAACTAATCATTATTGGTTTTATAATAGGAAGCTAGACGAGTGCATAAAAGCCACCAAGAAATATAATTCATAGACAGGAAAAGGCTTAAATTGTTGGACAATTTGAAAGGAAGATGAAGAGCAATGAGTTTCATATATTGTTTGAGAAAAAGAACTTACTAGAAAAATATCATCTAATTAAAAAAGGTACTAAAAAAAGAGGATAAGGCTTCGTCTAAGATTTAGAGACTTACAATATTAACCCCAAAGGGCTTTTCAATCTTTAATAATCTCTTTAAAAGTTTATGTGAAAAGATCCTTAGTTGAAGATTAAAAATAGACACTAAAAGAACAATTTCAAATTCTTATTTTGGAACAGATTAGAGAGTCCGTTCTTAAAAAATTCAAGCATGTTTTTTAAACCAAATTCGCCCTACTATTATAGAATCCAAAGCCTTATATGAGAAAGAATCATTCAAGAGAAATCCAAGTCTTTCTTAATATAGGTCTACCCTACATATCTTTAGTAGGGGAAAAAAAGAATATTCCTTATCTCACAATTTCAATAATTCATCGCTAAAAACATTTTAAGACAAGGCTATTCTCTGTTAAGTAAAGCAAACTAAGTAAAAGCTGAAAAGTGTTAATCCATATAACAATTTCTGCAAAAAATGAAATGGAGGGTCATTTGTATTCAAGACAGTACGAGCAAAGAAGAAATTACATGAAAATAACCCGCCACAAGGAGCAAGCAACGTCAAATAAACAAATCATATTACACATAATTCATGGGGAGACATAAATTCGGGGGCTCCCCGTAACCACATAATAAAACTCATTATGTCTCAACTTCTAGCAATTTTAAAAAAGAAAGACTCTTTAAGAGACATGCTCTAGGATCTCAAGTTGCAATCAAACATATTGGCTCTTAATTTGACCGATTAAGGCAAATATCATTAGCCTATTTGCTAGATCATCCTCGGCCACAAAGCGTGTTTACATGATCTAGGAAAATATGTTGACCTTTGGCATGCACCTTATTGGAAAAAAAAAAAATTAAAAACTGATTCCGAGTTTGGGAAGAAAGATTATCTTGAGCATTTTGGGATAGAAAGCACCATGTTCCAAGTGTGTAAGACACTAGGCGTAAGGAAAACAAAGAAAACCCATGTAGTTGTGCATTCACCGACGGGGAAATTAGTAAACTATCCCGAAGAAGAGGGTTGCACATTGTTGACAAGGACTCGTGCTCTTCTTCCAGCTGATATGTTCATTCTCACACTTAATTCGATCGAGCAACCGGTTGCTGGTTACAAGGGCCATATGACCCGTACTCCTCCAGAGCATATATTTTCACGCATATTGTAAGGGTTACTTCTCTTCCAAAGAACAAATTTCAAATAAAAATTAACAAGAATACCTTCCTTTGTCTAGTTTGGGAAAGAGCTCCTTCAAGCTGCTTCTCAATGTGTTGCAATTCCTTCACATTTAATGGTCCAAGATCTTCATCGAGCAAATGCCTGAAAGGAAATCAATTAGTACTTAAAATGACAGAAATAACTTCAAGATAACATAAAGTACTTCAATTTTGATGTAACAGTAACCTTTGAGAGCGTTGAAAAGATTCATATTTGGCTTCTCAAAATCTCTTGATACGTGACCTGAAAAGAAAGGCTAGATTTAAATAGTTTGGCATTACAAAAGATAAATCTGTTAAACTAACCTGATTGTCATGCTCAATGGCAATCTTGTGTTCTTGTTGCCCATAACAGTATTGTCTATATCGCTCCAGAATTTTGCCAAAGCTGATTACAAACCATGGAAACAAGAAATTAAGATTATGTAAGACATAACTATTACTTTCAAAGCAAGTTAAAAGAAGAGGAAGACAGGCATCTGATACAAAATCCTTTCTGAATATGATTCTAAACCAAAGGTCATTAGGGATTTTCAGACGATTTATTTTTTTTTATTTGGATTTTTCAGGATACAACCGTTCCATTGCTGATAGACAGAAAGTAGAGGGAGAGAGGAGAGAGTAGACGTGGGTGAATGGATAGACCTTTACTTTCGGTAAAGATTTGAACAAATGATGGACTAAAGAATCTTGGTCTAGAAAAGTAACTGTGAGAGGATGGGGTCCACCATCGAGGATCGAAGAGCGAGGGAGAGAGAGAAACCCTAAAATCGAAAGGCCGTTGAAGTGGAAGAACCTTTACGTTTACGCATCCACGATCCAAGATAAAGGGAGCCATGCCTGTTTTCATCAAGATGAGGAAGAGAGAGAGTGTGAAAAGCGAACGCAAAAGAAAACAGAACGCCTCGCTATGTGATTGGTTCACCAGTCTATTCATCTCTGTTGGTTGAGAGAGAAACTCAAGATCGTAGTCCGTACACAAGGCTACAGACTCCGAGAGGAGAATGGAAAAGAAAGAAAAGACGAGTCGCAAGGTCATTCGTTAACCATTCTCGGCCTCCTCGATTCAAGCAAAATCCAACAGATCTGTCGTAAACCTTCCCCCCCTCTCTCTCTCTGACCCCCACGGTGCGAAATCCGGTATCATTTCGAATTAAGGACTTGCCAATTAATTAAATGTAGTAACAAATTGAAGGGGGAGAGAGAGAGAGAGAGAGAGAGAGAGGTGTTGGGAAGATACTCGGTGCTTGCGCGCTCGAAGAGCTTGCCTCGGGAAGAGAAGACGATGAGAGCGACTTGAGCATCGCACAACACAGAGAGCTCATAAGCTTTCTTTAGTAAGCCATTCCTGCGCTTGGAGAAGGTAACTTGACGAGTTATGTTGTTCTCTATCCTCTTCAACACCACTCTTCCTCTCCCCATTTCTTTCTCCCTCTCTCTAGATGGAAGGGTGAAAAGATGAGTGAATGAATGGAGAAGAGAATATATTAGGGGAGAAAAATGTTGAAAGTGGTATGAGATGAACCACAGAATGCGACTACTACACTTGTATATAGCAACAAATTGTTTTTGCCATACCTCTAGTGTACTAATTCTCCCATCCCACGTCTTTCTTTGCAGTCGATGGAGAGGATTCTCACTCTCACTCTCTCTCTTATCTCTCTGTATGTCCCACCAAACTGTGATGTAAGACTGCATACAGAGAGAGGGACCAATCGAAACTAGCATCTGCCAATCGGAGTTTAATGAGGTACAGAGTCGCAATTTAGAGAGAGAGAAAGAGAGAGAGAGAGAGAGATCAGGTTACCATCAAGAGAGAGAGAGAGAGGGTAAAACCGCGAACCTATACCACTGTTCTCTTTGGCCGGTGGTACAGGGTGCTCGAACCCTCACCGGGATTTTCTCTTTTTCCGCTGCTCTCTGGGGGGATTTTCTACCATCAACATGGATAGGGTAACAACGCGGTTTTAGGAGCTAGACATCAAATCACCCTCGTAAGCAGGCTTGTCCCCCTCACTCCAAGCGAAAGTACCTCCTTTCCATTTTAAAACTCATTCGATGAAAAATGTTACTTAGATCTATTTCAGCCCAGAACAGGGAGAAAGAGGCGCCCCGGCAAGCTGGAGCAAGCTCTCCAAAGGCGCAATGGGCTATGAAACCCAAAAAAAAAAAAAAAAACCAACCAAAAGCCCTAGAAGCAGCCCAACAGCCTGGCTTGGCCGAAAACCAAACGAAAGGTGTAGACATTTGTATTTGGGTCCTCCGTGATGACGCTACAAAAATTTTGGGACACCACGTTGTCTCGCTCCTCTCCTGTCCCCAAAAAACCAAATGACATAACGAAAAAACAAAAAAAAAAAAAAGAAGGGAAAAGAAAATTGTCAGAGCTTAGGCTTGGCTACTTGCAAAATGTAATTTATAAAATATAAAGAAAAATGATATAGTCGAGACAATTTTAAAATTGGAGAAAACGGCACTAAAAGTACAATGTATTTATAAAAATTAAATTAAATTAAATTAGGTTGCCTTTTTACTAAGTTACTAGTCAAGGGAGATATGGGTTTGAATCATTTCACAAATTTTTTGTTTCATAGGATCATAGATAAAAACTTTTTTCACAAATTTGGAAATCCCAAGTGAAAGGTAAATGCATTTTTGTGAAGCTGCCATTCTCCTTATTACTGATGGTGGGCGAGATAGAACAATATTCTTGTTTTGACGATAAGTGGATGAGCATGGAATTGTTTGTGGCAGATTTTTATTGAAACTAACACGATTTCCAAGATCATTAATAATTGTTACATTCTCTTGCCTGAGTCTACGTAGTAAAAAATAAAAATAAAAAAATAAAAACTAAAATAATTCAGGGTAGAGCCCTGCGAGACAAAGGGCAGTGTCCTGCGGAAAATTTTTATTTTTAAAATTAAACCTTCAAACTCAAAAATTATATTATTAAATGCATATTAACAAAAAAAAAATGTAATTTTATACGAAATTAAGTCAATCAAAATTGTAATAGTAAAGAATTAAAACCCCCCACCCTAAACATCTATCATTACCAAACAAAGTGGGGGTTATTTTAAAAACAATTTTAGTTACTATTTTCATTGAAAATTTGACTTACTTTAAACACAGTTTTATTTTTAAAAAAATAAAAATAATGTAGTTTGAATATGTTTTTAAATATTTTGACTTGAAAAATATTTTTAAATTTTGAAAAATAAACATATATTTTTTTTTGTTTCTATTTTTTTTAACGGATTTTGGGGGGCGGGGGGGAAAGAAAAGGAACGTTGGAGAAAGGGAGGAGAATTAGAAAGCAGGATCACGTGAAGAGGCTATCTGGAGATAATATTTAATATTAATATGGGGACATGTGGCAAACCCTAATCAGGCAGCTCACAGTTGTTTCGTTACCATAACTTCTCTATCATCTCTCTCGTCACAGAGTTGCGAACCCTCCAATCTCCCTCTCTCTCACTTGCTAAGAACTCACACCAATGGCGTTTTCTCTGAAAATACAGAACCAAGTCCTCACTTCCTCGTCCAAACTTCCACAATGTCAATCATCATCCACGAGCGCAGGAACAACGAGGAATGTCACTATCACTTATCCTCTTAGATCTCTCTCTCTCCTCTTTCCTGCAAAACACTCGGCGAAAAGCACTTCCTCTTTCATAATTAAAGCTTCTTCCTCTCCTCCTACCACCGTCGCCGAACCCGAAGGCATTAAGGTCTCTCTCTCTCTCTCTCTCTCTCTCTGTGTTTCTGGTATTATTTTAGGACTTTTTTTTCTGTCGTTACAGATTAATTCAATTCCCACGAAACCGATCGAGGGCCAAAAAACCGGTACAAGCGGTCTCCGCAAGAAGGTTCTCCAATTCCTACTTGATCTGGCTCCCTTTTCCTTGTTGAAATTTTTATCTAATTAGTTTCTTGGTGTTTTTTAGGTTAAAGTTTTTATGCAAGAAAATTATCTGGCGAATTGGATTCAGGTTTTTTGCTTTTGTAGTTGTTAAGCGATTTTTAAAAAAATTTTCTATGTCGGGTTTTATATCACTTTATATAATTATTCTGATTTCAATAGGCATTATTCAATTCATTGCCACCAGAGGATTATAAGAATGGATTGTTGGTGTTGGGAGGCGATGGTCGGTACTTCAATCGCGAAGCCTCACAGGTGCCCTTTCTTAGATCAACAATTTCTTAGAGTAATCTTTGTTACTTAATTAGGTTTTTGACTTAATTTGATTAGAATTTGTGTATAATATGCATTCTGTTATTGTTTGTTGGATGCTTGATGAAGACAATCATTAAAATCGCGGCAGGAAATGGTGTTGGCAAGATCTTGGTAGGCAGGTGAGTTTTCTAGTTCTATGTTTTCCTTGAAATTTATACTCGGCAATTGCAATTATTAACTCCTGTTTCTTATCTTTCGATATCTTTAAAAGTAAGATTCAATTGTGTGGTAATGCTAGTACATGTCTTTGTGTTTTTGTCACTGGAATGGTACTGTGGCGTGGTGTATATCCATTTATCATGCAGATCATCTTACAGAACACAAAGTAGATCATCATGGGGTGTGTTTCATACTTTGAGATTCTCAATATGTTGAAGCATTTGTTGAACATTTTATAATCCACTTCAAGAAATGCGCTACAGATTTTCTAGTGGTTACTAGTGGGGGGGGGGGAGAGAGAGAGATGGGGGGAGAGAATGATAGTATTAACTTCGACGTACAAGATCTAGATGTGTCAATGTATCATAAAACACGATAGATCCTTTTAAGGTGAGAGTAGCCGTTGGCCGAGACCATCATCTTGCTGTCAGGTTATACTCTGACCATTCAAGCTAGCTCTGATAAGCAACTGATGGGCCTTGTATAGTGTCTATTACATTCTATAATGAAGCATGTCTGAGGATCCACAGAACCGTTAACGTTAAGAAACATGTCCTAACTTTTCTGGGTGATTTTCTTGAGATAAAACTTTGACTTAAATTGCACCCTTAGATTCATCTTGCAGCATGTGAGACTCCAAGATTATGCTCAATCAATGACTTCTGGTTAGGACACGTGCTAATAGTTTGATGTTTATGGTGGCTTGATTTCTACTAAAGGCTGGCCACACCACTAAGGACTATGAAACTGTCTTTCCTCTTTCTCTTTATAGGGACATGCTTTCCTACCCATTAATAAGCATCAAGTCTGTCTTCCTGCATCCAGTGTCAATTTTCTTTCTTTCTTTTAGTGTATGCTGGCTTGGTTCTGGTTTCCATGGTTGATTTATTGATAGGAGTGTCAAGTGTGAGCTGACAAATGAAGTTCCAAGATAGAGCTTTGTTGTGCTACTCAAAGCCATGCTTTTGCTTGAATATCACGCAAGGTTATTGGAAAGCTTCCCTATAAGAATATTAGTTGTGATTTTGTGTGTCCCTTTATTGGAGCATATTGTTACTGTAGGCTCTAATCCTGTTCTGTAAATGAAACCGTGTCATGGACCTGTACATTGAAATCTATTTTTTAACCTCTTTCTATGGAGGGTGAAGTCATTGGCTGCATGAAAAAATCATGGGCAGCAGAAGTCAAACCCTATGTTTAAATCCATCCTTTGATGGTCTTCGGCTTCCTTCCTTTGTTTTGCTCTTGCGTGTAGATACCTAAATTTGAGCTTCGTCAACTTTGTTTCTGAACCAAAAGCATATCAATCCATGAGCAACAAAAGAATGGGATATGCTCAATGATATTAACTGTCTTCATTCATGCTTGTTTGACTTCCTCTTTGCTTTAGTTTATCCATAAATATGGGTGCATTTCACCTTACCATTTAACAATCTCATTTATATACCAATTTATCCCTTTCATCTTCTTTTACCCTTTTGTAGGATTTTTTCTGGGGAAGCAAAGGGTCTATGTGAACACTTTATGATATGCCATTTTTTTTTAATGATTGCCCTCAGGCTTTTAATAAATTGGAGATATTGATCTTGACAAATAAGCAGGAGGTGGGAATATATAGTTCACATTTTTTTTAGATGAATTTAGGTATACTTAAGATGTTGTTGGGGCGCAGAGTGCATCTTACCTTGTGATATTTTAGGTTTGTGGCACCAGATTAGGGCTTTGGACTTGAATTCTTCTTTTTAATAGGAGAATTTTAGGACATGGATGACAAAATGGAATTCTACTGTGAAACTTGGCTACTAACTGCAATTTAGTACTGAAAATTAATTCATAGGAGTTGCCACTGAAAGTATAGAAAATACTATAATGCAGGGGGAATGCATGTGGAAAAATCCAAGTGCAGTTTCTTAGAACGCAAAGGATATGAGTATAAGATGCTTAGATTATGAATAATTATTTTCCAAACGAATGTGCCAATGAAGAGGGCTTGTATCATAGAAGTCCATGTCTTCAAAATATGAAGAGATGCATAAGGTTGTATAACACCTTAATTTAGACTTATATGACAGTTTAGTCTTCTTGCTTTTGAGAAATGTTAGTTGTTTGTGCTACGGCTTATGTTGATGTATCCGACAAATTCATTTTTTCATTCTCAAAATGATATTAAGAATCTGCAGATGTTTGCTTTTGTTCTTCAACTGTTACTTACGCCATGCAGAATGCAAGTTTCACGTGGCTGCTGGAGAGCCACGCTCTAGAGTCTTGAGCTGATGGGTTTCCTTGGCAGAAGCTAAATTGAAAATCTTGTCCTTGCAGGGATGGTATAATGTCAACCCCTGCTGTTTCTGCTGTGATAAGGAAGCAGAAGGCAAGCTTTCCTTTTCCTGTTTTCACTGCTATTGCACATCTCTGTCTGTCTCTGTCTGTCTCTGTCTGTCTCACAATTGTTCTCAATCAAACATTTTCAGGCTAATGGTGGTTTTATAATGAGTGCGAGCCATAATCCTGGTGGACCTGAATACGACTGGGGCATAAAGGTGACTTGCTAATCTCTTGTCATTTGCATAGGTCCTATATATTTTCTTTTGTCTGGAATATGGTGAAGCCTTCTTATGATATAATATGCCAGTTGTCTTGGATCAAAATTTCCTCTTAACCTTACCTGTGCCATCTTTTTTTGTGCTTTCTCGCACCGTTACTTGAAGTGTTGACTTGTATCAGTGGCTAATCTGTATATCATCATTAAAAGTAACTTTCTACTCTCAGTTAACAAATCTATTCACTGCTTAAAAGTTCATTTCAGTTCACCTTGAAAGATTTTATAACAGAAGCTCAAGTTTTACCTTGTCAACCTTTTCAGTTCAATTACAACAGCGGTCAGCCTGCACCAGAATCCATCACTGATAAGATCTATGGGAATACTCTCTCTGTATGTACCTATGCTTTTCCAACCTTGCATTAATATATATTTTTTAAAGATGTTTGGTTCAGGTGTACTTCTTTCTAGCAAAGAATTAATCTTTGTTTTAATGGGAAATCAAACAAATGGGGCTACAAGCATGACGAGCTAAAGTTTGAGGTGTATATGTTTGGCTTGGTTAAGAATAATTGAACCTTCGGCTTTTGGCTTGTCATGAACTCAAGCTCCAGCGTGCCAATTTGCCAACCTTAGGTTACATAAACATTTTTCTACGCTTACCAATATAAAGTAAGCAAATTTCATTAGATTTTATTTTATGTGTTTGTGCATCTATGTTCTTTGTTGTGTCCGTTCATTGATCACTTTATTAACAGAAAATAGTTTAAAATAAATAATTTTAAGTTATTTTCAATATTAGACCATGTTGAACCTACAAGAACATCTGTTTTCCAGCTTATGATAAAGATTGTCCATTTACCAAATGAGTTTTAAAGTTAAGGATAAAGCTTGGTTTGTTTGGCAAACAAGCTAGCACAAGCTTGTTTGGGAACCACTCTGCACATTTACAACCTCACTCAGTGATGCTTTGCTTTACTGATGTCCAAATTGGTATTTTTTCCACACACATAAATTTGAAATTCATAGCTTGGATTCTTTTCTTCTACTGCAACTCTGCAATTGGCTAAAGACACATTCAATTTCGATTGAAATTGTGGCAGTTCTTTGGCATTGCCTTGTTGCATTGTTCATATATATGTAATAAGTAAGGCCTCAAAGATTTTAATGGGAATTAAATTGGCATAATGTTTCATGGTTTTGATAGAAGTGTCTAATGCAAACATACCATGTTTCCTGCATTATTTTCAAACTGAACTAGAATGGCTGGTCAAACTAGTTGGACCATTGACCAGCCTCATTGGAAGCCAGATGGGGTCGAAACTGTCAAAACCTGCTTGACTTGACAGTCGGACTGTTAGAACTGGATAACCAGTGATAGTCAAACAATCTGAAGTGGCACACTAGAAAAATTTATGGAAAAAAAAGCCTCATCAAAACAGAGCTAGCCCTCACCGCTCTCAGTTTCCCCACTCTACAAATCCCTAGCAGCAACATTTTTTCTCTGACCACCTCAGGAATCAAGATCCTTTGATAGATCCGATCTCATGCTACTTTCTTCTTATCACTTTCTCATTCTCTCGGTCTCATTCACCGTCTCTCTCACTCTCTCCTCTGTTACCAACTACCCAATCTTTGAAAATTAAACTCCACCACCATTGGCTAAAAGATCACAAGGCAGTGCTGCTATTGTCTCATCAAAGATATGATAGTGCACTTGCTGATAAGGCTAGAGAGATTTGGGTTTGTAGTGGGTCTCTCTTCTTCCTTAGTCAGTGGATTTGATGATGCTATAAAGACTAAGGCCTACATTATGCTTGGGATGTTCATTTGATTGTTAATTTTGACATTGAAACTGTCCATTGGAAACTTCGCAATGGATTATGATTTGTGCTTCTCCATTTCTATCCCTTCCAATTTTTTGGTGACTAAAATTGCACTGTCAATGACTCAGATCTGGCTCTTTTGTTCTTCCATTTGTTTTGTTTTCCTTGTTTAAATAACCAATACATTTCGCGAAATTTGTTTTCTGATTTTTTATATGCCCAAATTGTGTCAAATTTACCCTCAGACCATGGAGAATGCTGAAATGCTCTGCTTTTCTAAGTGATAATACTAATAAAGATAAAAAATTATTTATAATAAAATAATGAGATCACTGGTTCAACGACAAGTCTGGTTGCAGTAGAACCGGTGAACCACTACATGATCCTTTTTCCAGTTTGTCATCATCCAGTTTGAAAAACCTTGGTTTCCTGTAAAGTCTAAAGACTAAAGACTTCTTATGCTTAAACTGAGGATTGGGATTATAATTCACTGTACTGCCTTAGAGATTTGATTATATAAGTGTTGTGCAGATCTCTGAGATTAAGATGGCTGAGATGCCTGATGTAGACCTTTCTTGTCTTGGGGTCACAAAATATGGAAACTTCAGTGTTGAAGTTGTAGATCCTGTTTCTGATTATTTGGAGCTAATGGAGGTGAGAAGCTCGAATTGTTGCTCCCTCTAATAACAGAATACAATTATGAGATAAATAACAATTACTGAATTTCTCTGCAGGATGTATTTGATTTTGAACTCATCAAAGGTCTTATTTCACGGCCAGATTTCAGGTAAGAAGTGTGTTATTTCTTTTTGGTGTAACAATCTACGTTGCACTGAAATTCGCAGTGAATCACTTACTATTGACTTGTTTCAGTAAACAGTGGATGTTGACATGTCAAGTTCTAAAATCAACTTTAGGAAAAAATAATAATATCCTTGTATGATTTTACTCCTTCAAAGCTATACATGTTTTTCTGGATGTTGAGAGATTTGGCAAGGAAAATATCAGCATATAAAATAAAAGTATGAAGAAAGTGAGCAGCATGATTGGATACCATGATAGTGCTTAACAAACCAGCATAATGTTTGGGCTGCAATTTGTTGCAGGCAATTTTCATTCTCTGAACAACATAGTTGGACACAATGATCAGTGCTTTATTTAAGTGTTCTTACCATGTTATTTTCTTCTGGAGATGCTAATTCATGTGAGCATGATATGATCTTCTAAGGGGTTGTGGCCATCCTTAAGACTATATTATGGGGCTTTGTTATTGCTGAATTTGTATTTTGCTCCTCAGACATTTTAGTGGTAAGATCACCTTTGTGAAAAAACATGGAAATGTTGATGTGTGATTCTCAATGCATATGCTTTATTTTTTCTATAAGCTCTGCTGAGACCCTTAGACATCAATCTCAAGCCATTTTATATCTGGGGTTAAATTTCAGGTTTATATTTGATGCAATGCATGCAGTTACAGGGGCTTATGCCAAACCCATCTTTGTTAACAAGCTGGGAGCAAATCCAGTACGTATCTGTTAAGTCTTTGCCATAGTGGTATTAAAGTCAGTCTTTGATCTGATTTTAGATACAACTTTCAGGATTCAATTGCAAATGGAATCCCCTTGGAAGATTTTGGACATGGACATCCGGATCCTAACCTCACGTAAGATACTATTGATATGCATAGAATTTGACTTTAATTATAAGAAATGCTAAATTTGGTTGTAAATGGAACAGTTATGCCAAGGATTTGGTAAACATAATGTATAGCGAGAATGGACCTGATTTTGGAGCTGCAAGTGATGGTATGCACAAATAACTAGAAGTGGTGGATCTTAAATCTGTTGCATGCATGTGCATGTGTGTGTTTCTTTTTTTTTTTTACTTTAAATAGAACAGCTGCCACATGGGGTTACCAATTTGTTACATAAATATTTGGAACTAAGAGTAGATAAATGTAGATATATGATTCTCAAATAATGATTGTTAACGTGGTAGATGACAGACCAAAGGCCCCTAACCCAATTAGTCACCTAGTGATTAAGAACCCTTGACCTTTGGAGTGGAAAGGGCTTAAATCCCATTAGCTCCCCTCTTTATCAAGCAACTAATTGGTAGGTGATACTTTCTCTGTTCTAGCTGTTTATGATCAGGTCACTGGGGAAAAAGAAACAGCATAAGGTTCAGCCTCAAGTCTTAACAAGAAGAATAGTGCTTTAGTATTGTATATATCTGTAGAAACAATGTATTAAAATATTGTATACTTATTTCTCCAGTGAGGGCTAAAATTGGAACAGGAGATTGGAACATAGTTGGAATCATCTCTTTTTTATAATAATTACTCAAGCTTGGATTAGATGCAAACTATATTTATCATGTCTAAGCTATCATTTTTAATGTGATTTTTGATGCAATTTAATTGAAGCAGTTCCACTTATAATTGTACTTCACTTTGTAACTAAAGTAGTCTTCTGCTTATTTATTTCTGAAAGTATCATTCTATAAGATATCTTTTATATGAAATTTAAAATAATTTTGAGGTGCATCATAGTTAGTCCTTATATTGAGTCATCATATCTAACTCGGATTCAAGTCTCTGTATGATTATTTTTCCTTCCTCTCCTTTTCTTTTTCCACTGTTTCTCACTAACCCAACTGGCCTTGTATAGCAAAGAGTAATCTTTTCTTTTCTGTTAAATATCTAAGAAACATCTAGCCTTTGTAAGATGAAATAGGTCCTTTGCCAGGAGCAAGGCTACTTGTTTGCACTTGGCGGTCCTTTCTAAGTAGAATTTAGGCGTAGGATTAATTTTCTTAGAGTAAATAGGTACCAACTGGGGAAAGATGATAATGTGCTGGTATAATGAGAATCAGAGCTGTTGAGCCTGTATGATGTTATTAGTTTGCATTCACATATACAAAAAGGTATTTACTGATGTGCGTGAACGTTTCATTTGCTGAGCTATATTTGTTATGTTGTAATTTTGCCATTGTCTAGGTGATGGTGATAGAAACATGATTCTAGGTAGGGGATTCTTTGTCACTCCTTCGGACTCTGTTGCAATTATAGCTGCCAATTCAGAAGCCATTCCTTATTTTAAAAGTGGCCCAAAGGTGAAAAATCTTGGTAACATTTCTTTGAAGCATATAGTTTTAGTCAGGGAGGAATGACTTAATCCTTGTCCATTGCAGGGTTTAGCTCGATCTATGCCAACAAGTGGTGCTCTTGACAGGGTTGCAAAGAAGTTAAATCTTCCCTTTTTCGAGGTTTAATACATTCTTTTTACTGATCCATTGTGATAATTTCTGATTGAGTGCTTTGTTATTATAAGAGGCTTCAGAGAGGATGATGTGTTTTGATGACCATTTTATGAGCTAAGGGAAAGCATATTCAAATCCAGGTCCCTACGGGGTGGAAATTCTTTGGAAATCTTATGGATGCAGGAAAGCTGTCAATATGTGGAGAAGAAAGTTTTGGAACCGGTTCTGATCACATCCGTGAGAAGGATGGAATATGGTAAAGGTTCACCCTAGCTAGAAAAGATGCAGAATATGTGTTTGAATTCGAATTGTTGGAAGCTTGTCCTTGGTTATCTTTGTGCAATATGGTTAACTCGAGATAATAACAAGATAAAATGTGTGGCTTGATTCTTATTAAAAAAAGGGGAGGAAATAGGGCTTGGTTCAGTACGGTCCTAGGCATGAATCCAGAGCCCATAAGGCAGCAAGGCTTTTCTGATGGTTGGATTGGTAAGGTCCTAGAAATCCATTATTGCTTAAAATTGATCTTTCATTTTTTGGGAGCTGAGAGAGGACATAGGAAATGTGAACATATTCTGGTCTATGATAATCGGGATATTTCCTCTTTGGTGTAGCTTTAAAATGCTAATGAGAATGTGATGACTTTGAATTTTCTATTGACAGGGCTGTTTTGGCTTGGCTTTCCATCATTGCTTATCGGAACAAGGATAAAAAACCCAGGGAGAAATTGGTATCTGTCTCTGATGTTGTGATGGAGCATTGGGCAACCTATGGGAGGAACTTCTTTTCAAGATATGATTATGAAGTACGCATTTTTAGTCAGTTAAAACCAACTGCACACTTCATGCATGACCTTGTAAAATTTGTCTTTGTATTCAAGTGTCTGTAGAAATGTAAAGCTTGTAACTGATGAACCTCTTATTCTTTATTTAGGAGTGTGAAGCTGAAGGAGCAAACAAAATGATAGAGTATCTTAGAGATTTGGTCTCCAAGAGCAAACCGGGTGAAAAGTATGGTAAGTTTTCGCTGCACGTGAATTATTATATCAGATTTACAATTTTGCTTGTTTTTAATGGTACTGAGACATTTTCCAATTGTCAGGAAGTTACATTCTTGACTTTGCAGATGACTTCAAGTACACCGATCCTGTAAGTCAAAAGCCTTATGTGAAGGTCTGATGCTAAACAAAATACTATTTAATATGATTTTAAGTTCCATTATTCTACCAGGTGGATGGCAGCACAGTGTCCAAGCAAGGTGTGCGCTTTGTTTTCTCTGATGGATCAAGAATAATCTTTCGTTTATCAGTACGGATCTACCATTTTTCATCCTCTCCTTTTCTCTCTGGTCTAGTATACCCTTGGAGGCAGGAAGATGCCATGTTTGTACTAATGGGGCCTTTCCATTCTGTGCAGGGAACTGGTTCTGCAGGTGCAACTGTTAGGGTTTACATTGAGCAGTTCGAGCCAGACACCTCTAAGCACGATCTAGATGCTCAAATTGCATTAAAACCGTTGATAGGTTCGTTCTCTACCTTTTGCCTTCCAAGTCGTAAGGATGCAAATGGGTGGGTTGGTCCCAATTGATTTATAGGTTGGATACGGATTAGAAAAATTTTGACCCAAGCATAAATCCGTTTAGAATGATTTCCAAATTTTTACGTTATACATAGAAAAAGATCCAACTTAAATTCTAGAACTAATTTGTCAATTTCTTTCTCCAGAAAAAAACTATATTTAGTTTTAGAGAGAGAATTTAGATTCGATATTTTAAAGAGAATTTTAAAAAATATATATTTTTAGAGTGATAAAATTTAAATTAAGTTATTTGTTTTTTTAAAAAAGAAGAGAGAATTAATAGGCATAAATTTAAGAGTGGAGATCAAAATTAAATCTATGATTGAGAGAGAGAGAGAGAGAGAGAGAGAACAAAATTAGATTGATATTTTTAGAGAGAGAATTTAAAATTAATATGTCAAAGAATTTCAATTAATTTTCTTTTTGGATATTGAAAATTAATTTGTTTAAATTTAGGGAAAATTAAAATTAATTTTTTTTTAAAAAAAAATAGAGAACTAATCCGTTAATTTAAGATTGAGAATCTAAATAAATTTATTTTTTTAGATAGAGGAACCAATACATATTGTTTTAGATAGAGAATTTAAATGTAGTTTATTTTTAGGGAGAGAATATAAAACCAATGTACTTAAACTTAAAACTAATAGGTTGGGTTAGGTAAAGCCCAAAGTTGGGTCATCTTCATTGATCTTTTGGTTGCCCTGTAGATTTGGCATTATCCTTATCAAAGTTGAAGGATTTCACTGGAAGGGAAAAGCCTACCGTCATCACATAAGCCAACCTTGACTGAGAATAAGTAGGAAACTTCATCTTGCTTTTACCACTAGTTGTATCATAAATATTCGTTTTTTTCACTTTTGGTTGCACGGTATATAATCCGGCTATAAGTTTTATCATATGAAATAAGTGAAATTATATATCCCATCGAGAATAAAAGTGCTGAATCCTGCATTAGAATACCAGAAATCACAAAAATTTATATATATTCAAGAATTTTACCAACCCTTCGATATTAATACTCTTAATGGTGGTTTATGCTATCATTATTTTTTGCAAGATCAGAATGATAGATTGTCCATGGTTGGGGAAGATAGCAATGTAATTACCAAGAGGATGATAGAAATTTTTATACAAAATAAGTCTAAGGAAGTTAAATTAATAGGTGATCATACAAAAGAGTACCAATAATTAATGAAAAGTTTGTGTTTTGGTTGAGGATTCTAATCCATTACTTTAAAGAAAACCCTGGAATTGATTGATAGTCGTGAAGTTTTACGAACCCCGTGTTAAGAAAGAGATAACAGTCTGTGCCAATAAAAAAAAGAAAGAGATACCAAAAAAAAAATGTTGCTTTTGATCGACCAAAACCTCCTTACAATCACAAGCCCATCAAAACTTTTCGACCCACTTGAGTCACTGTTTTTGATTCATCAGTTGGGCCATTGATGGAAATGATCCATCACACTTACCGACCGAGGTACATGGAAAGCCTAGTGGTACAACAAAGAGTAGAAAAGAAGATGCCTTTTCTGTACCAAAAATAAAAAATAAAAAGAAGATGCCTTTTGCCGTAAGCCAAGGAACGAAAAGAGTTGGGAAAAGAAGGTTGACCGATCTTCATTCTTGGAACAGAACATAACAAACAACATAGCCAAAGTAATCTCATCTACCCTGCCCCAAAGCCATTCTCTCCGTTCTTCTCACAAGGTGCAAGCCAACAATTAATCCTCAAACGCCCGAAACTCCCCAAGTGTCAACTTGTCACGGACGCACTCAACATGCAACCCAAGTTTTACATCAGTTGACTTCTTTAGTCATACTGTCATCAAAGTCAAAGTTGATATAAGCGCAGATCAAATCTCGCATAGATACGTATCTTTTTTAAAATAAAATTTTGAATTCAAATTCATAATTAATACCTGAGTGGTTGCACTCCTTTTGATATTGTCTGGTCTAGTTAGGTTTTCAGAGATGACTCTTTTTTTTTCCTTGGGTCAAAATTGTATTTATGGCAGTTTCTTTGAAAGGTGATAAGCTATTCAAGCAACTTGAGTCGTGATTCTTTTTCGGTTCTATCCGCGTGAAAGAGTGCCCTAAGATATCAGTGGGGCAATATCAAACCTACAATATCTGGAAAGAGAGACCAAGTGCTAGTACCATCCAGTGTTATGATTAGAGAAATGTCGATGAGGAAAATAGAAATGATACCAAACATATCAAAGGAAGGACGATTTCATGCTAGAGATGTTGAGCATGAGGATTGCATTTTCTTTGGCTAATAGGAACATATTTCTTTTTTTTTATTATTTTAAAGAAAAAGAAGAAAAAGGAAAAATCCACTCCACTTTAATAGACCCTTCAAGACTCTTCAAAAATCCAAAAACCGTGATCAACTGGGATTTGTGTGCTCCCCCTAATATTTATATATTTGTGTGTGTATTTAAAAGCGAGTTAAAATTCCCACTAGTAGTCCCCACCTGCAAAATAATGGCACCATTACAACAAAATAAGCATTCTTTTTGGTGGATATGAAAGAGAATTTAACCTGTGTTTGTGTCAAGTGTGACTCACTTAACTGACTAAAGAAGTGCAATTAGCACAGCAAAAAATTAATCAGATTCTTTTTTTTCTTGATTATCGATATCCTAAAACTCGATTAATCTGATTCTAGTTTTAAGGTCCAAATAAGAAGTTGGCTCTACTGGTGTCTGTTTTTTTTTTTCGTAGAATTTGAATTAAAGATTTTGATTAAGGAAGTAAATTTTATAAAATAATACGTGTGCTCTGTAAGATAATGAAAGAGGATTTAAGCGGTTGCTATCCTTAAAAAAGGCAATGCTGTTCCTTGTTAATAGCATCGACCAACTCACTGCTAGAGTCTAATCATATTCTCTCTCTCTCTCTTCACTGGTAAAGCAATGTTGAACAAAGACCAAAAGCATGGTGACGTGATGCCTGCAACCGGAGTCAAGAAAAAATGCTCTGCGGTGCTACGCCTTGGGTCTAGTCTACGAACATATTTAAATTTAACACATAAATTGCTTATTTGAAATTTTAAATTATTCTATGCTCCGCGGTGAGTATTAATAGCCATAGGAGTGAAAAAAAAAAAAAAAAATCCTTCAACGGAAACAGATGTTGAGGTACATAAGTTTCTATCTAAATTTGTCATCTAATTCCTTGTACCATGTGATCATCTTTTAGCAGCAATACGTCCAAGGTTGCATTAAGACTAAGAGAGAGACTTGTGGTCCAATGGAGCCAAAATCACATAAATTTTCAAAGGCTTCATATGATTTTTGTTTCTTTTGGGCATTTAATTGTGACTATGTGAGGTTTGAGATCCGGCAGATGATATCAGAGCTTTATGGTTGAAAATTTCCTGGACAAGTTGCCGTTAAGTGAAAACTAATATATGAAACTTCGGATATTGGGTAATGATTAAGTCAAGATACTAAAAGAATAAAAGATACGTATCCAAGTTTTCGGACACATCTTCTTATTACTTTTACTTGCACCGATGGATAGTTAGTCTAATAAATAAGAATAATAAATTTTTTAACTAAATATTAGATTTGAAATTTGAGAATAGAAAAGATTATGTGAAAAAAACTCTTCATAAATTGAATCCGACAATATTCAGATAAGATTAATCAGAATATAATTTTGGATACCGATTGGTTATTAAAAAAAAAATCTTCTAATTAATTTTTGTGAACAGGAGAAATGTTGTAGGGACCTTACATTACTTACTGTGAAATTCTAAATTTTTGTTAAGGCCGTGTGTTGTGTCCCTTATTGTCTGCTTCCAGCAGTGATACCAAAGTTTAAGATTTCTTTTGTCCATAAAAAGTTGGATCTAAATTATTTAAAGCATGTAATCTCTCTCTTCCCTTTATTGTTTGAAAATTAGTTTTATAAACGTGAGAGGTTTTGGCATGATTTGCAGACCAATCCAAAGTTATAGACACAGGTGCTTAAGAAAAGTTGTGACATTAAGGGCATTATGTGGAATGAACAAGATACAACATGGGCTGCTGGATTGAGACCAGGCTGGTCCTGAGTGACAAATTTGGTTGCACTAAGACATCACCGCAAGGCCTAATCGATCAACCCAACCTGCTTTTGTCTAAATTCAACCACCAAAATCAAGTTGGGGGTTTTTTGTCTGTGCACTCAAATTGTTCTCCTAAAGCCTCAACCCACCAGTCCCACCACCAGCTAATGATGCTCATAAATAGGAGAAAGCATGCAATGTTGTAGTTGATGTATGGGAGTACTCTACTCCTGGCGACTAAACGACATCCTCTTTCCAAAATTAGCTGGGGAGCGGGGAGCTCATCCCACGTCCAGATTATTCTTAAATTTACTCAAATTTTTATAAATGGAGGTGTTATATATTCTATTATTTTTTAACATTAATTATTCTCAAATTTTGGGTGACATTGTTTCTCAAATTTTATAAATGAGCTGTATTTCTTTAAAATAATAATATTTTCCTTAGTGGCCTTGTTCTTTTGGCTAACGAGAATTCTGAGATGGCTTGCGAATATTGGACAGTGAAGAATAAAAAATACTATTCTTTTAGGAGAACTTATGTTTTTCCCAAAAAAAACCATATTAACTATTTTTTTTTGTTTTTATCATTGGTATCCGGGTTTTACCCGACTAATCCAGTTCGAGTACCGTGGAGTCTATTTTAGATGTTGGCTCTCTCCAATCCTTTTTCGTCATTCTCAGGATTCGAACTCGAGATATCTAATTAAAGAATTAGAGTACTCAATCACTTAATTCAAAAGAATTTGATAAAACTATATTAACTATATATATATATATATATATGTATGTATATGTATATATATATATATATGTATGTATACGTGTATATATATATATATGTATGTATATGTATGCGTGCGCACTCACAGATTTCAAGCACAACCATATCATCATACTTTTAAAATGTAGTATCTAAATACAATTAAATAGTTTAATGGTTAATTTCTTTTGGTGGAATAGAGTGGAGTTCTAATTATTATAATTTATTTAGTAATATTATGAATAGAGTTATTCTTATTATATAATTATAAAGTTATGATTTTTGAATGAGAGTATCGCACTTCGTATGTTATGTGACAACCCTCTACTCTGGGGCCTTAAGAGCTCATTTGCTTCCATTGGTCTGCATGAATCTTTCAAATGCGCAAACATCCTCTGCGTTATAATTCAATTTCTCTAATTTAGTGTGTACCTTAGGGCCCAAAATGGGATTTAAATTTTAGTTTGGGGCTGTTTTTGTTTTGTTTTCTTTCTTTTGAATGGCTTTGGCCGACATCAATCCCAGATGATTTAGTTCATGAACTTCGGCAATATTGATAACATTTCAGCTTCATAATTGTGTGTGTGTGTGTGTGTGTGTGTGTGTGTGTGTGTGTGTGTGTGAGAGAGAGAGAGAGAGAGAGAGAGAGAGAGAGAGAGATGAGGGGGAAAAAAAAGTGAACAACCATTGTGTCTAGTTGAAGAAATCTAAAACCATAGTACAAAAAAAAAAAAGAAGAAATCTAAAACCTGATTCGAGAATTGGACTTTCCAAGACCTGAATAATGTGCATTGTGCAATTAGGGTCACGTGTACAGGGTCCCCAAATTGGAATTCCTGAAAATAAAGAAAAATAATATAATAATTTTTTAAAAATAAAAAAATGAAGTAAGATAAATTAATACAAAGCCAGATTTCTCATTTTTTTTCCGGGGGGGAGGGGGGCCGGACTACTTTTGAACGGTGGAAAGCAAAGGCATGAATGTGGATGCAGTGATTAATGGAGACGAAAATTTATAAATGTGCATTGTGAATGGGAAGTTGAAAAAGGATGCATTAACATAACAACATTAAATGTGTAATAACTGTTAGATGGTCAGTGTGAGTTGACATTGTTGTATCTTTTAGGGATCTAATGCACCGCATCCAACGTGGCCATGGCCAATGTCCCCTCCCACCTTTTGAATAAAAGTATGTTCCTACAGTTAACACCACCTCTCTCTCTCGCTCTCTCTCTCTCAAGGCACAAGCAGGCAGACAGACACACTTTGTGTCAACTTAAAAAGATAGATATGTTCGACAAAGGTATGATTTAGACTGGAAACGCCCTTCCAAGCACAAATTCAATTTGCTTTACAACAACTCTGAGCCAAGTCAAAAGAAGAAAAAGGCAAGTAAATATATATATATATATATATATATATTATGTATATATAACCAATATATTTTAGATATATATCTATTTATTTATTTATTTTCTTTTTCTCTTTCTTTTTCTTTATATATATATATATTTTTTTTTTTCTTTTTTTTTTAATTTATCTCTCAAATGACCGATCCCAAATATTGGAATTAAAGTTTAGTTTATTGTTGTTCTATTATATACATATATGTCATTTGGACTGAGTATATATTGCGGTAAAATAAATTTTTAATACCAAAATTTATTAATAAAATAATTATTTTATAATTTATGGTCATTTAGGAGAATATTTTATAATCCTTTTTAATTTTAAATACATATTAAAATTTTTATTTTATCTAAGTGTCATATAAATAAATAAAAATAAAAGATTTTAAAAAGATTTAAAGGAATAAAAAGAAAAAGAAAACCAAACCCAAATGCGCCGTGATATTGGACTAACACAAGATAAAAGAGAAGGATTTTTCTTTCTTTTTGGAATGAAAAGCTCATTCATTTAGGGATCCCCGATCCTTTTTTTCTTTTATATGAAACGAATGGAGACCATAAAACCAAAGTGTTTAGGCCATTGTTTACTCAGTGATGCCAATGAAGATTACTGCATGACATAATGAGACTGAGAGTAGATGGTTGACAGTAATTTTGATGCTCAGCCATTTTTTTTAATAATAACATTTTTTTTAAACTAATAGTATTTATAGTTATATTTTGATTAATCTGATCTGAATATTATTCGACTTAATTTAGAAAAGTTCTTTGAACGTAGTTTTTTTTATTTCCAATATAATTTTTTTATTTAAAATATCGATGTCTAAAATTCCGTTTAATTTAGCTCGAATAGTATGAAGTCTAATTTAGAGATCGATTCTTTTTAACGTTCATTTTTTATTCTTTTCGACTATTATTGGATTCAATTTAAAAAACTCTCCTAACGTAATGATTTTTATTTCTAATATAATCTTTTTAGTTAAAATATTGGTATATAAAAATTTGATTAATTTAATTTGAATAGTTATAAAATTTAATTTAGAAATTATATTTTTAATTTGTAAAAATTTAAGTTTGAAATCTTAATTAACAAATTTTAATATTCTGGGGCTAAATTTGCGAGACATTGGTTGTGATGTCAACCCTCTGCCGGTGCATGAACAACTCTTTAACCTGTACTTCGGCCATCAAATCACAAACTTGGCCTATTCATCTTTTCTTAATAGATTGTTTTCTTTTTTCCTTTTTTTTTTTTTATTCTGAATCTTTTCTAAATAGATCGCCGTCTGGCCACGGCACTCCCAGAGGATGCCATCTCACACATGGACACCGCAGTGATAATAAATAGAAGTAAAAGGTCAATGGTTACCAACCATTAACATTAATATTATTTATATAATAATAAATACTATATTATGAAATAAAATACTGTCGTAAAATTATGAATTCCAGTTTGTATCTAATTTTATATTTAAAGGCTAATTTTTGTGCCGAAAATATAATCGAAAAACAATTAAAAATAATAATAATATTTGACGTACCACACAGGATGTTATATATTTTAATTACATCTCATAAAAGATTGTTTCACGAGGTTGATACTTTCTGAAAAATCTGAAACTCAAGACGCCCAGAAAAAAAAAAGAAGAAAAAAGCAAGTATTTGCAAAGTTAAGAGAAGAATTTTTTATACAATTCATTAATATTAGTAAAAATGCCCCTTGTTAAAATTAATTAATAATTGATTTGATTTTAAAAATATTTAATATTTAATTTATATATAAATAATAATAAGTTTTCTGTATAAAAAATATATTATTATATTTTAGTAATCATTATATTATACTACTTCCCGTTTTCAAATTTTTCTTACTTCAACAATGTGTTATCTTCTTTGTCGGGCCAAACAATATAGTTCTACTTTTAAAAAAATGATATCAAATTTTGATTGAATTTCAAACGGTATCTTTTAATTATTCACCCGTTGGACGGTCCAGCTTAAAAATACTCTTTAGTAAATAATTTCAAGTAAGATTTTTAAATACAGTTATTATTATTATTTAAATTTTAGATTTACCAAAATTAAAATAGATTATTTGCGTTTTTCATGTGTTTATGTTATATGAAGATCATTAAATTTTTTATTTTTTATTTTTTATTTTTAATTATGAATGGCACATCAAATTATTGGTAATTTTGAAGGACAGATGGAACGTGTGTTTCTTTTCATCTATCACAAAATTGCTCTCCATCATCTTTTCAAGCCCATGTTATTTCACTAAATTATGCTACCAATTTTTTTTTTTTTTTTTTTTTATACAAAAGGTTTGAAAATTTAAAATACAGTAAAAAAGGGGAAATCAACCTTTTATTAATTTGAAAAACCAAAGTTCTTTTTACCCCAAATATGTGATTTTTACTTTGGCAAAGGTTCTTGCATCATAGTAACGTCTTAATTATCAAAATTTGTTAAATTGAATGATCGAATATCCTATCCTTTTAATCAAAAATCTCGAGTTCGAGTTTTGAAAATGACAAAAAAAAATTTAGAAAAACCAATCTCTAATATGAGAATTATAGTATTCGAATTGAATTAATCTAATAAAACATAAATACCAACGATAAAAAGAAAATAGTACCGTCCTAAGTTGGGCTCTAGAAAACGGGCTTGTGTGGGGTCTCCGAGTCACCATAGTGATAACCTCATGGACTTTTAAACTGAATGATCGAGCATCCTAACTCTTTAATCAGAAATCTCAATTTTAAAATTTAAGAATAAGAAAAAAAAATTTAAAAGAATCAATTTTATAAATAAATCTTATAATATTTAAATTAAATTAATCAAATAAATATCAGATGCCAACTATCACGAGAACAAAAATAAAAATTTTGATAGCTCAGAAGAGAGAGACAGATTAGCATTTTGTCCCCTTAATAAACGCCAAAATTCATCGGGAAACGCTTTTCTGGCAAAACCTCAAAAAACGACAACCCAGTCACCAATTTCTGATTTTTTGAGGGCCTAATGTTAAATAAACATATTTTTAAGCCCTTTCCTCGAGAAAAGCTATATTTTGGATAAAAATTAATTCTACGAAACGCTTGGACATTGATACCTATGATAGTGTGAATTTGTCGTTTAAAATATTTAATTTCTAAAAAAATTTTGAATTGTCCTAATTTGAAATATCGCAATTATTTTTATTAATTATTTTTGATACAATGTATACAAAAGATAAGCTATATTTGGGCCAAGGGAGCTATATTTTGGCTAAGGGTTTATTCTCCCGGCTTTAGGGGTATTAACACTTGTATGTTTGTGAATCTTATTTAAAATATTTAATTTTAAAAAATTTAAATAATTAAAAATTGATTAAAACCTATTTAAATGTAACAATTATCTTTGTTAGTAATTTTTTATGCCATAGTAAGAGAAAGCTATATTTTGGGCAAAAATTAATTTTACCAACTGTATGAATATAAATGCCGATGATTATGTTAATCTATCATTTAAAATATCTATTTTTGAAAATTTTAAATAATTCCAATTTGAATAAGACAGATTTAATGGTCATAATTAACTTTATCAGTAAGTTTTGGTGCATTTTGCATATAAAAAGAAGTTGCCAAAGTTAATTCCACCAACCGTACGAATATGAATGGGCACTTAAAAAATCTGGAGTCATCTGATTGATATTTATGTCATTTTTTTTTTGGGTACATTTTATCTCTATTTTCATGTACACCAATACATACAGCAAGGATGGTCGCAAAATTTATTTAACATACAAAGATCTAAGCATGGCCCATAAAAGAAAAAAAAAAAGGACCCTCTTAGCAAAAAAAGGGGGAAGCAATGGCCTATATAAGATTCCAATATTTGTTCACCCATTTCCCCCAACGAGAGGCATTGGTTTTTCTCTCATACTTCTCTCCCTCCTTCCCATTGACTAACTAAATTCTCTCTCTCTCTCTCTCTCTTTCTCTCTCACCCCCTTTGAAGTTTCTCCAAATTAATATTTTGAACGCAATGGCAATAGACACCATCAAAATTATATCACCATCCACATCACCTATGCCCCATGAACAACACCGGAACCTCAGCCACCACCAAAATCAAAATCCTCTAGTATTTGACTCATCCGTCCTAAGATTCCAATCCGACATACCTACACAATTCATATGGCCCGACCACGAAAAGCCGAGCCCAAAACCAAGAGAACTCCAAGTCCCGCACATTGACATAGGAGGGGTCCTCTCTGGTGACTCTATCATAACCGAAGAGGCCTCCAGACTCGTCGGAGAAGCCTGCCGAAAGCACGGGTTCTTCCTAGTTGTCAACCATGGTGTTGATTCTGAGCTCGTTGCCAAAGTTCATCGTTACATGGACAAGTTTTTTGACTTACCCCTCAGTGAAAAACAGAGGGCTCGGAGAAAAATTGGTGAAAGCTATGGTTATGCTAGTAGCTTTACTGGGAGATTTTCTTCCAAGCTTCCTTGGAAGGAAACACTCTCTTTCCGGTATTGTGCTAACAGGGACATGTCCAACATGGTCCAAGATTATCTCGTCAGAGTAATGGGCTCCGAATTTGATGAATTCGGGTATGAAAAATTAAATATTGTTTGTAGTAAAGTTTTATGTGTGACATACATATAAACTATAATGTGTACTTTTCCTTTTAATTTGTGCAGGAAAGTGTACCAGGAATATTGTCATACCATGAACAAGCTTTCAATGTCAATAATGGAGATATTGGCAACCAGTCTAGGAATTGATCGAACCTATTTTAGGGATTTTTTTGAAGGGAATGATTCAATTATGAGGCTTAACTATTATCCGCCCTGTCAAAAACCTGACCTCACTCTAGGTACAGGTCCTCATTGTGATCCAACTTCTCTCACAATTCTTCATCAAGATGATGTGGGTGGTCTCCAAGTGCTTGCGGATGATGAGTGGTGCACTATTAGCCCATGTTTTGATTCTTTTGTCGTCAACATTGGCGATACTTTTATGGTATGATTTTTTACACTAATTTTGTTGGACCACTATTTGAATTAAAAAAAAAAATCGATTAAAATTGTTAAAAAAAAAAAGAAAAGAAAATACGATACATAAAATTTTGTTATTTTAGTTATTACCTTATATTTACCTTAGATTATTTGTGATTAATAAGGATGGGGTGTTGTGATTGTAAGGCACTATCAAATGGGGTATACAAGAGTTGTTTGCACAGGGCAGTGGTGAACAGTGAGACCACAAGGAAATCGCTGGCATTCTTTTTGTGCCCAAATAAGGATAAAGTGGTGAGCCCACCTCATGAATTGTTGAAGAAAGCCAATTCTCCAAGACTGTATCCGGATTTCACTTGGGCTACTTTGCTTGAATTCACCCAGAAACACTACAGGGCTGACATGGACACCCTTCAGGTTTTTTCCAACTGGGTTCTTCTTCAACAGGAAAACAGCTGAGGCTCTTGTTTATATCAACAATAGAGAAAAATAGTTTTTCCTAATGTTACTGCACTTAAAAAAAAATGGACTTCTTTGTCTATGTGGCAAAGAAAACAACAAAAAACAAAAGAGAAAAAAATCGGGGCGCATTATGTTATTGGTTCAGGTAATTAGGAATTAGAGATTAGACCAAATAAAAGAAGGGGGAAACAATTTTTGATTTTGTTCAGAGCTATGATATAGGAAATTGGGGGACAGAATTTCCTGTTTTTCTTTTTTCTTCTTAATGTAATATGAAAAATAGTAAGTATGAAATTTCATTTCCTTGATACTTTTCTTTAATACCTTTTTAATCTTCATTCAACTTTATTTTATCAAGAAATTATTCTTAATAATTACATTCTCAATCTAAATATGTTAATATTAAATTCAGATTTTATTTTCTTTCTCCATTTGAATAGTGTATATATGATGCAAACATTTTCACTTGTGGGTGGCCTATGGTGTCTCTTCACCAAAAATGTCAATTTCATAATTTAAATTTTTTTTATCAAATTAAATTATAAAATCAAATTTCCTCAAAAAAAAATTATGATATGAAATATTGTAGTTATATGTTTAAGAAACCACAATTTTTTTAACAAATTGCATAGAAGAAATTTTTTAGGCAAAGCCAATAAAAAAATATAACTAGTGAATTTTACTTTTATTTATTTTTTACATAGAAGAAATTTGAATTCAAAAGAAAAAATAATCTTATACATTATATAATTAGTGATCTATATTAATTTTTTAAATTACTAAGTACAAGGGTTTCCTAATGCGTGTCTAAGGACACCGGAAGAGAATCCTTTCATATCAACATGTTTTTAATATTTTTTTCTTTTAATTATTATTATAATAATCCTTGTAATATTTTTTAAAAGGGAAATATTTTCCAATTTAAAATTTCTCACTTGTGTACCTATCTTATTGAAGTCTATGGATTTTTCCTTATTAAAAACTTTCAAGATATTACAAATATGTAACTTATGCATTAACAATGAAAATCTTTACACGAAATGAACAATGGTACTAATACCAGAACCCATGCATGGCACGCGATAATTTTCTTTTATTAGTTTTTAAAACTTGTATATGCCTAATTATTTTTTATATAAATTTTTAGACTCATTTTTTGTGTGAATCATCTGTGATACACAAAAATTTCTCGATACTAATATTTTTCATTGCAAAATATTTTTGAAATGTTTCAATATGTTAAATTAATTAATATTTACATAAAACTTCTTATATTTTTTATTTAATAATTTATTTACTTATTTAATTATAATTTTTTATTTTTTATATTATTTATCTTATGATTAATAATTTCATATTTAATAATTTTTTATTTTTATGATAAAATATGACTTTTTTATTATTTTTCTAAAATAATTTATATTTACATAAAAGTTCTTATATTCCTATATTTATATATTTCTCAATATTTTTATTTTTTTTATTCTTATAAAGTGTTTTTTTTCATATAGTTTTGTATTCATTTTCTTGTTTTCGTTTTTGTGTATTGTGGTGAATCTTTTCATTTTTGTGCATTGCGGTGAATCACTGTAATATCATTTGCAACTAAATTTTTTTAGGTTGAATAATCAGGTATTCTACTTTTTTAATTAGAAATCTCAAATTCGAGTATTGAGAATGACGAAAAAGGATTTAGAAAAGTCAACTCTAAATAGATCACACAGTGCTCGAACTGGATTAGTCGGACAAAATCCAGATATCGGTGATGAAAACCAACAACAACAATAACAAACTGAGATTTAATCCCAATATTTGAAGTTATCTATTTGAGAAACAAATTTGAAAAAAATAAAAAATGAAAAATAAAATAAATAAATAATATATATATAAAATAAAAAATAAAAAGAAAAAGAAAAAGAAAAAGAAAGTTAAATATATAAATCAATAGATAAATGTATAAAATGTATTGGTTTAATTTGTACCGATTTTTTTATACTATCTATTCATATTCAAAATTATTTTTTTTCTGAACCCTTAATTTACATATTTTTATGAATAATTTGTATCTAAATTTTTAGTGATCTAACTCTACGTTTTACTAAATTTTCTATATTTAAGTTCTCGATTCTCCTAACCAGTGTATCTTTAGATTTTCTTTACACATACTCGAACCATTTCAGACGACACTCTTGTATTTTATCCACAATTGAACTAACTCTCAACTTATTACGAATCTCTTCATTTCTAATTCCAACTCTTCGAGTTTTTTTCACACATCCACCTAAGTATTTTCATTTCCGTTACAATCATTTTTTTATTTTTGTTATTATTTTATAGCTCAACACTTAGTACCATGCAATAGTGTAGATTTAATCACGATTGTAGAAAACTTTTTCTTCAAATGCAATAGTATCATGTGATCGTAAAGAATTCTGGAGGTCATTCTTCATTTCATTCCAATCCAAATCTTATAATTCACGTTTTTATCTATATTGTCATTATTTGAATGATAGAATTTAAATATTTAAATTGTTTATTTTTGGATATATTTTGTCCATTCAATCTAATCATTTTTTTATCATTATGATATACGTGGTGAAAACAAAAAAAAATAATAATAATAGCATTTGAAAATTTTTAATTTCTCTTCGGTTACCTCAACTTTTTTCATTTTATCGTATTTTACTTATAATATTTAAAAAAAAAAAAAAGATTTTTCGTGTGTAAAAATATAGGTTTTGGTAGTAAGAATAAACATTCTTTATGATGAAAAGGGAGATTTGAAAGAGATAAAAGATGGAAGATTTCTCCTAACTTAGCAGTATTGATAAGGCACTCATGAAGAAAACCCTTATTTAACTATTTGAAAGGTAGCCGCCCACAATTTAAATAAGATATGGTTGAAAGTTTGTGTGACATGCTCCCTTGAACCCGCTTTAAATAATATAATTAATAATGAGACATTTTTCACTTTTTATCATCTCGCCATAAGTGATATTTTTATTTAATTAATGTAATAAGTAAATACTTCAACTACTTTATCTCTAAAAGTAGATGACCTAAGTTGATTTTAAAATATATTTAAGAAGAAAATAAACAAATAAATTCTTTTAACACGTGTGTGTGTGTGTATATATATTACAATAAAAGAAGTATAATATTGTCCTAATAAAATGAAGACTGAATTAAAAAACATAAAAACAAATGGATTTAAGTTTTACTATTAGAATTAAAATTTAATATTTAAGATTTAAAAATATTTTATAAGAAGAACTTCATCAAAACTCTCCTATCTTTTTTTCTTTCTCTCATTCTTAGTGAAAAAATAGAGTAAGAGAAACCAGGAGTTGCATCCCAAACACACAAATTTATTTATTTATTTATTTATTTTTTAAAAAAATCTGACATCAGATAAAGTAGTCTTTTTTTCTAAAATTTATACAACAATTTTTTAATCCTTGCATTGTGAACTGAAATTGATACATAAGTGATTCTCAAGCACTCGATTATGTATTTTTTGTTGCATGTTAAAAGATACGGCATCTCATTACATGTATTGATACAGAGCTGTCAAGCAGCTTCTTCTACAGCATTTTTGGCCCTCCCATATAACTGAATTTACCCATACCATCCCATAAAAAAAAAAAAAAAAAAAAAAAAGCCTATTCCAAACAAACACCCTGACTGGACTTGGAGAGCGACGCCACCATCCTACGGTCACCTATCACATCAACCAAGACACATGAATTTTTTGGAACTACATGTGTAGCTTTAAGACAACTTTCAAATACATCCAAGGCCAGAGAGAGAGAGTGATAGATAGGGACCCACAAACCTAGCAGTAAAATTGAATCCATGTCGAGAGATTTGACAGAGCCTTCATTGTTATGTTTTTTAAGTGTTTTTTGTTTGGCATAGAGAGAGAGAGAGAGAGAGAGAGAGAGAGAGAGAGAGAGAGAGAGATTTGGATGATTGTGTAATATAGAAAGCAGAGGAATACTAACAATACGGCATTGTCGTAGTGTTTGTCTTGAATGCTGCAACATTCTTTTGTTTCATATTATACTCCAAGTTTATTATTATTTTTTTTTAAAATGGTTGCGTCCCACCCTCCTAAGCTCATGTCAATCCAAAAGTTCGAACTCTTCCCATCCAATTTCTACCGCTTCTGTACGTTTTACTGAATTGACCCGCCCGAAACCCGGCCAAATCTATCATGCCTATATATATATATATATATATATATATATATATATATAATTATAATTTTAACACCTCACTCTCCTATAATCTCTTTTAACGTGTCAAATAGCTTCCTTTAATCTATTTTAATCCACCACACAAGCAAGCACCCACATAACCCTGCACCTTAGCTCGTCCATGCTAACTCATTATCTCTCTTTGATTTTGTAGTCGATTATCGGTATAATTTTTTTATTTTTGAAATGTCTCAAATTAATTAATATTTAAATAAAAATTTTATATTTTTATATTTTTATATTTTTATATATATTTTTATATATAATAAATTATTTATTTATTTAATTATAATTTTTACTTTATATTATTTTTCTTTTGATTAATAATTATATATTTTATCAGTTTAGATTATTATTATTATAAAATATCATTTTATTTTTTTATATTTATGTATTTTTTTCATATTTCTATTTCCACACAAGCTAATATATATATGTACCATATATACATTAAAGTAAAAGCTCTATCATAAATCTTAAATATCAGCTTTTTACAATCCCTTTTAATACGACACATAACCTCTTTTAATCCCCTTTAATTCTCCACATAAGCAACAAAGCTTTACACCTTAGCTGAGTCATTCCAACTCACCATTTCTCTTTAACTTGTTAAAGTTAATACACTGACTTTGGGTTAATAAGTAATAATTGGCAAAAGTCCCCATGCATATTGTTAATATATATATATATATATATATATATGTACTATAAATATATTATGGAGTGGGACCAATGTCAATTATATTTATATTAATTTAAATGTATTTCCAGAAGCGTAACTAGATCTATGTCATTGTGCATTTAGTTGCTTCTTTCAATACTCCAAATTTAATTAATAATTTATGTTAATAAATAAACAATTTATAAATTATTAATAACTTATATTCGCTAGCCTCCCAATGAATCATACACATATATTTATGTTAATAAATTATAGAAATTAATATTTTAGTAATACGATAATAATGAAGGTAACATGAAAGACCAAATGAATAGAAAGATCTATGGTTGCCATCCGATCCATCCCAATAAAAATTAATTTCTTTTTTTACTTTGTTCGAAAACTATTTTGATCAATTCATTGCTTGAATTTTTGAAATATTTCTTTTTATTTTAAATATGGATTGCCTTATAATATAAAGAGGGATTTTAAATATGATTTGGGAAGTAATTCAAACCAAGGCTGAACCTGAGTGAATTTTCAGAATTAAATAATATATATATATATATATATATAGCTTATATCTAAGTGATTTTTTTTTTATATTATATAAAAGTGAGTTGAGTATTAATTTGATTTACCACAAAAATTTAAGAGATTGAATCAACACAGGAGAGTGTTAGTTAGGAAGGATCCAAAAGAGTATTTGTGTGTGTTGTCTCTTAAGTATTGAGACCGAGAGAGCAGAGCCGCCACAAGTAAGGACGATGACAGCCCCCCTCCACCGTTCTCGCTTCCAACAGGCCCGCATCACGTGGAAACATTTTGTTGCTTTCTTTGTTTCCTTTTGTTTTTCCAAATTTTCCTTAAAAATTCGGATAAATATCCTCATATATTTCATCATTTTTATGCACGCATCATCGTCCATTTTTCTCATCAACCCCGAACCAAAACAAAACACGCCATAAAAAAAAAACAAAAACACGTTGGCAACTCATTTCTCCCACTAGAGGACACAACATAAGATTATATGTTGGATTCCTCCTGCCCTACTCTCTTTCAATCTTTTTTGGTTTTCACGTACACACACACACACACACACACTCTTTCTCTCTCTCTCTCTCTCTCGATTCTCTGCTTGTCAGATCACCCGCTCTATGGTAGTCTCATCTTACTCCGTCGGCACTGCGGAATTTGGATTTGCAAGGATTTGATCTGTGACCGTACCCTGATTCATGATCCTTTGATCGGTCATGATCGCAACCAGATCTTACCTGCTTGTATGACCTACCAAACTAAATTGACTAATTAACTGGGGGCACTTTGATCTATCTCCCAGTTTTGGATGAGCAACGTTTGACAATTTTACCTTTTACTTTGTACAAAAAGATCTTCATAAAGAATTAAAATTTTAAATTTTGATCTAATTCGTAATTTCTCATAATTCTTTACAAATGTCCTTTTTTTTTTTTAATCTGGTGGGACAAGAATATAATTTATTAGTGAGAGTGAGATATTGGGTGGTTTTGTCGTGGATTTTGGGTTATTCTTACGGCTGTAAGTAATGTGTACGATCGATGAACCAACCACTCATCTAGAAGTTCAACATCATTATTTAATACCACAAGATGATATCTCACACTACACCCCACCACACCACGCAGTACTCCGGTTGCTATCTGCAGAAATTTTCTTTCTTTCTTTTTTTTTTTTTTTAAATTAATCTTGTAACATTATGAATGAGCTAATAAGAATAACCTATTCAGATTCAACCATGCATTCCATGTTATGCAGTTATCCTTTGTCAATGGAAAATAGTGTTTTTTATGATTAAAATGACACTGATTTTATCTTTTTAATATAAAATTATTTGATTTTTTATAATAAATTAAGTTAATTATTATACCTTTCACATCATTGTTGATCGTGAAGCAAAATAGGAGCAATTTAACCCCAGTGAAATAATAAATCCCAATATATTAATTCAAAAGTAATTCAAAATTAACCCCTTTTGTTCCAAAATGCTCTACATCAAGATTGTTTTTTTTTATTATTATTATATCAATCGGTATCCAAAACTTGTAATAACCTATTTAAAGGGACTATCCTCCTAACATAATCTATTTCATGCCCAAATTATGAATTAAATTCGTGATCTTGATTAAGAAATCTAACACTACATCCTATTAGACCAACTGACTATTGGTACATCAAGATTGTTTCGAGATTAGAGATCAATTGCTTTTACTATTTTTTTTGTATTTGTAGACGTTATACAAACTTTTAAATATTTTCTAACGAGAAAATAATTAAACTTTCCCATGAGTAGCAATATTTTTTTATTAATAATATTTTCTATAAAAGAAAAGTTTAAATTTCAAAACACTGTTTGTTCTATTTAAAAATTTAACCCTTGATACTGTACCCTCAAAATGCATCATGTGTTTCGTCTCACTCACGAACATAAATTATTGGGTTCGCCTCTTTAAAACATATTAATGAATAAGAAATTGTGATTAATTGGAGGTGCCACGTTTTTCTCTGCAATTAACAGCGAAGAAGTTCTCCCATCTTAACATGCATTCTCTGGCTTTTCCAGTTAATTATACCTTAGATTTTTTTAAATATATAATAATTTATATTTCAGTTAAAAATACATGTGATGTTATCACTTTTGTTATGTCTCGTAGAAGTAGTTTGTATTCTTTTGGGTCTGTTTACATCCCTTACTCTCCAATAGATGCACATGAGATGAAGCATCTCTATGCAAAGTCCTAATATTTCTTCATTCCCTTACAGCAAAACTTTGTTTTTATCTGCAATAAGAAAACAAACCCTCTTCTCGATTTTGTATTGGAGAATGTGAAGATTACTAGGTAAATTAAATAAAGAGAACTCTACATAATCTATCTAATTCATTTTTTATTGCACTCCAAAACAAAAGAAAAAACAACAAACTTTACATTAGGACTCAAACCGTCCTTTTCCTCTCTCTCTCTCTCTCTCACATCATTAATAAAATAATCAAATCAAAACAAACTCGCCATTAAATCAGTCCAATCACTTCTCAATTCTCAGAACAGTCAAAAACCCTTCAACCTTGATTAGAGTCCTAGGGGATAAGACCCTTATAGGGTTTTCTACTTATATATATCTCTAATGTAATCATATCTCTTTTTATTTATTTTCATCCCACAAGACAAAATCATTCATATTAGTTTACTTCTATAGTATACGGATAGGATGAAACCATGGAAATAGAAGTTTACATTAATTATTGAAATGATAACATTAAAAAGAAAAAAATGAATAGAAATAATTCACCTGTTCCTATTCTTTTGCTTTATCCAAGTTAAAAACAGTCAAAAAAAAAAAAAAAAAAAAAGAAAGAAACTGAGAGCCAGTGAGCCATATAAGGACGAAGGTGATGATCGGATTGATTTGGGAAAACCTTAGAATATCTTTTAGAAACAAATCAAACGTCATAAACTACGTGCCACAAAGCTGAGCATCCATGAAAGCTTCAAAATGGAACATAATCTTCATATCTCCTAAGTTTCTTGTCTTTTCTTTTGCAAGTTTGTTGTGATAATGAAATGTGGTATAGCAACGTTGTTTCGAGGAAGACAAAAATGCGCTTATGCATGCACGCACACATATTCCTGATATCTCTTATCCTCTTCATGTTCTCTTGAAAATAAAGTTAAATTTTTAGCTATAATATTCAATTATTTTGGATGTTAATACCAATCAAATCGAGCGGAGAACTTAGATTTTGCCACGTATAAGTTGATATTATTTTCCACGAATAGTCTCCTACGTAAAATGCTTGTCACCGTATTCTTCTATTTTGTTTTGTTTTGTGTAATTTTAAGATCGGGGTAAACGTTTGTTTTGAATTCGACTACTTGAGAAAGCGACTCTAGTATAGTATTGAATGACTTTGCTTATACAGATACAAATCCCTTGAACATTAAATGGGACTATCTGAACCTATGTCTCTGAGTTTATTGAAGAAAAAGATAATTTTTATCCATATCCTGTGTGTTTAATGACAAAATACTAAATTTTTTTAATTAAAATTTTGAATACAAGTCTTAAGAATGGAAAAATAGGCATTGAAAAATTAATCCTTAAGTCGGATCCCATAGTGTTAGAATCGTATTAGTTGAGTAATCTGTATACCGATCAAAAAAATAATTTTTTATTTTCGGTCACAGTTAAGAGAATGATTTATTATTTTCAATTATAGGACATTTTTTTCGTAATTAATTGAAGCTCCAACTTATTTTTCCATGTTTATCAGGTGTAAGCGCGATTGGTCCAGGAAAATCGTGTATGTGAGGCCATTCCTACCGCAGGCATTCGTAAAGCGCTTTTCCACATTCTGAGGTGGACCGATCAGGAAAAGGTTATTGGTTTTGGGCTTTATTGATATCATAGAAAATCCACTGGCCGAGGTGGGCCTAGTTCTAACTGTTGGGTTGGGGTATTTTTTTTTTGATCTCATGAACTTGGTCTACCGTTGAGTATCCGAAATTTTATTCCAATTAATCTCAACTGAGTTACTGTCAGATCTCAATCGGGAGGAAGCTCTCCCAACGTCGTTTTTACTACTACCAAGACTCAAACCCCGATTCGTAATGTGAGATACTAATACCCTCCCCATTAAACCACCGAAGCGTTGGTTGGGTTGGGGTATTTTAGCAAACTCTATTTCCCATAGTAACTTTTAGGAATATTACTTTTTGAAGAAATTGAGATTAAATTGGTAAGAAATTATGAGGTACTTTCAATTCAATAAATTATTAACATTTTCATAATTTTAGTCTTTTTTATAGAGAAATTTTACTTTTACTTACAAATCTTATATCGTTCAAAATTTGTCATTTTACTCGAAAATATTAAAAGTATAATAAAATAAAATGCAAATAAAAATTAGTCAAAACAAATTAAATTAAGTTGAGATTTCCTGAACAGGGCCACAAAGGCACTTCTAACAAAAGGAGTATGAATTTTTTTTTTTTTTTTTTGGTGCTAAAGGAGTATGAATTTGTTCTGAGTCAATTAGGGCCTAATGTCACACGTTGAAGTTGATCGAATTATTGGAAACAAAGACATCTAAGGAAAGTTCATGCGAATGACAAAGGCCATAAGGCCTTTGGTAATCAAGGCCATGATGAGATAACTTGGAAAATTGTCTATGATTTTTAGATATGGTCAATGGAGAAATTGTGTTAAAACCTACACAGGTGTTGTACTTTTTCAGTCCAAACAGTGCTTCTGCTGTGAATAAAGTTTGGATCGAAAGTGGCCCGGCCTAACTCGAAAACCTTGCTAGGGCGTTAAAATTTGTCTAATCGCATAATGGTACCACTTGGTGGTGGGCTCAAGTTCAGGCCAACATTGGAAGATGGGCCGGACCCTAAGTCCCTATATATATATATATATATATTGTTTTCACTATCGGTATTCGGAATTTTACCCGATTAATCCGATTTGAGTACTTTGGAGTCTATTTTTAGGGGTTGGCTCCCTCAATTTCTTTTTAGTTATTTTCAGGGTTCGAATTTGAGATCTCTAATTAAGAGAGTAGAGTTTTCAATAATTCAAGTCAAAGGAGTTTGGTCCAATAAGCCAATATGGTAATGACTTTTGACAGAGATCAGCCGAGGTTGATTTTTCAAATATCGCCCAAAATAAAGGTTGATTTTTCAAAGGCAATATGTTGCTAAAGCCAATATTCAGACTTAGGGATTATAGATGATTCCTTTTTATTCCCAAAATTTCGTAAATCTTGAAATCAATTTTTTAAGTGCGAAATAAAAAAGACACACAGATGATTAAGATAACTTCCATTCACCAGTTAAATTAAGAAAAATTAATTTAATATGTCAATAATTAATTTAATTTGTTGATGGGGAATCTCCCCACCCCCCAAAAAGACTTTTTTAAAAAAAAAAAGAAATTGTTAAGTAAACTTTTTTGCGCAATTTCACTAAAATTTTAAAAATCTTTACTAAAATCTAATATAATATTGTAAAAAAAAAATTATAAATTTGATCCAATTCGGGTCCTGCCTCGCATGTGTACGGAGCGCAGGTCTGAGCTGATGTCACCCGCTTTCAACATGAGTTTAAACAATTTTACCAATAATTGTGGTTATTGGGCCTGGGCCTGATAAGGATGACCCGAATGGTCCATATGGCCCATTTATTTTATGAGCCAGAATTGGGATTTTTTTCTTTGGTGCAGAGACTCGAACCCGAGTATGGGAGAGGGAGAAGATGCTACTTGAGTCAAAATTTATTAACGGATTTGTATATATACGTATCATTCGACACTAATATATAATTATCACCCAAAAGACAGTCTAGTAGTCACAATCCCCCTCTCTCAATCCGATAATCTCGGATTCAAATCTTAATATAAAAAAAATATATATATATTAATATCTAATTACAAATCCACCCTATGCTTATTTACCAAAGTGGGAGACCCATCCTTACAAAGTGGGATTTGTAGTGATTAATTCAGGTTAATTGGGGTGAAACTTCGAATATTGAGTGGTGCCTAACTCATAGTACATAAAAAAAAAAAAAAAAAAGATAGTTATGGTATAAAACATAAATTTAGAAATGACATATATATATAGGCCTATATCAAATTAATGGCTCTTTGCAGGTGTCCAACAAATAAGGCGAGGTTGATTGCAATCAAAGATTGGTTCTAATCGATCATATATTTAATAAGAAAATAGTAATAATAAGGTAAAGCAAGAGTTGACTTTAAAAAAATAAAAATTAAATTTTAATTGAATTTAGACCAAAACGAGATGCATTATGGCAGTTGGATTGGATCTTCATTATGTATTTTGGACCAAACAAGAACTTTTTTTATCACACAAATCTCTCTCTCTCTCTCGTACTACAATATTGATGACACGAAAGCAATGTTTATCCATATCACACGATGAAGTTGTCAAATCAATTCCCATCTCCAACTCATACATGAAATTCAATAATTGTCAAATCCACTCGTTATTTTCTATGTAGTCTTCGAAGGTAAACTAATAAAATTTTTCACAGCCACGAACAACTCCTTTGCTTTTGAGGGTTCGAACACATCAACCGCATGAAAACCACCCTCCAAGAATTTAGTCACAACCTCTAAACCGGCGTTTTCCAAAATTTGTGCTATTTGAATTTGACGGTCAAATAACGTGTCTCCGCTGTAACCCGTAACCATGACCCGCCAACCCAGACTTTTGATCGGTTCATATTTTTTGGCGTCATCGCCAACCGTTGGATTGCAATAGTCATGGTCACGAGTGAACCCAATTGGCAGTGATAGGCCCCACATGAGATCAGTGACAAACAAGGGTAGAACCGGGTCCTTGGAACGGAGCTCAGATCCGGATCTCTCGCATCCACCAAAAAATGGAATATGCAATATGAGTCCTTTGATTTGCAGGGGCTTGAAATGATCAATATCTGCAGCCACACGTAGAGCTGCATGGTATGCTATATTTCCACCGGCACTTGTTCCCATGATGAAACAATTGGAGTAATCGGCATAGTCTCTAAGCCACTCATCTGGGGTAGTTTTGATCCACTGAAACGCTTCCATGCAATCATCATATGCCGCAGGCAGACGATGCTCCGGAGCGTTACGGTATTCAATGGACACGACCACAGCAAAGAGATCAGCAGCCATGGTGTTGCAGAAGTCATGGATGACCGTTGTGGCGGCGCTGCATATGATGAATCCTCCACCGCGAAGGTAAATCATGAGCGGGAGCTTGCTGGGGTTGGAGGTGGAATCCAATGCTTTCGTGGGTAGGTACAATCGGACCCAGGTGTTGTTTGATCGGTTGAAAGCCAAATCTCGGGATATTACATCTTGGATAGGATCGCATGATGCTTTCGTGAATGGGTGAAACTCTTCTGGCCGTTGTATCGTGCCATCAGGATTTGGGATGATGTGGAGATACTCATATGGATCAGCGGTGTGATTGGGTTCTGCAGTTTGATCAGACATGGTTAGGCTCCACAAGCAATTCACCGAGTACTTAATTCCGGTGATATTGGAGTTTAGGTATGGACTTAGAGAAGTATAAATAGAGATGAGCAATGTTTAATTGGAGAAGACCGTCACCTAATAGAATTGGATGGAATTATTAAATATAAGATTAAGGAAATGACCCTATACATTAATTTATTAATGTGGAACCATGTGCGGTGTGTTAGCTAAATTTCACGGTCAATGAATGCGCTGCGGATCTTAGAATTTTATCTGTTACTTAATGGGGTTTGGGTTAGTGTGGCAAAGGAAATTACATTTTTTCTTGGCATCCATTTTAGTCTATGTTCAGCTGATCTTATTTTATTTTATTTTAAATTAATTAATACTTCTATGTACAATATGTAGAATTGAAGAATTAAAAATTATTATTTAAATTATTGTTAAATTAATAATTTTTATATTGAACAATTATGTTTAATCTCATCTAACATAACATCACCTTTACCAAACAAAGTCCTCCCATATTTTGTTATCCCACTCTTATTTGGCATTTAATATACTAGGAAGTTGCTATTTGCAAGTGCAGATATAGCAGTTCATTATGTAAATATAATAATTTGTGGTTTCATTATTTTGCTTTCCCTTTTAGTGAGGTGTATCTCTGTTTAAAGCGGGATATCCGGGGTACAACTTCTTTTAGAAGTTAGTCCCTTCATCTTGTTACCAAAATAATAATAATTATAATAATAATAATAATTTGTGTTTTAATTTCGATATTCAATAATAGATCAAGTTTTTAAAATTGAAAAATTTTTTTACGTTAGTAGTTATTAACCGTATCAAAGCTCTCTTTCTTTATTCGTATTTGAGACCGGCTATGTTAAAAAAATGTTTACATATTGAGGTTAAACACATACGGAGTTAAGTTTTTAAAATAATATCCAGAGAGAAAATAGAAACAAAAGCTTCATATAATGAGTGGAGTACAACAAATAGTGATAGAGAGAGTAGAGGAGGAAGAGATTATTCAATTTTAGGAAGTAAATAATATTTCAAACAATTTAACTATATTTTGAGATTTATAGTGATATATAATAAAATAATTTTAAAAATATATATATTAATTATTTTCTTCTTTCGAAATTGCGGAGGGGCCGGTTGCCCGCCCATTTCCACGGTTTCACTTTCAACCATGCGTAAAGGGTAGGAATACAGGCGGTCTCTTCTTCTTAGTAATTGCTCATTGGAAAAAGAGAAAAAAAAAAGGGAAAAAAAGAAAGTGGGAATTAAAACAAAACGTATACAAGTTCATCAATCCTCCTCACTCTGAAAATCATCCAAATCAAAAACTATTGTAGTTTTTTGTTAACAAAATTAAATTCTGACATTGACTTTACAATGTGAAGATGAAGATCATTCAATTTCGAAAGGACCCACAATCTATAGAAAACACAGAGTCGACCACACTAAGAATCTAAACAGTTCTTCTTATACAAGCGCATGCAGAGAGAGAGAGAGAGAGTCCTTATGATGAGGAGGAAAGGCAAAGGAAAAAGCCCTTCAGATCCAGATAGATTCAAGATATAATAAGATTGTCTAACGTGCTCTTCCTGGTTTCCTTTGCAAGTGGTTATTTGACATTACCTTGTTTCTAGGAGTTCATAATTTATAATCCCAAGATATAGGCTGACTTTCTTTATTTTCTCTAGCCGATGGATTCTTCCTTAGTAGTGCACCAATTAATTTTTGTAATAATTGGACCAATAATTACTTAAATTAATTTGAGTCCCTTTGGGTGGGTAACAATCAAATTCAATGGATTGGGTTGTGGTTGGGCTGGGTCGTGGGGCACAATCACATATCATTCATGGGAAATCTTGGGGTGGGCCTAGCCCATATTCTGACAAATCACATTGTGGCCCCCATTACATTTTCCCAATCCAATCTCTAACATGTGCACTGCGGTCCCGTCCAATAATGAGAAAGCGTTTGAACAAATCTGACCTTCTCGGTACTCTCCAGGGAATTTTTTACGGTTCCGGTGGGTATAGTTAAGAAAATAATGATAAAGAGTTTGGAAAATCTCTTCAAGCAATCAATCTGAACATTGTGGACCTATCCACATGTGACACCAAGATGAGCCAGCTTACTGAGTGCCGGCCACTCCAACACATCCCAATATGAAGATCCCCAGACCAGATTCCCAAAAACAGAAAGCGTGATAGGAAGGAAAACTAATTCACAATTTGGGCTGAGGGTACGGAGAGAAATTGATGCCACAAAGGGAACATAATGGACCACATGCAGGGCACAGGCATAGGGCATTTTGGGTGATAATATTTGTACCCGCCTTTTACCGAACCCCTTTGTTCGATTTTGAATGTTATTAATGGAGAAAAAAAATTTTAAAAAATCAATTCTTAATAGATTCTATAATATTTAAATTGTATTAGTATGACAATACCCAAATATCGATTAATCCAATAAAAATATATATATATTTATACCCGCATTTCTCACCCAGAAGATCTACACCCACTCTATCCCCCCACAAATTTTCTTCTACCAAACAGAATATTCGTCATAAAATAAATAAACTTTAACCATTATAGAGAATCAAAAAATAAAATAAAATAAAATATATTATTTTTATCGAGTAAAAATGAGAAAATGATCGCCCATATCATAAATAATCTCTCTACCTTGGGAGAAAGGCGCAGAGGGCAGGGGCGAGGAGCTATGATTTTTTTTAAAGTTTTAAATATATATATATATATATATATATATATGAAATTTTAAAAGCATAATCTTAAATGTTGTTTATTAAAAAAAATTATAATTCCAACTCTAATGAGATTATGGCCACAAAGATATGTTATTTTTTCTTGATTTAATTCCAACTCTACCCACAAAGATTGGTTCAAACTCAGTTCATGCCTCAATGACATTTACTCCAATGAAGTTAAGAATATCATTTTCCTACTCCGCTAGCTCGTGCTTCAACACAGAATTCCGCTATTGCTTGCATTTCGATACATAAGCTTATTTTAAAAGCATGATAGCAACTCTAATCGAATACTTCATACTAGAATACGTACTCAAACTTAATATTCCCAGAGTAGTAAAAAGGAAAGTCCACCTCAACTCTTTTAACCTGGGACAAATACAAAAAGAAATTGGTTTCCCCTCCCTCCCTACAATGGGAAATTGCTACCAACCATCATGTGTTTCTGAATCTTAAAATGACGCATCACTGTCGTCATTGCATATGTAGGTTGTCGCGAATGTTACCCAACTCGAAATATGGATCTGCAATTGGACGACTCATTCCGTAGCAATTTGCTTGTTTATTATGTGCGTAAAAGGGGAAGATGGCAAACGCAAACACAAGTTTTTCACAAACACTTACAAATATTGCAACCTTGTCGTACTGTGTCCATACCACCACACGCAACTTCTTCTTTTGTTTCTCCTGGTGCCTGAGCTTCTTCATGTTTTCCTTTTGTGTGCGTGTCCCTATGAATTAGAACACGTCCTCCTAAGAAAAACACCTTTTATTATTAAGTTCGAAAGGGTCAAAAATGTATTCTGTCCTCAAAACTTGAAACATCATGATAAAATCTTTATAAATATTATGATTTATGTAACTACTGCTGTCCATTCTAAAAATTTGGACCCGTCTTAACATTTTCACTCACATTTTGGATAGTATTGCTAATCATGTGTAATTTTTAAATGAAATAAAATTATTATTTATTTTCAAAGTTTAAATTAGTGAAAAGAGGTATTAATAATTATTTTATAACTTAACCATTGACAATATGACTATTTTTTTTCCTTTTTCGGGTAGAGTAATGCGTTTCAGATTGAACTCTCATCACAAGTGAGGGATTGAATTCTCTTGTAGTAGCAGTGAGTCGAAAACCAAGTCATTTTAGTTTTAAAAATCGATTCTGCTTTAAATTGTTTCCGTTGATAAAAATGATAAGCATAATCTTTGAACCAGAACTCATATAACTGCTATTCCTTTAGAGAGTGGTGAGCACATGATATGGGTCCTCTTGCTATCTGTTGCTCCCATTCTTAAATGAACCCTAGCTAGGTCATGAATTTAGGGCACGTTTTGATACTTTGGCAAAGAGGGGTTTAAAAAGGAGTTACAATTTTTGTCGAGGTAAATTTTTACTATTCCACTAAAATAGGTCTTAGATTGCTGATGAAAAAGGGCTTTGCGTTGCAAATATTTAAAATTATATTTGCTACAATTTCATTTAAAATTTTAATGCTCTAATTTGCCAAATGTTAATCCTTTTGATGGATAAATTATCAAGCAAAAAACAATGATATGCTCATGAAAATTTCAACTAGTCTCTAATGACAAAATCATCTGGGTTTTTCTAAAAGTGCTAATATAAATATAAATATGCACTATTTTAACTTAGAAAAAAAATATATATTTTGAAGGCTAAGAACATACAATTTCTACTAAATACGTACTTTTCCTTTATTTTTTTGTGGGGGAGGGCTCAAATAAGGATTCAAGAAAGATTGTAGGGCATTTTTTTTTAATAACTACCATAATAAGGAAAAATTAAGTAGGGAAATCGAGAAGGATTATTTTTCTTTTCTAGCTACCATATATTTCACAATCTAAAGTGTTCGTGATAATCCCCACAGGGAATAACAAAATTAATCAACCTAAGTCAGAAAGATTATCGTATTTAATATCTCCCCTTACGTGCTGCGGAATAAGGTAGTTAGGCGATAATTATGCTTACGAAAATGAAAATGATTGTTGGTATTTATCCTGTTTTCTTGCCACAACCACAGTAACAAGTAATCCATCTTAGCAAGAGGTACAGAGAGTTAAAATGTTTAAGGAAAACAATGACAGATTATGGGCAAAAGAAGGTTTAAACCCGGAGAATAATATTAAATAGATAAAAGTAAGCAGATTGATTACGTGAGAGATAACGTGCATGATCCAAAATAAGCTTGTACTTGAAGACCAATGAGAGCGCACAAATTGCTTACAAACCTGTTTAGTAGCAAATTTATTATCCTTCGATCTGTCCTTGTAACATCCAAACCTCTTTTTGATACCAAAACAAAAATCTAGACTCTGTCAAAACCACATCTAAATAATAAAAAGAGAAACCCTCATTAGCACCATGTAACAAATCACTACAACTATTTTAATCAGTTTCGCGTGTTGTTTGTTGGTACCAAAAATTCACCCGAGTTAAAGCCTAACAAGACCAAACAACTATAGACTAACACAAAAAATAAAATTAAACTTCCCCCTTCCCCCCGAAAAAGAGGAGAAAAAAAAAAAACCACCACTCTTTAAACCCGGACGAAGAGAAACCCTAAGAACCCATCGAAAAGCAAATAAAAAACTAAAACACTACTTCCACCTCTATCAATCAATCAATCAATCAATCAATCAATCAATCACCTTTTTTATCCCCTCTCTCCTCAATAACCACCAGTCCCACCACCACCAGAAGCAGCAGAAGCGGCGGCGGCGGCGGCGGCGGCGGCGGCAGACAGAGAAGACTGAAACTGCAGGAGGTGATGGTAACACTCAGCTGCAGTGGGTCTATTCTCAGGGTTCTGATCCAAACACCTATTCATCAACTCTCTCAACATCTTAGGCATTCCTCCAACCCCAACTACCCCACATGTTTTAACTAATTGCCCTATTCCCCACACGTCCACTTTCACCCCATGCAACCCTCTCCCCATCTCCGGGGCACGTGTCACACCTCCTACGCCGCCGCCGCCTCCGCCGTGTGGGTAAATTTGCGGTGCTCCCACCGCTTCCTCAAACCCGCATACAAACCACTCGTTTTCTCTATCATTTCTCCTCACGACCTTGTCCCAACTCAAATCCCTATGCATGAAGGACAAGTCGTGGAGGGCAACTAGTGCTTTAGCTACAAACTTTAAGGCTTCTACTAGTTGCTCGCAGGTTGTTGGTTTTGACTTGCATCCTCTTGGTTTGAACACCAGCGCCAAGTCTTTTTCAGAGCATTTCTCAATGAATTCTGCATGTGGGATTCTGTGGTCGAGGAAGTCGTAGATTTCCTTCACTGCTATCAATTTTCGCTTGCTCGAATAAATCCTCGTCACCGTGTTTGGTGTGAGTTCGATTATATTTCCGTTTCCCATTTCGATTCTCTCGAAATCGCTATAAGGAAACATCATCTTGTAACTAGAACTGTTTGACGCCAAGCTGTTGAAGCATTTGTCCGCTAAGAGTGACAACAGGCCACCAATTCTCCAACATGGAACAAGCGCTTTGAGTCTCTCGGATGGTGTTGAAAGGTCTAGTGAATATAGATCGGTTCGGATAACACGGTCTTGTGACCGAGTCAACGCACAAAACGTGACCAAGTAACCAATGGCATAGTATCCTAGGATGTATGGCAAGTCCATGTAAGTCCATAACAGCTTCTCCACTATGGAAGCTGAAGGATCAATGTGGTTGTCTCTTAATTGATCCGTCTCTTCAGCTCTCCACAAACAGAAGTTTCTAACAAAGCCCGTTAGATTCGGCCACTGGTCTAGGAGATTTTGAGTTGAATCTTCTGAAGAGGGTTTTCTGATTACTACCATTTCAACCGGACAGAATTTGGATACGATTCGCGTAATGCAATCATCCCAAAGGCCAATAAAAGAGTCCCTACTTGTGGCAGTTGAGGCACTCAAGCTAGGGTTGAATCGGATGATGGGGTTCAAGACATCGCCTGTGAAAGCCCGACAATCCAATGGTTCATTAGAGGTAGTGAAGAAGAGCTCTTTCCCTTGAGGTAAGTCTTTGTAGACGTCTCGGCGAAGTGGGAACCGGATATCGTCCGGTGGTGGCTCTTGTATGTACCATGAGAGCTCGAATAAGCTTGGGAGGTTTGTTGGTGGAACTCTGAGGCATCCGATATAGTACTCACTTGGGTCTTGAAATTCCCATTGTGGAATAGCTGCAACAACCATTCCACCACATAAAAATGGAATAAATGTAATTATAATACACGATAGCAATGCGTGGTAAAATTCATGAAATAGCGGGAAGAAAATTCCTCGAGTTAACAAATTCAGCAACTACCAAATGTCTAGTCATTTCATTAAAAAAATCAAACAAAACATGAAATTGGGAAACATAATCCACCGTAGGAAATAACAGTCAAATAATATTCCACCGTAAGAAACAACAGTCAAATACTAACATACAATATGCACCACTACATAAATGTATGTAAAATATGGAGTTTGACTTACATCTGATTGATGGCTCTGGTAGTGGGAGCTGCACTCTCTCACTCAAACCTGGGAACAACAGAAGAGAGCGGTTAGACTTCTGTTATTCTCACGTTGTTATCTCCAACAAGGACGGTCTTCAACATTAAAAAATTGTCTAAACAAAAATATAGTATAAGAACAATATCAAACATGAATATTACCCGAAATAGTAGGAGGGTTTGACGAGGAAGACTTTCTTCTACCAAAGACTTTGACTTGTTGCCCAGAAACAAATCTATCAACAGAGAAACCTTTGAGAGGACCATCTTCAAATGCTTCCATGGTGCAAGCAATCATAGAATCGTCAAAAAAGGTCAACTCTTCAGCATTTAGAAAACTTGAACCTTGAAGCCTAATTCTCCCTCTTTGATGCTCTCCTTCTTCACCCCACAAGCTCACTGATTCCTCCCATGTCATCCGAATCTTCCCTATTCGTCGAAGCTCTCTTGAATTCGTCACCGATGCCCCAGCAACACCAACTTCGAATGCGGACGGTTCAAACCCTAATAAGTTTCCTCTGCCACCATGCTGAAAACCCTCTCCTCCGCTTGTTATCACAATTTGCTTTGTCCTCCCTAAAAACTCACGGATAAAAAAAGGTTGTATAAGCTTAAATTTGCTAACTAGTAGTATGAGAGAGAGAGACGGAGAGAGAGAGAAAGAGTATAACCTAGGAGAGAGTGATCGTCTTCTTTAAAAGGGGCTGGAGGAGGAAGCGATTTCGGTGGAGCAGCAACACTAAGAGCGAAAGCGGTTCCAGTATCGTCTCCAACTCCACCTCCGACAACATTTGATCTAGTCTGAGAACTTCGCATTCGAGAACCCATGAACTGAGCCAATTCCTCAAACACTTCCTCGTCAAAAGAAGCCGGCAGTCTATGAAGCTTCCTCTCGTACGGAGAGAGACGAAAATAACTCTTCCCCACTCGCTCTCTTTCTCCTCCTCTCTCCCACTCGTAAACTTTCCTGAATTCCCCCAACATATTATCCCACTTGGTACCCGCCGTCTTTGCATCTCTATTAACACCATGCCTATTCAAATACTCCGCTACTTCTCTGTCTTTATCAGCTCTCGTCTTCCCTCTCGTCGTCGTCGGCGGCCCCAAAACGACGTCGGTTCCCACCTCAGACATATATTGACCTGACCCGGATCCGTCGAACCCGGACCCTCCACCTCCTTGATACTGAACTCTCCAAGCCCTAGCTAGCCATAACATTTCGTTAGGCTTCCAAACAGGGCTGACATATTTGCCTTTTCTCAGTTGTTGGTGATGATGCTGATGTTGAAATTGATCTCCACTTCTCTCTTCTCCTTTGCTTGTTTCGCGAGGAGAGTGGGAAGGCGACGATGCTGTATCTGAAGACGAAACCGCTGCACCAACAGCAGATGTCATGTGTTGTTGTTTCGGAGATGGGCTTGATTCTGACCCGATGAAACTCATTGGGGCGGGTTGGGTTTGTTGTTGTTTTTGAGAAGTTGATGGTAAGAGCTTCCATTGACCACTTCCGTATCTGGGTCTCTTCAAATTGACAGATTCAACAAATGGCTGTTGTTGTTGGGGTTCAAATATCGGAGCAGGAATATACGGTGATCCGGATGTCGGTGGAGTTGATTCTTGATCTTGTGGAGAAGAGGAAGATTGTTGCTGCTGAGGTTGAGGTTGTTGTGGGTGTGTTTTCTTTGGTGTTTCGCCTTTGTTGTCAACCATATTCAGATGGGTCCAAAAAATCTATTGATTCCCCCCTTTTCTTTTTATTTCACTTTTTTACAACGTGGGGAGAGGAGAAAATTTTTAGAACAAGAACGAGAAGTGACATTTGAACTAGCTTGAACTTAAGTTTTTGACGGTGTGGTCTGGTTTGGTTATAGTTGTGGCTTTTTGTTTACTTCTCGATGATACTCATTGCTCTTGGAAGGACAACGATTTTCATTATCTGAGTGCGCTCGAGTCGAGTGGGAAGATTTCTTACTAGCGTATCCACGAGAGAGAGAGAGAGAGAGAGGGAGAGAGAGGGAGCTAAAGGGCTCCCAAGCAAAAAAGAAAAAGGAAAAAACCACACGGAGGAGTTCAAAGGAAAAAAAAAAAAAAGGAGAATGGAAAAAAATGGAGGGGGAGTCGTGGAACTGTGTTGAAAAGGACCTCTCACGTTTCCCGTTAACGCGAAAAAATGCCTTCTTATTTTCGAAGTGCCATTTGGATTTGATAAAAAAAGAAGGCGAATAGGAATTAGAGAGAGAGAGAGAGAGAGAGGGAGAGGGTACGGATTGATTAAGGGAAGAAAGTAATGATTGTACTAAGACTGAAAAACGCGGCTTCAAAATCACTTAAAGTTAAACATTCTTTATTCGAGGTGATGCCTAGTTTTAATTTAATGCTGCTTATTTATGGGACAGGCCCCTCTCAAGTCTCGCGCGAGTAAGTGGAGAGTGCCCCTTAAATATATACGTGAGAGAGAGAGAGAGAGAGAGAGAGAGAGAGAGAGAGAGAGAGAGGGAGACAAAAAAAACAAAACAAAACAAAACCACCCAAAAAAAAAAAACGTACAAAGGGGCCTAAGATGATAGAGAGAGTCACGACTCACTAAAGCCGCAGTAATCGATTCGATCCGTCCCCATCGTCCTCTCTCTTTCTACAAAATTAGAGAGAGAGAGAGAGAGAGAAAGAGTGCGTTGTCTAGAGATGGGAGAACGAGAGAGAGAGAGGGGGGGGGGGAGCAGGAAAGCATGCTATCAGAGGAGGTGGCAGAGGGAGGGCGTGGCAGGAAGGGGAGGAGGGGTCAGTAGATAATAGCGAATAATGTTCTAAAGGTAGGTTCCGCGACTGGCTACAGCCCGCCAATCTTTCAGCGCCGGGGGGAGAGAGAGAGAGCGAGAGAGAGAGAGAGAGAGAGAGAGAGAGAGAGAGAGAGGGACTCTCCACCTTCATTGCCCCTCCTCCTAATTTAATTTAATTTATTTGCCCTCCCATTTAATGATTCAAGATTTGTCAACTTAGCAAATCATAAGATTCATATTTTATCATCTATTGGAGTCCTTACCACATCACGTGACTTTAAAAGGCTAAGAAAATATTGTGACAACTGTCATTATTTAATAAAAAATTTTAAATTAATTTCTCAAATTACTTATTTTACATGCTATTTAAGCTACTAGTTAAAATAAATGGTTTCTCTTAACGAGTTCCTTTAATTTTTACTTTTTTTTTTTAATTAAACCGATAATGATTAAAATATAAATTTGAAGTACCAGAGAAAAGTTAGTAAGCCTTGCATTTTCAGAGGAAAAATTGACCAAGTGTTGATTTTGACTTAAAAAAATTATAATGAATTCAGAATATTTGGGAATAACTGAAAAGACATGCGACAAGATTCCTCGGTCAAAATGCTTATAATTCATGTTTGTTTCAGGAATTAGTACGTTGTCAATGTTATCCAACTCTTGTATAAAAGAATATGCATAAATCAAATTCAAAATTAAATACCCATTTTTATCCTTTTAAAGAAAAAACAATGATTATGTTTCGTAATAGATAAAAATGAATTGATTATAAGTTCTTCGTGAATACGTTTTTCCCCCAACTCACAAGGTAAGATCAGTTAAAACAAAAAAGTTCTTCTTTTTTTTTTGGTGAAATTGATCGAAAATTAGAGTTTTTAAATAAAACATTTAATTTTCATTTATAAAATTCCATATTTTTTTTATAAAAAATTATTTAAATACAATAAGATAAAATATAAACAAATCGAAGCAAATTAAACTTTTCCAAACAAGCCTTGTATTCCTCGAGTGTTTTGTTAATATTAATGCATGTGCTATAAAGATTTTAATTATTTGAGGTAATTGCCCAATCGAGCTTAATTCCAAATACATACTTTGTAACTCCAAGATCTTCCATTCAACTCTTGATTAAAGAGAAAAAGCCTATAAAAGCTTGCTTGCTTAAATAATCGAATTATAAAAGGATAATTTGGAACTCTTTTACAAAATAATAATTACGCTAATCGTCTCATAATAATGAATTCAAACCGATCTTACAAAACAGAAGAAACCCTAAAAGAGTACCAATTCTTGGGTCAGTACCCCAAACAGAAGAAGTAAAATACCCATATGGAAGTGTAAGCGAAACAATGGGGTCGCTTGAGTTGTATATATGCCTTTAAAACAAAAAAACAAAAAAAGATTTAAGGTTTGCTCATATGTGCCAATTGCATAAGTTCAAGACCAGAAATTTCTGAGCAAGTGACTTCTCATACCTCATACTGTCTGTACAGCATCAGTTTGTGTTTCCCCATCCAAAAATGACGCGCGTTAGATTGATGGACTTCGCGGAAATTTCTACCAAATCAGTAAAACTGTGACTTTTTATTTATTCTGTCTTTCGGCTCATCAAAATTAATGCTGTAATTAATTCATCATTCATGTACAGTTTTTACTAATTTGGCACTTTACCCCCTCTGTACTCTCCTATTTTAATTTCACTTGTCTCGTTTCAAGTTAAATACATAATCTTCTACATAACAAGAAAGAAAGGCACACGTCTTAGCTCTCGGTACTTACGAATTTCACTTTGTCTTTGGCATTAAAAAAAATTACTCTACCTGGGTAATTGTGATTCTAGGTTTTATTATATAAGAATGAGGAAAATATATATAATTTTATCTTGTTTAAACAAAAGGGTCTAAGCCCATCTTGCCTGGGGATTCTAACCTTTTTTACACGTGTTCATATCAAGCAATATACTAAGTATGTTTTCAAATTTTAGTTAATCGATTGAAAAGCAAAGGAAGCTTCAAGTTCTTTGTAATGAGAGTATATTAATTTGTAGATTATGCTCACGCTCCTGATACGCTCACAATATAATTATGTGGCTGAAAAAACAGTTTAAAGAAAAAATTGCAATATAATAATAATGCAATAAAAGTGATAGCTACTAATTCTGGAAATCTACTGTGAACACAGCCGCCTTTATGATTTTCTATTATTATTTTTTTATAAATTATCGATATTCGGTAATCATTTTTTATCAAATTAAATTTGATTAATATTGAATTTTTAAAAAATAAAACTCTTTCGACATTTATTTTCTTTAAATATAAGATTCAAATTTAAAATCTCATTTAAAAAATATTATTGTTCAGTTATTAAACTAACTAAACACTATTCAATAAATAATACCAAATATATATATAAAACTCAAAACTAAAAATATATTGTGATAATCACTTTGTTTGCTGAGCAAGACAATATTAATGAACCGTGTTTTCTCTACTTATAAACTCCTCTGATTTTAGTATTAAGAAGGCTCAATCGAAGAATTTTAATATTATTTTAAGAATTTTTACCATTGAACTATTTTAAACCAACATCATATATTATGCAATCACATGTTTTTTGGGGCTGTTTAAAGGGGTGATATTGTTACAAAGGTAATTTAAGATGACTAGTATGGTGATGTAATTTTGGTGTTGACCATTGTGCGCAATAAGTCAGGGTACTTATTTTAGCTAATTGATGCTAATTTTTTTTTTATTAAATAGTTATAAATCGGGTGTAAATAAGAAATTTATAGTTTTATTTAGGCTAATGGAGTTTGTGACCTCAGCACCTGAACCAAAAGCAATTAATTAGAAGATTTCCTGTGTTAATGTCTTAATCACATTCAAAGTTCAGATTAACCCCGCAGGCCCGACGCTCGAGCTGAGAGATATTTCCTCCCGCCCATTACTCTCTCCGACCACAAGGCAGACTTAAAACACACACACACACACACACACAAAAGAAAAGAAAATATTATTCGTTTAAATCTCAATGTTAGTGCAAGTCATCAATCTATATATACATATATATATATATAAGCCTGATATGTAACATCATTTTCAATGGCATCAACATGAATTTTGAGGCGGGGGTTTGATCTCACGCTCTCACTCTCTCTCTCTCTCTAACATTTAGGTGTAAATAAGGCTGCAGTCAATGTGGGACGAGCATGTCCCAGCAAGGGTCTACTGCTACCAATCACTTTTTTTTTTCTTTTTTCTTTTTTTCAAATTTCACTGCCCCCACTGGTCCCTTAAATTTCACAAACCGTTAGCATGGGGAGGAAACAGGAATGCAGAGAAGACAAAAGTTAAAATTAGCATCAGTGCAAGCTCTCTCTACTCTACACCTATGTTTTCTAGGCCGGCGATTTTGCATGCTTTTTCTTAATGCATGTTTATGACTTTTGCATTCCCATATTTCTTGTTTAATGTTTACATCAATTTGGGGGGGGGGGGAGAGAAAGAGAGAGAGAGAGAGAGAGAGAGAGAGAGAGAGAGAGAGAGAGAGAGAGAGAGAGAGAGAGGTTCACGAGGTTTTGATTAGTAAGGAGGTTCTTCTTTTTTATTTTTTAATTTTTTTTTAAGATATTCACAAAATTCTCTTGAAAAAACCCACAACCTTTTGTTGTTGTCAGTTGTGAGCCGTGACTATACCATGAATTAGAGAAATTGTTTCTCTGCTTTTCCATGCCTATGTACCATCCCCCCCCACCCCCCTATATTCTTTCATCTCTTCTTTCTTGTAGAGGGTCCAATCTATGCCCGGTGGATAACATGCCCAATCTGGTTTTTTCTAGGTTTCTCCAGTTTTGTCTGTGATAACCAGTGTTGGGATCTTATGTGGAAAATTATTAATGTCCTCTTTTTATTTTCTTTTTTATTACAGTTCTTGCTTTAATTACTTGTTTCCTTAGGAGAAGCCAACATTTAAACTTTGTATTTATTTCTTTTTTTTTTTTATTTATTTAAGCTATTTAGTTGTTTGTTTGCCCATAAGGTCGATTCTGCCCCAGCCGAAACCCAACCCACCGCCACCCAACACAGATCACGAATCTCCCCTTTTACGGTCCTAATTTTTTTTTCACCAATATTGGACCTTTACTCTTAACTTTCTCATATTCTATTTTTTTCTGATTTAAACCCAATATTTATGATTAAAAAATATAACGTCTTATCATTATATCAGAGTTTGATATTAAATTTAGACCTTCATTTGTTATTTATGGGTTTATATCGTTATCCACTAAAATTAAAAAAAAAAAGAATTCTTACCATTATCAAAAAAAATTCTATGTTTTTATTTTAATTAAAGTCTTCTTAAAAAAATTTTATGTAATTAATAAGTATGATAAAATAGTAAAAATTATTAATTAAAAAGACATACCTCGTAACAACAAATTAAGCTTGGGGGGACTTCCGATGAAATTGGAACGAAAGATTGGCATGGCCCCAAGGAGGACACGCACAAATCGAGAACATAGGAATTCAATCCAACGGTCCAAACATGGTAAGAACTGAGAAGTTCAAGCATAAGGGACAAAATTGCTTGGCAAGATCATTACTGGGCCGTAATCTCTTTTGTCCATTTCTGGGCCCATTATTCCCCTGAATGATGGGCTACAGGGCCGTACAACATGGGCCATCTCTATAAATTGTCTTAAACAGGGTCTGCAAGCTGAGGATCTGCCCCCACTGAAGAGAGAGTGAGAGAGAGAGAGAGAGAGCTAAAACCCCCAAAAACCTTTGTACCAAAAAAAAAACCCCCAAAAACCTTCTGAGCCCTTTCTGCCCCCACTTATTAACCCTTTGTCACTTGCAATATCAGACTCCATTTTTGTCACTGAAAAATGGAATTTTCCTCACTATTTCTTGCAAACAGTTTGCACCAGCATATAGACAACTTCATCTATGAGACATTCACTATAAATTTATTTTTAAAAAAAGGGTACAAAAGGAGGATGAGGAAAAACAAAAAAGCCTCAAACTGCTACATTTTTATGGTTATTCATGTTTCTCATTCTTGAAGCAGTCCATTTTGGTCCAACAACAGAATGATCCATCCTATAATTTTCATAGTCCGTATCATCATCTTCATCATCATCGTAGTAGTCACTCTCCTCGAGCTTATGCTTACGATCATCTACATAAGCCCTAATCTCCTTGGCCTTCCTAATCCCTCCCTTGAGCCAATTGACCACATCAATCATGGTAGGTCTATTCTCCGGATTACTATCAGTACATCTCAAAGCAATCATAACAGCAAATCTTAACTGTGGCGAATCAAATTTTCCTTTTAATTTTGGGTCGGCAATATGATCAAATGTGCCTTTTTGGACATATGGTGACACCCATTGGACTATGTCACGCTTGACTCCCCCCGGTAACTTTTCTAAGGGCTTTTTGGCACTTATTATTTCAAGTAATAGTATTCCGAAACTATATACATCGCAGCTCCCTGAAACCTTACCCCACATGGCGTATTCCGGTGCTAAATACCCTAGTGTTCCCTTTACTCTTGTCGTTAGATGGCTCACTCCATCTGGTATTAGCTTTGCGAAGCCGAAGTCTGCCACTTTTGCTTGGAACTCCGAGTCTAAAAGAACATTACTCGCTTTTATGTCCCTGTGAATTATATGAGGATTTGCCTCGTGATGCAAGTACCTAAACAAATTCGCAGAGTACACAAACATGTTGAAAATTATTAACTAGCGTTGGTAATGTATAAACTAGGGAAGATGATTAATTAATGTTTGAGGTACTTACGCTAATCCCTCCGCAGATCCGATGGCTATGCTCATTCGCCGTGGCCAATCTAACAAAACATCCGCGGCAAGTTGTCCATGGAGGTGGGTGATTAAACTATGATTAGGCATATAATCATACACAATTAGCCTTTCATCTCCACCTGCATAAAATCCCCTGAGTCCCAACAAATTCTCGTGTCTCACCCTGCCTAGTATCTCTACTTCCACCGCAAATTCCATCTCAGCTTTTGCACTCATAGCCTTTAGCCTTTTTACTGCTATCTGTCATATCAAAAATTACCTATTTTCAATAAAAACTTGATACAAGCAAAAAAACTTTGTACCAAAAAAAAAAAAAAAAAAAAATTCTGGGTCCTATCATATGTCATGGAAAATGAATAATATGGGCAAATTATTGCCTCTACGCCTTTACTTGTCCTGCCCCAATAAACACTTCCAAATCCACCTTCACCTATCTTGTTATCGATATGAAAATAGTTTGTAGCATGAAGAATCTCCTTCAAGGTGTAAATTTGCCAGGGATAATCCACTTTCTTTATTGAAGAACTGCAACACAAAAAAAAAAAAAAAAAGTTGTTAGTGAAAAAATCAATAAAAATGATCTGCAAGTAAAAGTTTAGAGGAAAAATCAAAAGGAACAAATAAAGAAAAAGGCTGGGGCAAAGGAGAGGCATACTTGGTCATCTCCTGCTTTTCTTCTGAGACGCAACAAAAACAATTCCACACCATTTTCGTGTGATGAAAAAAATGATCTGCAAGTGAAAGTTTAGAGGAAAAGAGTGAGGAAAGAACAGCGAGGAGAGAGCCAAGTTTTCGGATTCTACCGAGCATTACACAAATGGAGACAGAGTCTCTAATGGTGAAGACAGCAATGAAGTCTACAGGGAAAGTCCAGGAAATTTTATGTGCCAATGGTAGGAACAAAAACGGGCCTCTTTCGCTTGTCACAAAGCTTATGATTCTTTATGTAATTTAGTGCTTGTTTGGTTTTGATAATGCTGATTTTCCCATTGGAATTGCCTCATATTTTTTAATCTTACCTAATGGACATGGCAAAAACTTTTAGATTCATATCAACATTATTCAATCATTTGTTTCAATATTGTTTAGCATTTGATGCTCCATGGAAAATGACCGTCTTGTACAAAGAACTTGGCTCATTGATGAGACATTTGAACCGGTAAACCAGTTCCATGTACAGACATGGATAGAATAATCCATCTCATAAAACTTGTAAAATAAATTGACAATAGCGACACAAGGTTTTTTATTTTTTTTTTCGGATTAATTAGGATAACTAGTACAATTAACATTTAGGTCTATATAAATCCTAATAATTAATCATGTGCATCCACCAAAATTTTTAGTCTTAAAAACATTTATTTATGTCCATGCATGACACCTGTGGAGTGAAGATTAGAGGGACACTTCACAAATTTGTTAGCAGAACATTTTGCAGAAAGGATCTCAGTTTGTCGTTTTTAATTTGTACCATGTCTTTTAATCTAATCATAATCCCATCTCTCTTAATTTAATTATTTTTAGGTTTTTAAAAAATGTTTCGTGAGGATAATAATAATTAGTAGCCTGTCGTCTTGGTCTATTAAGCAGTATGCATATTTAAATGGCTTAGTCATGTCTTCTGATGTCTTCCGCCTAATAATTAATATCTGGATTTGACATTTTCAAATATTTATTCTCCCCCAATTAAACGAAACAATTTCCATTGGCATCAGCATTTGGACTATACTCCCACTTGCATCCTGAAGGAGGCTGTGAGATAGCTTGGACCAGAGTCCTAAAATGCAAGTGAGGATTTCCTAAAAAAGATAGAATTTTCTTTTGTCCTGTCTAAATATTTAAATATTTTAAAATAATAATTAAGTTTTCGTCTTAACTTTTTTTTTTTTTTTTATTATTATTATTATTATTATTATTATTATTTTATTGTAAACTAATCAAAAACAAAGATTTAGCGAAATATGTATCAGCCTAAAAATAATATCCAAAGCTTAAAAAGTGGTTCAATATTTATTTTTTGAAATTCAGAAGCATTTTGCTTATTTATTGGATAAGTTTTGCATAGATTTGTGTATGATGCGCACAGTTTATAGAGCTTTACAGGCCGCATTGCCCTTCTTCACTCATGCAATATTGCTGGATCGGGCTTTCGAACCTTGCCCAAGATTCCCCTCTGTTGTCCCTCCTGTTATTTGCATGCACAATAAATTTTTTCAATGAAATAAAAAAAAAAATCTTTGAAAAAAATTAAAAAAAAAAAACATTAGAAGAACATGAAAAGGAGCATTAAAAAGATTAGTTGATCCTGAGTTTTGTCTGTTCGTGTTATTCTTTTCATTTGAAGTCAAAGAAAAGCATATTTTGCATTCCTAACTAGGATTACATGCAACTTTGATGTGTGATCCTCTTATTTTGACTGGGGATTAAGCCAACTTTGATCAAACTATATGCCCCTGTGATGTAGGACCCCAACCCCCCCCCCAAAAAAAAAAAAGAAAATGGTGTAAGAGCAACAATGACAGAAATTCGATTTTACCACCTTCAAAATATAGAGCTGTCCACAATGAAGACTTGCTAAGATACAGGGATGATCATGGAGTGATCCAATCTCATCTATCTATCCAAATTGCTTCGAATTAAAATGTAACTTGTGAAAGTAATCGCCACTATTCAGGCAACCGGAAGGGGAAACCTTCCAAACTGAAAAGGGAACTATTTTGGCAACAATATGTAAAGGGAATAAAATCTTTGCAGAAACCTTCCCCCCAACCACACGCACCTGCCTCTTAGAAGGGTGTAGCACTGTTAACGGACAAAAAAATAGAAAGGATAACGCATCTCCGAATAGCTAACAGCATATGAAGCCAAATGACAGCGTCTTCATGCACTGAAAAATTGTGCAATGAGATATCATCATAATGTTAAGATGGGGGGGGGACCTTATCCAAAAACTCGTATACTATGAAAAGTCTTAGCTAATTCTCATGGTCATTTTACTTATGATGTAAAATTTCTTCAAGTATACGTTAACACTTCGAATCCCAAGGTTCTCCTCCTATACTTTCCAACGGATGAAGAAAATAAATGTAATGGCAATAGGATTCATGATTCATTTATGCACATGCATGTGATGGTATTGTCAATGCGGTTGGGCTGAATTATGCACGATCATCGGCACATAATAATATCTTCCAGTTGTACACCAACTTGGATTGGAAACCTTACCCTCTGCCCTTGCCTTATCTAATGCCAGAGGACACCATAACAGCTTCATCTACTTAAAAAACTGCAATTTGTACACCAGCTACAAGAACACCACATCATTGATATACTCTTTTCTTTCCTTCCCTATAAAATAGAGAAGGCATATTTTATTTATTTTTATTTTTATTTAAGGATGAAAAAGAATGCCCAGCCAGTCATTTACGACAATAGATACCACTTCTCCAAATACATCCACTTTTTTTTGGGGGGGGGGGGTTTGAGGAACATCCACTTCAAATATTGAAAGCTATTCCACTGAACTATACCGTTCTCCTTTCTGTAAATTAAGACTTATATCAACTAACTCCATTTATCATGCTGCGATATGTATACTTCTGAAACTCCTTACATTAATAGTTACTATTTAACATGGTAATCGAGTATTCTAATACCATGTAGGTATTAGTCTGAATTTCACTATTTTCTTTATTTTTATCAAGTTTTCTCCGCAATAAGTACCCCGATGAAACTACCAACTTCCAAGTGATCCAAACTCAACTTTTATCTCAGACGCTACTGCAGAGAGAGCTTTCATACAAATCCTTGCATACATCAATTCCATCAGATGCAACCATTACCATGAGCACAAACATAACAGAAGAAGGGCTTGCATATAGGGTTATCAATTAAGCTTTCTAAGTCGGGTTTTACAAAACCTATGCTTGGCCCATTTAAAATTTTATAGGCTCGAACTCAAGCCTGACTCTAGAAAAATCAAAAATCATGACTCGAGTTTGGCCCGAAAAATTAAAAGAACCTCATACCCGTTTCAAGCCAAGTTCGAGCCCGAATCATAAATTTTATTTTTAATATTTTTAACTCATTTCATAATATAATAAATATAAAATAAAATCACATTAATCAAAATTATATCAAAAGTAATACATTAAACTTATTAAATAACTATCAAAGTATCACAATATTTGATTTTTAATAGGTCGAACTCACTGGTGTCCAAACTAGAACCGAAATTAAAATGGACCTAAATAATAGGTCCAAGTTTGGTCCGCCCCTAAAATGAACCTGGTTCGGCCCTTCAAAATGAGCCGAGCTCGGGCCAGCCCGCCCCAATTGCCAGTCCTACTCGTATGCACATGCGATGATGGCTGACATGCCAAAAGGCTTAAAAAGCTTTAGCAAGACCGTGACATGTATTCTCTACAAGTATTTCATCTTAATAAGCTCAACAAAGATATCTATTATCGATAATTACCTCAAACTATTTAGCTTCCTCCTTGCTTGAAATAGGTGTTTCAGAAGTCCACTCTGAAAACCTGATTCTTACAAGAAGAAACTAATTGTTTTAGCTCAAGCCACTTAGTTTACATTCTTCTTGCTAAAATAGAAGTATAAACAGAGTTTGCATTCTTCTTGCTAAAATAAAAGTACATACAGAGAGTTGCTTAGAGAAAAGGTCAGAAGATTTCATGAAGTAAATGTTTTTCCCACCTAATTAACTTGATCATACCATGTTACTCAATCTGAGGTTGGTTTAAATTCAACAGATTTTGCTGCAGTGTGGAGAGATCAAAATGCTTCACATCAGTATCCTGCGAGAACTTAATTGACAAAGAGAGAAGAAAGCGCCCAAGGTTAGCCAACTAGGCTAGCTTCCCATGTAAAACCCTAAACCTAGGCAAAATGATGAATGAAATCGAGTGAGAAAGAGATAGATATTAGTTATTACCTCGGAGTAGATATGATGTATTAATGTTTCATCAACTCTAGTGGAAACACAACTAACAACACAAAGTCCTTCTTCAAGTAATAGTTGTAGTACTTTTGATAGGGGGAACTCTTCATCTTCAAAGACTTTTTTAAACAAAATACGAACTCCTCCCAAACATGGGTAGACTGAGATAGCACGGTTAGGATTCGAGCTTCCATCAACCGAATTAGACATCCGTTTTAACTCATCTCTCTTGAGATTTAGTTCCTTCACCTTCTTCTCTAGATACTTTATGTAATTTGCAGCCTCATTCATTTGATCGCATTTAGATCGCTTTCCCTGGAACCCCATTTACACATAACCCTAAGACCATTAGTATTATGGTTGAGCTTGTAAAACTTTTGCGAGAGAGTGAGAGATAGAGAGATGCAAAATATATTTGTACCCCTCCCGCAAGAATTTTATGCTTAGTTCTCTTCACTTTGAGACAAAGGAAGTTGCAATTCGAGTGCTTAAGCAAAGATTAGGGTTTATAAAATCATGCAAACCCACTTTAGATTATGCTAACGGTGGAAAAGTTAAATAAAAATAAAATACAACAAAACTATATTACGAAGGGAGAAAAGCAAACCTTGTAAATTACCTTAACATAGTCGACGGGAAGAAGAGATCGAAGAGAGGAATATAGGTTAGACATTTCTAGTCTTCTTTGTCGCTCGATTTCTCTATGCATGATCCTCTTCTTATGATCCTCAGCATCATTATTCCTGTTAGCTGAGATTTCAATATGTTTCCTACCCCTTCTGCCTATAATAATATTTGTATGATTAAGACTGGTGTCGAGTGAAGAAGAAGCATATTGTTGTCGGATCATATCTTGGTCGATTGTGAGTAGTTGTTGGTTAGAAATAGAGGAGATCTGAAAGCACAGCTCATTGCCTTGCTGTAAAGGAAACATTTTTATGTGTATAATAGAGACACTAATGGAAGCTTCAAAGATATGGAGAAGGTGATTTGATCATTTGATTATAAAGAAGGAGATACGTTTGTTAGGGTATGAGATTTTGTTATGGGCCTAAGAGAGAGATTCCCACATTCTATCTTCATGAGATGCCTGAGAGAGAAAAGGTAAGGTGTTGGTTGTTGGGTTAGCTCACCGTCCATATTTAAGCTTTGCTTTCGAGATACTGTCGTGTACTGTATATTTGGACACTCGAGTAACCTAGCAACTTTTGTTCACATTAAGGACCACGATGGATTACCCTAGTACTTCCCAAGCTGCCCTCCAAAAAAAAAAAAAAAAAAAAGAAAAAGAAAAAGGAAATTTGGTAATGGATTTAAATTGATCATTTGATCATATGATTGGAGCAAAAGAATTTTTTATTTTCATAGAATAAATTAAGTTTGTGTATAAAAGAATATTATTAAAGGGCTTTTAATCTTGAATGCTTTTGCAATAAATTTTCTCTAATCTTTTTTCTTTTTCTAAATAATGACAAAAATTTTAATCATAATCTCTTGTGTATTATTGATAAATTTCCAGAATAAACACAAAAACTCATAAGCCGTGCATAACGGGTAAACATGCTCTATGTATAAGTTTAAAATGTCTATGGTGAATTTCTAACAACAGATTGCTTAAAAAGAGCAATGTACCTTTGTGACCAAACATATATAACTCTATATATATGTGAAAGATGTGATATATATATTTTACAGCAACGGTAATCTTATCATCAAATGAAAGTTTTGGATGAACAACTTCTCACCGGGAGTGTTATGACACTCGAGTCGAGTCGGATAGTGTCAATGCTCGATCTTGACTCGAGTGTTGGTTAGATGAACTCAAGCTTGCGGTTGGTTAGAAGTGGGGACTGCATAATTAGTCGATACTAATCATTTTAAGTAGAATTTGATCGACGCCGTACGTGTGTTAACTTGTAAAAATTCTTTGTTTTTTTTTTTTTTTAAATTATTATTATTATTATTATTGTTCTTGTCCATTTATTGTTTTTGTAATTGTTTTGAGAAAATGGTACACACCACCAACAGTATCGATACGAAATCTCAGTGGGGCCAGGTATCCTGTATTAATCCTCATCAATATCATCCCCTGAGTTGTACATGTGCATGATAAGAAAAAGGCTGTACAAGTACTTTAAAATCAGCTACCTACTCTCGGTACTCTTAGACTTTCCCCAAGCCAATTATATAGCACTCTTATCATTTTATTCATCTTTCAGAATTGAGGAGATCATAAAAGAGAAAACTGCACAATTAGAGAGAGAGAGAGAGAGAGAGAGAGAGAGAGAGAGAGGGAAGCGCCAAACCAAAAAAAAAAAGAAAGTGAAGCTATGGAGTACTCAATTGGTCCAAGGTTTTGGTGCCCATTTTTGAATAAGTTAACAGTAGATGTGACAATATCATAATTTTTTTTAATTCATGATTTGGATTTGAATCTCATATTTGAATAAGTTAGTAGATATCAAATACAATAACAGAGAGAAAGAGACTGAGAGAGTTTGTAAGAGGGTAATTTAATAGTCATAAGTTCTCTTTAATTTATAATCTAAAATTTAAATCTTATATAACGAAGAGAGAGCGGAAGTACGAACAACGGTGAGAACCAAATATCAAATGCCACGAGAGGCTTTTTAAAATGGTCAAAGTATTTCTGACGTGCACGAAATTCAAAGGGTTCTAACTCGAGAAATGCTATTCAAGTAATTGTGACAATTGTACACACAAGCGATCTGAAAATTTTGGAATTAAATTCAACTGAAAATGAATAAAATTGTTAATTAATTTTCTTACTTATAAAATTTTATATTTTTATAAATAAAATTATTTCAATCAAAAAATGTTATAAATTATATAAAATAAAATAAAAATAATTTAAGAAGGGCTCCGCGGTTTCATGTGGTTCCTTCCAGCTCCCACAAAAAAAAAAAAAAATACACCCATGGGATCTTCAAGATGCCCACAGGATGCCTCCGTCCACTAAACACAACCAATACCAATCAAACCCCTCGAGGAGGGGAAATTCCCAGGAGCAAAGCCCCACCCTCCCTCCACCCTCGCCCCACGTAAGGGCAGGACGAAGGTGGCATGTGGGTGCCTTTTGTGTCCTACATGAAGCATCACCTCTGTAGGACCTCCCTCCGGTCAGTCCTTATCCAAACACGTTGAAGCATGGGGGATATAAACCGAGAAACAAACAATACTAAAACTCAGAACTCAACCTCGACCGACATTTGTGGAAGTGGAACTTTAGCCTTTACCTTTATCTTTATCAGTGCTACATCACTGCTTTGTTGATTTTAGAAAGAAACAAATTTTAAATTGCTTTACATGCAGCTGCAGCCATATGATTAGGTATAGGCAATACAGCATAAACTATAGTTGGAGTGATGATGTTTCCACATACCATGCCTGCGGCTTAAGTAGAAGATACCTCCCAAATTCCAAATCCTTCTCTCTCACAGGGATGCAAGAGAAGCAAAAAGGGTTTCATAAGTGTTAGAGCAAAATTATTTATATATATACAATAGATAACAAATTCAATGATGGATAGTATTCAATTTAGAACACGATGAAGCAATTTCACGATGGATGCAGACACTAGGATTAGGTAGCAACAGGACACGACTTATTTTAGTACCTATGGAAGTTTTTGGTATTATTTTTTGCTAAAGAAAGAACAGAGTAACATGGATAATGTTCAGATCATATAAATGCTTGCAGTCCCGGGTCATGCAATTTATCTAGTTCACATCTCCTACCCTCTACAACTTTATTAATGATCTGGAAAAGGAGACCTTTGTTAAGTTATGAAAGGAGGAGATTATATGTACCAAAAAAAAAGGAGGAGATTATCTTGACTTGGAAAGCCTTCAAATGGCGTGTAATGGGGGAAAATACATGAGACAGAAAAAATAGCAGCTGCAGCTTGTCAACCTGATAAGAACATGACGAAGAGTTACTTGGCTGGCATTTGGAAACATAAAATTACAAATTCGAAAAACCATATAGACAAACATGAACAAAAACTCTTTTAGTAGGACTAAAATGCACCAGAGGAAGACAACAAAGGGAGAAAGAGAGCCCCTGCCTAAACCTTGCTTACATCCTCGCATGAGCTCCTAAACATGTGTGTGCCCACAATCTCACCGTCCCCCTCCCCATGCGTGCATCTGCATGAGAGCTAGTTATCCAAATGCTTAATTCCGGCTGAAGATAAGGAATTAGATGAAGGTGCCCCCCTTTTTTGCTAAAAACTGTGGCTGTTCCATGGACAGCATGCACAAAAATCTCTGGAATATCCTTCAAAAATTTGCTAGTCCAAGTTACCAACACTGGACTCTTCATATGCATGCTGCTCTGAATCAGTGATCCTCAGGACATCTATAGATAAAAGCACCCTTTTTTGGCTCAAAACTATGGCTATTCCATGGACAGCATGCACAAAAATCTTAGGAAATATCCTTCCAAAAGTTTCCTGTCCAGCTTACCTGCATTAGAGTATTCATATGAGTGCTGCCCTGATTCAGTGATCCTCTGTTCATCTATTCCCCAGCATCAAGGACTTTGGTGTCAAAGCCACACTATAGCTGAGTATGGAACAGCCAAACAGAACAAACCTGATGAGTATCCGGAGGACCACTTCCCTAAAGGACCACTTCCCTCACTACCTATTGCATCAAATATATTCAATGACGTTAAGTTAGAACTAATGTTTTTAGTAGGGGGTTTTTACTGCCCATTATATCTTCAGAACAGAATCCAGACCATGCCGATGAGACTAGGATAATCTACTGCTGACACTATTAAACAGTCACCTGCTGGATAACTACAGTTTGCAGCACGTTGCATGCCTCAGGAAGAGAAATCAGAGATGAATTATACAGACAAACTCACAGCGACAAAATCTATGATGTTATACCCTGAACCTTTATTCAAGAGATTGATCTCAAGCGAATTCGTTGCCTTGTTCCCAAATCAGTTATTGTGAGGACATCTCAATTACAGCTTAGCAGCTTATATGGTCCTTCATTGTTGCCTAGGTAAGAACTAGCAAGGTTCAAGCAGTCCTCCACTTCCTAGAAGGAAGAGTTATCTTTTGTTCTTCCTTCTTTTTTCTTTTTCTTTTTTATTTTGGGCCTAAGATCGGACAAGTTCTTAAAACTAGAAGCCAAACAGAAGACGAAACCAAAGGGCTGAGGGCAATAGGGGTGAGCATGGTATGGTTAACTGTACCAAACACCTATTTCCTTTACCTTTACCCAAAAGACGATAATTGATTTTTTATTACCATTATCATATTGGAAAATTATATTTACCATTACCATATACCATATGGTAAAGGTAACAGAAATTTCTACAATTAACAAAGGTAATTTAAAATTTTAAATAGATGAATTACGTTAAGAAACAAAATGAAAAAAAAAAAATCAGAGCCACTAAAGAAAATATCAACGTGAAAAAAGGAAATATCAAAGTGCTTTCCCAGGGTATAATTTTCACAGTTTGAATGCATAAAGCTACTGACTAATCAGTAAAATTGACTACCTACCAATCATAGTAGAAATAAAATGAACTTTTATAGATGGTGGATCTGTGAAACGCAAGGCTACTAAAGTTTGAAATAAATACAAGAAAGAATGCATCAATGCTGAACTAGAATGAAAAGAAGGGAATGTGTTTGGTAGCAAAAAGACTATTTTGTCCTTACTATTTTTATACTACCCCTAATATAGTACAATACTGTAATTTATAGTTTATTGATATCAGAAAAATGACAATTCACTTTCCAATTACAGTTATCATATTTCTCAAAAACTATGGTAATTATACGATTTTACGATAACAATATGGTTTATATGCTCTCATAAAAGATCAACGCCTACTTGCTCATGTATCATGTCATTCTTACCGAATGTTCCATCACAACAACAGATTTTTATCCAACCCCGACTCGGAAGATGATCTTTAGCATAAGCTTTTCAACAAGTCATTGACCGAGCAAAGGATATTAGCCTACAAAGAGGCAACTGCTAGACCAGGTTTCAAGATTAAGAAATGTGGAGATTCTTCACCTGCTCATGATCGAGACTTTGCTGCCTTAGAGGGCCAGCTACATAATTTTCATCTTCACATCAGTTTTCCTCTTATTTCTTGCACTTACTTATGATAGAATCAACAGGAGTTTTGAGAGTAAGTGCTGCTACAGAGAAAAAAGGAAAATTAGTAAGTTAAGAATAAGGCAAATGAACACCAACCACATAATAGAATAATGGATCATAATGGACTCCAAAAACTAACAACTTCTTGATCTAAGAGGTTCAATTAATATAGAGTTGATGTTTTTAGATACCTAATGTGTAGTATCCATCCTCCCATTCATCTGTTTTGAGTGTGCCTATGTATTTTCTCGTTTGGGTGGGGCGGGGGTTCATTCTGCTGGCAGCAGGGCAGAAACAGAACTTTCAAAACCAGACACTTTGACTGAATTAAAAGAACCCCAAGCTGGCACGACATACAATTATAACCATCCTTTCAAGCCAGAAGCAGATCCAATCATAAATGCATATTGATATCCAATGTGACAAGTGGCAATTGTGGGATACTTACGCACCTGGTCAAACCGTATAAAGAGATTTTAAAGTTGCAGCTACACTTCCTCCATGTTTATTTGGTCTTTATCCCACTTGGTGGCCATGCCATGAAATTTGACATGTCAACTCCATCCCGAACAGTATCAGTCATTGGCACTCGTTTAGATGGAGCCAAGCTTCCATAAGTCAGTTCAGATGCCATGACAATTGAGCTGGATACCTTCAGAAAGGCCACAAGCATAACACCCAGACATATGCTAATGATGAACATTACATTTATATTCTGTAGCTATTATATTACTAATTTTTACCCTTTCAAACTCCCTCCCCCCACCCTCCCCCCCCCCCCCAACAAAAAAAAAGACAGAACACAACAAAACTTAACAAAATGTTGCAAAGAAGTGCCATGTGCATTAGTTCTGCTCTCATTTGTGAAATTACAAACTCGTTCCAATAACCCTAAGTTAAAGTTGTTGACCAGCTACAGGGGAGAGGGCTTTATGAGCATCAAGATAGTAAAAACCTTAGAGACAGAATATAAGTGAAGGATGGACATGGATAAAGAAGAGAAATATCAAAAACAAAAAAAAAAAAACAAAAAACAAAAAACAAATATTAAATTTTTGCTTATCTGAATAGATTGAAGAATCATAGCAGAAAAAAATCATGTTTATAGAATTCGCAAAAGAGAAACCAAAGAACTAACTGACAATGAGCACAAATTCATTTCAAATGGGAAGAGCAATCACAGATTAGATTGTAAATTTCTAATGGCATAGGGAAATGAACACATACCACCTACCTATTCCCCAATTCAAGTTGCAGATAGGATGTCACAGTTGGAGTCAACTCAACTGCTTTTCAATAGGTGGTCCAACCAAGCAACTTGTTGGTTGATATAAGTGCTACACTTCATATTAACCAATTTACCTCACATAAAAAGGACTGCACATTATATAAATACTTGGTATTCCAAATGGAGGTTGCGGTAGGCATGACTCCAAAACGGAGAAGCCGGCAATAAAAATAAACAGAAACAGAAGTATTCAAACTTAATTATGTTGCGATTCAACTCCAGAGATTCTTGGTGTGTACTCCATCAGAAGGATACTAGCCCAGGTCAGAAATCTTCAGCTCAGTTCAAAGCATTTCTCTATTTTTTTTTTCCTTATTAAAATTCACAACAAATGGGAATTGGTCCACGTGTCTCACAATGATGAAAAAACCTATTTTTCTCCCTGAATGATAAATTTACATTCAAACTTCATGATCTAGGATAAATACTCGAATGAGAAGACTTGGTAAGCAACAAACGATGGACACAAAGAACCAGAACTCTTGAAGTAAGGGTGTGGCTGGTTTCAAGTGTAAGTAAAGACGGAACCGGTCATAGAGAAACAAACGGACTCTTGCTTTCAACATTGAGCTCTCATAGATTTACAATTTTCTTAGGTAAGTTATGCATACACATGAGTGCAGACACTACCATCCACCAACTACAGAAGGTAAACAGTACCTCTGTGTATGTACCAGATTGATCTATTCTTGAGAATATACGCCGGCAATGGCAAATTGTAATTCCAAAGAGATGTCTTCAGTTGAGATTTTCGAAACAGGACGTTCTTCACCTTAGTCAGTGGAAAATTTGTCTATGCCAGAATCACATTCTAACATCACCATTGCCAATGTAAGCAGTTAAAACTATGGCACTCTCCAAACATCAAAGCCGAAAACTTGAATGACAAATGAAGTTATGAGAAGGTGCGACTACCAGATTAAGAATCTCTCATTGGCGCCCCTAAAATGGTGGGCAGGCAATAAAAAGAGTATTCAATCATACACTCATGGAGTTCTAGAAAATCAATGTAGGAGGAAAATAGAAGTGGGTCCCCTGTCTTTCATAGTGCTATTTATCATCGCCGCACTAAAAGTTCATGAGATTTGCATTCCAAAACACAAAAAGCCACAGCAAATTGAAGGAAACCAACACCATATATAACTTAAAATCTTCTCCTTTACATGTGTAGTCAACAAAAATGATGAATAAAGTGTATACAGAAGTACAAGAACCTTTAAATTAACCCGCCACCAGAACTTAGGTAACTCACCGGAGCTTCCTCCTGGATTTGAAGGGACGAAGTGATGGCGGTGAAGGAGAAAACTCAACAGGTAAGTGGGGTGTCTCCAATTCACCTGCAAGCATTGCTACCACCTCTTTCATACAGGGCCTATGGGCAGGCGATCTTTGTATACAAAGCAATGCAACAGTAATACAACTAACAGCCTGTTCCTTATCCAATCCCTGGACATTCTCATCCACCAGATCAAGAAGCTTTCCGGCACGAGCAAGCCTGCGAGCCCATGAAAGAAGGTTCGCCTTCTGGTACTCAGATACAGGGGAGGCACTCACATGAAGTGGCCTACGACCAGATATAATAACTAATAACAAAACCCCGAAACTGTAAACGTCACATTTCTCAGAAACTTGCCCAAATTCACCTACACCGTACTCAGGAGCAACATAGCAAACAGTCCCTCTCATACTAGGAGTGCTACTAACACCACTTTTAGGGGTTTCTCCACCAGAATCATGGCTAATTCGTCGACCCCTAAACAATTCCCCACTTATCCCATCTAACCACCAATCAATACTTCCTCTACTTCCACTTCTACTCCTACTCTTCCTCCTCCTCCTCCTCCTCTCCACGTAAAAATCATCGTCATCCCAATTCTCTCCATCAACCACATTGGCCAATTCACCTTCCTTTTTCTTCTTCTTCTTCTTGTTCTTCTTCGCGAGTTCATCGCAATACTCCTCCTTCCACCACTCTCTTGGCGGTCTCCTCTTCTCCTTCTTGGACACTGACACCTTATTCTCATCATCCATCAATTTCCACCAATCAACCCTCCTCTTGCTCTTCTTCTTCTCCAATTTCCCAACACTAGTGGATTCCAAATTTTCCCTAATCCAATCACTCCTTGGTCTTTCCTTCTTAATCTCACTCCCAATCCACTCCATCACATAATCTTTCACATTACCCTCACTACCACCTCCATAATCACTAATCTTCCACCAATCTTTTCTATTATTTCCACTCTCGACACTAACCCTATCCAATCTGTCCAGAATCGGCTCACTCGGCGAAGCTTCCGCCGTAACCGGCTCCGGTGACGTCAACACAGCCGGAACTCTAACAAAATTCTCCGGCGACGGTTCCACGCGAAATTCCTCAAATGCCGTCGTTTGGCTCTCCGTATCACCAAGCGCGGAGTTATTATCCTCTGTAGCGCACACACCATTGCCTTCAACAACAACAACAACGTCCTCCTTCTTCTCTTCTAATTTACTCTCTGTAACTGTAATTTCGATCTGATCTTCCGACTTTACCCTCGCGAGACCGAAATCAGCGATACTCGCGTTGAAATTCTGATCAAGCAAGATGTTACTGGGCTTGATATCACTGTGAATCACCGGGGGGTTACAACAACTGTGAAGATATTCTAGACCTTTCGCTATATCGACTGCGATTTGAACTCTTGTTTTCCAATTCATGAGTTCCGGTCGCTTTTTCCGAAGCAAAGCGTCTTGTAAGCTTCCGTTCTGCATCAGCTCGTAGACGAGGATCGTTCGTCGCCGTTTCCGGTCGTTGCAGAAGCCGAGAAGCGACACAATTCGATCGGAATCGACTCTTCCGGCGAAGAAGAGTTCGTTCTGGAATTCGCGTTCGCCTTGGAGAGAACCGGAGTCCATGACTTTGACGGCAATTTCTTGGCCGGAACTTAAGGTTCCAGCATAGACAGGACCGAAGCCGCCTTGGCCGAGACGGCGAGATTCGGAGAATGATGACGTGGCGCGGCGGAGAGTAGAGTAGGAGAATTGGTACGGGGGTTTGGATGAGGTTTGGGACTTTTTGGATAGTTTGGGAAAACACAAAGCGAGCAGAAAGAAGACGGAGAAAGCGGCGGCGACGCCGCCGGATATTGGAGGGAGGGTAGCTTCGGTGGGGGGAGCTACAGGAGGTGTTACTGTGGGCCTGGGAATCAATGGCGGCGGTGATAGGTCAGGGCGGGACGGCATCGTTTTGTGTTGAGAAGAAAAATCTCTGACGATTAAGAATGAGATTCCATATAAGTTCTGAGAGAGAGAGAGAGAGAGAGAGAGAGAGAGAGAGAGGGGGGGGGTGTTGAAGAAGAAGGAGCACTCAAGTTTTGTGCCGAATTTGTTTTTGCGGATTAATGGAGTCAGCTGTTTCGTCTTCAATGGAAAGACAGAGTCATTGAGAGTTGAGAGTTGAGATGCCGCTTTTACCCTTTTACTTCTTATATTTACGTTTGTGGTCTCTTCAAGATGCTTCTATCATTTATAAGCCCTTGCTAAGTTTTTTCTTTTTCTTTCCTTGGTTAGGAGAAATTAGAAAAGAAATGATTTTTTGCTATTTTCATTTTTATAGGTCTGAATACTTTGAATGATGTTTCTTGAATTATTATTTAATAACTATTGTTATTTATAAAATATAATAATAAATTAATTAGTAACTATTACATAATAATTCAATTGCTATGTCTATTATGTGTATTAATATTCATAATAATTTAAAAAAAATAATCTATGAATTTTTTATAATACCGTTCGGATGTTCTTTTTCTATAAAAAAGATAATGTGTTGCTACTCTTTTTATATCCAATTTTGTACACTCTAATTTAGTCTCATTTTCTACATTCATATATAAAATAAATACTACAAAGGAAAGAGCTAATATATATTTTAACTATTTATATTAAATTTTTTATTAATAATTAAAACATATATACAAAAAAAGTAAATTACAGTATACAAATAGGAGAAATAAAAGGAGGAAGAAAACTAAAACAATGGAAACATGAGGGATATGGGAGCAATGAAATTAAATATAGCTCAGATAATAATAAAGAAAGAAAGACCAGGTCGAAAGCAGGTCGGTTGGAGGTGTGCGTGAAGGGTTTGCCTTTTGTCAATCTTTCATCAACTCCGCTTGTTTTTTCGTGTGGGGCGGGACCAACATTCGTACAAGAAGCCAAAAACTTCCAACCTCTCCCTTTGCCAGCCCACGGTGGGTTTCCTGAGCCCACAACTCGACCTTTCTCATTTATGTCACCGTCTCTTGCTTAAAGAAAAATGAAAATAAACATCGCCACAAATATATCACCCAAAAATTTCAAAATCAATTAATAATCATTTTAGTCTATATTATATATTTTTAAATTTACAAAACTTTTAATGATAACAGCAAAACTAAGCTGTGTTTTTTTTATATAAATTATCAAATTTTAATAATTATATTGAATTCGATTAAATTTAATTTGAGTCGGATTAAATTTTTTAAAAGATAAATTTTTTTCATATTTATTTTAAATTTTAATTAAAGAATATCTACGTTGAATTATTAAATCAAATGATAATTGATTTCTTTAATCTTCAATTGCTAATTTAATCAGGAGAGAGAGAGAAGGTGGGGAAGCTGTCCGATACACCTGCCCCCAAGAATAGCTAGAAGTCTAGGACCACATGAGTGCCCCCTACCTCCACAAGAAATATTCTCCGGTCCCGTACCTCAAAGTCACACCTATTGAAAAATTTCATGGTGTTTTTCCTCACAAAATGACGCGTTTTAGGTTTTCTCGTGAAGGCATCATTAATGTCAGTGGCACTGTCACTGTCTGCCTAAAGGTCAAGAGAGAGCTCCTCTTCCCCTCCGTCCGGGCAAAACTATCTTCTAATTGGTTCCACACTTTTGCACAAGGAAATTTGGCAATATGCAGATTTTCTTCCACCCACGTGTACCTTTTTGCCTTTTTTTTTTTTTTTCATTTTTTACATAAAAACGTAAAAATTATAAAAATATGTATATTTATAAAAAAAAAAAAAACAAATACAAGATCTCAAGTTAAAAAAAAATATTTAAGTATAAACTCTTTATCATTTAAATATCCTTACAAGAATCATGTTTCTTTTTACTAATATTATCGTATTATTATGTACTAAATTTAATAATCATTCTGGTTCACCGGCATGCCATGATCAATTTTGATGCAATGATATACCTTTGAACAAAGCATATAAATAACAAAGGAAATCAGGTAATAAAAATAAAATAAATTTAAATAATCATAATAGAATGATGGACAAAGGAAAAATATTCTATTAAGATTAGTTTGAACAGAAGGATCTTGTACGCGGTGATGACATATGTTTGCCCGGTCAAATTGTATAGCATGAAGTCAATGACTCAGAATTTTCAAAAAAAAAAAAAAACTCGGTTGTTTCAAACTCAATTCAGTGGCAATTTCCTCAGATTGAATATGTACCGCCTCAAATCAAATAACCTCACAACCCGACCGCACGAGGGTGACCTTTATTATTAATCCTCACTAAACTAATTAAACTATTCTTATTAGTGATGATTTGTATATTTAATTTCAACTTTTTTTTTGGGGGGGGGGATTATCATTAGGGATTTCAAGTAAAAATCATTATCTTCAATGTAAAAATAAGTTGAGACAATTCATAATTAAATTATTATTTGATTCGGTAATGGACCCGGTATGTCAAATTTATGAATGAGTTAAACTTTATAACTCGCATCAAATTAAATCGAGTTTGAATAAGAGGGTATTCGACTAATTTATTTTATAAATTGACTCGATATGGTATAATTTAATAATTTATATAAAAATTAATAAGATTCATCTTATAATTTTATCAGGTAAAACATAGATTGAAAAAAAAAAGCCCAAAAACAAAATCAATAATGAACTTTCATGTAACCATCGCGGGTAGCATAGCATATGTGGATGTTTCATGCAAATTGATAGCCATACTTTACCTATTAATTTTAATTTTTCATTTTGGAAAGTTTTGCTTTTGATATTAAGTTTTTATATTATTAATTAGCAGATTATACTTACTTTTTAAGAGTAAATGATTACTTTGATTTTATTGTATATAGTTTATTAATTTTTTATTTAAATTTCTTATTTCATAATTCTAATTAATTAAATCAATGTATAGGAGTTCATAAGCGAATCAACTCGTTTAAAAGTTTAGCAAGCTTAGTGTGAAATGAATCCGATCTAAATCCACAAGCACCAATCTAAATCCTTAGGTCAAACATTTCGGTGTGAAGACTATTTCAAGTCTGCCGTAATCATGGGCGAAACCCATTTGGGGCAATCCAGCCAGATGAGGTCCACATGAATGTCCCATTCAATATTCAAACTACATTTCACAACTCAGATTGATCGAGGAATGAACTCAGCAACAAATAACACTGGCACAATGGTCATCTTCCAATCGGAGAGCAGCTGGTTCGTGGGTTGATGGGTTAAGGTAGACAAACTATGACCCATACTATGAGACAACTTAATCACCAGAACCATCCGTGTCTTGCATCTATGGCTTTCAAGTTGCTTGATACAAGAGGCATTGTCCCATACAGAGATACAAAGTCGTTGAGACATTTGTTTCTTTCGTAACTGTGCCCTTGAAGACCGCTTATGCCTGTGGATCCAATTTCATATATTTTCCCTGCAATGTTCATTCCAAAGTGATCTCACAACGAAGTAGAAAATAAGATAAATCGAAAACAAGATAATAGATGAGGATCCATCCAAACTAAAACAAACTAAGATCATTCTAGAATCGTTACTGTGGAAAGTCTCATTTATCATCTTAGATGAACGCTAGTAATCAGATTGCAAAACCTCAACTTGGATCATTTTCTCTCTATTTTGTCTTCTACCATCTTATATTTTTCAACTACAGTAAAAAGTTTTATACTAAATTTATCAATGAATCAATAATTTAATTCATTGAAAAACTCATCTAAGTTCGACTTAACCTCAAGTTTTCCAAATAGGCATGCTTTTAAAGCATCAAATCCGTCTACTGCCCGGTACATGCCTCTCACTCGAGTGCGTATACTTATAGTTTGAGGAAAGAACTTTATCTATGATAGAGATCATCTTCAATTAAACCATTTGATTTCATAGCTATACCTAGAAGGGAAAAATTCCAGGTCATTTCATTCTACATCCCTAGGCAGTCATGCCCTGTAATGTGGCATACTTCAGTCATTAAATAATAATAATAATTTTGAGAAAATGACAACTGATGTATAGAGTCTCAAAGCAACAACAAGAATTAACTCCTAATATTCTCAATATGTGCAGCAGTATTGTTTTCTATACCGTCTTGTTTTACTCAATTGCAGTCCCAGAAAAGTCCCCGAGAGTTAGTATATATGCACGAGGATGCCTAAGAGGAGAATGGGGGAAAAAACCACATCATAGACATAAAAAAGTTCAGAGAACCAAAGATGTCATTCTAGTCTTGTACTGTTCTCCACAAAATTAATACAAAAGCTCATGCAAAGGAATGAAGGATTACAGTATGGCAGCGATGTGTAGTAGCTTTCTTGCATAAAGCATTCAGTTGTTTTTCAACTAATGCATAAGAATTAAGGAAAATCTGCATATGAACATAGGGGTTTTTTATCACAATTTTGATTTCCGACTCAGATCAGCAAGGACAATCAACAAACCATATAAGAGCCCACATAGTCATGCAGCTGTATGTTCTAGCTATCACATCCAGGCTAACAGAGTATATTGACCTTGAACTGATAAGTAAGAGCAAAAAAAAGTTCCGCACTTGGACTATTGGGACTCATAAATTAAATCAATACGAAGATGAGGACCAAGAAGACCACGAGAGCTCACAAGGGTTAGCAGTCAAATGATGATATTAGAATCAGCTTGTAGATTAACAATTTTACTGAATACACATGCAACCAAATATGCTGTCTTACCTTTGACCCATATAGGAGCAGCATCTGTAGCATTGGCAACAAGCAGAGACATGGCAACATCTTCACAATTTCTGCTTGCAAAGAAGGGGGAAAATAAATATAGGAACAAGAAATAGCTGATAAACATTTATTATATGCATACTCGATGAGAGAAAATTAAGCTATCCAAGCAGACCTCTCTTTGGTTACATAATCATGAATCGAGGAGGGCATGCTGTGTGTATACAAATCTAAGTACGTTCTGTGAAAGAATGCTGCTTTTGTGAGAACCATACTGTAGGTGCCCGTCCACCAAACTGACCACCATCCTCCATATTTGTAATATGAAACACCATTCTTCTGAACAATTCAAGGATAATAAAGGCTTAATACACACAAAAGCAGATTTCTCTTTTTCAGCAAATTCCGTCTGTGTGTGCTCAAGCACCTGTTTTTAGGCTTGAGTTTAAAGTCATAAAGTAATTGGAATAGACAAACAATTTGAATCATATGTATTCAAAAGACATAGCTCAACGACTGAGTGCTGCTACTTTCTTACTTTAGTTTTGCAAGCATAAAACAAAAAATAAATTAAAACTGAAAAAATTGCATAATGTTCTCCCAAGAACAATTACTACAAACTGAGTTTTAATCCCAATTTTTGAGATCGGCCGTTTGAGAGACCAAAATAGGAGAGAGGAGTTCTCCCAAGAACAACCAATTAGCCAAATTATAAAGAACAAGTAGTTATTTAGTAATTATCCCAATCCGTCCTAACCTTAAGATAATGAATGATGGTGAGTAAATGAAAGTTCACACAAGATATAAAACCACTAACCTCTTTGAGCAGCCAATGCATCCGAGGAACAAACCCCACCATTGTAGATGGAGCAGTTTGCCAAACGGTAAATGCAAAATCAAGAGTCGAACAAGGAACAATGACATCATCATCGACTGAGAATATTGCATCAGTCTGGAGATCCAGAATTGGCTTAAATCTGTTATTTAGAGTATTCTCATCATTCAGGTTAAACCTAAAGTTTGGTATGTGATCTTTGTTGGACTTTGACAGGACAATATTCTCAAGAGAAGCTTGTAAACTGTCTGATGGAGGGTCCTCTTCACTCCATACAACACGTATAGCATTGGTCCCTCTGCAGGATGCATAATGAGCAACAGATTGCTTAAGAAGAGAATTTCGCTTCCACGTATTTATAAGCACCGTGTAGTTGCCTCTGCTTTACATAAAAAAGAAACTTATGATCATTAATAGTCAAGTAGAATACACAACAAACATCCAACCAGAAAAAGGATACAAACATCAACATCTACAGGAAAAAAAATATTATGTATGGAATGGACATCTAAAAAGAATGTCTCCCAATCATGATCTTAGAAAAAGGCTAAGCAAAAAAGGGTTTTATGGCCTTATATACTAGTAGTTCTTTGATTGTTATCAAGTGATGTAAACAGCACCATAAAACTTAAGTAGCTGAAATGATCAATAGAGACAAAAGGGTGCAAAAGAGAAAGCTAACACCATGCTAAGATTTTCAAAATATACGTATTATTCCAATTTCCTTCAAATTTCATCATTTGGGTCTCCATTATACAAGCCCAAAACACCCTCATCAACACAGACCGATAAGATTCAGGCAGAAAGAAGACCACTCAGCAATTAAATCAAACATGTAATGGCAGAGGAACGAGAAAGTACGGAACTGCAAGTATATACCTTGAGGAATCAGAAGGGTAAGGTTCCCAACCCATCCATGAACTGAGTCTGGTCGAGATGAACAGGAGCGCGCAGAGAAGGGAAAAAGCGGAAAGAAGTCTAACTTTGGAAGTACAAGCAGAGAGACGGAAACGGCGTAGAAAAAGATGCGACGTCGGGTTGTATGGGCCTCTGTTTGCTGCCTTTTCCTTTGCCGGAGAATAGAGGGCGTCGTAAGAATTATCTTCGAGGCGGTCTCTTATCATCACCGCCATGCTCGCCAGTGTTTATCAAACGTAATTGTCTATTCAATAAGTGGTTCCGATCAAGTTCAGTGATCCAGCTCCTCCCAATTTATCAGATCGGGAGATATTTAATTCCAAATTCCAAATCCCAGAGCTGGATTCGGAATTGGATTTGGACGAAATGGGTGCTCTGTACATGTGAAAGTTCGCATGTATGATTTTTTTAAAAAAATACTAAACTTGATTCCCAATGATTTAATTGAGATTTATCTGGAAAAGAATGATTCTTCCATTTTAGGTTGACTTAAACCTCGAAATGGTCTGGATGACCAGGCTAATACCATTAGCACTTCATCGTAACGAGAAAAAGTTTAATACAAAACATATTTAATTAAATGATAATTTTAGGCTTTTAATTAAAAAAAAAATTAACTAGTGCTTGTTATGTAATTTTTACTTTAATTTAAAAATATTATTACAACTAAAATATAAATCAAGGAAATTAGATTTTACTAGTAAAATACATTGAATAGATGCAAATTAACGAAAACTAAGATTCAACCCAGACCTGAGTAAAGGAAAACCTCAAATTACATGCATAGGCAAAAGCTGTTATAACAGTTCGTTGGATAATTGTTAATGTTAAGTTTAGCATCCAGAATCTTGAATGCATATGTATATCTCTACTCTCTCTTGTTATACACACACACACACACACACACACACACATACACACACACATATATACATATACACATAATCTTATCTTTCTTATTATATAAATATGTTCTCTGTACCCCTCTATATATAAAATTTTTATCTCATTCGAAATACAATTATATAAACACCTCGTAAAAAATTATCAATCTTTATGAGAATAAAATGACTATTACATTAAAAAATATTTCACATTAAGAAAAATCATAGGAGTAAAGATTACCTCCGCAAATTCCCAAATGGCACCTTAATGTATCTATTCCATGTGTCCTTTTGTTTTTTCACAAGGGCACATATCCTTATCCTGCAAAGAGTGCACCTTGTATTTTGGATATTGAAGAAAATCTTTAGGGATTAATCTCTTCCCAGGGAGGACACCAAAACACCCGCCCCGGGGGGAGGGGCGGGTTTTGACTTGGTTTGTTTGTCAAATAAATGTACACAGAATTTGACAAAGAATTTGTGGACCACCCCGGTCAAGCAAGCTATCATGCATATATAGTAAACTAAGTATCGATGTATAAATGAAACTACCCTATATGCCACACCATCCGGAGAATCAAAAACTCTGCTGGAATGAATGCCTAATCATTGGCTGTACCAAAGCTGGATTCCTTACATGTCACACACTCTGTTGGCTGACAATGGACTGAATGGTCTGGTAAGATCAGGAACAAATCCGGTGATGCATGATTTTAACAAATAGATAAAAGAAGACAACAATCAGTAAGAAGGTTCAATGCAACATCCAGCAATAAAACCTGCCTGGAGACAATTATCTTTGCAATATGGGGCTTTATTATCACCAGACTTTCATCCATACTCAAAGTAGCGAATCATATTACTAGGGAAAAATTGGCCATTGGCCAGAATGGTATATTCAACTTGAGAAACAGTTCATCACACGCGAGGAAAAAACAACCAAAATTGGCTAACCTATTTTTGATCTTCTTTGCATTTTATAACCTGCTTAAAAATCAAAGAAAGGTATTTAGCTCCTTAAAATAAACCTATCTATGCTATCCATGTGGTTTTGGATATCACGAAACCGTTTATATTGACAGGTGCTCCAAGAATACAAAGGTTTACGCCCAATGGACATTACCTCGTGCATTTCTGCTTCTGTCTCAGTTCCTCCTCAAATCAATAACAATAACTGATATGTTGTCCGCACTTTTTTGGGCTAAAGCCAGTCTAGTGAGAAGTGCTGCAGCACTGGCAGTTCGGGATGGGTACAAGGCTCCAAGGCAATCATCTTTTTGAGACTCCACACTCTGGTTTCTTTGAACATCAGTGTGATTCCCATCTTGAAGACACTGAGAAGCTACCTCACAAGTCAAGTTATTTGACAGCACATGGCACAAACCATCACCGGTGATGATAAACCATGATCTTCAGGGTCCCTCCTTGTGAAGGAAACATCAGGGTCTGCTGTCAAATACGGTTTTAGACACCTGTCACCTGCACAACAAAGGGTGAAGAGAGATCAATCAAACAGCCAATGATTGGATGGGAAACAACGTATCAAACAGGCTTTGGGTTGTGATTAGATGAAGGTTTGCCCTACTAGGAAGGGAGCATCGATTTCTAAACAATAATTTTTTTCACGAAGAAGAGTCCTATTTTAATAAGATTCTTGTTTAAAATCTATGCAATCAGAATCCCTTTTAAGAAGCAACTAAGAATCCGCACTTATTCATAAGACAAACAAACAAAACCGTAAAGCTCCATGAATCCTGAAATATACTTTGTCACCAAGGTCAAATCAAATGGAATCATGTTAAGTGCAATACCTCAGGAGCTGCTACTGCAGAAGTGATGCTGAATGCAATTTCTCAGGAGCTGCAGCTGCAAAAGATGCTGATATGTTGCTGACAAGGATGCTGATTTAACTGAAACTTTGCTGGCAGCTGATAAAAATATGCTTAAAACAAATCAATCAAAAATCAGTTAAGAAGATCATGTGAAAACCTGATTTTCAAGAATTTGATTTCAAATTTTTTAGCTATTTGTTGTTAGTTATGATCTTAACATTATTCTCCAATTTATGCTCATTTCAGCTTACATTTTTCAGTATAAATTGAGGTCTATGATTGAATAAAAAATAACCTTATGCAATCTGAAAATTTTTTGTTATTTTAGCTCCTTTGGCACTTTGTTTCTATCAAAAAACCCAACAAATCATCATGAATTACTATCCTTTAAAAACACGCACCTTTACATGTATCTACATCAAAGGAAAGGAGAACAGAGTACTTTCATTTAGTTTAAATTTTCAAATGTACCTCAAAGAGACCAATGGTGACAACATGATGGCATGATCAACCCACCTGAAGAAACAACTTGAACCAGTATAAACTAACTGCTAATGTATCTCAAAAGTACTAGCCTACTAATACTTATTAGGCAGAAGTCTTTCTACAATGGGCAGAATATAAAAGATTGACAATGGAGTCTCTAAGAATAAGATAATAAGTAGTTAAGAATAATATAATAAGCAGAATTAGATGAGAGACCGGAGATAATCTGCACAAAGACACCAAAGAAACGTGGATTTTGGCTAATGCAAGAAAATTTACGTCTCAAATTGGATGCATGGAGAAATTGTTCAACTCTAGAGTTTTCATTGTGGCACGGTTCAAAACATATGACTATGTAAGAAATAATTGAATGATTGCACGCCATTTGCTTAAAATCAGCATTATCATATATCAATTCCACATGGGCACAATGGAGAGGAAAAATCTTAATTATTGTGTTAAAAGCATAAATAATCAACACATAGAGGTCACATCCACACTATTTCTGATTTAAGGGTTTGACTGGTGACAACCACATCAACATATTTTCAAACTATTTCTGGTCAAAGTAATTTGCCATCCACGTTACGCTAACAAGGCCGGTCAAACCCCTTTGATTGGAAAAAGGTTTCGAGACAACCCCAAAATAAAGATCATTATATACTTAACACCATAATTAGAATTTCGTACATAATCAAATTTCAAGGTAACATAACCATATTCAGAAGAAAGCCTGTTATCATCGCAAGAAAGAAAGGTGTGTAAACCGCTCATGAAGCACCATATCACGCAATTTCCACATTGTTGAATACCATTCTCACTTTTGTTAAGGTTTTCATATTCCAATTCAACAAAATACAATTGACTAATGTTGTTAACTTTATACATTCTTATCTACTAAAAGATTCTTTCATTGTACTCTTTTTACTAACAATGAACTAATGTCTTGTGAAACGATGCCAAATTTACCTACCTTTTTTTTGGGGGAGGGGGGGGGGGGACTACGTTTTTTATGAATGCAAGAATCGCAGCTATTACCTAGAAACAATAAGAATCTTTTGAGTGTACACTGATAAGATCATCTCACCTGGTTCGCGCAATAGCCTAGTCTGAGATGATATTGTCAATGGGAAAGTAATGTTTTACCTATTGCACGAGACACTGCGAGAATTCCCTCAACTCGAGCTCCATTCACATGTATCACCCTCCCACTTAAGCCTTTTATTCTCCCCAATTCGTCTTCTCTGTCAGGCTGCAATAACAGAAACACCAAAAACAAAACAACGCAACCACGTGTCAGCTCCACAAGACCTGATCTCCACGTGTCATTGATATGAAGTTAGTACGCCATCCAAGGCCCACTCGCACCTTGTGATCGTCAGAAAGAGGAACGGCTATCCCCACGGCAGAGGTCCGCGAGCGGTGAGGACGGCGATGACGGCGGTCGAGCCTGCTAAAGCGACGGCCACTGGGTGCCAGCCGCATTTGTGCCCTAGGCTCCCGCACGCGCACGTGTTGGTTGCCGCTTCATCGACTCGGGAGTAATTTCTATGCAGGACTCTTCTCCATTCCTCCTCGCCCCCATCGTCTCCTTCTAGCACCCCTTTTTGGTCCTGTGAATTCCCACTCGAGGTCTTGTCCGTGGTACTCACGCCCTTTAGTTCTTCTTCCTGGTACACGTGCATTCTATCCCTGCACAGTATAGCCACCCGCAAAATATACGCACAAATTCTATCACTCTCCTAGGAAATCACGAAAATACCACCACATTCCTAAGATCCATAAAATAACACTTGAGCTTTATTGTCTCTTTAATCGTAAATTGGAAAAATGAGGAAAGTGAAAGCGAGATTTACGTGTGAGCCTCCATGCCCGTCGAAGACACCGAAGAAATGCAACGGTTGTCGCCGGCTAATTTCGGTCAAGCAGAAGGTCGTATGGACAGTTACGGCGTCTTCCATTTCTCTTGACTGACCGGAAACCGACATTGAAAACCGGAGCAGGAAAAGAAGCGTCAATTTCTTCGTTGGTCGGTAATGACTGAACTTCAACCAAATCTTCCTTGCAAGCTCCCTTAATTCCATCTTCGCGTGAGAAATAAACACTCTCTCTTCCGTTTCTTTTTCCGTTTCCATTCACATTCTCCGTCGGAAACGAGCTCGGAACAACAGATGCCATTCGCCGCATCTCGATCCTCCTGAGGCGATGCTCGCGGCACTTCTCCGCCTAATCATGGTCGTCGCTCGTCATTTTTCTGAAAATCTCTGTCATGTTCAGTCGCCAGAGATGATAAAGTCGCCGACGATGACGGTTATCATCTCTGGCGACTTCTTAAGAAAAAAACGCTTAAATTCAACGGAGCAAAGTTGAGATGTCTATGGGAGAGAGAAAACTGAAACGTGGGGTTTTTCTTGCGCAGAATTCGGGCACATGCCCAGGCTGCCCCTTCACCGACCGTAGTCTCATTTGGTGCCGACACGTGTCCCCGCGACCTTTCTTAATCTTGAAAGGTCTGCCGATTGTTTTCTTTTCCGGTCAATAAATCTTAACTGTGATATAATGAGTGCGGCGTGTACACGTGTCGAAAGCATTAGCCAAAGACCTTAATCGCATCATGGAGTGACAACTGTGCTCATTGGAGTCCGCCACGGAAGATCTTTGGACACAAACAGGTTGGATCCACCTCGGTACGACCACGATAACTCTCTCTCTCTCTGGGAGAAAAATGTTAGCTTTGAGTACGTGGCAAGCAATGGAGGAGCCAGGTTAGGAGGTGACGTGCACGGTCCCAGGTTGACACGAAGGAACATTGAGCTGTCGGAGACTGAGCGCCACTTCGCATCTCCCTGTCATGCAAGGGAAGTGAAGAAGGCCATGGCCCTTTTAGCCGTTGCATTTGAAAAAACAGCCGGTGTCTGCCGGTTTCCCCTTTCACTATCAAGGGTAGTGATAGGGCACGAGAGAGCTTTTTTTTTGGGGTGGCACGAGTTTTTCACCCGGTTGCAGAAGTTTTTGGCAAAAATCCTAGAGCAATATTGTGCGTATACCCAGCTATTCATTTTCTCACACAGTGAAAGTACTGGGCAATTTGAGAAAAACAAAAATCTTCACATACCCTAACTCTTGAGGTTCTTCTACATGGAAAGGGGACCAATAATGACATTCGAAAGTTTTTCACCGTTACAATTAAATTTCTAAACATACAACAAATACGATCTTCATAATTGACCAATCACAAAGCAATACAAGTTTCATGATGGAGAAAGACAGGAAGATGGAGAGCGAAAAAATTCTTAGAAAAAAATTTCACCGTAATGAGAAAGTAAAAATATGACTTTTGTTCTTTTATTTATTTTTTTTTTCAAGTAGAAAAACATTGTTGACCAGTTGTACTATTCTGTCTAACAACCGAATGTACAAACTATAAGCTGACTCTGGAATAGCAAATACAAGAGTATAATAATCTAAAAACACAAGATGCAAAATGATTTTGAAACGGAGATAAATGATGCAAACTATAATTCACTTATTAAATATTTTATATTTATTTATAAATAAATTTTATGAATCTTTTTAGTTAAAATATATCACGATCAAAATAATATAAAATATCAAATAAATATAAATAAATTAAAATAATACCGTGCACTAAAACAACAGCTCAACTGAAACAAGGTAAACAAGTTTGAATTGTGATAACATCAAAAATAAATATTTGAAATTTTATTGTAGTTCAGCTAATTTGGGTTATGAAAATTTTAACGGCTGCATAATTGTTTTGAAAATTTATTTTGAAATTTGGGTTATGATTATTAAAATAAAAATAAAAAATCATTTGTTTGAAACATGTCAAGAGAAGCAGGAAAGGAAAAAGGCTCATAAATTGATAGAGAGAGAAAATTGCACCAAACTAAAAAAAAAAATAATTAATTTTTAAGTTAACGTTTGAAAACTAAAATATGAGAATATATATAACATTTCCCCTTTCATATGTATAATAACATGGTAAAAACAAAACCATGGTAACGAAATTTGACCCTTTCTCAATTTTGAAGAAGAACGTATTAATTAATAAATAATATATAATAATTATTTTTGTAGTAACTATAAAAATAAAATAATTATTTATAAAAAAACTCGAATTCTTTCTCAATCTCCTTCGCAATTGATTCTGAGGGTCTTGTTTAACTGTGAAATCTGAATCAATAGCTAGGGTTTTGGATTTGGAGACGAGACGTGGGTTCAGTGCGATTTGGTATATTCTCGACCGTGTGTCGAGTTAATATTTAGAAATATTTTGCACATAACATAATCATTTGGATTCTTAATTTCCAATTTTCTGTTGATAGGGAATGGAAAAATCTGAAAAGGGTTTTCTGGTTGGCTATTAGGTTTTGGGGCTTCCTTTCTGAATTGAGTACGTGAATAGTAATGCATTTTGCAGTATTGATCCTAATTTTTATCATTCTAATTCTTTTTGCTTCTTTGATGAAAAGTGCTTTCTGTTTGGCCATTCCCTTTTGGGGGCTTCCGCTGTAAATTGGGTACATGTGAAAGGTATGCAGTCTCCTCCAATGATCATTAGTTCATTTCATATTTGTAGGAATTTGATCCTTCTTTTCGTTGTAGGCTTCTCTCTTTCTCTTTCTTGTTGATGGGTATCTACCATGAAGGCCGATGAATTCGGTTGAATGAATATTTGGCGGTCAGTTGCTTTTTTGATTCCTTATGTGTTTTGTGATGGCTTTTTTTGCCTGTTTTGGTTTACCCCGGGCTTTCTAATTTGATTTCTGTTTTGGTGTTTCTTTGTTGTTGCTTGTAGTTCTGTCCGTATCCATTTGGAAAAGAGCCAATCTGATTAGTATATCATTGTTTTAGTCTGATTAGTTTTGTCCGTACCATGTGCTGAATCCCTGTCTCATTAATTTGCATAGTGCTTCTTTATAGATCGCGTTTGAGGTTTAATTTTGGTATCCATTATCAAGTTATGTTGTCAGGGCTCTCTGAAATTCTCTGTTGTTAGCCTCATATTTGGCAGTTCTGATTCACTCAACAACCCTATTTTGTAATTCAAAATGATGGGATTCAATTGTTATTTTGAATAATGTGATAAAACTATGTTGCTTGGTTATTAATTGAGGTTTTCTTCTCTGCTGTAATTTGTGATGAATTGTTTTCTTTCGTAGGTGAGAAGATAAGTTTTAGTATTGCGGACTATGCTTAGTTTTAACAAAAGTATGCCCTTAACTAGATTGAGAATTTTAACTAGACCCCTTCGTGTGAATGTATTTTATTGTTTTATCCTTCTATTTTGTGTGCTTAGGGTGGACACTAGATCTTAGTGGTGTTATGTTGCTTGAGATGGCCATGGTGTTTTTCTTGTGTACATGATGTGCTAAGAACTCGTTACTTGTTCTAAATGTTTGAGTGTCATGGGGATGTTCAGAACATGATTCTGTTCTCTTTCCTTTTCCTCTTGTTGCACTTGGAGAAAATATAATCTATCTTAGTGATGTCTTCTTGCACTTGTCACTTGGATTAGGGTTCTTGCTTCTCAACTTTTTGGATCTTGTGCTGAAGTTGCTTTTGCAAGTATTTACATATATTTGTCAAAATTTTGAATTCTTACCTTTCAATTTTCTATTTCCAGGGAACAGCTACCTATTTTGGCATCTGGTTGGTGCATTTGATGAAAAGGGCTTATGTTGGCCATAATTTCTGGGGCTAAGGGTAGGAGTCAGTTTCCTAGCTTGATTACTAGTTTTAATACAAATTTGTTTTCTAGAATTTCTCTAATGGTGGCTATTTTTATTTGTAGGCATCTTTGGTCTGTGCCTCTTTGTTTGGCTTATGTTGCTCTATTGCCATTGTCGTTGAGGATCTGCCAAGAAGGTTCAAAATTTGGGCTGCTTGAGTCTTTGGTGGTCAGTGGCTCTTTTAGTTTCTATGTGTTTTTTTAATGGCCTTTTATATTGGTCTTCAATTTTTGTCTTTCAGTTGGATCTTTTTTGGTGGTTCTTAGTGCCAAACTTATTTGAAAAGAGAGCTGGTATGGATTTCTGAATCTTGGTTACGGATTCAATTCTTTACATTTTGGCTTTGATTTTTTTTTTTTTTTTTTTATTTGCACTAGTTAACTTTGGGTCTGAATAATCCTCGTTTTTTTAGTTTACATATATGGCCTGATTACTTCAATTCCCATTTGAGGTCTAGATTTAGCTATGCTTACTGTTGTTTATATTCTGCCGCATCATTTTCAATGAATGTGTACGCGCCTCTTCATTTTGTCCTTTGTGTCACATTTAAGGCTTGCAATAATTATCTAATTATGATACTCTGGAGTATCTGAAATTCTCCATAGATTGGCCTCAGATTTGGATTCTCTGAAATCTACGAAAATCCTTTATTGTAGTTCAAAATACAAGGATTCAGTAATTCTAGTGGATGATGTGGTGACGTTCTTCCTTTTAGTTTTTGGATGAAGCTTTCCTTGCTGCTGTAAATTTTACGAGGCAGATATATAGTACATTGAGTGGGGTCAAATGACCCCACTTAAAATTTAAAACTTTTTTTTTTTAAATATATAGAATATATAAATTTGACCCCACTTAATTTTTCATTTGGGCCCACCAAGTTTTCTTTCTAGCTCCACCTCTGAAATTTTGATGCCTTACTCGTGAAAAGTTTGTATAGCATTTGAGGGGAGTGGGCTTTTAGTTCAAACTGACAGTCCTTCCTTAACAAGGTACAGAGTTTAATTGTTCTGGTTTGCACAAATAGTTTCTAATTTTTTCCCTTTCTTATTCTCAGGGTAGACATGGGATTGTGTTAAGTTGCTTGAGTTTTACGTGCTAAGAATGCCTTATTGTTTCTACATGCAGAGTAGTGTAGGGATGTTAAGAACCTGATGCCGCTATCTTTCATTTTTCTGAGGAGTCTGTGTGTTTGAAAATCCTGCTGCACTTCGAGAAGCTGCAGTCTATCAGTCTCAAATTTGTTTTTAGAGGATTTATAATGCGTTCACCATATCCTTTTCTACACTGATGGTCTTCTCAGTTGGATTCTTGTGGGTTTTATCTCAGGAGACATGACTTTTCTGGTCCAGTTAGGTAGAATTTGGTTTTTATGGAGCTTGCCATTCAGAATATATAATATGACTTGTGCATAAAGTTCTGTTTGCCCTGCCAGAGTCGTGTATCAATTCGTTCTACTTTATGTTGATATATATGCTTTACAGATGTCACTTAATTTCAGTAGTTAAAATCACTTTGTTTTTCTTTTCTCCACAGCAAATATGCTGGAAATAGGCTCCGAGACTCCAAGCAGTCAGTCAATCTTATTGCCACGGTCAGCACAGAAGAGTTGTCGTCCTTGTAACAGGTTTGTGCATTAGACCATCTTTTGTTTTGCCATTTGCTTATATCTTTTCATTCACATGCTGATTTGATGTTTCTTGTTTGTTCCAGTTTAATTAATATGCAAGCAGGCTTTGGATACCATCTATTTATGGACTGGGTAAGAAAACTCTGCTCAGTAAATCTCTTTAAATTATACAGATACTTTTCTATATTTACTTTTATTCATCGGTAGTATAATTTTAAAACCTAAAGCTTCTCATTGGATTGTTATTTGTGTTTAGGGTTGTCTTTTCTTCACCTAGAGGATTCCATTATCGGCGTCTTAGGTATTAAAACCTAAATCCATTTTCACCTAAAGCTTCTACTTTGCAGAAGAAACTTGGTTTCAAACTAAGAAATTCAACAACTTATATGCCCCTTAATTGTGTGGATTTTTACTGTCTCTGAAAACATCTTCTTCTTGCTTCCAAATCCAATCAACTGCTTCCAAATCCAACTTCAAAAAATCCAAATTCAATGATATTGCAATTCTTCAGTCTTCATTTCATTAACAAAGCAGTTCATTTATTTCTTTCAATTTCCAAGTCATTGTTGTTAGTTCCCTCACTCTCTCTCTCTCCCCCCCCCCCCCCCCCGGTGTCACCGTCGATGCATATCTGGGCATAAAAAAATGCACTTGGAGTTGTGATGCTTCAGGGGTGGTTGGGTTGTGGATAATGAAATCAAGAACCACACTAGTATTTCTTAGTGAGAACCTGGTTTCAGAGCTTTTATTCCCAAGTATAAATCTATAACTATTAAAGATGTTAATTTTTATTGTGGATGACACAAAATACTTATTTGGTGTTCTATGGTTTGTAGGGTATATATTGTGGAATCGGTAGGTTTTAGAATACCTAGCCGAATAATCTCCATCTTATTCATAAGAGGTAATGTACCTCATCTATATATACAATAAAATAGATAAAGAATTAGGAAACTAACTCCTAATTACTCCTAATTTACAGCCATAAATTAGACCATAAAATAGGATCTAAATCAATCATTCAAAAACTATATTTATTTTCCTAAAATAAAGATTTCTAAGTGATAGAAAACATTCCTAAATAAATGTATCATTCCAACACTCCCCCTCAAGTTGGAGCATAGATATCAATCATGTTCAACTTGGATAGGAGTTCTTCAAATCTGACTCGTGATAAGCCTTTGGTTAAGAAATCTGCAAGTTGTCCCTTGGATGTAATGTAGGGTATACACACAAGTCCTTCTTCAATCTTCTCTTTAATGAAATGTCTATCCACTTCTATGTGTTTAGTACGGTCATGGTGAGTTGGATTGTGAGCAATACTGATTGCTGACTTATTGTCACAATACAGCAGCATAGGATTCTCACCTTGAAGTGAAAGCTCATCCATGATTCTTCTTAGCCATAGAAGTTCGCATATTCCTTGTGCAAGAGCTCGAAATTCAGCCTCAGCACTGCTTCTTGCTACCACTGATAGCTTTTTGCTCCTCCAAGTCACTAGGTTGCCCCATATAAATGTACAATACCCAGTAGTAGACCTTCTATCACTAACTGACCCGGCCCAATCAGTATCAGTGAATGCCTCTATCTTCCTTGAATCATTTTTCTTGAAAAAAAAATCCCTTTCCAGGAGTTCCTTTGAGGTATCTCAAAATACGTTGAACTGCTTCTAGATGTTCCTCATAAGGCTTATGCATAAATTGGCTGACCACACTGACGGCGTAGGCAATATCAGGTCGTGTATGAGACAGATAAATTAAACGTCCCACTAACCTTTGATATCTACCTTTATCAACAGGGACCTCTCTTTTCTTAGATCCTAACTTGTGATTCTCTTCAATTGGTGTATCAGGCGGTTTACTTCCTAGAAAACCTGTCTCTCTGAGCAGGTCAATGATATATTTCCTTTGTGACACATAAATCCCTTTCTTTGATCTTGCAACTTCCATACCAAGAAAGTATTTCATAGGCCCGAGATCCTTGATTTCGAATTCTTTGGCTAGAACTTTCTTCATTCTTTCTCCTTCAGTTGTATCATCCCTTGTAAGTAGAATATCATCAACGTACACAATTAAGACTGAGATCTTCCCATCTTGAGACTTTTTGAAAAATAAAGTATGATCGGTTTGAGCTTGAGTGTAACCATATTTCTTCACCGTCTTTGAGAAACGATCAAACCAGGCTCTAGGAGATTGCTTCAATCCGTAAAGAGATTTTTTCAGTTTGCAAACTGTATTAATGCCATAGACATCTACAAAATCAGGAGGAATATCCATAAAAACTTCTTCTGTTAATTCTCCGTTTAGAAAGGCATTCTTGACATCTAATTGTAAAATCTTCAAGTCTAAATTAGCTGCAATAGAGAGAAGAACACGAATAGTGTTGAGATTCGCTACCGGGGCAAATATTTCTTGGTAGTCTATCCCATAGGACTGTGTGAATCCTTTTGCAACCAAGCGAGCCTTGAATCTTTCTATTGATCCATCCGAATTATATTTCACTGCGAATACCCACTTACACCCCACTGTTTTCTTCTCCTTCGGTATTGACACGCACTCCCATGTTTCATTTTTCTCCGGTGCTTTGATCTCCTCCATAACTGCTGCTCTCTATTCTGGAATACTCAATGCTTCTTGGATTGACTTGGGAATTGCTATATTGGTCAGATTAGTAGCAAAAGCCCGATAGGGAGGAGATAAACTGCTATAGCACATGTAATATGAAAAACGGTAAGACGTACAAGTTCTTTTTCCTTTTCTAAGAGCAATAGGAATATCTAGATCCTCAACAAGCGTTGAAATACTTTGATTTTCACAGGTGGCATGATGTGTAGGAGAATTCTGATTTGACGCATCATCAAGAACTGGTGGATCCAATGAATGGTTCTGCTCAAGTGTGTGAATTTCTTCATTTTCCTTTCTTTTCCATCTCTCATAGACAAGTAATTTTGGACTTTGAATTTCCAATTCTGTTTCTTTAGTGATTGTAGTGGGTATTTTTTGGTCTGGAAGAGGAATATGAGTAGAAACGAGAGGCGTAAAAGGAGTAGGGTAACAATTGATAGGGTTGACTGAGTTTGATTGGTCTGAAGAAAGAGTAGGCAATGGATCTCAAAAATTACAAAAACTCTCTTCTATGGTCGCATTCTCCCCCTGAAGTGAGTTTTTGGTGAAGTAAGGCTGATTCTCAAAGAAGGAAACATCCATACTAACAAACATCTTCTTAGTTGTTGGATCAAAGCACTTATACCCTTTTTTTGTCGGTGAATATCCGAGGAAAACACATTTGACAGCCCTTGGATCAAATTTGCTACGGTTATGAGAATGGATATGAACAAAGGAGGTACACCCAAATATCCGAAGTGGTAAATTGGTAATTAAGCGGTTTGTTGGATAGGCACTTTGAAACACTTCTAGAGGAGTCTTGTATCCTAGAACACAAGTAGGCATCCTATTAATGAGAAATGAGGCAGTAAGAATAGCTTCCCCCCAAAAAGGTTTTGGCACATTTGTGGTGAACATTAAGGATCTGGCAACCTCAAGTAAATGTTTGTTTTTCCTTTCCGCCAACCCATTTTGTTGTGGAGTATTTACACAACTACTTTGATGAATGATTCCCTCTTCTTGAAGAAATGCTCCAAGAACATTTTTGAAATATTCGCTCCCATTGTCTGTTCTAAGAATCTGAATTTGGGTTTGAAATTGGGTTTTGACCATTGAGTGAAAGCTTTTAAAGACATGGTCTGTTTCAGATTTTGCCTTCAAGAGATATACCCAACATAGTCTAGTATGATCATCGATAAAGGTAATAAACTATCTAGCCCCCGAAAAATTTTTTATTCGTGAAGGACCCCAAATATCACTGTGTATTATTGAGAAAGGGGTGGAATGCGTATATGACTGTACTGGAAAAGATGCACGATGATATTTAGAAAATTGACAAATCTCACACTGAAAAGAAGATGTATCTTTATTATTGAAAAGAGATGGAAATAAATTTTTCAAGTAGGGAAAGCTAGGGTGGCCGAGTCTATAGTGCCACAACATGACATTATTTTCACATAAAGAAACAGAAAAGGATTTGCAAACCGAACTTTGTCTATTTGAGTCTTCCTTGTCCAGGTAGTAAAGTCCTCCACACTCTTTAGCATTGCCAATCATCTTCTCCGAAACCAGTTCCTGAAATTGACATGAGGAGGAACCAAATTTAGCCACACAATTTTGATCATGAGTAAGTTTGCTAATGGACAGCAGATTACATGTAAGTAAAGGAACATGAAGTACAGATTTTAAGGTCAGATTTTTTGACAAAATAATTGACCCTTTCCCTGCTACAGTGGCTAATGAACCATCAGCAATCTTTACTTTCAAATTACCAGCACAAGGAGCATAAGTGGAGAAGAGTGAAGAACAACCTGTCATATGATCAGAGGCACCAGAATCTAGGATCCAAGGAGTTCTGTCCTCAGTTAGCACACTGAAGGTCTGAGAAAAATTACCTTTCTGTGCAATGGAGGCAGATGGAATACAAGTTGAATTCAGAAGTTTCATGAGACATTCCAACTGTTCTTTATTGAGGGAAATTAGAGAATTTTCGGGTGTTGATTCTTCTAAAGCCGTTTGAAGAGCTCTGCTAGTCACTTGATCAGATTGTCCATTTTTTAAATAAGGAGGCTTTCCATGCAACTTCCAGCAAGTCTCACGGGTATGACCAGGTTTTTTACAATGATCGCACCAGGGTCTGTTTCCCCTTTTATTCCGAGTATCGTTACCTCCATTTGAGGTATTAGAGAATCGATTGCTTTTGGCTGCCAGTGCTGATGATTCCGTTTCAAGAGTCTCTCGAGTTTCCTTTCCCAGCATAACGTTCCTTCTGCTTTCCTCCCTACGGACTTCGGAAAACACTTCCCGAGTGGATGGCAAGATCTCACGTCCAAGAATTCTTCCACGAACCTCATCGAGATCATTATTCAGACCAGCCAAGAAAGCAAAAACACGCTCTTTTTCAATCATTCTCTTAAATATGACACTGTCTTGTGGACAATGCCATTCATAATCATAAAATAAATCCAACTCCTGCCACAAGGTTCTGAGAGTATTGTAATATTGTAAAACACTTAAATTACCTTATTTTGTATTCCGAATTTGAGTAGAAATTTCATAAATCTGAGCTGAATTTCCCAGATCTAAGAAAGTCTCCTTTGTAGCCTCCCAGATTTCTTGAGCAGTAGTAAAAAACATGTACGTCTTGCTGATTGACGGCTCCATTGAATTTATCAACCAGGACATGATTAGGGCATTCTCCGATTCCCAGATCTCAATCACTTCAGGACCTTCCTCCGGTTTTTTCGTTTCTCCAGTTAAAAAACCGATCTTTCCTCGTCCTCTGATGAAGAGCTTGACTGACTGGGACCATTGGAGATAATTTTCTCCATTGAGTTTGTGGATGATTGGTTGAGTAGAGAGATTATCATGGTCAAAAGATTGGTTTTTGAAGAAGAGGATCTCGTTGGACTAGAATCGAGTATGTGGTCACCCACACTTGATGTGCCAGACATAGTGGCTTGTTCTAGAAATAATAGATGAGAATTGCTGCAAAAAAAAACTGAGAGAGAAAAACTACGACAGGATTTTGATACCAGAAACTAGCCCAAAGCTCTGATACCATGTGGAATCGGTAGGTTTTAGAATACCTAGACGAATAATCTCCATCTTATTCATAAGAGGTGATGTACCTCATCTATATATACAATAAAATAGATAAAGAATTAGGAATCTAACTCCTAATTACTCCTAATTTACAGCCATAAATTAGACCATAAAATAGGATCTAAATCAATCATTCAAAGACTACATTTATTTTCCTAAAATAAAGATTTCTAAGTGATAGGAAACATTCCTAAATAAATGTATCATTCCAACATATATGGTGTTCTTGGAATTTGAAAATTTATGTTTCTTTTTTTTTGTTTTTTTTTTTGGGGGCGGGGTGGGGGTGGGGGTGTGGGAGTGTGTCTCTTACTTGTGTTTTCTTGAATTGGGGTCACAATGAGAGCAGTGGCCACTAGATCCAGACTTATTGCATGTGGTGCACTGTTATACTAAGGATAAGGCCCCCACTTGTTGTGAGACTCTGCTGTGGAGGAGGCTTTCTTGTAGGCTGGTTCTGTTGTTGTTTTCTTTATTTTTGTTCTTTTTTTTTGGTTTTGTTTCTCTTGACATAGCTTTGTTGATTGGAAGTTGAAAATTTCTGTTCTTTTTGTCGGGTTTGTTCCTCATATTTTTGTTTTCTTGACTGGTGTTGCAACAAGTGGATGTTTATTTGGGGCATGAAACCAAGCGTGCTGGGTTATGGGTTTTGTTTTGTTTGTCCCTGGTTCTTTCATGCACTGGATGTTTGTTTGGGGCATGAGTCCAAGCTGTGCTGTGCAAAAATATTAAAACCTGCTGACATAAAACTCTATATCTGCTGTCAAATGTTTAAAAGATTTCCTCCTGTCATTTGGGAGTCGCTTCTCTTTAGGCAGCTTTTTTCCTAATCGCATGGCATTATACATTTATAGTCTTATTAATATTATTATTATAACCGTGGTTGGCAGACTATCATCAGGATCAGGAAAAAAAATTGATTAAGAGAAGTATCTAGATGGAACAACAGAAGTGGATGCAATGAGTTCTGACCTATCTACTCTGTCAGATAAACGAGTTAATTTAATGAAAGAGGACCAAGGTGGTAGAATATATGTGAGCAGCGGGATTAAGAGTTGCCACTTATCTGACATTTTCCGTGTCTGTGGCTTCTCTTAGTGTGGCAAATTTCATGTCCTGAAAATTATTGCTTTAGTTATCCTAAGCTGGTCCTTGCCAAAAGGATGTGGCTTCAAGTTGTAACATGTGATATAGATTGTCCTGATGAAAAAATGCCAAATTTCATGTCCGGACTCTGTCACATTCTAATGAAAAATTGTCCTGATTCCATGGATATAAAAGCTGGTTCTGAAAATATGCACTGCCAGCACAATTTAGATTACCGGTATTGCCCAACTGATTTTAGTCCTTTTCAGTTTGAATGAGTTGATTTTAGTCCTTTTAGTTATCCTAGGCCGTAGAAAATGTTGGGTCCATATTCATGTACCATTCTGCAGCATGCATCTTGAAAATGTTTACAGCACAATCCTTAGTTACTTCCCAGCCTCTTCTACATGAGCTGACTGTCCATATTTCTCCAGCAATTTATCTTTCTTTAAGTAATTTCATGGGTGGATTATGAATCACCTTTCTGAATCTTGGAGCATTTTAACAACAACCGGAGATGTTTAGTTCTTCTGCTGATTCGAGAACCAATTAGATCACTTTGCAGTTTTCTGACGCTTAAGGCTGATGTGACTGAAGAGATTGAGATGCCTATTAGTGATGTGATACGGTTAACTGATATGCATAGCTGGTGTGGTTGGCCAATCTACTTGGATATTGATAACGAAGGTTTGAGCAACTACGAGATCTGTTTACATCTTTTACACCATTCTGAATGAGAACCACTTAATTTTACACTCTATTCATAAATTAAATAACTTCTGGGAATGTAGTACGCATAGTAATATATTGAATTCATTGTATTTCAAATTGAAACACGATCATATTGAGAAATTAAAGTAGGAACATCTATCAGTCCGGGTGTTGAGAATGAGGGAATCCCAGTATTCTTGATTAAATATCTGCTTTATTCTGGCCTGATCAAGAATCATAAGCATGCAAAATGTGCAGCAGCATATCATATTGGCTGCAGCCAAGTAATCACAATTGGGCTTCTTACTTTGTGGGTGCCATCAGTCCACATCAAACCTCCAAATTCAGGAGTCGATTGACGAGATTTTGTTGTGAAGGTAATCTTATAAGATAATCTCTGATTCTTTTTGGTGAATTGCAAGGTTCCTGGTTCAACTTTGACGGAGGCTCCTTTAAATGATGAAACCGCAACATGATATTCTGAATGAGGAGAACCGACATTTGTGACAGTTCGGTGAAGTGTCAATGCAGTAACTGATGTCTTCTCTGGAAAGACAGCTGTGATAGCCGGGTAGTTCAGATCTCCTGAATTGGTGATTGTGTGATGGCAGGATCTATTTGAGAATCTGGAGAAAACCTTTAGCTGCTCAGGGGTTGGCTTTTGTGCACAAAGGAATTCAAAGTAATCTTGTGCTTCAATGTCATAAATCAAGCCAGGATCAATTGCTTTTAATGGATTTATGTGTCCTGCACCATGGTCAAAGGCATTTGAGTGTGCATTTGTGGAGGCATCTTTCAGTGGGCTATGAGTGTTGTCATGAACATAAGCTGTGGTCATCAAGGCTGACTTTATTGCCGCTGGACTCCACTCTGGGTGCCGTGCTTTCAGCAATGCAGCAACTCCACTTACATGTGGACAAGACATGGAAGTTCCTGAGAGTATATTAAACTTTACCCTTCGATGATCAGTTGGCAAACCTGATGGGCCCGTGTCTCCAGTCCAAGCAGCGAGAATGTTTACACCTGGTGCCACCATGTCCGGTTTCAGAATTTCTAGGTTGAGGAAATTAGGTCCCCTAGAGGAAAATGCAGCCACAACAGGTGATGGGTGGATTCCCAACCTGGTCCCAAGAAATGCTAGAGTTGCAGTTGCATTTTTGCTTGTTAAAGCATAATGCTTGATAGATTTTGCTGCTGTTTCTCCTACTGCAATTGCTGGAAGAAGGTGAGCATCAGCAACCAGCTCATCTCCATTTGCAGCAGTATTTGCCAAAATCATGCCCACTCCCCCTGCATCTTTCACCACCTGACCTTTTTGAACACGGGGACTAAGTCCACGATCACAGATGACAATCTTTCCAGCAACAGCTTTTGGATCCAACGTTGCCTCTAAGCACAAAGAGCTTGGTTCTGGGCTGCTTGAGTTACCGCCCATATAGACAACTGGATATTGCTTTGTAGTCAACAGATTCCTTCGCCCTCTATAAAGTGATACTCCTGTTACTGTTCTGCCTGTTCCCAGCTTGATACTGGCAGGAAAGTCCCTATCCATGGTGCTGGCCCCAACAGTAGTAATCCATGGGGATACATTTGTGAGGGTGATTGGATCAGGCCCTCCGTTGCCTGCTGAGCATGAAACAAAGACATCCATCTCCATTGCGCCAAAAGCTGCTATTGCCAAACTGTCACGGTAGTAAGAAGAGACCCCACCACCTAAAGAGATTGACAGAATGTTTACTCCATCAGCAACAGCCTGATCAACTGCCGACAATATATCTGAGCTGAAACATCCACCAACCCAGCAAACCTTGTAAGCCGCAACCCTTGCACCAGGTGCCATTCCTCGGGCTGTGCCATAAGCGTAGCCAAGAAGATTTGCACCATGGACAGGTGAGCCAGCAACTGTTGCTGCTGTATGAGTTCCATGCCCATCTTGATCTCTTGGTGATTTATACTCTTCTTGCTCATTAATCTTCCCAGAAGCAGCTTCATATCCACGGTAGAACACTCGGGCACCGACAATTTTTCTGTTGCAGTGATGCTTGGAGAAGGCTCGACCTGTCTCGCAGTCTCCTCTCCAATGGTTGGGAACACGTGTCATCCCTGTGTCGTTGAAGCTCGGGCTCTCGGGCCAAATTCCGGTGTCAAGCACTCCTACTATGACATCATTGTGAGCAAGTGTCTCTGACCAGTCACTGGTGCTGTCTGCAGGTTCAAGCCCAAGAAACATTGGACTTCTTGTGGTGTGCAGTCGATATATGGTCTCCGAGAAAACGCTCACCACACCGTGCCCTTTTTCTAGCCTCTGGGCTTCGTCTTCGGTAAGCTGTGCAGCAACTCCATGAAAAGCGGTGTAATAATTGTAAATTATCCTGTCTTCCTCATCTATAACGTCTTCCTTTTCAGTTCTTGAGAGTACTGATTTCACAGTTGAGGAGTACCATTCCCGGTGATTGGAGAAAAGTTTAGGCATCACGGCTCTATCCATTTGGATAATGTAAGTCTTCTTTGTTTTCAGGTCTTTTGTGGAGAGTACTAGACTGAATGTTAGATAGACTGTGAGAAGGATGAGCCACTTCATCAGAACTCTAGCCATTGAGAGAGAAATGGATATCAGAGGGATTATTGAGGGAAAATAGTGTGAAAGTAAGGAAGCGGAAGAGAAGATTAAGAAGGTTTTTATGTGTTGTGCTTGACTACTTATATTATGACAGTGAAGGGACCTTTACAGTGTCTTGTTATGCAGAATAATAAAGTTGGTGGTTGTTTCATGAATGTCAGTTGAATTGATTTAGGAGAGGCGGGTGGAGGTGGAAATAAATGGTTATGGTCCTTGGTGTTCCCTGATTCCTTTGTCTACCAGACTAAGGCTGTGGAGATTATTTGCCCACCATCAAATGTGTCTAAGGATGCCGATCTAGCGGTGCTGAGATGGGTCTATATGATGTCAAGATGGTGCTGAGACCACAAACCCAAGTTTTCTCTCTAATGGACCGAAGAGGTATGTATGGCCCTCACAGAATTCCTTAAATAATATTGGTTGTGTTGTATTTTGTGATCGGCTCAGATGTGGTCCATACATTTTGAAGATGCATGTAGTCTCATCTGAGCACCGTCTGATTTTTAATGAGTCGACAAATGACCTCTAACATGTTTCCTTGTTCAATTAACATTCCAAGGCTCGATTTATCTAAGCTCAACTGAGCCTCAGCTGCGCCTCCGCTGCGCTCATCTTGACTCATTTTAAGTGCAATATTTTTCAACTAAAATGAAATTTTTGTTAGGAAATGTACGGCAAGTAAAACTCAAATTTTCCTGTAAAAATAATTTAAAATATCATTATATTGATTGTTTGTAATATAAAAAAGTCATTCCTAATTGAGTCAGCTTCAACTTTCCCAATTGAGACCTAAGAGCCTTTTTGTCATCTCATTACCCTGATGTGATTTTCTTAGTTATGTTGGAATTTAATTTGGAAGTCCCTGTTCACATTTAGCTATCAAAGAAACTCTTGTCTTTATTCCTCATCTGTTTGTGCTCAAAGGTTTTCTTTCGAAATATCTAAACATATTAAAAAGGATAAAGTAATTGCGTTCACATTGCAATTGGAGTGTCTGAATTTTTGTCTTTTCATCTCTTTCTTAACAATGAAAACCAAAACTTTATAGGAAAGGGAATACACATTAATGTCATGGAGTCAACTTCCTTTTGGTTTATTCTGCAAATTAGCAATGTTGCTGATATCTTAATCCTACTGCTTTCTTCTCCGCATATACAAAGCACCCCTGCCTCTGGTGAGACCCATAGATAAAATACTAGGAAGTACTGAGAATGAAATAAAAATGATGGTCTCATAAATTGTGCATGCCTCGAGTGAAATGCAAGGTGTAGCCTTTTTTTTTTTTTTTTTTTTTTTTTTATAACACTTAGTAATGTTAATTGAACTTGAAAGTTGAACAATGCACATTAGGTGATGTCATTGTGGCTTCCATTTCTTGTCTAGCTAATGATGTTCACCTCCCTAGTTCTTGTCATGTCAAAATTTCTTGCAGTTGTAATAGCATTAATGATTCAGGCCCGCCTTTTGCAACAAAGGATTATACTTTTGTTTTATCACTTGTTTCCTAATGCTTTCCTTGGTGGACAATATAGGCATAGTAGGGACCCTCGACGGCCTCCTGGGCTCATGGGTCATGGCTGAGGATTCAAGCACTGAGACTGGTGACAGTTCCAATCTAGCAGTATGGGATCTAATTTGAGTATCTTCAGAAAACAATGCCACATTTCAATTTAGAAAAAGAATGGCAACGGGGGACCCATCTTCAGATTAAAAAAAAAAACAGAAGGAAATTAATCTTTTTGGTAGACTATGCTGCTGCATTCTTTCCTTTTCATTTTCTTTTTTGCGCAGTGTTTGGATCCAGGACATTGCCCTGTTTTTAGTTACCATGCATTTGGAGGGATTTGTAATGCTTCTATTCTACCATGGCAGTTGTAGTATACGCTGGAATGGATCTTTATGATCATTTGATTTTTGAGATTAGACGTGGAATCATATGAAAATGGTAGTATGATAGGGCTTAAATAAGAGTAATATTTGTGATTAATTTTGTATTATTTTTAATAAATATTACACTAATATTTATATTTTGTGACATTTGATTTAAGAGAAGATTTATTATGGAAAATGAAGAAAAATGAGTTAAATTGGAGTACTTTTATAAAGTATGGAAAATTAGACAGCAATGTTTTTTCATTAGCACGTGAACACGTGGATATCAAGAGGCAAGTAACAGTTTTTGAAGATTTACTGCAGTAAAAATTTTCTTTCTTAGTTACACATTCAAGAGGAAGTTGAGATGGAATTGAAGATATTGAAGATTTTTATTCCATTCTTAATATTTAGGGAAAATAATTTTTGAAAATGTAAATCTCAGGTTTTTAGGAAATTTACTTTTTATTTTATTTTAATTTTCCTTTAGTAGTTAGTAGCGTTAGAAATATTTACTTTTCACAAATAGAAAAAATTCTATTTTCTTTAACATTTCTACTTCTATATATATATATATATATATATATATATAAGTGTTTCATATTATTGGAGAGAACCTTGGGGGAGGCAGCAGCCATGCAGCCCCTAGAGGCAGCAGCCATCCTAGCCGGCAGCCTTGAAAAAAAGAATGTAATTCTCCATTCTTGTCTTGGAGGACACTTTTAGTGAGTCTTTATTTTCATATTTTGTTTTTAATTTAATTTTTTAGTCGAAAAGTTATTGAAATCTTGATTTTCAATTATTGTGAGATCTAAATGTGTTTATTCTTTTAACAATCATAGGTATTTATTTAATTCCTGCACTTCATGGATCGTGATTTTCTAGGGTTTATTGAATAGTGGTCGATATAAACGACAAATTTGTAATTGTTTGTTGGTTTTAATAAAGTGGTAATTGACATTCGTGTCATAGGAATGATATTTGTATTATGGGATTAAATGATTAATTTAAATGAACCCGATGTGTGTTTGTTAATTAGAATTGGATCTATCTAAATCTTAATGCTGTTGAAACTTTCAATCCTAAGAGGTTCTTTAGGGTTGACTCTCGATTAGGGAAATAATTAATGAGTTTCTCTTAATTATCGACGAAATAAGGAGAGATTGGTTGTTGGGCGATTGTCGGCGACTATAACCAATTTATTTATGGTTATTGAAATCTTTAGATAGATCAATGATCAATCGTATAAAATTAAGGTAGAAATAATTCATTTGGCTAAAATTTCTTTTTATTGATATTTTCTCTTTTAATTGATAGTATTTAATTTTCTTATTTTAATTAATTTTATTTGTTTCGTTAATTTTAAATAATTTCTCAAATCCTGATATTTTTATTTTTTCTTAAAAGAGATAAATTCGTCGTTTCTTATGGATTCGACCTTATTTGTCAAAAACTCATCTTTTGAGAATAGGAAATTTATTTTTGGTTGTTTAAATAGTACAAAATGTACATTTTGTATCATTATAGTTTTTGTAATTCCATTGCAGCATGTAACCAATGGACCCTAGATAAAGGAAAGTCTTTGATAAACAGCCCCAATAGTACTAGGCGAACCGGCAACGAGCCACCCTGTAAAGAAAAGCTATTGGGTGGGTGGGGGTCATGGGGGGTCTTTAGGATGAGCCCCACAAGTTTAATCAGTCCAGAAACAAGGACACGAATAATGGTGAGGGAGGCATTAAAGCAAATATCTCTGCCAAACTCATATAATTGCCCAACTACTTTCAATTCCAATCTGACTTATTTTAGTCCAAGATTTCTCCGGTTATGGACTAATATCTCCTACCTTGCTCCTGAGAAGCTTTGTTATTCTATGGCTATAAAGTATTGTTCCAAATCCATATCTTTGCTCAGTTGCTTTATCTTGCTTTCTTTCCATCAGATAAAGCTACTCGGGAAAAGCCCAATGAGGCTATTTTATTTTATTTTATTTTGTATTGATCGGGAGGAAGAGGGGGGAAGAGGGGGGGGGGGGGGACTTTATACTATTTCATACTAATCTCTACATCATCTTTGCCCTTTTCAAATTTGATGAACGGAGAGAACTATATTTACAAGATGGTACTAATTTGAGAATCTTAAATTAGGTGAAGAAAAAAGATAATTGTGGCTTACTTGTATCTTTTTAAATTACTAGAAAATGTGAAAAGAATAATAAAGCATGAAACAAAACAGGTTCACAGTGAAGGAACTTGTGATTTAATCTGTCATAAGAGTAAAAACGCATTAATGTTCACCCTCCATTTACTATTTAGGTATGTTTCTGGTGTCCTTTCCCTCTTGCAGGCGAAGACCGGAAGTTTGTTTCTACACGCTAGTCTTTATTTGTTGAGTTAAAAATGGCGACTTCGGTAATTGCAATCTTTCCCTCCATTGGACCCACACGCCAAGGTTTACTGCTGGAGGTAGTAGTCACAGAAGCAGTAATGGTAATTTCTCTCTTTCTCTCTCTCTATTGAATGCATCGATCTCAGCAGTTGTTCAACCCCCAAACCAAACATTGAAGTCTGATAGTGGTGAGAGGACAATTGAGTCTGACTTTTCATGCTTAAAATGAAGAAGATGAGGCCTTTAATGTGCCTTAATTTTGTGTCTTAAGAGGCAGGACCATTTCTAGTTGTCCCCTCATGGGCCTTAACCATAAGACCCTTTTTTTTAAAGCTATAATCGGTTTGATTCTTTCATAGTTGATAATAATATTCTTCTGCTTCTGGTACTTGTTAGGAAGAGCATTCAATATTCACGGACTTTATATTTACGAATTGCCACTTTAGGCATAGTCCCCCCAAATAAGAAAATAAATAAACAATATATACCCATTATGTCATTTTAGAAATACCACCGAAAGTCTTATAAACGTGGCTAGAGGTTTTTAAAATACCGCTAAAATTATTTTAAAATATTTGTTTGCTAAAATTTATAATCACTTCTTTCATTGTCCATCCCTGCATGTTATATTTCATCCCCAAATATAAATAAATCTTCGGTTTCACCGTTGTTCCTGTGTTCCTTATTGAATCTTCCACCATTACTTTCTTTGGTTTCTGGTTAGGGCTTACTGGATAGATATTTAAGCACATAAGAAGACTTGGATTACCACTAACTTGTCATAAGTTTCTATGGAGGCCTCTTCATGTTGAAGCCAATAAAGCCAGTCTCATATATCCTTCTTGTTAGTGAATAAATATGGTAAAACTTTTAGGATCAGATATCGATTTGGTTAAAAGAATTCAAGCAAGATTACTTCTCCATAGATCACCTATGGTGAGAGGACCTTTCTAGCATTACTAAAGGTTAGATTTTACTTTTACAGTTTTATAACTAATTTAATTCAAATTTGTTTAGAATGTGAACTCATTTCTACTTTTGAAACCAATCACAATTTATAGTAGAATTCTAACTTTCTCAGCCTGCTTTCCACAGGAGAAGATTGAAACTTGTAGGATAATTTCAACTGAAAATCAATCAGGTCCACGGCTGTAGAAAATGCTCCCCTTGGTTTTGAAGAATCACCAGTCCTTGCAGGCCAAACCTTATCAAGGTTTCCTCCCCCCTCCCCTTCCCCCCGGTTTCTCCATCTCTTCCCTTCAAAAAAAAAAACCTTATCAAGGTTTCATCCTAAGTACATGAAACCGAGACCATATGAAAGACCCCTCTTCTAGGATTTCTTTGGACAAAATTTCTTGTGCTAGGTTGAAAAGTATTCTGGTGAGGGTATGCTTACCCCTAAACCTAGTCCTTTAGGCCTTTACCCATTGTTCAAGAGGGACAAGACTGGTGAGCATTGTACCTTGCTGCGATCATTAATGTCTCAAGATGAGATAAAGCCAAAAAAAAAAAATGTTTTTGTTGTATTAAATGCCTATGTCACGTATTGAACATAGAGAAAAAGTTGTGATAAATGGTATAGCCGTAAAATTTTATCTAAATTTGTTGTCGTTTTTGTTTTTTGTTTTCTTCAAGATCTAAGTCTGTCGGTATCAAATTTAAAAATGAGGGAAATCATTTAAAAGACAAATAAATATAAGAAGGTTGTCAGGCTTGTGTCGGTGTTGGAATATAGATGACGCTTGTCTAAAGGACCATTAGAGGTCTACTGGGGGGGCATAAGGTCGAAGGAATTAAGGTTGGGCATATATTTTGGGTCCAATAGCTATATATATTATATATAATATATATTCTTTTTTTGGTTGTTATTATGTTGAGCATTATGTTTTAAATGGATCATTAAGTTGTGAGAGTGTTGTGCACATTATGATCATGTCTTCAGATTCTTATTTTGTCTGGTCCCAAATTTCATTGTCCCTGGGACTTCGTCTTTAAGCTCACTGTCCGGTTGCACACCGCATGAGAGGGCTCCGAATTCCTGCTTCCTGCATTCCCATGTACGTATTTGGTGAACAATGTGCAAAGCATATATATATTTGTAGCTCCATTTCCTATCCCTCATTGTGTACTAATATCATCACATACTAGGATGGTTGCAAAACGTTACAAATTCTGAAGGTGGTGGTAGTTCATTGGAACATGGTACAAGGATCTCATAAACATACTATAACATGAACAAGGACATCTGAGTGAGTCACATTTTTAACAAGAAGTTTAGGCCAATTACATAGAATAGGCTTCATACATTTCCAGCAGATTCTCCAGAAAGATGTGTGAAATCTCGCTGCGTCTAAATGTGTCCATTGATTTCTTGGATTGGGTAATGGCCAATAGTGTTGGCCCATGGGCCTTTCCTGAACTCCCCAAGTATAGGCCTATTACAGACCCAGACGAGGCTAGTGCTTTTGGGGCCACTTCCCATCCCAAGTTGCCAAACCTTGTCACCTTTTTTCACTCTCTCTTTGGCTTCCATGTAAGTTAGCTCATACCATAGTGAAGAAGAAGACTGGTTCCCAAACCTATGCAGAGTCATCAAAGCAGCTTCCATGTCTCTCTCACTCAGTTTCAACCCTTTTCCTATTTCTCTTACAACTGGCTTCCCTGAAGTTGGCAGACAAAAGTGCTGTACTGCTGACTTGAAATTTGGGGTGTAGAAATTGGAAGATTTGTCAAAAAACTTCTTCCATATTATCGAAAAACCATGCCGAATTATCTCTGTATAGGGTAAGATTGATGAACTGATAATGGTGATATTTGAACGTAAAACTTCCCCTGCAACTTGCAGTAAGTCCCTGTTGAGTGTTACCCCAGTTTTCCCATCGGAGTCCTCTTCCCGCATTGCTGATAAATAGGCCTTATCGTCAGTGGCTCTTTGAGTTCTCGCTGTCTTCAAGAGCCTATACTTTGATCTTTTCTTTTCTTCTTCCCTGTTTGTTAACAAGATTGCTGCGCTGCCCATGCGAAAGACACAGTTAAGGAGCAACTTGGGTCTCTCATTACCTGAGTACCAACCTGTTGATAGAATCTCAGTGCTAAGAACAATAGCATATGAGTTTTTGTGAGATTTAAATAGACTTTGGGCTAAGTCAATGCCAAGAGCGCCTGCACTGCAGCCCATGCCTGAAAGGTTAAAGCTCTTGATGTCATTTCTCATGGAGTATTTGTTGATGATAATGGAGGACAAAGAAGGAGAGGGGCAAAAACCACTGCAGTTGACGATTAATATATCAATGTCTTGAGGAGATAGCTTAGTTTTGGAGAGAAGATCATCCATTACAGGAAAGAGAACCATTCGAACTTCTTCAAGGGATTCATTTTGGTAGGTTCTTGGAGGGATATAATGCAAGGCTGGAGGAAGATAGGTCTGTTCTCCTAGTCCTGAGGCGAGGAGTATTTTGGTCATGAACGCAACGCTTTTTTCGTCAAAGACATCCATGGTGGACACGTGTTCAATGAAGGATGAGAAGGGAACTCTGCAGTAGTTTGGTGGTTCGAGACATGAGAAGTCCACAAGGTAGACCGGTTGAGGCTTTGAGAGGAAGCGTGTGATAGCGAAGAATAGAAAAACACAAGAGAGGGTGAGAAAATGAAAGATGGGCTTACACTCTTTTCGCAAGATCAGAAAGGTTTCGATGGAGATGAATAGAAAAAGAGTAAAGATCCTAAGAAGTTCAAGGAGAGTACGTTTGACATGATTTGCTAAAATGTCTATGGGAAGGTTGTTGGTCTTGACAATGGTGTTTTGCAGAGGGTCGTGGTTGAGTTTGGAAAGAGGCTCCATGAGAGAGAGATAGAAGGAAGAGAGGGCACCGAATTTGCAGTGTGGGTAAAAGCTGGGAATGAATTGGCAACTTTCTGAATGAGAAGAGAAGTAATTTATTGTCCTCAGCGACGACAGGTCAGTGTAGAGTTTTTTTATTCTCATTCATTCGTTTTGTTGTATTTTTTTGTAAAAAAGAAAAAAAGAAAAAAAGAAAGAAATAGAGAAGAACTTTATTGCGTTCAGAGGGGCTCCGCAAATGGTCTAAACGAGAGAGGAAGTTTACATGGGGAATGATGAAACATTCAATGCTAAGAATGTACAACAGAAGAAAAGTGGTTGTGCTGCTGCACTGTGGAGTAAATAAGAAATTGAAAAGGCTCGTTCCTCTGGAATATGTTTAATAATATAGAAATAATTGATATAAATAACGCTAGTGTGATGAATGTGGTCACTATAAAAGGATTCGGGAGGGACTTTTCTATAATCTCGATATATGTTGATATTCATGAGATTTATGATCGTTGAATTATCGTCCAACTATCTTTATTTTGGTGAGGGTGATCATTAGACAGCCCGGTCTAAAGGTCATAACCCTGATGATCGTAGAATAGCCCATGTTAAAGATATTCAGATTAATATATTTTCTTTAGAAGAATATGACATTTATTAAGAAAGATTTTCAAGTTTTGCCTTTAAAATTTTTAAAAAATATACTTATATTACGATTGCCACAATATATAAATCAATTTATAGTTTTTCTTCTCTTTTGTGATTGGCGGGAGGGGCAACGGATTAGCATGCATACCTCTTACGAGCGCCACCATGGGAGCCCTCATCTACTATTGTTCAAAGAGCAAGTTTGTCACCGGGACAATACTTGATTTACGAATATAGCATTCTGAACCTATTAAAATCTTTCCTGAATAAAATATGAATGAAACTGGGTATGGCTAAAAATTTAATTGGTTGTAGCGCAATAATTCCAGAATTAAATTGTGTAGTAGTGTAAAGTCTGACATGACATTGACAACAAATCCTCCGGTGCTTGCTTGAGTTCGCCATTGTTAGCTTGACAGCTCATGTGTTGGGTCTTTCGAATTTTGTGTACTTTGATTACATGTCTCACATAATAATTAGGAAATTGTAGTGGTAGGTTACATGAATAATAGCGTATGGGTATAAGACAATAACAACAAATAGAGAAGTATATAATAATATTTCAGATTCAGTGTCATCAGCATTCAATGCTTGCACCTTTTCTACCACATATTGTACGTTGGCCTGGACTGAGATCATGGTCTTTATACAGTTCCGCGACAAATAGATTTTATCGTAAAATGTTGATGCAAAACTAATACATGAATTATAAAATTAAATTAAATTAAAAATTAAGTGAAAACAAAATATACCTCTAGTTATGAATTCCGATGATTGTAACTCCTTTCTCAGCATCTCTAGATGTATAAAAGCTTTCCAATCTTTCAATTCTCTCTATAAATGGTATGTGAGACTAATAAATTGAGTTTAGAAATCATTACTATGGTTATCTCTATTTATAATGATTGTGCTATCAACAATCATTATTGAGATTTATACTTCGTTATCCCTTTGATGAGTAAAAAATCCCTTACTTTTAAAAATAGTTTTAGAGAGTGACGAGCCACCCTCTTATTCTTACATTTATGACTCATTATGCCATGAAACTTAGCTTCTTGTGCTGACATGGTCACTTGTTTGGATTGCATTTTGATCATTATCTTTATCCAAATCCATGGCAGATGGCTTCTTGTGCTGGCATGGGAGGCTTGTAGACGGAGTGAGTTTCTCCATACAATTACTAAGAAACTGGTGTTACTATTAGAACTCGAACTGGCCTTCTCTGTGGAAGTTTATGGTGTATTAAGTGCCAATTTACATCTACTTGGATCGTTGAAAAGCCATCATCTCTACATTATCGCCATCTTTTGATAGAAATTTAGCATTTGCTTATTTAGAAAACACACATGACTCATCTTAAACAGTTTGTATGTCCATGCAACATATGTATGTATACACGTTCTTTCTCCTTGACTCTCTGATTTATTATTTCTTAAAATTATTTTACATGAAATAAAATAATTATTGTTTAGTTATATAATATCATTTGAAAAAAGTTATAAAAAATTATGACTCAAATAGTCATTTAAATGATTCGATCCTTTCGGTTTTGACGAGACTTTTAAAAAGTTTTGCTCCCTCGCCATTACCAATAAAATAAAAAAAAAACAAAAAAAAAGTGATGACATGGACTATCCACAGGCTCTCAAATGATTAATAAAATCTTATTAAATTTGATATTTTTGATAAGTATAAATTTGATTGCGCTCAGGGTTTATTTGAATACATTATCAAATAATCGATCTAATAAGTAAAAATACTAAATTTCTTAATTAAGTTTTGGATTCAAAATTTGAGAATGAAAAAAATTACGTGTGAGAGAGTTCTTTTTTAAATTGGGATCGATAATATTTAAATTAAATTAATTGAATTATAATTTTAAATACTAATAGATTATATAAAAAGATTTAAGGAATATACTTTTCCCGACCTTTCGGCTAAGATCAAGCCGAAAAGACGTCCGAGATGCAAAGTTGTTGGCCCAAAGGGTCCGGGTCGTGAAGAGCCCGGAACTCAAGGTAGTAGGACCTGGGTAGCCTTTTGGACCAGGCCTTCAATCTTCCCACTTGCTCTGGTAGCCCACGGACACCAAAAGGAACGAGAGGTGTGAAATTTTTTTTTGGTTATCTAAGAATTTAAACATAAAATTATTAGATTGGGAGAGAAATTTATATCACTAGACTGTTTCTTTAGAGAGTGAGCGATCTGAAGTTAGCACTACTGGCGATTGAATGGAGGATGCTTGCTTACACAACATGCCAAACTAATTCAACGGATCAACAGAAGCCTACAAAAATGCAGTGTAAACAAAATCACGAGAATGCCTGGTTCTTTTACCGGGTAATCCGTATTTTACCTAGTTCAACCAGATTAACCATTTCTACGGATTACTATGATTATAAGGAAACAATAAATCATAAATAATAATTTTATAATTACAAAAATATGAAAGATGATATCTTTTTACAATTATAATTTTGATTATTTTAAGCATTAGAACAGGGTAAAACTAAAAGCAAAAGTATTGCTCAGAATGTTTAAAATAGAAAGTATAGAAAAAGAATAAATTAAAAAGGAAAAGGGAAAATGAATTGAGAGTAAAATGGAAAATGAAAATATTAGAAAGTAAAAGGAAAAATTAAGAGAGCGTCGATGCAAATTAATTAATTGAAGGAAATAAAAAATAAAGAATTGTTTTCATTAACTTATTTTATTAATTTTGAAAATATCAAAAGATTAAATTTTAAAAAATAATCAAATTTAATTTGGTCACGTTTGATATAGTATTCAATTTTTTACTGATTTTCACGATACTTTCGGTATTTTAACAAATTCATTATTTCATTTGGATTGTACGGTAAAACTTTTCAATTGTTGGTTTAACTTATTTAATCAACTGGCATGGTCTCTCTCTTTCTCTCTCTCTCTGTTTTTTTTTTTTTTTTTTTCTCTCCAAGGAATATTAGGAGTGGCATGTGTCTGATTAGAAAGGCATGCCTAAGATTTGATGATTTCAAAATTCAAAGAGGGATTCTGAATGTGACTATTAATTAAGAGAATATACAGGAATGAAGGCGTGGTTAATTCGATTCCTCCCGATTCAGAATAGTTAAATTCCTTAATTTAGGATTTAGGAGTTTTTGTATGTTTAAAATCCTACATATGTTACCGAGATAATTCAATAGCTCATGTTTATGGGTCCCAAATATATTCTCCAAAGTACACTAGCAGGCTATGTACCGTGAACTCAACATTTCTATTTATGTTAGTAGGCCAGAATTTCACTCAATGAAATTATATAAATTGGGTGCAAATTAATGTGTGAAGTATATCAACTCACGAAAGCTATCAAAATATTAAATATAAGGAAACATACTTTCTAAAAATATGCAATTAAATTTTGGAAAATATTCAGTCTGTCACATAAATTCTCCAAATGGTAATGGCATTTGATTTTAGTTCTTTCATTTGGTTGAACCTTGTGAACTTCTTTGGGTCCTAAAGTTTGGTGATAGACTAAATTGATAAGAGTGGACCTCTCTCTTCCAAACACCCTAATTCCTTAAAAAGAAAATTAGGATGAAACTGAGGAAAAATGGTGCTCTGGTAATCTCAATTTGTTTACCCTGTGCACTTTTTGAGACTTTCTAGTGAAAGGATTATAAAGAAGTTTTGTTTTAGTTAAAGAATGATGAACCTCTCACTATTTTGTGGTTCAGTTGTAAGCAAAATGTTGAATCTCTTTCTTCCCCTTTTTTCTTATTCTCACAATTAGTCCATTCAATTTAGTGAAGTCAAAGCGTGAATTAGCGATAACACCGCCATTGCCAATTCTTCCACTTCCAACATATGCCCAATTGGAATGGCAACAAAGGGAGATCATAATGCTCCTCCACTTTGGTATCAACACCTTCACAGATTCCGAATGGGGCACCGGAAAAGAAAACCCTAGTATCTTTAACCCAACTAGTCTCAATGCGACCCAGTGGGCTAATGTTGCGAAGGAAGTGGGAATTTCCCTCATGATCCTCACTGCAAAACACCATGATGGATTTCGTTTATGGCCTTCTCAATACACCGACCATGCGGTGATTAGTAGTCCTTGGAAAGCTGGTCATGGCGATGTAGTTAAAGAGTTTGTAAATGCAGCTAAAGCCCAACATAGATGTCGGTCTTTATCTCTCTCCTTGGGATAGACATGACTGGCGATACGGTAATGGTTTGAAATACAACCAATATTACTTGGCCCAATTGCAAGAATTGCCCAAAAGGTACATCAATGATCTTGATGATCTCCCTTTTGTTTGAACCTGTCCTAGTGTTGTTTATGTTGGTTTCTTTTCTTTTTGGGTGTTAGATATGGGAGTGTTAAGGAAATAAGGTTTGATGGAGCAAAGGGTGCAGGTGCACCAAACATGACATACAACGCTGGAGCTTGGTTTTCTATGGTGAACCAAATGCAGAGTTCAATTAACATATTTTACGGATTGGCCGGACCAGGCATCAGATACGTCTGCAACGAGGATGGTTCTGTCGGGAGCACATGTTGGTCCATGATTAATAGAACCTCCATTGCAGAGTGGAACACTAGTATTGTCCGGTAAGTAAATATTCAACCCATCTCTTTCCTTCTTGTAGTTTCGAAATTTTAATTCTGCATTAGATCTGGTTAGAGAAAAGACAAGCAGAATTTATTGCTTTTATGTAATATAGTCGATGATGGTCTATGTCACTTTAATGGTTTTAGGTATGCTAACATGGGTGATGAAAAAGGGACTGATTGGTCGCCACCAGAGTGCGATATTTCGTTTTCGATTAGGCCAGGATGGTTTTGGCACGCATCAGAGACACCTAAAAATCTTACTAGATTACTTGAAATATATTACACTTCTGTGGGACGAAATTGTCTTACTAATCAATTTACCACCAAACTCAACCGGTCTCATTTCGGATATTGATGCTCAACGTATGAGAGAATTTAGAAGTGCAATTGACACAATTTTTTCAAGTAATTTGGCTGAAAACTGTTCTGTCAAGGCGAGTAGTCAGCTAGGCAGAGAAGGAGGCCGGTTTGGGCCCCAAAATGTGCTAGACAATGATCACTTGTGGACATATTGGGCACCAAGTGATAAAGATGAAGAAGATCAGTGGATTGAGATGAATGAGGAAAATGAAGGGTGGAGATTTAATATTGTGAGGATTCAAGAGGCGATCGGATTAGGTCAAAGGATCAAGCAGCATGAAGTATACGCAGATGGGAAGATTGTTGCTCATGGGACCACAGTAGGGTACAAGCGGCTTCACAGGCTTGAAGGAGTAGTGCACGCATATAATGTAAGGATTCTAATTAAAGGGTCACGAGGTTGCCTTTGGTATCTTCTATAGGGCTTCATTTTGATCCTTTTTGGCACTCAAATTAGCTATTAATTCGGAGAAATGAAAATTATAAATCTTTTGCCTTTTCGTCTTAGGTCACTTGTCTTGCACTTCATTTTGATCCTCTTTGGCACTCAAATTAGCTATTACTTCAGAGAAATGAAAATTATAAATCTTTTGCCTTTGCGTCTTTGGTCTCTTGTCTTGCACTGTAAGGGAAAAAGAATAAAGTTGATCACCATTTCGGAATTTCCGAGAGCAATTATTGCAAGAAAAAAGTTCATAAGATCCCTCTTTGGAATGTGATAGCAACTGTTTTGTATGGGAGGTAGAGAGTTGCAGTCGACCCAAATATCCAGCTCACGAAAAGCCTTGAATAATTTTAATGGACCTACCCTAGCCGGGCTAGGGCCCTTTTTGGACCGACCGACCATCCCTTCGCCTCAGACACTGGTCCACGAGGGAGCGCTTAACCTCTAGTCGAGACCGTCTCCGCTCTTCGTCCACCCGAGATGGCGTACACTCCGACTTGGGGATTGCCTCATCCTCTTTGTCTTTTTATTTATTTTTTTATGGATGTACGAGATTTATTTGATTAATTCTGAATATTATAGAGTTTATTTAAGAATTAATTTTTTCAAATCATTTTTTGTCATTCCCAAAACTCGAATTTAAGAATTTTGATTAAAAAAGTTAAATATCTGACTCCTAAATTTAAAAGAGTTTGGCTCTCGCATCCTCTATCTTTTGCTAGATAATGTAGTAGCCTTGTGCGGACGCATATTTGATGATCAAGACTGCTTATAAGCACAAATATATAAAAAATGAAATTGAAATAATTAATAACAATCTTTTTATAAATTTAAATTTTTAAATGAATCTCATATATTAAAATATGATAACATATTTTTGCTTGAATTCCAGTAAATATATTGCATGAAAATGAAAATGAATACGAAATAATATGAAAAAAGATATTTTGTAAAAATGTAAAAAATTAAAATATGAACAAATATGTAAATATAAAAATATAAGTATTTTTATATAAATATTAATTATTTTATAAATAATAAAATTGTCATATTTTATAATAAAAATCTAAAATGATCAAATATATAATTATTAATTATAAGATAAAAATATAAAAATTATAAAAATTATAATTAAATAAATAAATAATTTATTAAATATGAAAAAAATATATAAATATAAAAAATATGAAAATTTTTTATAAATATTAATTAATTTAACATATTAAAATATTTTTAAAATAAAAAATATTTTTAAATAATTAAACGTTAATGTGAGGAGTTTCGTACATCACACCCCAGCAGAGCCCGCCCCACAAGCATCAGGTTTGCTCTTTCTTAACAATAGCTATTCGCAAGAAAGATTTAAAACATTTATATGCGAATCTTATTCCAACTTTATGGGGAAACAAATTTGGCTTTTCTTATAATAAGAAGCAAAGAAAATTACTTGCAAAATACGATAAATTATGTAGTGATACGTATTCAAAAACAACCATATAAATCTGTCATACCGAATAATCCCTTCAATCACAACCCTTATAGCGGTCGCTGTGAGTGAGGACGGACCGTAGCCCTAGCAAAAGGCTCCCTTAAACCCCCAAGAATATCATAGTCTGGGTAGGCTCAATTGCCTCAGTTGGAAACTAGATTGACGTTGGGTCCAGCAAACGGATTTTTTTTTTCAGATGATTACTTATCATTAAGTGATATCTGGATTTAATGTGATTAATCAAGTCGAGTATTGTGAAACTCATTAAAAATTTAAATTTTTCGATATCTATTTTTCTATTTTAAAAATTCGAGTTCAAGAATTTAATTAAAACAATTTAGCATCCGTCCACTGTCATTGGTGGGCACATGGAATTCTTGGAACCAAAATATTCAGCTATCCTGGTCCCAAAAATGAGAGGTGAGCAACTAGGCATCTAATTCCGTCAACATAGGAGAGTGCTTCATAGGTTTTTTTTTTTTTCGGTTTTTGGCCACCGAATGCGAATAAAATGTAGCCTTGACAATGGTTCAAAATTGAAATCTTCGCAAGCTGATGGTCCCAATGGGAATCCGATAAGAATTAGACATATGCTTGAAAAATATTAGGAAAGTCCTTTTAATTATTGGCAAAATCAGGCTCATTGGGGGGCTTATATTTCCCGACTGAGTCTAAAAGATAATAATAATTGTTTAAATTGCAAATTTCACAAATGTCAAAGAGGGAAATAACGTTAATTATCCCTAAAAATTGTTTATAAGAAAAAAAATATTATGTAAAAAAAAAATAAATTATATTGTAAAATTTTTAAAAGGGTATTGAGACATATTTGGAATGAAGAGTGGGGCTAACGCAAAGAATAGCTTATCAATCATTTTTCGTTTTTGTATTTATAAGAGTTTTAAAAAATATTTCCAGTATGAATTTTATACATTTATTTATTCCGCTGAGCTGACGACATTCGAGTCATGTGAAGAAGACCAAAAAGCGAAAAGATCAGACGGTTCACGGGGAGAAAAATGACACGAGAACGAACAGCTCCCCCGGCTAAAGTAGAGCTTTTGGGAAAAATTCATATTTAATTTAATTTTTATTTTTTCTTTATTTATATTACTTCTAATCAAAATAAAAATATTTTAAAAAATATGAATTATATTTATAAAAGTAATTTTTTTATAAAAAATGGCTAAAATGATTGTTATATATTCTATAAATAAAAGTTAATTTTTCATTAAAAGACTAAGATTATTATTAAATAAATAATTTTTTTATATAAAGTGTTACTTAATTTCGTCTTATCTTGAATTTTCAAAACTGGCCAACGAATATAACTTGTTAATCTAATTTGGGATAATCTTTCCTATAAGATCCATTTTTTATTCTCGCCAAATAATTAGAAATGAACAAAAAATAATCAATTATATTATAAAATAGTAAATAAGAGAAAATCGTGCATGTTAGTAGAGATGAAAATAATAAATATTAAATAAAAAAAAAAAGATGAAACGGCACCCATAAAAGTAGAATTTTCCTTCTTGATCAAGGTTGCAAGCTGACACAACCCAAGTTCATTGCCTTGGAAGCATTGTTTTACTTTTATTCCTTTACAATGCAAGATGAGAATTTGGACAGTAGGACACCCCCAAAATCGCCCTAAAAATCTTGCCTAACACAACAACAAGAAAAATGTAGGTCACTCATGCAGTACAGTTTCATTCCCCCCTGAAGCTCGTTTTGGATGCCAAAAAGGATCAAAATGAAGCCCAATAGAAGATATCAAAGGCAACTCTCGTGACCCTTTAATCAGGACCCTCACTTTGTGTGCATGCACCACTTGTCTGAGCCTGTGAAGCCTCTTGTGCCCTACTGTGGTCCCATTTGCAACAATCTTCTCATCCGCGTATATTTCGTGCCGTTTGATTCTTTGCCCTAACCCAATCGCCTCTTGAATCCTCACCACATTAAATCTCAGCCCTTCATTTTCCTCACTAAACTCAATCCACTGATCCTTATCATCTTCATCACTTGGCGCCCAATATGTCCACAAATGATCACTATCGAGTACATTTTCCGGCCCGAAACCGCCGTCTTTCCCTCCTCGCCGGCTACTAGCTTTAACATAACTTTTCTCGGCCAAATTGGTTGTAAAAATTGTGTCAAGTGCATTTCTAAATTCCTTTAACCTTTGAACATCGGTCTCGGATATGAGCCCGGTTGTATTTGGTGGTACGTTTATGAGTAACACACAATTTCGTCCCACAGAATTGTAATATATTTTAAGTAAATGGCTAAGCTTCTTGGGTGTTTCAGATTTGTGCCAAAACCAACCTGGACGAATCGAAACGTCGCACTCTGGTGGCAACCAATCTGTACCTTTTGCGTCACCCTTGTTCAAATACCTACAACACAATTATTTTGGACACTTACGAAAGATTATTTATAATTTTTAATTTTCTAAAATAGCGAAATTATTCATTATTATGTAATTAATATATATATATATATATATATATATATATATATATATATAAAACAATTCAAAAATCAAGTACTAAGATCGATCACACCAAGTAAACATTACATGTACTTAATCTCTCTAAATTTATTTTTAAGAATCAAATTTTCGATTTTGTACAGAGAAAGGTAAATCTTTCTATAGTTGAGTTATGATTTTGTTATGACAAAAATATTAATGCGACAGAGACTATCAACTATATTATAAAGCAATTATTAGACTATCAAATATATTATAAAGCAATTTATTTATGTTTGGTAGCTGAAGAAGCCTTTTTTCCTCCCTTAACCGATTAAAATGTAAATAATAAAAGGATAACTAGGTAGAAGTATATTTACCCAACAATGCTGGCGTTTCCAATTGAGAGTGAAGTTCGATTAATCATGGACCAGCATGTGCTTCCGGCGAACCCATTTTCATTGCCGACCCATCTAACGCCTGGTCCGGCATCTGAAAATATGTTAATTGAACTCTGCAATTCATTCACCATAGCAAACCAATCTCCAAAGTAGTATGACATGTTTGGTGCATCGGAACCCTTTGCTCCATCAAACCATATTTCTCTAACACTCCCGTAACTAAACCCAAAATAAATAAATAAATAAATAAATCACCTCCAAGTTATTAGTCTAGAATTGTAGTGGTGCACATTTTATAATATATTCTGAAAAATAAATAAATAAAAAGGAAAAGTAAGGAAGAGATTCATGATATACTTTTTAAGCAATTCTTGCAATTGGGCCATGTAATATTGATTGTAAACCAAATCATGGCCATAACGAGGATCATGTCTATCCCAAGGAGAGAGATAAAGACCGCGATCAATATTCCGGGATTTGGCAGCATTGACAAACTCCCTAACAACGTCACCATGTCCATCTTTCCAAGGACTGCGAATCACAGAATGGTCAGTGTACCGAGAAGGCCACAGACAAAACCCATCATGGTGTTTGGCAGTGAGAATCATGAGAGAAATTCCGGTGTCTGCAGCCACACTAGCCCACTGGTTTGCATTGAGGCCAACGGGGTTGAATATGGCCGGGTTTTCTTTGCCCGTTCCCCATTCTCTGTCTGTGAAGGTGTTGACACCAAAGTGGAGGAACATTATGATCTCTCTTTGCTGCCATTTCAATTGGGCATATGTTGGGAGGGGGAGAATTGGCAATGGTGGTGTTGTTACCAATTCTCGCTTTGAATTCACAAATGTGAATTGATGAAGAAGAAGGATTAGGAAAACTGAGAGCAAATGTTGAAACATTTTTAATGTTTTCTCTGTTTCTTTTGTGGGTCTAGAGCAATAATTTGAGGGTATACTAAATGGTAGGGGAAATTGGAGTGTCTTGTCCTTCTCTCTTTGTAGTGTGTTTGTTTGCTTGCTAAAGGAAGAGAAAGATGAAGATGAGGAATAATGTTGCTAGGGACGAAAGTGAAGAAGATTCTTTTAATGGAACTAAGGCCAAAAAAGAAGGAAATGATGGTGAAATTTCTATTTTTTTGGTTGGAAGTTTCACATTTTTTCTTTTTTTTTTTTTTTTCCTTATCTGTTGGCCGTATTTCTATCCTTCCTTAAACTTGGGGGGAAGGGGGGAGGAGAAGTAAATCCAGATAAATGCAGTGAAAGCAAAACAATAAACTAATAATTGTAGAATTTGTATATTTAATTAGCAAAAATGAACGACATGAGTTGTTTTTTAAATGTCAATGAAATGACATTTATTTTATTTAAATGGAAGGCATCATAATTTCTTTTATGGTTTTCATTAATAACCAAAAATACTATAATTTTGTGATTGTGGTACGTGGCAATTTGTCTATCATAATTAAGTTTTATATTAAATGTAGATTAGCTAATCATGATGCATAATATCTGTTCTGTGAAAAAATCAGATAGAACCCTCTACGACGAGGGTAGCATCACCCCTTTTTTTTTTTTTTGTATTTGGGTGCATCAATCTTGAAAATTTTATTTTTCTATTTCTATATTTGTAATATTTATTCTATTAGATTTTTCATATAATCCCAATATATTATAATATTTTATTGAAACAACAGATTGTTAGGATTTAACATTATTATTATTATTTTATATCTTTAATTTGATATTTAAATCATATTCTATTCTTTAAGCTATGTTCAATTTTTTCTTCGATAGTTCGATTTGGCGTTTATATTTGTGTTTGAAATCAAATAAATTCATTTCGTTTGAGCTAAAATTTTTATATAAAATTAATTTGCAAATAAAATTTGATATTTAGAATTAAACAGTAAAATATGAATTTAAAATGAATTTCTCCGTATGATATAAAATGCAAATTCATAAAATAAATGATGCAGTATTTAAGAAGTAATTTTCTGTGATACACACAATTCTTACAGGATTTTTATTTTAAAATTCTCTTTTTCCTAAGGATTTGCAAATTTACACTTTTTGTAGAACTCAAATTGAATTTTGTGTTATATTTAGTTTTAAATAACCAAAACATTGAATTAAAAATTAAACTCGTTTTTGTGATATTCATTTGATTTTTTGTGAAACCTCATGGGACTCGGCATCCAAATCCTCTCTCCCCTCTAGGAACCCCCTTCCATCTCCCTTTCATATATATATATATATATATATATATATATGTAATTCAAAGTTTTAGTCTTAATTTTCTTATAATTGAAAATGTACCCTAATTTAAATAGAAAAGGAATCAAATAGAAATTATCATAATTAATTAGGAAATAAGTAAAAGTTTTGTAAAAGAGTTTCTATGATTTTTCTGTGGATTAATTTTTTAGATTGCATACGCTAATAGCCCAGCCTAGTTATTGTAAGTCAATCTTTATTCCTTTTGCTTTGCGGGCGAGTTCATAATTCCCATATTGTTATAAGGCATCATAATTTCTTTTATGGTTTTCATTAATGATAAAAAATACGTGATTGTGGCACATAGTAATTTGTCAATTATATATTAAATATGGATTAACTAATCATAATAAATAATATCTATTATAGAATTAGGGATGTTATGATATCCGAGTAGTGTTATGGGTACCCGTGACACTATCCAATCAAAATTCGAGCTCGAGCTCAGCAAGTCCTGTCTCGAGCTCAAACTCGAGCCCATATTCAATCAAGCTCAAAGCTTGTCGAGCTACTCGATATCCTCTCATTTAACCTAATCCCTACCCTAGCCTATTCTCATTTCTTAGCCGCACACATCGCGATCGAAGGTCTCTTCTCCTCTCACCATCAGGTCTCTGCTCTTCTCACCATCGCGCGATACTCTCCTCCTCCTCTCACCATCACGATCGAAGATCTCCTACCTCTCACCATCGCACGACGGTCTCCTCCTTCTATCACCATTGCGATCGAAGATCTCCTCCTGTCACCATTGTGATCGAAGGTCTACTCTTCCTTTCACCATCGCAATTGAAGGTCTCCTAAAATCAAAGGTACACTGTCTCTCTCTCTCTCTAAGATTTTTGATTTTTGCTCTTTCTGTCTCTCTAAGGTCTCATCGGCTATTGTGTGCGACGAAAATCTTCTACCTTCCGTCTTCTCAAATCAAAGGTAAGCTCTCTCTCTCTCTCTCTAGGGTTTTTTGAGTTCTTTTGCATTCTGCTCTCTCCATCAAGCTCTTGGGTATGGTCTTCAGTTTCGAGCTCGGGTTTGAGTATTGTCTTGGACTCTGGGTCGGGCCCAATCTTGTCCTATGAGACTAGTGACACTCGAGCTCCAACTCCTTGATGACACTTCGAGTCGAGTTCGAGCTCTAAAATGACAGGTTCAATGAACTTGAGTTCAAGTTCACCTACAGTAGACTCGAGCTGAGCTCAGCTAACCGAGCTCGGATATTGTGATATCTGAGTTCAACCCAGATATCATAATAGGCCTATTAGAATCCGCTGCGATGAGAATAGCATCATCCTTCCATTTTTGTATCTGGGTGCACTGATTTTGAGAAATTATGCTTTCTTTATTTCTATAAGCCCACGTATCCTTGATCCAGGGAGCGACCGACGGATGACGAAAGGGGACAAAATCGAAAATTAGGGTTTTTTTTTACCTAAAAGATGATCACCCCAAACCCCCCGCCCCCCCAACCCAAAAAAAAAAAAAAAAAAAAGGAAAAGGAAAAGGGAACCAAGGACTGTCTGGATCCGCTACCCTCACCCCACATTATCACATAATTAAACACGCGGTTTTCACCCAAAAAAAAAATAATAATTAAACACGCGGTAGAGTTTTGGAGTAATCAGTGTGGGAGAGAGTTCAAATCATGCCTTGGAATTTGTTAACATTAATCGAATCTCTCTTTTTCTTCAAGGCAATTGCTGGCTCTCAGTTGACTCAAGCTGTAATCTTCTTCTTGGATGGTGTATTCAAACAATTCACATTTCGCTCTCCACCATCTCAAGTCTAATTAAGCTTATTAAATTTTTCATACAAGTTGATTGGTGTGCACACACTTATAAGAATTCTGTATATTAACCGATTGCTATAATATTTTTTACTTTCTAGAAATTTCCCCTCTGCTAAATTTGTTATTTGTTAATTTTGATATTGTTTTAATTGAGGGCCTGGACTCCCAAGTTCAATTTTTTCAACTGTATGAACCATGAAGTTGACATCTAAGGAGAAAAAGAAAAAAGAAAATCCTGATCACAAACAGCAAAAAACATAAAATGGAAGTGCTTTTGAGAATAATATTAGTTCGTCATGTTAGTCACAAAGAATGTAAATGATTCAAGTTAAAGCACCAACACTTAAACCAAGTACATAATCATGTAAAAATGCCTAAAAGAACAAATCAAAAATTTGGTTTTAAGGGTGGGGAGAGCAGAGGAGGAAGAAAGGGATGTCCTGGTAATGGAGTTTTAGGACTCCAATTAAATAAGATAGGCTACATGAAGGTAATGAATATGAATATGGATGTTTATCAAAGATGACAAGCTTAATGAACTGCAACCTTATATCATGGGGGTGATGAGGATGTTTTGGCTATAGCCTTTTATTTTGTGGCTGTAAACAAGGCATCTTGCAAAAATAGTCTTAGAGTCCCATATGACTGGTTATCAAAGATGGTCATCTCAAGAATCTTGTTTCACGTCAAGCTCTTTGTACATAGTCAGATGCTGCACTTTTTTAATTATAAGTTTTGAGTTTTAATCATAAAAATGAATAATTAAAATTTGGGAGAATAAATCCCTCCATAGAGAGTTTCATAATACTCAAACCGGATTAATCGAATAAAATTCAAATACCAATTAGTGACAAATAATACACTTACATAAAAAAAAATTAAAAAAAAAAAAGCCTTGTTTTCACGGGGTGAAGACTTTTTTCGGCCATAGCCTATGTACTCGTGCGTCTGTTACCCCTGGATTGAAGCTCCAAAGACCGCCTTTAGGGGCTACAACTTTTGTTTGAAAAATTGTTCATCTTCTTGCACAAAAATATTAATTGCATAATGATTGAAAAAAAATTGTTCCATGTAATCTTTTATGTATCACTAGACACATAAGTCATATAAAAATTTATTATACCACGTTATTGCGAGTTCCTTAATGGTAAAGAAAATGCTCCAACCCAAATTCCATTCACACTAAACTTGATAGAATTATTTTAAAAAAAAAAAAAAATTCATATGACTCAATACTTTTTAATATAAAAATATAAAAATAAAAATAAAAATAAAAACTTGTCAAAACCAATTCAGGGATTCCCATTTCTTGTTTGTTAAATAGGTAATATTTTTTCAAGTTTGTTGTTTATAATTTTTGGGTTTGATGTTTTTGTCCTGTTCTGATCAATTGAGCTTCATGGGGGCAGACCTAGCTGAGGTATGCTGGGGTGGCCAGAATTTTTTGAGGGAGCCAAAGCATGAATTGTCGGAGGATATACATGAAAATTTACAACATTTAGAAGAGTTACATTTGCAATTTTTCACAATTTTCTTATCCCCCTTAAATCCGTCCTGCCCCAATGCAATCTTGGTTCGTTTTTCCAGATATGGAGTCCAAAATGTAATCCTTTGCATCATATAAATAAATCAGAAATTAGAGGACAAAGGTTAAACTTAAAACAAGACTCCAAAATGGTAAATACCATTTCTTTTTTTTTTTGTTTTTATCTCACCTATTATTTATTTTTATTTTTTCTGTGGAAAGGGGAATCAAAACTTTGGACTTTTCCCCTTTATGTGAAGACAGTTGGATATGGAGGAATATATAATATACACGACAGAAAATGTAAGGACTCGTCCGGTGCAACTTAGTGCAGGGGCAGCAGATCGAGGGTAGACGTATATTTTCCAAGTTTTGATTCCATTAGAATCTAAACTCTGGAATGTTTTCCATGTATGCCAAGGTCAATCTCTCATTCTTATTTATCTATTTTTTTTCTGACAAAAACTATAACCAACAAAAAAAAGAAAAGAAAAAAAAAACCCAAAGAAACTAAGAAATTTTCACATGCTACTCTCAGAAATCAGAGTAGGACCGACCCCTAGAAGAATTAACAGGTAAAAGCTACCCAGCGGTAAATCTCATGAGAAAGAGATTTCAATGATCAATTGGCATTCAAGACCGATCATCATCATTCAAAATTTTCTCATAAAAAGATTGTAAGCAGGATTAGAGAGAACGGAATACTCTCCGACCCTGGAACGAATGGTTGACTCGACCATGGGGGACCCCCCTGAGGGGCCTCTCATTGACCCTCCCCCCTCTCATTCTAATGCTAGAGGGAAACGCAAGGTGCGGCTGCACGAAGGGGTAGGCGACGCTGATGACGATCGCTGGGAGTTGGCACAGGAACTTTCGGCTTTTCTACACCGGCCCAACGTGGTCTCTCTCATAGGGACAAGCCCAAGCAAAATGCTTCCTTTCCAGACGAGGAGTTTACACACAGGAATCTTGGGAACTTCCAGATATAGACATCTCTGACGATCGGCTAACAAATGAAGTTGCCTGGCCATGATTATGGATACCTAAATCGGAGAAAGCCCGCATACGCAAACTTTGGCGGCAGGCGCTGGTTGTGAAATTATGATCGATGTGAAGTTGGCACCTGGTCCCAAATGGAATTCTTGGAACGAAAATGTTCAGCTATCCTGGTCCCAAAAATGAGAGGTGAGCAACTTGGCATCTAATTCCCCCAACATAGGAGAGTGCTTCATAGGTTTTTTCTTTTTTTTTTTTTTGCCACCGAATGCGAATAAAATGTAGCCTTGACAATGGTTCAAAATTGAAATCTTCTAGTCCCAATGGGAATCCGATAAGAATTAGACATATGCTTGAAAAACATTAGGAGAGTCTATTTAATTATTGGCAAAATCAGGCTCAAGAGGAGGCCTATATTTCGAGGTTGAGTTTAAAAGATAATAATAATTGTTTAAATTGCAAATTTCACAAATGTCAAAGAGGGAACTAATGTTAATTATCCCTGAAAATTGTTTACAAGAAACAAAAAATATTATGCAAAAAAAATAAATTATATTGTAAAATTTTTAAAAGGGTATTGAGACATATTTGGAATGAAGATGGGGCTAACGCAAAGAGTAGCTTATCAATCATTTTTTGTTTTTGTATTTGTAAGAGTTTTAAAAAATATTTCCAATATGAATTTTATACATTTATTTATTCCGCAGAGTTGACGACATTCGAGTAGACCAAAAGGCGAAAAGATCAGACAGTTCACGGGGAGAAAAATGTCACGAGAATGAACAGCCCCCCCCCCCCCCCACCCAGCTAATAGTAGGGCTGTTTGGAAAAATTCATATTTAATTTAATTTTTATTTTTTCTTTATTTATATTACTTCTAATCAAAATAAAAATATTTGACAAAATATGAATTATATTGACAAAAGTAATTTTTTATTAAAAAAATGGCTAAAATGATTCTTATATATTCTATAAATAAAAGTTAATTTTTCATTAAAAGACTAAGATTATTATTAAATAAATAATTTTTTATATAAAGTGTTACTTAATTTCATCTAATCTTGAATTTTCAAAACGGCCCATAAATATAACTTGTTAATCTAATTTGGGATAATATTTCCTATAAGATCCATTTTTTATTCTCACCAAATAATTAGAAATGAACAAAAAATAATCAATTATATTATAAAAAGTAAATAAGAGAATTAAGCATGCATGCTTATAAGTTGCATGATTCATTAATGCACAGCTTTCTAGCAGAAGATATATACCATATATAATAATAATTTGAGTTTTGATTTCAAAATTTAAAGTCGACTGCTTGAAAGACAAATAATAGTAGAGATGAAAAAATAAAAATAAATTAAAGATTAAAGATTAAAAAAAAAAAAGGATGAAACGGCACCCCATAAAAGTAGAATTTTCCTTCTTGATCAAGGTTGCAAGCTGACACGACCCAAGTTCATTGCCTTGGAAGCATTGTTGTTACTTTTATTCCTTCACAATGCAAAACAAGAGAATTTGGACCGTAGGACACCTTCACAGGCGCCCTAAAAATCTTACCTAACGCAACAACAAGAAAAATGTAGGTCACTCTTCCGGTATAGTTTCATTCCCCCCCGAAGCTCGTTTTGGATGCCAAAAAGGATCAAAATGAAGCCCAATAGAAGATATCAAAGGCAACTCTCGTGACCCTTTAATCAGGACCCTCACTTTGTGTGCATGCACCACTTGTCTGAGCCTGTGAAGCCTCTTGTGCCCTACTGTGGTCCCATTTGCAACAATCTTCCCATCCGCGTATATTTCGTGCCGTTTGATTCTTTGCCCTAACCCGATCGCCTCTTGAATTCTCACCACATTAAATCTCAGCCCTCCATTTTCCTCACTAAACTCAATCCACTGATCCTTTTTATCTTCATCACTTGGCGCCCAATATGTCCACAAATGATCACTATCGAGCACATTTTCCGGCCCGAAACCGCAGTCTTTCCCTCCTCGCCGGCTGCTAGCTTTAACATAACTTTTCTCGGCCAAATTTGTTGTAAAAATTGTGTCAAGTGCATTTCTAAATTCCTTTAACCTTTGAACATCGGTCTCGGATATGAGCCCGGTTGTATTTGGTGGTACGTTTATGAGTAACACACAATTTCGTCCCACGGAATTGTAATATATTTTTAGTAATTGGCTAACCTTCTTAGGTGTTTCAGATTTGTGCCAAAACCAACCTGGACGAATCGAAACGTCACACTCTGGTGGCAACCAATCTGTACCTTTTGCGTCTCCCTTGTTCAAATACCTACAAGACACAATTATTTTGGACACTTACGAAAGATTATTTATAATTTTTAATTTTTTAAAATAGTGAAATTATTCATTATTATGAAATTAATATATATATATATATATATATATATATAAATTCAAAAATCAAGTACTAAGATCGATCACACCAAGTAAACATTACATGTACTTAATCTCTCTAAATTTATTTTTAAGAATCAAATCTTCGATTTTGTACAGAGAAAGGTAAATCTTTCTATAGTTGAGTTATGATCTAGTTATGACAAAAATATTAATGCGACAAAGACTATCAACCGTATTATAAAGCAATTTATTTATGTTTGGTAGCTGAAGAAGCTTTTTCTTTTTATTTTTTTTTTCTTTTTTGGATAAAAGACAAGATTTCTCCTTAACCGATTATAGTGTAAATAATAAGAGGATAACTAGGTAGAAGTATATTTACCCAACAATGCTAGCGTTTCCAATTGAGAGTGAAGTTCGATTAATCATGGACCAGCATGTGCTTCCGGCGAACCCATTTTCATTGCCGACCCATCTGACGCCTGGTCCGGCATCTGAAAATATGTTAACTGAACTCTGCAATTCATTCACCATAGCAAACCAATCTCCAAAGTAGTATGACATGTTTGGTGCATCTGAACCCTTTGCTCCGTCAAACCACATTTCTCTAACGCTCCCGTAACTAAACCAAAAAAAAAAAAAATCATCTCCAAGTTATTAGTCTAGAATTTTAGTGGTGCGCATTTTATAATATAATATGAAAAATAAATAAATAAAAAGGAAAAGTAAGGAAGAGATTCATGATATACTTTTTGAGCAATTCTTGCAATTGGGCCATGTAATATTGATTGTAAGCCAAATCATGGCCATAACGAGGATCATGTCTATCCCAAGGGGAGAGATAAAGACCGCAATCAATATTCCGGGATTTGGCAGCATTGACAAACTCTCTAACAACGTCACCATGTCCATCTTTCCAGGGACTGCGAATCACAGAATGGTCAGTGTACCGAGATGGCCACAGACAAAACCCATCATGGTGTTTGGCAGTGAGAATCATGAGAGAAATTCCGGTGTCTGCAGCCACGCTAGCCCACTGGTTCGCATTGAGACCGACGGGGTTGAAAATGGCCGGGTTTTCTTTGCCCGTGCCCCATTCTGAGTCTGTGAAGGTGTTGACACCAAAGTGGAGGAACATTATGATCTCTCTTTGCTGCCATTTCAATTGGGCATATGTTGGGAGGGGGAGAATAGGCAATGGTGGTGTTGTTACCAATTCTCGCTTTGAATTCACAAATGTGAATTGATGAAGTAGAAGGATTAGGAAAACTGAGAGCAAATGTTGAAACATTTTTTTTTTTTTTTTTTTTGTGTTTTCTCTGTTTCTTTTGTGGGTCGAGAGCAATAATTTGAGGGTATACTAAATAGTAGAGGAAATTGGAGTGTCTTGTCCTTCTCTCTTTGTAGTGTGTTTGTTTGTTTGTTAATGGAAGAGAAAGACGAAGATGAGGAATAACGTTGCAAGGGACCAAAGTGATGAAGATTCTTTTTTATGGAACCAAGGCCAAAAAAGAAGGAAATGATAGTGAATATTTTTTTGGTTGGAAGTTTCACATTTTTTCTATTTTTTTTTTCTGTTGGCTGTATTTCAATCCTTTCTTACCTCGGGGGGAAAGGGAGCAGAAGAAGCGAATCCAGATAAATGCAGTGAAAGCAAAACAACAAACTAATAATTGTAGAATTTGTATATTTAATTAGCAAATATGAACGACATGAGTTGTTTTCTGAATTTATGTAGCTTGAAATCCAAATTGTCAATGAAATGACATTTATTTTTTTTAATCGAAGACATCATAATTTCTTTTTGGTTTTCATTAATAACCAAAAATACTATAATTTTGTGATTGTGGTACGTGGCAATTTGTCTATTATATATTCAGTTTTATATTAAATATAGATCGGTTAATGATGATTCATATTATCTGTTCTGTGGACTGTGATAAAATCAGATAGAACCACCTACAATGAATATCATCATCCTTCTTGTTTTTTTTTTTAGCATTTGGGTGCAGTGATTTTGAAAAATTTTACTTTCTTTTGTTTGTATATTTGAAACATTTATTTTTGTAAATTTTCTATATAAATTCAATATATTATAATATTTCATTAAAATAATGAATCGTTAGTATTTAATAATAATATTATTATTTTATATATTTAACTATGATATCAAACTAATATTCTATTCTTTAATATGACATCAAAGCTGTGTTCAACTTTTTTCGATTGTTCAAATTGGCATTTATATTTTGTGTTTGAAATCAGAGAAATTCACTTCATTAGAGCTAAAATTTTTAAATAAAATTTGAAATTTAGAATTAAAAAGTAAAATGTGAATTTACAATGAATTTCTCCGTATGAGATAATATGAAAATTCATGAAATAAATGATGCAGTAATTAAGAAGTTCCTATGATACTCACGAATTTTTTTACAGGATTTTTATTTTAAAATTCTTTTTTTCCTATTGTAGAACTAAAATTGAATTTTATCTTTTATTTAGTTTTAAATAACAAAAATATTGAACTAAAAATTAAACTCCACATTTTTCTGATATTCATTTGATTTTAAATAAAACCTCATGGAACTCGGGCATCCAAATTCCTCTCTCCCCTTTTTTCTTGGTTAAAAGTTTTGTAAAAGAGTTTCTATGAATTTCTGTGGATTAATTTTTGAGATTGCATACACTAATAGTCTAGCCTAGTTATTGTAAGTTAATCTTTATTCCTTTTGCTTTAGGGGCGAGATCATAATTCCCATATTGTTATAAGGTAAAAGTTAAATAATGTTTGTTATTACTAAAATTTAGTATATTTTAAATGTTTTATTATAAATTTAAACCTTCTTTTTTTTCCCCTGAAATCCTCCAAATTTGAAGAGACGTTTTCTAAAAAATGGAGCTCAGACCCAATTGTCACATTTTCCCTTGATACAAAATTCTCTCCCTCTGAACCATGCCACATCCCAATAATTGTAACTATGTTGGTGCTGGTGCCGGTGAAAAACAAATTTTTTTTTTTTTTGGTACCTTGACTAGGCCGATATGAGATTTTATTCCAACTAAATCTAGACTAACCATTGCAAGGCCTATTTTAGGGGGGATGGATCTCTCAACATTCATTTTTTCCGCTTCCATGCCAAATCGAACCCGGGTATGGTGGCATGACGCAGCGTCTTTTGCCAACTGTGCCGACCAATGTTGTCGGTGATAAACAGTTGTTTACCGAAAGAGATGATGCACCAAAAGCAGCTCATATTAATAAGAGCCGTTGAGAAATTAATTAGATAAAGATGGACACCAACACATACTCGAAAACTGCTTTTAATCTCCCAGCACGAGTCACATATATGCAACCATGCTCTAGGCACCAGAGTGATTTCATATAAATAAAGAGCAACCCATTTTGGATCGAGAGAAAATAACATAACTTTTACAAGATTAAAAATGAAATGGGTGCTAGGAGATATGCATCATACCAATCTGTCTCAAATCATTTGTTCTGACACCACATTGTCAATATTAGACAAGGAATTCCAAAAGTAAAATTATTATCTCTTGACGGAACGGAATTCAGATCGATTGAGATTGAATCACGTGTTTTTTAGTCGGTGTGGAAATCATAAAATCAAACTTCCTTTAAAAGCTTCTTGTTGGTGGAAAGGAAGTATGTCCGTCATCATGGACACCGACAAACATGGACTCCAACACCACAAGCTTCCAACACGTCAGATAACCTCTTAATGAATTTTCACCAAGATATCTTTCCCATGATCTGTGAGAACAAACAGAAGAGAAAGAGGGAGAGCGAGGAAGGGATTGGGGGCATTCCGAGAAGTCATGGCTATGGTTATTTTTATCATTGTTGTGTTTCAAGGAAAGAAACAAAACATGGGATCAAAATCAAACAACTATATTGGCCATAACCCATGGATTTTCAGGAACAAGACTAGAGGAAGAAGAGATTACAATTTGAAAAAATGTCAACAATACCGCCGAATTCCAAACAGAAGAGGCAAACCATACAAATCACAATCCATTCAATAACACACACATTACAATCAAAAGAAAAATCAATTCCGTTTCAGCCTTCACCTTCATTTGGTCATTTTCACAAACACGTTGCATTGGTAGACAAAGGAGACATCGACCACATCCTGAGAATACCCTTATCTATGTGAGCCGCTATTTTTTTTTTTTTTTTTTTTTGACTTCCAGTAATATATAATGCTTCGTAATTAAAGCCAAAACCTATGAAGCTCCTTGAAGAACCTGCCCCACACCAGAGTCTTAATGATACCGAGCCAAAGGATTCAAACCTCCATGAGTGACAAAGGGTTTGAAGCCCCATATCTCCACCCTCGTCAAAAGGACATAGTAGCCCTCTCAATGAAGAAAGAGAGTAAGCTTGATTGATAATTCCTTCTATGGAATCTTCATTTGGAAACTTGAGGTTTTAATTTGATTCCAATTTTTGGAAGTGAAAACCAGTGATGATTCAGATAAACACATTCCCCTTTTCCTTTTTTCCAAATTTACGAAATTTTAAATCAGAGTCTTGTTTAAAGGAAATCATTGTTTTTTTCTAATCGTGATTTGATCAATCATCCAATTTTATCTCGATTAATCTGGATTGATTATTATAGGGTTCATTTTGTGTGAGAATATATCTCTCAATATTATTTTTTCTATGCCTGAGGGAGTTAAATTGGTGTCTATCTTACCTATGTCAACTAGTGTTGATTACAGGAAATAATTTTTTCTAAAGGAAAAAATGATTTTGAAATTTTGCTCCCTACAACGATATTAATCTATTTAAAAATAAAAAAGAACCATGAAGGTTTTTTTTTTCTATTTTATTATTGTCTATCATTCTTTGATCAGTAATTTTTTTTATCGATTGGTATTTAAAATTTACTTAATTAATTTTTATAAAATTTATTAAGAAATTGACTCTTTTAAATTATTTTTTATTTTTAAATTTCAAATATGTTATCTTTCGTTAAAAACGGTCACCCGATCTTTGATCGGTAATTTTTGGGACACCATTCATAGCTTCCATTCATAAGTGGACTGGAAATGGCTGTGGGCTAAGCCCAAGAGGGACTACCAACTATTGTCATGTCGGTAAGGTGAAACACCAGGCACTGGCCCACATCGAAGCTCGCCTCCTGGGGTCATTCTTGGATTTTTTTGGGTGTTGATACTTTGGACACCCCTTTTTTTTCGGCCTTTAGGTGCCATAGACATTGACATCCAGGACTGGCCCAGTGTCCCAAGTATGGACTTTGTCGACTTTGTCTCTTTTATATATTTTTTTTTTGGTCCCCAAGTCTTTTATACATACATACATACATACATACATACATACATACATATATATGTGTGTGTGTGTGTGTGTGTGTATCCACCGGTCTGTACCAAAAAAATATATATACATATTCATTCATATCGGAACTATATTCTAATTAATCTGATTTGAGTTTTATTAAATTCAACTTAGAGGGAGCTCTTTTAACGTAATTTTTTTCATTTTCAAGTTTCGAATTTGAGATTTGATTAAAAAATTTAATACGTTTGAAGAAATTCAATTTTTAATTTTATTGTATTCACGTTATCTGAATTTAATAGTAGAATATTACATTCGTTTAATCAAAATCTTGAATTTAGATTTTGAGAATAAAAATATAGTTGTTGAAAGAATCAATCCATAAATTGAGACACATAATATTTGAATCGAATTAATCGAATAATTTAGATTATGAGTTAAAATTATTATCTTGATTAAGGGATATAACAATCTGTTCGTTGCCCGTCGTCGTCGTCGGTTGCATTAACGGTGGCCGGTGACTCCCCCTCAGGACGACTTAACATAATCGCAATCCTCACCTCACATCATCACATGATTAAACACGCAGTTGATTCTTGGGGTCATCAATGGGCAGAAAGGTTTGTACTTTAGTCACATAATTAATAGAAAGATATATATATATATATATATATATATTATAAATTAGGTGTTCGGTAACGAAGGACCAATTAGGGAGGGTTTGGTAAATTTGTAGAAAGATATAATCTTATTCTTGGGTGGTGTGTTCAAACAATTCACATTTCGCTCTCATTCATCTCAAATTTAATTAAGATTATGAAATTTTTCAACGCAGTTAATTGGGGTGGACACATATAATTCTATATATTAACCAATTGCTCTAATATTTTTTATTTTCTAGAAACTTCCCCCCGCTATTTTTCTTTTTTTTTTTGGTCTTTTTTTAATTGATCCGTTGCCCCCCCCCCCCCATGTGGCGGCACCGGCAAGCTAAATCTCTGCTTGTATTTTATTTTATTTTTTCTTGATCTTACGTGCTTCCCTTTAATGCGTGACCCACAAAGATTGCATAATGTTTGAAGATTATTTTTGATAAGCTAAACCACCACAATCTGATGTAACCTTTTGAGAAAATGGCAAGAGGGCAGCTACGGCAGCCTCCCATGCCCACAAATCATTTTTCTTGTTTTACCCAAATCTTCATTAAGTCGAGTCATTAGTATTTCAGAATAATCTCAAAAGTTTTATATTATATTATTCTCAATAATGTAAGAATAGTTCTGTGAACAACAACTACATAGAAGACTAGCCAAAAATAGCCAAAAGAAACGTCTATATCTAAGCTTATAACTTCCATATGAATTCTTGTATTGATTTCATTAAAGCCATGAGAGAGAACAATCACTTTAATAGATAAATATATTAAATCTTTTAATTAAGTTTTGAATTAAAAATTTAAAAATAAAAAAAATTATATTAAGAAAACTCTTCCTTAAATTGATCTAATAATATTCATACTAAATAAATGAAAATATAATTTAAGATACTAATCGGTTATTTAAAAAAATAATAAAATAAGACCATAGGACGCCTTGAGATTTTATTCCCATGTCTGCTACGCACACCCATTATATTGCAACTGGAATACACCATTTTTCATATATTTTTAGTTATTGTTTTTATTTTTTAAAATTTGAAATTTAACAATAATATATATATATATATGTGTGTGTGTGTGTGTGTATAATCTTGCAAAGGTCAAAGGCAATAATTAAATAATTAGACTCCCATAATTGCAAGTTGCCTCATCGCGTTGAACTTGACCAAGGAAAGTGAATGCCCAGAAAATGTCTTAACTTTTGTCAAAATATATATATAATTTTTAAAAAGATATTTAAAATATTATAAATACAAAGTAATTCTTTTATAAAAATTAAAATATTTATTATACTAATAATTTTTTATACCAAAAATTTCAGTAGGATCTATGGACCCTATGTAACCAAACAACAAAAATTTTCTGACTATAAATCAATAATTTAAAATGCTCTTGTTTTTCTTCCTTTTGGTGAAGGTAAAATTTCAAACACATATACATGCAATCACTTAGAAACTACATTTACTCATTTGGAAAATTATTTTCCTTGGGGACTTAAACCCTCTAATTTCTGAAAATGGAATTTTATATCTTATCTTGAAAAAAAAGTGTATTTTCCCCTTTCAAATGCTCTACAGCCATAGCCACAGGCAAGTGTCATGAATTGCACCAATTGCTCCCATGGGACAGTCTACTGATATAAATCTCCCTCCCCTAACCTGATAATCCCAAATTTAAATTTCTGTATAACAAAAAAAAAAAAAAAAGCACCAATTGGGCTTCCTAAACCACATCAAGAAAGCCATTTTAGGTCCTGGATTTCTAGTCAGTGTGATTTGTCCAACCAATTCTAATTTTCGATTCAGACTTTATTTCAAAAGGGTAGTCTTTTTATATCAACTTGAAATTGCCTTCTTCCTTTATTACATATCTTAAAGCGTTTTAAGGCATTTTCCAGTATACCACATGCAAAAGAAGTTTGCCGATTCCATTTACATTCGGGGAAACGCGTACAGGTGAAGCCCGTTGTCAATGTGAAGGGTAAACATGGTTCGATATGCTGCTTCCTTCTTCTCATCAGCAAGTCTGAACTTGAAGAAGAAAAGGAGAGCAGCGGCCAAAATTTTCATTTGCCTGTATGCAAACTCTTTTCCTAGGCATATCCTGGGGCCAGCCTGTGGATGACACAAGCATGTCAAAAGATGAAATAAAAGAGCATTTTTGTTCATCATGCATGTTGGTTGCGAAGTGGAAAAGCATTACATACAGACCTGAAAGGCAGCAAATTTAAAAGGGCTTTCAGGCTGGAACACACCATTGTTGATCCATCTTTCAGGCCGAAATTCCTCAGCATCCTCACCCCAAATGTATGTCATCCTCCCCATAGAATACACCATATAATTTACACCATCTCCTTTCTTAATTTTGAAGCCATCAGGGAGAACATCATCTTGTTCAGCATTTTTCCCATCCTATATATATGCAAGAGCAGATCAATGGAATTTCAGTTTTAGCTCTCAAAAGATAGTCCCAGTACAGTCTGGAAACAATTGCACCCATCGGTGCAATACAAACTTCTCAATACCATAATTTAGAAAACAAAGGCAGATTGAATGACACTGAAAAGTCATAGGGTCAGAATATCGAATGAAACTTTACCACAGGGACTACAGGATAGAGTCGGAGAGTCTCTGTTAGCGCTGCATGAAGATACTGCATTTTTTCCAGGGCATCTTCAGTTATCTTTGCAGAAAGTTCGACAGCATATACGTTGTCCTCTGCTCCGGTCGCTTCTCTCACCTCCTGTGCAACCTTTTCTTGGACCAAAGGATGCTTACTTAGCATGTAAAAGAACCATGTGAGTGTGTTAGCAGATGTGTCCTTTCCGGCCAACAGAAAGTTCAATGTAATATCTCTCAAATACTGATCTGTCATGTTCTCCGGATCTTTTTCACTCTCCAGCAAAAATCTTGATAGTATATCATACTTCCCTTTCTAATTAACAGAAAGTAAGATTAGTCCAGAATGCAACAGAATACAATGACATAAATTTATCTTAATCTTGATGGCAATAAAAGTAGCATTACTCACGTCAAAATTTTCAATTTTCATCTGCTCCCTCTTAATCTTAATCAACTCAAAAATGAATGAATCGATTACTTTAATATTTCTCTTTAGAGAGGCTTCCAAGCCAATGTTTAAAAATCTTTTAACCTTCCAAAAGATATCAACATATCGCCAGAACACGATGAAGTTTGAATCATCAAAAGCTTTGGTGAATCGATTTCCAAACTCACTGGATCCAGAAAGTGTGTTCAGATCAACTCCAAATCCCACCTTAAACATCGAGTCTAAAGTTGTTTTCATCAGCATATCCTGTAAATGAACAACAATGTATCTGTTACAACAAAGATATACAGAAACATTCCAACCAACAGATGAAATTTTTGTAATAACCATGTTCTTGAAATATTATTCAGAGGAGAATAGTTTCTGATGGTGCCAACTCCTTTAGTCTTTAGAAATATAAATCTAACTCCGAAAGCTCAACACACACCCTACCAGAACACAATGTGAACATCGCAACTACAGTCTAATCTTCTTGCAGTCTTTGACCCTACATGTGTCCTCAAACTATAAGGTCTCCAGATGTCATGGAATAAGGAACATAACATATTTTTTTTCCGGTTTCTATGCACCACTTTCTCTCTCTCTAGATTGCTAAAATGCATTCATACTAAATTAAGATGAACTTATGATGATTTTTGTTGTTTTTTCAAACAAGATGATTTCATTAAATGACAGTTGTGCTATCGCCGGAGAATAAATGGTCTACAATTGAAAGCAACCAGGGCTTAGGCGTGTCAGTAAAAACACCCTCTCCAACTGCATGAAATGCCTTATCCTCACTACAGCTTCTGAACTAGAATCGTAAGCTAATGAACTACCATATAACTGAATTACTAGTTTAGAGAACTTACAAATCCATAAGCCTGTTTGAAGTTAGATACTGCTTACAACAGATATAAAGCCAGAGTTGAAGATCTTCATTTCATACAGTCAAATTGCATTTACCTGCAAATTTAATGTTTGCTTAGCCGATGCCACTTCAGAGATCTTTGAAACCAATACAGCAGCATTAGCTCGGAAAACTGACGTACTGAAGTCTCTCAAAACTTTTGTCGAGAACTCATAGCTAGCAAGCTTCCGTTGGTGGCGCCATTTATCTCCATCTACAGCAAAAATGCCTTCACCAAACAGATCTTTCATTACTTCGTAATTGTACTCTCCCTGCAATTGACAGAGCACCACCAGTGAAAAGGCAAACAGACAAACAACAAATTTTGTCCATCAGAGTCCGGTTACCTTGACATAATTAGGAAAGTTGACCTTCAGTATGTATTCAACATTAGTTGGATCAGTAGTATAAACTTCACTGTGTGATGGTGTTATGAGACGATAAGTATGATACTTTTGAGAAAGAGATGTCTGATAATCAAAAAGCCTATTAAAGTGTACAAGTTGATTCAACATCATGCCGGCTACTGGAGGCTGCTGATCCTTAGATATTAGTTCCTTGATGTAATACAAGAAATACTTGATGAAAAATACCAGCACAAGGAAAATCAGTAATCCAAGCAGTGCTAAAACGACATAGATGGCAAGGAAAAACCCCTTGAGAAATAAGGAACTCATTGGCAATACGAAGGAGAGTGAAACCACCGGAGAGAATGAACAGATGAACCCGTTTTCAGCATTGGCTAAATAATGAAAAGTCTTGGTAAACTTATTGGTTGCCATAGTGAAATGCTGTGCAGAAAAGTTAAAATAAGGAATATTCTCATGGTGGACAATATGCTTATTTAATAATTAAATAGTATAACACTTCAAAGTTGCACAAATTTGCTGGCGGAGCATATCTTTCGTTAAGGCTTGAGGTATCAGATAGACATTTCTTGCTGGAAAATGTCTAGAAAGTGTTGCTTTCAGCTGATATAGGGCTTAGCTTCAATTGATATATGAGACATTCAACTTTGTCTTACTCTTTGTTATTATTAGGAAAATCCATTCTAATGTTCACACGAGAAAGCTTTTAAACACAATTCGTGGAATGACCTCTTTAACACACGGAAGAGCCCATTGGTAAGATGTGGTTCATCTTATGGGGTATATCCTTCTTAGAACTTCCATTTTAGATGAATTATTTAACGAGATATATTGGGGGGAGGGTTACGAATTATGCAGCAGAAAATAATTCTATCCTTACCTATGGGTTCTTTTAGTTCACATTCTTGGAATATAAAAGAATTCTTTGAAATCTTTGTTTGGTGAAGAGTTGGAATCTTGGTCTAATATAGAGAAAGTAAACAGTTATGCACCTGTTACGAGCACGAAGCACAGAAACCACCGGCCTTTGTCCATTAGATCTTTATGCCATATGTGCTTCTCACTATCAAGAAGCAATGGAGGGCCAGTAAATCACACTAGACCTTAGACAGATGCATGGAGGCTGAAATTTTTAAGAATAATGCAGATGTTGAATGGAATGAAGATCAAGAAATCAGTTTTGTTAGCAGCAGGAATAAGATTACCCTGTGATCATGAAAATTCTGTCTCCAGGGACTTCTGATTTTGATAAATAAGGCGCATTCTTTTCATCTCATCACTTAGTTGATTCAACACCCATTCTACTTCCTCCATCACAACATAAAGCGAGCCCTTAACTGAAAATTCATGTACAACCCCACCAACTTCAATCATGCTGCACCCTGGGGATTCCTTCTTGAATCCCCTCTCTTTCATGAAGGCTCTAACTCTTTTCACATCACCGAACCTCTTAGCTTTAGCATATAAATCACAGAGGATCGCATAGAAAACATGATTTGAAGGTTTCAAACTGATCAAATATTCAGCCACCTTTTCTCCTAGGTCGACATTTCCATGCATTTGACAGCCTCCCAGCAATGCTCCCCAGCAAAACACATCTGGCTCTACAGACATGTTTCCAATGAGTGCTACCGCCTCCTCAAGCTGCCCAGCTCGGCTAAGTATATCAATCATGCATGCATAATGATAAACCTGAGGCTCTATCAAGTAAACTAGTTTCATCATTTCAAAACACTCACGACCCTTCTCCAATAAACCAGAATGTGCACAAGCTGAGAGTAGGCCAACAAATGTAACATGATTAGGTTTTACACCTAGTTTTCCCATTTCTTCAAAAAGATCAAAGGCCTCCTTTACATGTCCATGAAGACCAAAAACTGAAATCATTGCGGTCCATGTCAAAACATCTCTGCTAGGCATTCCCTCAAACACTTCAACCGCTCTCTGCACACACCCGCATTTACCATACATATCTATCAATGCTGTTCCAATCACCACATCACACTCTAAAGCACTTCTCTTCAAATAATCATGAATCCACTTTCCATGATCAATTGCACCAAGAGAAGCACAAGCGGAAAGGATACTGGCAATGGTAATCTTATCAGGTTTAACAGCACCATCACTCATAAGCTGCATTTCATGGAAAAGTTCTAAGGCCTCCTTTGACCTCCCACCTTGCACAAACCCCGTGATTATGGAGTTCCAAGTAATCACATTCCTTTTCTCCATCCTCCGAAACAAGTCCAATGCTGCATCAAGATCGCCATTTCTCAAATATCCAACAACCATCGAGTTCCACGAAACTAGATCCCTGTTTAGCATTTCATCGAACACCTTTCCCGCACTATCCAATGCCCGAGACACAAAATAAAAATCGATCAGAAAATTTTGAATGAATAAATCAGATTCAAAACCCAGTTTCAGAATATGGGCATGAATGCTTCGACCCACAACTCCATCAAATCTGTTCGCACATTCCTTTACAAGGAACGGAAACGTCAGAAAGTCGGGTCGAATTTCTTCAACAAGCATTCGCTTATACAGAACCAATGACCTGTAAATACCAGATTCAAGGTGTTCATCAAATTTACATGCACTGGCCCTGATCATGATGTTATAATCGGAGAGTTTTGGGTTCTCTATTTGCTGGAAAATGGTTTTGGCATAGCGAAGAGAACCCATATCTGAAAGTGCGCAGACGAATAGAAGACGATTGATGAGGAAATTTTGATCGGATTTGAGCATGTAAGGAGATGTTATAATCTGGGTTTGGATTTGTTTCATCTCGCTCATGTTCTTGCACTCTTGAATCAAAACAGAGATTAGGTTTTTGATGTACAAACGTTGCGATTCAAACATCATATGGCGGGAAATGAACTCGTCTGTGTCGGTCGGAAAGGAATTATGAGATATTGGAAACAACACGCACGAATATATAGTAGTAAAATTTTCACGACCAAAGAAAGAACACAAGAATTTGAGCAAAAGAAAGTATCGCAACGGAATTTTAATGCACACTTATGATAAAAATGAGAGACAGTTTTTGAAATCCCTCAGAAAAATTAAATAAATAAAATACGTGACAAAATTCAGCATTAGTACGGACAAAGTATGCATTTGATCATTAATAAGAACAAGCAGGAGTTCCCTTTCAAGTTCATGATATGCCATTTCAGAGAAAGCCTTGGACACCATGGCCCTCCTTTGCCTCCGCGTACAACTGGAGTGCTTCTTCCATCACTTGTGCGCGTGCCAGCAGCAAAGCTCGTTTCTTCCCAGATGGATGAGTGGAAAGATAATCTAGGAGAGACGATTCGCCGGTCACTTTCCCCAACTTCTCATACACACTTGGTGCTACTCGGGGATCATATCCAGCCGAAGCCATCAATAGCAGTCCTATGTAGTCTGCTTCTATCTCCATCCTAGTCAACAGACAAAAGAGGGACAGACATCCCGCAATACACTGAGTCCAATATAACACTACAGCTTATCTGGGATGATCATAAGCAAAGCAGTACCAGAAAGAATACGTTCTAATAGTGTGGCGTAGACTTCAAGGCTACTACAAAAACAAATGAAAGCTTCATACCGGAAGGCCAGAAAAGGAAATAAGAACTGAAAAAAAAAATGCAGTAGATTGATAAAATCAATTGAAAATTTTGAGAGAGGATAATTTTTTCAGCATTTGAACCAGCATAAGAGATTGGCAATCCAAATGTACATTGGATGGGAGGAAAACTGCAAGTGGCAGTCCTACAATACGTTGTCCACGATGGCTCACTAACATGACATGCTAACCCGGGAAGAACAGCCATTACTTGCTGTGACCCTAACAGAACCCACAATGTTGTCCAAAATAAGGAAGTCACTCTCTACGACCTGTCTTCAAGGCCAAAAGTGCTAAAGAGAATTAGGTTCAGCTCTGACCTCTGACCTGGAAAGAACACAGTAATGGTTATATAAACCACTGGTTCCATGCAGTTTTGGTAAGAAAACAAGGTGCATTAAGAAATGCCTTGGACTGTTCAAACAGTGCACATTTTTTAAGCTGTACCTGTCCATTGTTAAGGACCGCCACACCAAGAATGTCTGATCTTTTCAACTTGCCTAAGATCAGAACGTCTTATTTTCCTCTTTTTCTTGAACCAGAATGGTTCTCGATCCTGTGGGCTTTGATCTAGGGCTTTGAGTTAAGTAAGTCGGGAGCCCCATGCATGGATCCAAATTACTTCACTTTCAGGCCATCAAGGCAAAGATTCTGAGAGTTTAAGCATAATACTTCCGGTTTATAAGCTATGTTTTTGTCCAAATGGTAACTCAACCATTATCCATGTGGTCAACAAAGTCCCCAGATAAAATCAAGCCCAAGTCTGGGAACATCATACCTTTGCTGCTCTAACCTTTCACTAAGCAGACAGCATCCAATCATTTTATGAAGCTCCCTAGTGCTACCTACCATATATACAAAACTTGAACTGTCACAGCACTCTCTCAGACAAGAACATCTTGCATACACTTCCCCTGTCCTGAATTCTAGTCTTTAATGATGGGTTTGTTCTGACAAGATGCACCGTGAGCACCTTACACCCCAATCCCGGTTTAAATTAATACCTACAACCTTTTCAAATTCATCATCTAAGTAATCAATCAGAAAAGTTATCAAATTAAATACAATGAATCAAATGAACACCAGCAAAACAAAAACCACTAATTGCAACAAGTTTTGTTGGTTTTGTCCTACATCATGCCCCCTAAGGAATAGATCCAGAAAGTATCTATAGTACGTGGGGCCCAAGTTGATGGATTGCATCCTTTTGGAGGTGGACATGAAGAAGGCCCCATTTTGCTTATAAGTCCACCCAGATCTTATGTGAAACAGCATCTCCAGACTATGAGGCCACAAAGGTTATATCAGCAGCTGGTGATCAAAAGTGATTAAATATTATAGATCATATATCAATAAAAACAGTGGTTAGGGACCCAAATATGATCATCAAACAGTAATTCCTCACCATTGTGGCCATTTTAGAAATATGAGCACCATCTTCATGTAGATTTATTGCGCAGCTAACATAATTAAATCAATGACATAGAATTGTGATTAAGGAATATAGAAAACTAAATCAACCTTTGTGTAGCCTCCATAGGTTATCTAAAGTGAAATTAAGGAATATAGAAAACTCAATCAACCTTTGAGTTTTTATGTATATACAAACTTTTTTATGTATACATGAAGATGGTGCAGTATACTGTGTCTTGTGCCCAAATCTTTTTATGCCCAGCTATACTTATCAGGTTTTTGTATGTGTAAAAGAGCCATTGTTGCCACTGTGGGAAGGTCCGAGAATCATACACAAAATGTAGGGACTTAGTGTAAGCCTCCCTAGGTTATCTACCTCATACTCTAGTCAGAAAAGTAGAGGTTTGAAAAAGATTTGCAGTATACAGTGTCTTTGCTTGATCCTCTTTGGACTCCATAGATTGTGTGAGTTCCATACTTATTCAAATTATGGACTAAGTAGGGATTGGCATTGTTGAAACCAGGGGCCTGATTTGTATCCTAGGGGATTTTAGGGAGCAAAAAAATTAACTCAATGACACCAGTCATCCTACATGGATGACCAAATGCAGGCAAAAGAAGTGGTGCAAACCAACTAATATTTGATGATTTGTCTTTAAGCAAGTCCAAAGTGGATAAATTTAGAGGGTCTCTTTCTTTTCCGCTCTTATTCTACTTCAGTCTGGCCATTTCTTCAAGATTGAAGTAGTCTCTTTCTTCCCTGCTCTTACTCTACTTCAGTCTGGCCATTTCTTCAAGATCAAAGTATCAAGTGTACTGCTGACATTTGGTATAAATAACTTTCCTAGACCAAGACCAACTAAAACTTGATGAAAGCAAATATTTATAATACCTACTATGCACAGAACTCATTTAAAACTGCTCGGCCTTCCTACAGAAACGATAGGAGGCTAGATAGGGGCCAATGGCTGTACAAGAGTTCTGTTTTAGACATAGAAGAAGCATTCCTTCAAGGATTATTCTTAATGTTTTTCTGATAAAAGAATTTCCAAAAATTTCATACTGGAATTGGTAGCAACCTTTAGACTGAACGGTGGTTTCAAAAGTGGAACTTCCTTATTATCAGCACCTAGTTTGCGATTGGTCTTACTTTCTTTCTATTTTATTTCAACTCTAAAGTAGAACCATTTTTCTTGTCTAGTGCTAGGCTTTTGTGTGGTAGCTATCTAGCTGAGGTAGCCTCCGGCACCTCTTCTTCAATTAAGTTCCTTGTGGAGAAAAAAAGGTTTCCCGTCACTAAGTGCAAACTAATGCATTCAATAGATTGCAAATTCAAGCTGGAACAAAGCCTAACAACTACATTGGCACCAAGAACATTAGCAAATAACAGCATTGTGGAGCCTCGGACACATTCAGAATATGCCTATACAGTATAATTCCGTGTACCTCAAGATGCTAATCAAATAGTATCAATACTAGTTCTGAACCTAGACACGGAAAACCCTTCACTGCATGACGAGTCTAATAAAAATTCTAAACTAACCAAGATATCTAATCAAATTTAAAGGACCAACACAATTAACAAGAACTAGGTAAACTCCAAAGTGAAATTAGAGGATTAACCCACAAAAGAGAATATACCTCCTGGAGAATGGAAGCCTGAGAAGAAGAGTTGACATTGCATTGACCATATCAGGTGTAATGAACTGATAAAGAACCAGCTGTATGATAGCCAACCATAGATTCTTTGTTATTTGTTCCGCCACATGTCTGGCTATAGCGTGAGAAACCTAATAACCAAACCAACTTAGCAAAGAGATAAAACACCCGCAAAAATCATTCAAGGACCACAATACAACTACACATGAATTTCCACAAAAATCATACCTCATGCCCAATAATTGTTGCAATCTCAGCATCACTTTTGAAATGATCCAACAACCCAGTAAACACAACAATCTTCCCACCAGGCAAGCAAAATGCATTGACAATGGGCTCATTCACTACCAAAACCTCCCAATTCAACCCCTCCAGATGCTGCGTCGCCAGCTGCGCCCCTCTAGCATTGCTCTTTTTCCTACTCTCCTTAACCCAACTATCATCAAGAAGCTCTTCCTCCTTTCTCCAACTAAAACCCCCTTCAATTTTCTCCTCACTTCCCTCAGTCAATGCCGCATAGGACTCAAAACCACGATCAGGGTGTGCAGTATAGCTCTCAGAAGCATGCTCGAGATCACTCCAGCCATGCTCCCTATGCAAACCTCTCTTTAAAGCATCAATAATGTCTTTTGAAATCACTCTAACACGAATGCTTTCTGGGTGAAATGGGGGAAGAATTTTCCCTTTGAAAAACTTTTTCGTCTGCTCGAATTGGGACTCTCCTAACTGTTTTTCGACGTTCTTTGAGAGAAGAACGAAGTGTCTTCGCTTAGTATAAGGAATAGTTTCCAAATTCCCAAAATACACAGTGATCACCAACCCAGAACCCACCACAACAATGATGAACATAGTCCTTGTATCGCTAAACCAACGTTTGGGCCCTCTGGGCTCAAAATGGTAAACCTGGTATCGATCGACATAGTAATACCTTCTTCCTAGAGTACTAAAATTGCGAAAATAGTTTTGTTTCGAAACTAAAGAAGAAAGAGAATACCCAGAAAACCTAGGATTTGGGATTGAAGAAGTTGAACTTGCCTGAGTTGCTTTTGAGCAAATTTCTTGTCGAATTGGATTTTGACTGAAGATTTTGCTTGTTAAGTTTCGAAATCCATCGAATGCGAATTTGGTGGCTCTTCTATACATTATGATTTTTTTTTCCTGAAGAAATCAAGAATATCTCAATCGTCCAAAGATAAATCTTAAAGGCAACGAATCAATAAACATGAGAAGAAGAGAGTGACTTGTCAAGAAAGAAACAAGAAATGCAGGGTAATGGGAAGAAATCAGCACCGCTCGTCTGGTTCATTGAAGAGAGAGAGAGAGAGAGAGCGCGAGAGAGCGGGGGTGGACGCCAGGACGAGTCCGGAACCTTTCGCCCGGGCACTCACACTTTCGGATGCTAAAAGGTACAAGCATTTTGGGCCTAGGTCCAGAAGGACTTGATTTCGGGCCCAACAGGTTATGAGTGTGAATGTAGGCCGGCAAGTCCAAACGGTGGAGTTGCTCAATTAATTTGCCTCTTTTTTTTTTTTTTGGTGGACAATTAATTTGCCTCTTTAATTCAAAGAATAATTGATTAATATTTTTTTTTTACACCAAAGTCAAATTCTAACTGATCTAATTTGAAACTTATAATAGCTCATTCTGGGGATATTCTCCCAATGTAGCATTTTCCATTCCCAAGACTCAAATATGAGATATTGGTTAAGAAATATAGCATTACATCACACTAACCCAACTATTTGTTGACATATTAATCTATTAATACCATAAGAGCATGACATTTTGGACTACCAATGCATAATTCACAAAAAGTTTTCCATTCATAAATGGGTTATTTATTTATTGGTCTAATGAATTAAAGTAAAATTTGACACTTTATTCTGATATCTATTGTTTAATCAAATTTAATGTGATTATCAATACTGATTTGTACCAAAAGAATATTCACCGTATTAGAATTGAAAATGTAATTTCCCTGAAATTCATTAATATAGTGAGATGATGTAGAATTCATTTATCCCGGTTCGTATCCCATTCACGTTATGTTTCAAATTCTTGAAATTTCTTTCCAAAAAAAAATCATATTATCGTGTAGAAGTCTAATAATCAAATTTTATGAATAATTTTAGTTGTATTTCCAATTATAAATTTTTAGTATATTATTGAAAATAACATTTTTTTAGATTTTAAAATTTTTTATCTCAAAAATTATTTTTATTCTGGACTCTGTTCCTTGAGTGGATGCGTCCAAAAGGCCTGGCGAAAAACTTGTTTTGTTCAAAAATTGTAATTTTCATACCAAACTGAAACAAATATATATTATTTTGTTACGATCATTCATATGTAACCGACACGCATGTGTATTTTTAAAATTAAAAAAATAATTTTAATTATAAATAAGCAACTGTAAAATCAAAGTTTGACATCAACAAAATTTTTCCATTAAAAAACTTTAAATTGAAATTATTTTAATTGGCATTTGAAATTTTCCTCTTGTATTCCTCCATAGTATACTCAAATAGGATCCTTCCTAGTTTCTTCTCGAGGTTTCTCGACACAACAAAATGCTTTCGCCTAGTACAAGGAACGAACTTTCCACAACATACTGATTACCAGACGCAACCCGCCATGAATACAATAGCTTCTCCTTTGAATTCTTAAACCATCTCTTATTGGGTCCAGTTGGATTGGGATAACGAATTTGAACACCAACGTTGTGATGTCTTTTTGCAATACCATTTAAGTTGTCAACATGGTTTTACCTTGAAGAAATTCTTGAACTTAATTGGGGGGAAACTAAAGAAGAGAGAATTTCGAGAAATCCTAGAATCTGGGATTGAAGAAGTTGAACTTGCCCGACATTTTTTTGAACAAATTTGTTCTGGAATTGGATTTTGGGTTAGGATCTTGTATTTTGAGTTTTGAAATTCATTGACTGCGAATTTGCTGGCTCTTCTGTACATAATATTTGGTTTCTTTTAAGTGTATGTATAAGTAAAGGCTGGATTCCTTGAGAGAGAGAGAGAGAGAACAGAGCGAGTTGTTGGAAAAAATGGAGAACTGGGGTAATGTGATTTGCCCGGTAGGGTTTGTATTGAGATCGGATCGTGCCAAAGTCGATCTCAGGGCCACAGTGCTCGCAACCTCGCACATAAGGTGGATTAGGCAGGTAAGATAATACATACTCAAGTTCAGTGTTGAGATTACATGCCCAAATCAACTTCGGCACAGTGACAACTTGTAATTGCAAACAGTGAACTCCAGCATTTTTCGTGCATACAAAAACTAATGCTTCTATACAAAGAATTCCAAAATTATGAAGCCGCTGCAAGAACTCAGGTCAAATTTCAAGCTTCAATTTATAATAACTTGGTCATTTATGTTTTCCACCCAATAAGCGCAAGCAAAAATAATGATTGTGGGGAAGCAGGGAAAAATCCCCACAAATAATAAAATCAATAGCTGTCCAGCTACCAGCAAACATGCAAAAGAACTGCTTACAAGTGACACGTGATCCTATAACTAGATATTTTCTTCAAGTTAGATTCTTTGCCTACATCATCCAAAGAAACATGCTCTCTCTCCAAGGATCTCGACCTGTAAAAATCCTCTTCTTTTTTTTGGGGGGGGGGGGGGGGCGCTTTGCAGCCCACAACCCTTCAATTTCCATAGCCACGACCTCTGCCATTTCTAAAGCCACCACCAAATCTACCACCACCTCTTCCTCTTGAGGATCTACCACCAAAACCACCACCTCTCCTATCACCAAAGTGACCGCTACCACCAAATCTTGGCCCCCTTGACTGTTCCCTCTCTCGCAAGGGTGGTAGTTCTTTCACAACTTCCAGACTCACATTAGCAGCATTTTCCTGACCTGCATAAAAATCAAGGGAGAGGTCACGTTAGTCATCTAAAACATCCTATTGGGCATGATTTGGCAGCTAACATCAAGAATTTGGAGACAGATGAATGTGGAATGTCAACAATATCAAATTATCTACATATCATCATCATCATAATGATAATAATAACAATGAATGAATCCGCTTTTGTACCCGCAAGATATTCATCCAAGTATTCACTGGGCACATCAAAGACTGCACCACTTCCATCAGCAGTTATACTAAGACCTGTCAGTGCATTCACTTTATCCTCCGGCAAAAATCTCCTCAATGTGCCAAAAACAGAACTGCAACATAAGATGCAAACAACTCAAGAATCAGGAAAAGGACCATACAAGCAATCAATCACTTAAAAATGTCATGTTCACACCATCCTGTATAGTTCTAATCACTATGATTAGTTATATTCGTTTGCTTTTTTGGTGTGCGCATGAGGGTGCTGGTGATCCTGGCACAATAGTTTGCGCAGGTGACCAACTCTGGAGGAACTGTTCTGAAATCTGTTCTGGGTGTCCGTTATCCATTTTTTGGGGATAAAAGGCAACAATTCGAATGGTGAGGATGGGTAGCCCATGACATGAGGATTAAGTTTTGTAGGGGATCCTTATGGAAGTCAAAGACTCCTAACGTTGTCTACTTTGGCTAGGAGAAAGGCTTAGATGCGGTTACGTCTAGGACAAATTTGCAGAAAAGGGAAGCACAGCTTTGATTAAAAGATAGAGATTCGGTAAATTAATTTGTTATAGCACTGTCAATGGACAAGGCATTTTTAGGAGATAATCTTCATTTTGAACATCAACCGAGTGATTATGCGAACAATTTAGAAAATATTTTAGCTCCAAGAGGACAGAAACCTAGCATTCCTGCTTATAATCATCCCTCAAAATATTTTAAGGTGCCTTAGAAAAGAAATGCATGCACTTTATTTGGAGAGATTAAAAGAACTCTTCAACAGTTTGGAACATAAATTCTGAATCATGAATATCCTGTGTATTTCCTAGTTTTTGTCTCTGTTCTTTTTTGCTCTCTCATGCTTAGATCCCCCCCCCCCCCGGCGCTACATTTCTCTTTTCATTTTTTCCCTTACCCACTGCATTTCTCTTTTCAATTTTTACCTTACCTTTTTACATATCAAGACGAAGGACGTAAGATACTTCAACAATTAATGGGAGATTATAAACCAATAGAACCCCAACAAATTCTAGTGGCAGACACCGATTTGTGCATGAATTAAATACAGTTATTCGCATCTAAGATTGAATTGGAGCTATATTATTCAATTCCCTTGTGTATGTCCGAGAGAGAGAGAGAGAGAGAGAGAGAGAGAGAGAGAGAGAGAGAGAGGCATGGGGATAGACTGGCATACCCTGGAGAATAGATTGGTCTTCCGACCTCCAGAAGAACAGTGACATACTTTTCCATGCCAGTAAGAAGTGATCTACTCTTTATCTCCGAATAACCCTGCAAAGCAAGAAAGAATGTGTCATACATCTTATGGAAATTGAAGCTGAAAAGGGGGGAGAAGGAAAACTTACAGACGCCTTTGCAAGTGCTTTTGCTAGAAGTTCTACATCTGATAAACCAGAAGTCTTTAATAGCTCTTCTGCAGCAGATTTAAATGCAGGAACCACACTGCATAAAAACTATGTAATATGAATAGGCCCCTATATATATATAGCAATATACATATTCAAAAAGAAAACAAGTGATATGGTGTGACAGAACAAATTTCGTGATTGTTACAATTATGAAGCATGTCCTGCTAATGCTTTAGGTTTACTTAGCCAGTATGATCGGTAGATATACCTATCAGAGACTTGAATGATTGCTTCAGCCGCTTCAACACCAACAGCCTTGGCGACATCAGCTGGCCGAGGAGCAGATAAATGCTCAAATTTTACACCAGATTCCCTTTCTAGCCTTGATACATTATGCCTTCTTGGATCATATAACAATACAGCAACCCCAGTATTGCCTGTAAAAGAAGAGAGCACATAGAACATTCTAAAATCCAGGGGAAAAAAATTGTGAGAGAGAAGAAGAAAGAGAAACATGTCAAGTCATGAATATACCAGCTCTCCCTGTCCGTCCTGATCGATGAATGTAAGCTTCAACTTCTCGGGGAGGCTCACACTACAGAATGATTTTAAAAGAATCAGCTCTTTGTGTATTTCATTAATCTAAAAAATTACATAAATGAGACTACAACTCGCTTTCCTTCCAAGAGGGACATGACTAATACAAACCTGGATAACAAGCTGAACATCAGGGATGTCAAGTCCTCGTGCAGCAACAGATGTGGCCACTAATACCATAAACTTGCCGGATCTAAATCCAGCAAGTGTTTTCTGCAAGAAAAGATTTAACAATAAAAAAGATATCTTAAGATACAGAGTAAGTCAAACTCCATTTATTTTTATGGAAACGGTTAATGATGCTGTCCATCAATTATGGCAGTGTATGATGGGAAGATTACTAAGGAAAACAAACTGGAATGATTGGTTTATAGCCACACACTCTTTCCAAGTAAATCACTAGTGTAGGAGCGCAAAACCCAGCCCAAAAATTCACTAATGTAAACTCAGACATTAAATCCTAGATGCCCTGCCCTTCAGCCACATAAGACAGCTCACCGTTGAACAATTCAGGAATCCATTTGCACAAGGAAAAATCAAGTTTTGGTTGCATAGCTCATTAAATTGTGGCGCATGTTTCAACTAACTCTTGAGAAATTCCCTAATGTAGTAATTACTTGCATGCAGAAATGAAGTCCAAGGTTGAAAGGGTGTCCAACAACAGTTTCATATAAGTTGTATTCAGCTTTAGCCTGAATGCAACACAAAAGCTATACCTTTTCTGGCAACATCAACCAGTCTGGTGACAGCGTGCAACCATAACCCACAACCACAACCACTTCTCCACATCAAGTTAACAGCCATTCATAGAATAAAGGGGCTTTTACGAAAGGAGAACCAGTCACTTTCTTGTGGCTTAGGAATTGTTTCAAATCATTTCCAGGGAAATTGGTGTCAGACAACAACAATAATCAACGTAAAATAGAGTATCCACATCCAGAGGGAAATAACATCAAAATGAAACCAGTTCCAAACTATATAAAAGCTCTCAACCGAAATGATCACTTAATAAAAAATGTACCTCACGCTCTTTCTGTTGTATGTCCCCATGTATAGCACGTGCTCCCTGCAATCGCCCAGCAAGGTCAGAAGTTGACTCTTTCTTCTCACAGAAGATAATTGTACGACCTCCACTGATCATGCCAACACCAAAGAAATAAACAGAATTTTAATGTAAGTCCAAAGAACAATTAGAGAAAATTAATTGTTAGCAATACCAGAAAACACCAACCTGCTATAACAACGAATTATATCTGGGATCAGATCGGATATAGCTCCACTGGCGCAGGGCATGACAATATGCCTTACGCTGATGCTCGCCTTTATTTTCTCATTGCCCACAAGATCAACGTTTTCCTTATGTGGTTTAAGAAATCTTGAAGCTATCTGTCAAATGAAAGGAATAAATGTTATAATAAAATGAGAGTATAGAGTAACAATTTTTTATTTGAGAGAAAAGAGTTAAAAAGGAAGAAAGAATGGTAGAGGTATATCAGAAGATGTCAGAACACGAGAAATTTAGAGAGAGAGAGAGAGAGAGCGAGAGAGAGAGACTTACTTTGTTCACCCATTCTGGTACAGTGGCACTGAATAGAAGTGTCTGAACTTTGCTCTTATCACCTACTTTTTCTATAAACAAAAGATAAAATAATAAATAAAAAAAATCAACCACAAATTCACTATTATTACGTGAAACGTGAAAATTAGAGATTCCATAATTGGATAATACCAAATCCAAAGACAATAATCAAAACTTGTAAAACAAGTACAGAAGAGACGCAGCATGCTAGCAGAGAAGAAAAATTTGTCACATAAGCCTGCATTATCCCAAACTAAACCTGAAGCTTGCCTTGAAGGACCAGACACAACATACTAGAAGAGAAGAAAATATTTGGCACACAAACTTGCGTTATCCCTAAAATTGAAGCTAGCCTCGTAGGACCAGGGCATTCCATGGTATTGCCAAATCTGATTGAAGAACTAAGACTGAAATATTGGACTGACAATTCAATTAAGGATTTGCGTACAAAAATCCAACAAATCACTCTAAGATTGGACAAAAGTAATGCACAGAGATGACCCTAGCTTTATTACACCAGGACTGTATGTATCAACTTCAGCAGAACTTAAACCCACATCAAAATTCAAAAACATTATTCAGTCTCAACTCATTCAGAAATCCAAAGGTAAAGCTTTAAATTGAGCCTAACTTAAGCAGCTTAATAGGATACCTCAAACTGAGAGAGAAGGCCTGTGGACCATGGTTCCATGAATTAACCTTTTTTCCAAGGTCTTAAAACAAGCCTAAAACAAAATTGAAATGATCCTCATAACAACCTTCTTAGCAAGTCCCAGCTTAGATTTTCAAGCTTGGCTTGATCAGTAACTGAGCTCAAGATAGGCTTGTTTAATAAACAAACAAGCTCAAGCCTTCACAAATGACTCTGGTAATTTACATCCTGGGAAGGTGTATGAACATTACATTATTGTAGAATATGTACTCCTCAAGTGACCCTATTTTGCCATTTACACCCCTTGAGTAGTCCAAGCTTGACTTGAAAACATCAACTAACAAATATTATCTCTAAGCCATTAAACTAGTTCTTCCCAGTAAGTTTCCAGCTACTCAAACATAGAGCAGCAGCCCCAGTACAAGTTGAGGTTGGGGTTGAACTCTTTCAACCATGATTAACACCACTTCAAAATGTTCTCTGATAGTACACATCTACAGATCCTCAAATATATGAGAGCCATCCTCTTAGAGAATAACCCTCCCCCCACACCCCATCCGTCTCTAAACAACATGATTCTATTACATATTTCTTTTCATTCAAAGATTCCTAAGCCTTCCTCAACTTTGTATGACCAGCACATAAATATATATATCTTAAGAACACATAATTGGGTCTCATTATCAACTGTTTAAACATCATCCACTGCGTTATCACCTTCAAGTAGAGCTACAACATCACAAAGATTGTCCTATCAGCACATGAAAGAGTTTTCACTACATGGTATCAACTGTGCTACATAGCCCCATACTCTGCGCAATCAGCTCCATCAAGTGTCTTACTCCTCTGCACCACCGCCTTTTGAACCAACAGGTCACACATTTTCCTTCCATTCAGTTCCTTGCAAGTAAACAATATAAAGTTACTTGTCAATGCACCAATTCCAACTAATATCCTTGTTTCTGAATATATACCATAGGCTTTTGTCCCATCTCCGGTGCACATGTTAGCAAATCATATCTAAAAACAAATCAACACCTTACAATGTCATCCAGCTATATCCATCTATGATGAACTGAAACTACGTCCAACAACCAGCATAGTTGACCAAACAACTGTAGTTAAGCAAGTAGAGCTACAACATCACAAAGATTGTCCTATCAGCACATGAAAAAGTTTTCACTACATGGGATCAACTGTGCTACACAGCCCCATACTCTGTGCAATCAGCTCCATCAAATGTCTTACTCATCTGCACCACTGCCTTTTGAACCAACAGGTCACACATTTTCCTTCCATTCAGTTTCTTGCAAGTAAACAATATAAAGTTACTTGTCAATGCACCGATTCCAACTAATATCCTTGTTTCTGAATTTATACCATAGGCTTTTGTCCCATCTCCGGTGCAGATGTTAGCAAATCATATCTAAAAACATATCAACACCTTAGAAAGTCATCCAGCTATATCCAACTATGATGAACTGAAACTATGCCCAACAACCAGCATAGTTGACCAAACAACTGTAGTTAAGTAAGTAAATTTTTCAAGCATAAACAACAAGTCTTTAATAATAGAAAGAAAGAAATGATACCCCCGGACAACGTAGAGCTGAAGAAAACAATTTCATTAAACTATACATTGAGCCCTTAATTTATTTTTTTAGACTGAACTGTACCGAATACAGCAATTCAGTGGAATTAATCATCTATTCAGACCATATATTAGTCCCTATGTAGAACTTATAGAGCACTGAAACTCCAATTAATGCTATCATCACCAAGGTAAAAAATACTAGGTCATCAAAAAACACATTCGGTTGATGATTTGATGCATCACCTACCAAGAATTTTTTCAACATCATCAACAAATCCCATCTTGAGCATCTCATCAGCCTCATCAAGAACACGGAACTGTAATGAGCTGAAGTCAACTTTCCCATTCTCAACAAGATCCTACAAGAAAACAAGCATCCAAGTCAATGTACATGCATAAACCCTTAAAGTTACCGACTCTAAATGTAGGTAACTGAAACCATTTTTTATAACTAAAAAAATATCACAGAAGCTAATTTATATCTTCATGTGTACAAAACTACCTTTACTCGTCCGGGGGTTCCAACAACTATATCAACACCCCTTCTTAGCTCCTGTGTTTGATAGGCAACCCCTCCATATACACAGCATGAAGTCAATCCGACAACTTTGCCATAAACTTCAAAGTCCGCATACACCTAAAATCAAAGAAAGGAAAACAATAATAAGAGGCTATACTTGCCACCAGTGTAAATATGACAGCCTAAACAAGTTCCCTTCATTTTACCTGTTGGGCCAATTCCCTGGTAGGTAAAAGCACCAAAACACTAGGTGCCCTTCCGTATCCCGTCTTCCGCAGCATTTTTTTTGGTCCGTTAGTTAAGGACTCCAAGATGGGTAACACAAAGGCCAACGTTTTACCCTGTGCATCATGAAAATCACCAACAAAAGGGGGAAAAATAGAATATATTAGTACATGATACATTTTAATGAACCATAGCGGGTCCCAAGAAATGGATAAAAAATATCTAATATCGGCAAGGTCATTGGTCTGTTGATAATTTCCCTGTCATAGAGTATATATAACAAGGCAATGCCTTTTATATTGACAACTAAAGGAAAAGCGCACTTAATTCGAAAATTATATTCAGGTTCGTGCCAGGCAAACCAGTTGGCTATCTATATCTTTTGAGCCCCATTTTAAAAACCCGATCCCAATGCAGAACAACTGAATACAACTAAATTGACCAAAGAACATTATTAGTCATACAAATACTAGGTTTCCCGCATTTGTTTCACAATGGTTTGCTATCACACTACACGATGCATCATTCCGTCTCAAACCCAAAAATGGAAAGCTTCGCTCAAATCACAGTCAGTACTACTCCAGCTTTTTCGGCGAAAAACAACATAAAACAATCACCCCAAATAAATACATTACTATAGAGCAAAAGGAACAAAGAGTTTCAATTTCGATACCTGACCAGTGCGAGCACGACCAATCAAATCAGAGCCATCAAGAACTATATCAAAAGTCAAAGCCTGAATAGGGAACAACGCCTTAATTCCCCTCTCGTTCAACTTGTTCTTCAAGTTCTCTGAAATCCTGAAGTTGGAGAGCGAATTAGGGTTTTCCTCTTCGCTCTCTTCTTCTTCCACTTCTTCTTCAGATAGTTTCTGCTTCTTCTTTGCGTTCATCGGCTCGGACAGCTCAGAGCTGGTCTCGCTCTTCTCCTCCTCTTCTTCAACAATCTCAACAGCCTTCCTCTTCTTGTCCTTCTCCTTCTTCTTACTACTTTTCTGCTTCTCTCCTATCGAGTCTAGCTCTTCTGAATCTGAATCAGCTTTCAAATTCTTCTTCTTCTTGCTTTTCTTCTCCTTCTTCTCGTTGATTTCGACTTGAGAATCGATTTCCATGGTCTTCTTCTTCATTTTCTTCTCCTTCTTGTCTTTGGCCTCTGGGGAAGAGACTGCATCTGAGACAAAGAGAGAAGGCATAGCAGTATTCTAGAGACAGAGAGAGGGAAAGAGAGAGAATTCTCCTGCCACGAAGTGTGTGGCGTGATATCGCAGAGGCAGGAGAGAGAGAGAGAAGAAAAAGTTTAGGGTTTGGGGAGATTTATGCGATGGGCGGGGGGAGGGCAGGAAGCCGTGAGATTTACGAATGCGATTCCATTTTGATGCTATGCCGTTAGATTGCGAATATTCTAAACATTTGATATTGGGCCTTGACCGGGCCCAATATCATCCAAATCTTGGCCCAATAATGGCGAGAATCTGGGACGTAATTCTGGATCTACTTATCAAAACTATATTAAAATGGTTCAAGAGGCTCAAGACAAGATCTTGGATTTGCTTGGACCCATTTTAATGGATTAAAGAGTTCTTTAAAAAAATTTCAATTGAACCCTACTTATTTTAATCTATTTAATTTTATTTTGTATGATATAATTTCAATTGAAGAAAAATTAATAAAAAAATATAAGATTCTTTAATAAAATCCAAATTTCTATATAAAAGAATTTGATTATCATTACATGAATAATAATTTTTGATAATAGAAATCACATCTAATTGTAATTAAACTAATTTTAAATAATTACATAAAGGTCTATTTTTTTAATCGATTCATAAAATTAGAATCAAATTGAAATAAAATAAATTCATATAATAAATAAGTCGAAAATATATTTTCTTGAACTGCCATGCAACTATTTGATCTTTTTATTTCGAAACTTTTTTAATGCATTTAGCATTATTCTAAAAATATCCTGTAATATATTTATAAACCGGGTGATTTAACAATCTTAAGAAAAAAACTTATAACAAAATTTTTCATAGGGTAAAGTTAAAAGTACCTTTCAAAGAAAATAAGGAAAATATTGCTATGTTTTGGGTATAAATTATTGATATTTAATAGTTATATTGAATTTTAAAATTAAATTTGGGTTAAATTAAGTTTTTTAAGGGATAAAAAAATAAATATTTTCTTACCGAGTAAGAAAATACAGCTGTTAATTCCATTAGTCTTTATAAAGAATTCGATTGACAGCTATCCGATTTTGATAAGCACGTGATTGTATTGATGAGAGAGCGACCTTGCCTGAGCCAAAAACAAAGGAAATGCATTTACAAGAAGAGAACAATATTGTACCCATCACACGACCAAACAAACCTTAAATCATGTTAACAGCTCAGAATTGGACCACTAAGGCGATAACTTAATGAGACCAGCACCTGTTTCTTGCATAAATATAAAGTTATTTGAAATAAATAACTCTTAAAATAGATTTCACAATATTCAAATCAGATTAATTGGATAAAATTTAAATATCATTGATAAAAATAAAAAATAAATAAATACAAAGTTATGAGTATCAACTTAGTAATACTTTGTAAAATACATAATAGTAACTATAGTTTGCGGAGGAGTTTAGGTTTTAGTATTTTTTAAAAATTATAGATTTAAATTCTTACAATTACTTTTGTAATATTTAATAATTGTAAGAGAGAATGTTTCTCCGATTAATAGTCTTATGTCCGTGCAAACCTCCTCTTTGATGGTATATAACTTAAATTATATGAAAATCAAATGTCACATACTCAAATGATGGACTCAAGTCAATAGAAAAACTCAACCCAAAAGATCGACCTATTTGGTGAAAGAGTTTATTTGATTTAAATACTATTTTATAATTTTTTGAGAATTCGTAACATTACCCTCCCCTTAAAAAACCGGATGGCTCTCACTCTGGACAGCTCTCAATCTAGACAGCATTCATTTTGGCAGGTAGCCCTTTTTCTCTTTGTACGACTTTCACTCTGATACCAGATAGTCATTTCCATTTTGGACGGCTTTTACTCTGATACCAGATAGTTTTTTTTCCAGATAATCCTTTTTCATGTTAAATCAGAGATTTTGATACCAATTTATTACAATTCTCTTTATGGATAAGAGAGTAAGTGCTTTCTAACCACACAATTGCATATAAGGACGGATGTGAGGGTAAAGAAAGTGATGGTTGGCAAAGTACAGAGAAGAGAAAAAGGAGAAGGAAGAAGAATCGAGAAAAGAAAGAGAGAGAGAGAAAGAGAGAGAGAAAGCAGGGAACAGAAAACGAAAATTAGTATGCTCTTTTTCTGCCTTTCTTATTATACAAGCTATTTATACTATGTTGCTCTATTGTTCTAACAAACTCTGTTATTTCAGTTATTACAAATGGATCAGCAGTTGAGTTGGAGGTTACATCCATTAGAGCATTAGTTGTTTGTTGAATTAGTTAGCTGAAATAGTCGTTATTCTTGAAGTCTTGAGTCTTTAAATCTGTGAAGTCTGCTATGCTATCTTCTGTTTCTTGCTTCTTCCTTCTGTAACACCAGACTTGTTAGGCCTACAAATATCAATAGATCCCGTTGGTATACACTGATTGTTCGGCACATCGATTGATTGATTACCCTTTATGATAACCAATTGTTTGGCACCTCAACTGATTGGTTGCTAAGTCTCCTTGGCATCGATATAAGTCACCCAATCCGTTAAAGATATTTGTTTCACTAAAAAAAGGAAGAGAATTTTACGAAAATAAAAAAGAAATCTACAACCATAACCAATAAAAAAAAGAATTTTACTGATGAACCTACACAAAGCACACAAACCTATAGAGTCCTCTAACTCTCTCTCTCTTCGATATTAGTTTGTTTCTTTTCTTTTGAAAACCAATCTCTAACTTGAACGTCAAATCCTCCCCTCCCCTATTGGAGCACTCTCCAACGGTTTGTTTATAGGTTTCATCGTTTGAGATCTCTATGAGGTTAAACCATCCCGTTCAATTTAGTAGAAAAATCATTTATGAATTCAAATCCATCTCCAAAAGATTGACGTCATTTATGGGAAACAGACTAATCTCCTAGTCCGATTAACCACTATTGTTATCTTCTTCTCTCCATTATGACATCAATCGAGAGAATAAGATCAATAATTGATTTCGATGATAATGATATGACGAGATTGATACCTATCGAAACAATCCACTAATTATAACAGCAAAAATTGACACTTATCTCGTCAAGAGAACCTTCATGAATTAAGGATCAAAGCATGACATCCCTGCTTGGACACATTTCAACAGATAGGTTTCGTCTCATCTCAGCAAGGTACTACAACGGACAGGTTGGAATGAGAACGTTCAAATCAAGCGATTTGGTACTCAAAAATATAGAAACCGCCAATTAGTCCTAACTAAGGACAAAATAGCACCCAATTAGAAAAGTTCTTATAGAATACGCTTAGAAGTTCGCCAAACACTTACTGATTCGATTGCCTAGACGGTTCAACTATATCCTAAATGTAAAACTCCGAGAATCGATCCGTCTATTATCAGTCTATTATCAATGAGGGTTAATGCTCGATCAAACAAATGCATCTTGTACTGTGAACGATCAGCTAAAATCTCTGTGGCCCCCTACCTTGTCAATAAGGTTTAATATTTATAGGGTTTAGATCATTTTATGATGATCGGCCGGGTGACGTGGGATTATCGGCGGTCAGGAGATGAGGACTGGGGATCCAGTTTTTTTCTAATGCCCGAGATGAAAAACGTGATGCGCCTACGAGGAGAGAGAAATCCATGGGATGCATCAGAAGTCGGTGTACCTTTACTGGATTTCATCCTCGATCAGTTTCTGACGTGGTCCAATAGCAAGACCATGTAAGGTCGCACAAAAGGACCACGTTCTTTTGCTTCGTGGGGGGCACACGCGATAAGTTAAAGAACGATTTTAGAGGTCTTTTAATCAGTCTAAGCAAAAATGAGTCGGACTCTTGCCGAGTCGTTGATTGTGCCGGAAACCGATGCACGAATGGCACGTCTACGATACTCAACACGTTTCTTCGCTCAGACTTCTGTTTGCCGCCGAGAGGAGATAGTTTGACTCGCCGGTCTGTTTTTGATTGCATGGTGGCCGGTTCAATTCCGGTTTTCTTCTGGACCCGGACGGCTTATGATCAGTACTTGTGACATTTGCCACCCGACCCGGCTAGTTACTCGGTCTTCATTGACAAAATTAAGGCTATAAGAAACGGCACGTCTATAAAACAAGTTCTTGAAAGTTACAGGAAGGCAGATACAGTAAGGATGAGAGAGAAAGCGGTTGAGTACATACCTAAGCTTGTATATGCAAAGCCTAATGAAGGCTTGGGTACCATGAAAGATGCTTTTGATGTCACAATTGAGGAGGTTATGAGGACGATAAAGGAGCTGAGGTACAAACAGGGACGGGTTCAAGATTAGCAGAAGCTGCATTCGGGCTTGTAAGGAATATAATTTATTTGATTTTTAATTTAGTTAATCCATATACACGATTACATGTTTTTTAGGAATATAATTTTTATTCTTTTCTTTTCAAAAATTATTTACATGTTTGTCAAATATGAAAATGTGCATCAAATTGTTAAAATATAAATTATGAAATGTGAGAATATTTGAAATTTTATTTTATTTTATTTTATTTTATTTTATTTTATTTTATTTTTTTTTTTTTTTGAGTATTACAAGATGTGGAACCACTTTTCATAGAGAGTTGTTAGACCTATCACAATCACAATCATGGCTTTATTCGATAGCTTTTTACGTGGTTGGCATGTAAATGGCAAGGCAATGTTAAGGAGTGGTCCTAAAACCCGATGGCGGGCACCAGCCACCGCCATTTTTGACCTTCAACAATGGCATTCATCTTGATGCCAAAGAATAATATTATTGCTGGGGACCCACTTTCGGCGTCATCCTGCCAAGTCGAAAGAGAAATTTGGCAAATTCTCTGTATAAATTAGTGTGTAAATATTTTGCTGCACTTCATATCATTCTACCATACCTAACCACGGAAAAAGACAAAAGTATTTTTTGTATTTAAAGTTCCATTGGTTCATCGTACGCTGGTATGATGTACATAAATTTTAAGGGTAAATTATTTGTTCGTTCCTTAGAGTTTGCTCGGTTTTCATAAATAAATTCTTATAGTTACAAATGTTATTTTATGATATTTAAACTTTAAAAAATGTAATGAATTGGTCTTTTAATCAATGATGATGACAGTATGATCGTTAATACGTAGAATGACATGACAATACGAATACTGACTTATCATTGCCGTATCAGTAATTTTACTGATGTGTCACTGATATGTCACTGACATGTCACGTGACACACCAGTATCATCGTGCCACATCATCATTAAATTAATAAAATTTAATTTTTTAAAAAATTAATAAAAAATTAAAAGATTATTTATACAAAATTAAATTTTAACTCAATTAAATTAAAAAATTCATCATCTCTCTTCTCCCCTCCCCTTTCTCTCTCCTCTCCCAATTCCAAACCCATCCTCTCTCTCTCTCTCCTCAATCTCCTGCAAATTTTAACTCTATTAAATTACTCTGTTCTGCAGATCCCAGAAAACTAAACCCAAATCATTTTTTTGGAATTTGAGGAAATGGGCTCTGTTTTTTCATGTTGGTAGTTGTGGAAGATCTGAAGATTTGTCCAAAATTAAATCAAATTCGAGAGATCAAGAGCAAACCCTAGAAACCCAAGAAACAGAAGAAGAAGAAGAAATTGAAGAAATTCAATCGGAAAATGTAAGGGTTTTTGCTCCGTCACCACCCAAAAGCGCATTACTGTTGACAAGAAATCGATCTGCTCCTGACAGATCTTCGTCGTTAGCAAATAGATTTTGGGGCTCTTCAGAAGAGGAACCAAAAACAGAGGAACAACATTCCAACAACGAAAAATTTGAAAAACCCAAATCAATTTCAGACCCCATTTGTTCAAATTCGAGTTTCGAGTCAAGAGCCGATTAAAAAGTGAAGAAAAATCGAATTTGGGGGACACATTTGAAGAAAATGACTCCTGCGCACTTTCGAAAATTGGGAGAGGACTTTTGAAGGAGTTAGAGAGAGAGAGAGAGAGAGAGCGAATGTGAAGAAGGATGGGTTTGGAATTGGAAGATGAGAGAGAAAGGGGAGGGGAGAAGAGAGAAGATGAATTTTTTAATTTAATAGAGTTAAAATTTAATTTTTTATAAATAATTTTTTAATTTTTTATTAATTTTTATTAATTTTTTAAAAATTAAATTTTATTAATTTAGTGATGATGTGGCATTATCACGTTAACACTAATACTGACGTGGTGATGTAGTGTGTGATGGTACTGACGTGATAATATAAGATATTTTCAAATGCTGACATGACAATAATAAGTTAGCATTCGTATGACATGTAAACTGCCATTTCAGTCCACATCAGTAGTTAACAATCACACTATCGTCATCATTGATAGAAACAAACTCATTACATATTTAGAAATTTGAATATCATAAGATAATATTTTTAACTATAAGAACTAATTTATCAAAATCAAGCGAACTTAAAAAACTAGACAAGTAATTTACTCTAAATATTAACTATGATCACATTTTTTGTATTTTAAAGTTTATTTTATGATACGTTAAAAAAGTATCATAACCAGATGCGATGTCGAGTAAAACGATCATGAAATAAGTCATGTCATCCACCAGGAGCCAGCATAAAATTAGAAAAGGAGCAATCAAAAGGTACAAAAAGCAGAGGTAGTTGATATTTATAAGGATTCGATTAACAAAATTAACATACATAATCGCATCTAATCTAATTGATCTCTGCATCTCCTTATTTTAGCTCTAATGTTTAACTTACATAGTACTGGTTGGCTTCAAAACCGGCGTGTGTAGGTATCCCCACGCGGCTGCAAACAGAAATCAGACTCTAAAAATGTTTCTAAAATCTTCGACGCGCCATTGCTGCATTTATTCCCATCGCAGTCTACCAGCCGCGAGCGTCCGACTCGTTCTCACAGTGTCTCATCAAATCCCCTCTGAAATCGTTTCTCAGATTGCCACGTGTCCCACCTGCGAAACAAAATAGACTTTTACGTGTACTCGAGCGCACACAATCCTGCCACCGCGCAACATCCGAGTCAGATGTGGGATGGAATCCGATAAGGTAGGGTACACCAACATCAAGCTGGTTCCATGGGTTTCGTTCATTCAAGAGGCGTGGCGTTCTTCATAGCGGGCATGTGGAGAAAGCGTGACCCCATTCGTCATCTCTCCGCCGTCGAAAATCCCACGTGAACCGACCAATCATCATGAACTGATCCCTACCGTTGTATCTTCTCCGATATGTCTGATTCTGGACCCACCTTAACACCATCTCGCAGTAACGGTCACGATCATGCGCCGGAAAATTGGTCCAGAAATACTTCTCCACAGCAAACCAGGCATAAAATGGTATACTGAGGCCAACTCGGGCTCATGTGTTCGGCACCAGTAGTTCATGACTCGGTAGTGGAATATAATCTCACTACTGAACTGGTCCGTCTCATACCATGCCCGAGTCAAGTTCTCCGGCAGAACCCTGTCCAGCCAGGTTGCAGCCGGGCCCAGCCCGCCATTCAAAAGCGTGTCGCATGTAATGTTGCCCCAAGGAGTTATATGATCGCAATCCTCTAAGAGCTTTTTGTTGAACATTTTGGGGAGGTTATAGACGTAGACTTTTCCGAAACTACATTTGTCATTATGACCATCGAAGAGGAAGATAGGGAAGCGTCCATCACTGCGGTGAGAGGCGGAAAGGAGGGAAGAGAGAGCTAGAAAGAGAAAGAGCTGAAGAACGAACACTGTGATATAGAGGCAAGTGCTTCGGAGATGAAGAAAAATTTTCGAAGTGGGGTCAAGAGTTTTGCGTAATTTGTCGACTGACATTAAGCTCGAAAGAAGGACTAGAACCAAAGATTTACGCTCCATTGGATGTTTTGATCGCGTCTTCACTCACACAACAGGACCCACCATTGAGTGTGTTCTGTTGAGCTGTGAAAATAAAGACGAAATGGATTAGTATAAGCAGAACAAGCTGCAGCAAAATTGTTAAAGAACATGCATGTGAAATACATTTAAAAACGGATTGTTTTTCCTTTTCTTTTTCCTTAAGACGGGGAAGAAAGTAGTAGATCAGTTTTTTGGGCTAGTTGTTCAAAAGGTCACGTCTTACAATAAGTAATGGAGGAGCCAATGCTATTAATCGGGGACAGAGTACACATCAATTATCTATGGGGCTAGCTAATCAAGTTCATGTGGTCACAGGGTTGGCCTCGTTATTATTGATCGTAAAAGGTGGTTACAGACAATTTATAGGATAAATAAAGAAGTACAAAGTAAATCGTCACTTAAAATCCAATTATTTACCCTTGTCAATGCTCATCGATTTCAAACTTACATTGCCAAGCGTTTTCCGATGACCAAAATGGACGATTGAACAATTTCTAAGGTCATGGCAGTAAGTATTCACACTTAATATACTACTTAACATATTCCATCATAAAGAAAAAAACATCGTAATTGAAGTTATGATAGATGATGTCCGTACCCCTCACCATCGAATCTCTTGTTTATCAATCGAAATGGAAACTGCAGATTCAACTATTTGTAGAGTCTTTTTTTTTTTTTTTTTTGGTTATAAATAAGAGAATTATTCTAAAATGGAAAAGAGAGATTCAAAATCAAAATCTTATATTAAGAGAGAAATTTGACTTGACACATCAAACATTTAATCACAATAATTAACATACTTACTGTAAAATCAAAAGAATGCAAACAAAGGAGGCACGTATATTAATAGAATCTAATATTGAGAATCATATGTACACATAAGTTTGATATGAATTTTGGACTTATGGTTTCTAAAATTAATACTCTCCTAGTTAGAATCCTCTACGTCGATTGATTGTTTACCAATTATATTGTGATAATTATTTGTCATAAAGTTTTCCAAACAATCTTGTGGTTGCTGAACAATTTTGATGATAAAAGGCTATATAAGAAAAAGAATTTGTTTGATTTAATTTGACAATTGACAGCCGAGCTTTTGCATAAAGAAAAAATAACCATTTTATTGTATGGGAATCAGAAGCCAAGAGAAGGAGAAGCATGCTGAAAGCAAATAGGCACTTCTTTTCCATACCCAGTATTATACTGATCTTGTGACCTCCATTATAAAATCCGAAGCTCTTTATAGCTTCTCGAGACATATATGGATACAAGAGTAAGCGTTGCCTCTCTAAAAGAGGACAATTTGCAAGTAAATAATAGTGTCCCTGAAACGGATCTCTATCAACTCTCACATGCAAAATGATTTAACTTGTTTCTGTGGGCTATCTCCCCCCCCCCCCCCCGGGGGGGATCGTCCTGTTAGTCCGCAGAGATACAGACTAGCCCTTGGGCTAATCGTAAAGTCCAATGTTCAACTCATAGTACCAACAATTACCCCAAGAAAAAGCTTGTTTCTTCTCTCTTCTCTCTTCAATCTCATCATTTCACCCAAATTTTTTTTCTTTTCGGAGTTTTTGATCCAGTTGTTTACAGGTGACATGTGTGTTACAAGGAGCAATAATTATATCAATCAGAGACAAAGAACACTTTAATTATTTTTGGGGCCATCTATAGCTAATCAAGATCATGTGACCTTGACCTTGTTATTGTATGTCAGAACAAGTGATCGTCTCGGACAATTTCATTGGATAACTTGGCATCCAATTAGTTAACAACAAAGGTCCTCGTCGTTGGTATTTTTTTCGGCAATGAACACCGATTTCATCTTTCGTTCTTTAGCATTTCTGATGACCAATGGTTGAACGATTTCTATTAAACATACCGCATCAAGCCAAAAAAGGTCAAAAAAATAAATTTGATAGTATGGCACCAAGCTTTTGTTCCATTAGGTGAGTTTCGGTTCTGGCACATTAGGCAGCTGCACTAATCTAGCGCTAATCTAGCGGAATGGAGTGATAAATTAATTAAATTAATTAAAATATGATTTAAAAAAAAAAAAAGAAAAAGAGTTAATTGCCCAAATTAACGACCCAAATATAATCAGGTACAGGCCCAACCCAACAACCTTCAATGACCATCAACGTTGGGCTTGCCCTATGTTGGGCAAAACTCAGACCTTAAGTTGCAACACCTTAAGGTGCAATTTGTCCCAGGAGGTTAGTTTAACGATCACCGTTCCACTTGCTCAATTCTATAATCTGCATTCAAATCTCTTAACCAAAAAAAAAAAAAAAAAGGTGCAATTTTTTTCTCAATTTTTTTGGATAACGGGCTCGAACCGTGGCACATGCGATTAGGCACGTTAAGATACCTTCCTCATAGCCACTTTGATGACCGAGCTGTGGTTCCGTCTTTCGTATTCACGCCTAACTTGAGAGTCGGTCCATGTCATATCCATATTTTTAGTTGTATAAAATTAAACCTAATTTGAATCAAACTAAAATTTTTAAAAAATAAAATTCTTTTTATACTTATTTTTCATATATATAAAATTTGAATAAAAAATCCTACTTAAGAGATATTATATTCAATCACTAAACTAACTAAATATTGATCCATTTCTTGTCATCAAATGTTATGATAACCGGTCATCATTTAACAAAAAAACAAAAAAGTATAAACCGTCCCAAGGGTCTCTCCCCAAATTTGATACTTTCGGGTTCAAATCCTTGTAAAAAAAAAAAAAAAAACGAATAAACCAAGATTTGTAGAATCAAATTTGCCATGTTAGAATTTCAATAGAATTGGCTTGGGTGGTATTCATTTTCTCTTCTCATTGAAATACTTTCGTGTTTTGTGTGTTGAGAGAGAGAGAAAGAGTTTTTAGTAGTCATAAATTCTACCCTAACTTCGTGATTGGGGATTCAAATTTCTTGTAAATCAAAAAGAAAAAAATAGAGAGAAAGAGAGAGATCGGAAAGGAAATATGAATGAATAGATGATGGATTGAGGACAAAGAGCAAAGATGTGCTACAAACTACAAGTCTACACTGTTATAAATTTTAAACGTTTTATTTTGAAGTTGCATCTACCGTTGGGTTGGTTGGTGCTACATAAAACCCTTAAAACTAAATAAATTTATAAAAAAAAAAAAAAAAAAGTTTTAGAATTAAATTTGATACAATTTTTATGTACCTTTTCTTAGGGAAAGATCAGTCGGTTCTTAATTGGGCAAAGTTGAAACTTGACATGTTGATTGAGAAAATTTGGAAACAAGTATAATTAATCATAACATAGGGGAAAATGTCTATAGTTTACTTAAAATGTAGTTAGAAGCCCTTTTTATATAAATGTTATTGGACAATAATTTTAGAATTAAAAATCCGAATTTATTTAATTGTTTGAAACAATAAAACTTAATTAAATTTGATATTTTCTTCTTAGACATTAAATAAAAAAGAAGTCATTTCAAAATAAAATTAATTAAAAATAAATTAAACTAAATTTACTTTTCATTTAATTCCAAACCAAATAATATATATATATATATATATTACATAATAAAAAAACCGACCGAATGAAGAAAATTTAATACATGTGACTTATGCAATTTGTAGTGTTCATGCCCATGTGTAACTACAAGAAAAATATTAGGTGTAAATGTAAAATTCGCAACCAGATCTATCAAAAATTTCTCCACTTTAGCTTAGTAAAAACAAAATTGGTTATACCTCCAACCAATCTCATGCGGAGCTACCTCTGAACCTTTCAAGTACCCCATCAACTGCAACATCCACTGCGTCCCTAATATACTCAAGCCCTTCACTTCTCGCTGCATACACAAGCGTCGGTATTTGCTTAATCACATTCTCTCTCATTTTCTTGATCTCTTCCTTGCTAAACCTCTCCAGCACTCCTCTTATGGAAGTCCCATTTTTCACAAGGTTATGATCGATATAAACCGAATAACTCGCCGGTTCAGCCGGCAAGAACCACTGGTATTGGTCATAAGCAGTCCTCTTCCAAAATAGAACCGGTATCGAACCGGCCAACATGCAGTCAAAAACCGACCGACGTGTGTGACTGTCCCCTCTTGGTTGCAAACAGAAATCCGACTCCAAAAATGTTTCCAGAATCTTCGACGCACCGTGAATGCACCAACTCCCTGCACAATCCACTAGCTTGCACACCTCAGATTCATTCTTGCAGTGATTAAACAACATCCTTCTAAAATCATTCTTGAACTTGCTACGTGTCGCTCCCACAAAGCAGAACAAATTCTTTCGTGTACTCGATTGCACGTAATCCTGCCACTGTATCACATCATTATCGGACCTGGGGTGAAATCCAGTAGGGTAGGGGACACCGATGTCAAATTGGTCAAGCGGGTGTCGCTCAACCACGAGCCGTGTAACATTCTCCATTGCCGGCATGAGGAGAAACCGTGATCCCCATCCGTCGTCTCTGATCCGTCGAAAATCCCACGTCATCCGACCAATCATGATGAAATGATCCCAGCCGTTGGATCTCTTCCAATGCGGCTGATCCTGAACCCACCTCAACATCAATTCACATACACGATCTCCATCGGCAATACTAGAATTGGGCCACAAATACTTCTCCACGGCGAACCGTGCATAGAACGGTATATAAAATGCCGATGCAGATTCGGGCTCAAGAGTTCGGCACGGATGGTTCATGATGCGGTTGTGGAAGATAAGCTCGCCCGAATACTGCTCCGTCCAGTACCACGCCGGTTTCAAATTTTCCGGCACGACTCCATCCAGGCCGGTTGCGGGCCGGCCTAGCCCGTTGTTCGAAACCGCATCACATAATGACTTCCAAGGAAATATCTCCTCACATTTCTCTATGAGCTTTTTGTTGAACACCTCTGGAAGGTCATAGACGTAGACTCTGCCGGAACTACACCGGTCAGACACCAACACTGCAAAATCTTGTCTTCGATTATAGAGTGAGAGGAGGAGAGAGACCCTAATATAAAGGATGAGAAGGAGAGAGAAAATTACAAGACAGAGACAAGTGCTGCGAGGATTAGAGAGGCTAATTCGGTTAGAGAAGGTCTTAGGTAATCTGTTCAGAGAAATTAAACGAGAAAGGAGAGGATTAAGGTTCGGGGGAGATGTCGGTTTACAAGCTTTGGGGGCAAAGTGATTTTTGCCCTCCATTGTATTATTTGTTTGCAGATTGAGCACTCTTATGTGCAACTTTTCATAGATGCGTTTGCAGTTATGAGACCAATACCAGGATTGTAGGATTGGAAAGATCAAGGCAGCAAGTTTGGAGTGATTGAGAGGCTTACCAATACAAGGATTGTAAGATTGGAAAGATAAAGCCAGCAAGTTCGGAGTGATTGAGTGGCTAGGACTTTTTTTTAACTTTCAGAACAAAAAACTAATAATTTTTAAAATAAAATTAAAAATTATTTGATAATTTTATTTTTAAAAACAATCAAATTTCATCATTTTTAAAATAAAATTAAAAATTAAAAATTAAAAATTAAAAATTAAAAATTAAAGAGAAACAGAGGATACAAGAATAAATGAGTTTATATGGTACAAATATATTTAAAATTTTATATCTATAATATCAATATAATAAAAAGAAACATATTTCTAAAAAAAAAAAAAGGATGACTAATTTTTAAGAGGTTTATTTTTTTCATAAAATAATTGTTTTTAAGAGTTTTAAAAGAATATTGTTCGTTGAAAAATAGAAGTTAATAAAAAGAAAAAAAAAAAAAAAGCACCGTCAAACGAGTACCGAGAAGCTTAACCCTTAATTGTGCACACAAATCTTTATTACCTTTTAACGGAATGACCCTTCCGTCCGTAATGGGGCTAGTTGAAACTTGACTTGTTGGTTGAGAAAAACATGGTGAGCACTATAATTAATCATAAGAAAGGGGAAAATGCTTTTGTTTAGTCAAAAGGTCATATGAGAGGAAGAACAGCACATGCGACCTCATTAATTAATTCGTGTCATCTTTCTCAAATAATTAATTTTTAATATCAAATCAAGTGTTTCGATTTTTAATTTCCATGGCAATACAAGATCATGAGGACGTCAGTAGCATTACGTTCTGTAATTGTATTACATTAAAAATCCATACATTTGCATCTTTCATTTTTGTTATCCCGGAGTATTATATTTTGAAAATTTTGGGTCATGATTTTAAGAATAATTTCTTATTTAAAATATTATAATTATTAAGATATTTTCTTTTAAATTTCTCCCATAATCTTTTGTTGTAAATTAATCATACAGGACTAATCAGTCATTTGCTGTAGTGATAACATGGCTTCAAGCTGTCACCAGCCTGAAGTTTGAAACCCCCCCCCCCCCACCTTTTCACACAAGAAAGTCTTTGTCCCAGATTTGAAATCTAATATCAATTAAATTATAATAAAAATTATAATTCATTAGTATAAAACTTAAAACCCTAATTATATTTCCCAAAAAAGGGTATACTCCTCCCATTAAATCTAGGGAAAAAAAAATTATGCGTAGTACATTTCAAGAAGGGCGAGACTGCAATGCAATATGAAATCTAAAGCAAATTGTTGGTAACAGATTCGTTTACTAGATGCTATCATTTTTTAAAGATCGATGGATGGAGATGGGAGAAGTTTTAACCTTGGATTCTTTTTCCTGTTCACATGGAACCAAGATCTGGTTTTGGTATCTGTTCACCTCACCTGCTACTGAATTGAAAACGGGAAGACTTATATGATTAATCTGTCTCCTTCTTAGGGATTTGTGGATGGTTTTGGTTAAATAATTATATAACATATAATTCATCGAACTCATAATTAATAATTTTTAGTATAACTAAGTGAAAACTACTTTTTAACTTTCAGTTAAATGATTGAACTAATTTATATATATATTTTTTAACTTTAGTCATTGACTGATAGTTGCAACCATTAAAGTAGTATTTTTGATAATTTAAAAGAAAATGCAAGTCATTTTCAAGTTTTTTTTTCTTTTAAAGAGAATTCTTGTCGATAACTCTTTTGTATTTTATGATAATCTAAGGCATAAATCAAGCAATATAAATTTTATTGAATGTAATTTTAATAATTTAAACTTAAGGTAGTAGTGGCTTTCCATGTCGTTGTCTATATTAAATTCATACGATACGATGACAGCTACGATATTCGTCGGTGTTATAATATAATCATATAAAAATTATACTTAGCCCACGTCCCAAGTCAAATCCCTTCAAAATCATTTTTAAGAGATCTATAGATTTAAAATCGTTAATGAAGTAAACAGTTCTAATAAAATTATTGAATAAATCCTTGTTGTTAGAATTTGAACCCGATACAGTGAAAGTGCTATCTCAAGTTGTACTGATAATAAATAAATAAATATTGTCAACAATATTGGAAAAGGGAGGACCAAATGCAGGGTTCCCATGTTGTCTTCATTTTAGTATCTGCCCTTGTCTTGATCGCCACGTTGGTTGGTACCATTTTGATTGTCAACAAAATGTACTATAATGTCAATAATTTGGGTAAGAATTGAACAACTCTAGTGACAAAACAGTCGACATAACGCCAATCACACGCTTGTCATGCCCTGAAAATTGGTCTTTGTTCCTTATTTCTTTTGAGAAAACGAAGGGATACCCTATCCTACACACTTGTTTTAAGTTCATTTTGCAAAACCAATATGACATGAAAAATTGGCATGAACACTGTAAATTGCAAAAGTGTATAATTTTGATAATATTTCCAAGCAAATTATGGGTTTTTTTTTTTTTTTTTTTAGAAAATTAAGTCCGGAGGAATTAATGTAACGTAGAGTTTTTTTTTTTTTTTAAAGAAAAAAACTAATATAATCGTTTTATATAGTTCATTTTATAAATAAAAGTAAAAATAAGTTAATTTAAGTTGAGGTTTTTCAGAAATACCATGTCCTTTTAACTCGCGTTGGTTTTCATTAAGCATGAGGCCTCAAAATTTTAGGAAAATGAATGAATTAAGGACATTAAAGATATGAATGAAGTATGAACAACATTAGGTCGTAGGAAATGATAAGTGTGGTCGAAGAAGAGAACGTATCAAAACCAGCAGAAAGAGGACCACCGTATCATCATTCCTGTGGTTCTGTGTTCTCGGATGGTAGAGTTGGCTATATAACGGCCTTGACTTGAGGTTTTAATGCTTGTAGAAACTGTGCATAAAAATTTAGTGAAACTTTCAACTCTATATTTATTAGCTTCTCTCTTTCGTTCATATTTCTGAAAACTGTAACAGTTTAGGGTCGTGTGACAAAGCAAGGCGTTGGCAGATGGTTGTAACTATGTCTCCTTTCTCGTAATTCTCTTACCTAGTGGTCAAATAATCTAATGGAATATCTTGTCTTCATAAAATATCATCTTTGTCGTCCGTGTGCGATCTCAGCCCTCAAAAGTTAATGTGAACATAAAAACAGAGCCATCAACACAATTTGTGAGATTTCAGTAGTCTCATCGACCATTGCTGGGTCGCACCACCACGGCCAATCTGAACATTATTCCTCTTTTCCTTTTTCCTATCAAAGTCTTGGTTGAGTGTGCGTGTGTTCGTACCTTCGAACTTTGGTCGGAGATCTAACCACTGGACCAAAAGTTTTATGCTTTTTCCTATCAAAGTCCTACTACGCTGGGCTGGCTTCCACATCGCAATTTGATCATTCAAGATACGAATGACGACAAGACTTTCATTGGCTTCTTATCCCCCTCAAAGGGTAAAATAAAGTATAAAGCTAGACCTAGACTTGCTCAAGAAAAGTCGAACACAATCAAAGACCATATATATGAATGCCACTTAAATAACTATTTTAAATAATAATATAATTATGTCACATCAAATTAGATATTTTCACAACATAAAAATGTCAGATCACATGGTTACGAGCATTACACACATAATACTTTTATTAACACTATCCATATAGCGACCCGCCACTCATTCGTTTTCTGTAATTTTTTCATAATTTAGATTATGTAGTGATCATAAAAATTTTACCATATTTTTTTGTGATAAAAAGAAATTTCCTCTATAATTGCATAAACTCGGTTCTAATAAAACCATTTTTTGGTACGTAGGAAAAGGAAAAAAAAAATAGAGAAGATATTAATCGAATTAGAGCTGATTTACTCTAAAAGCTTTATACTCGATGATCATCTGCATCACTCGAAATATTAATTATTTGAAACAAAGGTCGTGATTTACCGTACATTATATATTAATTGCCGCTTAAAAGAAAAAGAAAAGAAATTTATACTTTTACATCAATCCGGTAAAGGATAACACCAAAAAACATGTAATCGGCTACAACGGTGTATACCTTGTATTTTTCTGGTCCTTAAACCTTTTCAACACCCCGTCAAGTGCAACATCAAATGCATCTTTCACAGTCTCCAACCCTTCACTAGGCTTTGCATACACGATCTTTGGGATGTACTCGATCACTTTCTCTCTCATCTTCCTTATATCTTCCTTGCTATACCTTGACAGGACTTGCTTTACCGACGTGCCCTTTCTACTCACCTTAAAATTGTGAATGAAAACCGAGTAACTAGCCGGGTCGGGCGGCAAATGCCACTCGTACTGATCATAAGCGCTCTGGTTCCAGAAGAAAACCGGAATTGAACCGGCCACCATGCACTCAAAAATCGATTGACGAGTGAAACTACGTCCTTTTGGCTGCAAACAGAATTCCGAGTGAAGAAAGGTGTCAAGGGTCGAAGACAGGCCATTTGTACATCGGTGTCCAGCACACTGAAGGAATCTGCAAGACTCGGACTCGTTTTTACAATGTCTCACCAACATCCCTCTAAAATCGTCCTTGATCATCTCGCGCGTTCCACCCACGAAGCAAAAGAGCGTGTCACGCTCACGAGAGCGAACATATTCCTGCCACTGGGTCACCTCGGAGTCGGATCGCGGGTGAAATCCAGTAGGGTAAGGCACACCAACTTCGTAGGCATCCTCTCGATCCCTCTCTGCCAACAAACGGGTCACGTTTTTCATCTCGGGCATGTAAAAGAAACTTGATCCCCAGTCATTATCTCTCATTCTTCTATAATCCCACGTGAGGCGCCCGATCATCATGAAATGATCAGCACCGCCAGATCTATTCCAATACGGTTTACTCATGACCCAATTCAACGTTCCTTTGAATAGACGGTCGCGATCGCTCGCACTTGATTGGACCCACAAATGCTTCTCCAGGGCATACCGGGCATAAAACGGTATGTAAAAGGCCGATGCGAATTCTGGATCAAGAGTCCGGCAACGGTGATTCAAGACCCGGGTGTGGAATAAAATCTCGGGGGAATACTGCTCCGTGTCGTACCAAGCCGGGGCCAAATTTTTTGGCACGACTTCATCCAGCCCGGTGGATACGGGGCCGAGCCCATCGTTCAAAACGACGTCGCACAACGTCCTCCCAGGAATGATATCGTCGCATTTCTGGGTCAGCTCGGAGTTGAACTGTGGAGGAAGATTGTAGACATAGAACATTCCAGACGCGCATTTTCGGTTAGTGACGGCGATGTAGTAACTGTCGCCGCTACAAGAAGAAGAGAAGAGAGAGCGAGAAGTGAAGATGAAGAGGATGAGCTGAAAAAACAAAATGTAATGGCAGCACGCACGGGGTTGTTGGTGTTGGATTGAGTTGGCTTTTCGAGTTTTGATGTCGTCTTCAAATTGGAGTTTGGAGTCGCCGGAGTGTTTCCTACGCTCCATGATCTGATGGAGAGGATTAGGAGGCTGAAAATGAAATGATCATTTACGGACTGGAACTGACCAACCGACCGTATGTGTTGAGTGCATCGATAAGACAAGCATTAGGTGTGCGGGGCTATTTAGACAGAGACGTGATATCAATGATAAAGTCTTTTCTATTTTTGCCCTTGAGTGAAAAATACTTTTTAACTTTTAGTTAAATAATTGAACTAATTTATATTATTTTTTATTTTAGTCATCGTCTCATGGTTGCAACAATTAGAGTAGTAATTTTTTTTTTTTTTTTTTTTGGGTTGGATTAGGGTAGTATTTTTTGGTTTTGAAAGGTTGAGGAGTTTTTTCTCTGTTCAAAATCCCATTCACATACTCTTCGGTAATTTTTGATAATTTAAAGGAAAATGTTACTATTTTCAAGTTTTTTCTATTAAAGAAATTTTTGTAAATTTTTTTTAAATTAGAAAACCAAATTTGATTCGATTCAAATTAAATTTTTAAATAATAAAATTATTTTTACATCTATTTTTTATATATATATAATTTGAATTTGATTTTTAATTTTTAAAAAATGAATACCCAGCCACTGTACTGTTGATATAGAATTCATGTGGATAACTCTTTGTATTTAATGATAATCTAAGGAACCAATCAAGCAATATAAATTTTATTATATTTAATTTTAATAATGTAAAGTTAAGGTAGCAGTTGGTGGCTCTCACGTGGTGTCGACATTAAGTACGTGTGGATGACAGTTGTAATGTTCGTCGGTGCTACAAACAGACAAATATTACACTTAGCCCATGGCTTGCCCACACCAAGACACGTCCAGATCCTCACAGATATGCCAGCCACATAATCTATTAGAAAAATACAAACAAAACAAAAAGAAATACCCATTTTTTTTTATGGTTATTTCAAACAATATTCTTTTAAAACCGGGAGCAGCTTCTACAACAAATACTTATATATATATATATAATAAAATAATATCTCTAATTAGATACTTGACGTGACTCAAACCCCACAAAATCTTTTTTTTTTTTAAAGAGATCTATGAATTAAAATTATCAATGGAGTAAACATTTTTAATATTATTACTAAATACATTATTATTATTGTATATTAGAGTTTGAATCTGTCACACCATAAGTGTTATCCGATACATAACCATCGAGTTGTCAACGATATCATAAAAGGGCAATGTAAATGCTGGTTCACGCGGTGTCGTTTGAGATAACCGAGAGACAGGTCATAGGAGGAAGCCTCACAGATCTCAATAGTTCCACATAATTACCAATAAATGAATGAATTGATACAGAGGTTGGATTGGAGATGATGCAGATCTATCACCTCCTGTGGGGGGGCCTAGGCTTTCTTAAATCAAGAATGGAATTCCGTATCCCTTCCTCGTTCCTTACGTCATATATTGGCCTTATGGGCGAGTTTCCATTTGCTTTTAGGCAAAATCTGTTTTTCTTCTCCATTCTAAAGGTTTAAATTTCAATAACAAGAGGACCCAGTCTTGGTAAGATATTACTACTGAATAAGGTACTAATACCAGAGATTCACACCAGGCCATGTGCCGACTGAGCACACAATTAAATTTTAGTTGTGATGAGCTGTTTGCTTCATTCTAGATAATGTATTTGTTTAAATTGGGGTTGCTCAAAACCGGGATCTTGCCTTCAAATAAGTCAAGGGATCCAATAGACAAACAAGATTAGGGGGGTTGTAACCAATGTGAGCACTACACTTAAGGCATCGGCCTTAGTGTCGAGTCTAAATCTTGGTAAATTTTTAATTTGTTTCATAATCTTTTTCTCTGTAGAGTAAAGTCAAAATATTTTATAAAAAAACAGTCTAGTTTCTGGGAATACGAGTTTGTTTAGGATAATTAATTTGGTAGAAATGTGTTAAAAATAATTAAAAAAAAGCCAAACACAGCTAATGAAAGTCTGTTTTCCTCCTTTGAACTCTCATTTGGATTCCCCCCCAAAGTTTGTGAGTGATGTCCGTTTGAAATTTCCATTGTTGACAAAAAGGGATTTTGCGCTTGTTCTTGAGTGAGTTCTAAGTTTGACGGTAGTGGTATTATTATTTTTTATTTTTCTTTTGGCTTGGTAAAATGGTAAAAGGTGAAGTGAATGGATGAAATTACTGAGCCTCAAGAAATGCTTCTCACAATGCATTTTTTTCTCTTCTTCTTCGAAAAGGGCAGTGATTCACTGTTAATATTAATGTATGTTTATGAATATCTACTCAAAATAAAATATCTAATTCAAATAATAATTATTTTTCAGGGTGACGCAATTACCTTATTATATCAATCAAAATGTTAAATACTCATCGTAGGTAGTTCAAGAGATTTTAAAAATACTCTGGAAAATAAAATCCCTTTTAGAATGCATAGAAATATAAAAGAAATTATATATATTATGGTAAAAAGAATTTTGATTTTGTCTCAATAATGATGCGTAAGAAATGTCTCATCATCAACTGTGAATCCAACCACCACCTCCCTCATCTCGGAGAGATTCAAAATTTCCACATAATATTTTCTGATGCGCTTGGTACGGTGTGTTTGTCACGTTATGAGATGAGCTGGTCATTGGATTCTAAATTTTATATTAAAAAACAAAAAATGATGGGAATATTTAAAATCAAAATTATGTTTTTATTTTTTAAGAAGGATGGGTTTTCACGGGTAAGAAAAATAAAACTGCGCGATGCGTTGCACGAGAGTAGCACCAGCGAGGGTGAGAGAGATAGAGATAGAGAGAGAGAGAGAGAGAGAGAGAGAGAGAGAGAGAGAGAGAGAGAGAATTGCCTCTCCCTGTCTCCATGGAACAGGTCCCTGTCCACCCGTTCAAGTGGGAGTTTGCTTTTCTGGGGATACATATGGACATCCAACCTCCATAAAGTCTTCTTTGTTTTCCCAGACGTTCAAAGAAGAAATGTTTAAAGCGCTCCCTCTCTCTCTCTCTCTCTCTGTGTTTTCGGGTTGAGAATCAACCTTGGCAGGCGAAACCCGGGAGGGAACTTACCTGAATTAAGGACAGGAAACAAAGATAAAAGGGGGACAAGATGAACAATAGCAATTCACCCTACACTACAACCAGGTCCGCAAACTTTTCCCTCTAATTTTAAGTTCGTATATGTTTATGTTTTCGTTGCAAGTGCAATATGCATCATTCTTGGATTTAGTCTGAGGAACTTGTTCCTTCTAAGTTTTTTCTAAGACATTGTTTTTCAACATATGATTTCATTGAGCTGGCAGATACTTTTAGGTAACAGTTACAAATTAGAAAAGGGAATGACATGAACTGCCTTGTCTAATTTTAGAGTACCCTGTTTTTTACTCTCTTTTGCATATATTTTGTACATGTTAGACGACCTATTTGACAGAGGGTAGCTCCTTGTTAATCCCATGAACATGTTTAGTCTAATTAAATGTTAATTGAATCAAACCAACCATTAATTAAACCTATTCCTTCAAGTAAGTCTAATCCTATATTTAAATATATAAACATATCCATATTCGGTTTTTAATATTATATAAATATACATAAGAAAGGAAAATGTGAGATGATGAAATATTAGTGAGGGACATGGTTCACGATATGGTTCTGGCAGTGGCTCGAAGTGAACCTGCCAACTTACAAGGACGAAGAGTTTCCATGGTCATGCCCAGGATAAATGTTAACCGATACGTGTCCAGTCAGGCCACCATAAAAGAGCATTAACGTAGGGCTGAATTCGGCCTTGAAGCTGCAATTCATACCCCTGCAGGTCTGACTTCAGGCTGGGGCCATGCCCCGCTTTTTTTTCACTTGACCATCCATATTTCAATTCAAATAATTATGGATATAATTTAAAAGATAACTCTATTTTTATTCATAAGAGTCAAATTCAAAATTTTAATTAAAAAAGTTTAATATTCTGTTACTACATCTACAAGCCATTAGTTATAATTGGGTCGGATAATTATCGGGTTACTATTTAATAAGGACATAATTAGTACAAACCAAGATTTGGAGAATCAAATTTGCCATATTAAAACTTCTGCAGATGTGGCTAGGATGGTAGGAGAGAGAGAGATCAGGCGATAGCCATGTGTCTATTTAGTTCCCAACGGATATTATAACCTCTACTCAAATTCTGTGATTTATGATTTAAATCTCAGGTAACAAAAAAAAAAGTAATGCATCTATTTGAGTGAAAGGGGAAATATTTATAATGTATATTAATGGCTGAGATTTTAAAACAAAAATTGGTTGAGATATGATATTCATATAGACATTCATATATGTAAAATTACGTATGTGTAATTAGTTGAGTAATTAAATATTAATATTTTTTTAAATAAGAATTTAGATTTGAGTATTGTATATGACAAAAATAGGTGATTCGAATCGAATTTAATCGAATTTAATATAGTTAACGGATACCAGTGGTTTATTAAAAAAAAAACATAAGACCCAATATTTTAGGAAAATCAACGAATTAAGGTCATTAAAAATATGTATGAAGTATGAACAAAATTAAATCTTAGGAAATGACGTGTGGTCCAAGAAGAAAACATATCAAAATCAGCTGAAAGGGGGCTACCATGTCATCTTTGTTGTGATCCTGCATAATTGGATGATGGAGTTAACTATAGAATGGCCGTGACTTGAGTTTTTAATGCTTGTACGAACCGTATGTGAAGATTGAATGATGCTTTCAACTTTATATTTATTATTTAAAATTTCATGCTTTTATCCCTTTTGTTCGTATTTCTAAAAACTGATAATTTGGCAGAATGTGTGACAAAGTAAGGAGTTGACAGAGATAAAATTTCTTACAGGGTTGTAACCATGTTTCGAATCTAGTTATTCTCTTACCCACTAGTCAAATCATCTTATGAAATCTCTTAGTTTTCATAATATATCATCTTTGCTGTTCGTGTGCGATCTCAGCTCTTAAAAGGTAATGTGAACATAAAAGCAAAGCCATCCACACAATTTGTGAGATTTCAGTGGTCTCACCCGCCATTGCTGGGTTCCACCACAACCAATTTGAACTTTATTACCTTTTGTTTTTTCCTATCAAAGTCTTAAAGCTGGGCAGGCTTCCATTTCGCAGTTTGGCCATTTCACCTATAGTTGCACAAACTCGATTCTAATTAAAGCAAAAGTTTTGTGTTAAATGATTATCTACATTGCTCGAAATATTAATTACTTGAAACAAAGATTATAATTAACGTTATATTATTTATTTATCGCCAACTTAAAAAAAAAAAAGAAAAAAAAAAAGGAATTCATACTTTTGCATCAATCCTGAAAAAACAAAAAAAAAATGTCATCTTCTACGATGGTGTATACCTTGTATTTTTCTGGTCCTTAAACCTTTTCAACACCCCATCAAGTGCAACATCAAATGCATCTTTTACGGTTTCTAATCCTTCACTAGGCTTTGCATACACAATCTTTGGGATGTACTCGATCACTTTCTCTCTCATCCTCCTTATATCTTCCTTGCTATATCTTGACAGGACTTGCTTCACGGACGTGCCTTTTCTCCTCACCTTAAAATTGTGAATGAAAACAGAGTAACTAGCCGTGTCGGGCGGCAAATGCCACTCGTACTGTTCATAAGCGCTCTGGTTCCAGAAGAAAACCGGAATTGAACCGGCCACCATACACTCAAAAATCGATTGACGAGTGAAACTACGTCCTTTCGGCTGCAAACAGAATTCCGAGTGAAGAAAGGTGTCAAGGACCGTCGACAGGCCATGTGTACATCGCTTTCCGGCACAGTGAACGATTCTGCAAGACTCGGACTCGTTTTTACAATGGTTCACTAACATCCCTCTAAAATCGTCCTTGATCATCTCGCGCGTCCCTCCCACGAAGCAAAAGAGCGTGTCGCGCTCACGAGTGCGCACATATTCCTGCCACTGACTCACATCGGAGTCGGATCGCGGGTGAAACCCAGTTGGGTAAGGCACACCAACTTCGTGCGCATCCCCCCTATCCCTCTCTGCCAACAAGCGGGTCACGTTTTTCATCTCCGGCATGTAAAAGAAACTTGTGCCCCAGTCATTATCTCTCATTCTTCTGTAATCCCACGTGAGGCGTCCAATCATCATAAAATGATCTGCACCGCCTGATCTATTCCAATACGGTTTACTCTTGACCCAATCCAACATTCCTCTGAATAGACGGTCGCGATCGCTCGCACTTGATTGGACCCACAAATGCTTCTCCAGGGCAAACCGGGAATAAAACGGCATGTAAAAGGCCGATGCGAAATCGGGATCAAGAGTCCGGCAACGGTGATTCAAGACACGATTGTGGAATATAATCTCGGAGGAATATTGCTCCGTGTTGTACCAAGCCAGGACCAAATTTTTTGGCACGACTTCATCCAGCCCGGTGGATACGGGGCCAAACCCATCGTTCAAAACGACGTCGCACAACGACATCCCCGGAATTAGATCGTCGCAGTTCTGGGTCAGCTTGGAGTTGAACTCCGGAGGAAAATTGTAGACGTAGAACATTCCAGAGGCGCATTTTCGGTTAGTGACAGCGATGTAGTAACTGTCACCGCCACAAGAAGAGAAGAGAGATCGAGAAGTGAAGAGGAAGAAGATGAGCTGAAAAAAGAAAAGGTAAAGGCAGCATGTACGAGATTGTTGCTGTTGGATTGAGCTGGGTTTTCGAGTTTTGATGTCGTCTTCGGATTGGAGTTTGGAGTCGCCGGAGTGTTTCCGACGCTCCATGATCTGGTGAAGACGTTTAGGAGGATGAAAATGAAATGATCATTTACGGAGGGGGAGTGAGATCTGGCCGTATGAGTTGAGTGCATGGATAAAACCTGCATTGAGTGTTGTGCATACTCGTTTCAGATCTAACCTAGTTGCCCGTGAGTCAAAAGTTGAGGACAAATGTCAGCTGTAAAATTTTACAACATTAATAACTGTGACTGCAAAAACATAAATAAAATAATCAAAATTTATTGATATAAATAATTATATAAGATTTAACACATCGTACTCATAATTAATAATTTTTAGTACAACTAAATGATAGTTAAATGATTGAACTAATTTATATATTCTTTAACTTTAGTTATTGATAGATAGTTGCAACGATTAGAGTCCTATTTTTTGATTTTAAAAGGTTGTGGGGGCTGTTCAATAATTTTTGATAATTTAAAAGAAGAAAATGTAAGTCATTTTCAAGTTTTTTCCATTAAAGAATTCTTGTCAATAACTCTTTGTATTTTACGATAATCCAATGGCACCAATCAAGCAATATAAATTTTATTTTATTTAATTTTAATTATTTAAAGTTGAGGTCGTAGAGGAGTGGCTCTCACGTGGTGTGTCTAGAATAAACTCGTATGGATGACAGTTGTAATGCTCGTCGTTGTATAATCATACAAATATTATACGTGGCCCTTGAATTGTACAGATCAAGAAACATCAGCCAGATAATCTTATGGGAAAATACCAACAAAAAGGAAAAACCCATTTATTCTTATTTTAAACCAAAAAAAAATTCTTTTAAATAACGATCGAGTTGTAATAATAATAAATAAATAAATAATGTCAACAATATTAGAAAAGGGAGATGTAAATGCTGGTTCACATGTCGTCTACATTTTTTGTATCTGCCCTCGTCTAGATCTCAACGTCGGTGGGTATTTTTTTATTGTCAACAAAATGCACTAAAATCTCAATGATTCTGGTAAGAATTGGACAGGCTTTAATGACAAAGCAGTCGATATAAAGCCGGTCACATGCTTGTGTTGCCCTGAATGAAAGTGGGTCTTGTTCTTTATTTCTTTTGGGAAAGCGAAGGGGTAACCCTACCCTACACACTTGTTTTAAGTTCATGTTGCAAAACCAATATGACATGAAAGGTGGGCATTACTTGGACTTTATTTTCATGGGTGTATTGGGTGGAACAACTCTCTCTCTCTCTCTCTCTCTCTCTCTCTCTCTCTCTCTCTCTCTCTCTCTCTCTCTCTCTCTCTCTCTATATATATATATATATATATATATATATATTGAAACAAACATTGAGAAATGAAATCTTGCAGCATAGTACAAATTCAATATGTGGTCCTTACATCATGCAATGGTCCCTCCATAACCGTAGCCCACAAGTCACAAGTCTTCCTCAATTTGCTGTCCTGATTGTCAATAAATGATTACTACATTCAACTATTCAGCCTGAATCACGTATATATGCTATTATTAATACTGTGCAGAAATAGCTTGTTGAAACTCTTTCTACCTTTTCTTTTTTATAAAAATTTATCTTCAAATAAATTATCTGAATAGAATGATAATTTAAATGAGAAAACGAGCTTCTCCATAACTTCTTTATTTAAAAACTTTTAATTTTAAAACTACATAATAAATGCTTGCATTCCACATGCACGAGGGATTTTTTTTTTTATACAACGATTTGAATTTAAAATTATAAGATTGGAAAATGAGGTTTATATTATTAAGTTGTTTCCTTGGGGACGATAATCTATTTCAACAAAAATGAAGAATGTGTATTTTGCTTGCTTAAAACAAGACTCTAATTTTTTTTTTTTAAGAAAAATGAGATCAAAATAAATATGGATTTTTAAATAAAATTATTAATATGATAAATTTATGATTTTTTTCAAAAAAAAAAGGAGTTTTAGTTATAAACTTATATATTTTCAAGGTAAAAAAAATGACAAGTAAAATAAGATATAATACAAATAAATTAAGAAAAATCGAGGGCAAATTGAGATCATGGAGAGACAGGTCATAGGAGCAGGCAGCACAAATTTCAATAGATCCACATAATTACCAATAAATACAGGAGAAGATATAAATCTATCACCTCGTGTGGGGGGCCGTGTCTCGTTTTAATCAAGAACTGAATTCAGTATCCTTCCCCGTTCCTTGCGCCACATATTGGCCTTATGGGCAGGTTTCCATTTTCTTTCCGGCAAAATTTGTCATTTTCTAAAGGCTTTTTCTTCTTAACTCTAGAGGTTTAAATTCAATAACAAAAAGACCCAGTCTGCAGAAGATACGACTGCGGACCATTATTAGTCAGCGGGGCATTTTCCTTGCGACCAGAAGAAGGTACTAATGTCTACAATGCGATGGTCTGGTGATCGCATCTTCATTTTCAATCCCATAATTCAAGATTTAAATTTCCTTATAAATCTTATTAGCAATGGGCTGTATGCTTCATTCTAGATAATGTATTTGTTTAAATTAGGGTAGCTCGAACCAAGCCTGGGACCTTTCTTCAAATAAGTTAAGGGATACAAAAACCAAACGACATTGAGGGGCAGCAACCCATGTGAGCACTACGCTTAAAGCATCGGTCTTAGGATCGAGTCTAAATCTTGGTAAATTTTTAATTTGCTCCATAATCTTTCTCTGCACAGTAAAGTCAAAATATTTAAAAAAAAAAAAAACCGTCTTGTTTCTGGGAATACGAGTTTGTTTAAGATAATTAAGGTGGTATTAACATTAAAAAAAAAACACAGCTAATGAAAGTCTGTTTTCCTCTTTTGAACTCTCATTTGGATTTTTTTTATTAATTTTAATATCTTTTTATGAATATATACTCAAAATAAAATATCTGATTCATACGATTACTACTTTTTCACGGCGAAGCATGTTACATACTCATAAAACTCATCATACATAGTTCAAGAGATTTTAAAAATACTTTGGCAGACAAAAATACCTATTAAAATAAATAATAATGGGGAAGAAATATGTTATTTTAGGAAAAAAATAAAATGTCCCATCAACGAAATTTTCTTTGTGTATGGTGATGAGCGGAAGAAACGATGGAAAAAATGTCTCATCGTCAACGGTGAATCCAACTACCACATCCCTCATCTCTGAGAGATTCAAAATTTACACCTAACATTTTTCTAATCCGGTTGTTATGGCGTGTTTGTCACGTTATGAGATGAGCTGTTCGTTGGATTCTAAATATTATTTTAAAAACCAAAAATGAGGGAATATTTAAAATGAAATTTATTATTATTTTTTTAATGTAGGTAGAGTTTTCACGGGTGAGAAAAACAAAACTGCACGAGAGTAGCACAAGTGAGAGAGAGAGAGAGAGTGAAGAGAGAAGAAAAGAATTGCATCTCTCTCTATGGAACAACGTCCGTGTCCACCCGTTCAAGTGGCAGCAGCTGCTTTGCCTGGGATGCAAAACCTCCACAAAGTCTTCTTCGTTTTCCCAGACATTCAAACAAGAAAAGTTCAAAGCTCTCTCTCTCTCTATTTTTCGGCTTGAGAATCAACCTTGGCAGGCGAAACCCAGGAGAAAACTTTACCTGAAATAAGGACAGGAAACAAAGATAAAAGGGATACAAGATGAACAATAGCAATTCACCCTACACTACAACCAGGTCTGCAAACTTTACCCCCTAATTTTAAATTCGCATATGTTTATGTTATTGTTGCAATTGCATATGCATTATTTCTCGGATTTAGGCTGAGGAACTTGTTCCATATTTCGGTTTTTTTCAAAGTCAGTGTTCTTCAACATATGATTTCATTGAGCTGGTTCATACTTTTAGGTAACAATTAAAATTAGAAAGGGGCATGACATGAACTACCTTGTCTAATTTTTAGACTACCAATTTTTTCACTCTCTTTGCCATGTATTTTGAACATGTTAGACGACCAATTGGATTGAGGGTAGCTCCCCTGTTAATCCCATGAACATGTTAATTCTACTTAAATGTTAATTGAAACAAACCAACCATTAATTTAACCTATTCCTTCATATAAGTCTGATACTATGTTTAAATATATAACCATGTCTAGCCTATTTGAATTAATTAAACAAATTTAATCAAGTCAAGCATTAAGTAGGTTAAATCACCGGCTATATATCAAGCATATTTTGTTTTTCTTTGGTATAAACCATCGATTAAATTTGGTTCGATCTGAGATCTGAGTTGGATGTTTAAGGAACAATTCAGTTCTTATCATATATAAAATTTAAAAATGAAATCTTAGAAGTTTTATTTAAGAAACATGATTGACCATTCACCTCTCCAACTAGATATCCGTCGGTCTAAGCAAATTGTTTGACTTTCTGCGGACTGATTTTGAACATTGAATTGGGATGGCTCTGTTGTGGGCTTGGTGGCTGCAACCCAATATTGGCATTAATACTACATGTACTTCACATGGTGGGGTTTACAGCTTAATGATGGGCTGTTGGCCCATTGTCTAGTTTCAAGAAACTCGTAATCAAGCATCATATATGCAGGGCATGAAATTTTGAATCTTTCTCTCTCTTGCATTTGTTTTTTTTTTTTGTTTTTTGTTTTGAAAGACGAGTTATCTTACATGTTACTATAGTAAAAAAAAATCTTGAAATGCTTGTTTGCAAGTAAAGACTAAAGAGCAACATCTTCATTTCTAGGTTGGGACTCGTCGGGGTCAGGGCACTTTCAATACGTTGGATGTCGGTATGAAAGACAAATTCTGGGTCCATTTTGGATAAGGAAAGTTGTGGTCCAGAATTAGTAAATTTTGTTGGAACTTATCATCATGGGAGGTGAAGTGGGTTTGAGTTGGTGAAGGGATTGATACAGAGAGAGAGAGAGAGAGAGAGAGAGAGAGAGAGAGAGAGAGGAGATGGGGAGGGAGGGAGAGAGACCGGCATTATAATACATCATACATGTGGTACCGACAAAAAAAACCCACCTATAAAAGTTTTAACAAAATTACAAAAGTAAGAGGGTGGGGTGGGGGGGTAGGTCAGCATATGGCCTCACCTTTCGGCTTCTAACTAGCTTTTCTGCCTGCTAGTGCCAGCTGTTAATTGCTTTATGAAATTCCCTTGCCAAGATAAACATAAAAATGCAAATGCAAGTTGCATCACGCATCTTTACCAGAAACATCTACCCATAGATTTTTTTTTTTTTTTTGGGTACTAATTAGCAAATAAAAGTAAATACATTAAATGTGGATGAAATGAATTGTCTAACGCACACTATGAAAATAACATTAGATTTTTTTTTTTAATACAAAACAACAAAATTATTCAGAAAATTCGATCTGAAAAACTATTCATCTAAACCTTCTGCTATTTCGCTCCTTGAACCTTTTCAGCACCCCATCAAGTGCAACATCAAATGCATCCTTCACGGTCTCCAAACCCTCAATAGGCTTTGCATACACAATCTTTGGAATGTACTCAATCACTTTCTCTCTCATCCTCCTTATATCTTCCTTGCTAATGCTCTCTAGAACCTTTTTTATGGATGTGCCTTTTCTCATAACCTTAAAATTGTTGATAAAAACCGAGTAACTAGCCGGGTCGGGCGGCAAGTGCCACTCATACTGGTCATATGCGGTTCGGTTCCAGAAGAAAACCGGAATCGAACCGGCCACCATGCAGTCAAAAACCGACCGACGAGTCAAACTATCTCCTCTCGGTTGCAAACAAAAGTCGGAGTTTAGAAATGTGTTGAGAATTGTTGAGGTTCCGTTATTGCATCGGTTTCCCGTACAGTCAACGACTTTGCACGAGTCGGTTTCGTTTTTGCAATGAGACATCAGCATGGACCGAAAATCATTCTTTATGTTCTCGCGCGTGCCGCCCACGAAGCAGAGGAGCGTGGTGCGTTCGCGATTGCGGACGTAGTCTTGCCATTTGGCCACGTCAGACTCGGATCTGGGGTGGAACCCGGTAGGGTAAGGCACACCGACTTCGTATGCGTCCCACGGATTCCTTTCAATCAAGAGGCGTGTGACGTTCTTCATCTCCGGCATTGTAAAAAAACTCGAGCCCCAACCGTCTTCTCTCCCTCTTCTGTAGTCCCACGTGATCCTCCCGATTGTGATGAAATGATCTGCACCGTTTGATCTTTTCCAATACCGTTGATTTTTGAGCCAAACCATCAGCATCCTACCGTAACTATCCCGGTCGCTGGCACTGGAATCCACCCACAAATACTTCTCCAAAGCGAACCGGGCATAAAACGGTATGTAAAAAGCCGACGCCCATTCGGGATCTAGAGTCCGGCACCGGTGATTCATGGCACGGTTGTGGAAAATAACCTCGGAGGTGAACTGGTCCGTGAAGTGCCATGCTGGAGTTAAATCTTCTGGCACGACTCCTTCTAGCCCGGTTGCTTCTGGCCCGATTCCGCCATTGAGAACCCCATCACACAATGACTTCCCCGGTACGAGGTTCCCGCAGTTATCTATGAGCTTAAGGTTGAAATCTGGAGGAAGATTGTAGACGTAGAACATCCCAGAAGCGCATTTTCGGTTAGTGACGGCCATGTAGTAACTGTCACCGTTACAATAAGAAGGAAAGAGAGATCGAGAAGTAAATATGATGAAGATGATCTGAAAAAAGAAAATGTAAAGACAGCATGTGCGAGGTTGCTGTTGGTTTGAGTTGATCTTTCTAGTTTTGGTGTCGTCTTCGGTTTGGAGTTTGGTTTCTCCCAAGTGTTTTCGACGCTCCATTTGGAATCTGGTTTCCAGATCTCTCTCTATCTCTCTCTCGCTCTCAAGAAAAGGAAAGAAGGAAGCAAGCAACTGTTTCTGGATTTCTGAAGGTGACTGGAGTGTCCACAACTACAAGCGGCCGAGTGAGAACTTTTTTGTTGAGGAAATAACATTTCCAATCCCTAAACTATGTGCTTACTTTATGATTAAGTCACTAAATTTCAGAATCTGACAATCGAGTGTTCAAATTTTAGAAAGTGTAACATGTTGATCCTTTTTAGTAACATTCTCACGCTGGCCATTAAATCATGAGTTGGCATGGTGTTAGATGACATGGAAATGTCTCTTGATTGGAGATGGACGTGGAGGTTAAAATATTCGGAAAGAATAAAATTTTTCCTATGGACAACGGTTCTTAATCGAGTATTGACTGATCATGCGCGAGTTAGAAAGGATGTACTGCGGATGCTCAATGCCCCCCATGTCACTCCGAAAAGGAGACAACAATTTACATTTTAAGGGATCGTGGCAGGAGATGTTGGGTTTATGAGTTGTTTTTTGGTGAGTTTTATCTTCATAGATCGGCTTTTACGGCGAATGTCATTTTTGTTTGGTTGAAAAGGGACTGTTATATCGACCTGAATTAATTCAATTGGATGTAAAATTAAGTTTTCTTAAACATTACTGAGGTTAGACTTTCATTGAAAATATCGGACACTTATGTGTGTAGAGTATTTCTCGTTGGGAGATTCGTCCTTCGAAAAGGAACAAGTGTAGTGATCGGTTCGAATTAATCGAGATTAAATTCTGGATATTAAGCTGTGTTCAAGATATGATATAAAAAAGAGTAACTGTTGTTCTCACGCAGGTCATATGGATTTTCCCTTAGTCAATCTTTTTTCTGTCCATGCTGTGGGCTTTTTGGAAGATGAAATGTCGTGCGTTTTTCATGGGAGTGACTTCCTGCTAGAGAAAGCTCTTCAATTTGCATTGGACTATACTAAGAATTCGTTTGCAACTGCCGGACAATGTCAAGACCCTCCGTACAAGGTGTGTTTTGTGTGTTGGTGCCCTCTCTAATCAGGACGTTTCAAATTGAATACAGATGGCTCTATATATATACACTCTAGATACGAAAGGATACGAAAGTGCAGGTGGCATTTTCAAGGATGAACATGAATTTTGGGTCCTTGATTTTACAGGTAATTTGGAGATTGTCAACTATGATCTTCCCGAATTACATGCTTTCTAATGGACCGTCAATTTTCTTAGGTAATCCTAGAGCTTGATTCCTCAACGGTAATTAAGGATCTGAAGTCTAATAGTCCGGTTTCTCATCGTAACTCCTACTTATTGAATGATTGTTGGGCATTAATTTGGAAACTCTCGATTCGAGAAGTTCAATATGCCTCTAGAGAAAGAAATTCGTGTGTCCCCTTGCAGGGCTATCGAGTCTTCCTAGGGTCCATTCGCTCCACTCACCTCCTAATGAGATTTTTCGTCTTTTAAAGAGAGATTTGATGGGTGTGGCCTCTCTTAGAAGTTAATCAGGGATTTATTCTCCTTCTTATAACAATATATATATTGATGTGACATGATATTAAAGACATACTAAACTATTGTTCATGAAATTGAACTTCTCTCGTGATGAAATGAAAGCTAGAGAACGATGTTGATGGTGTTATTGAAATTAAACTGAGAAAATCAAATTGAAATAGCAAACAGAGATGTTATTTGTAGAGATTGAGGGTGTTGATGAGATCGATGTTGGATGAAGATAATGAATCGACGATGATTGGCAATTGAAACGGATGGTGATCAAAGCAGTGATGGCTGAATGATCAAATAATGGCTCAATGATGTCAACAGAAGAATCAAAGGCGATGGTAGCTATTAACTCGAGGTGGAGAATCGAAATCATAAACTGAAGATCACATGGTGATGATTATGAAATTTGGTAGAATCAAAGTCGACCCGCAATAAGAACTGAAATTGAATTGGTGGTGGCAAATTGAAGATGATTATGGAGGGCCATTGACAACCAAACTAAGGTAGATGATCGGAGGAAGAAGGCAATTATGAAATCTGCCTAAATCTAATGTAGTCGGTGCCATGGTACTACCACGTCATCAATTTTGTGATGTGGAAAAAATGGTGTTTGGATATGTTGACATGTCATACGTTACATGAGCATGTTATTCAACGTGTCATTCCATGTCACCTGCCATGTCATGTCGTCTACACATCATTAACAGAAGAAGGATCACTTTGTTATTTTTTTAAATTTGAATATTCAATCGATATATTTTGAAATTTGGGAAATTAACTTTGAGCAACCCTCATAAATGAAGGATCGAACTATAAAATTTTCACTTTAGTTGGTGTATGTAATAACTAGCTCACTGGCACGTAAAGTCCGGGGAAGGACAGAAAATAAATTAAAAATTGTACTTTGGGAAATGGGTTACCCTTCTTCGAAAAATCTTTTGAAGGCTCGTGACCCCGTGATTGGAGGCCGCAGGAACAGAGTGGATGCCCGCTTGCCGTGCGCGCCGGCCCCACATGAAAGACTTCATTTTAAACATTTTTTTCTTAGACAGGTTAATCATGGTGTCTGATACCTCTGTTCAATATGCGATCTCATTGATCTTGCACGTCGATTTCTTTTAAAATTTTATATTTAAATTTTTATACGACCATATATTTTCGTAACTTCTATTTAAGTTAAAAAAAAAAAACCGATTCCTAAACTAATTATATTACTCCTATTTATTTTTGTGGTTGAAGTTTTAAAAATCTTCGATCCTTGGCAAAAGGATTTTAGCAATCTTCGACATGTTCAATGTTTACAACTGTTGTTTTAAAATTTGTGAGCACATCAAGCGACCCTGTATTAACACTTGTTGGTATAAGTGAGATAAATACTTTCGTCACTTAATCAGATCGAAAGTTTGACTCCCCTAGACATAAAAAAAATAATGTTGAGAGACCCGCTCTCATAAAATAGGTTCTATAATGATCGATTCAGATTAGTTAAGACGAAATTTCAAATATTAGGTGGTGACCAAATTTTGATACCAAAAAAAAAAAAAAAAAATCAAGCGTGTCTGTTGGATTTTCCTATTGTTTAGAAATCTCAATTAATCTTACTATTTTATTTTATTTTGAATATTTTCTAATTAAATTTTAAAAATTCTAATAAAAATATAATATTTTTGTAATTAAAAATCAAATTTATGTTTAAAATTGATAAAATTATTACAATAATATTAAATAAATTATTGATTAAATCTTATGTAACAATTTATAATAATATATTTTAACTAATTCTTATTGACCAATTTAGTTTGATTAAAAAATTAATAAAAAATATAACGATAATACTGTCATATAGAATTTAATTTGTTTAATCTATTTGATATTATTCAAAACTATATTAAATCAATAACAAATTTTAACTTAATTTTAATTGAGTGTTTTTTCACAAATGAATCCTAAATATGTATTTATTTATAAGGAAATTATCCATGTTGACTCGAATTAGAAAAATATCATATCAAATTATTTAATTAGGAGAACCCTAGGGGTGTGGAAGCTAAAATCATGGTAAGAATATAAAAAGGATATTCTTGGTTGTACTCCCATATATAGACTATATCAGGTCGGGACATTAATTGTAACTTAGTCTCCATGTTGAAAAAGGAGATATTGTGACAAATAGCATAGACCATGCATCAAAAAATCTATGTATGCCTGAACAGATATCGATAGAGAGTTATGTCTTAAAAATCTAATTTGATTTGAATCGATTTTAATTGAATTTAATATATTTATTGAATATTAATGATTTATATAAAAACAATTATGTTTTATAAAAAATTATATAATTGGCGCACTAAATTATCATTAGCTACTAACTTCTAAATATAAGAAGTCAAAATGCAAAAACTTTTTTCAATTATTAATATATGGAGTTTTGCATCAATATTTGGATAAAATGACAAATTATCAAATAACATGGTGATGATAAGGTAAATTTTTTTTTTTCTATTATCTTGAAAATATGATATTTATGATAATGATGATGAGTGCTAGATGCTGGCTAAAATAAATTTTAATTATTTAAAATATTATTATAAAAATTAAAATAATTAATAATTAGGATTTGTCTTTGTTACCGTACAACCAAGAAAATTTTCAATTTCTCCGGCGAATCAAACACTCAAAAGGCGACGGAACAGGAGTTCAAAGTTTCGGTCCTATTTCGGGCAATAATAGTTTTTGTCGTCCTTCGAATTTGAAAACTTGTCGAGGTATCGTTGATAAAAAGAAAAAAGAAAAAGAATCTCAGGACAGGATCAGGACTTGTCATCGTCATTCTTTCTTTTCTGTTCACGAGTATGAAACCAAATTAAGTTCCCTCGAAAGCAGTAACCTTAAAGCAACGAGCTTTAATTAAGCCGGCTAGAGTGATTTTAGCCCTTAATCCGGGCCTTGGAAACTGAATGGTTACCTACATTATTGTGGCCCATTTTCTAATTTAACTGTAATTAAGAAAAATTTTAATGTGGAAATTTTTGAATTTTAGATGGAAAAATATCAGAAATTAAATTAAAAAAATGATGATCCACCATAGATTCAAGTTCTAATGTCACGCACGCACAGACTATAGAATACAGATGACAACGTGAAAAGGTTGGACCATGATTCTAGCAAATAACAAAATTCTTACTGAACACTTTTATTTACTAAATAAAATCTTGAATTTGAATTTATATATGAAAAAAAAAGATAACATAAGAGATTTGTCCGTTAAAAATTTCATTCTAACCCAAACCAAATATAGTCAAATAAAACGTGATTATCATATATCTATATAAATAAATCTGATAATTTTTATAACAATACAAAATCTTAAGCTTAAATTCAATTATTTCATGGACGGGACAAAAAAATTCTGCTTTGGGGCCGAAATAAAACAAAATATTAAAAAATATATTAAAAATTTTAATTTAAATTAAACTCTTTTTTCTACTATAATATTAAAATTGTCTGAATTTTTAGATTCTATCAACCATTTGAGAAAGAAACATGAAAATTGTGAAACCCGCTAAAACATAATACATGAATCTAAAATTTTCAAATAATTTCACACAATACGGACTAATGGGACATTGTCTTTTTTTTTTAATACAAAAATTCAAATCCTGAATCTTAAAATTAGAAATAGGAGATTATAACCATCAAACTATTCTCTTAAGAATATTGACATTGTCTTTTAATATCAAATTGGATGTACAACGTTCAAGAACTCAAGGAAGTTTCCTTGTGATTCAAATTACCTGAAAACCCAAATTGTCTTACACCTGGCTGCTCAGCATATAGCAGAAAAAAATAAAATAAAATAATCACCGTCTTTTGGTTTAAATATATTGTTAAATAATAATAATAATATTTGGAATTTATCTAAATGCCTTATTATTGACCTCTTGAGTCACATATCAAAGAGATATATATATTGTTAGAAAGGTACGGATAAACTAATTTATAAATATCATGAAGTCAAACACGATGGCTGTCACTAAGAAGGGATTATAACTCATGAATTCCCATAGGGAACGAATGACTAATCCATGCAAAGACGTCTGCCCGGTTATTACCTTCTCGTGACACTAATAAAACTAGTTGAATTATACCTTTTTCTATAAGAAGTCGACACTTCCGAATCATGTGGCAGGGAGGATAGTGCGGGACTACTCCCTCTGATAATGCCAAAACGCTCTACGGAGTCGATAAGATCTGGCAGAAGTTGAAATGGGCATTCAAACGCAGGACTTGCCCACGTGCTGTTACGTGTAGACCCACACCTTTTTTATCAAAAAACAGAAAGAAAAAACATTATATTATATAATAAAATAACTCCCATTTTTAATAATTAAAAAATTAAAATCCAAAACTTAAATTTCCTAGTATTTGCTTGTTTAAATCAGTGTTTGTGTTTATATATAGGCTATTATTTTGGTAGTGCTCGAAATCCTACCCACGCTAATTTAAAATATATATATATATTGGTGGAGGCAATCTTGGGAGTGTGAGAGTCCAATTTAATTGTGGGATAATGTCCCAAAGAATAAACACATAAATAAAGAAAAAGAGAGTACCTAGTTGTCCAAAAAAGAAAAGAAAAATGTGAGACAGAGGTGACCCCACGGAGTAGAAATGGGCATGGGGGGTATTGATGATTGATATAAATGCAGCCTTTAAAGGAGGTAGGGTACCCACCTGCAAAGTAAGTAGGGTACTCATCCCTTTTATTGACGTCATTTCGCAATTCCTTTAATTTTGCCACCCATTCCAAAATTTTTCTAACCCTTCGGCTCCCTTTTTGTTTTTTAGTGATTTAGGGAACTTCTTATATATTTAAATTTTATCTTATTAATTCGATTTTAATGAATTCTCTCTCCATCTTCGTTCTCTCACCCACACACCTACAAAGGAAGTAGGGTATCCGACATCATTCGGTAATATCTCTAATTTTGCTACCTATTCCAAAATTTTTCAAACCTTTCATTTTTGCTCTCTCTTGTTTTCCCCTTTTTAATGTTATACCAATTAATATATAAAATTATATTCTGATTAATCTAATTTAAAACTTAAGTGACCCATTAAAGAGATTACTTTCTCTCTCTCTCTCTCTCTCAAGCATGGGAAGGGATGATGAGAATGACAATCCCCGCAACTTAGCAGACGATGATCTAACATCTTGGACAGGCCCAAGCTCCAAATAAACATCATGGGAGTAAACAACCTATCATAGCTGATCTTAAGTGATGTAATTTGGGCCTGAAGGGCCAAGTCAATGATCTGCTTCAAATTTTGGACCACGATATCAACTGTGGACTTCCGAGTCTTTTTTCCGTATTTTTTTAATCCTTCGTATCTCGACTTTCCGATTCAAATCGAGTCCCAAGTTAAAATTTTCATCGCGTCTATTTTCTCTATATATAAAATTTAAACTCAAAATCTTATTTAAAAAATATCAGTACTCAATCACTAAATCAACTATATATTAGTTTATTCAATCTACTATTCCTTCTTAGAGGCAGGGGAAAGAATATTATTCTTTTTTTTTTGGTCTCCTGGACTTGGTCTACTACCGAGTATCAGGAACTTTGCTCCGACTAATCTCGGCCGAGCTGTTTCGGGTCTCAATCAGGAGGGAGCTCTCCCAACGTCATTTTTACCACTATCAAGACTCGAATCTAGATTCTTGATATGGGGTGCTAGTGTTTTTCTCACTAGACTAACGAAGCGTTGGTAAAGGATATTCTTCTTAATATTTGCTCTGCGGATTACTATTCTCTCTCCCATAGTGCTTGAATTAGGGTGATCCTGAAAAAGACACCAGACCACGCTATAATTTCACTTGCTTAATTATGCTCTCTCTTCTTAGTAGAATACAATTTCTACATTTAGTATATACTCAAATAATAATAATAATTTTCACTACCATAAGGCATAATTTTGCTAAAAATTCCTTAGGTGTCCATGATTGAAATACCAAGGAGTCAGGTTTGAAAGTTCAAATATAAAACCATTTAACTATTTGGCTGAGTGGTACTTAAATTTCTTACCCTCATTCAATCTCCTCTGTTGTGTGGTCCCATTTAAAAATGGGGAAAAAAGATGAAACTTAAAGAACTAATATAAAATCAAGAACAGTGGCCTGGTTTTGGCTTCCCAGAGTTGGTTGGAAATTTTGAGTCATCAACGTGCTTCGTTCATAATTTAACATGGAATGCACTTTTTGCCTTTTTATAAAGTGAAGATAAGCACAATCCACCATTTTTGGTCAGTAAGACTCCCTGCACCAGACAAGATGCCCCAAATACTGAGTTAACATTTATGATTAGATGCACAAGAAAAGCAGAGAGGACCATTAGAAGCAACAATGATTAAAGCCAATGACTAGACCATCAAACACTGCACATAAAAATGCAAGCGCACCTGCATTTTATAAATTTAAGCATCCAACAAAGTAAAGGAAGAATGGCTTCCTTTATTTATCTTAATGGACACCTTTAAAAAAATTGAATAAAAGTAGAAGGTGGGGAAGCCTTAAGAGGAAAGAAGCCAATTGATGAATAAAATTTTTGTTATCTTTTGGGTTATGGTGAGCAATTGCTTATCTAATTGATCAAAAATAAAATAAGTAGTTTAATTTAATGACGTAATTTTCATACCATATTCTAATAAAAAATATTAAAAACTAACAATTCATTTGATCGAATTAATTAATCAATTCAATTCAATTATTTAAATTAACTAAATTATTAAAATATTTTACTATTAAAAACTTTTAAACGACATTGGTTTCTATTCGCATTTATATAAATATAATATACATTTGATAGAGTATGATTTAAAAGTCCATTATTATGAGGGTTGAAACACATCAAATTCATAATCCATTAGACATAACGTACCAAAATGTGTCGTCAATATGGGATATATCTCCCTGACAGGTAGACACATCCACCCTCTCGGTGTATACTGACCAAACTCTTTTCGATAGCTGTCTAATCAGCTCTCGAATCTACTTGGTACTTGGTGCCACCGCTCGTCTAAAGGTAATATGTGCTTCTTCTTAGATTGCGGAGGCAACCTTCCGTAATTAAGAAGGAAATATTTGACTACCATTAATAAAGAAAGAAACTTTTGGTAAATTAAATCTCCTTGAGTAATAGTACTTTAAATTTTTAAGAATCTCTCATTATAAAATTTGTGATCTCAAAATACTTTTATAAGAAAATTAGAGTTTAAACGCTCTAAACACATACGAGACTCACACACGCGTGCTATATATATATCATTAAGTCAACAAGACAGATACGTTTTTAGGACTTACACATAGCACACAAAAGCAGAATAGAGCTTTCTTCCGGTCTTTTTCTCTTTTATCAAAAACCGCTCTCTAACTCAAGTGTTGGAGTTTCCACCGCCAGAATACTTTTCGATAGTTTTTTGCAAATCTCATCGATCAAAGTCACCTGATGACTAACCGTCCTATTCGAGTTATCAGAATCATTATTTATGGAGTCAAACTCATGTCCAACAATATCATTCATATCAACTTATGATTATAAATTATAATTTTAAAATTTAAAATTCACTTATAATTTTAATTCACTAAATATCATTTTAAAATTTTAAATTTTAAATAAACTAAATGTTAAGAGTTGAAAATGAGTGAAATAAGAAAGTAGGGGAAGAAATATGAGTAAAGGTCTCAATTTTGTGAGCAAAATAGTTGTAAAATAGACTAGAGATGGGAAATTTGGAACTAAAATTTGGAAACAAAAAATCTTTTATTAATTATGGATTCTTCACTATATTAATTTTAATTTTTATTATAATATTATAATAATCTTTGTATGAATAAAAATTATTCAAAAAAAATATATAATATTTTTAATTAATACAATTTAATCGAAATAAAAACTTCTAAAATCAATAACCGTTCAAATTAAAGTTTGATTTTATTTAGAATCAAATTAAATAATTAGTAAATCATTCAAAATATAAATAAACAATTCGTTAAAAATGATTTTTTATATTTTAATCCGACGGTGATCGCCCGGTCTCAGGGTATAACAGTGCTGCCAAACATTCCAAAAACTATGTTACTACCGCGTCAAAGAATCTTTCAAGTCATGGCATTTGGTTGATTAGTGCTGGAGCCATGTTGAGCCAACCTAAGAAGACTACAGGGCTCTGCAAGCACCCAACAGCGTTTGTTTTTTTCTGTTTAAACTTTTGAAGATAACCCCATTCCTTTGGTCAGTGCACTAAGTACGGTTTATAAAATCTATATGAATTCAAAATATTATAAAATTACTAAAATTTGGAGCGTTGTGCCCCGACAAATTTAAGTACACAACGGATGGGGTTTATGCCATTAGCTATAGAAAATTAATTGTGGGAGTCATTGTTACCAAAAATCAAACAACATTTGAAAATAATATAGTTTTTTTAGACAAGATTTAAAATTCGAACTTTAAAAATTAATTCTAGGGAGTTGTGTGTCTATTTAATAAATTTAAGAATACACATATGAAAATAATGGTTAAAATTTTTTATCTTATGAAAAAAAATCCCAAAAATTATATTCCTCGAGAATCAATAATGATAACGTGACATCATGTTTACCGTAATGTATGCTAAGAATGAAATTAAAATTTTCTATATAATTTTAGTGCTTCCAGAATTCAATTTTTTGTATTCAACAAAGATCGTCTCCTATTCACTTTCTTCAATTTGATAAAGTTATCCTTTTCTATTTTCTCTGGACACTGCTTTTTCTTTCTTTGCAATCTGTCTTCCTCGTTAGAATCTCTCTTCCTCTCTCACTCTCACCCTTTGCTAAAAAAAGAGCCAAGAGTAATATAGGAAACAAACAGAAAATAAAGGATACATTAAAAAAAAAGATGTGAGAAAGTTGATCAAGAAAAAGAGAGCAATCGATTGATTGAGCAATAACAAACATATCATTATCTCATCAAACTCTTTTAAATTAAATGATTGAATACTTTATTCCTTTAATTAAATATGTAAAGTACAAACGCTAGAAATGACAAAAAAAAAATTTGAGCAAGTCAACCCTTAAATTGGTTTCCCAATATTTGAATCGGATTAATCGATAAAATTTCGGATATTGATAGTAAAAAAAAAAAAAAAAAAGCGAAATGGACACCAAGAAAAATGGAGAAAAATGATCTCGCACTTTCTATGCCAATGAAGATACTAACAAAGGGCTAAAATATAACTTTCCACATTATCAAGCATTAAAAAAAAATCACTAATTAAAACAAGAATCATCAATAATGGGAAGAAAAATTTTCTAGATTAAGAGAAAATTTAATTATTATATTAAAAGTTAACTATTAATATAGAGAACTTTTATTTACATATAATACATATTAAAAATTGAATTAATCGATATCAAATTTATTATTTTTTGTAAGTACGATAATATTATTGAGGTATAATTATACGATAAAATAGTTTTAATATCTGGTATTATATTAAAAAAAAAAATTTATTAAATTTGATTTTTATTTTAAGAACCGTCTGCTAAGATGTCGGTGTCCCAAAATTTAAACAATAAAAAGTAGTATTCATCGGGCAGGCGAAAAAACCTTTTCCCTTATAATATTGCAGAGGTCACCATCTAATGCTTAAGACTTGCAAGATTATGCCAATGCAACAGCAGCATCAAATACTAATCTCTCCCCCCCAAAAGCCCAGCCCCATGTGCGTCTGTTTCGCTGGCCTTTAGTTTAGTAATTACCCGTGGTCGAGTGGACAACCAACAAGCTGTGCAACTTCAAAGACAACTCTGGACCACTTGATGGCCTCTAGACATCAGAAAATCAGTCGTTCAAATTATAGATGGTCCCACTTAAACATCCTCCACCTCCAACTCTTCTCCACGCGAATTTCTCCTAGTGCGGAATCACGGCCACAACGACACGACCACGTGTCGTAACAGAACCATGGGCTAGACCGCTTGGGCCTCCTGGCTCGCCACCCGAGTGAATACAGCTGTGTCGGTGGCGGACGTCAACCCCCCACATTTAGCCTCATTCGGTACTTGGCGTCACGTCCGATTAGTCCAAGAATCCCTACCGTGCCGTTCCGCCTCTATGTATTTTCTTCCGTTTCCACCTGGAAAAGTTGACGTCACATTCACTGCTAAACTCCACCGACACGTGTCGGTTAAAAAATAAAAAGGCCAGGTTTCACCGTGTCGGTTGCGGCATGCATAACCGGTAAAAAGACATACTTTGACACGCCTCCTCTATACGGTTCCTTCCACATTCTGAGAAATCAACCACCATCCCGCTTTATACGCCTCGCGCTCTCTCTCTCTCTCTCAAAACTTTGTTCACTATCTTCAGCTTCGAACAGCAGATACATATATCTGCCCAACACAGAACCCTCCGCCCCCCGCTCTCTCGTGCGACGGAGACTCACATAAGATTTTCAGAATTCGCCGGCAGTTTTCCGCTGGAGACGGACGGAGACACCAATCTGATGCTTCCGAGTTGTAATTCGCCGGAATGGAAACCTCAGCCTCTTATCAAACCAAACTCACCAGAGTCAACAGTTAGCCGTAAAAGCTCTCCGCATTCACTCTCACATCCACTTTCTCAAGCTCAGCATTCTCTCCACCCGCGCTCATGGCTAATCATCACCATTTTCTCTCTTCAACTCCTCCTCTTCCTCACCGCTCGCTATCTCCCATTTTCTTCCTTCCGCCGCCGCAACCACTTCCCCTCTCCTTACCAACCCGTCGTTGCCGTCTTCGCCCCAGCAATCACCGACGAATGTAGCTCCGGAAAAGTCTATGTGTACGATCTCCCTCCCATCTTCAATACAGATTTCATTGAAAAATGCAATGAATTAGACCCTTGGAATAATTCAGGCTGCAACGCGGTTTCTAACAACGGAATCGGTCCACCCGCCAACGGGTTGACCGGACTGGTACCGGAGAATTTAACAGGCGCGTGGTTCCGGACCGATCAGTTTGCGGCGGAGATAATTTTTCATAACAGAATCTTGCACCATAAATGCCGAACCGTAGACCCGAATTCGGCTTCGGGATTTTACATACCGTTTTACGCCGGACTCGCCGTGGGGAAATATCTCTGGTCTAATTTCTCGGCCAAGGATCGTGATTATCACGGCCAACAGTTGTTAGACTGGGTCCAAGATCAACCGTTTTGGAATCGATCGTACGGCCGGGATCACTTCATCACACTCGGTCGAATCACGTGGGATTTTCGACGGTCGAAAGACGAAGGTTGGGGATCAAGTTTTTTATACATGAAAGGAATGAGAAACATCACGCGGCTCGTAATAGAGAAAAACCCCTGGGACTATTTCGACATCGGTGTACCTTACCCCACCGGATTCCACCCCAGGAACGATGCGGACGTCATTCAGTGGCAGAATCACGTACGCTGGCGTCCACGGAAAAACCTCTTTTGTTTCGCGGGTGCGCCACGTGGCAAATTCAAGAACGACTTCCGGGGGATCCTGCTAGATCAATGCAAACAAGAGAGTGACGCGTGTAAGGGCGTTGATTGCGGAGGGAGACGGTGTCACAACGGGACGTCGGAGATTCTGAAAACGTTCTTGGACTCCGAGTTCTGTTTGCAACCGAGAGGCGACAGTTTCACGCGCCGGTCCATTTTCGACTGCATGATAGCCGGTTCGATCCCGGTTTTTTTCTGGAAAAGAACCGCTTATTATCAGTACAGGTGGTTTTTACCGACGGAACCGAGTAGTTACTCGGTGTATATACACCGAAGTGATGTGAAGAACGGGATCCCAATAAGGGCACTACTGGAAAAGTACAGTAAAGAGGAGGTGAGAAGGATGAGGGAGAAAGTTATAGAATACATACCGAAGTTAGTGTATGCGAAACCCAGTGAAGGGTTAGAGACCATAAAGGATGCATTTGATGTGGCTATCGATGAGTTGATGAAGCGGTTCAAAGAGCAAGAGGAGGATGGTTTAAGTGGAAATAACCAAGACGTTGAGGGTAAACAAGGAATTTTAGGAAGTTAAAGATTTACCCGTATAATTAATTGCTACGTTTGATGGCGACGGTCTTTTTTGATTAAGAGTATATAAATCATAATGAGATACTTGTAATATTGTTTTTAGGTTATAATCATGTGGTATACGGTAATAAAATAGAGTGTTATTCTTTTGTTTGTTTATTTTGAAATTGAAATGATGGCCATGGCAGCTTTTGGGTGGGTCTCGTGTGTTTTGTGGGGGACAAAAGGAGAAAGACCCATGACTGTTGAAGCTTGTAGAAGATAAAAATTGAAAGAATGGTAATTTCATTTATGTTGCGACCGAGTGAAAGTCCTTTTTTCTATAATAATAATAATAAAAAAAATGCCAGAGGACTTACTGCGGTCCTTGCCAGAATGTGGATGGACATAACCGGAAGTTTAAAATTAAAATTCTTGAATGCTTTATCGGGCGTTAGATGATAAAATAATTGAATAGCAATGTTCATTTAAACCACGTTCTCCTTCCATCTGACAGTGTGTCCCACGTGGAATCTCCGGAAGTGACAGGAGGCGATCACCCCCGCAATCACATAGGTGCTACTCTGTGACACGAATCGAAATAAATTACTGATCTTAATTAAATTTAGTTTAATTAAATTTTATTAAAAATTTTATAATTTAGTTTTTTCTGATGAGGTTTTTTTTTTTTTGAGTTCGAACTCGACTCATTCTCAATTCATAAAGGGTTTGATTCAACTTATGAGTTTACAATTTCACTTTATTATTATTATTTTTTTTAATTTTACACGATAGAGTGTGACACAATTGTGGTCTCTGTGATTTTTTTTCCTCCTTTTCAGCATGCTATTAATTGTCGTAATCTACAATATAATTAACGAAAGTTTTCAAACTTTAATAAATTTTTAAAATTTATTTTTAATCTTTAATGAACCTAATTATTTTTAATACATATTAAAAATTAAATAACAATATATATATATATATATATATATATATATATATATATCAAGCCACTTCTTGAATTAAAAGAGTTTAACATTTTTTTTTTGATACAGACTTAGCTCATATTTTATATAAGCTAAGAAGTCTAATTTACCGTATCGATTATTTGATTCAGGAAATTATCTTATTAATCATATGTTGGTTTAAATCATTTTCATCCTACTTGTGGTCTCGGATTGGAATACCTTTTGAAATGTTGCTCCTCCTCCCCGTTGTTTTCTCCCTCCATTGCAAATGCAATTTGCCTTGAGAAAAAGATATGTTCATTTGGCTATGCAGATCAGTAGATTACAAGTTAATACTGAACTCAAAAACAAGTCTAAGACAGCCTGCTTGGTATATGAGTTCCAATCCAATAATTACAGACAAAATTTTAAGGGCAGATTCAAACTAGTGTAATATGTGCTCATTTAACAGTTCGATGATAACATGTGCTGCGGTTCATACAATTACGTCCTTTTGTTATTGGAGTATAAAAACTCTTTTTAAAAATAATAATGGGGTCAACGCCAAGTTCTGGCTGTTCAATTGGAACTTATTCTTCTCCGTACTTGTCTACACATTCATAAAGAAAGTTGACCGCATCGCTGGTGTGAAAACTAAGCAAACTCTTATTCCACATAGTAGTTGGGAGTAAACTAAGCAACCCATTTCAAAGTCCCAATGTATGGTGCTTACAGAAACTCATCAACTTCACTGATCAACGTGCCATCGTATTGGGCATCAAAATTCAAGACCTCCAAGGAATGTCCTTTTAATGTTAATGAGGATGGCCTTGGTAGCATACAAAAGGTTCTTCAGGACTTTTGAGCCAATATCCTCAAAAATTACTGGAGATATGCTCTTGAAACAATAATATATGAGCTATAATAACAATAATAATAGCAATAATAATAATAAATGAGCTCTGCAGTCCCTGCTGCATCCCGTAACTCATTGAGCAACACTGTAGTCTCCTTGGGCTTTGTATCATGCATCAATAGCCTTCTATTAAGCATTCTTCTATTAGGTTTTTGAAAATTTTGGGGGCTAGAAAGCAAATGATGTTGGTGATTCTTAGACAACACCCAATCAAACTAGTCAGGTCGTTTTGGTTGCAGTGCTATCCATTTCTGCAGCCTAATTGTTCAAGTATATTTGGCCAATTAGAATGTTTAAACGGCTGAAATCAGTGTCCAAATTGCACAGATCAATGACTTAAATCACACAACATTCACCTTTCAAAAAAATCATCAAATAACCTGGCTCAGCTCATACAGGTGAACAAGAGACAGATAATAGCCAAAACAAAGGCACCGCAAGACCCTAAATCGCACCCCTCAAGTGCTTCAAATTTTGAGAATTTTGAGATAAATAAGGTACAGAAGATAAGTAGAACATAATAATACTCTTACCGCTGCTTCAAGAGCAAAGGTCCAACGTTATCCCCATTGGATTTATTATGCTTCACATGGCTCCCATCACACAAAGGAAAGGTCCCTGACCTCCAACACCTGCAACTATAAACTTCCATAACTCAAGGTATGGCATTTAATATTCACTATTACTTAAAATGGAAAGAATCACTTGCAAAAGTAGAGGGGTTAACAATTTCAGATGGTAAGACAATAAATGGGCATATTACCATGTGGTAATTTGTAGTTTGGCTTGTATTTAAGTTTTTAGTGGGGGTGAAAGTTCAATCTATGTTGGCTGTTTTCAAGCGGGTTATCACCTAATTACGCCAGCAACGGTTTGTCTAGAAGCTAGACAATCGCTTGCTTACAAATATGTATATAATCAAGGAGATTGATTTTCTTCACTTTATCAACCTTATCCCACTTCTATTAGTTCTATATCACATTCATATAAAACAGACAGTATTACAGACGTTAGAAGAGCAAAGCAACCAAAAAGAGAAAGCTTTATTCAGATGTTAGGTGAGTTTTTAATGTTTGATGAAGAATTTATAATTGAAAAAGAAAAAAAAAAGGCCAAGTAAATGTGAATCAAAGATGAAATGAAAGCTTTTTTTTGGGTATTCTCTCCATAATTGAAAGCAAATTTTGACAGAGTTCTGTCAGCCCAGTCCAAGGTGCCCCCCTCCCCCCGAAGGCAAGAAGCACACTAACAAAAATATACAAAAAATAGTGACTTCTGCCAAGCATTCATCCTTTAACCTACTAAGTTTTGAGGTTCACATCATCTACAAACAAGTCAAGGCCCTCTCTACTCTCAAAGGCAGCACTTCGTCCTTATTTTCACCCTCTTCTTTTCTTGTGGTATTTCAAATTCAGTAATTTACTGCTATTAGCAAATTAATAGTTGAATTTTTGTAACTCCGAACTGCTTCTCTTTAATAGATTGTCATTGCTATGAATACCCACCAAAGCAGCCATTGGCTGGTGACTAGGTTCAGGGCATTAACAACACAGAGCTAAGGATGTTAGTTTGGATATCACTTTTTTCTCCAAAGATCAGACCTTGATCATTACTCTATCTTCTTCTTCGTCCAAAACACCAAAGACCAACCACCAGACTGTGCAACTCCTGAATCATCCTCAAACATCAAGTCTATACAAAACTGCAGAATGGTTCATAAGGTGCGCCACATACCTTAAGTGACCTTTTGTATGAGAATTATGCAAACTCAAGCAACAAAAGCATAACGAAATCCATGCATAATCGGGAACCCAGAAATATTTAAGTAAAATAAAAGAGCTCCAGCAACGCCATTTCTCGGTAGCTCCCAATCAACCCCGGATGCATCACCAGATTTTCAACTAGAACACGAAGACACCGATTTTCATACACCAACTTAGTGAAAGAACCTTAATTAGGACCCCTAATTGATCTCCAATGTTGCGTTTAAATTATCATAAATACCCATACATTACAAATAAACAAGGAGAGTAACAATTCTGAGAGAGAGAGAGAGAGGAAAGGGCCTGCAATAGGCAGTGAGGGGCTTGGAAAGTTCGGTGACGATGACAGAATCGACGACCTTCTGATGTGTGGAGATGGAATCTGTTGGCAGATAGACTGCTTGTTCCGCACGTCACCCCTTACGATCACGACCGTTCGTCGTCTCACTCCAAAAACCTCGTAACTTCGCTTCCTTGGAATACACTTCAAGAACCCTCCAAGTTTTTTCTTCCTTTTTTTTTTTTTAAAGTTTGTTTGAACCGTATTTCTATAGTCAAAATTTGGTGCACCATACATGCCCGACGCTTTGATCATGACCGGGAAGAAAGTCGCTGGAAGGATGCCGTTTCTTAATATTTTGTAAAATCAGAATTCTCCGTAAAAAACTAAAATCATTGCCACATTAATATTTTATTCTAAAAATTTCACATAAACTCAACCTTTCTATTGAGACCAAGAGTATGGGTGAACACTAATTCTCTCTCTCTCTCTCTCTCTCTCTCTCGATTTTCTTTTTGATTCATCCAATTCATTGCTCAACCATATCAGATATCTAGAACCATCGCCACCGTCAATTATTTTTCAACCTTCTAACATAGCAAAAAACTAAAACCTCTTACCTGTTGAGGTTGAGTAAAATGCTTACCAATTTTTGCGGGCATGGTGGAAATAATTTAATACAAAATATCTCATTAATACCTTATTATGTCTCAATTTACTTTTATTTTTATTTAATAATATTTTTATTTAACTAAAAAAATCAATACAAATATAAAATGGTTTACTAAGACTCAATTTCGATCATGATCCTTCATTTTTCCAAGAGCAAGCAATGGGAAGGGGAAACCAGACAATGGTGTGGTTTAGCTTTCAGCCCTCACTAAAGATGCTATATGAATAAAAAAAGTAAGAAATTAAATAAACTAAATCCTATTTTTTCATACCCAAACTGTTTTAAAATTGAATAATTTTAAATTATTTAAATATTTTTCAAATCAAGCAAAAAAAGATATGTAACTAAGATGACTTTCCATATAGAATTCAATTTAATTATTTTTTTATTCATTTAGTCTCGACTCTATTCCTTCGTGCCTAAACTCTTATATATTAACAAAATAATTTTTTCTTTCGGGCGAGTAAATATGAAATTTCAATCACTTGATGTTTTTATTCATGCAAAAGAAAAGTGAAATGGAAAATAGATATATTTCTTATATTTTTTGAGAGAATGTATAAATATATATATATATATATATTTATTTCAATTCTATATTAGAGTCAAGTATGTAAGAGCATGAGGGTAGGTACACCACCCCCAACATTTTGTTGGGCAGCCAAGCATCTATAAAATTTTTATATATATAAAAATCACCGTATTCGATAATTATATTAAAATAAAATTAATTTTTTCTTTTTAAAAGTTTATTTGATATATATTTTATTATAAGAATATGGGTTTTTAATGGTCCAACCAATCACGTATCAAAGCCAAAGGGGCTACTAATGATCTGCATCGAATAAGAAAACACTTAATTGTGCTATATAATATTCAAATCCCATCCAACACTCACGCAATGCACTCGAGTCTCGATCCCCGAGAAGTATTCTTCAAGCCAAGTGTAATTATCACTCTCATTCTACTAGCTTTTTGTTGTTATTATTTATTTTAAATTAAATAATTATAATTTAATTTAAATATATTTCTTTAAAAGTTATTATTGTTATAATTCGAGGAGATTATTTATATTAATTATTGCGTTCTGCCTCATATTATAGAAAAAAGAAGTATACTTAATAATACTTACATTTTTATTTTAGTTTTGAAGTAATTTTGTACATTGTTTATACAATTTCACAAATTTATCACTCTTAGTTTTTTAAATTGTGAATTAAGAAAGAAATTAATAGCAGAAGGTTTCAGAGGTTCAATACTAAATTCATGGTACCCCGTCGACATTTGGAAATTTCAAATTTAGAAAAATAGAAAACTTCTTGAATTTTGAACCCAAAATTAATTCGGGAATATTATCGTCAAAATTTGTGAAATCTTATCAAAGGTTTCTATTCGGCCGAGATTGGGGCTTGGAGAAAAATATATGGTTTGTCGAGGAAAACGAAAATCTTTAAAGAAGTCTCGAACACAAGAAGGCACTTGGTTTAGTTTTCTCTTTACCGTTTCCTCCCAAAGGCAGTTCAATCAACAAAAAGCGAGACGCGCCGAGACTGGAATTTCAATTCCGGGGACAAATTCTCTCTCTGAAAATGACGAGAATGCACCGAGGGAGAAGAGCGATTGGATTGTGGTTAGGGTTGGTTTTGATTTGGGCAAACGTAGTGATGTCGCTGGTGTCGGCTGCGAGATCTGATAAGGAAACAAGAGAGAGGTTTTACGGAAATATTGGATTCAATTCGTCGGCTTCTAACTCCAGCGACGGCAGTATTGCCAAAATGTTCGATCGCGTGCTCGAGAAGGAGTTCTCCGACAACGATCAGCCTGAAGGTTAGGGTTTTTGCCATCGACTTGTTTCAAGTATGTTTGAAAAATGGATTTACTAATTCCGGCTTCTTTCCATAAATGAAAATGTGTATTTTTGGAGATGGGGTTTTAAATTAGATGTAAAATTGTGATTGGATTGGATTCAAACTAAGTACCGGTAGAAAAGGATTTTTACCTTCAGTTATCTAATCTGTTCAAAAACTATAATGTTTTCTCCGAGAAGAACATAACATCATGAAATCCATGTCTAACGTTATGGTCCTCAATGGGAATAGGTTGGTTACAGATCAGCGTATATAACTCATCTCATCTAAACAATTAAGGAAATATTTCCTGAAAAATAATTCATTTAATGAACAAACCAAGTGAATAAAAGACTAGCCAAAAAAAAAAGAAAAGAAAAAAGTGAATATAGTAATAGGACATGAAATTTACGTTATTGCACTGGGGAGATTATGAGTTCACGCAGAGATTTGTTCAATGTGCTTTCCAGTGGATATACTCTGTTTGCATGTTTGATGGGTTAACTGGTGCACATCTCAAGGATAGTGGTTGAGATTCCTGCTCTTATTGAAAACTTTGGATTGGGGGGGTGGGTGTATGTTCTAATGGCCTTACCTGTTTTCCTAAAGCTTGGGGTTTTGGGGAAGTGATCTTTCAAGCTTAGAGGAGAACCATTTCTAATGATATCAGGAGGGGGAAAAAAATTAGAATGCTTGTTTGGGAGAATGCACTGATGATTATATTCGTGGAATCAAATAGTTCAAAGAGGTATATATCTCAAAGTCCAGAACGTGGATATATCATATACCCTATTTGCTAAGCATGTCACAATTGTTCCTCCAGATACATAACTGTCACTGTTACTTGCTTTTCCTCGTGCTACCATGGTGGATTAATATCATGTCTGGAGTTTCTAGTTTTCTTCATTGGTTAGTACAGACTACATATTTAAACATGTTTCTTTGTGATTCTTCTGTTTTCCTTCACATTGTATACTTGAGACACCAATTTGCTTCTTTCTACCTGTCCTAGGTTCTGATGGAAGCAGCTTCAACAGTAGTGTAGCTGATCAAGAGGTAGGTTTGTTTTTCCATTTTAGTCATAATTTGGTTGGCTAGCAATGACAGAGTGTATTGTTTTGCCTGCACTGGGGATTTTGTGACATTTTAATGTGGAAATTAGTAATTCCTCCCTTCTGTCCGGCTGACCGACTCGGTTGCACTTTTCTTTGTTGATGCAGTATTCAGATCTCTGAAAGCTAGATTTAGTATATGAAATATAAGTGACTTGGAGTTGAATAGAATTATAAATTTTGATGTAAGATTTACCCCATCCCTCAACTTTTGGTGCTATCCCACGTCAAGAGTAATTGCTTGGTGACGTGTTAAATTTTCAATTTTTCTTGTGAAGAAACAAGTTGCAACAATTTGTAAGGTACATATACAGATCGTTTTGGTAAAATTTATACTTTAGTGGAAAAGGCTGAGGGGATTATTAATTAGCTAGAACCTTGTGGCCTATTTTGAATAGATTACCTTATATTCTGCCTGTGGAAGGTTTGTCAACTTATTCATATTGTATCTGGTCCAATATTTTTAATCCCTCCTCTCGTTCTGTCCATTTAATATTCTTTTGAAACTAATAGCATGGGTCAAACTTGGCATCTTGCTCATGCTTCTAGTGAGTCAAAGTTTTGTGTTGATAAGCCATGACAAAAATTGTTTTTACAAGAAAAAATGCAGCCCTTAGATGACCCATGCTTCTAGAATTCTATGCTGATGATGAGATTCACCTCTTCCCCTTGTTTTATTGTTAACAGGCTGTGTTGGAGACTGTTGCTAAAATCACTCATGAGAAGACTAAGAGAAATGATACGCAAGAGGGGAAGTAAGGCTATTGCAATGTTTGACTTCTGAGAGATATAAATCATATCGTTATTTGTTAAAGCATTTGAAATGGAGTTTTCCTTTTTTGGGGGGGGGGATCCATCTTCTTTGTCTCTTTATTCTGCAATAATGCTTCTTTTTTTTGGCAGCGGAACCAGACCTTTCCAGCTGCAAGATGTATTTTCCCTCGAAAATGAAGGATCAAATGACGTGGAAACCTTGATAGACCGAAAGGTTCAGTAATTATTATTCCTGGAAATGTTATGAAAGATGCGTAAAATTTATTCTTGTGGAAATTTCTTTCAACTCTATCAACAGTTTCATGTTTGCTCCTACTTATTTTGGTTCAGGATAATGTCTTTGTGATGTCAAACAAGAAATCAAAGTATCCTGTCCTTCAAGTAGATTTGAGGTTAAGTTCTGTTGTCTTTTTCTGCTAACTGCAACATGTGGAAGGTTGAATCCCTGTGTATTTTTGTTCTTTAAAGCTTTTGTATTTGGTGTGTTTTTGTTTAATTTTCATATATATGATTTCATATGTATCATTATTGCTCTCTTGCAGGTTAATTTCAGACCTGGTAGTTGTCATAGTTTCTGCTGCCATTGGTGGTATTGTCTTCTCCTGTCTAGGACAACCGGTTGGTAGTTTCGAATACTAGGATTTTGTAATCAACAAGATACTTTTGGCTTGATACCTTGCAACATTTAGAAATCACTCAAATATGCTGATTATTGAAGCCACCTTTTATTTGGTTGTGGCTGCAAATTGCAGGTTATTGTTGGATATCTTCTTGCTGGGTCACTTATTGGACCTGGGGGTTTAAAATTCATCAGTGAGATGGTACAGGTATGAGCTTGGGATACAAATCATTTCTATAGATAATATATCGATTTGGTGTCTTTTTTTTTTGTTATGAATGATTTAAGTTTTATTTCATTTGAACTTATGACCTAGCTACCTTGCCCACACTTGTAATTGTATGCGTGATATAGTTGTTGAGGAAAGGTCTATATATTGATACCCATTATTTAAATCTTTACTTTCATGACGGCTTAGTAGATTATTTATTTATACCTTTACTAGAAAATTGAAGTTTTCTGATGCTTGTATGATAAATTATGCATTTTCAGTTATTGAACAATTTATGCCTGTTGTTTAGAGACACTATAGGCATGATTGTGGTTTGGTTGCAGTTATGCAACCTTCAGTGGGATTATCTTTTCAAACCAAACATAGCATTCTGTTATCAAAAACTATCTTCCAAAAAACCGTATTTGATCTGCCTCCCATATTCTTTGATAGCCTTTTGGATGAGAGGTCTTTGTCTCCTTGCAGGTTGAAACTGTTGCACAGTTTGGTGTTGTTTTTCTTCTTTTTGCTTTGGGGCTGGAGTTTTCTCTGACAAAGGTAAGCTGTCTCTACCGGGGCATTATCACCTCTGAGTAACTTGCCCCAGCTTTTTAGAAAATTTTGAACTTCTTCATGCTGTTTCTATTCAAATTGACCTTTATACTTTCCCTTTTTGCAGTTGAAAGTTGTTGGCCCTGTTGCTGTTCTTGGAGGGTTTCTTCAGATTGTGATGTTTATGTTCTTGAGTGGCCTAACTGCGATGGTATGAAAGAGGAAATGATTTCTGTTTCAAGTTTCAGTTTGATGAAAAATCGATTTTTTAGAACTTCCCAAGATATAATTTCCTCAAGCTGGATTATTTGCAAATTGTGTAGTTATGTGGAGCAAAGTTGTCAGAGGGTGTATTTGTTGGCTTTTTCTTATCAATGTCATCAACAGCTGTGGTATTTTTCTTTATTATCTTCAATCGCTTCATTTTTTTCATGAGCTTGTAGTGAATAAGTTTTCTCTTTGCTGCTAGGTTGTGAAGTATCTGATAGAAAAGAACAGCACTAATGCACTTCATGGTCAAGTAACTATTGGGACATTGATATTTCAGGTAGTTCATATACATTCTTCATGTAGAGTGTTTGTAATAGTATGGAGACAGATGGTGCAATAGTTGGTGCAAATCTTTTATTCTTATTATCTGGAGTATTTCAGGATTGTGCTGTCGGTTTGCTGTTTGCTTTGCTCCCTGTTTTGGGAGGTAATAGTGGCCTTTTGCAAGGAATGGTTGCGGTTGGAAAGCTGTATGTTCTTCTTTATTCTTCGAATTTTTATAATTGCTTAGTTTTCTTATTCTTCGCAATTGGCCACATGTTACTTAGTTTTCAGCACTAATTTTTTTCAATCCTTGTGCTCTACCACACACACTCTCTCTCTCTCTCTCTCTCTCACGTATGAATATGAGAAGTGCTTTTTTTGTTGTCTTCCATAGCCCTCAAAAAATATATTTGCGATTCTGACCTCCAAATGACTTAACTGCAGGCTGTTGATACTGTCAATTTATCTCACTGTTGCATCCCTACTATCTTGGTCATTTGTTCCTCGCTTTCTAAAGCTAATGATACAGCTATCATCTCAAGTGAGTGAACTTATCAATGCCTATTTCATTATTCTCTCTTTTGTAACAATTGCACTTGATTTTGATCTGTTGTCTAGTTTGTCCCTTTTTCTTGATTTAAGTGTTGAACACATGTCCTCATCGAATTATTGACCAATCTATTAAGTGCACTGCCAAGGTCCTGGATCACATTCCTGATGATCCCATTGGCTAGTGTAAGTTAATCCAGCAATCCTCAAACCTAGCCCACCCAAAGTTTTGTTGCTACCAAATTTCTGGAGAAGGGACAAACTAAGTGAGGTGCATTGATTTTGGTTCTTGGGTTGCCTGGCCCCATCTTGTGCTCTTTTGCTTCAATATGTTGTCATTCACTAATAAAAGAAAATCAGTGAAGATGAGATTCTTTATATGCTAATATTTTTTGTGGCTTATTTTAGATACTTACAGGGTAGGCTATGGGGATGGGTGGTGGGATTTGAGCCCTAAACTAAACCTCCACAAATATTCTGAATCCCAATAGCAGAATTTGTGCCAAAGCTCTTGGTCAACAAATTGGCTTTATCTTTGACTTTTAGAAATAGTCTTATAGTTATTTTGTAACAAGATTCCTTTCAATTTTTTTTGTTCTTTTATGTGTCCAGACAAATGAACTTTATCAACTAGCTGCGGTGGCTTTCTGCTTGTTGTCTGCCTGGGTGAGGCCTTCATGCTGATGTTATATTTGTTTAATTTTCAGTTTTTGAGCTTAAGTTATGAATATTCTTAGCTTAAGGTGGATTTACACTTATACATCATAATTATCATGTTTCTTAGAATGGCATTTTAATGTATGGCTTGGGAAAGAATTTGAAACTGTATGGTGGAAAGGAAATCAAACTGATAATATTTGACCCTCGAAATTAAGTTAATGGCTTGCATGTCTTGAATCTGAATGCCAGCTATGGGTCATCCTGTGTACCAGATAGAATGTGCTTCATTGTCATAGACCTTGTAGGCACTGCATCTCTTTCTTGGTGCAGGGTTAAAAAAAAAAGGCATTTGTCCTCTTTTGAGAAGAGGGAAGTTGTGGCCTCCAACTCTAGAAAGTCTCGATCTTTACCACTATCCCCAAGGGGATAAGGCAATTCTTGTTCTTTCATCTTTCATGAATACTTGTCATTGGCCCAGAGAAGATATTATTGTTGTTTGAAGTTAAACAGATAATATGGAAATGAACTTTGATTAATGATGATTACTTGTGTCTGTGAATGGCAGCTACACCTCTGTAACTTACTCTATTTACCATTGCAATGTTGTTGAATGTCCTGTGACATTTCCAGTGTAGCGACAAGCTGGGGCTTAGTCTTGAGTTGGGTTCTTTTGTTGCTGGAGTTATGATATCTACCACGGACTTTGCACAACATACCTTAGACCAGGTAATCTTCTTTGCGAGTGATTTTTCTTGATGTCTTCATGATCCTATTCAATTGTTTATACAACTAATTTTCGAATCAGACAAATGCCTACTTCCACCCCAGCAAGAGGGGGGTTTCACCGTGCATGCTCACCAAATTCTTGTAAACGTGTTAAAACTGCATGCTTTGCTTCAATAAATTCTGATTCTTTCTTTTCTTTCATTGTCTGAGATAAATGCTTATCAAGGGATTGGTCTGCTTTTTTTTTTTCATTGCAGGTTGAACCAATTCGTAACCTATTTGCAGCTCTCTTCCTCTCCAGTATTGGGATGCTCATCCATGTACAGTTTTTATGGAATCATGTAGATATATTGCTAGCTTCTGTTATTCTAGTTGTAGTCGTTAAGACTGCTGTTATCGCAATTGTCACGAAAGCCTTTGGGTACAACATTAGGGCATCGTTTGTCGTGAGTTCACTAGTTAATCCATTATGACTCTTCAATACCTTTCAATTTACAAACACAAGTTTTTGACATCAAAGTTGGATACATTTTTGTCAGGTCGGGGTACTGCTTGCTCAAATTGGAGAATTTGCTTTCGTCCTTTTAAGTCGTGCCTCGAATCTTCATCTCGTTGACGTATACTCTCTCTCCCTCTCTCTATCATGCGTGTGCACGCCTACACACACTCGCGTGTGCACGCCTACGAAGCAACAGGATGGATTTGATTGCCTTTCCTGCTGCTGCTTCTTTTCCAAACTTGTGTTCAAACTGGAATGATAAGAATAAAGATGCTCGTCTGAAATTGTGAAATTATTTTCTTTAAACATCTGGCTACGTCTGCAAAATCTTCTTGTTGCTAACAAATATTTTATTATTCAGGGGAAGGTGTATCTTCTTCTTCTTGGAACAACAGCTCTCAGCCTGGTAAGTTTCCTCTGTCTAGATGCTGCTCTTGTAGGTTGTGTGAAATTAATTCTTGTGTGGTGATTGCTGATATAGGTAACAACACCTGTGCTCTTCAAATTGATACCTGCTTTTATCCACTTGGGTGTTCTCATGCGTTGGTTTCCCCCAGAGAGCGGCACACAAAACGAGGTCTCTCTCTCTCTCTCTCTCTCTCAATAGTTTCAAAAAGTTTCCTTTTTTCCTTCTCTCACAAACAGGCTAGTTAGGCTGCATCTTATCTTCTGACAGCAGTCGTCACATTGAAAACACTTGGGCATTACTGGCTCAGTTGCAGTATGGTTCAAATTTTTACTGCAGCATTCTGCTTAGACATGATTTCTGTAAACAGTCGATTGTTATAAGCATGGCAGTCTTGCTATGCTGCTTGTTGGAAGTTAGTACATGAATTTTAATGATCTATGCGTTCTACCTCATTCGCAGGAAAGAACCTCGATAGTTGAAGAACGAGACAGATTATTGTGACTCTAAGGCGACCATTTTTCTTGCTGTACTATCATAGGCCCGGAGTTCTTCCAATTATTGACCCCAGGGTTTCATCCTGTAGGGAATTATACTTCACATGGACTTAAAAATAATATCGGCTCGGAGCTCTCGTGTACAGATATACCCCATTACAAACAACTCGTTCTACACATTCTTTGATATTTGTACATACCAATTTTGACCAATTATTTGCTGGATCTGTAACTCAATTGGGAATGCATCTTTGATCTAGTTCTATTTCACTAGTTACCAACACAAAGCAATTGATTCCCCCATGGCTTAACATTGTCACCATTGATGTATTGATCAGCTACCTTTTTACATGTTAAAGATTTGAAGTTGTTTCCTAAATGTTTGTATAATGTCATACACTTCCAGCCCATAACATCTGATATGGGAGTGGTTGTTTTGGTTTTTTCTTGTATTTAGCCGACTCAACACAAGTTTTGACTCCGAAGCTTCATCATCATGTTCATCACTAATGAGATGTGATTAGCAAAATCTCTTGATTTATATTGTAAACAAATTTTATGCAAATACATTTGGCACATGAGGTAAATGAGTAATGTTATGCTTGAATTCAATATATATATATATATAGTTATATTAAAAATTTATATAATTCAACATTATAACAACTACACAATTAAATATAAGTAACATTTTTGTAAATGTTGTTGTCCACTTTTGAAAAATAGCATTGCTCTAGAAGAAATTTGTTTTACTTGGTCAAAACTTAGAAGGTAGATACCAACAAATGTTGGTGCAGAAGGCAAGGGTTATGTTGTCTCTTAACCATGCAGGAGTTTGACTCCTTATGGGAATGGAGAGATATTTGTTGGGAGACCCCCATAGTATGTGAACTCTATAATGGTTGGTTCAGATTAATCAAGTTGAAATTTCGGATACCGGACGGTATAGTAAAAAAAAAAAAAAACTTAGAAGATAGATGTTTAGGAAAAAAAATCAAAAGAAAAGAAATAGTTTATTTATTTATTTATTTATTTATCATCATCATCATCATCATCAATATTGTTATTAAAGCAACTAATTATTTTTTTAATAATGAAAAAAGATTGATTTGACAATCCTATTAATAGGGACTTTGCTCCGGTTTAGGTTCAATAATACTAAAGATTTCTCTTCTAAGTTGAGGTATTAATTTTGAACCACGATCCCCCATTTAGGACAATGCCCTCTTTTGAAACTAATAAATTATTTATTTATTTATTTAAAAACAAATTTAAATTATTATTATTATTTTTGGATAGAAACTCATGGAATCTAATGATACACAATTAGAAAAACCCTAAACCCCCAATACACTCAAAACATAAACTAAATTAGAATTATAAAAACTCAAATTTACTCTTCAAGTGGACAACCAATAAATTGTGGTTCGTATAAATGATAGATTTGACATTCATAAAAAAAAAATAAATAAATGATAGATTTGATGAGTGGGCATGCAAGCGATTAACTGGGCTGGCTTTTGCTTTGCTCGGTTTTGGACCGAATTGGAGCCCATTTAGAAATTTAGGGATTGGTGCCGCCTAGAAAATTCCGGTCTTAAAGTGGGGAAAGACGGACCCTACTCGACTTCGGTCTTTGGCGACTATAGGAGATCAAACCCCAAAACCCAGTCGAGAGAATTTAGGAGAGAGAGAGAGGAATGGAGGCGGGTGCGAAGCTCCGATGCCAGAGAATCGGATGCAACGCCATGTTCACAGAGGACGACAATCCCGATGGTTCTTGCACTTATCATGATTCTGTCAGTACTCTCTCTCTCTCTCTAAAATCTTTCTTGGGTTTATCTAAATTTAGAAATTTGACAGCGAATTAGCCTTGTTATATTGTGTAACTGCCTCCTTCCTTCGTGCAGTTTTTGTGAACAATCATTAGATCAATTCATGATTCGTGAATGCTGATTCCTTAGCCATTTTTAAAGAGATGGGTGTTTGTTATATTTGATTGGGATAAGGTTTTACCTTTACTAGGCGCAAAGTCTGTCGTGTACTAAAATGGAGTGGAGTCTTGGAGGAATTTAAGTTTTCTGTGGAGTTAATGTCTCATAATTGCGTATTTAAAATCCTCAATTCTAACAGCATGGACTTTTAAATGGCAGGAATTCAATCGTAAGACAATAATGAAATCTTGAATTTTGATTCATCGAGATACCGACGTGGGAAAAGTTGGTAATATTGGTTTCAGAAGCTAATATCTATTCATTCTTCTTCGCTACCCCCTTTTTCCTTTTTCTTTTTGAGGGTTTTCTACACTGAGCGTATTTTACTTGTGATATGAATTTTCAATTTGTTAATCGAGAGCAATATTTTAGAGAAACCTGTATTTTATTTCCTTGTGGCCCTTTTAGGTACAAATGCGTAAAGTGTTGATTTGAATCAACAAGGCCCTAAGTTTCAGTAATATTTCTTTCTATCGCCTTTTAATGTAGAGTAACAGAAGGCCATACTTGGAAAGTTTAGTGGGTTTGAGCCAATCCATTCATCTTTATAATCAATATTACACCATATTGTGGCACATTATGATATAGGGAACGAGTTCAAGAACCCTTTATGTGGGAAGTAGGGCTCAATCAGATGCTTCGAATGCTATTTAGGTGGGCTTTTATCCAAGACCTTTACATGTTTTTGTGTGTGGATGTATTGATAAGTATATTGAATTATATTGTAACCGCTATAACAAACAAAGAAAGAAAAAATAAGTATCAAATGTCTGCAACTGCTTTTATTATTAAGATATATTTTTATTTTTATTTTATTTTTCTGGTTTGCATTTGTTGTTTTTAATTTATTCATCATATCTGGAATCAAGGTTGTGCAAAAATTTCACATTTATGGTCGCACAATCCGGCTTATGGTTAAGAGTTATTCCTCTAACTATACTTACAACCAATTAAAGACTATGGCATCCTGTGTGATTTAAGTTGCGAAGGTTCTTTTCCTCTTTGTGGCTTTTGTATTCTTTCCATTCTGTGAAGATTAGGGAAAATTTCACTTGCCTGTATTTTGGAGAAGATTTTGGTTTATCAGTGGACAAGTGCTTTGTTTCCTTGACATTAGGTTTAAATTCATTGCTATTGACTTAGATCTTTCACTACTCCAAAGAGGTTTACTTAGTAAATCCATTTCAATGTGGCATTGAATCCATGTCTTTGGTTAGAGATCTTCGAAAAGGTATGTTGTTATGACTCAGTGAGCTCGCAAGTCATTGTTGCTCTGGTTGAGTCTTGTACAAGACAATGGATAGGAATCTAGGAGGTGATGCAGGGTGCATCAATCTTGCATTGGATCACAATGGCGTAGCGTATATGTTCAGGAAGTCAGAGCACCTCTACCTGTTACCACATTTCTAAAGTTAAAAATTTGTTGCTTTCCCTTTCAACCGGACAAAAGGATTCTTAACCAACTTAATTGTTGAAAGTTTGGATGCTTATACAATTCAGTCATGCAAACTTCATCACATGTTACTAGTTTTCATGGTATTCTTCCTATTGGTACTTTGACTTAAGTTTTATTTTTTTATTTTTAAGTTTTTATTTTATTTTTTATTTTTTCATTTTTACTTTTGTAACTTTCTTTCTTGTGTCTGGGAACAAATTTGGTTATAAAGAGATAGAGCATGATTAATACTTTTTTGCACCATGGGGCACATACATTCATAATGTGGAGAAATAAGATTATGTTCCTTCTCTAGTTGATGGGAAGAAAATTCTTGCTGTAAAGGGATGTATCTAACATACTTGGAGCCTGGTTGCTTTTCAGCCATCTCTTTGTAACTTCAACAACTTCTATTTTATCCGTGCAAACTACATAGATATTCCTCACTTAGTATCATTTATGCTATGATCACATTGAATGCTTTTTTCCTGTGTAAATGCTTGAGAGATTTTTAATAACTTTCTTTTCTTTTCCTAACATGGTGGGGCTTAACTTCTCTGGTGGCTGACTCATCTTACAGGGAGTAAGTGGATTCTTATCCTTCTGAACTTTGTTGTAGCTATTCTTCCTTTCCTTGGTCTCTAATTTATATTTTGTGACATCCTAAGATGAAATTTTCTTCATATTATTTTTTCAGCCTATATTCCATGATGGGATGAAAGAATGGAGTTGTTGCAAGAAAAGAAGTCATGACTTCAGCTTATTCTTAGAAATTCCTGGGTAATTACTACTTTTGAAATCTTTTTTCTCTCCTATTTATGCTGGTAAATTTTGCATGGTAACATGGCGCCTAGGACTTGTAATCTCATGCATTGTTAATACAATGGTATGATGGATTTTTTTTTTTTTTTTGCCTCAATTAATTTGTACTCGTCAAGAGTGGCCTTTCCTAGTCAATGTCAAAAAATGCACCCTGCAGTCTCCTGCTTCCAAAAGATCTTCAACAGGAGGATTTACTTAAATCTTCAACATATGTATTCCTAGAACAGGCTGCTGGTCTGTAGGATGACTAATATTCAGAACTAAACCAAAGTTTCCAAGGGAAGTTTCCTTGGACTTGGCATAACCATCTAGTTTATGTCCTTGCTAGCATTATGACAAGCCCAACAGTTTTCACATCTGTGTCAAACTAAACTAAAGGTTCCAAGGGATGTTTCCTTGGACTCTGCACTACTATCTAGTTTATGTCCTTGCTAGCATTATGACAAGCCCAACAGTTTTCACATCTATGTCAAACTCCACATCAAGAAGGCTTTGTGAAATTTGGGTAGAATCAAACGTGTTGATTCCAATATAGATATACCCAACTGCTAGACTTTGGTTGGTACCGGGAGGAAGCCATAAAGAAGTAGGATGAACTACATTTGGCAGAAAGCACCAAAATCTTGAGTACACCATAATTTTAACGCATGCTCGCTGTTTTAAGGGCCCTGCCTCATAAAAATAAGATAAGCCTCAGTCTGCTTCTTTTCATGCTATAAGGCATCCAATGCTGCCTTATTGGATGAAATTTGGATGTAAATTTTAGCCTCAATAAGCCCTTCAAGATTTACATCTGGTGATATATATTTTTCCTAGTTCCTTCGATGCATCAATATGGCCTTCAAGTTGAAATTCAGATCAGAGTCTCTTCTTCACTGTTGCTAGCTAACAAATGATGACTAACGAGATAGAGGTGCTAATTTTGCATGGTAGTTACCAAATCATGGCTAACACTTACCATCATCTGCTGTAAGATTTTTTTCCCCCTCAAATCATTTGTTTTTTAGGTTTATTTACTCAGATTTCCCTACTGTTAAAGATGTAAGACAGGTAAACACACTACCGAGAAGCCAGTACTAACAAAGCCCACTGCTGCACTGAAGAAACCAATTTCTGCTCCTACTTCTGCTGCTAACGCATCATCTAAAGAAGCTTGTTCTAGATGTCGTCAGGGATTCTTTTGCTCTGAACATGGTAACCTCATTCTTCATGCTCTAATACATGGATTGCTGCAAATGTGTATTGACCTCCTTCCGTAGGGGCACATTGGATGGCAAACATGTGCAGAAGCTATAAAGACAAGTCAAAACAAAATTAAAATTTTAATAATCAAAACCAAACAGGTGATTACTGAGCATGGCATATGAAAAGGTCTGAAATTACATTTCATTGCTCACTATGAAGGAAGTTCTCTCATTTACTTCTTGTCCTCTTAGGGCTGGCCACTGCCCTGTATGTGCCTAATGTTAGCGACTTATCTGAAAAACTCAACACGTATAGGGGTGGGAATATAACTCAGTAAGGACAAAACATATGCCTAATTATCTCTGAGCTTATTATAATCATAGTAGATAAATTTTAGAAGCAGGAACAGTCATTTCTATAATCATGAACTGTGTCGATAGTCGGAAAATCATGTCTTTTTAGCCATTGATTCATGCACATAAGAGATATAACATGTTTGCCCTGGACTCCTTAACCAAGGTATCTTACGCAAACAAGCCAGATCTTACACAGATTAGAACATGATGTGGGAGAATTCCGGGGGTGGCTCTATGTGTATTTTCCTGCATAGGTTGTTACTCCTCGCTCATATGTCACTTCTCCTATTTTGACATGGCTTAGGTTGACTGACAAATATATTATATAAATTTGCATCTTCTAGCGCTGAAAATCATAAAGACCGTCACAATAATAGATATTAAAATTGACTCTTAAAAATTAGAGTTCTCAAAGCATGTTTGTCATACTTTTGGATCACATGTGTCTAACAACTTATCTTCGCATCCTTTAAAGTGGAAAAGAAACACCTACATTTTAGCGTAAATTGTAACATAATTTGTCAAGCACATTTTGAACATAATTTGAAACATTATATTTACTGCTAATATTTTGAAAGAGAACAAGATTTGAAAATAATTCAAGTATAGGTATTGTACTCACCATAGAGATCAAACAGCAATTGTCTTTAGCCCCCCCTTTACGAGCAAGCCAACTTGTTACCAACGGCCTAATCAATGATCAAGAGTGGATTCAACCCGAGAAGCATGTTTTTCCCACTAGGTAGGTATGCCACATTTGAGGTCTTTGCCAAAGTTGCTGCAATCTCCCTGGATGCCTCAATCTTCCTTAGCTCAACACATTCCCAATTGACGTAGTCCTTGGAAATCAGCTTCACAGCCTCACTCTTGCTTTCCTTAGAATCCCACATGCTTAAGTCTGCTTAAATACTGTGCACGCTCACATCCAAAATGCATAAGCAGAGAAATTTACTTTTAGGAAACACATACATTAAGTGAACTAAATTTTGTTTATTTAAGGAAGAGGATAAAAAATGTACCCATTTTTGTTTTTGTATTTTGTATGGAATAAGGATGGAAACCTAGCATTTGTCTCTATATGAACTTATATCTGTATAAAATTTTTATAGGTGCACCAGTCAACCAAAAGCACCCAAATCCTGTGTCAGTGCCTGCACCTGTTGAGAGCAATGCAGATACTGAGGAAGGTGTTTCTGCTCCGCCTCAGAAGATAGTTGACATAAACCAGCCCCAAACGTGTAAAAACAAAGGATGTGGTAAAACATTTAAAGAAAAAGATAACCATGAAACTGCATGCAATTACCATCCAGGACCTGCAGTTTTCCATGACAGGATGAGGGGGGTATGATATGAAATTGTTTTAAACTTTATTATCTAGTTCCTGTTATAAGCATCTTCTCCATCTTAACTACTTGTTACTCATCTGACTTTGTGAATCTTCGTTTGCATATTTGCAGTGGAAGTGCTGTGACATTCATGTGAAGGAATTCGACGAGTTTATGGAAATACCACCATGCGCCAAAGGATGGCACAATGCTGATCCAGTGTCATGAGCCAGTCACTCGACACACCAAGTGCCTAATTCAGGTGTTTCTTTCATCACTTCTGTCTCTCCCTATTTATATGTATTAATCATGCTAAACACTTGTGTATTCGTGGGAGAGACCTGTTCTTTTTGGCTTTATGAAGTTGTGAGCTTGCCTAACCTTGGCATTTTCTAACTTCATGACTGTTACTTATTTTAAATAAAAATGTGTTCAGTTTGGAATTCCTGGGATGGTTATGGAAACAGATTCTGTGCCCGCTATTGAATGACTTCCTTGTCGTGTAGTGGCAGTTTTAGTTTCATATTGGTTGAAAGATTTGCATTTCCGGAATTTGATGAACCCAGTGGAACTGATAAATACCAAGTGGCAGAAAGGGTAGTCATGTGAGGACATAGGGTTGTTTGGTTCACACTTCCCCACCAGTATTAATCCAGTAGGCATCCTCCATAGATCGTGGTGTGGGTTAATGGGATTATGATCTTGTTATACTCTCTGTTTCTATTCTAGCAAGGCTCAGTGAGCAGTGACTACCATATGTTTTACTATTGTTGATTAAGTGGTTCGTTTAGAGGTAGATTACAAAGCTGTTTATGTTGAGTTATAAACTGTTGGCTGATTAAGACATCGGAAAACATCGATAATCTAAAGGTAAATTGAGATTTTTAGAGTAAGTTTGTGGATGAGTCCCAGACACCAATCATCTGCTTATGACAGAGAGTTGTCCTCGATATTAGGCATGTTTTCTGGAAGACAGATAGCTTTTCTTGTACATATGATTGAAGTTTAATCTTATTCTCATCGATTATGTTGAGTTGTGATTATTTGATTTGGCATGCTAATCAATCAGGAAAGAAAGGATCACGCAGCCAGATATCTGAAAGTATGAAATAAAGTGAACACCATGACGAAGTTGGTACCCACTTGGGCTGTTATGCAATCCCAAAAGGTTGGAACTTGGAAAGCAGATTCAGTAATCATTCAGTAGACACTTTAGGGTAAAATGTAAAAAACCTACCTAACATGATAAAGCAACAAGCAATGCAATAGTCGAGAGCATGGACAGAAAGATGAAATAATAACAAAAATAGCAAAGCCATTATTGAGGATTTGAGTTTGCGATAGAGAAATATCACGAGTCCTATGATGTGTGCAATCAATACTCCCCCACTCCATCCCATCTTAATACATTACTGCACATTTTGGGACGGGACCACCCACTAAAGCCCTATTCGACCCAGATGTTTTTTTTTTTTTTTTTTTTTTTATTTATTGTACAAGTATTTGAATATGAAATTATCAGTGAGAAAAAATTTGTATCACTAGACTGTCCCCTTATGGACATCCAAATGCTCTTTCACCACATCTTCCTTGCCGTCCCCTTCCCAACACAAAAAAAGGTTGCACCATTCACATAACATATTAATACTATATAAATATCATGGTTACTTTTAAACTATTTTTTTTCAACAAAATTAGAATGTTTCGAGTATTATTAACATGATCATTCAAAACTTTTTTCACTAGAAATAATTCAGAAAGATATAATTTGTGCTTTGATATCATAATTAGAATTTCTCGGGCATTGAAATTTGATGATTGAAAAAATAATTGAATTTAGGTGATTGTAAAAGTATCTTATAAATTTCATATGTCAAAGTTGGATCATTTTAATTTCTTCTTAATATGGATTAATTTCACAATTATCAGAGCTACCCTTGTCCATAAATTTCTGCACACTTCGTCGGGGGAAGATATCAATCTGTCATCATTGTTTTGTGAGGAATCATCTGAATGTACATATGTTGTTTTGTTGACTAAAATTGATGGGTAGCGTGTAGTCGGCTTGTACAGTTTGTGGGCCCGATTCTATATTCCGGATCGAAATGCGCCCCGCCCACCTCTTCCCGTTTGGCTTGCCTGATGACCTTCCTTTTCATAGCGTCCACTGCGGCTTCTGTCTTTTGCTTGCCCAAATCTAAGCAACCAAAAAAAAAAAAAAAAAAAAAAAAAACATATTCCTAACCTTAAAATAATATTTTTGATTGGTTCTGAGTTGGGATCTTAATAGTTTGCTAACCTCAATTTTTAAATTGGATAAACATATTATATAGAATAATGATAAATTTAATTTGTCGATTAGATAATATGCATGTGAACATAAGACATAATACATACATGACATTCTGAAAAAGAAAATAAAAATTATTTTGATAAATTAATAATTTATTAATTTACGTGGTTACATAGTATTGATAAATTAATATATTTTTAAGGTACCAAGATTTAACTATATATCAAAATTTTGTTATTATCCATTTATTATTTGGCAAGGGGGATTTCTTGTTCTTCAACCGTGGGGGATCGAACCCGATATTTCCCCTCCCCCTCCAAATTATGTTTTTAGTTATTAAAAATTAGAAGTGTTTAATCTTACAAATAAGAAAAAATTACAATTATCATTACATCTATAAATTGAATTAAAAATTAAAATTTTCTTTAAAATATGAAAATTGAAGTGACAATTGAAATGTTTAAAAAAAGGCTAATGTCAAGTCAACAGAATCTCCTTCAATGATTACGAAAATTAAAGAAATTTAAAATAAAAACTGAAGTCTGCACCATACACACTCGATTTGAATTATATTATATGATACAAAATTATTTTTGATTAATTTAATAAAATATGATATTAAATTTTTTGATCAAATTTTTAAATTTTAACTCACGATTTAAATATGAAAAAAATTAAATTGAATGTTAATTTCTTCAAATAGATCATTATAAGTTTTAAATTAAATTAATCATGGTATAATTTTAGAAATATATGATTATAATATAAAAAAAATATTATATTATCCAAATTTAGTCTTTGTTCGGGGCCCACAAAGCCGAGCACAGAGACTGATATCTCGTCCTCCATTGCTCATAACTAGCCCAGTCAATTAAATGACCTTTTTCTGTTTCTGAGCAGAAGAATCACGCCTCTCTTGAGATTTGCAGTACAAAAACCGGTGGAGAGGAGAGAGAGAGAGAGGAAGTGACCGGCGGGTAAGAGGGCGGCTGTTGGTGAGTGGCAGCACCGAGTAGCAGCTATGCTAAGCTACAGACCGTGCTACAGTTGCATGCTAGTTTTCTAGGTACCTTGTGATGTTGCCACCTGTATTCCTTGTCTCCATTTGGACGGTGATGTAATCGCTTAATACTTTATAATTATATAGAATAAAGAAATTTTAATTAAGTAGGGATATAAGAATTAAAGATTTTTACCCTCCCCACAGCCACCGCCACCGCCACCACCACCCCATTACTTTTTACCCAGTAGGTAGCTTTAGCTTTAGTGTTACAAAACAGGCGACAAACAAATACGCGTTCTTTAATACGGACAAAGGGCAAGCTTCTGGGATTAGGACCTGTCCTTGACCACGGCATTAAAATCAAACCACCCATGCAAAGATCCTACGGCTGGGGTCATGCATTTAGACTTTAAAGGATTTGAAAATTAAATCCCAATGATAATTAATTAAAAAAAGAATCGGATTACCAACGGAGAAGCAATTGCAGGTCAGCTTTATACGAACCCAAAACCTGTCCTTTCTTCAAAAAGGTGCTGATTCTGATTTTCTGCTGCTGTTGCTTCTGCCTATACCTACTTCTGCCTATACCTCCTTTTCTTTTTGTGGACTTTCATCGCTGCCGTTGCTGCCCAAACGCTCTCTCTCTCCCTCTCTCCCTCTCTCTCCCCTCTGCAAAATTGCTTGTTTTATAATCAATTTTTGTGGACCCTAGTTAAAAAGCAGGTTATGATTGTTAAAATTAGGCCTGGCAAGTCTATACCATAACTAGCTAGGATGGTCCTACTGCTATGAAAGAGAAGTGTATGAGTTCAGGTCAGAGCATCTACTTTTGGGATTAATATGATTTCGTGTATCGTTTAGGGTTTTGTTTTTCCCTTCGTTCTCAGCTAATATCAATACGGACAAATCTCCAACTCCCACATGGGAATTATGGAACTGATGTTTTGTGAGATGGATGATGAAGAGGTTCTTTCACGGGGGAACCGGTTCCACCCCCAAAGAGGGTGCTTTGCATTTTAAATTTTTGTTTTCCTTTTTAGATTTGCGAGTCAAAACTTGATTATTGCATATCATTTGGATCCTTATTTGGTCTGAGAAAATCAAATTACATTATTATAATATATTAGTATTTGGTGGAAATTAATTATAACCTACTTTAAGATAAATGCTTGGTTTGGTCAAGGAATTAATACTTGACTATTTTAGCAGGGTAATGATTTCAATCAACAGAAGATTGAACTCAAGCATTAACGGTGGACGGAGACCTCTAAGTGATATTTATTCTGACGTTCACGCGTAGGATGGATTCGAATCAAATCGTATTTATATATTTGAAATCGAATTTAAATTTTTAATTGATACTCAAATTCAATAACTAATAATAATATAATTCGAATACGATTTATTTATCATTTAATGAATTTGAAATCAATTCAAAAATTCGATTTTATTAATTTATAAAATTTTATTAATATATTTTATTTTTATTTTATAATAATGTATAGGTATATATAATTATATTAATATATATTATCGAATTATTTAATAAATTTATAATTTTAAAATTTTATTACTTAAATTCGGTTCGATTGTGCAATAAAACTATTAGAATTCGATTTGATTTTGATTAAAATTGAATCAAGTTGAACCTTTGATCGAGCGGCTCACAAGTGACTTGAACTTGACTCGATTCACATAACAACACGGGTCTTCCATAAACATGGTCTATTTCACACCTCTTATCGATAAATTAATTAATAGAATGGAAGGCTTCCATTTCTAAATCCCTATTAGATATAAGAAATAATGTAAGTACTCGAAACCATAATTAAATTTAAAATAAAAATTTTTAAAAATAAATTTTAGAAATTCATATATTTATTTGAATTTTAAAAACTCCATTTGAGAGTTTCATTTGTAAACTCTATCATCATTTTGATTTTATTTTTAATTTTGATTTCCTTTGATCAAACATGATAAACAAAAAATAAAATTAATTCATAAAAATTATTAAGCTGATAATTACATGTCCGGTCCCTAAATTTGGTTCCTTTATCACAAATTAGTCTCTACAATTAAAAATATTATCTTGTAATTCTCAAATTTTCAAAATCTATCTTACTAGTCATTTTGTTACTAATAGTAACAGGGTGTCCATTAATTACTGACGTGCCTGTCTACATGGTGGTACGGATGCTGACATGTTAACTCCTATAGACATCTCATGTTGTCACACTGTAAAATTGTTGAGATGAGGGCATTCTAGTCTTTTCACCGTTATTGTATTGTTTTACCTTTTTACTCCATATTGTGGCTTCTTATACTTCTATAGAGAGAGAGAGATTGAGACTTCGAATAAGAGAGAAAAAGAGCTTTAATCTCTCTCATGATCTCATAGTTTCAATATCTTTATTGATCTCTCTATTCCATTACAGCGGTTTCTTCTACTCACACTTTCAATCTTTGTCTTGATCTCTTTCTCAAAGTTTAGGGTTTTGAAATGGAAAAGACTCTATTGAAATGCAGATGCGGTCATGATGCCATTTTAGTGACTTCATGAACCTCTTAAAATCCTTTACGGTGGTTTTATGAATGCTCCAATTTTTAGATAAGTTGAATAATTTTTTTAAAAACATAATTTTAAAAATTGAGGTAAGGAACATTTTTTCAATTTTTTTTGATTCACCATTTCATATGTGAAATTTTCTCCATTTTTTATATAGAATAGGAACATTTGTGATTTTTTCCAATGGTATGATCCGCCATTGTTTGATTGAACAATTGAGGTCATCTTAGGTCTCAGAAACAAATTGAGGAGGAAAAGATAAAATATAGTTCTGTAATTGCTGATTGTAACATAAGAATGAAAACTGTAGTACCATGATCGAGAGATTGAAGAAAGAAAATTAGCTTTTAACTCTACAGAAGTTAGAGATGAAGGAAATATGTTTGAACATGAAGATAGAGAATCTAAATCTGTAAAAAAAATGATGTACAACGACAACAATGTTTTGAGGTTAGATATGTATGGATAATCACTATTGTAATTTTAATAATTTTAATATTTACTCTTATATTTAAATATGAAAGAAATCCAAATTCTATTTTGTTCTTTTTTGAAAAAAATGTAAAAATGATGTTATAAAATATGATTGAATGAAGGAATGAATAAAACATTGTAGTTGAATTTATTCAAACGTAAAAAATTGATTAGAGTGGTGCATTAACCAATGAAGCAATTGGTTATAGTGGTGCATGAAGCAATGAAGCTTAATGTTTACGGTGCATTGGTTATGATTGGAATTGGTTAAATTAATGAATGATGGAATGCAGAAAACTTACTACAGTACATCACATTAAAAAACCTTAAAGTTTCAAACCTTACAACAGCTCAACGTGCAGAAAAACCTAACATCACAATAAAAAATCTTGCAACAGTTTAGTGTGCAAAAAAATCTTCAAAATGAGTCAAATACAAAACCTTCATTTTAAAAAAAAATCTTAGATATATTGTGTATATTAAATAACAACACAATTCAATACATTACACTGCAAAAAACTTACTGCAAAGCCATATTCTGCTTCAAAAACATTACGTTGCAATTTCAAAATATTCAAAAATATTGTATTTTACAGTTTCAGAAAAATTGCGTTACAATTTGAGACAATAGATTGGAATTATTACAATTTCGGTACAAATATTTTATCTTGAAAGAGATATTGGATACCATTTATGAATGATTTTGGAAAATTTGAAGAGTTGTTTCATTAAACTATGGGACCGGTAGTGAGAAACTTGAGATGAATTACTTTTGCCCTGCAATAATTGAATGGATTAGTAAAAAAACAAATACTTATTGCATACTTAATCACAATTTCAATACGCAAAATATTATAATTAAAAAAACAAAAAACAAAAAGTTAAATCGCAGTCAATCACATAAAAATTTTAATTGTGATAATCGATGGAGATCTTTTGGTTGAATTTCAATGATTTCCTTTGTCCTATTTTTTGAAGGACGCCCGAATTTCTTTTATTTGAAATTAAAACTCTAAATTGAAACCCTAAATTTGAAATTGAAATCCCTAATTCAAACCCATAATTTTCAAAACCAATTCAATAATCCTAATTTCAAATAAACACTAATTTAAGTCACAGTCAACCACATAAAAATTTTAATTTACGAATCATTTATTTGAAATTAAAATCTCCAATTGAAACTTTAAATTATAAACCACTATTTGAAATTAAAACTTTCTATTAAAACTCTAAAATTAAAATTCTAAATTTGAAATTGAAATCCTTAATTCAAATTTTAATTTTTAAATCTAATTCGATAAAACTAATTTTAAATTAAACTCCAAATTCATAAACCCTAAATAATGAATTATTTAAATACTAATTTAAAAGACCAATTTAAAACTTAAATTTCAAACCAATAGTTTAACCATCTCTAAACCTATTTATAGGACCCATTGATGAACAAGCAAAATCTAAAAATAAAAATAAATATAAAAAATAAACAAATCCAACTTTAGAGTATATATCTTAAATGACTTAATGATAAAAGGCTCACATTCGAGATCATAATAAAAAATCTATCGCTCTTTCTTTTCAACATATTAAAGAAAATAAAAAGATTCCTCCTTTTAAGAAATGGAAAAAGCAAAACAAAAAAATCTTAAAATCTTATTTTAGATGGTGAAAAAATCATGATATCCTCCGTGATAGTTCTATATTAATAATTTTATAGCGTGACTATTATACAATTATCGAAATTTGATTATAATAAAATGATATTTTTTTAATTATAGGGAATAATTTTAGAATCGATCGTGTAATTATCTCTGAATTGGTTAGTTGAGAGAGAGAGAGAGAGAGAGAGAGAGGTTTTTGTTTTTTTAAGCCATTAAAGAGAGAGAAAAAAAGAGGGAAGGTATGAGTTGTTCTTTTTTTACCGAAAACTTTTATTTATTGTTAAGGTGGTGGATGAAGAGAGAGAGGATCTTCAATCGTGAATCCCAAAAATGCTTCGGATTTATTTTTGTCTTTTTACCCATTAACACTTTCCCAATATTAAAATAATTTAATTATGTAATTAAAAATCAAGCTTTTACTACTGGAAACGGTTATTTTTCGAAATTCGAAAAAAATAAAAAGCAAAAAATGGTAGGTTTTTTTGCGCTTTAAAAACCCCCAACCAATCAAAATGCTCTCTCTCTCTCCCTGCCACTGCTTCGCTTCGCATTGCGCCACACCGGTACACCCCTCCATATCTCCGCTACTCTCTTACCGTTACACGCTCTTCTCACGCGCGTCTAGTCCACTTCTTTTGTCTTTTCTGTAATAGCGAGTGGAGGACAAGCGCGTGGTCCAGGAGGAGGCGCAATACTTCGGGAAACGGTGAGTACGGTGACGGCCGCTGTCACTCTCCTTCCACCTTCATTTATCCTTCTCTCTCATCTTGTTCTTTCTCTACTAACGTCCCGTCACCGCCGTTTGTATGTCCTTCTATCTCTCTCTCACACATACTCTCTCTCCTTCTCCTACCTCATCACATTAACGATGCTCCTTCACTTCTCTACCTTACGGCTCACGCCAAAAGCCTGTTCCCTTTCTCTCTATGTGAAAAACAGCTAGCTCCTCTCATCTCCACATTTTGCAGTTGTTCTCATTCTCCTCTCCGTTAATTAAAAAAAAAAACTAAATGGACGAGAGATTGCTACTGCTTCGAAAGAAGAAGCTGTTAGTGCTGGTGATGGTGTTTTCGGAATTCCTGCTCTTCTCTTCTTCAATAGCCGATGAAGGTATGATTCAATACGTTCTCTCTCTCTCTCTCTCTCTCCCCCTCCCCCCTCTTTGCTCAACTTTCACGCGTTCAGCATTTGTTCAGAAGCAGCTGGGTTTTGAGTTGAAACGCCTTGTCTTGTTTACCCCATTGTTGAAGGCATTACAGATACTAGTATTTTTCTTTTCATTTTCTCTTTTTTTGGTTTCTGTGTACTCATTAATCCGAGAAAAGAATAAACGATTATCGGAAATTTGGGCACAGGAAAAGCGTTAATGGTGGTGAAGGCATCGTTTAGCAACATAGCGAATATGCTACTCGACTGGGACGATGCTCACAGTGACGATTTCTGCTCTTGGCGAGGCGTCTTCTGTGACAATCTCACCCTCTCCGTTGTTTCTCTGTACTCGTCTTCTCCTCTCTCTATAACATTATTCCGAGTTTGTTACATTTTGGCTTCTTTTGTTTTCCCTTTTCTCTCTCTACGGGTACCTTAGTTAAGGTTTTGATTTATATATAAATTTGTTTTTGGAGTTTCACTTTTTAATATTTGTGGATTTTGAAGGAATTTGTCAAACTTGAACTTGGGCGGGGAGATTTCTCCATCCATTGGAGATTTGAAGAATCTGCAGTCCGTGTATGCCGCATTTTCTACCATGACTTGTTTCTTCATGGTTATAGATACATGTAGATTATTTTACATTTTGCATTCGCGGTTAAGGTTAATCTTGCTTTTATTTTGGTCTCTTGTTCAGAGATTTACAGGGGAACAGACTAAGTGGTCAAATTCCTGATGAAATTGGCAACTGTGTCTCTCTCGTGCTTCTGTAATTTTCTTCCTCTGCTTTTTGTTTATAATATTCGGGGATAAGATCTGTGATGGATGTGTGTGGTTTTAATACTGTGTTTGTTGTGTAATGCAGAGATTTGTCTAATAATTTGCTGTACGGAGACATACCCTTTTCAATATCTAAGCTGAAACAACTTGAGTTATTGTAAGATTGTTGTCCTGTTTTGGATAGAAAGGTTTTTGATACCGTAACAATAAATCTAACAATGATTTCTGGAATGCAGGAATCTGAAGAACAACCAATTAACGGGGCCAATTCCTTCAATTTTAACTCAGATTCCTAACCTTAAAACTCTGTATAACACTTTTCTTCGATAAAAATTTCTTGGGCTGTTTTAGGTTTACGGGTGTCCTGTTTGGGCTGTAGTTGATTGTCCATGATATTTTTTGTCCAGCGACCTTGCAAGGAACAAGCTTACAGGTGACATACCTAGGCTAATTTATTGGAACGAAGTGTTGCAGTACTTGTAAGCACTTGAGCTACTACATTTCAATTAGGTCAATTAATTTAATCATTATTTTATCCACCACGTAAAGTAATTGAAGTTCTTATTGTACATTAACAATTTTTTATTTCAGAGGTTTACGGGGAAATTCTTTGACTGGAACCTTGTCTCCTGATATGTGCCAGTTGACTGGCTTGTGGTATTTGTGAGTATTCAAATTGATGAACTCTCACCCTGTTTTTTATCTTATTTCTTCTAATTTTTTCTTGATGACATGATTGCCTTTATATTATTTGAAGTGATGTACGAGGCAACAACCTCACTGGAACTATACCTGACAGTATTGGCAACTGTACAAGCTTTGAAATCTTGTATGGTTCTTCATTTTCATTTTATTATGATAAATGCATAGAGTTCCTTTGTTGTTACCATGATATTTACGAAGGTACGATTTTTGAGGATTTCAGGGATATCTCATACAATCAGATTACAGGGGAGATTCCGTACAATATTGGGTTCCTCCAAGTGGCAACTCTGTAAGTTGCCTTTTCTCATCTGATTTGGCACATGCTTTTTAGTGAACTCTTATTCTTGTTTAATTGCTAAAGGAAAGTGCTAAGTTGTCATGTCATCTTGAAATTTTATTAAATATCATTGTTTTTATAAGCATTTAGTGATCACGGTCCTTCATTATAGGTCCCTTCAAGGGAATAAGCTTACTGGAAAGATTCCAGAGGTGATTGGTCTGATGCAAGCCCTTGCGGTTTTGTAAGTTGATCATGTTATGCTTGTGTATGATTGTACAAAATTATAACATTGCCAATGTATCTGGATTTAATCACTATTTCTCTTTTCTTTTGATGCAGGGATTTAAGTGAAAATGAGCTAGTGGGGCCAATTCCAGCCATCCTTGGAAATTTATCTTACACTGGGAAATTGTAAGTCAGTTTGCCTTCACCTTGCCTTCATCAATCGGAGAAATTTTGTTACTTTTGTCCTATGCAATTAAAATAAATTGTCTGCTGCCCTAGGTACCTCCATGGGAACAAACTTACTGGACCAATTCCACCAGAACTTGGCAATATGTCTAAACTGAGCTATTTGTGAGATATCTACTACCAAGACACCTCTTGGATGAAGACTTTTTATTTGGTAATTTAGGCTTTAAGCTGTTTGTAATGCAGGCAACTGAATGACAACCAACTGGTAGGCAGTATTCCCGCTGAGCTTGGGAAGCTGGAGCAATTATTTGAATTGTTAGTGACTTTTCAATCAACTGCCTCTGTTGTGCATGATTTGTTCCTTTTTGTTTTATCCGTACTTTGCCTTTTTCAGGAATCTTGCTAACAACAATCTGGAGGGGACTATTCCTCCCAATGTCAGCTTATGCACCGCGCTGAATCAACTGTAGGATACCTTATATAGTAGTGGACTCACCTTTTTGAATTTAACTTATCTCTGTTGTTGACATTATCTTGCTGTGTATTGATTTATATACCATGTTTCTCTTTCCCCCTTACAGAAATGTCCATGGAAATCGTTTATGTGGTTCCATCCCCCATGGCTTTCAGGATTTAGAGAGTCTAACGTACTTGTAAGTTAACTTGATCTAGCATCTTTATGGTGGGTAAAAATTTCAAGTGCCTAGCTGATCATCTCTCCCCTATCAGTGGTGTAAGAATTTTTATGTTGGGGTTTCAGGAATCTTTCATCAAACAATTTCTCAGGCAGCATACCTCTGGAGCTTGGGCACATTATAAATCTTGATACATTGTAAAATTTTAATTTTGTGTTTTCTTTGTTGTATCAAACATGTGCTCAGAATTTTAACCATCGTGTATATCAGGGATCTCTCTGGCAATGATTTCACTGGGCCCATTCCTGCATCTATTGGTGATCTAGAGCACCTTCTTACTTTGTAAGAAAAGGACATCTTCTTGTTTGTGTATATGCAAATAATTGAGGTTGAGAAATAATTACTATTGTGCCACATGTTACTTATGTAGGAACCTGAGTAGAAATCATCTTACAGGGCCAGTGCCTGTTGAATTTGGAAGTCTCAGAAGTGTTCAGATAATGTGAGCTTTCTTTTTCTCCCCCACCCCATATCTCAAGAAATATTTTGTTGAGGCTTGAGGTGGGGTTTCAAATTTGTTTCCAATATAGTGTTGGTCCATGTTTTACTAAATAACATCATTTCTTCTATTCAAACTCGTTGCCGCAGTGACATGTCTTTAAACAAACTCTCTGGTGGTCTTCCTGAAGAGATGGGCCAGTTGCAAAACATTGTGGCACTGTATGTTCATTGGCTAGTTCTTTTCACTTCTTTTCCCATTGATAGGAGATATTCCCATCTTTTAAGTGTAGTTTGTGCTTTTTATAATTTTCTTATGGTGGAAGTTTCATTCTTCTTTAGGATATTAAACAACAATAATCTTGGAGGAGAAATCCCCGAGCAGTTGACAAATTGCTTTAGTCTTGCCACTTTGTAAGGTTCTTTTGTACATTCCGTGTCCAAGGCCATATATCTGAAAAACCCTCTACTTATTCAGTTGTTATATATCAGGAACCTTTCTTTCAACAACTTCTCTGGCATCATACCTCCTACCAGAAACTTTACGAGGTTTTCTCCAGACAGGTAGGGGGGGTATGTATATAATATTCAATAAATATGATAGGTATATTTGATATGGGTATTTACATTATGTGATAAATATGTAATATTTTTCATACTGGGCTGAATTTTCATCTCGATTAATGTTTTGCTCTAGCTTCATTGGAAATCCACTATTATGTGGCAACTGGGTAGGATCAGCCTGTGGGCCACATATTCCAAAATCCAGAGGTATTGGTTTCTTATTTTCTGTCAATGAAAAAGATAATTTTTGGAAGGGTGATTAGATGTGAAAAATGCAATTTCTTATTGAATGGGTTGTCTGCTGCAGTTATATTTTCCAAAGCTGTGGTTATTTTTGTGGCACTGGGTTTTATCGTGCTGTTATCCATGGTTGTAGCTGCACTTTACAGATCAAACCGCACAAAACCTTTTGAGAAGGGATCTACCATAGGAATACGAGGTTGGAATCGTTTTTATTGGTTATCTATGTTAATTATTATGTTCAACAAAATCCTTTTAAGACTGATTTTTGTGGTCCAGGTCCTCCAAAACTTGTAATTCTCCATATGGATATGGCTATCCACACCTATGATGATATTATGAGAATAACAGAAAATTTAAGTGAGAAATACATCATTGGATATGGTGCTTCTAGCACAGTGTACAAGTGCGTTATGAAGAATTCCCGACCTATTGCAGTTAAGCGACTTTATAACGAGTACCATCACAACTTGCGAGAGTTTGAGACTGAGCTCGAAACAATTGGCAGCATCAAGCATAGAAACCTTGTTGGTTTGCATGGTTACTCATTATCACCCCTTGGGAACCTTCTCTTCTATGACTATATGGAAAATGGTTCTTTGTGGGATCTTCTTCATGGTTGGTTGACTTTCTGTTATCAGAGTTCACATGCCAAAATATTTTGATTCTTGATCCATCCTGTCAATTACTCCTTGGACTAATTTATTTGCTATCATGTTTCAAGTTGTGTAAAGGACCCTTAATGTCTAAGCATATTAAAGCTACCTTATGTGGTTGTGAGAAATTGTTTAAAAAGTAAAATCTCTCTTTTTGAGTTGTTGCTAGGGGTGGTTTAAAAGAAAGGAACTGGTGATTGGCTATATGGTCTTTTCATAAATATTAGAAAGTAAAATCTCTTTCTTTTGTGTTCTGCTGTGGATTACAGGACCATCCAAGAAGGTGAAACTTGACTGGGAAGCACGTCTAAGAATTGCAGTTGGAGCTGCTCAAGGCCTCTCTTATCTTCATCATGACTGCAATCCACGGATCATCCATAGGGATGTAAAGTCCTCAAACATCCTTCTAGACGAAAATTTTGAGGCTCATCTATCTGATTTTGGAATCGCAAAATGCATCTCATCTGCTAAATCTCATGCATCTACCTATGTGTTGGGCACAATTGGATACATCGACCCTGAATACGCTCGTACCTCTCGGCTTACTGAAAAATCAGATGTCTACAGCTTTGGCATTGTTCTTCTTGAACTTCTGACTGGGAAGAAAGCAGTGGACAATGAGTGCAACTTGCTTCATTTGGTACACTCGTTTCCTGCACTTGGTCTAGTTATGTTGAATTATTTAATTAACAGCTTGGTTTGCCATTGCAAGACCTTTTGATTTGCAGCTACTCGTTTAATAATTTAGTTCTTGCTCGAGTAACCAAGTACTTGGCATAATATTTAGTAGTTTTGCTCATGTTTCAAAATGTAAATGTTAATATAATATTATGTTATGAAATTTCAGGTACTGTCCAAGGCTGATAACAACACTGTAATGGAGGTCGTTGAACCAGAGGTTTCTGTCACTTGCATGGATCTAGCTCATGTTAGAAAGACCTTCCAACTTGCTCTACTGTGCACTAAGCGCCACCCTTCAGATAGACCAACTATGCAAGAGGTTACAAGGGTTCTGGTCTCGATGCTTCCTGCCCCACCCATGAAACCGGGTCTGGATCTTCCAAAGACGTTTGACTATGCCCAGTTTGTCATTAACAAGGAAGGGAACCACCATACACCGGAGCAGTGCCAACATGTCGGGGACAGTCATTCATCTGATGCTCAATGGTTTGTTCGGTTCCGAGAAGTTATATCCAAAAATAGTCTTTAGGATCTTGATTCAGACATCTTGGATTTAGCAAGGGCAAGAAGACCATGAGTCGGGGAATGCACAAATTTTGTTTCAGACGGGTTTATAATTCTACCAAAGAGGTAATTCTATAGTAACATGCAGAAACTCAATTACGTCAAAATTTTGGGAGATTAGAAATGGTTGTGATATTCAGATGTAAGCTCTATTTGTGTTGACTCCTTTAGCTATGTAATATCTTATGTAAATAAAAATCTGTTTTAACTTTTCGAGTGGTCGACATTGTCAAATAGGCATCTCTATGTTAATGTTTTGCAAAATTGAATGACTTGCTATGATTTTAAGTGGGCTGGTATAGCAAAAGGTGGCAATTACATGAGACTTCGTGAATGGTATCACGAGTATGAAGACGGTACGCTATGCAGTCGTGGTAATCCCACACCTAGCATCATCTTGGAGTCCTGATTTCTCTGGATTTTTGTTGGGGGCTGTGCCATGCGTGTGATATACTAGTCTGCTACTTATAAATGGTCCTCGAGCGCGGACCATTTTTATTAACATATGTATAATCCCACACCTCATCTTCTGTTATGGGCCTTTGCTGGATTTTGTGTGTGGCTAGGTGCTCCTGTTGTTTTGAGTCGCGTGGGTTATTTACATGCTACCAAACTACGTAGCGATGCCGTGATCTCTTAATTATAGGTCTGATTTGAGCTAGTACTGTAATTTCTTAATTATAGGTTTGATTTGAGCTATTGAAATAGAGAGATGAGATTTTCATAGGGATGACATTTGGGAGGTTTTATAATATTCGGATCGGATTAATCGAGTGAAGTTCAGATACTAGTCGCACCTACAAAAAAAAAAATTAATTACGTAAAATCCAATCTACTTACACCTAAAAAAACAAAAATAATAATTACTTGGTTTTCTCTTTTGAGGAAAAAACCGGAGTTGCCGATGCCATTAAAGAGACAGCCTGGCCAAATTGTTGGGCCTACGTTTCTTGTTGGAGCCCATATTGAAGTTACTCTAGGCCTTCCCCGGTCTATGAGTTTTAAAGAACTTGTTCCATTGGGTTGATTTTTTTATCAGGATCCCAATCTGTTCAAGCTACATCGGGCTAGGTTGGGCCTATTGGGCTCTGCAGACCCGTTATCTGGCCCCTGCTCCCTTTTTTTTTGTTACATTAAAATCTGAACCCAAGATCACCGGGTTTGGAAAAGAGAGTTATGACCTGTAATAAAAAAAAAAAAAAAAGAGTTATGACCACTAGGCTTTCCGTTGGGAACCTGTTTGCCTCTGTTGTTACATGCTGCCGGGGATGCAGTTTTAACGGGGAAAATGCTGAAAATTAACTTCGAAAAATTTGAGAAAATAAATTATCATATTATATATATTTTGCTGTTTACACTTACAACTTTGGTCTGAATTAAAGCAAAATATGATTATCGGAAAAATAAATGAAAAAAAGGATAAGAAAAAAAAAAAACCACTAATACAAAATTTTCTAGGCTTGGGACTATACAACGCATTTTCTTGCTTTACTTTGTCGATAACCTGTTGTTTTCCATCATTTGCTTGCACTTTAACAAAAGATTCTGGAGACTTCCACTTGCAAAGAGGCATAGCTGAATAAGAAAAATAAGAGCTCAAGAATTAACAGTAGCACCCGAGAAGCCTCGATGGATATCCAAGGTCCTGAAGCATTTGACAAGAACCAATCTCAGTAAGCAGGAAACGAAGCCACATAGGAAAATGATATTAATTTCATCCATTAAGATCCTTATTGATCTTCAAGATTGTCATATCCATACTCGGTACTAGTGTGAGCAGGAAAAGAACCTGTCTCAAAAAAAGTATAATCTATGTGATATTGTATATTATATAATATAGTCTTTGCATAATTTGGAAGAACAATAATAGTTAGAGAGAGCTATTGCAGACAACATTCACAATTTCAAAATTTCAACCTTAGATCCTCTTTCCCATATCATATAGAATAAGGTTTATGCAGCATTACCTCTTCCTTTAGATGAGTTTCACGGAAGGGGGAGTATTTCTTTGACATCTTTAAGTATATAGAAGTAAACAGGAAAGCTAAAGCATGTTTAGCTTATTACTTGTTGCAAGATAAAATTCATTTTTGGAAAAACATGAACCTCTTAGGGATGAGGAGGTTTCCCAACTTATTCAATGGGACTTTGTGAGGCTCTAGCAAACTTTTTTCTAGAAATGCCAATGAAAGAGTAGGTAGGAAGGGAGATTGGCATGCGATGGCAAGCAAAGCAATATATAGAAATAAAAAAAATTAAAAAATAGAAATAATACAATACTCTATGGATCGGGTCTTTAGTAGGTCAATTGAGAGAGATCAATCAAAAGGAATTTTGACAAACACTGAACTGAAATGCTTATCCATAAAGATGCCATGGAACAAAAGGAAGCAAATGATGAAATTATAGCCCGGCCTGGACCCATATTGAGGAATTCCCTAGAGAGAGAAGAAACTGGAGCGTGATGAAGCTTATTAATAGTTATAATTTATAACCATGATATCTCTAAAATTAGGCATAAATTGAGAAGTTCTTCATGTATTAATTGTTCACATGACACCATGCATAAAATTAAGAGGAAAAGAGCACCCTCAATGAACTTAATTCAACTAGGCATACCTGTTAATATTGGATCTATGTACAGAGTTGACCATCTTCATGTCACTCCCACATTGACTTTCTTGTAACCTCAACCTCCCTGCCTTTTCTTTTACTACATTTGCTTCCTTAACATCAAAATAAGTGTCCACGAGGAATGAGTAACTTGAGCTAGCTAGAACGAGGATTGGCATTACAGACAAGCTAGAAGATCCTGAGCAATTTTAACATACCACTTTTCCTTGTTGGAAGCAACTGGGTGTGTTTTCCTTTAAGTCCTAATAGAAAGAATTCAACAATCAGTGTCAGATCATTGCATAAAGCAAAGGAAACCACAGATTGGATCCAAAAGAGAAATACCTCTGTAGGCCAAGATGATTCCAATTGAGTCACTTCAGGCTGGAGCTCCGATGTCAAAGAGAGCTGACAATTTGTTTCATAAACAAAACAAAGTGATGAAATATGGGATAAAAATTCAAAAGAGAGGAAAAGAATCCTAAATACAATCTTTTACCTTGTTGAAAAGTTCTGTTGGTGGATTGCAGATCCGCTTCTCTGTTGACAATTTGAACTCCTGTGAAAAAGTAAGACTTCTAATTTTTTTCACCTTTTTCGAAGCGTAGCCAATAACTGCTCTTTATTATAGGATGTTTAACTATTTACCTTTGGAATTGCGACTTCCCGTTTGACATTTCGGAAAACACCCATTTCTCCTTTACTTGAAAATATCTGCATCAAGCACAAGATGCAGGTACATGTGATTTGCCTCAGAAAAAGGTTCTCAAAAAGAAATGCTGATAAATATATATAATATGAAACCTTCTTATGGAGAGGACGAGCTTTAAATATAGAGGCCGATTGACATCTCTCCTGCTTTGAAGCATTACCAGAGGTTGGTCTGAAAAACCAATGTATATCGAGTCAGTATGCCACTGTGAATTTAGAATTAAAATAGTACAGAAATCTAAAGAAGCCTGGGAGAAACTCATGGGGGAATAAAGTAGAGGAAAATAGTTCAAGCACATCTTATTTTTCCTCCAAAATGAGATCTGTAACTCATGTCCCTGTCTCTACTCAAAAGAAAAAGAAAAGGGCATCCCTATATGACCATGAGCAGCTTCCCAATTTGAAGATTGGCGCAACATTTAACTACAAAAGGGTTTTCCCACTCAGGTACAAAAGGGCACACGGAACCGGTTACCACAACCTTTTCGCTTCTGGGATTATGGTTTGTTCAACAGAACTCATAATCAACGTGCTCTCCACCTGCATAATAAAAGATAATTCTGCTTCTGATATCTTTGAGCATTTAAAAGCCATACTAGGAACTGTAAAATGCTATGTAATTTATTGATATTTGTTTGTAAGGGAACAAAGAAAAACAAGGGCATTGGCAGGTTACTTGTAAATTTGGCAACTGTGTATCACTCTTCTCAAGGGGGTAGACTTTAGGAGCTTCAAGCATCTGTCAGAATAAAAGACAATCTTGGTAATATTCTGAAAACAGATATCCAAAATAGTACTTTCATCAGGAAGTTAAATGTTCCATTTATTTAGTACTCTTATTCGAGAGAATTAATTTTAAGATTTTAGTTCACCACTATTACCAACCTGCTTACTATTCGAGTTTCGCAACTTAATAGCATGGGCCTTTATTTTTGAGGGATCACTTGAATTTGTGTTACTCCTGGTCCTGCAATTTCATTGACATGCCCTGCAGCTCATTAGGCAACTATTTTAATTTCGATATCAACACAGACTCAACGGATGTACATACCCCCGTCTTTGAGCTCTCTGTGCAGTAAGAAGGTGAGGTCCTCTTGGTATAGTTGCTTTGGATCTGGATAACTTTGAGTTAGAATCAGAACACCTGGCCTGCAAAACCATGATCATCGTGTCTCAAGCCCTATCAAGGAAATCATGATTCAACAAAGAACATTACTAGCCAGAACATGCTTAATGAAAATCGAGGAAAATTACCATTTTTGATGCTTTGTGCAAAAAAATAACTTGGTGCTTTAGATGAGCCACCTGTTGCAACAGAGATATATTCTTAGTGCTTTGTATAATCTAAGAATTGAAATTAATATACCAATATCTCAATTTTTGTGGATTTGCCTCCAAGAAGTATTGCATATGTAATGAAGGTGGAAAGTGTGCATCGTGCATTGTAGAATAAAAAAATGCAAGTGTAGCACGTGACTGACTTACTGTACAGACAACAAAAGATTATATCAGAAACAAGATAATCACGCTAGGTATGACAATTTCTGGTCCATGTTCTGACTGTTTTTTTTCCCCTTCTACTTTGGCAATCCATAAATAAAAGAAGACACACAGATACTGGATGAAAAATATTACTCCAACAGATATTTCCATTTAATGCAGCTTGAACCATCATTCAGAAAGTTAGGCGAATAGGATTTTCAAATCTTCAATAAGGGGAGGATTGGATTAAAAAGCAGTCCAATTCTATGTTCGACATGGCAAGGACTTCTAGTGAATGGACTAGTTTATCCAAGATGCAACCCTTTTATGCACCTAAATGAGATATCATATAAATTTATGGAATTGAGTAGAATTGAGTAACTTGATTCAAATTATATAAATATATATTTACATTTACATGGAAAAAGATATGCACATAAAAATACACACAAACAAACATACTCACATACATGCAAACTCAAACATTTATCCAACATAACTTATCGTATCCCATCCCATACAATGTCAAACATAGTATTAATACGAACCCTATCCAATCTAATCCAGTCCCATGCCCACTAATCCAAACATGTATTCTATGACCCATTAAACATTTATCAAACAAAGTGACATCATCACCTTTATTTGGACCAGAATTATCACCACTATCACAACTTAATCAGATCAAAGATATTATTTAAAGGACTAAATAAATCATACTGGACCTTATGCAAGTAGCCCTTTTCCAGCTTCTGCCTTTTACTGGCTTCAGCTGCAACCCTAGATGCAGTCTCTGAAGAAATACCACTGGCACGTTGCCTATGAATCCTGACGGTAGCAGATAAAAATATGACAGGCTAATGCAATATCAGACCAAAACAATTGAAAGAGGTGACAAATCTTCGGAGGAGATTAATTGGTAAATGCAATAAATCATCAAGATATAATAGGCAGAAAAGCAGCCACCTTCCCAGAAATCTGCTGGAAAATAGTTCTTGTGGTTGATTTTTCAGCTTGGCCAAATGGCTCACTGTTGGTTTCATAAGAGTTGAACTCCTTGGTCTGAAAGCAGCTCTTGGTTTTTGATTGTGGAATTCGAGTTCTGGGATACACAAATATACAGTGAAAACAACATAGAGAACACGATAAAAGCAAATTTGAATTTGGATTCATGTAATTGTGAAATGTCAAATTTAGAACTAATCATGAAATGTTAAATTTAGATTCAGGAAATGTATGAATACATTTTCTCTTTTCTTTTTCAATGTACATATTGACATATAGAATCACTTCAGAATGGAAGACAGGTAACCTAGGAACTCAAGTGTATAAATGAAAAACAGATAATACATCATACTATGTTAAATTTATGAAACTTAGATTGGGTGATGAAGGAAACCAAAACCCATCCAGAAAATGCTTAAAGCTCAGAATCAACTTTTTAAAGACGATTATTATATAAAGTCGATAACTAGACCCCATAACATTCCCAGCATAGCTCCCTACATCTGCAAGTAAAGCTAAATATTATAACTTTGCAATCTACAATCCTGTCACAATATGTTAGCCATTTACTTTTCAATGATGAAGGATGCAAAATAATTCTTAGCCTTTTAAAGAATATCTGGTACTATGCAGACAACACTAACTTGACCATTATTGTACCTATTTAGTAATATTAAAGGGCATCTTCAAAGCATATATTGCTGCAGAGAAAAAAATGGAAAAAATTATTTTAATGGATATGTTGTGCAAGCAAACCACACTTTACCACTGTTTTCATGTGACAGAGAATCTCCAGAGTCCATGCCGACATCCATATCACTGCTGGTAGAGTCCATGCATTGTGCATTTTCAGGTTTTTGAGATGTGTTTGCATTTTCCACAAAGAAGTCTTCTCCAAAATTCAACTTTAATACAAGAGCTAGCAAATTTCATGTTCAAGGAATTAAGAAAATTTAGAAACATAAGACAAATGTACAATACATGGAAATATCAATGAAACATTACCAACATTCAGAACTTCCACTCGTCTAGAAGGACAACATGATATAATATTAAAAAGATAATAACAATTAAAAAATGCAAATAATTATGGTGTAATATGGATGATAATTAAACGGATTTATGAAAAAGAAAAACATGTACTCCAACATATAAACTCGTGAAAAAATAAATTATCCAATACCAGGCTAAAAAGAAGAAAAGACTATGGTTCTTTCATCGTGCACCAAAAAGAAAATTAATATGTGCAATTTAATTAGCCAAATACACAGAAGGGCTTGAAAAACCAACACTTTTTGAAAATGGGTTGGGTTTGTACTGTACTTATGTTAAATGCCCCCATCAAATGATTCTCAATAAGCCCCCAAACAGCCTCTTACACCTTTATTTTTTGAGATGCTTAAATGATGATACCTCAACATTAGCGATAGTTACACAAAAATTTGAGAAAAAGAAAGCTCAATTTTTCTTTCCTTCTCTTTTTCCTTTGTTGGGAGGATGGAGAGTTATATACTCTTCTAGAGTTTTAGTGGTAGAAGACTCTGCTACAGAACCTTTGAGTAAGATATAAAAATGCAAGTTAAAAAATGTGGTATCATATCCTATCCTCTCTTAAAGTCGGGAAACACAAATACTCTCATTGCATAAAGCTATCCCCAAAAACATAGTGTGAACAAGAAACTTTTAACGCAAAAGTTCAAAAAATAACAGTACAAAGATTATGACATAATAATACATAGTACATTAATGAATTGCTAGACGTTCATCTAATAAAGTATTTTCAGTCTCTGACCATATTGGCAAATCAAGTTAATGAATCAAACGCTTCCAAGATGAAGGAACAATCCAATTACAGTTTCAATTTGTCGATGCCACTAATGTTTCCTAAATAAAATAGATTCTGTTTCTCGGAATGCAAGCAATGTAATGGTTAAGCCTGTCTGTCTTTCTGTTTCCTAACGTTCCAAAACGAAAGAATTCAAGAATCACATAATTCAATTCAAGAATTCAAGAAACAGGGTATTCTATTCAATGAAAGAAACATTAAAGATCCTCTAATCCTATTCGCAAGAACCTACATTAACAACAACCGGACGAGAAAATCCAAAAAGCCAGAGAGATTTTCGATGAAAATCTTACGCGAAGGCGGATAAGTTGGAGCGGTTTGAAACCACCGCTCGGCTTCTAGGGCCTCTTCGATGGTTTCGAGTCGCGATAAATCAAAGAATTGAACCGCATCATATTCATAATCAAGATCAATATCAAAAACCTCAAACTCTTCCTCAACTACCTCTGCTTCCATCTCTCTCTCTATAAAAAATTCTGGTCCCGGAGAAGGGAACGAACGGTTTAATTAATCAGAGAATTCCAAAACCGCTTTGATAATCTTTCCGACGAACAACGCAAGCGAAGGAAAAAACACCACATTTTATCTGTCCCCATAATATTTCATTGTCCTCTCTCTCTCTCTCTCTCTCTCTCTCTCTCTCTCTCTCCTGAAAATGCCGGTTCGGAGAAGAACTGGATTTTCTGCAATGGCTTTGAATTCTTTTATTTTCTCTCACTCAAGAGGGGGAGAGATTCTGGAAATTCAGGAAGCTCCAAATTCTTGACATGAGAGAGAGAGAGAGAGATTCTGTTCTGGCGAACGGTTGTTTTAAAAATGGAGTGAGAGAGAGAGAGAGAGAGAGAGAGAGATGAGACGACGGAAGAAAAGATGGGAGCCTTTTGGCGTGGTTTTTATACGGCGCTTAGGATCTGCAAAGATTTTTCAAATGGTGGGCCTTCCGCCTCTTGAATTATTCGCATATCATTTTTTGATGGTTTACTTTTCTTGTTTTCCTGACCAAATTGCCCTTATCTCTCCTACATGCATATATCATATTTTTTTAGTTGAAAATTTTCATTAATTTACGACATGTTCTTTGGTTTAATTTATTTTGTTTGAGATTTTTTTTTTTTTTTAAACTGCTGCGACATTTTTCCCTTCTTTCATTTTTATTTTTGAATATTTGATGGAGTCAATGGCACAAACAAGAGGCCGCCGCTTCTGCCAGAGATATCCAGTGGGCTACAAAATATATTTAGCTATATTGGTCAAATTCACATTATTTGTATTTAAAGTTATTTTAATTTATTTAATAATTTTAGTAATAAAAAATAAAAAATAATATAAATATGAAACATAAAAAAATATAGAGTTTAAGTTTTTGACACCCAATTAATAGAAACATGAATACAACTTTAATACCATATTAAAAAACAGATGAATCTCTAATATCATATTAAAGGTATTCAGGAATAATAACAGTATGTATTCTAATACTGTATTATTTTAATTAATTATTACGATAAATTAAATTTATATAAAAAATTTATTATCGTAAATATAGAAATAATTATTACAAATACAGAAATATAACAATAAGGCAAATCGAATATGTATTAAAATTAAATATAGAAATAATTGATTTGATTTTAATATATAATATATTTTTAAATATTATTTAAAGCAAAGTTACTTAAAATTTGTTAACAAAAAAATATATATATATTCTTTGAAGGAGTAGATGGATAGGGGTTTGTAGTTGTGCTCTCAATGCTATTTAACATATTCAGAAGCTTGACCACCCTTTTCATGAACCATTAATATTAGATACTAATTTGTGAAACCAAGTATATTGTATCCAAATAAGGGAAAATATATAATTAAATAAGATTCTATTTAAAAATTGAGACTAAGTTTTATTTAAAAATATATATTAATTCATCAAAACTTAAATTGAACCCAAATTATAGAAAAAGGTAAGTAATTTTTTATTTAGAAAATTGAGATTAGCTTAATTTGATTAAAGAGAGTTAAATTTGATCTTTATATATGAAATTTTATATTTTTATTAAATATTATTTTATTAAAAAAAATAAAATTATGTGTAAACTACATGCAACCATTTGCATATACAAAATACTATTTTGCTCGAGAAATACTACATTATCCAAATAGGTCAAGTAAAATGAACTAAATTAAAATTATTTTTAAAATTTTGATTAATTTTAAATTAATTAAAATATTATATATATATATATATATAATATTATTTAATATTTCATTTATTTGATCTGGATATTATTATTCTTTGGTTAGCCAGAGAAAAACAAGAAGTGTACGGCGAGGACAACAATGAGCAGGGTTAGTTTGGGAATTAAGAAAGTATGGTTGTCATTTAGCTGGAAACAGAAATTGTTTTGAAATGAAACAAAATACGCCAGCATTCCCCCCGGAAACCTGCCTTCCCTTTTCCAATCTGTCCTGTTTAGGATTAGAAATCAGCCAGATTTTTCTGAACTGACATCCTTGCCCTTCCACTCCACACCGGCTCGCGGGTTAAGTACGAGGATATGTTTGTCCTCTGGCTGCAAATCAAAATCCAAGGGCACGCTCCTCCTACAACTACCATTTCAAAGTCCATCACATTTTTAAAATTCCGACACCCATTTTACTATTTTAGGTTTTTATGGTTTGGCACTTTGTGTATTTGGTTTTTTGTTGAGTAATAATAGAATAAATTCAAATGCACGAAAAAATAAATAAAAATTGTGGTGTAATGGGGCTAAAAAATTATTGACTATCTTTAGATGTGATCCATGGCGATTTGAAGTTTAATAAGACTGTTTTAGAACAAATTTTGCTGTCTTATGATAATAATACAAGTATAAATTAGGAAAGGAGTGATAGAATTGTAATGGGTCATCTCCATAATTTTCAGTTCTTAATTTTGAACTTTTAATTTTCAAATTATATGAAAAACATATATATCTTAATTTGAGGACTAACATTCACATTGATAATTTAACAGAACTGGTTATATTCTCTAGGCATATGTCTTATCGCCTGCCTCTTATTGGATAAGCATTTTCGTAGAAAAATGGCTTTGTACTGGCCCAAATTCAAAACTTGGTCCGCTTGTGAGATCTCAGGCCCTCCATTTTTTTTTTTCTTTTTTGGCTTTGACTCTCTCTCTCCCTCTCTCTCTGAGTTTTCTGTATGCCTGTTATTCTACATAAATTAGCGCCTCCATTTACTAAAAATCCTACCCTCCATTTTTTCTTTTGCTGTTATTTCTTTTTAATTAGCTTGTGGGACTACTGCTTTTAGACTCCTTTGGTTTTTAAGGGGGCCTAAAATACTAGTTGTTAATATTGTAAGATATTCGCATGGGTCAAATTGGTTTACCGTGCACGCCCCTATATCAAAAACATAGATTTCATGCTTGCTATACATCTTGTAGATTTTGAAAATTTTCCTTTGCTCTAAACATTTTTCTGGATCTGGTATAGGGTAGATTGATTTTGGACTCTTTGATCAGGACCAGTCTACTTTACTCCAGCTTTTTTTTTTTTTAGGTGCGCTCAAACTCGAACATATTACATGGGGAAGGGGAAAGGTACCATTTGAGCTTAAATTCATTGGCATTTTACTCCAGCTTTAGTGTCCACTGCCAATTCCTTTTCCCCTGCAGTCTTCCAATGCTGTTCCCACTCCCACCAAGCATGCAGCAGCCAAAAGCTTTCTTCATCATGAATTCCTGCAAGAGTATGTCACTTATTATTCAACACGCACTATGGTGAACAAACAGGTTAGTTATAGAGACATGAAATGCAAAGGAACTTACAGTTGAATGGTGCTCTTTCCTCACTTGAAAAGCCCTTCCCTTGCAACTCATCTTTCTGCTCATCATTATCAGCTCTCCAAGTGTAGGTGGCTTTCTTATCACGACACTGCAGTTACTCTCAAGACCTGGTTGAGCAAGTTTTCGTTCTTCTACAAATCCAGCCTTTTCAAGGAAACCGGAATTGGGTGGAAACAAGGGAAACAAGCACTCCAAGAATGAACTCCCTGTAAGACTTGTAACACCGGTGGCATAGCTACTCAAACTACTGGCATCGCTCTCAGAAACTGGTGATGAAGGGGTGTCCTGCTTTGGTATCGAGGTAAAGGACGACTCAAATTCAAATGCTTCAAATTCCAATTCAAATACTCCACGATCATGTTTTTCCTCTGAGAAACAAGGAAGAGGTTTTCCGGGTTTCTCTTCCCATGTGAAGGGGATTGAAGCAACTAGCTTAATAGGGGGTGTTTGAATTGGATTGACCTGGAAAGCTTCAGGCTCGGATTCAGGTTTCCAATCTTTTTTGGGTATGCCTGGTTTTAGTTCCCATAGAAAAGGAATTGAAATAGTTTGTTTGACTCGCTGCGTGCTGGTACCTTTTCTGAGCTCTTCCTCCTCCATTTTGGCATGAAATATTAGACTATGGTCATGCAATTGACGTACTGTGGATTATATAATGTGAGGGTAGAAGTGGGTTAGAGATATTTGCTACATTGTATATGGCATGCCAACTGCACCATTCATTTGCTCTAATAGATCAGTCCTACCTGCTCTCTCAACCTCTCTATAACATTGGTAGACTGGTGGCACCTGGTCCTTTGTTTAGTTGGTAGGCCTTGCCTTTTTTTTGTTTTGTTTTGTTTTTTGTTGTTCTTGGATGTTTTTGTTTTTGTTTTTTTGCCTTTGTTTTTTGTTTTTTTTTAAGGAACAAATAAACAAGAGAGAGATAGAAAGGATAACCGAACGCATACGAGGAATGTCTACAATACTTGTGGGGATTTTCAAAGTACTCACTTTCATAATTGTTGGATTGTTATTTGTTGATCACATTATTGCCATAAGTATTGATAGCCATAATGACGAGTTCGTTCATTTTGCATTTTTGGAAGAAAAATGATAATATTTTTTTTTTAAAAAATCTTTTTCTAACAAATAAAAAAATATTAGCATCTTTAATTGATTTGCATTTGTATCTCAATAATAAAGCTAGTTTGTCAGCAACTACTATAAAAAGATAGAACTAAAATTAGTTTTGACTTCTTTATTAACTAGGTAATTTCTTATAATTGTTAGAATATTTTGTAAAAAAAAAAAATTGCATATTTTGGTAATTCTTAAACTTCTTTCTTCTTAAAAAAAAAAAAAAAAGGAATAACACGAATAATGATATTGATACTTGGGCTGGGCCTAGGCCAAGAGTTTCCTATAAGGACGGGGGCAAGTCGAGAGACCATCTTGGTTCAGGACTGGGAAACTCCATTCACACCGTAAAAAAATGGAAACTATCATGACAAAAAAAAATGGAAACTATAATTACTTTTTCTAAATCAAAGACACCTGCTCCTATATAAATAGAAGACAAAAGCTCTAAATTTCAATCACAAAAAACACCCTCGAGAGAAGCGAGAGAGATACTGTCTGGAAAGATGGATTCAGGAGAGCAACTAAATGATCACAATCTCCATTCTGCAGCATTCAGTGCTTATGCACTTCTTTCTTCAGAAGACCCCCCACTCTGTGCTAATGGGTGTGGCTTCTTCGGATCACCCACGACCCGAAATCTCTGTTCCAAGTGCTACAAGGATTTTCTACGTCAAGAAGAGAAGGCCAAGAAAGATGATGATAATGAAGTTGGTGATGTTGTGAAAGGCATCTCTTCATTGAGTATTGCTGAAAGCATTGTTAATGGGGACAACTCCAAGACAAAGAGGAATAGGTGCATGGGCTGCAAGAAGCGAATCGGACTAACGGGTTTTCAGTGTCGATGTGGAGGTGTGTTCTGTGGTTTGCACCGACATCCGGAAGAACATTCTTGCGGGTTTGATCACAAGGCCAATGGTCGCAAGAATTTGAAAGAAGAAGATCTTGCTTGCAAGGGTGATAAACTGCAGAACAGGATCTAGTTTTTAAGGAGCATTGTCCTTTTCCATTCAAGGATCGATCGGTTCCAACACAATTTTTGAAGATCAATCGGTAGCCAATTTGTTTTTTATTGGTTTTTCTTCTCGTGTGGGTTTAGAATATCGGGTAGGCACATGTATTTAGTTCACAATTATCAGTTAAAAAATTGTAAATTCTTTTAGAATCCCTATGCTTATGATTTTTATAAATAGTTATTATTATTATTATTATTATTTGCTATTTTGCTTAAAAAAGGTAATAGCTCAATGATACGATCCAATAGTCATAACCCTTCAATGACAATTAATAAATTTTTTTAATTACTTATTGACTACGTATTCATAAAAATTCAAATATTAAATTTCTTAAAGATATAAAAGACATAAGAATTCAATGATTATTAATAATTATAGATATTGTAATCATTCCTGAATTTATAATGTTTAATTTTTGACTATAAATAGTGCAATATACTTTTTTTCCCCTTCTTTGAAAGTAGTATTTGTGTAGAATTAAGTAATACAAAATTTTGAGAGATGTAAATCTATATTTCTGTGCCATTGTAATGACTAATCTGGGTATTATCTGTTTGTAGAATTTCAAATTCAAAATTATTTAATTATTATAATATATGTGTGTGCGCACGCGTATTAATATATTCAAGACAACTAAACTTTTTGCCTAAGTAGGGATATTACATGTTTTGGAAATTAATAATGACAAAAGGTAGAGACGTAAGACATTAAACCAACAATATCAAATTTACATCAAACTCCAGCTACTACTTGTATTTACATCAAACCGGGTCATGGTCGTGGAGCTTTTTAGAAGTTGACTGATAATAATAGTAAGTATACCTAAATCCATTTAATTCACTGCCAAGGAATTCTAATTCATGCCAAATTTGTAACATTTAACCTCTATAAAAGGAAACACAAATATTAAACATATTATCAATCATCAAAGATCAAGAAAACAAAATTGGATTCAAAGTCTTATGAATTTGCACTAGGTGTGGCTTTTTTTTTTTTTGGAAGATCAGAGACTCGAAATCTTTGTTCAAAGTGCTACAAAGATCAGCCATGCAATCAACAAAACAACCTCGGACGACAAATTGTTCGAGTATGATATTTTGAATAAAACGAACATAGGGATGGGCTCTGAGTCTGATGTGGTCAAGAAGGAAGGATAGATGCATAAGTTATAGGAAGGTTGGACTGACTGGATTCCATTGTGGGTGAGGGCTTCTTTTTTGTGGGCCTCATCGAATGCCAGAACAACATTCTTCCACCTTCTTGCCACACAAAATCCGATTTGCAAGGGTGACAAACTCCAATATAGGATCTAGACTTTTCTCTCCGGTGATTGACAACCGCCATCAGCCAAGGAAAATCTCCATATGTTCATCCCATTGACCTCAAGAACCCCAATTCAGTCCGTACAATTCAACAAACAAATACATTGATCTATAAATACCCAAAAAGGATAAATACAAGTCCAATTGCCAGATCTCTGTAATTTTTTCTTGCAGCAATTTTGGGGTTTCGGGGAGATGGAGAAAGATGTTTGAGTTTGGGCAACTTGGAGATTTGGGCTTTGGGAGAGAGAGATTAAAAACACACATGCTTTCTGTGCAGGTTCCGAATTGATTTAGTGAAGTTTTCTGATTATATTACCACCGATAGGGGTGAGCTCAATAGAATCAACTTGGGTTTTAAGATGAACTCAACATAATGAATTTGGCCATTAAAATTTGGGCTGCATAATATATTAGGGGAGAACTAACTTTCCATCTAAAAGGATTCACCTTATATCTATCTATCTATCAATCTATCCATATCTCGTCTTAAATATTGAATTAGTTATATGATACTTAACATTTGATCGATGAAAGTCGATTCTCTACGGGTTTCAAAGTTTTGTGATTTTCTTCTTATTTCCTTCATTGCATACAATCAAATCTCAAATCTTCAAAACCCAATTTTGTTATAGATATAAACTTTCTCAGAAAACGAATGCAGTTGAAATTAAACAAAGAACCGAGTTCAATTTGAAGTAGAAATTAAAAAGAACAAGCGGGTTAGGTTTTTTCTTTGTTTAATTCAAGACGGCCACTCTATGGTTAAGGCTTACCTGCGATGGATGCGGTCGAAGAAGCTCTGAACAAGGTGGTGGCTAATGAATGGATTGAATATTGAGGCTTAGCAAAGGGTGCGTGTTTTTGTACGAGAGAGAGAGAGAGAGAGAGAGAGAGAGAGAGAGAGAGAGAGAGAAGAGAGAGAGAGAGAGAGAGAGAGAGCAAACATGAGCATTAACGGCTATGATCTCTTCTCCTTGAGTTCAAAGGTTCAGATTAAACGATGGGGGAAGAGGAATGGCTTTGATCAATTGGTGGTCTTAATTGAAAATGACTCTTTAAATTAAAGTTGCGAGACCAATCGAAGTGAGGATCATTGAAAATGTTGGGCGTTGATTGCGAGCAAAGGCTGAAGTGGAACCCAAAATTGAGTTGATTTGACCAAATGTGTATGGTGGACAATTTTGATATTTTATTCAGTTACGTTGATCATGTTTCATGCCAATGACTTTTAAGGGGTAAAACCTAATTTCTAAAAATAAAGGTCGTAAAGTGTAATTTGGGGATAGTTATTGTAGTTTGCTGGAATTTCTTGATTAAACTTCGTGCAATTTTAATGAAATAAAAAATTAGAGTGATTGATCATTGCTAGACTACAAACACAATCTTTTATATAAAAATGGGTTGAGCATTCACAAAGGACAATAAATGGGTTGATTCAAAAAATATGGGTCCAAGTAAAATCGTGGAGGCCAATAGAAGATGATGAACAGGAGACTCGGATACCTTTATACTTAATCAGGTCGGGAGTTCGACTCTCTCTGAATACGAAAAAAACAATTTTAGGAGACCCATTCTCACAAAGTAGGACCTGTAACGGTCGATCCAGATTAATCGAGATAAAATTCAGGATATTGGGTAGTGACCAAACTAAGGTATCAAAAAAAAAAAAAAGAATTCCCTAATTCAAGCCATGGATAATTGAAAAAAAATCAAGCAAATAAGACGTAATTGCAAGGAAATCTTCAAAGTTCAACTTTATGTTTCATTTTATTTTGATTCTATAGATAATATTTTCATAAAAATTCTGTTTTAATTAGTTTTTATATTTTTGAATAGACAATATTTTTAGGAAATTGAGTTTTCAACGAAAAGTTCAACACTATGTTTCTATTTTATTTAGATTCTAAATCTCTGTTAGATAATAATTTAGAAAATTGACTTTTCAACGAAAAGTTTCATAATTTTGGCCCATACAAAAGCTTTTTCTAGCGATAAAAGACAAAAAAGAAAAAAAAAAAAAAAAAAGAGGATGGGCATGGGAACTGCTTGGCTCGAAACTCAGAATCTGGGCCTGAAGGCCCAACTCTATGCCGCATCCAAAACTTATATTAATCTCGATTCAAAGTGCCAGAAAGATCTGCTCAGGAAGGAAGAGGCATATGAGACCAAATTCTTTTAAGTTGAATGATCAAGTATTATATTTCTTAACCAGAGTTTCAAGTTCGAGTCTTGAAAATGATGAAAAATTATTTAAGAGAGCTAACCCCTAAAATGGGTCCCACAGTACTCGAACCGGATTAGTCAGACAAAATCTGGATACCAGTGATGAAAATCAAAAAAAGAAGAAACATGTCCCCAAGAGGACACAGTGATGGTCACAATATTTTTCTCCCGATCCTTAAATCTAGATTTGAATTCTTATATAACCCAAAGGCAAAAAAAAAGAAGAAGCATGTGAGGAAACTCAGAATCTGGGCCTGAAGGCCCAACTCTTTGCCGCATCCAACACTTGTATTAATCTCGATTCAAAGTGCCAGAAAGATCTGCTTCCGAAGGAAGAAGCATGTGAGAATTTGATTCTCAACAAGACAACCTCGGACGATAAATTGTTCTGAGTTTGATGTTTCTAATAAAACCAACGTAGGGGTTGGTTCTGTTACAAATACTAAGGTTGTCAACAAGAATAGATGCACAAACTGTAACAATAAGGCTGGACTGACCGGATTCGAGTGTAGGTGTGGGAATGTGTTTTTGTGGAAGAACAACATTCTTGCGCCTTTGATTTCAAGACCGGTGGTCGCAGACTCTTGCCAAACAAAATCCGGGTGCAAGGGTGACAAACTCCAATTTATGATCTAGAGTTTTCTGTTAAGTTTAGATGTCATGGATTCTACAGACTTTCCTTTATTGTTTGGTTATTATTATTATTTTTTTTTTTTAACAAATGAATTTGATATTGAAGTGGATTTTTCTTAATTCTGGACCCATTTTTTAGATCTAAATAATTAGATTATATATGTTACACACACACATATAGATTAATCAATATTCACAGAGCCAACTTGATCCAAAAACCAGCGAGATTTGATTCTAAAATTCTTAATACCATTTTAAATGTTTTTATCAACTAAACTATTAGTATAAATCAATGAAAATTTCAAAGTGGATTTGCTGGTGGGTTGTATCCACCTACCTTCATTTTTCTTTTTATTGTATAAAAATTTAAATTTAAAATCGTCAAACTAGAGAAGAATGATTTATACCACTAAACTGTCTCTTTAGGAACACCCACCTACCTTCTTACACACATGAAAACTACTACACAAAGATTTGACGAAAGCAAGCCTTTTTTCCTTGAGGGATGACTTGCCACAAAAATTGAAGAGAGAGGGTGAGTGAAAAAAAAAGAAAAGAAAGTGGGCAATTCAATCATGAGATGGATCTAGCAATTAAAGCCTTGGTCCATTCTTACTCCTGAAAAGTGAAGCTCGAACTAACAATTTGGACCACAGCCCTTGGGCGCTAGGTCATCAGTGAAAATTACGTAAAACTGGAAAACAAATAGCCTTATAATAAGGGCCACACACCACGATAACTCTTATGTAGGGGCCTCATTCAAGAGCTACCTTATCAATCTTTCTCCATGGAAAAATACCCCATTTTCATTCCGGAATTTTCAAGGAGATGCTTATGCAGGACTCTTCGATTAATGAATTATAATTCAATTGATATTGTCCTGTTTTCCCATTAAAGATTTTGAATTCGAATTTTGACCGGTGGGGGACAAAAATGTAGAACCCTTCTCAAGGAAAGTGCACTCCATATTTTTACTTTTATTCATTTTTTTTTTAATTTCCACCATTATTAATATTTACGTGATCAATGATTGTAAAATAAATCTGAATTTAATTAGGATCGCGGACCATCAAAATAAAATAATTATTTCATTCTATAAGAATTAAATTATTTATAGTATCACTAATAAACGTCGCTATAACTTGTAAAGAGCCTCCGATGTATTTCCTCAACAATGGAGGCGATGTGGTCACCGCTAATCTAATTAAAGACAAATAATTGATCCGGCAAACATCATATTCATGATTTAAGTTTCAACAAAGACGTATTTGGATTGAATTTCAAATGTCGAGATTGAGCTATATGCAGGAAAATCTGTGACACATCAATTACATATATGTATACACATCATCCTAAACTACAGTTTGTACAAGTTAGAGATTTTATATTGTTCGTGGCATTGATGAATAATAGTGACCAATAAGAAAAAGCCTAGGACCGTATAAGAATCTTAATATCTCAAAACCTGAAATTTGTTTATTATTATTATTATTATTATTATTTTGCTGTATGAATTGTTGTTTGAAATCATATTTTGATTAATCCGATTAGAATATTACCGATCCTAATTTATAAAAAATTCTCGTAATATAATTTTTTTTATTTTCAAATTTTGAACTTAAAATTTAATTAACTGATTGTTTGTCGATGAATTTTGTTTATTATGAGTAGCAGCATAGGACACACACACACATATTAAAAAATAAATCTAGGATTGAAAAATTGAGTGGTTTGCTAAATTTTAGAATATAGAAATGGAGTAATAGGCTTTATACAATGATGTGATAGCAATAAAACGTGGCCTTTTCTGTCTCCAGAATCATTTCTCTCCTAGGACTTAATTAATCAACCAACCATCTTTAGATTGGAGGAAACTTAATTAATCAACCAACCATCTTTAGATTAGAGGAAACTTAATTAGTCAACCATCTTTAGATTCTTATTTAATAAATTAACAAGCCTTTTCCTTCTTAGTTCTTAGGCTAAATTCAATGCCTACGCATGCAGAAAGAGCAAGACAGTACATGAAAGATATTTAGATGAAGACGATCACATGGCTGAAAAATTTATGCACAAGGAATCCCACGACCAATTGCACTGAGGATTTTTTTTAATTATTATTTTAAAGAAATCGTTGCAGACATATATATTACCAAATACAGACCTGGGTTAGCAAAACAAACCTCATAGATCTGAAGCACTTTTTACAAAATAACATTCAAATATCAGATTAGAATAAGTAATCAGGAAGAAAAAAAAAAAAAAAAAAAGGACTCCTATAATTTAACCAGCATTTTCCAACTTGACCAACCCATTATTCAAGTGGGTGCACTCAAACAAGGCCTTAGCATCCATCTCCCTCTCAAATCTCCAAATATAATTCAGACCCACCAGCAATTCAGTGATTGCAGCCTCGGTCTTCTCCTTACTAGCAAAAAACAAAGTCTGCAAGAGAAGTACATTAGTCTTGGGCACCATGTTTTGGTGCTCAAAGCTTCTCTCACTTTGCCACTTGATCATATTATGTGCCAAGGGTGACAACCAACCCAATATTCTCCCCAGTGCATCTCTCCACTCTCCGGCTAGCACTGGATCTGTAGCGGAAAACCCAATACCTTTCAACCTAGCCCTCAAGGATGACCTTATACTACTAGGCAACGCTGCGTAGAGATCGTCCCTTGCATCAATTCCAACTAGATGTGGTGATTTGATCATCTTCTCCATTACTATGATCAAGTTTGCGTAGTGCAAGGCCAGAGCGGCCGACCCCAGAGTCGTTGCAGATGGCTCTAGTAGCTTTGAGTTCGTTTCAAAGAAGGAAAACTCGTTACTACTTTTACTGTTATCTACTACCATAACATGTTTTATAACCTCCGAGTCGGGGCTGCTAGCCTTTAGCGGCCCTGAGACAAAAGGACTAGGAAGTGGAGGAGGGTTCTGATCAGATGGGTGTACCATAGCGGAAGCTGATAGACTTCTTGGAAGGGAAGCCGCATAGAGACCTTGACTGAATCCGAAAACATGTTTGATTCTTGCCAAAACTGTAAATGATGATTTGGAAAGCAAAGAAACCACAGTATCGAAACTTCGACTCCATAGAGAGCTCTCTTTGAGATACTTGACCTCTTGCTTTTGCCACAATATCTTTTGTTGGAGATCAATCATCTTCTTTTGCTCTTTGATAGAATATTGCTCCTTGTGCTTTTGCTTATTATGATCACAAAGGACTAATTTTCTCAAGCTGTTCTCGAGCGTGCTTAACTCATCCATTTCTTTATGAAGAGATGATGTTAAGGATATGTATCGATCCATTTTCTTTTTTTTCGCTTCCATTTCCTTACAACTCCAAACCCAATTATGAATATCGCGACCGTTGTTGGCGAATTCTTCAAAAACACTGTCAAAGGAGCGGAAATTCGAGTCTTCACAACGTTTGCTTATACGGGAGATGGACTTAGCGATGAGTCTGAGGTTTTCGATTATTTCTGCGCATGCGAGGTTGAGGAGGAAGGACTCGTCGCTCGAGACAATCTTTCGGACTCCTTCAAGAGAGATGGAGTCGTTTTTGAGACGGATAATGTTCTTGTCGGAGAGAGATTGCCACAGGTGGATAATCTTGGACATCAAACCTGCGACCTCGAAGGCTAAAACTCCGACGTTCGATTTTCTCGTCTTCGTGTTTTCGAAGCTGCTTGAGATTGCAGTTTTTAGTTTTACAATCCATGTCTCTAGAGCCATGGAAAGAGAACAAGAAGAAGAATGATTGTGTAGTGTGGTGGTTAGCGATCAGCTGGTGGTGTTTGTAATTAAGTTTGAGAGAGAGAGAGAGAGAGAGAGAGGAAATAATTGAGAGAGTGGGCGTTTGCAGGGATAAGGATAAACGGGAAGGAGTTTGAAGTTGCAGTTGGGAGGCTCGTGGGATGTTTAAAGCTTTACAAACCAGTCTAATAAGAAAAAACCAGATGAGAGAGAGAGAGATTTATATGAAGTTAAAGCGCGTGGTACTTCGAATGTCTAACACGGGAACTTGTCTTACGTTTGTTGTAATTCCAATCGCCTAGAGAGCATGTAGGTCCGAATTAGCTTTTTAATTGTCTTTCTCTCCTCTCCATGTCACTCAGCTCAACCCCCCACCTTATTATTATTTTTTTCCTCTCCCGCTTCTGAAACCTACGGAGTTCAATTAATCCAAAAGAAATGCTATTATTTTTCATAATTATCAATCTTAAATTCTTATCAATATTTTTTTTATATAATTTAAATTGTTCAATAATCAGAGATGATGAGAGAGAAAACAAAAATCCCAAAAACTTTCTAGAATTTCTTCATGGAATGTGATATGAGATCAAACAATTGATCACCCAGTTGTAGGTGGATTGTAACAAGACTGTCGACCCTTTTCCAATTTAAAAACACCCAATTGATAAGGTGGGAACAAATTTTCACTTTTCAAAGAGAAAGGTTCATATAAAAAAATTCAATATGGTAAAGCATTTTCCTCCCTTTGTATGTTTTAGGCATCAAAAAATTGGAAGAGCTCGTGATTCTCATGATCAACATACAGTCAACTTCATGATTATATAAAATATATACATACACATTGGAAATATATAAGTTAATAGTGTTTGGGGACCAGACCAGCATCAAACATGCAGTAGTTTAAAATATGGAAACCCAACCACTAGCTGTTATCATGTCAACACTTGCCTCTTTTTTAGTTGTAAACAATTTTGATTGTTAGTTGAGACAATTGAACATTTTTCTGAATGGTCTCGACCGTACGATCAAACCAATAATCTATCATCTCTCTTTCCATTGCCTGCGCTTTCTTTTGCTTAGGACACACAAGGGTTTGTATAACATAGGGTTATGTCATGGGTGTATAACATAGGGATGTTAATTTTTTTTTTTTTTTTTTTTTAAGTTCATGGATTCAGACTTATATATAATAAGGTAATTTTGTTTATACGATCGTTAAATGAATCAGAATTATTAAAATTCAGACCTATTTTATTGAAGGAAGCAATGAGATATATAATCACCACACCATGTTTGTTTATTCCATAATTATTAAATTTTGGATGCTATTTTACTAATTTTGGAAGTAATATCATGGAATAAAGAATAATGTGAGGGATTTCCAAACAACCCAAAAATCAAATAGAAAAGTTTTACGAGTCATATCACTTTAACAGTTTTTAATTTTTTGAGTTGATATGAAAAATATTTTGGCTAATTCAAAATTACTTTAATATAAAGGGTATTAATTTTTGATTGATATGGACTATTAGATAGGATTAATTAAAGTAATTTGGCTATGGACTCTTTTGATTAATATAGTATTATAATTGGAAATCATAGCAAATTTAGTTAATGAAAATCCATCAAAATTTTATAATTAGAAACTTGTAAGCTAAAACATAGTCACTATTTACATGGTTCTTAAAGAGAGAGAGGGAAAAAAAAAAAGGAATTATAGTATTAGCGGAACGCGTTAATGTGATTAATAAAAAAAAGAAAATAAGGAGATTATTTTTCATGCGAGTTTAGAAAATAAAAGGTTATGAATATTCTAGTTTTGCAGTAGAAAGTTGAGAGGGTGCTTAATTAATTAATCTTAAATCCTCGGAGTGGGACATTCTGATGATTAGCCGCAGGTCTTTTTCCAAGATAATTAACCTTAACCACCCTATTGTTCGTATTATAAGCATTCTTTCCTCCATCCAATATCTTCTTTACATTCTAAATTTTGGGTACAAGCATGATTTGTTTGCTTTTTAAGTTTCTATCCAGTAGGACCATCTGAAAAAGTGAATTATTATTATTATTATTATTATTAAAAATAGGAAAGGAGAATCACCAAGTACCCACAAAACCATTTTTTCTTTTTCATTGTTCATGGTGTAAGTTGGTTGAATTTCTTACAGAACTCTCCCCTGCCATTTGTGAACCCCATCACCTTGTGGAAGGACAAGGGGATCGATCGCCCTTTTATAATCTTTAAAAATATCCTTTACGTATGAGGTTTTTAAAGATTAATTATCGAAACCCTTCAAAATTTTTAATTATTTTATTATATTAAAATTCCAATATAATTTATCTCCTGAAAAAAAAATTGGAACTGCCACTCATCATAAGAACCTTGATGAAATATACCATCTCTCTTTTGGATGTGAGTTAGCTTCAATAATAACCTAGGTCCAAGTTGGTAAATTGAGAGAGAGAGAGAGAGAGAGAGAGAGCATTTTTCCATTGTAGTTGTAACCATTGGTAGGTAAAAAATCTCAATTTGGAGAAGTGGAGATATTTGGTGGAAATAGTGTAAGGCATACAATTGGGGAAAATGAGCAGCAGAGTTTGAATCTTGTGGTTAAAAGAAAAATAAGGGGAAAAAAATGAAATGAATTTGGGGGGGAATATCAGAGGAATATTGGGAAACCCCACTCCCCACTCATTCACATCACATGGTTGGTGGGAATAGTGATGAGTTTTGGTGGATTTTGAGCTCATCAATTCAAAACAAAAAGGGTCATTTCAATAACATTAGGGTTTTATTATTTCTTTTCCATTATTTATGGAGAGAGGGTCTTACCATTATTATCTTTTTTTCCAGCCTGCCCTTCTTTACTGTTTGCTTTTTGCCTCCGAATCGAAGGGCAGTAAACTCCATCCTTGCTTACTTGTCGGCTAATGGTTAGGCAATCATCTCACATTTCTATATCTTGGTTTGAGTGCTTTTCCTGTAAAATCTTAATAAATTGGTATCCAGTTCTTATTTACTATACTTTCTTTCCCTCACCCTAGCACACCCCAAGGCATAATCCCTCCACATACTCATCACTCACCAAAGACAAAAGCAAAATAAAAAAAAATGGAAAAATTGAAAGGAAAACAAAATTGCTAGTTTCAAACTCTATGCCCAAATCATTTCCCATGTAACTACGTTGGAAACTTGAGCAAAATCATATGTTTAATATAATTAAAAAAAATGCATGTTCAAGTGCTTAGCCTTATCCTCATTCCCATGTGACAAGATCAAAAAGGATAGGCTAATATATCATAAGTCTTATTAATCAATCTTATTAGATTACTGGCTGGCATGTGAAGGGTTCATTTAATATATGAAGGTGCATTTGGTGAATTGAATGAGGAGATCAAAACATGCTGGTCTGGTAAGCTACTTCCCTGGGACAGTAAATTGGGAAGGGAAGCCTCCCCCGCCGCAATCAATTTTAATTAATGAAGGGTTTGTTCATCCTCATGGTAGAAATGCTTGCAGCCACTTGTCATGCATCCGTACATGTATAGCGATCCCGACAGCTATTTAGAAATTCTAAATAACATATGTGGTTGTAATTAACCCGCATATGAATTATGTTAATAAGGTCAAAAAGGGTACCATTCAAAGCATGGCCTGGATTCCTAGCTGGCAATTTTTATGGTTAGTCAACCCACTTAGATCTAAATCTAAGGTCAACTTGCTTGCAAATCTCAATGCTAGCATGTTATATTTCTTATGAATGTATATATTATATTAGCCCATAATTGGATTAATGAATAAAATAATTATATTTTTTAATTAATTTTTAGATTCAAAAGTTAAAAATGAAAAATATTACGTTAATAGAGCTCTTCTTTAATTAGATCTAATAACACTCGAATCAAATTAGTTTTCTATCCAAACTTTAATGACTTCGAGTTCACACGAATCCATAGAACATGAAAATGAGAACCTATGTTACTGCGAGGTACTTCTATAGGTTCATGCCCAATAAGAATAATCATTGATCAAGTGTGACATATAATCAAGTGTTTCGCGCATGCGAGCAAATTCTAAATAGAGCCCTATATTTAGATAGGCTTATCTTAAGAAAATCTTTTCCAAAATTTCAATAATTTCTCAAAGGGGAAATCATGAACGACAAGGCTATTATCCTTGATAATGGAGAGTGATGCATCCCCCTATCCACAAAATAGACACTCGCATGATTTCACTACCAGCAAAAACAATGTCTTTTTCACCTTTACCCCAAAAGAACGAACAAGAGATCATGAAAATGGAGACACACACCACTGAGAACCTCATGTGGTCAAACTTTGTGATAAGATCGATATGGGGCTTCATGTTGAGCAAATTTTGTCAGCTTGTCCACTGAGACATGGAGGTGTGTATATATATATATATTCATCATGACTTGAAAAAGCAATTTCATCGATGCGTCTTCCTCTAAAGAAATTGAAGTAGTTTGCATATATTGAAATGATTGCTTATATTTGTTAGCCCAGCCTGCCAGAATATGCATAACAGAGAGTTTAACATAAATCTTTATTTTACTAAACTAGTTGTAACATAAATTACAAGTGTGGCATTTTAGGGTCGCATAAGAGTGGGTGGTGAGAGTAGTGAATTGGGTAATCCTTTTTTTTTTTTAAAAAAAAAAAAAAAGAAAAGGAATCTATTGTCATTTTTTTCGGGGAAAAAAATGTTTGAAAGATTTACTTCAGATAAGTACATAAAAGTACTTAATTTTTTTTTTTCAGATGAGATTTTTGTTGACAGATGGCATGAAAAGGATTGTTTTTCAAATGAGGGTTTCCTTGCTTTTTCTTTTTCTTCTTGGCCTGCCATTACCTTTTTAGTATAAGGGGCAAGAGCTCTTAACCAAAGACTATCCTTTCATTGTGTAGGTTAGTTGACCCAGGCCAACATGCCCACTATAACCAGGACCCCTACACGGAGACCTTGAAGAAATGAAAGGCTCTCTTTTCATGTTAAAAAGCATAATCAAATTGCCTCTCTCTCTCTCTCTCTCTCTCTCTCTCTCTCTTTCTTGTTGGGGGGACCTAAGTGTGCATTACTGGGTTCCCACTATTTAAGTGCTTTAGAATTTTGAGACTCCGAAAAAGGGATTTACGAGAGATAGGAAAAATCAAAAGAAGGGGGGGGGAACACCTTGCGCGTGAGATAAGACAATCTATGGCCTCTCATTCATCGCAACGGAAGGGGTTTTTGTTTCACTTTTACAGGACTTTCCTCAAAGCAAATGGTCCCAAATCCTTCACCCTTATATTCTCTACACAAATAGAGCACCCCACTCTCTCTCTCTCTCTCATCTATTTATCCGGCTCTTTCTTCTTCCCCTTACTCCCCATCCCCACTGATTATGTATCCGCACGTGTGCCATAATCATTGTATGTAAGCCCTTGGACCCAATTATTCGATCCCCACACACGTGCATCTGAGACCTTGGAAAATTTTCTTCCCTTAACCTAAGTAGATTTTTATGCCAACTCGGCTTTGACAGAGAATAAAATTTCCACCGGGCCCAAGCATCAGAAGATCATGGACGGATCCAATGTTTTTTTTTTTTTTTTTGGTACATGGAAGGAGAAGCAAAACAAAGAAAAGAAACTAAAACCACCACAACAACGAGGGCAAAAACCTAGAGAGAGACGAGACTCAAACTAGCGCCAAGTAAGCTACTAGATGCAATCAGACCTTCTTTCGCCTTCTGGACCAAGCAACTCCCGCAGCCTCAAGCAGCAGCAGGGGAATCACTTCAGGCGGAGGCATGCTATTTTCAACCAGACCAGATTTGGCATTCTTACCCAGTTCCACAAGTTTATCCGCACACTTGTTTGCTTCTCTATAGATGTGCTGAATTTTCAGAACACGAAGATCCCGCATGAGATGTCTGCAGTCTTGAAGGATGTTCCACCAAGGATGGTTATCACCCACTCCTTCATTCACCGCAGCTGTCACATTTAGAGAGTCACACTCGACCTCCAACACCTGAAACTCTCGATCCTTGGCGATCCTTAGACCCTCCCTTAACGCCCATAATTCAGCGAGATCCCCACCTGCAGATCCCACGTTTGCCCAAAAACCATGCAGCCATTCACCTCGGCAATTTCTGAATAGCCCTCCTGCACCTGCCTGCTTCCCCGAAAGAGTTGCTCCCCCATCCACGTTTAGCTTGATTTTGCCTTCTGGAGGCTTCGACCAAGCAACCAGAAAAACTGCCTTCCCTCCTGACTCCCTGTGCAGTCTATTGGAGATGATTTCGATTAAGTCAAGTGTTCTACTGGCGACCTGAGAAGGCGGCTCAAGCTTCTGCTGGAAGAAGCCACTGCACCTAGACTTCCAAACTGCCCAAATAGTCAGCCCAAAGCCTATCCCTTCATCAACGCTGTCTCTCCCAAAGTGAAGCTGATGTTCCCTTGTCGCACCCTTCTTGAGCCACTCCCTTCCGGCATCAGTCCAAAAACTTGCTGCAGAATCTATGTTGTGCACAAGGTGACCCCAAATACTAGAAGCATGGGGGCAATCACGCAGAGCATGCTCAAGAGACTCTTCTTCCAGTCTGCAGAGCTCACAAACGTGATCATTCACCACTCTCCTCTTATAAAGCTCTGACTTTGTCAACACTTTGGCATTTGCCGCCATCCACAAGAAAAACTTAACCCTCTCAGGATTTTTGGATTTCCAAACCCAACTCCAGTCCTCGTCAATCCGCTGTTGAGACCCCCGTAGCTTCTTCTGAATCCAATACGCTGTTAAGTTTCGAGGGGTCCGACTTGCAGATTTTCAGGATTTTATTTTATTTTATTCTTTTGTTTAAAAATTATTGAACAATATAAATAACGCAGTTAACCAAAATAACTTCAAATACAAAATATTATAAGAGAATTACGGCCGTTCGATCATGTGATGACCAAAGTCAAAGAGGTAGAGACACAAAACAATACATTATCATAATTCAGAAGATAAGACCCCATTAATCATTACTTCACCAGGAAACACACTAGTCATGTCATTTCGTTGGGTCTTTTTGAACATTCCAGAGATAAACCCACATAGAAAAGAAGCTGATTCCAACATTTTTCTCCACTTTTTCTTCCATAATTAATTTCAAGTTTAAATTCAATTGAACAAATTTATGACCTCATAGCGACACATGTTGGTTTATCAGGGCTTTATTTCAATGAAAGCAGATTGCAGCAGACCCGATGCGTGAAAAGCCCATGAGTCATTGAAAAGAGGAATCTGAGTCATTATGGCATCTTAATCATCATTCCTAAGCAACAGTCGGGCCTAAAATCTTACAATCTTCACGACTAACAGTTGGCCGGCAAACATTGCCCTGTCCCAGTATTTACCTACAAGAAATTGATTTACAACAATTATTCAAGTTCTATATAGTGCTAACACACATTAAAAGAAGCATATGGTAGAAACCGGTAAGAGGCAAAGTTTCTACCAATTGCCGCACAGATCATTTATCATTATGTTTACGGGGTAATACTACTTGAGAGTGAATGTGCCGGCTCTTACTGGTCCAATTCACAAGGTTGCCTGTTCTCTCCGGGAACTTCACCTTGTAATCGATAAGTACCAGAGGTAGATACAACAACTAAATGGTGAGAACATAATGCGGTATAACAATGGGTAAATCATCGAGTGAAGCTTTCTTGGTTGGCAGTGGACGGGTAGCAATAATGTAACATGCTTTTTGCAGGATGAAAGTCCATAAATTGATAAGGCAGGGCAAGACACGGCAATTCACTTTGAATCCTTGACTCCACCCTTCCAATAGACAAGCACATGCAGATGCCGAAGTACTCACAAGAAGCTTGTTCCCAAAGACAGATCATTTAAATTTGATAGGATTTGCATTCTTGTTGTTCCAATTTGGTGAGCAATCTCAAGCTGCTGCTCTATTCGGAGCATGTCATAACTGCCAAAAGGAAAAATACAAGATAAGTGTAAAGAGAGATAATTATGTTGGGATAAATACCTAGTCAAAATGAAATTGGCGTCCCACATGCAGGGATAACAGTTTCATTCACAAAATGCCAGAGGTCTTCTCAATGCTAAGTTTCAAATCCACGAAACCTCCTTTTATGGAATCAGGAAAACGAATATGCTGTCCTAGACAAAATATGACTACTATTCCTAGTTGAGACATCATGCTTCTGCCATGATTAGTTCTAAGGGGCAGAGCAAAATTGCGGCAGACATAAACTACGGCATTTGGACATTCTTCGGCAAGAATCTGTAAGGCTAAAACTGTGCATAGCAAACTGTAGCCACAGAGCTTGAAAACCTCTGATCCAACAGAAAAGCACTTGACAATGTGAATTCAACCAAAGAGAACTGCATGTACTACTATTGTGGTGTCATGATAATTTCTTTCTGACACAATACAAAGTTTCAGGATGAAAGAATATACAGCTTCACATTTACAATCAACACCTCTTACTCATGGAGAGCACTTAAAAACAAGATGGAACAGATAATTGGAGCAAGCAGTCAATACAATTAAAGACTGGATAATTGGCAATCTTGAATGAAATTTTCCACTAGTCACGTTCCGATTACATTCTCCCTAGTTTGATATTCACTGACGAGCAGAGCAGAAAGGAAAACAAGAAAAGGCATCCAACTACTCTTAGACAAGGACAGGATAATCCTTAATCCTTCCTACGTTACAGTTATTAGATGCCTGATTATAAGTATAGCCAAAACATGAACCTTTTCTCCTAGCAGGTGCCAATCATTTGGGCATGGATCTAATTTCTCAATCTTTTTGTACCTTAATTTTTTCACATATCAAGCTATCAAGAACAGAATGCAGGTATAACGTCATATTAGCAGATTTTCACGTTTTGGCACCAAAGAATGATGCCTATCCAAGGGATTGGATAACAAAGTACCCATTTTCTTTCATGCATTTTCACTAAAATATGTGATACAGGTGCATAATACTCACCCACTCACCCACACACCCCCACACAAGCATAGAAACCACCACAATGTACAATGGCTTCACAGTGAGTTCGAATAATTGGTTAATTGTAGTTGCAACAGTAGTTGTGGTAACAGTTGTGGCTCCAACTATGTCGGACATAGCAGTTATGTAGGCACACTAACGGACCTTTAGGGTTGAAAAGGCATCATGTGATCCAGCCATTTCACTTGATATCTTTTCTTTACTAATTTTTTGTTTTCCCCCCGCGCGGGGGGGTTTAAGGGTTGTTACGGATTAATGGAGTACAATTAAACAGATCATATTTGAGGTATCAGACAACATTCAGAAAACATAATGACAGAACTTACTGGGAAAGCAGCTCACAATCAACCATGCTATCAGGGCCAGGCCGATGAGCCTTTCCGTTTGACTTGAACTGCCGGAAAGATCTTGGATTAAGTCCAGCAACATGGGAAACGGCATCAACAAGCTTCTTCTGTAGTGACTGTAGCCTTCGGAATGTGAGTTCATCCAGAGGAGCAATGCAACCAATGCTACCATCCAGGGTACCAAACAACAATGCAAATCTATTGGTTTTATCCATGACTTGAGTTGAACCACTTCGATCAGATAAAGTTGGAAGCATTTGCAATCGTAAGAACTTTGTTATGTGGGCACCAGCATGAAACTCGGCCCTAGAAAGAAGCTTCTGACCTTTCCAACTTTCCAACATTTTTGGTGCATAATAAAATATCTGTTTTTATTGCAGGTATGACAATCATCAGAATTAAGAGAAAGCGGCAACATATGGAAATTCAACAGAAGACACTACAACAGTGACAATCATCACTTGCAGTTTTTTCTGCAATAATTTATTTATCTCAGCAGATAATCTACCCACCAAAATACAATATGAATTTGTAGACAAGGTGACAACCTGAATGTTCTTTTGCTCATCTGAAACTGTGAGACTCAGTGTGCTCCCATCAATCAAAAACTCTGTTGCAAAACAATCAAGTGAACCAAAATCCTTTGCCAAAAGACTGAGTTGGGCACCCTGTTCCTTCCAACTTAAAAAGTATATGCTCTTGTGAACATCACCAAGTAGGATAAAATTCTTGACCTGTCAAAGTTAATTTGACCATTACTACATACATCAGCATCAAAAAATGAACAGTGTTGTATATCACAAGTGCAACAGACATGCAAGCATGCATAGTTAAGTTGGGACATGCTTGCAAAGGGAAGCAGATCATGTAAAATAATCATCACCTACAAGTTGTATCAAGCACCATAAATCTCTCACAAAAAGATTCTACTTAGAACCTCTTCAGGATAACATAGTAATACTACACAAGATACTAGATATAATATCCCATTTTGTGCTGCAGGACATGACATCACGACTCTTGTTAGCAGGTAAACAGTCAATGCATTGTCACTGTGTGAGCAACCATTAGACTGATGGCAGGGCACATATTACATTGTACAACCACGTGCACAGTTCCATCAAACCCATGTTATACAAGTAACAAAATTAATAAATAAATACAGGCATAGTTTTCAAGCAATTAAAAAGCATACATGAGTCATGGAGATATACTTACAATATTTAAGCTTACAACATACAGTGGTGGAGCATCAAAAAAGGCTACACCATTCAACTCACTACCAGTCCATTTGTGCAATATAATCTTAGGGCCAGAAGATATTAACAAATGTCCCTGAAGCGAAGCTACAGCAGATATAGCACCCTTTAATTCCTTGGAGTAAACCTCTGAAACCTGATGACGACAACCAAATTAAAAACCAAAAATGATGCTAAAATGAAATCTTTGAAAAAGTATCAGTAAGGTTCATATGGTCTCAGAATACCATATTTTGAGAAGCATCAGTGCCTTTTCCCACGGAAAATAAAAGCACACGTCCCCTTGCAGCAACATCCTCCCCTTGCACGTATGCAGTCCCAATGGCCAGGAGTGTTTCATTTTCTTCTGTGATAGAATTCTGTAACGAAAGAGGACATGCAAAATTAGGCCTTAGAACAAACAAAGCGACATCTTAATTTCCGATTGCACTGCCTCCAAAAAAAAAAAAAGGAAAAAGAAGTGAACAATACAAGGAGAGAGTTATTGGAACTAGACTTACAAACAGGGTAACCACACGCACAGTTAGTGCATTTTCAGAACTCTGCATAGGAATGGTAGCCTTAGTTTGCCAAGGGCCACCAGACTTTTCTGGTTCCATGATTCGAACCTCAAACTCTTGGACTGCGTAGGTGCGGTGCAATTCATCAGAGTTCAAGTTATCATGTTCATTTTGATGGCCACCTTCTTGATCCACTAAAGATGAAAGAACTTGATTGATGGGCTTAAGAACCTGGAAATGAGAATAAGCAGAACAAGCTTCAAAATTTGATGAGAAAAATTAAATTCATAAGCAAATAAAATTTCTTGACATTCCCAGTTTTACATTAACCGAATTCCTATTGCTGCCGCAGTTATTCAAATAATTGCCTTAATAAGTTGGACGCCTCAATGTTGGATCCAACAAACAAGTACAGACATTGCTGTGACATGCAGATGTTACAAATTGCTAACATAATTTATCTACTGTAGTTAATAGCGAGACATACTAGGGATTTCTCAGTTTAAATTTGCATAATCTCAATGGACAATACTAATCACTTGACCACCATTTGGTCAATTAACAAAATTCCTTTTTCAAAAGGATAATGTAAAAAAATTCTTAAGAGTGCACAAAAAAGGGGACTGCATGTTGTTCCATATCCAATTCAAATACAAATAATCTCTCTCTCCTTCCAAGAAACCAAAGCAAGATTTTACAACAGAAAAATGGACATCAAAAAAGATGTCATATTGCTTCAACTTAAAACACAAAATCTTGGGGAAATTAAGAAGCAAATAATACAAGAAGATAAGTTTCTAACACAGATAAAAACTGATATTTTGTTCAGTATTTGAATATATTATTAGTGTGACCACTAATGAAAGAATGTAGGTCCTACATTGTATAGGAAGAAGTTGATTACAAACAAAGTTATAAAGGAAGCAGAAAAGATATCAAAAAGGGAAAATGCTATGTCATCCACCCAAGAAGAGTTACAACATATGATCCAGACATCTTGACCAAAGGAAGCAACAAGTAGACTAAAAACAATTTGTATGTTCAAGAGCTAGTTATCCAAAAAAAAAAATCATTCTCTCTTTTCATTTGCTATGAGTAACATGCATCTAGAAAGCCACAAGAAACACCAGTGGAAACTTTTAGAAGTACTATCAATTAATGAGTTGTCATAGATGCGCAAAATGGCCTGCATGAACTACAAACCAAACTATTTGCCTGGACTGGATGCAAGAAAAAGGTAAAAGGAGTTACAACTCAGCCATATGACTTGGTGAAAGGCATTGTAAGAATGTTGAGTTTTATGCTTGGCCACCACGTCAACTAGCCAAAACAATTTCAGAGCTACAGAATTCTTAATGCGCAAGAGAAATTAGAGAAAAATCAAAAAAGGTTCACTCACAGGAACTGATACAATAAGTGGATACAAATTCTTCTCTGCAAAGTATGTTACTTGATGTGGAGTGCCCTTCAAAGGGATCTGTACACAAATTCTAAATAAGCACTTTATGGCAAAAATGTGGTGTTTTGACTACATATTGAGAAAAAAGTAAAACCCACCTTCTGCACTGGCCAATAGTTGTCATAACTCAATACAGATGGTAGCTGGCATATTTTCAGGAAACCCTAGAAGTAAAAGATTTAATAATTAAACCAAAACCTCTGCCTCTGCCTCTTAAGAAATTGAAAAGGAGAGAGTGGATTATATTTAAACCTGAGAAGTAACATATATGAGGCCATGATTGCAATTCACATTGTGCAGAACGGTGAAGGCGACAATAGATCCATCACAAAGCTGCAAGGAAATAAACAGACTTCAGATGAATATAGCATGCTGCTTACAGAAAGTTATTCAGATCACCAAAAATAAATAAATAAATAAATAAAATCAGCAAACATATCTTAACATATTCCGATAAGAACCTAAAAAAAGATGTGTCCAAGAGGATTCAAAGAAGCTAAACAGATAAAAACCGATGGGGTTAAAATAAAAATAAAAAAAAAGGCACCTGTATAGCATAACATATATGAAGCTAATCTATGAACTCGCCAAAGAGGAGACACCCTGCCCCCACCTAGACAACAGAGCCAACTACTACAGATTTGTAAAGACAATTATGTATTCACCCGATGCAATGAGTTCTACATATTGTTCTTATTCTTAGGGGTAGTTGGATCCTCCTGTGCTTATTGGGAAAGACTTTTGGATGAGAGAAGAGATAAGTGGTTAGGTGTTGTTAAATAAGAAAGCACTCAAAAGAGAAAAGAGGAACCAAACTACCCCCAGTAATTTATTTCTTCTATTACCAAGAATAGTATAGTAACCTGTGGGTGAATTCTAAGCCGTTCTCTGAAAACCATGAACCAAGCTGGTCTTGATCCTGAAAGAAACAATCCTTGATTTCCCCCAACGTTCTTGAAGACTGCCATTCTTTGTCTAGAAGAAGAAATAGGTGTCTCCTCCCTTGTGTAAGTATCTAAGGGAGTACGAACGAATCTCAAATTTCTAAGCCTAGAAGCACTCGTGTTTGCAACACTCTGAGTAGAAATAGATTCATCCATTTTAGAAGCACTTTCTGGACCTTCGAATAAGTAAGCATGATAACACAGAATTGTTCCATCACTCAATATCCCAAACAAAAAAGGGCGGCTGTGGTGTCCGGACCATCTCTGCATGGCTAATTCCACAACCTTCATGCCCTCCATACTTTCTTTCCTGCCCTGGCCAGCCCCTTCTTCAGAATTCTGGTTGAAAACATTATCTTTGGATGGTTCATGAATGACAGTATCAACAAGGTGACTCTTTCCAGACATAAATTTATCCGCGGAGAAAACACTGTTGAATCCAGGCACATCAAATATTTCAAGGTCACCACTCTCATAACAAACAACACAGTATATATCACCCTGATCGTGTGATGCCCCATCAGCCCCATCAATGGCCTCATCTACACCAGTCGAAAGCCATGCATCAGTACTGGTCTTCCGCAACCATGGTTCAGGTCCTTTATCATGATATAGAGTACAGGCAGAAATTGATTTCTTTGAGCTTTCAAATACTGCCGGTACAGTTACAGAGACAGTGCAAGTTGAGGGATCTGAAAATCCAAATTCACATTAGTACAAGGAGGAAATATTAAATGCACTAGTATACGTGACTTCAATAACAGCATGTTAAAGATTCTCTTAAAATATAAACAAGAATCTAAAATAACAAAATTTGCAAGAGATGGATCTTCAGGATAAAATATAACTTGAAATTTGAAGGTTTAGTGGAATGACATCATGATCTTAAAGGGATAAGGCAGGCTATTTTGAATAGGAATAAATGAATAAAGGTGGCAGTGTGATATGACAATACAATGTTGAAAAGATGCATTGGTTCAATTTAAGTGAAAAAACTTTGAATGACATCATGATCTTAAAGGGACAAGACAGGCTATTTTGAATAGGAATAAATGAATAAAGGTGGGAGTGCGATATGACAATACAACGTTGAAAAGATGCACTGGTTCAATTTAAGTGAAAAAAATAGTCACCAATTGAGCCATACAAGCATACTAAAACATTATTAATCTCATATACAAACATAGAAAGCAGTTGCCTATATTTAAAAAAGAGACGTTACAGTGGAGAATTCCTAGAATCAAACTCAGACCATTTATAATGTACAAACCTCCAACAAGAAGCTGTATACTTCCATCCGTCATCCTTAGTAACACAAATGGATCACCTATAGAAACGGATGACACTGTAGAAGATTCTGTACTTGAACCAGGTTCAGAATTAGAAGATCCAAAGTTTAAATCTTGAGTCATGAAAGCACCATCAAGGATCCGCGCACCACGAGCATATACTTGGACAACTCGTCGCCTGAAATTAAGAAGAGAATGCCCGAAATATCATGTTTACTGCTGATTGTACATAAGCCCAATTTACTATCAAAACTAGATCAATAAACTTTACTTCTATGACAGGATAGACTTAACCGCAGGAAAAACAAATGTGCCAAACACAAATCGCCACTTGTGCATATGTCATGGACATCATTGGAAGAGGGGAAAGGCAGCAAGCGTGACAAGAGTTGTGGCTTATATGGAACTAACTAGCAACTTGTAATAGATGAGGCAGCTTCATGCAAGAAAATCTTGGGCAAAATCATAGCCCCATGGCGCATGGCACACACATTGTAATTATAATTGTGCTATCAAGGAAAATGCAACATCCATATGTTAGTATACAGCAGCGGAAAAAGTGTGGCTCTATTTTTCTCCATTAACAAAACATTGGCACTTTCATTCGATTCAGATGAAACAAGAAAACCAAAGCTGCTGTCACAACTCAAAGCAAACTGTCACAGAGATATTCCAGCCACAAAATATCCAAGTACCAACCACAAGACACCAAATTTAAAACTAAAATGCGAGAAGAAGATAGAATCAAAATTTGATAGTATGTATGTTGTCTCAGTTCACCTTACAGCTGCCTTTTTCTCCTCAACCATATTCCATGGAATATCTCCTTCGCATATGGTTCCATGACATATTGTCAGAATAACTATTTCTGATATATTTTCATTGCAAAAACATGCCATAAGTCATGATCAGATGAAACAGCTAGCAGTTTCCAACTAACATAAATAAGGAAAAGAAGGGGGTTAATAATATTGCCTACCAGTTTTTACTTCGAATCCAACTCGTATTAAGTTACATGGATGTATTAAATAGGGCTGTACAGCTGTGGAAAACCGACCTAACCAACCCGACTCCACCACCCAAACCAAAAACCTCCAGTTTTTATATAAAATTGAGTCAATGGTCGGTCAGTCGGTGTCGGTAAATAATTCTTTTAAAAAAAAGGGATCAAGCCACTTTTTTAAAATATAGTATTATTTGCATATGCTTGGTATTGATTCATTCATTTATTTTTAGTAAATACAAAAAACATGGTGGGAAGAACCCTTTTAGCATTGTTGTATATAGATAATGGGCATAGTTTCAGATCCTCATTTTTGTGTCCAATTTCTTTACTAGTGAATGTAAGAAATAGCTAATGTTCTTTGTTTCCTCCAGGATCTTAGGAGGTTCAACTTAGGACCACATGATCAACGAACTCATGGCAATCTAGTTTGTCACTGCATGCATCTGGTTTTTGTTGTTGGGATAGATCCATGGTACTTTGACATTCCTAGTGAACAAATCTTTTCAAGTTTAACCAACCTTAGCTGACTTAAACCACCTCAACCGACCGACTTGTCCTAACCACTTTTCACCAGTTTTTGTTATTTTTGATCCATGGCGGTTAATACAAATTGTTATCCCCTTTACAGTTCAGCCCAAACAAATGACAAACTAACCAGCCCGACCGAACCGAGTACACCCCTAGTATTAAATAGATGAGAATGGGGAGGAGGCATTATATAAGTTGAAACCAGGACCAAATAATGAAATGAAAATCAAACAATATTATAGCATTTACTGACTGAGGAAAAAAATGAAGAAACAAAGCATAACTCGGTCTTTATTAAAAAAAAAAAAAAAAAAAAAATAGAGAGGCTACCATTTGATCCCAAAGAGAAGGAACAACTAGTGAAAACAAGCGTTATAGTTATTACAATATTTATCATTATGAGATAATGAATATATATATGAGCCTGGATAATCCAATTAAAAAATGAAAAAAGAAAGAGCAAAATTTTGGGAAATACTAAAGAAAAACAGAATTTGTTAAGCATATGTTTACCGTCCAAAGAGATTTCCTGCTGCGATAGTACTTCCTTGAACATAGTAGTCAACACTTTCAGTAACTTCCCCCAGAAGTTCAGCTGTCTCTAACACCTAATCAACAAAATACCAGAAAGTGTGATACAGCCCATTTGGTATCTTCGTGTCCGAGAATCATTGAGATGAAGGGTGAACCATTATTATTGTGAGACAAGGAGTTTCTTGCTTAATTTTCTCAGCTTTCTTATGATGGATTCAATGTGTAACAGAAGGATAGAGCCATAATGGCAAGACAAGCAAAGCAGTTTGACATCAAACCTTATTACATAATGAACTTCTTTCTTGATAAAAGTGAGAATCTAAGAACTAATTTTGAAGACCAACTACTTTACTGGCGGGCCATGTAACCCCATTAGGCATGCACAATAGTCCACAAACCACGCATATTTGGGAAGATGTCACGTGTGTGGGCTCAAAACTCTAGTGAAATTAAAAATGAAAGTTGGGGCTTGCCTAGATAGAGGTGCATTTCCTACAATGAAGGACATCGGGCCGGCAGTGGGAATGCAAATTTCTCTTGACAGCTTAAAAGAAAATCAGACGTAACAAGTTGCATTCTTGCACAGAAGGGTGGTCTACGTGTGTGTGTGTGTGAGTGCATGCGTGTGTGTGTGTGAACGAAGCTCAAACAGGTAGAAACAGAGATATATGAATGACGGAAACTTAAATACATGCTCAATCCAGCAGACCTTCCTAATAGAAAGAAAATGTCAAAAGATGCAGAATGACCAAAGGGCCAGTACCCAAAATCAAACACAAACCAAAAGGAAGATGCATACCATTGTACGAGCTTCCAAACTTATGATCAAATATGCATGATACTCATCATCTTCAGCAGCCTTAGAAAGATCAGCATTTTGACCACGTGTGCTTTTATGATAAACTGTCCAAATTCCTTTACAACCAGGGAGCTCAACCTTTATGTAATGAATCACACGGTTAAAGTAGAAAATATTGAGGGGCAACAGTAGTTGAAACAGAAACATGAGAGTGTAATTACCAAATTTCATGTCATAGAGTTAGACAGTGCACATAACGTATCATGCATCGTGGACATTTTAGATCAAGAAACTATTTGTTAAAAAGAAGAAAAGCAATAACAGCTGGACAGTCATAAATGCAAATGACATGTTTGTGACCGGCTTATTGCTGATTTCAAATTTCACAAGATTCTAACCCCGATATTCTCCTTCAAAAGAGAATAGAAAAAAACCAGAGATGAATGAAATGAGCTGCATAAGCATGACTCTAGCTTGGGTTACACAAAATTATAAAGCACAAGTCAAGTTAGATAATGTTCAACAACAACTACATGATTATAGCATACTTAAAATATTTTTTAAAAAAAATGTACTTTCATTTTAATTTTCCAGATACAGATTTCTTCTGTGCTACCTTGCAGATGGTCCCTTGATATCTAAGCTTCTGCCTTTAAATTTGCCACCACTTTGAACAAGGCTGTTCACTATAAAAGAGTCTAGAAATTCAACCTTTATGAAAAAAATAAGAGATGATATCCAAGTTTATCCATTTCTTTCTTTGACACTCCCACATACTTTATTTTCCACTTTTACCTTGGCTAAATTCCTATAAAGCATGCAATAGCTTCTGCAAATAGTAAAAAGGACCTAATAATCAATTTGTTGAAATCAGAACCTGGAAAACAATTTTGTGGGTATTACTAGGGATTGTCCCATGTTAGTCCCCAGTACCTAAGGGCAAAATAGAGGATTGATGTAAGACTAAAGCTCAACATAACAACATATAATACAAAATTTTTCAGCCAAAAGCATATCATATGAAGCACTGGAAATAATTAAACCAAAAGCTCAACAATACAAGAAATATATTGGCTGCATCACTAATGCTAATTGCGTGCAAGTAAAAGTTCTCCAAGCAGACGGTGTAACAACAATCAGTCCGGCAGCCAACCAATCTAGTTCACTTTCAAAAGCCATGTGCCAAAAAGATGAGGTTGTATGCAGCATTTTGAGATAGATGTGAGAAAGGTTGACCGAATTGTTAGAATTTCAAGAGAGTACAACATGTTTGAACCATTAAAGGAAATAAAGGAATTGTGAATTAGTGACCCAAAACATAAAACTAGGTTTTCACCGATAAGACTTCAGAACTTTCAATATAAAATAAAAATATCTGAAACAAGGACAGACCTCAGTTATCATTTCCGGACGAATGGACTGCTGAAGAACGCAAAGTGCACCATTTTTGCCATGACCAGAACAGCACACCTATAATTTTTCCCAAGGAAATATTAAAAGAGGACAAAGAGATTACAAGATGTAGCTCTGTATGGAAGCTCCAACATATCATAAGCACAAAAATTTTATAGTCTGATTTCAGAAATGATAATGAAATTGCAAACATAACTCGAGTTCAACGTTTGTAAATGTAAAGAACATCATATCGTTGACAAGTATTGTCTGGATAATGAGGCAAAGCAGCAAACATCATCGAATGAGCTGGCAAAACTCACCAGTTCATAATTACTTTGTTTGGCTATTCCTGTTGCATTTGGATCAGCATTAATTCTTAAACCATAAGAAAAGTCTTTCAATGGACCGACATTAATCAACGAGTCCCTTACTGCAAAGGAAAAAGTCTTCTGCTTGCATCAAAAAAATGAAAATAAATATGACAATATCAGAAAAAAACTAACAAAAACTTGTACATAATATCCAAACAACTCATAGTAATTTCAACACTCTCAACAACAGTATTGAAGTGCTTGATAATCCGACAAAGAATTCAATGTATAAGGACAACGAAGTGAAAAATGACATCAAAAATAGAAGTGCAACTTATGGACCTAATTAAATCAATAGAAGCAAGACATCTGCAAGATTTCTTCCCATTGGATAATTTCATGTGAATGTATAAAAATAGATTAGTTTGTTCACATGAAAAATCAGCAATATTCACCAAGTACACAACTAGTCCATATCTACAATATATTCGAACTTATCCAGGATCAGAACAAGAAAGGTAGAAAAGCATATGATAGTTCTGCAATTATACCCAACCTGTGCCGACTCTGCATTATTTGGAGCTGAATTATACAACGAAAGCTCATCACCAGTAATCATATCTTGCAATGTATCAGACGACGATATGCGCAATCTCTTTACCAAGGGGGCATCCCCTTCAATGTCTCCCATCTACAAAAAAGAAGCACAATGAATATTTCCTCAGCAAATGCTGTATGTGATGACCTTTTTCCAAAATAATTAATCAATTAAAATCCTTCCACCAAAAATTGAAAACAGCTAAGCTTTTAAGTCTAAAACATGATAATCTCTAAATCATGATGACATTGCGGATTAATAAAGATAATGTTAAGTCTCAAAACCCAAACTGTGTTTTAATTTTAAAAAATATATCAACAGAAGAATCTCAAGCCATTGACAATCTAGACCAAGAGCAATATTTGAAAAGTGATTGGAGCGCAAAAGACCTTTTTGTTTTGGCTAGATTAAACAAGGTGAGGATAAGACTTTAACTTGCTTTTGCATACGACCAGATTTATGCACAATACGCTAGCAGAAAAGAGTTATCAATACTTTAGTACATACCTCTTCCTTCACAGTAGACATGGCTGACATCCCACATGTATATTGCACAAGTAAACTATCACCCAAACGACTAGCCAAGAAAAATAATGAGCTCCCAACAGTTGTGATTTCCTATTTGAACAACAGAATATCTTTTCCACGTTAAATTATTCAAGTGTGCAAAAGTTAAAGAGAGAGTTCAACAGAAAAGGAGCATGAAGATTGAAAATGTGTAACAAACCGATGTAAGTACTGAAGCTTTAGACTTTGAAAGATCAAGTCTTTGCACAACCCTGATGATCAAGAATAATCAGGAATCAGAATGCAATGACCAGAATGAAGATCTAAACTGTGAAGCCCAACTTTTCTGGTCTCTTAAGAAATGAATTTGGATTAACATGTGATTAGCTTTCAATTTCATGATCTAAGCAGATCTAATTTGAATCAAGATATAAAGTTTTTGTCACTTGGTATGACGCCACTTTCTTGAAGATGTTACATCTTTCTATTATCAGGAAAATATCCAAATCCAACCCAAACTCTCATCTACTTGAGAGAATTGGAAAATTTGCTATGACAAACTCCCACAAAGAGAGAGAGAGAGAGAGAGAGAGAAAAGAGAAGAAAAATCATGTGAAAGAGAGTGAAATAGAGACAACGAAAGCATAGCTGTTTTAGAACAATTTTAAAGTACGAAATATTTAATATGAGATGGATGCAAGGAAAGAGGATAGATTTTACCCACCGATTGTCATAAACAAGAGTTAATAATAGTAGCTCTCCAGTCTTTGTAGATAGCATTGCCACGTTAAATGACAACCAAGTTGCATTAGCAGCATCAAGCTCCACCTGAAAACTTGATCTTGGCATGTCTTGACTGAAACCAGAAATGCGCACTTCAGTTGGAAACTTCAAAACATTTTTGAGCAATAAGATAAGATTGACATTAAGTCGAAATGTCAAAAATGAAAGGCATACTAAAAGAAATTGGAGAGACAATATAAAGCTTCCACTCAACTGAATTGACCATGTGATACCAGATATCTGTCCCGTTTAGCAACAAACCCTCCCCAACAGTTCACATAATTAGAATGAATCACCCGATAACTACTTTGATCGACATCGTGAACAGGAAAAAATTTTGTTTAAACAATTTCACTGGAAATACTGCCAAAAATAGATGAGGAGGAGGGAGGAAAAGAAAGAAATGTAGCTGTGTTATACCTGTTATCAATGCCAACAGCGAAGTTGTTGAGAGCCAATGCACAAGATGCTGACTGCCAATAGCACAAAATGGAAAGCCAACGCAAATAAACACGGAATTTCAACTTCAAACTTACAGACTACAAGGAGCAGCATGAGATTTAAGGACTGAAATTTCCAAGTTTGTGCGGCCGACGAGCATATCTCAGAGAATTACCTGACTGTGATAATGAATAGAGTTTGCTGCGATTACAAGAACTCCGCCAATTGGAGATGGCACAGCCAGAAGTTTGTAAGCATCATGTGGAAGGCTCTGCAGATAATCAAAAGTGAAAGATCAAAAATAAACTATATTCTAATCCTCCCCCATTGCCATATTAAAGTCCACCTTTCTTTATGATAGATCACAGTGACTTAATTGATTATATTTAAATCCTCCCCCATCACGAATATCGCGGCCTAGCACCTTGTGATAGACCTTGTTAAAGGGCATTTAATTAGTTGATTTCTCAAAATGCTCAAACTGTTCTGATCAAAAGCCCTTCCAAATGTGAGCAAATGCTTCAGTAAAATTGCATGCATGGTTAAACGAGACCTTCGGCACGAAGGATATGAAATTTTTATACCACTCCAATATAGAACACTCATTGAATTTCTTGATGGAAAACCAATTAGACAAGTTAATCATGTCTAGGAATGAGAGCAACATATGCCAGGAAAAAGGAGGCGAAAAAAGCTTCAGCCATACATAGCCACCAAAATCTTATGTCTACAGAAAGCACTTCAACAGATTTTAATTTCTTCCAAAAAGTGAGCAAGTTATTGTTTCAGCCAAGAGAAAATGACTCCAGAAGACCTAGTATAATGGCAGCCAGTGCACATAAGTTTGACACTTTTCATCTAAATCTACCACTTTTTGGGCGCTAACAGACAATTTTAAGAATTTGGCATCAAACAAAGAAAATAATTTCATCTTCTCTTTGGTAGCAGAAAAAAGAGAAAAAGGACTAAGTGTTAGGGTGATGGATGTCAAGAATAAACATTTCTAGATATCCTTCTCAAGCCCAAACTTAAAACAGAATTCAATACGAATGTGCTCATTTGGGGTACCATTAAGCTGCTCCATGAACTGATAATAAAGTTCACTGCAACTTAATTCTGACTGATTTCTTTTTTTAATAGAAATTATGACTGATATTTCTTGGGCCAATAAGTTGAGCATCTTTTACCCGAGGATTTGACCCAGCCACTTCCATCCAAATTAAAGCACCCACAAGTTACCACTTCCCAGGATGTCACACTTGACAAGAGCATGGTCATTCTTCATTACCCACATTTGGAATAAACACATCCAATTGTCTGCTGCAAACTTCAGATAGAAGAAAAAGTATTGAGAACTTACAACAGCAGACCAGATAAGAGGGTGCTGCTTCAGGGTTGTGCTAATACTAAGTGCTGAAATCAAGCAAGTATGATGCTTCCATGAGACACGCCCAGCCCAAGTAGGTTCCCGCTCATGAAGAATAACCATTACAGGTTCAATATAACCTAAGAACTCATAAGCCAAAGCAAAATAAAGATAAGAAAATGAAAGCCAAGCATACCTACATAAGCAGCTTACACCACAAAACATGACAAACTTGAATTAACAATAAATTCTACTCAAAACAACTGATAACTTTGACCATGGATGCCCATTCTTAAGGTAGTTCACCCTTAAAAAAGCAGATCAGAAACACAAAATTAATGAACACTAAGACCAACAGTTATCCTATCAACGGGGAGAACTTTGAGTCCCAGGCTTACTTATTATCTCGGTGTTCCTGGACTCAATGGAGCTTGTGATTCTATTTTTTTTTTTTTTTTTTTTGTATTCATTAAGTGCTGCAAGATATAAGCAATCAAATATCGGTGTACACTGCTTATACGAACTTGCACACAGAAGAAGGTTGCGAGACTGATTCCTCTAGATATTTCAGTTGGGAGCATGATCATAGAGCTTTCCATTGTTTGACAATTCCTTATTCAGTTTTGCTGGCCTGTATTTTAAAATCCTTTCTTCTCAGTTGTCCAGTGGGTATTCGTTTATGTGGATGCCTCTTTATTTAAAATCTATTGTCAGTCGTAACAGTGCTTTCCACTTGGTGCTCATTTTATACAACTTTTCTCCTTCACCATCATGTACAAGTAATGAAATAACAAACTAAGAATAAATTCATACAAGTGACCAGGTCAGATGTAGTAGGCAAAAAGCTAAGCAAAGAAATTCACAAAAAAATCCCATCTTTTTTCCCAATCACCATTAGATGGAAATTTAAGTGACAGTTTACCAGCCAGAAAGAACAAATACATCCAACATGACTCAAAAATTAAATATATAAGAGGTTAGCATAAAATAACAATGCCAGTTATCAACAGGATACGACTAATTCTCACCGTGCACAAAAGTAAAATCTTTCACATGCTTCATGTCTAAGTCACGAAGATTGATAATGTATGAGGACTCAATCCGAGCAGAGACTGCACCCCCAGAACCAAAAGCTTCATCGTCCCCAACCAAACCAGCACCAGCCTGTCAATAAAAAGTTCCCAAACAGAATCAATCTGACAGACATTATTGAATTTCAAGAACAGTTCATCAGTCAACCAATAGCACAAACACATAGATACAACAAATCTATAAAACAATTCACACTATTGGAAGTTAGAAGTGTGGTGTAGTGTCATAGAAGTGCCTGTACAACATAGTTGGATATAAAGGGAGTTCAAGACAAAAGTACTAAAAGCTGCAGGCAAAGTACAGGACCATTTTAAGCATTGTGCAAGCTCCTCAAAAGGGATGAGTAGAGCATATGAACAGCACAGTCACATAAATACATGAAATTTAAGCTTACCTTGCATGAACATTGCTTACACAACAACCATCAAGAATATGACCATCATATTGGCAATTTACTATGCAATATGAGGAAATCAACATCACAAATACTCAAATTTGCACCTGAGCAGCCTTAAGTACAATCATTTGCAGGCCGTATGCAAGAACACCAGAACACCTGCCTTCTGGATCCATCTTCACCAATGGACCTCTAGCAAAATATTCTCTTCCTCTTTTTAAATGAAGCCAATCTGGACCCTCAAAACAGTGCATAGAACTGGACAAAAATACAAAGCATTTGACTGAAGAGTGTTAAATTTCATAACATAATGAAACCAAAATAAAAATTAAACAAATAAAAAAAGAGCACTAGTAAATAAGATCTTGCACTAAATGAAAAGTAATCAATGAGACAAATACAACTGAAAACAAGTACCCTTTACGGTCAATATAACTTTAATGTGTACTCAAAGCATGTATAAATTTTAAATTTTATGGAAGGAAGATCAGGAACGAGAGCTATTTTGTAACATATATATCGAAAGTATCAAGTATTATATGTTTGAAAGGACAGGAAAACCAATATTCAAAGGCCCCGAAGGGAGAAATTGAAGTTGGTGGAAAGGTGGGATGATGCCTAGAGTAACCAAATCGGAAGAAAAGTCAAGCTCAACTGAAACTTTATTGAAAAGAATTCCATGAACTCGATTACTTAAAATCTAAATTAATAAGTCGCAATATGCCTTTAAAATTTATAAAAAAAAAAAAAAAAAACAAAAGGTTAAGAGCCCAATAAGATATACTATTGCCTCAAAAGACTCAAAGCAGACAACTCTCCCAAAATATCTCAAGTAGAACTCATTTCAACATAACACAACCAACAGTTTCTTCTGTCTTCACTTTTTACTGCCTAGTCCCAGTAAAAGAAACTAGTCACAAAGCCAACAAAGAAAAGTTTCCTAAACATGCATTGTAGAAATCGCTATGTATTCTCTACATAAGCCAAAAGGCTTAAATCAAACCAGGAATCAATTTTAAAAAAGGAAAGTGTCGAGTTTAATTACCATGTTAAGTAAACAAAACTGGTGGTCCCAGACTTTTCAACAAAGTAAAAATTTTATCCACAGCAGTCTGTCATTTTCAATTGCACTCAAATTGCAATATATGATCAGGAATAACAAGACCACACAACACAGTCGAGGTTGGTACCCAAACTGCATTCCAGATTTGCCATCTTCGTATGGCTCAGATTGATGTGCATACTTTGCCTGACTATTTGTAGAAAAAATTATTTTTGACAGGAAGAAAAAAAAATGCTAGTACACAATGAACAGGAAACAAAGGAAGGAGGATAAGATATCATCCCTATATTTAAAAAATAAAAAAAGGTAAAAGAAAAAAGAAAAAATATATATAAGAAAGAGAAAATCCATTGAAACTAGAAAAGCATTCCAGAAACCAATCTCTAGCAAGCCCCAACAATGAACACAAAAGAGATTGTAAAGAACTTTTATCCAAACTAATTATAGGAAATTACAACAACAACAATCTGGGCTTAATCCCAATAATTGGGATCAGCCATTTAAGAGACAAATATGAAGATGATTAAAAAATACATATATATAATTGTAGGAAATTAAAAGATAAAAAACAAAAAAGCAATTCCTCTCACCTTGTACGTAGTGCATGGATAGAGTCATCAAACTCTAAAACTGAAATTTTTGCATCTTGAAAGGCCAAAATAATTGAATCTCTTCTCCTACAACCATCGCCACCACCTACGGACAGTACTGCCATTGATTCAACATTACCATGCAACCTGCAATATGTTTCAGCTAGTAAAATATGTCCCAAGAGAAATTTATGTAATGATGCTTTATGAACCGTGTTGTGATTCAATGTCGAACATGACGCTTCTGGACTTTTGCACAGCACGTGCCAGATGTACAATGAGGCATGCAATCTTTTATTTTCTGTGGAACACCAGACACTTCCTAGGCACTCGTCAATCATTTTCTAAACACTGGACAATTATAAACCAATTCGCAAATAAGCATACCAACTTACAATTTTTCATTTAACGACATTAACTTTATAACTTTGTTCAATTTAGGACTTGCGTCAAATTGGATTAAAAGTGATGATAGCAGAACATTTTTCTAAAATAGAAAAAAAAATGTATTAGATGTAATAAAAAATACGGAAAAACTCTAAAGATGATAAATCCTCAAAAGCAAGTGAAAAAACACCAATATATAGACTAGTAAATGACCATTCTCCAATCCCTCTTGAACTCCTCTAAGCTACAACTTTTGTAAATGCCTCAAGCATGAACCTACCAAAAAGCATAAAAAACAACCTTGTTTGAAAGGAAAGAAGGACCAATACTCTAATTTTTAAGAAATAACATTTTTGAAGTAGATGCTTCTCAAAAAGCTTTTATAACTAATCATGCCGCTCCCACAAATACACAAAAAATAGCCACAACAACACATTTCGAAAGTGAGCAAGCATCTTTTTGTCAGATAAAGCAACCCTCATTATCACATAAAGCAAAAGGACTATGTCACATCTCCAACACAATAGAACAATGCAAAAACATGTGATCTATAGTTTTAGATTCTTATAACACATGACAAAGACATTCAAAGAGATAGCTCTAAGAGGTTTTCTCTTCTGTACCAAATCATTTATAGTGATCTTGTCAAGCATCATATACCAAATAAAAGTTTGACTTTAACCCGTACCTTTATCTTTCAAATAACATTAGTTACATGAAAGGGGAGAGGTTTGAAGAAGGCAAGTAAGGCAAAAAAAAATATTCAAAAGAAAACACCTGAAATATTAAAATTCCAAATTCTAGGATGAGGAGTATTATGAGAAGGTTCATTTTCTTGTACCATTGAAATAAGAGAGAAGAATTCAAAACTTCTGTCATTAAGATGTCTTAAAATAAAGTGAAAATCCCAAAAGATCAAATGTTCCAGCTAATTAGGGAGGAAAATTCTACAATTTTTGTGTCATTAAGATATTTTTGAAAAAAAAAATCTGAAAAGATTGAATGTCCTCCCAATTGCAAAAATTTTTAATAAGAGCTGAATGAAGCATAGACAACCACTAAAATGAAAACAAAGCAACGAATAAGGAAGAGCTCCCAGCCCAACAATCCTCCCAAAATATAACACGAGAACCATCACCCACTTCAAATGATACTTGAGGGGAGAAAACCAATAAGACCAAGAGATAACTTTCCAAGAACTACAATGAGAAACTCTTACCCCGCATTGACATCTCATACATTTTTGCACAGATCATTCTTACTCTTCATAATCTTATGTCATGATATTTTTAATATAAAAGCTCTACCTTCTTTTTTTAGAATATTAAAATATTAAAAGCATAAAAAAGGGAATAAAAAATAAAAAGTGCAATGAAAAGGGCCCAATTCTCCTCCACCACCCTATGCAAAATCCATTATCATTGTTGCTTGTCGTTGCCACCTTCATAGCAGCCACAATAAACATTCTGACCACAAGAGAGCAACAGAGGTCATGAAACACAGAGAAAATTTCTGAGGCCACCAAGTTGTCACTAACAAACGGCCTCACTCCTACACTTTCCAATGGCTATCACTCTCTTCTAGAGTCAAGTCAAACCTGAAACTATTCTTCTCCATTGCCACTGGGAAGGTGGCAATGAGAGCGAATTTAAGCGTGGTGGTCATGAAACACTTCAAATAATACTAAAAATACAAGGACTTCATCATGTAATACTAGAATTGTGCCACACTGATATGTAAATGTTAATAAGGAAAAGAAAATTTTAAAATTTAAGAAAGTTGAGAGATTAATTTTAAAAACTTAATTTTTTTTTTAATTGCAGAAAGGAAAATATATATATGATTAAACCAAAGGAGAAAAAATAAGAATATTGATAGGTATCCAAGTTTGAAAGAAGTTACCTATAGGAAGTTACCACTTCAATCTAAATTCTTGTAGGAACAAACTTGTCAAATACAATATCACACCTTCTAGAAGATGCGAAAAAAAATGTTTTGTTATTATATACTATAGCAAAGAATTTCTTTTCCAAATTATAATTATTGTCATATTTGAAATATAGATATCACTTAACTGCAAATTTTGCAATACTTAGAGGCAAAACTTATTATAACATTTTTAAGTTATATACCTATTTACAAAAAACTTATATCAATCTAGTGACATGTCCTTGCATGTCCGCACCATATTTTTTTTGGGCAAACAACAAAATCATCCATCGCAGTTTCCCTGTTTAGCAACTACCTCCCCAAGATTTCAAAATTTGAAAAAAGACCCATGGGTTTTACTCCTGAGGTGAATTGCCCCCTCTCTGTCACTTGCCCTATTAAATATGTATGTAAAACACACATTAAGTTATTTTTGCCTCATTCATTGTCATTTCTAAATCCCTAACTCATTAATTCTCCAAAAAATTGCATTTCAATTCTCCAATTCCCTTCAAAACTCTTGACCCAAACACAAAATCAAATTCACCTTATTGTGGATCAATTCATAAAAATTTCAATTGCACAATCCAAAAATAGGACGATTAGCTCGGGGGGAAATATGTTAAGTATTAAAGAAGAGGCAATTTGCTAGCCAGTCTTGAAATTACAGAAAAACCACAAGGGATTATTTTGCATTTTGCCCCCTTTCATAAATTTGTGGCATCATCCACATCTGTGCTTCTGGAATGATGATAATAAGACAAAGCGGAGGAGGAATTGTGGATAGATGAAGCAAGAAGTGCAAAACTAGAATAAAGCAAAAGTTCAAGGTGGCCATCTTCCAAGCAAAATATCAGACCCATATGTAAAAGGATATAAAACCGTTCCTTCATATTTATTATAAAATTTTTGAGCTTATAACATAAGGAAAGATAATCTCTCTTCTAACACTAGCCGCTGCTGGGGAAAAGGACATCAGGGCAATTTCAAAACTTAGCACTATGCAAGTAGAGTTCAACACCAATTCGTGTTTTACACCAGATGACGATGTTATGCCCTCAAATAGGGCAATATATTAGGCCAATCTTGGATAGGGACAATCATTGAGCAACCAATTGGGTCTCCATCATCAAGATTTTAACCAAATTAAAAACTCTCCCACGTCACAACTAGACCTGATCTCAAATTTAATGACCTAGTAATTACCATATTCTAATTAGTAATGACGCCATGCCATAACATCAGAAATTGAGAGAGCGAGTGAGAGAGAGAGTTCAGCGCGTACCTATAATGGCAAGCAAGCTCGAGCGAAGCGCCAGAAACCCCGGCCATGACACCACCACGGCGAGCCTCACCGGAGTTGCGCGAGTCTCTGCTATCCTCTTCTTGGATTCTGACAATGTAAACTTCAAGAATGTTAGCGGCAGTGACAACGAGATTGGGAACAGGACCAATGCCTTTCGTGGTTGGCCAATCGGACTCGAGATCATCGGAGTTGATGGGAGGAATCTTTGGGACGAAGTCGGCACTGCAATGCGTGATAAAACCTGATGCACAGTGCTCGATTCCCGTTGGCCAGTGCATCATTTTGTATGCCGCGTAACTCATTTTTCAAATCCCTCTTCTTCTCCTTCCTCTTCCAGTGTTTTCAGAGAGGGGGGACTGAGGAAGAAACTAGGGTTTGGGGAAGAAGAAGAAGAAGAACGTTGGGGAAGAAACTAGGGTTTTGGGGAGAGAGGGGAAGAAACTAGGGTTTGGGGGAGAAGAAGAAGAACTTTGGGAAAGAAACTAGGGTTTGGGGAAGAAGAAGAAGAAGAACGTTGGGGAAGAGACTAGGGTTTGAAAGACAGAGTTCTATAGGATGATTCTCCCAAGGCCGTCAACTAAATGAAAGACAGAAACTTCTAAATTTTTCATCAAAATTCAAATATAACGCGCACAGTTGTTCCACTTATTTGAAATAAATAATAATTTTCTTTTCCTTTTTTTTTTTTTTTTTGAACTCCAGGCATCAATGAACTTTTTTTAATTTCCCGGTCAACAAGTGAAAAGAAATAGTAATAATTCAGCCACATTTTTGCTATGTTAATTATTGTTACCGTTACATTTGATTTGATGAGCGTCCATTCGAATTTATTTTTTATCTTCATTAAAAGAATTTATCATTAAAAAAATTAGATTCATTTAAAACAAAAAAATCCAAAAACCTTACCCATATAATATTTTTTACAAATTGATATATATATTCTCTAAATTTGGAAATCAATAGATATTAAATAATTTATTCATCTTAATTAACTATTTATACTTGCTAAATGATTATTCTGATTTAGTTTATATAATTAATTTGTGATTATAGTTAACTTTATATTAATTTTAAATTTTGATATGCAATTTAGCAATATTAGATAGTGGAAAGGTTTATAAGTTGAATTAAATTGCTTATAAACTTAACATGGGTGGATTTTGATCAAAAAATTTAATTTAAAAAAAAATTAAACTACTCTAAAAATTTAAAAAAATTAATAATTAAATTGAAGTTGAACAAACTTTATCTCAATTCACCCCTATTTATTTTCACTCTTATTTGGAGGAGTCTTTCACGTGTAGAGTGGAGGGTGAATGTGATACCGCAACGGTGAATCTGGGTGCACACCGTTTTCATATTGTCAATTTCTATGGGTTTAATGGTCGGATATTCTATTTTTTAGAAATGACGAAAAATAATTTGAAAGAGTCAACCCAAAAAATGAGTCATACAATATTCAAACCGAATTAATCAGATAAAACTCAAATACTAATAGTGAAAACAAAAAAAAAGACAAAAATCATATGGGGTTTTTCATCCTCCTTTTAAAAAAATAATAAAATATATATTTTTTTAAATTGAGGCTAAAATAAATAATGTAACACCAGAGTTGGTTTTGAGAACTATAATTCACATATAATTATTTTTTTAATATACATTGTCAGCTATTTGCTAATGGATCAACTCTACCCGATTACTTATTTTAATTGGAAGTAAATGATTTAACACATATCCTTAAGGCGTGGTTTCAATTACTCTCCTTTTCCTCTCCCAAAAAAAAAAATCTTTTTTATTTTTGCAGACATTTTTCATGTTTTCGCTAACAACATGTTTAGGAATGAATATTGAAAAATGAGGCAGATCAAAAATTATTCCTGTCAAATTTATATTTCGTGCAAGTTGCATTTTTTGCAACTCAACCATAAAATGGAGAATTGCAGGAAGGAGAGAGGGTCGATGTTGCTTTTTAAGGATGATGTTCTGTCGACTGAAGTTTAACTAAAGAATATAAAAAATATGTTATAGAACTATGACTCTGAGATGTAAAGCCTAAAAATATCTCAATTTAATTGCAAAGACAGAAATTACATTTCCAAAGTATTTGGCAGCATCAACCATAATGTAACTTGACTGAAAAATGCCAAACCAAAATTTGGTACAATTGTACGGCAAAACTTGTAGGCTTCCCCTAGACCTTCACAATGTTTTAAAGGTCAGTACATAAATCTAGGGGACCCCAAAAGTTACATTGATAAAGAATACAAGATTATATGGAGTATTTGGATTTGAAGAAATGAAAATCTTCCCAACATTTCAACTTTGCCCTCGAATAACTTCCAGTTAAGCACTGGAGAGGGACCATGCGCCTATGTTAACCGAGGCAGTCTAAAATTCACCTAAAGATTTGAAAGATGCTGCGAGGAACAATTTGGGAGGTCCAAACAGAAATTCAAATGGCCCCAGAAAGAGGCTCCAACTAAAAACATGACCAGACTTCCTACTTGAAGTTCAAGACTATGTCCTTGTTAATCTGCAAGAGTGAACAACGTGTTACTGGTGAAGTTTAACAAGGAAACTTGGACTCTAACTAAACCCTGGTTAGAACTTACAGATTTTGTGAGTTCTGTAGCTTTCTCATCATTAAACCCGAAAGAGTCCAGTATCTTATGTCCCGCAGACTCTTTTTGAGACCAAATACCCAGAAGAAGACGAGCTGTGGTTATTTCCCCATCCTCACCTGCGTGTCACACATAAGTTTGTATCTTAAAGTCCGTGAACCATGTTGATATCTATTAATAGCATGCAAGAAACAAAAATCATAGGTACATAACACTTTCAAGTGCATCAAAATAGATATAATCAAGATGTTGGTTTCTGCAGTTTTCTGCCAACTTTTCTAATCTCACTCCATGCACAATAATTTGCATGATATGCACACTTAGCCATTTAAACCCTGAGTGTGGACAAAATTCTTTTGTCTCTTACTCAAGACTATATTTTAGAAGTATGATCCATCATAGGCAATAGTCTCATGCATGGGCGATCAGTAAGAAAAATGCGTAGCAGAGAGAAACAATATTTGTGCAAGTGCATACAGATGAAATGAAGTGGGACCTTGCCTATAAATAAGTATGCATCTACATGTGTGCATAATTATGCACTGACATACATATGAAGTTTGGAGTTGATACTCATTATCCAGTGTACATCCTTTTTTCACCTGTCTTAAGCTTCGTCTCAACAGCCCAATCAAGAGCCTTCTGAGCAGGTTCAGTCAGTGGAGGATGCTCCGGGCTAAAAAAGTACATGTCAGATTTCCCCAATAAATTTACAATTTCTTCTCGGACCTTGAAAAGTGTAATCCCGTTTTGTCTCAAAAACTTTGCAGCAATGCTTGTGCCTACAAACAAAACACATGCAAAACAAAACAACTTGAATATTGGGAATAAAGGTGTTGCATTCAAGCCCTGGACAGAAACAATAATACATCATTTTCATGCTTATAACAGATTTAGTTTTTGGACAAGAAAGAAATTGCACAAAATTAGATAGTATCAAAAGAAAAGATGCAATCTTAACAAGGACACCTCAAAACCTCTATAAGATGTTCCTCTACGTTGAACCCAAGCCAGAGAAACTTAGACCAGTTATCCACCAATGTGATATGCCCAGGAGAAAGGAAGTGGCCAAAAGCAGGGGAAAAACCACATAAAAGAAAATAATAAAGGCTCACGAGGCCTGAACTCCACCTGCACATACATCTGAAATGAGATATTGATTAAAGTTCAAGACAAGTTTAGACTTACCCTCCACCAAAATTCCCATTAGAAGAGCTTCTGTCCCTGTATTCGGATATTTGAGCTTCCTAGCCTCCAATTCAGCCATGGCAAATGACTTTATAGCTCTTGCTGACCATCTGCACCAACAGTGAACAGATTTAAGTCCAACAAGCTCAAGAACTAGTATCTTAAGAGAATCAAAAAGAATATACCACCAACATAGGTCCTCCAGATTTCTGTTTCTGGAACCTCAAATAAACAAATTGAAAAGTCTCTACATGTACAAAGATCATGCATAAATCTCAAATGGATGTATAAAAGTAGTACCAAAGGAGCCGTCCCAGATTGAGAAACGTAGTTTAACCACATAGTTGTCCAGTTTGTTTATTGGAATCTAGACTATGAAATAGATTAGGAAAATGGTTATTATGATGCAACCGCATGATCTCAAGTAATGAAAACAACAAATTATATTACTGGGACACATGTTCTCAACCCTTCTAGATCAGTACCATATGGTTTAAGATATTCACAATGCTTGGAAATTTGCTTTCTAATTAAGGGTAGCTTAGGGCTTTGCGTTCAATTATTCCCGCCATTGCAGGGTTATAGTTATTTTTTGGTTATGATAGTCGGAGTAGATTATCATGGCGATTGCATAAAAAACAAAACCCTTTTAGCTGGCAAACATCATTAGATTAGACTAAATATGACATAATTTCTGCCTCAGGAAAATTCTTCACCAGGCATTTTGCCGTTCCCCTCAAATCTCCTCCTCTCTTTTTCCGCTCTCTCTTCTACTTTACTGATTCTCCTCCTTATGATAACCAAGGAGAGACTTGTCCGACTAAATGCGGGTTTACCCAGGTACAAGACACAGTAAAACATATGCAAGAATATAATAGAATAAACTTTAACCCCCAAACTGCTTGCTCTAGAAATTGAGCTCAGAATATTCCTACATCCTTTCTTAGACCATAGATCATCGTTTCCAACTCCATTGTATCCCTTCCCTCCATTAACAACCACTTTTTTACTCATCTTTCATGCCACCTCCGGCTGGAAGCTTTTCTCAGTAGCAACATTATGGATTCCGAACCACAATGTGAACACATTGTGGTACCAAAACCCCCTTAATTTTTAGGTCATGTCAAAGCTAATCTTTGGCACACCGAATCATCATGTAACCAACAAGTCTGCCACCATTACCTCTTATGTCACCTAAAATTGACACTTTTGCCATCACCTTTCCAACATCCAGAATGCAACAACCAATTTTAGGTATCCTCAACAGAAGTAACCAATTAGAGAAAGATTATAGATATGATCTGCCAGCCAAAGATGTTTATGCTAAATGCCAGTATGATGATCCTCAAAAAGGTGTAGTGCAGCCAACATCAGATGAAAACTTCATTAGAAAAATCGCATATGCAATCGCCATGAAAACAACATTTTCGTAATCTATACTCAAAACTGCATATGCAGCCTCATTTATTAGGTAAAATTTGTGTGATTTGATCCCTTTGATTTATATAAGAATCGCTGGAGAGATATTTTGACTTCAAAAATAATTATATATATTTATAGGATATGTTTACATTGGTAGCTTGGACCGGATTTTAAGAAACAATATAGGATTTTTCACAATTCACGGCGTGAATAAAATTGAAATTTCAAGAAGTTGACTTGATTTCATTTCCTCCATTTTCTCATGCACGAAATGTAGGTTCAATGTTTTCGACTCATCCTATTCAATCTAGTCTCGTTTTTCTTCACCTGGATAAAAAGTGAATCTAGAGCATACGCAAAACTTTAAAAACTCACTCCGGTGATTTCGCGGAAGAGACCCCTTCTGGTTTCCTGCCAAAAAAATAAAAAATAATAATTAAAAAAAAGATAAAACCCCAAAACCTAAAAACCCTAAAACTAAGCGAATTGAAAAATGAATGCCACTTACGATGTCGGAAGACTAAACGATATAGTCGCAATTTCCGACCGGCACAACTTCGGACCGAACCGGCGCCAGTTTAAGGTCCAAGTGGATAGCTTCGTTCCGACCAAAGAACTCCTTAGACCGCATGTGAGAGAATTAGACGAAGATAACAATGTTGAATCCGAATTTGAACGGAAGGATTGAAAAGCCGTGGTTGAGATTGAGAGCAGTGAGAGAGTGTGAGAGGCCATGTTTGAATTTGCAAGGACTGAGAAGCTTGCTATGTAGATTGTATATGTCAAGGGTTTCAAAGGAAGAAGGAATTGGAGATGGAATGTTTAGGTTGCGTGATTCTTTGGAAAGACTTTGGCCTTCGTGAAGGGATGGTTGTTTGGTCTTTCACGCTTTCGCTGCACCGGACGCTTGCTTTTCCCTTGCCATTGCATTATCAGACTCGAAGACAAAGAACCCGCCTCCTCGGTACCCAGTCATGCCGAGGGCAGCACAATAGTCCTCTCTCTCTCTCTCTCTCTCTCTCTCTCTCTCTCTCTCTTTATGCAGATTAGAATATTTTTACTAACTATTAATTAAATCTGTTTAATTTAATTAAAATAGGATAGTTTAATTAAGAAGATTAATACATACTTTTGTGGAAAGGTTTGATCTAATAATTATATTAAGAACAAAATACAATTTATATTTTGAATTATAATATGAAAATAATAAAACTGTATTATCTAGAGAATTAAATATTATTTGACAGATTTTAAATAATTATAATATAATTTTCTCTTAAAACTGAGTTAGCAAGCCTTCTCTCTTTGCATGTCCACATTATAATGATAAAAACTTCAAAACACATCAACATTTAGTTATAATGAAATTTATTAGTCTCCAACCTTATTTCGTGATTAATAATATAGGTAATTTGTTTGCATTTATTTCATGAATTTATTGATAGCAATTGAAATTCTCATAATTATAAAAAAAAATAATAATAATAAAAATAAATTAATAATATAAGTAATATATAAGACAAAAGGGTTAAAGGCAAATTTTCTTGATTACTTTCAATTTTAAAGTAGTAAAGGCGTGGGATAGATCAAAGCCTTGGATTTGTATTTTTTGTGCAATAATTGATTTTATCGGTATGTATATGATGTTACATGATCTGAGAGTCTATTAACATACGATGTGGACTCAATATCTAACAAACAAAATATATTAACAACTTGGCAAAATGCGTGCACAGGATGCATTCTTTCCTATCGGTGCCTAACAGCCAGGTTTTCTTTGGTAACTATACGGTTGATTCTTGCACCTCCTTCATGTTTAACGTTCGGTCAATGTTGGAATAATATTTACCTTTTAATAAAATACAAAAATGATAACTCGTAATGAGAAAGAAATTTTGTGAATTTTTATCGATGAAAAAAATAATTTTTTTACGAATTGAAACTTTCCCAAATTGATAACATTTCGAATTTCTTAACATTTCATTTGATATTCATGAATTTTTGAACACCTCCATAAGAAAAATATGATTTTAGCGCCCCCAATGCACATGAGACTCACATAGATAAGTTATATATATATCATTAATTCAACTACCCAAATAAGTCTTCTAATAATGTTGGTCAATCCCTAGTAAGTCTTCTCTTCCTCTAAAATTATACATAACACACAATGTATATAAAACTTTCTTTCAGTTCATTTATTTTTTTTTGAAAACCACTATTTAATTTGAGAGTTGAAATCTCTCAACTGGAGTACTCTCTAGCGTTTTTTACTAGTTTTACTTATCAAGATCGATAAACGATTAGTTAACTCGTTCAAATCAGCAGAGTCATCATTTATAAAGTCAAATTCACTTTCAACTGTATCATTTATCGATAAGTTCTTTTCTTTTTCTAAGTAATTAGAATTTAATTTTTAATTTTTTGAATTTCATTATGCATGGTGCATATACAAGAAGAAAAAAATTTCTCTATGCGCGCTATGTATAATGAAATTTCTTTTTACATATTTAATTTTTTGACTTTCGCAGCAGCCATTGGATTTGTATTTTTAAATTTTTTATAATAATTTATAGCAAAAAAAGTTATTTATGAAGATAATTTTAAAAGTATTTATTGCAATAATATTAAAAATTATACTCACATTATCTTTTAAAATAGAGCATCAATGTTTGTTAAAGAAAAATTAATTATATAGTTCAAACATAAAAAAAAAAAAAACATAATATCTTGATTCGGTGATATATGCAAGTGCCGAATTTCTTTATGTGCATTTTTAGAAAAAGGTATTTACTTTTTAAAAAAACTATAAGCTATTTATAAAAATAATTATAAAAGTATTTATCATAACGATGTTGAAGATTATAACTGATGTTTTCTTTTAAAACAGAGCTGCAAATTTTATTAAAAGAAAAACTATTTATGTAATTCAAATAATTTTTTTTTTAATAAAAAATCAGGTTCCAGAAAGTCATAATATTATAATTATATATAGGGCAATAATCAAACTTCTTTATACTTAACTTTAAAACTTTTTTATTTTTATGTTATAAGATTTGATATTTTTAAAGTCATATTTTTAACGACAGGTTGGTTATACCTATAATTAAAATGGAAATCGAGCATTTCGTGATTTAAAAATACTGAATCTCATCTCCATCATCATTTATCAAGACTATTCGGGATAAGTTCTTTGGTTTAGATGAGACATTCGTCCATGTCGCTATTCTTGAATCCAAGTGGAGTACATTAAATGGAATAATTTCTTAGATATATTATCGTATCCCTAAAAGTTAGGTTCACTTTTTATAGGTCAGAGGAATTTTTATACTCAAAACCCCGATTCAAGTAGTCATTTATTTGGTATCTCTCAAGGAGTAGGAACTACCATTCTAACTATTTTCTGGGAATGGTCTTGAATTTAAAATTTTATATGTTAAGATTTCTAAATTTTGATGATAAATAGTTTTGGAAAGAATATATACAATATTCTGATAACAATTTTACATGAGTATTAATTAATGATTTTTTCTGTAATCTGTATTAAGTAGAAATCTTTTTCGGATAAACTTACTTTTTTGTTTATTTTAAGGAGAAATTCACTTTAAATAAACTAGTTTGTATATGTATAGAAATAAATAGTTATATAAGAGATATGATGGACAGAAAGGTAACATTTATATATACATGCTACAAAAAGTGGGTGACAACGCCAACGGCTGCGATTGATCCAGAAATGAGTCATCTAAGGTCATAATTCATGGAAATATATATATATATTTGATTAATTTATTTTTCCACAACTTTGTCCATGACTTCCAGAACAAAATTAATTGCACCGCCTCATGGAAATAAACATATGAGGAAAATGCTCCGAAATATGAAGTGTTACATGTTCCAACGACTCTGGATAGTACGGACAAATAAAGTAGCAATCAATCCTTTTGCCTTTCTTGACCTTCACTCACTCACTCTCTCTCCTCTCTCTCTCTCTCTCAAATCCGTAGAATCCTTTTTCACTGGGATCCTGGATCAAACGCATCGAACCCAAATTCGATCTAAGAGAATTCTTGATTTTCGGGTTGAATCACGAAGAGGGTCTGTCGCATTCACCGACATAGTTTAATTTTGATGTTTCCAAAGGCTGTTCCGGATTTCAAAACCGAGAATACACGATGAAGGTTAGAGTTTTTTCGACTTCTCAAATCGATTTGTTGCTATCGACATTAGTCTTAGGGCATTGGAAAAAAATTTTAATAACAATGGAGTAACTTCAAAACTTCGTCGTTTTTTTTTTGGTCTTTGATGACAATGCTCATGTCTTAAGCAATCTATCCTTGATTTGAAAGTGTTTGTTTTTAAAATTAGTCTGATCTTTAATCTTTTATTCATGTAGTTATTTATTTCTGAGTAGTTCTTTTTTTTTTCCCCTGGTTACATCCCGTGATTCAGGTCTCGTGTTTTCCGACTATTCAAATGCCAATGTGGGATTGATTGTATTCAGCTTAATTTTATTACCCCATAAGACTTCTAGAAGAGATTTCGGTTCTCTTTGCGTGGTACATGAATTTCGGAGAAAGGGTTGATGCAATTAATGTAATTTATCAATTGGGGAGGGTTGAATTGGATTAGTTGATGCAGTCACAAAACACAAAGTTTTTCAGATAATTCTGTGGAATTTATTTGATACGGGAACAATGACATTGGGTTCACCAAAAGGGACACCAATGATGATCAGTTATCCACGGTCTTTGACCTCTATTGTGGCATCTGTTAGTCTACTTGCAATATTTTTGATGTTTGCTTCGTGGGTCTTGATCACATACCCGATTGGCTCCACAGTCCAGAGCTATTTCTATGGTGGCATTGATCATGCAAAAGAACCGGAGTTGTCAACATTAGTAGCGAGTGTAACTAATGATAAGCTACCATCTAGTTCACTTGAAACCAATAATTCAACTGTGCCTGAGAGTGGGTCGCAGGATTCAGCAAAATTGGAGAAGCCTGCAGATTTGCCTACAGGCTTAGATGTTAAAGAAGATGATGGCCAATCAATGGATGCTTCTGCCTCCTCATTGCAAGGAGAACATGCTGTGAAAAGTTCTGACATCACCATTTCGGAGAAGACAAAGGTTGTTGACCTAAGTTTCTTTTAGGGAGTCAAACAGAGTTGTGTTGCATTCACAGGAACATGTGACTAATATATATTGTTTTTTGTTCCCACACCATGCAGGATGAGCCAGTTGTATCAGCACAGACCGGAGATGGAAGCAAGACTAACCTAGTTGATTCAGGTTTTTAACTGATCATTCTGCTTTCTTCTCATCCCTGACTATGGTTGCATGGAACATTATTATTGTTATAGATTCACTCGGTGTCACTGCCAGGTTCTTGTTTGCCTTTGATTTCCCGCCCCCGGGGGGGGGGGGGGTTGAGAGGGGTTGTTATGGAGTGAATTTTGCAAATTTCTGATGACTAGGGACAGATCCTTTTGAATTATAGATCCTATTACATCAATGTTTTGGTATAAGAAGAAGAAGAAGCTTGCCGTTCTTTTTATTCTTCTGCTTCATCTGGTTCTGTTAATGCTGGTCTCCTCTTTACCACATGAAGATTTACATATAATATCCAGGTTAGAATGTTCTCGTAGAAAAGTTTCACATGGTCCTGTGAATGGTCTATATTATGCTTTATGTGGTGAAGATCTTTTTTTTTTAAATCTCTTATAAAACTCACACGTTTGTGGTCTCTGTGTCTAATCTAGTTTGATGAAATGTTCCTATGTGATTTTTCTAAGTTTTAGTTATTTCTTGGCAATTATTCTATGTTTCTATGTGTCTTCTATGTGTGCGAACCTTGGTGCAACGGTTTAGTTGCTCATTTGGTGACCTCGAGGTCACGGTTCGAGACGTGAAAACAATCTCTTTGCAAAAAAATGCAAGGAAAAGGCTGAGTACATATACGCCTGTCCTCCCCTACCTCCGCATTAAGCCGGGGAGCATTTTGTGCACCGGGTGAGCCTTTTATCTATGTGTCTTCTTCTGATTCACCTTCAACCCTTACGAAAATTCCCACTCAACCAGACTTTCTTTTACCTGTGACAAGCTCTTGAAAGTTCCTTGGAGGTAGTTGTTAACTCTTATCTGTAATAACAGTGGTTAAAGAGAGAGATGCATATAATGTTTATTGCAGGTAGACATGTATTATGTTCAGAGAAAAACTGATACATGCATCTGAACACACCATCACAATTCCAAAATTGAAGGGGAATAGTTTTAATTTATCTGGTCATATGCAAGAGCACAAGTGTGTGATGATAAAAAGTGATCTATTTGACGAGAAAATGTTAAGAGGATAACATGACCCCAAAAGTACGTTGGCCTGGGATGGGGAAATTGGTTGTATGCTGTCTTGGATACAAGTATTCTAGTTAGGAGGTTTATATATTGTAGGTTTGATGTATTCTTGCTTGTACTTAAATTTCTTTTCAATCGGTTTATGTACACAGTGACGTATTCAGAAAAAATTTTCTCCGGGAGAAGTAACACATGTACCATATTTATGTTCTGTGCCATTGTCTCCTTATATCTTGGTCTTTATGAATTTCAGATCTTGATATGTACTGTCATGTTTTATTTTTTGTCTTCATCCCATCCCTGCTGTAGACATTATCAATTGGTTTATGTTTTCATTTCTCATTGTTGTTGGGTACCATACAGAATGCGATCTGTATCACGGGAAATGGTTCATCGACTCATCTGGACCCTTGTATACAAACAATTCATGCCCCATCCTGACACAAATGCAAAACTGTCAGGGTAATGGGAGGCCTGACAAGGATTATGAGAACTGGCGATGGAAACCCTCTCAGTGTGATCTTCCACGATTTGATGCAAAGAAATTCTTGGAGTTGATGAGAGGGAAGACATTGGCATTCATTGGTGACTCTGTTGCCCGGAATCAGATGGAGTCGCTGCTTTGCATTCTTTGGCAGGCAAGTATCAAACTTTTACTATACCATGTCCTAAAGCAAATAGTCACACACTGCTCTGGATTGGGTTTAAGCAAATCAATGCAGGGATGATCTACTTATATACTTGATTAATCCCATACTCTAAGCGATATTTTTTATTTTAAATGACAAGGGTGCTCCCTCATCATCACAGATATTTGGAAAATAGAATGTGACTATTGAACTAATTTATCTACTTTTGCTGAAGATTGTTTGAGCTTTCTTTAAATCAGTTGATGCAGATTTTTGTTGATTTTGCCATGTCTATTATCCTCATGTTATCTTACTTCATCGATCGATGCGTTGCTGATAACATCTCTCTCAAGTGTTCTTGCTATTCGCCACCGTTAATTGCAATTCCAGAGCGCTGAAAGTCTTGATAGTGATTTTTTTTTTTTTTCATATTGTACTTTCATCTCACAACATCCAACCAATGGTTAATTGTGTGATCATGTTTTAGGAGATTGATGTTTTGTGGATTTCTAGCAACATAATGACATGACTGTCCTCCTCAGGTTGAAGTTCCTAAAAACCGTGGAAATCGTAAGATGCAGCGCTGGTATTTCAGGTCAACAAATGTATATATTGTCCGCATATGGTCCTCATGGCTTGTGCACAGAACATCTGAGGCATTTGATTTTGCTCCGGCAGGAGTTGACAAGGTCCATCTTGATGCTCCCGATGAAGTTTTCATGGAATTTATTCCAAAATTTGATGTTGTTATCCTTTCTTCTGGTCACTGGTTTGCCAAAAAGTCCGTCTACATTTTGAATAATGAGATTGCGGGGGGCCAGTTATGGTGGCCAGACAAGTCACAGCCGATGAAGATCAACAACATTGAAGCTTTTGGGATATCTGTTGAGACAATTCTAACAGCCCTGGGTACACATCCAAATTACACCGGTCTGACTGTTGTCCGCTCCTTTTCGCCTGATCATTATGAAGGCGGGGCCTGGAACACTGGTGGATCGTGTACTGGAAAGGTGAAACCTGCCTTGGACAGTGAGTTAGTGGAGAATGGTTTCACAAATGTAATGCACAAGAAACAGGTGACGGGCTTCAATCGAGCAATCAAGAAAAAAACAAATAAATCAAAAATGAGGTTAATGGATATTACAGGTGTGTTTGAATATCGAGTTGATGGACATCCAGGTCCATATAGGAGTCCTGATCCAAATAAGAAAACCCAGCGCAGTCCAGATGGGAGGCCTCCACCACAGGATTGCTTGCACTGGTGTATGCCAGGACCAGTGGATACTTGGAATGAGATTGTCCTTGAAATCATTAGGAGAGAATTTGAAGGCAGTCAGAGTTCTCCTTCGTGAGATTGTGGATCCTCTTTGGTAACTAACCTTCATGCTTGCCAGTTGTAATTTATAGATAATTTATTTTTCTTAGGTATAATAATTTATGGGTGCATTTGCAATTAGCGTGGTCCAGTTCTTTAGAACTAGTGGATATGTAAATTAGATTTTCTTTCCCTAATTTAATTTACAGGATGAAGGGACTAGCCGCTTCTTCTGTGAAGTATCATAGACCACATTATACTTCCACTCCCCAGAAACTGAGAGGCATTCCTAAGTTATTCTCTACAGATGATTCATTAGTGAAATAAAAACTTTGTTTGTACTTCGTTCAAGTGAACACTTTGGCTGCATTGGCTGCGCCAGTAATTGTATGGGCTGAAATTGAACTGCTGCTGCCCTGTGGATGTATGAAATGTGCAGCAAAGTTTTGTTTGAGATCGCTGTTGTTGTGTTTTTTGTTTTTTTTTTTTTTGATTAACTGGTATCCGTTAATCAATTTATTGGTTTTGACTAATTTAGTTTGAATTAACTGTCAGAGCTTGTAAGGGATCAGATTTCCATATATATATATATATATATATTTTTTTTTTTCTATTTTCAAAATTCAAAGATAAGAATTAGATTAAGAGAATTTAGTGAACCAACGAAACATTGGTCCGAGGTTACACAGTGAGACCGTTGGTTGTTACACTATCAAATCCAAGGTTAAAATTTTCCAAATATTCCATATTTCTAATGATTTGACCAATTTCATGTAATATAGCCTGTTATCTTTGTCAATCAATCCTTTGATTTTAATGAGCGGAATTCACAGCACAGAATCATGGGATTTGGTTATTGACAATGTATGCTCAAAACGTATTGGTTAAATTTGTTTGTGAAGGGGTTGGTTGTTTTTTTATGTTAGGACAGTCACGTTACAAGTTAGAATGATAGCCGAAGGAGACATTAGTGTGCTTTAGACGATCTCAAATTTGCACTTTTTTTCCTGGAACTTGATTTCCAGCATCCTTCCTGCAGTTCATTGTTCTGTGGGAGCTATTAGGATTTTTATTGTTGCCATCTCTAACTTTTTACTGCTTGCAGGAATAAAGGCAACATCCCTTAAACTTTTGAAGGCTGGCACTATTCATCTATCCAATTGTAGAAAGAAGATGCAGGCTCTGTTCAAATGTTTTCAACCTGTCCTTAGTATATGTTTTGTCTTATTTTTAAGCAAAATATTTTTTTTTTTTTTTTGTAAAAATAGCTTAATTATTTTTATATCTAGAATCATGAAAATACAATCTTTTCTTTTTACATGAAAATTAGAATAACTCAAATTCATTTCTTAAAGGTTAAAAGCATAATCTTAATTAGGCAAATTTCTTTATATCCCTTGTTTTTTTGGTGTTACAACATTGCACCAAACAAACGGACGAGGTATTTTTTCTATTTTTCCTCAAAATAAACATAGATTAGAAAAATGTACGAGGTTATATATATATATTTTATTATGTCTTGGATATCATCCTGTATCTAGGATTTTGTTCTAATTAATCCGAACTGACAGCTGCAGTGGCTTATTTCGGAGGGTAAGTCTCCCAACGGAGAACGTTTTATACACACGAGAATCCGATACTCCCAATAGGAATCGAATCTCGATTATGCTTAAGAGTATTCAGCATCACATCTAATTGAGTCAACCCATATCGGTTACATGGACTTACGAGGTTATACGGAGCTCATAGGCCCCAAAATTTTGGGAATAGGGACTCTGTTTCGAGAGTAGAAAGATCCAAACGACCCCACGGAATTTTGATTCGGTGTGTAACGCTCTACTGTAGAAAGCAAAAATGGGCCGCTTGTTTGTGTGCACAAGGAAACTTCTCCTTTCAACGGTCGGCCCATCAGGCTTTTTGTCGTTTTGTCAAAATTACCCTTTTCTCTCTCATCTCCCTCTCGCTTCCCCAGATTTGAAATTCAAATTCTTCCATTTGTTTCCCCAATCCTAAATCTATCCCCGTCTGTCATCATTAAATTTATTCCCTACAATACGCTCGTCAACGGTCGATTTCTCTCTCTCTCTCTCTCAAGTGTGTTTCATCTCCCCTTTTCTTTCCTAGCTCTAGAATTAACTAATCAGGACATTCTCAAACTTAGTTTCTCTCCGAGGAACGTTTGCGCTTCTCAATTTGAGTCATTCGCAGGATCGGCTCTTCAGGTCTGATCAGATCTCCTTCATTTTTTTACGTTAATTTCTAGGGTCCTTCTTAATTACTTGTTCTTCATGTCGGCAGTTGCAATTTGATTCCTCAATTAGGCTATCATCTTCAATTGTAAACATTTACATTGTTTTTATTTTGCTTCAATTTGATTTGCAGAACATACTTTCTCTCTCTCTCTAGATCCCATTTTCCCTAATTTTTTATATTTCAGAAATCATAATTCTTGTACCTTAACTATGAGAAATTCTTAATAAAACTGTTTTCATTGGTCTAAGCTCAACAATGTCTGGCATCCAAAGTGATCCACTCTTGCAACTCGAAACAACATGCGGATCTCTTCTTTACGAACTTCAGGTTTCTTCTCTTCCTCTTTATTTATTTATTTATTTTTCTGGTTTTCAGTTGAATTTATGTTTCTATGTCCTGCTAGATTTTTTTTTTTCCTTTTTTCCTTTTCTTTTTTTTTTCCTGATTGGTTTATTGTTGAATTCAGATAATATGGGATGAAGTTGGCGAGTCTGATGCCGACAGGGATAAAATGCTTCTTGAGCTTGAGCAAGAGTGTTTGGAAGTCTACAGACGAAAGGTGGATCAGGCAAACAGATGCAGGGCACAACTACGGCAGGCCATTGCTGATTCTGAAGCGGAGCTTGCAACCATCTGTTCTGCAATAGGAGAGCCACCCTTGCATATTAGACAGGTTAGTTACTACTACTATCTTGTGGGGTTCAAGAAATGGCAACAGATTTGTGGCCAAAACAGCTTCATACCATGCAGCATGTGCACTTCTAGAAATGAGAGTGCGCGTGGTGGACATGTCTTCATGTCATGTCTCATGTCTCTGTCTGTACCTCATAGGTTGTTGAGATTATAATGTTATAGGATAACGCTGAATTGCAACAAATGTCAAAGTTGATAGCATAGGTTCAAGAATTGCAACAATTTGTGGCTAAAACAGTTGTAGAGAATGTAACATGTACACTTTTAGAAATGAGCATGCACGTGTTGGACATGTCTCTCTGTCATGTCTCATGTCTCCTGTTTGCGTCAATGCTTCATAGATTTTATAGATTATATTGACCATCGATAATACTGAACTACAAACGTCAAAGTTGACAGCATCGGCTGCATGTTTTCTGTCTCTTTCCAATGAACTTTAGTGTAGGTGGTGGATAACTTAAAAATAAGATTTTAAGAAATCAGAAGCCTGTAGCCTGGTGATAGTTTATGGAATTGGTAAGATATGGTTTCCAAATCAATTTCTATGACTTTGGTATCTGTCACTTATTAGCAAACAGTGTTAATGGCTATTTTCCTAGATTCAGTCTGATCAAAAAGCTGAAAGTTTGAAAGAAGAGCTTAGGGTAATTCTTCCACAATTAGAAGAGATGCGCAAGAGGAAAATAGATAGAAGGAATCAATTTCTTGAAGTCCTTGAGCAAACACAGAAGATTTCAACTGAAATAAATGGCACCCGAGGGTATAAATCTTCCAGCTTGCTGGTGGATGAATCTGATTTGTCTTCAAGAAGGCTTGAGGAACTGCAAAGGAAGCTGCAGGAACTTCAGAAAGAGAAGGTGTGGCTGTTATTGCCGTTCTTCTTGATTGCCATGTTCATCAAAATTTTATTCACAGTATCCAAATTGTTTTACTGGTTTTTCCTTGTATAATTTTGTATGTAGAGTGATCGCTTGAAGAAGGTCTTGGACCACCTAAGTACTTTGAACTCACTTTCCTTGGTGCTTGGAATGGATTTCAAGTGCATCATCAGTGAGATCCATCCTAGTTTAGGCAATGAAGGAGCCAAGTGTATTAGCAATGAAACAATAGAGAAATTGGCTGCTGCTATTAAGCGTTTACGAGAAGTGAAAGTTGAGAGAATGCAGAGGGTAAAACCCTGTGTTTATAAGCTTTTGTTTGTGTTCCCTTTCTCAAGTCTTCTAGAGGTCACTAATTGTCTCTCATATTGTGACAGATTCAAGATCTTGCCACCACCATGTTGGAGTTATGGAATTTGATGGACACTCCAATTGAAGAGCAGCAAATGTTTCATAATATTACCTCTAATATCGCAGCTTCCGAACAAGAGATAACCGAACCCAATATTCTCTCCCTGGACTTTATTACCTATGTGAGTTGTGAAGGCCTTTTATTTTTCTGTTTATGCTTGAATGTTTATTTATTCAAAACGAATTTAAGCATGTTTCTTGAGGCAGGTTGAGGCAGAAGTCTCTCGACTAGAGGAGTTGAAGGCAAGCAAAATGAAAGAGCTTGTTCTGAAAAAGAGGTCAGAGCTTGAGGAAATCTGCAGGAAGACTCATATAGTCCCAGAAGCAGATAGTGGAATGGAGTATGTTATTGAAGCTATAGAATCTGGTATGCAGTTCAAGTGTTCAGGACTCACATTAGAGAGCTCTAACAACTCAAGTGTTCTTTCTATTTATATTGATTGTTATTGGTGCAGGAGCTGTTGACCCCGCATGTGTTCTTGAACAAATTGAGCTCCAAATTGCCAAGGTTAAAGAGGAATCCTTTAGCAGGAAAGAGATACTTGAAAAGGTTGAGAAATGGTTGGCAGCATGTGAGGAGGAGTGTTGGCTTGAGGAATACAACAGGGTAGGCATGATTTCCTAACTTTAGAATTTTTTATTGGCTTTGATTTCCTCATCTTTCACTTGATTGGCAATGGCTGAATAGGATGATAACCGATACAATGCTGGACGTGGAGCTCATCTCATCCTGAAGCGTGCTGAGAAAGCACGTGCCATGGTTAACAAAATTCCAGGTACATAATTGTTTTCAGAAAATCCTAGTTCTGATTCTGGTCTACATATACTATTATTTTACCATTGTTTTTTCTCAAATATTTTTCTTCCATGTTTAAACATATTTTTTTCTGAAGTAATATATTTTTTTATTATTATTTTTATTATTTTTTATTTTTTATAAATTTGGTTAGTGCTTGTTATGATGAATTTGTTGATATTACTTTGGAACAGCAATGGTGGAGGCATTGGCTTCAAAAACAACACAATGGGAGAGGGAACGGGGCATAGAGTTCACATATGATGGTGTAAGTACTACTCTTCCTTTTCTCATGAAACCGAAGTTTGTTAAGTTTGCTGTTGGTGCATCCTTGCCAATTCACTTTCTCTGATATGTGTTGTTTTACATCTCTACTTTGCAGATTCGTCTTCTTTCTATGCTTGAACAATATAACATTTTACGGCAAGAGAAAGAGCAAGAACGTCGAAGGCAGAGGGTATGAGTTTGTGATTTATTTGATCAAGAAGTAAATATGGGTATTTTCTTTTTCTTACCAAATATTTTCATATCTTTTACTATGGAGAATTTATTACAGGATCAAAAGAAACTTCAGGGTCAGTTAATAGCTGAACAAGAGGCACTTTATGGATCAAAACCAAGCCCTTCAAAACCTCAAAGTGCGAGGAAGGGCCCTAGAATTTCTACTGGAGGTGCAAGCGATAGAAAGCTCTCCCTTGGTGGAGCAATGCTTCAAACTCCTAAAGCAAACCCGGTTCATGCAACCAAAGCTACTCCTTATACCCGTCCTAGCAAGAAAAGTGACCGTTCATTGAACAGTGAATTCAATCACACCCATGACAACGGAGTAGCTGCCTTATCAGTTGGTAAGTATCTTATTTTTTGGCTGTGTACTTCAAGATGTTCAATTAGAGTCCATAGTGGCTAGCTGTTTTTAAGATGCCGTACATGGCCAATGATACAAACGTCTCTGTTTGGTTTTGGTAGGTAGGAGAGGCTTGGATATTGCTGGCCTTCCTGTAAAAAAGCACTCATTCAGCTCTGCAAATGCTTGCGAACCAGAGTCTCCTATGATTAGGAAGCCCTTTTCACCTATCTCTTCCACAGCATCATCAAAGACTGAAATGACAAGTTTGGCAGAAGATTTGAATAGCACTCACAATGAGGTGATGCAGAAACTGTTTCCGGCTAAAATCATGAATGTCACTACTCCGTCCAAGATAGCATCAGTCCAAGATGAAGAGAATAGGAATTATAACACTCACCCAGTCATTACTCCTTCCAAGACAACACTTGCTCCAGACACGGATGTTACGCAGAAAACATATCTAGTTAAAAACATGCAGCTCACTACTCCCTCCAAGACATCATCAGTCCCTGATGAAGAAAACAGGAATCTTAACGCCCTGCCAATTAGTACTCCTAAGACACTATATGCAACGGATGGGGGGGATAGGACTCCCAAGGCAATTCCAACCCTAGTACCCACCACACCTTCAACAGTGTCGGTCCCAATGCAGACAGCTTTAACCCCTGCCCCTACCGTTGCAAATGCATTTGAAGAGATTCAGGAGGAAATAGAGTACTCATTCGAGGAAAGAAGATTTGGGTTTGTGCTTACAAGATCACTTCCAAAACCAGTAATACAAGTTTGAGAATTTAGATTGCTATGTTGTTGAGTGACTGATATTCAGAAAATTTTTTCACATATTTTGCTGTTGCTTTGGATTTGGATAAGTCAATTCAATTGGCTCCTCTGAAGCTTTTTGTACATAGTCTGACTTTAAGTTGTGAAAGTGGTTCTTCTCTCCTAATCTATAGGTGAGCTCTCTGTTGTCTTCTGCAACTGTTATGATTTTCTGTCAGCTAATACCATTTGCTCTGTACATCTTTTCTTAGTCAACAATCTTTTTAAATTCGTTCAAACAGTTCATATTTACATTTCGTATACACACTTATGTATATTCCTTTTTCATAGCTTCTGGGTTGTGAAAATAAGATTCCACCATTGTTTTCTGCAAAATCACCCATCTTTTGAAAGAGTCGTGTCAATTTTGTCAAAATAATGCTTAAAAATTTAGTGGCTGGAATATTCTCTTAATGAGAAAGCACTTTATGGATTATTTATTTATTTGTATATTCATTTCGTGTAGACCGCAAATTTTGGTTTGAATTGAAAATTTTTATAAAATATGGTCGGTTCACGGCCATTGATTAGTTCTAACTTTTTCTCTTTTTGAAGATTTTTTTAATATTTTCCATAATTTATAGTTGTACAATGTTTGAAAATGAAAGAATCTTAGGCAAGGTGGTTGAAAATTTCATAGGAAAAGAGTAGAAAATAAATCTGCAAAAAGAAAACCCAACTGATTTTTTTTTTTTTTTTCTAAATTGTGAGTTGATGAATGAAAAAAGTGAGATGGTCAAAAATAAGAGGTACCCAGTTAAGAATTTGAACACAAACACATGATTTTGCCTGCTTTTAAAGTTTTGGCTTTTTCTTTTTGTTTCACTTTTTTATCATTATTGATATATTGACCCCTTCATTTTCATTTATTTTAATTATAATTGCTTGGGTTTTGTAAGTTTTAGCCCCCATGCGTATAAAGCATGAATTTTATATTTTATTTTATTTTATTTTTTAATATGAGCCTTCATAATGACTCCACCGATATATATTTATTTATATTAATATCTTCCGATGGCATTCAAAGTAAGTAGTATATAAAATTAAAGGCATTCTTAATCTCTCTCTCTCTCTCTCTCTCTCTCCCCCCCCCCCCACTTTAATTTACTGAAAAGACAAAGAACAGGTCAGTGGTTGGAAAAAATAGCATGACTCCTCCCTTAACTTTATACCTTTAAAATAATAACTTTTGCATTTAAATAATGTGGGGAATTTTTTCTTTTCCAAAATTTTCTCATTTTTTTATTCAAATTTACTAACTTTGCCATTTTTTAATTCACGCCAATTAAATTTCTCAGGCGGACGCCAACCTTTTTCTTAACCAAAATCAATACTTGGGTTTCTGCAAATTAAATAAATCAAGTAGTAATTATTAAATTCTATTATTTAATTGCATCATATTTTTTTTGTTATTTATTTAATTTTAGGTTTATTAATTAATTTTTGTTTTTCGATCTTTAATTGTTTATTATTATTTTTTCCATTTTTAATTTTCATTTTCAGCCCTCTTTTTCTTCTCTTTTTTTCTCCAAAACCTTTTTTTTTTCTAGTTTTGTAACCGTTGAACAATTTCTCAGAAATCAGACAAGAAAATTTTGATTTTGCCCCTTTTCTGTTGCATTCAATGAAGTTTGGGTTTTGGGAAGGTTTTAAGGTTTTTTAAGGATCATGATCTTTGATGGGTCAGGAAAAACTAGGTTTGTTGAGCTGAAGTAGGTAAAGATTTCCTGATTTCTTTTCCGGGTTTGAGTTTTAAACTCTTTTCACTACACAGATTAAAATTTTGAAGTGTTTCCGACCTCTGAGAGCTTTTTGTCTGGCTGATTTTGACTGTGCGAGGTTATAAAACCCATTGATTTTTGAAAGTGAAATTTTAGGGTTTTCTTGTTTGTCTGCTTTCTGGGTCTTAACATTTCCCAGAATTTTTACCTTCCAAAGTACTAAATCTTGGAGGTTTGTGCGTATCAAGTGATCGTTTGAGTTAGGTACATGGTGGGTTTGAGTGATTTTGGTGTGTTTTTTTAAGTTTGTAGAAGTTAAGAATTTTATGGGTAGGTCTTAGAAGTTTAGCATTTTTGTTTGTCTTTTCTGGGACTGCTACTTTCAGAATTTGAAATTCATGGAGGGAAGTGAAGCTATGAGTGTTGGAGTTGCAGTGAAGGGTGATGAAGCCCCAGAGAGCTACCGGGTTGAACCTCGGACTGAAAACCCTACCCAGCTTGGTGGCTCAACAATGCCACCAGTTACTCCTCCAGTAAGCGTCGGCCCGCCGAGTACTGGGCTGAAGAAGAAGAGGGGCAGACCTAGGAAGTATGGACCAGATGGGTCACTAGCAATGGCATTGTGTCCAATGCCAATCTCATCTTCAATTCCATTGACCGGAGACTTTTCGGCTTGGAAACGGGGTAGAGGGCGGCCTGCAGACTCATTGAAGAAGCATCATAAATGGGACTTTGAGAATTCAGGTATAAGGAGTTTACGGCTGCATTCATCAGTTTATGACTTCATATATATTTTGAATCTTGAAATTTTTATTGTTTGTTTGTGCTTACTGTTTCAATTGATATAATTCCCATATTTGTGTCATATTAGTACCATTGACCTTTTCATATAGCTGCTGATCTAATTCTATGTTGTGTCTGCGGGACTTTTTCCTGCTGGATTTGGATCTGAGTTTTATGGTGATGTTTTTGGATGTTATTTAGGTGATGTCGATGTGAGGGTGGGACCCTATATTAGATACCCTATTCAGATCTGGTTTTCACATAGGAGACTAGGTGGAGGATGTTGTGTGTGATGAGAGAAACAAACTCTTTCTTGATGCGGAAAATAGCAAGTGTTGCTCTTTTAAGGAAGAGAAACAGCTGATATGCAGGAAGAAGGCACATAAAGAATAAAATGAGGTGGATTGTATAATAACTGCTAAAATAGGCTCTGAACTGATGTGGCAGATTCTAAACCTGTCATCACATAGTCTTAGTCTGTTTGAAATGGGGTGGCTTGAGATGATCCCAAAAAAAAAAAAAACTTTTGGTTGCATGAGAAAAAAATTTCTGAAGGTCATAGAAATATTGTTTGAAAATGGAAAGTGCTAGAGGACACGTACGGTATTTTCACCATCACAAAAGCATCAGTGTTTGATGTGCACTATTGGTGTTACCTCGAAAAGGATGGGACTGATACAGTGCCCTCAAGAGAGCTTAATGAACACTAAAAATTCTTAATATACAAACATTGAAAATTGTCACATGTTATAGAAAAGTTCACTATCTGTGGTGATATGCAACAATTCTTATGACTAACGTACACCAAGAGTTGTTTAACAAAGAGTTTCTGCTTCATGTTTTGATATATATTTTTCTAGTTTACCAGTACCTCATATTTAGTTTTTAAAATTTGTCTCCTAATTCTCCATTAATATTTTCCTTTCAGAGGTACAAAAACTAATTGAAACATACGATGGTGCATGATTTTTTCCTTCCGTTATTGTTGTATTAGTATAGAGTATGGTTTGTTGCAGAGCTCTTCATTGAAATAAAAGTATGCTGCATGGATTTGTCTTCTGTTATAACCTTTTTCCTACAGATGGGTTGCAGCACATTTTATTCTCTTTTAGTTTCACTCGTAGTTTAGCTTCACTGATATACTCTGACGTTTATAAATTTCTTCAGGTGTAGGTGATAAACTTGCATTCTTTGTTGGTGCTAACTTCACTCCCCATGTGATCACTGTTAATGCAGGCGAGGTATGACATTTGTTGAGCATCGATCAATATATCTAGTGTTTGTGTATACTGAAAATTGGTTCATATTAATTTCTTGAGTGTTTCCATTTGTGATCTTGTATTGCTTTTATCCTTGTCCAGTTCAGCATCTAAGCAGACATCTGTTGTCCACATTTAGCTTCATTTGTAGTAATTGTGAGTTTGATGTTGATGGAATGAGGTACCTTTAAATTGAAAGTCTAGCTTTCTCTATATTTAATCCTCAGTATTTTATTAGAATAAACACTTTGTTCTGTCTTCCTTCCTCCTGTTTCCTTCTGTGTCCTATGAACTACAAATTGCTTATGATGTCTAATTTCGAAAACAAAATTCTGTGGTATTCTTAGCAAGAACTAGTAGTTGACTATGTTTTTTGCTTGTCCTTATTTTTGCAGTTGGCTAATGGGAAATGCACTGTGGATTTATATATACCATCAAACTTTATTGTAATTAATAGTATTTATCATAGTAAGGGCTTATATCTGAGGGTTATGTATCTTGGCATGCATGGTGGTACTATTACTTATCTTAATTTCGGATTACTTCATCCGGATTTCATGTGGTATATATAAGATTGGCATACGTTAAAAAGTTGCTGTCATGTATGGTTAGCATACAGTTTTCACGGATGAAATTGAAGATGATGTTATACTTAGTAGAAAACAGCTGCTGAAAATTTTGCCAATAGGTGTTAGTGCAAAAAGGTCCTTCTTCATATATATATTTTTTAGTATTTCGCTCTCTCTCTCTAACCTCCTTTTGTCATCTTCTCTTTCTTTATAGGGATATTGGGAAAGTTCATAAGAATGCTCTGCAAAAAGGGTCTTTCTATGTGCATATACTTTCTTTTTAGAACTGTAAGAGTCTGTTGCATTTTTCCATTTCCTTTTGCTTGGGGGAAGGAGGGGGTGGGGCGGGGATTGGAAGTTACTTCTCATTTTTGAAGTGCAAGTCGAACGAGGTCCCATTGCATAGTAAACTCTGGCTGTAACTAACTGCTTATTCAAATTTGAAATTTTCCAATTGTTCATAGACATTTCTTTTGTTTCAATTACATCAATGTTTTTGGAAACAAAACATGAGGCTGTTGTAAAGGCAACTATTCTACCTGGGTAATGCACTTATCTTTTATCTTTCCATCCAGGATGTTTTGTTTTAACATACTGTGCCCCTTTGGTGGTTCCATTATTTCAAGGAATATAGTAGGTTGTTTTGTTGTAAAATGCAACCACTCTCCTTTTCCTAAAATGAGTGTCTTTTTTTTTTGGTATTCACTCTTTTCAAGCGACACCCTTGGCTGCTACTTGTATTTCCAACTTTACCATTAAATTATAGTCTTTTTTTGGATTAACAAAAGTCAGGATTATAAGCTTAATGTATTAGAATTTAAATGTTGTCTTTCTAGATATGACACTGTCTTGGGAAAATGAAAAGTGGCATCTTGGACTTCTTTTTTTTAGGGTGGAGGACATATACAATGACAAATGTCATGTAGTGCATTACAATGCCAAACAAAGATGGAATGATTGTAGGTGCTCACATCAGGGCTTGCCTTTTTCTTAAACCCCTTCCTTATTCGTTGTCATTCCATTTGTTTTATTAAATAAAAGGGCCCTCTCTCTCTCTCTCTCTTGTCCTTTTTCTAATTCAAGCTGTAAAAGGAGTAGCTCCATCATTTGGACAGTCAAAACAATGACAGATGCAATTAGGGTAAAAGTCCAATAAGGCATGGATAAATGCTGGACACAGCAGCAGAAGAACAGATTTTTCTAATAGCAATAACCTCTTTCACTAAAGCTCAATTATAGTAGCCCAACTACCTTTTTGAGTGTTTGTTTTGTTTTGCTTTCCCCCCATGCGGAGCTTCTAACATTTCAACCTTCTCATTCTCCTTGAGGGCTTGTCCTCATAATTATTTTGACATCTTTGTATTTATCATAAATGTTAAAAATACTATCTCAATCCTCTTCCTCTTCCTCTCACCTTCCTACCTCCAAAAGATATGGATAGGTATGTTGGTGCATGCGAGGGCATATGAATATGTGCACTGTTAGATTGTAGAATTATCAAATGCCTTTGATATCAGAGGAGTGGTATGAAGCTAGTTTCTGTGTCCCAATGCCTAGGGGTATAATTGACCAAGACTTCACTTTCTTGTGTGCCTTTTCACTTCTACTAGTTAAAGATGTTTTTTTAGTACCAGCACCATTATGTCAAGTTCAAACGATACACAACTTATGGCATCATACAGAAACCTTGCCTGTTGAGGTTGAGAAAATATTCTTTTTCTATGTCATGATGTCTGGTTTATTGTTAACCATGGCGTTACTATCTTGTCTTTCTGTTCTACTAGTTAGAGATGTCTATTTTGTACGAGCACCATTATGTTGATGTTGAATTCAAATATTATGTACTGTGTGGCAGCATAGAGAAATGTGGCATAAGTTTGTCATATAGCAAACTCATTCTGTTTCATAATGCATCCAGGATGACTTATTTGCATAATTTTGTCATATTGCATCTTTTTTATTTTTTTAACTTCATTTTTTGGCGTTTATTACATTGTCCATTTTGCATATGGTGGTCGCAGGATGTTACGATGAAAATTCTATCGTTTTCTCAACAAGGGTCAAGAGCTATTTGTATTCTTTCTGCTAATGGTTCCATTTCAAATGTGACACTTCGTCAGCCTAATTCTTCGGGCGGTACTTTGACATATGAGGTGTTTCCCTTTATTTTTGGAAGAATGAGTTTTATGTATTTTGGAGTTCTTTTTGAAGGGCTAATTTGAAATCTTAATTTGTAGTGGTACAAGATCATCCTATAGCATAGAAGGCACTGGAAAAAAAAAAAGAAATAAAAACATTAAAGAAGCTAAGGTTTGATATCAGAAAGAGATTATTTAAAGTCAAGCTGTATTACTATTCAACAGAGTATCGTAGGATCACCTTCCTTGCATCAATTTTGTGGAATAAATCTAATGTGTGACATGGACATGCATCCAATCTTGCGCAAGTGTTCTCAAATGCCCATAGATTGGCATATTAGACTAATTCATAAGTTCTTCATTTTCTTGTGTTATTTTGGGGAGGATTGAAATGATCCAAGAAATATTATTTCCAAGGGCTGTTTCATGGAAACAATTTTCCGTTTAATGCTGCAAATGCATGCAGAAGATATATCATTTTATTTTACTTATAATATCTGTTCAATGTGGTGTACTAATTGCAAAATCCCAATTTTCATGGTTCTTATTCCCTTTTCAATTTTCTCATGCAGGGTCGCTTTGAGATCCTTTCCCTGTCTGGATCATTTATGCCTACTGAGACTGCAGGAACCAAGAGCAGATCTGGTGGTATGAGTGTGTCTTTGGCAGGCCCAGATGGTCGTGTTTTAGGTGGTGGAATTGCTGGTTTGTTAGTTGCTGCTGGCCCAGTGCAGGTAAAAAAAAATCATTTTTTTTTTCAACTATAGTCTGGAAAATGATGATCTCCATGAACTTTAACCTTTGAAAGTACGTCAGGTTGTTGTGGGCAGCTTCTTACCAGGCCACCAGTTAGTGCAGAAGCCAAAGAAGCCGCGGGCAGAGCCCACAATAACTATTTCTCCTTCACCTGTCAATGCCATATACAGAGAAGAAGTGACTTTCCATGGAGATAATGGTGCTGCTCTTAATTCCTTCCAAGCCACAAAAAATTCTGACAATGAAAATAATACTTCCTTGCCTGGATCTGAAGCTCAGGACCTTAATCAGTCAAAAGCTGCTGAGCTTTCTTGCTAATTACATTGTTCTCTACATGTGAAATATAACCTGGTTTTTCGGATAGCATTTAGGCTCACGGTCATTGGCTAGGATTTGACCTCATGTTGTTTTTAGTCGGGTGCTAGTTTTAACCTGCTTCTGTACTCTGTTCTTTTTTTCTTTCTTTTATTTTTTTTTTGGTTGCCTTAGCATGCTAGATAGGGCCTCTAATCTATATGTTTGTTCTAGGTTGTCCGTTGGGATATATTTTTCAGGTGTTGTCTTGTTTGTAGATGTGGAAGATTAGATGTTCTTGACCATGTTCTTATCCTCTGTTAGACAATGTTGAACTTCAATGGAATTTGTTTCGGTTTGATGACAATGCCTCGTGTTTTATGTGAAATGAAGTTTTTTGTTTTTCTGCTGGATGTTTCACCCTTCATGATTTTGATTCTGAACATTTTGAAGTTCTCTGTTGATTGAGGTGGTTGTTCATGGCATGTGATTTAAACTAAAACCGAGCTTGCTGTACTCTGATCAATACAATGCCCATCTTTCTTATGCAAGCTGATTTTTTTTGGTACTATACCAATCAGTATCTGAAACAATATTCCAACTAATTCGGTCTAAGACTTGCAGTGGCTCATTTAAGAGAGTTACCCTCTCAACGTAGTCTGTTTTATGTCCAAATCACGAGTTCAACTCGTGACATTTGTTAAGGGACCTAGCATAAAATCCTACTAAACCAACTAACCGTTAGTCATGCAAGTTGATATGGGCTCGGCCAAGAGCATTGCTCAAATGGTTACCCAATTGACTTGAAATTCTTCTGTCCAGATTTGGGTTTGCTCCCTTTCCATCGCTAAACTAAAGAAAAAACGGAAAAAAAATAAAAAGAAAAGAAAGGGTGAGGAAAAAAAAAGGCCAAGATGGGCTTAGCAAGATTGATTTCCTGGTGATTATTTGATTGTGGTGCTATTTAAGGTTTTCTCTTTTTTCGATTATCTTCGGTTGATCAAAAGGGTGATACTATGATGCTGCCCCACTGTGTATTTCCCTTCCAAATATGGATTGCAACCAAAGTCTGGTTCTTGTTATTGACGTGTTAGATCTCATGCCATGGAAAAAATGGAGATGAAATAGATGTTAAACATTTATATCTGTTAATAAAATACAAGGTTGTGCTTATTTCTCCCTCATATTTAACTTAATTAGCAGACACATAATATTAAAAATCCCACTCAGGTCGTTGAAATTTGGTTTCAGAAAAGGATGTATCCTCTTCAAGTTTGTACACAACTCAAGTGTCTCAGTTCCCTATAATGATCTTGAAAAGGGCAAAGCCCAGGTCACCGATTTTCTCTATAGGCTATTAACATCTCTGCTTTCCATCCCTTGTTAATCTTTTCAATGAACTCCTCCACTCTTCTCCTAAGCTCATCATTGTCGATACTGTCATTGCCATCTTCATCATCATTTTCCCTGTCATTTCCTTCCTTGTGAAGGATTTGAGCTTGCCGTTGTTGGTCTGTGATTTTACTTGATTTGCATCGGTTGGCATCGAGCTTATGACTTGTGGAAACAATTCCAAATTCAATAGCGCTTTTCTGATCAGAGTTCAATCTGGGTTTTATGCTGCTGATGAGGAGAATGGCTACTATGATCAAATTGCAGAAGCAGAAAATGAAGAGAGAGTTGGAAGCTGCAAGAGTGATCAATTCTAATGTGGAAACAAGCATGGTCACAACAAGCCTTCCTTTCTTTTAGAGAGAGAAGGGGGGGGGGGGGAGAGTTGTGTCAGGACTTTAAGAGGCATTGAGGAGTTTTATAGGACTTGGGTGTGCCAAGAAAGTTTTCATTTTTTCATGCAGTAAGTCGTAGTTACAAAGTTACTAGGAGTTGACTGATATGGGAAACTTCTTCCAGACTCTTAACCATGGGACATTCGTTCAACAAAAAGACAATCTACTCAGAAGAACTAGCCAAGAAACATCCTATTGGCTATGGGTGCCCTTCAATGTCAAGCAGAAAATGAAACTTACGAAGACAAACAAAATGTTGAAAGAAACAATGTAAAGGATTGTTGTGATTCCTATTCTACTGACACTGACCAATGAACACATGGGGAAACCCCCTCTCAATAATTACGCAGAGACTAAAGAGGTGAATAATGAGGAATCATAATAAAGTGGGGATTGGGCTTTCTTGGGCTCCTGCCTCCATCTAGTTAGTTTGATTGCTAATGTGGCTGTTAGAGCATAATACGTATAAGGTGACTGACTACCCCTAACGACCAGACTGATCAAGTTGAGACCTAACCAAGTAAAATCCATCGATTTTTTACTTAGACAAATTTACTACACGACCCACAATGGAAATATTAAGATTTCTTGCAAACAAATGATCTTTTTCTTAAGTTAATAGACACAAAGAAAACGAAAGGAAAATAAATAAATAAATAAATAGATAGTCTCGTGAAAAAGATTTAGCTATCTGAATGAATAACCGGAGGCTGAATTTAGAATGACCATAGAAAGAGAGTGATCATGATGTTTTAAAGAGAAATTGGAATCTAAGGGACATCATAAAAAAGCCTATAGGCAAAATCTTTGGAATAGAATTTATCTTAAACAACATCATGAGATTTAACTTTCAAAAGAGTAGTAAGACAGAACATTAACAACAGAAATTGAAAGATCAAAAATTTGCCAGACTGCTCAACATAACAAAATTTAACACTTCATATAAAGTTTTCAGCCTCTTCATTCAACTGACATTTGCTGAGACAATCCCACTACAAGTCCTAATGCGGATGAAACAAGCTCATCATGTTTTACGTCTCTTGTTTCTCGGATTGCTCTTATTGAAACTCCTGAGATCATCTGTTGTCTCTGTTGCATTCTGCTTCTTAAGACCTTTTCTTCCACCAAATCCAAACTTGGAATTTCTGAATTCCCTTTTATTTGCCTTCTTGTTCATTCCTTTCTTTCCCTTACCACCAAATTGTCCAGCCTTACCTCCAGAGCGATCTCCAGGAGCAACTCCTGGCCTTTTCTTGCTTGATCGCTCAAATGCCTTTCCCTCTTCAAAATCCATGACCATCTCACCATCTTTGTCACTGCCAGCAAAACCATTCCGCTGCCTCTGCTTCCTCCACTTCTTCACAGATTCTATCATTTCTTTCTTCTGCTTCGCTCTCTCCTTCTGCTTCTCTGCCTGGACCTCTTTAGCCAGTTTCTTGGCCTCTCTAGCCTTTCTCTTCTCCTCTCTCTCCTCAATTTCTCTCTTCTCTGCCAACAGTGAGCCCCGAATCTTCTCCATGTGTGAATCTGTCTTCACCATCTCAGCATAATAGTCGGAGGGCCTGAGAAAGGGGAGCCCCATGGATTCAAGCTTTACAAATGCTTTTCTGGTCCCCTCTAATGCCTGTGTAAAAAAAGAAAGCTCTCGTGCAATGTCATCTTCTACATTGACGTCTTCCTGCGTATCAATGTCAACAGAAAGCTTTTGTATCCATTCAACATTGTCAGGCCAACTTATATCTCCAAGTTTATCAATGAGACCATCCTTGTTATATATGGATTCTTTTGCGGGTTCTGCCAACCTCACAACTTCAGATCCCTCAAATTCCGATTCCGATTCAGATCTAGATATTTCACCATTGAGATCCATGTCATTATCCATTTCGTCCCTATTGAACAATGCCAAATCTGTTTTAAGCACCAAATCTGCAAAAAGAATAGAAAACATCCTAACTGTTCAACAACCTCGAAGGCTCTTGAATATTTTTAACAAAAAAATAAGACCATAGCACAATCTAAAATTAAATATAATGGTTATGTAGTACAGAATTTCATAATGCTAAAGAAAGCTTCCAATACTCCAGATCAAGGACATTGCATCCCATCTACCAATGGTGATCCTGACAAGTTCCAACAATAATCAACAATATAATTGTTGATTCCCCACCCATTCACCACACACCCACTTCCCCGTCAATGGTGCCAATCCTGCCAACCCGTGAGAAATCTCCCCCCCCCCCCCCCGCCCCCGGGGGGTGACAGAAAGGTCCAGAAAACATGGACATGCTAAAAAGTCCTAATCAAATTAAGTGAGCACCACAAACTATAGAATAAAACTATCTAAAAAGTTCTTTGTACAACCTAAAATAACCATTATTGGTGCCTAAACTGAATCTAAAACAGCAGGCAAAATAGAAAATGATCAATGAAATTTTTGACAAGGGCCTAACTCCAACAACAACTGATAGAAGAACATTAAGTAACTCCATGAGATACAAGGAGGAATTAAAGCAAAGACAGGCAGGAAAGCAAAATCTATTTGGGTGCCATAAAGAGATATCAATGAAGCACCCAACCCCCCCACACATAAAAAAAAAAGATTCCACATATGATAAGGATAAACAGCAGTAACCACAATAAATTAACCCCTACAAACTACCAATTTCAGTTTATGAAGTAACCAATTTATTTGTAAATCAGAGAAATATAATGACGTCCGAGTTTGACCATTACCCAATGGATCAAGCACTTGGCATAGAAAAAGGAAACAAACTTAAAACAATGACTGGAATTACAGTATGCATTGTAAATTGTTCAAAAAATTTAGAATTTGGGAATGCCCTCTTTGTACGTAATCAAACGAAGTAATGAAGAAATGAAACCGATAGAAAAATAGCAAACAACAGCAATAAAGAGCATCCTGCATAGAATAGTAATTTCTGCTTTGGCAACAACCATAGCAAAAGTGTTTGTAAAGAAAAATCATAGAATGCGAAACGAAGTTGTACGTGGTGGGTATTTAGGAACTTGGGAGATATCCAAAGGAAACAACAGACCTTGCAAAGTTGATAAGAGGGGAAAAAGCATAGTCATCCTACAAATAAAAATGCTTGTTCTCTTTTGATTATCCCTCGTAGCACAAAAGGCGTGCTGTGAACAGCACAATACTTCTACCAAACTTCTATTTTCCTGATTTTAGGTTAATTTTCAAAAGGATTCACAAATCCGCCTCGCTATCATCTATCATCGCATAGAGAGAGAGAGTACCTGAGAATCCAAATCAATTGCGCAAGAAGGAGGCGAGGGAGGAGGCTGAGCGACAGTCTGTTCTTTTTGCCGTGCGTTGTTAGGGTTTTGTCCCGGTGGTGTTTTTGACCTAACAATTTTTCGCACAAAAAAATAAATAATGTAAAATACAACGTCTGTCCGGCCGTCGCCGTCGGATAATTATCGTTACTTTTTTTTTTCATATATTATCATTAAATAAATAAAAATATGGTAATGCGAATTATTATTAAAAATTTAATCCATTTAGTTTAAAACTCTATTGATATATATATATATATATAATATTACTGTAATACTAGAAGTATAATTAATTAATTAATTAAAATATAATTTACACCGTCATAAAATTTTATCTTCTAAAATTTAAAAATACACAATTAGATTAAATTAAAGTAAATTATTATATTATAGCCAAATATGATCCAAATATGCTCAATGCACGTAGAACACATTTTTTTTAGTATAAATATATATATATATATCAAAAAATAAAAAATACACAAATACATTTTGAAATACCCAAAGAATCAACGGGCTTACATGACCAAGCAATCACATAATCTAAGTCCTACTCTCAATTGAAGGCATTTGCCTATCTATTTCTTATTTCTCTTCGTCTAAATATAGTAAAATCATATATTGAGAAGGCATTCGAATACCCTATTCCATAGAAGATGGTGCCTTGCTTGGAAAGCGAAATCTCACGAATACCCGACCAAGAGATATGAAAGGCAATAGGAGCATCTTGTGCTATATATGTAAAACACATTGACTTGTAACAATGTCGCGATCACACAGAGGTATTTATATGATAACATTTTTTTTTATAACCAACCTATAAAATTCTATATGGCCCGCTTCGGTTCAATTTATTCTTGAAAAACATGTGAACTCTTATTTTGGTTATTATTATTTTTTGTCTTAGTAGTACTATTTTTTAATTATAATTTAAATTTTATCATATAAATATTAATATCTATAGAAATAATAAAAGTTCTTAAAATAAAAATTGGTTAGGTTGGATTATGAGCGACACACCCTCCAGCTCCCTCAACAGAAAAAAGGTTACGATGTCCAAATAATTTCTCTTAATAAAAAAATTAATTGGCTGTTATCGTTTAATAGCAATAGATTGATATCTTGATTTAGTTTGTCGGAAATTTCATTTGTACTTTAAAGATGAATAGATTAGATTATAGGATTGCCAATGTTTTAAAAAGTTTAAGTCTAAGCTTGATTTAAATTTTTTATATTTTATTTTATTATAATTATTATATTTTTTAATTAAAATAAATTTTCAAACAAAAAGAATTAAAAATTATATTTTACTAATAATATTTTTATATTAAAAAGTATTTAAGAAAAGCGGAGAAACACGTACCGAAGTCGCACACGGAAAACTGTGGGCCTCCAAAACAATGGTCCTTTTTTCTTCACTTTTTTTCAAAAATTTTGAGCATTTGGGAAGAGAGTGGTGAGCGAATCAACGGGCAACCCAACCAGCGTCACATCATTAACCCAATGGACCAACTAATTTGCTGATGAGACCATCACATGACGCTTTCTACTTTTCTCGGAATTTCGACGGTCACGATTTCATCACAACTCAAATCTCTCACCCCCGCCGCAATTTATACCTCTCGCCCAACTCTTTCCCTGTTCGTTCAATTCACTTTCTTGAGAGAGAGAGAGAGAGAGAGAGAGATTAGTGCCCTGCCTTTGTATATGCTTGTGCGATCAACACGAAAGAATGGCGACGATCAAGTTTGTTAAAGCTCGACAAATCTTCGACAGTCGTCGAAACCCTACCGTCGAAGTCACTCTCTTCCTCTCTCGCGTTTCTTGATGATTAGTTTCTGCATTTACTGGAATTATTCTTTAGGCAGCTCTCTTTGGATCTTCCATGTAGCGATCTCAAATTCTTTTGAGAGATGGATATGATTAATGAATGCGTTGGTTTATTTTCAGGTTGATGTTACTATGTCGGATGGAACTCTAGCTAGGGCTGCTGTTCCTAGCGGCGCTTCTGCAGGCAAATGAAAATAGTTGTTAGACCTGATTTCTTCTGGACTAGAAAGGGGTTAGTCGAATTGAGGGATGGAGGAAAGACTCGCCTGGCAAAGGAGTCCTCAAGGTATTAATGATAATTTCTACTCTTTTTGCCCTTGATTGACTGGCATTACTGATGAAAATAACTTTTAATCTGCCATTTATGTTGCTTTGGAACTACATGGTGATGATGTCTTGGTTGAGTCCCTTTCAGGTGATTCTCAATTGTGGATAGTGAAGCTAGAGGATTCCGTACATCAGGGCTTTGTGTTCGCAATTGTCTCCTATGTGGGTGTTTGTAGACCTCATTTGTGCATTTGAAGCTAAATCCCTCTTTCAAGTCATACTCTAACCATTGTTTTGATTTACTTTAAGCATGAGGTTGCTTCAGAAAATTAGTTAAAATGTGAGAGGGGTGTCTTTTTATACTTGTCAACATTTTATAGGATGAAAAAAGAAATTATCATAACATCATATGTAGGGTTTGGAGTTTTTGGCCTTGTGTTATTTTGATTATTTCTTGTCCATTGCTATATATAATGTCATATCTCGTTTTTACCAGCTTAATGTTAACATTTTGGTGGTTTATAATTGGCAATGATACTGTTTGAGCGGGCTGTGGATAATGTGAACTACATTCAGAACACATATGCTTATTAGTTTCCGGCAATTAACATTGCAAAGAATAAAAGTTCTTAAAAAAGAATCTGGTTAGGTTGTTTCTTTTATTCGGTGGGCCGATTATTTTAAGGAAATGGATAACAGTCCATAACTTTTGATAGTTAATTGAAGGTGCTAATTCAGAACAACGATGGATTCCCAAAAAAATAAAAAATCTGGAGATGCCTCGATAAACATTACAAGTCATATGTAACTGAGTACCCCATTGTTTCCATAGAGGACCCTTCTGATCTGGATGACTGGGAGCACTATAAGAAGATGACAGCTGAAATTGGTCAGCAAGTACAGATTGTTGATGATGATCTCCTTGTTACAAATCCCAAGGTATCTTTCATTTATTTTGCGTGTTACTGGTCCTAAGGTTGTGTTACTGGTCCTAAGGTTATATCAGGAAGAGATCTTTATTTGTGCTCCGAATCTGCATGGCTTTTTGCCGCGCATGGACAAAGTGATCAAGGAGAAAGCAAGCAATGCCCTACCCTCATTCCCTTCTGAGATCCATAGCATCTCTCTTTAGCAATTTTTTTCTTTGCTTAATATGCCTTCTGTTAAATGGCTCAATTATTCTCACTGTCTGGAAAAATACTTACTGTTGATCAGGCAAACCAAATTGGTTCTGTTACCGAAAGCATTGAAGCAGTTAGAAGGTCCAAGCATGCGGGTTGGGGTGTCATGGCCAGCCACAAAGGTATAGTATGCATTATATCTAGGTCCTCTCTTAAACAGTTAAATTACATTAGGCACTTTTTCCTGATCCTTTTTGGCCTGATGTAGTGATTGCTGACCTTTCTGTAGGTTTGGCAACGGTGAATTTCTCGTTTGAAATTTTTACATTAATTCATCCTATTACTTAAAAACTTTTTCCCCAAATGTTTCTGTTTGTTCCTTCTCTGTGTTGAAGTTTGATCTCATAACTATTTGTTATGGTTGTCCTCTTGCAACCAATCTCAGCAACCTATCCCATCCCCATCCTGGTTGCCATGTTAAACCATCCTTCATTGAAATGAAAATTTTTCGTGTTGTAGTCAAAGAAGGATGTCTTGATACTTAGTGATTATAAAATGATTATTTACACTTATTCAATGGGACTTTGAAAGTCCAGTGTCCTGATGATGTGTAACAAGACCAGATAAAGGCCGGTGCTTCCTGTAGATCTGAACGAATTGCTAAATACAACCAGGTAATTTTCTGTCCTCCAACTCCTGGTGCAGCGTAATAAGTGCATTCCGAACCTCAATTTGTTGTATATGGTCATTTCACAGATGATTCACCTGTACTTGTTGAAAAATTAAAAAAAAAAAAAAATCTTCTTTTTAATTTAGAAGAAGGGATCTCTCCCACCCGCCTCCCCCCAAAAAAGAGAAAATGTACATGAATAAAGATAGCGAAATAGATGAAAATATGATTTTTTTTTTCTGTATTTAACAGGCTTACGGAGGGAACAAACAGAGAAATTAGTATAATTTCTACTTCCCTTATGTTACTTCAGTAAAAATAATCTAACAGATAAAAATTACTAAATTCAGATCAACAAAAAGAAAAAGAAAAAGAAATGAGAACACTAACAATATATATTTATGATAACACTAATAATATATACTTTTTAACTGAAATTAAGAACTAAGAGACATCCCTATAATAAATGCTTGCATTAGATTGATGCGTAGAATTGTGTGGAGTTTGTGAGGGGCTCCAGATTCTTAGTCGGTATAAGTTCTACCTGGTTGTCCTTGAATTAGACTTGGCTGAGATTGTTGATGCTCTTTGTTCGGAGGTGATACCCAGGTGCCCTATTTCTAACATTCTCTTTTTTTGTTATACAAGAATTTAAAATTGGGATCATCAGAGAGAGGGGTTTATAACACTAGATTGTCCCCTTGGGACCTATTTCCAACATTCTCCCTAAATGTAAACAGATGCTCCAGATTATGAGAGTTCGGGAGGTCGTCTATGTTCCAAGGGAGGGAAATTCATGCGCTGATATTCTGGCTAGGTTGGGGCCTTTCTGCTCCCCTAGGGTCCATGAATTGTACTTCCCTCCTAGTGAGGTTTAACGTGCCTTGAAGTGTGATATTCAGGGTCTTGTTTCTTTCGCAGGCTAATTTCCTCTCCCAAATTTCAAGCAAAAAAGAAAAAAAATTGCTTACATTATTTTTTTAATAACAAATAATTAAAAGTGATAAATTATTGGTGTAACTGTGATTAGGGATGGCAATGGGAAGGGTGAATGCGGGTCAATGCTACCCGTGCCTTGCCTCACTCAAAAATTTGCCAAGCATCCATAACAACGGGTAAAATATTTTTCCCACCTCACGACCCAGACTCACAAATAGATTTATTGACTTGTTAAAAATCTTAATATAAGAAAAATGAGAAAAAAAAAATCATATAATGAATATTATAAATTAAACCATTAACATTAAATAATAATAATTTTAAGATTAACTTGTTATCACAAATTAAATATAAAAAAACACAATAAAATAGATGGAAACCAATTGAATGGTGTTTAAATCATAAATTCTTAATACATTTAAAGGAAAATTTGATAAAAATTATCATTGGATAACACTTTTTTTTCCCGCAAAACATATTAAAACTATTCATGTAGACGATTAGACTCACGAGCATGCATGTGCAGGTCGATTGTACGCATGACATGCGCTGCACCCCTGTGGGTCAAAAAATTCTACTTGGACCTGTGGGTGTGGGGAAACTTTTTACGTTCCCCCCACCTGCCCACGGTTGAAGCCCCAGTTACCCATTGTTAATCTGTCCTTCTTTTTTTATTAAATTATTGATATCTAAAATTATATTTTAATCATTTTAGTTTAAGTATTTATAAGACTCTAATTAGAGAGTGACTCTTCAAATATAATCTTTTTTCTATTCTCAAATTTTGAAACTAAAATATAATTAACAGATTTAATATTTATCTTACTAAACCAACTTTCGTTCGGTGTAAACATACTATATTGCCATTCCTAACTATCATTGCTCCATTAATGCCATCAATTCTAGGAGAGGATACCTTATATAGATTTAATAATCCTTTTTTTTTATTTGTCATAACAAAAGAGCAAACATTAAACTTGCAAGTGTCATTGTAAATTGATTTTATGGGGTTAAAACAACCATTTTGTTGTACCAGCAAAAAAATTGAAGTAGCAATTACGATAGTGTCTAGGCTAACAGATAATATGGAGGATCTTTCGGTGTCTCAGGGGTCACAAGACATCAATCGGAACAATAGAGCCCACGGAAAATTTCCAAAGGATTTATTATCCGCATGCATACAAAAATGTTGTTAATTTGCAGAGTTGACAAGTATTCTGGACTTGATATCTCTCGTGTATGGAATTGACGCCCATTTGCTAAACAAGTACAATTATCTTGAGTTGATTGGTTGCTTCAATCAATCATAAAATAAGACTATTTCTCATGACCCAAAAAAGAAAAAAATATATATACAAATATTTCTGAATTTTTAAGGCGGTGACATAATGGCATCAACTTGCGGAATCCATGCACGCCTATAAGAATGATTTCATTTAGCTTCGTCACAAAAGCTGGAAATCAACTGTTATTATTACTATAAGAATTCTATTTATGTTCTCTAAGGACATAATCTAGTGATACAAATCTCCATTTTCAATCTGATGATCACATATTCAAATTATTGTACAATCAAATAAGAATTCTATTTATTTCCCCCGGGAAACCCGGCCACGAACAGAATACAAACATAATATAATATTGACTGAGCCCGAGGGTGCAGAAAACGAGCTAGCAAGTCACCACGCGGCCATGCAAAAACATGACAAACTTTCTTCAACAGCCAAGCCTAATACATTGAAATAGCACTGCAGCAGGAGAAGCCACACACCAGGAGCAGAAACAGCAACCCTGCATTAGGAAACAAAAAGAAGCCGTGAGGGGTGTGGGGTGGTGCGCACGGGGTACTGTCCTCTATATGTATATATATATATATATTCTTAAAAATTATAACAATACAGTATTATGCAAAATTACATTATACAAAATACCTTTGCACCTTTATTATAATCGCTGAAGTTGTCACCTCTACAAAGCAGCTTGGATCAATCTTCGTTGCAAGCAATCGAATGGCACGCATACAGAGTCACAGCCGTAAACGCCGCCAAGCCCGAAGCCAAAGCATACAAGTATACTTTGATTGTGAACCACTTGAGTCCATCCGGCCGTGGCGAAATCTCGTAGCTTGAACCATTCATGACAATGGTCGAGCCATTTGCCCGAAAAGATGCTATTTTTCTAAGAATAGTCTCATGATCGATTCTGTTGAGATCAAGCTGGTAGCTGGACCGGTAATATGTAAGGATTGTGCTTGCAAAGGTGGGGAAGTAGATGAAGCTGACGAGGAGAGAAATTGTAAAAGGAATCCCCGAGTGAGAGCAAGAAAGTGTAGGGGATTTATTATTGATGCATAACAAAATTATTGCCTGTAGAAAAAGGTATGGTGTGGTTATTGTTATGGCCTTCAATTCCAGTCGGTTCACCCTTTCCTCTTGCCTCTGGTTGATTCCGCTTATGTCTCTCGAGACTTGCTTTAGCTCCTCCAAACTTCGTTCCATGCTTTTATTAAGAGAGAGAGAGAGAGAGAGAGAGAGAAAGAAGCTTATGTGAAGAATGCACCAAAGGAAAGAAGAAAGTTCTGGTTGGGAATTTATAGTAGACAAATCTTCGGTCCCAAGCATACAAATCTTCGGTCCCAAGTATACGTGCATCATAGATAGCTAAGCCTTGACGACATGACAGTTATTGAATTAATAAAAACAAAATAGTCAATGATTTATTTATTTTTGTTAAAAGAAAATAACAGTTTGACTTATCAATAACAAAAACAACGTCTCATTCCGCCTGTTACGAAACAATAAATAATATATATATTTTTATATTATCTTTAATCGATTTGTAGAAAAATAAAAACTCAAAGTCAAAATTATTATCTAATTTATTTTATGAAATTAGCTCAAATGTCAACATAGCCCAATATTAAACATTATATATATATATATATATATATATATATATATATATATATATATATTTGATTTGGGTTTGTTTAAATTGATTTGAAAAATTTTCAAACCTAAGACAACATTACAAATTCAAAAACTTAAATCAAACTATGAACTAAAAAAATCAATTTAAATTCTGGTTTCACTGGATTTTTCACAACCACTTAAAAAACTATACTATTCTAAAATAATTTAAAATACTAAAACTACTCATTTTCTATTTTATATTAGAAAACCCATAATAGTTTATTAAAAAAAAAAAGGAAATCAATCAAAGAAGAGCCCATCGCTCAGATAGTTATTTATAATAGTTAATCTCTCTCTCTCTCTCTCTCCCCCTCCTTTTTTAAATCATTCATTTGAAATATAAATTACTAGAAGAGTATGCCTTAGAAAAGTCCCAGGAGATGACAGAATTAGAAAAATAGGTTGGTCCCGCATTTTTTTTCCTTTTAATTCACATCATTTATATTTAAAATCATAATTCGATTAATATGATTTGAGCATATGTGAAGATTTTATTTAGAGGAAAACGGTTCTTTTAGCATAATTTTTTTTTTTTAATTTTTAAATCTGAAATTTAATTAATAGATTTAATATTTTATTTTATTAGATTGATCCTTCGTAGATAGTATTTTTTCCTGATAATGAACCATTTTTGGGCATGAGTCAAAATATGGTTTCCTTCGTAAACTCTTTGGACATTAATTATCAGTATATCGCATCATCTCTCTCTCTAGGTTATCAAAAAGCATTTGAACTTTGCATCGACATGGTGTTCTATTGTCTCTCATCAAATTAATTTTTTTATTCGTTTTTACTTATTCTCTCGCTTTCACGCACCAACCATCACCTCCGACCTATCTTTCCTTTTAAAAATTAAAAATTTTTAATTAAATTTACTTGATGATATATCTTTACTTTCATATAACAAAAATAGCATGCTCCTTGTGATCATTTTAATAAATAAGTTATTTTTTAAAAAATATCTTTAACAAATATTTCACCTATTTAAAAGTAATTTTTAATAGTTTTTAACAAATATTTGAATTATTTATTTCTAAATTGATTTGAAAATTAAAGATTTTTATAAGCCAAAAATTTAAAATAAATAATTAAACGAATCATGCCTTATATTAATCAGAGTTGAAGAACACATCATCATTTCTTTTTGGGTTCGATTTTATTTGTGTTACTTTGTTTGCTAACTTATTTGTTAGAAAAGAAAATTCGCGTAGTTTGAAGTTTATTGAATAATAATGTTTTTCACTTTATAATAGGCAAACATTGAGGTAGAAAATTTAATAAAAATTATGTGAGACCTTTTTTTCTTTTGAGACATTTTCAAGTTTAACATTTGACTTTTTTTTTTTTCATTAGTCATAATTTACACATGAGATGAAGGCTTAGATATTCAAAATGTTTTATTTACATAATGTAAAATAATTAAAAAAATTATATATTTTGCACAAAATTTTATATTTCTATGAATGATTCATTTGCTTACACCTGAAAATGAAGGGGTCAGGAAGGTAAAAAGATATGTACTAGTATGAAAGAGTAGAGTAGTTAGGAGTTCAATTCACATGTATTAACATTATACATATATATAAATCCAAAAAATACTTAAATATTTAAAGACTTATATATAATTAAATAAATCCAAAAATATTTTGCCACATATATGTTTAATTTAACTATTTTTTAAATTGTCGTTTAAAAATGTAAAAGATTTAAATATTTATAAATATTTTAGGATATTGATAACTTAAAATATTTATTTTTATTTTATGAATATTATAAAATTATTTATGAAAATATTTGTTTTATATTTCATTTATAAACTTTAATATCAATTATCCTTTATTGTAATTTTAGTAAGTAGTAAAGGTTTTGTAAATTGTTTTGACAAAAATCCATTTAAAAAAAGAGTTTTTTAAAATAAAATTGACAAATAGTTTTTTATTTGAATTTTAAAATTTTTTATTTCTCTTTAGGTTATAAGTAGACATAAAAAATTATGCCAAATATGCTCATAATATATAACATTGTATTCTATAAAATATTTCATGTTTGGGATACTCTTTGACTGGGTCTCATAGAAAAGTGTGACTCTCAAAATTATTTGACAATTAGTAATGTTAAGGAATTGTTTGTAAGTCTAAATTTGATTTAAATTGTCTCTAATTTATTTTATTATAATTGTTTCTATTTTTAATTAAAATAAATTTTCAATCAAATTATTTTTATAAAGAAAATTAAAAATTATATTATGCTAATAATATTTTTATATTAAAAAGTATTTTTGAAGAGTTGGTCTCAATATTTATAATTTAAATTTGACTTCACTTTCTCAAAAATACGCAATCACATCTTTTCTTCACTTTTTCAAAAATTTTGGGCATTTGGCAAGAGAGTCGTCAGCGATTCAAACCCCAACAGACCATCACATCACAACTTCTAATTTTCTCCGAATTTCGGCGGTCACAATTTCATCACAACCCAAATTAAACAGCATCACGCGATTAGTTCCACCCGTTGAGACAGTCACATCAAACTTTCTAATTTTCTTGGAATTTCGACGGTCGCGATTTCATCACAACTTAAATCTCCCACCCCACTCCACTGTTTATACCTGTAGCCCAACCTCTTCACGAGAAATTGGGGTCCTGCCTGTGTCCATATGTGCGATCAACACGAAAGAATGGCGACGACAACGCGAAAGAATGGCGACGATCAAGTTGGTCAAAGCTTGATAAATCTTTGCAGTCGTGGAAACCCTACCGTCGAAGTCAGTCTCTCTCTCTCACTCTCTTTCTCTGGTTTCTATGATGTATTCATTAGTTTGTGCATTTACTGAAATTGTTCTTTAGACAACTCTGTTAGGATCTTCCATGTAGCGATCTCACATTGTTTTGAGAGATAGATATGATTAATGAATTCGTTGGTTTGTTTTCAGGTTGATGTTACTCTGTGGGATGAAACCCTAGCTAGGGCTGCTGTTCTTAGCGGCGCCTCTACAGGCAAATGAATATAGTTGTTGGATCTGATTTCTTCTGGATTAAGAAATGGGTTAGTCCGATTCTGTTGATCTTTTGTTTGCCTGTGTTTGAATCTATTCAGGTACCTTTGAGGCTTTTTTCTGATATAAGTATCTATGAGGCTTTGGAATTGAGGGATGGAGAGAAAACCTTGGCAAAGGAGTTCTCAAGGTATTAATTATAATTTCTACTCTTTTTGCCCTTGATTGACTGGCATTACTGATGAATATGACTTTTAATCTGCCATTTATGTTGCTTTGGAACTACATGGTTATGATGTCTTGGTTGAGTCCCTTTCCAGTGATTCTCAATTGTGCATACTGAAGCGAGAGGATTGCGTACATCAGGGTTTTGTGTTCTCCATCGTCTCCTATGTGGCTGTCTGAACGTTCACTTTAACTTGTGCAATTGTAAATGGTCCTTTCACAGATTGCTACTGAACGTTCACTTTAACTTGTTAAAATATTAAAAAAAAAAAAAAATCTTCTGAATTCTGCAAGTTTAGAAGTAGGGATACCCTCCCCCTCAAAAAAAAAAAAAAAAAGAATAAAGATACTGGAATAGATGAACAAATATGCATTTTTCTTAGTAATTTCAGCATAATTACTGACAGATACAACATAACATAATTACAATAATTTCTATCCGATAGCCTCTGCATCTGGTTATAATGGCCTTCATTTCATTTTATTCCTCGTTGCAAACGATGGAATGGCATGCATATAGAATCACGACTGTAAAGGCAACCAAACCAGTGGCCAAAAAGCAGAAGTATGCTTTGATTGTGAACCACTTCAACCCATCTGGCCTCGGTGCACCCACCTGGCTTGAACCAGGAGCTCCAAAAGTTACAATTTCTCTTACAACCGTTTCGTGCTGAAGCCGGTTCAGGTCCAACTCGTACCTAGTCCGAATATATCTTACAGTTGTGTTTGTGAAGGTGGGGGCGAAAATGATACCGACGAGCAGCGAAATTGTAAAAGGAATCCACCAGTTGGAACATCCAAGATTGGATGATTTATTGATGAATATCAAAATTATGGCTTGGAAAAAAAGGTATGCTGTGGTGAGTTTTACGGCCTTCAATTCGAGACAATTCACTCTCTCCTCTTGCCTTTGGTTTATTGCACTAATCTCTTTGGAAATTAGCTTTAACTCATCCAGACGATCACTCATTTTTGTGAAACAAAACTTGGAAAATAAGTAACTATCAAAATGGAGGCTGGGTTGGGTGGGTACACGGATATATATTAGAGGTATCGAGAGCCAAAAAAAATTTTGAGAAGCAAAAATTGTGATTGTCGGCAAGCAAAACCAAATTGTGTTTCATGAGCCTCTTTTCTTGGTCGGCAAGCAAAACCGAATCGACAAGCGCTGGTAGGCCATGCGGCCCAGTTGACCCGGTAGTCAGAGTTCGATTTGGACCCGTTACTTAGCCGTGTCATACACGGCCGTGTTGTACCGTACACGTATCGTTTAGAGACACCGTGAAGTTTCTGGATTAGATATTTTATTGAATGCTTGGCTTATTCACATTGAATCGTCATGCCTGAGATGGCCATCTATCGACTATAATTCATAGTTGAGATAGAAAACAGACAGACTCATGATTGATTCATTCACCAATATATCTCTGTAACGTATTAGTTCAAAAAAATGATATTTTAAGAATGATTGAAAATGATATTTCCAAGATATATGAATTATTAGCCAACCCTCATTGAGGTTTGGTTTAAGAAACAAGGTTATTCTCCTCACTTCACAGGTTAATGCTTTAGAGTTTTATTCGACTGAAAGGGAAACGAAAAAGGAGTTAACCATTTGTCAGTTTATTTGTTTGATTGGTCATTGGAGTAAGAGTTGTATATAGGGCTCTTATACAAACCGAGTTAAGTTAGTTCGAATTGTCAGCGAGCCACTCTGTTAAAGATTTGACTCAACTCGATTTTAATCGAATTTGAGTCGAATTTGAGTAATAGAATTTTAAATTCGAAAACTCGTGGAATAGTTTAATAATATATATTAGTATATATTATATATACTCATATACTATTATAATATAAAAAATTAAATTAAGTGGAATATATTAGTAAAATTTTATAAATTAATAAAATCAAGTTCGAGTTTAAACCTGGGAGTACTCGTGATTGACTTAACTCGAAAACACCCTGGTCGTATATATTTAGAAATTACATATAGACATAATATAATAAATTTTATTTAAATCGTGTATGCCACTGTTATTTACACTGTACTACGTTGTCAAGGACACAGAATGGAATGACAAGCATAAAGAATGGTCACGGTGAAAGCAAACAAGGCTGAGAACACAACACAAATATGAACCCTGTATTTAAACCACTTCACCTGGTCTGGCTTGACAACTACACCGCAACTATCTCCTCTAACCATCTCCACATCGTCTACTGGCTCATGCGAGGAGCAAGTTACAATCTCTCTTGCTATCATTTCTTGATCTATTCGATTCAAATCCAACTGATATTGCATGCGAAAATAAGTGGAGATTGTAACCACAAAAGTAATGCCATAAATGATGGCTATGAGGAGTGATATGGTGAAGGGGATCCACCAATGATGGCACTGGAGTGCGGTGCCATCGTCCATGGTCCTCAATATTATGACCTGAAACATAACATAGGATACGGTTAATAGAATTGCTTTTGACTCTTGGAAATTGATTCGCTTCTCTTGTTTTCCATTTATACTGCACAATTTTTTGTAGTCTCGCTGCAGTTTATCTTTGTTTCTCCTCATGTTTTTTTTTTTTTTTTGGTTTTGTTGGGGGGGGGGGAGTGAATGGTGGTTGGGGTTTTGAGCGACCTCAGTGTTATGACATGGCAGAAGGGGAACCAAAAGAGACAATTGGTACAAATCGAGCTAAAAGTTTCATATATATATATATATATAGAGAGAGAGAGAGAGAGAGAGAGAGAGAGAGAGAGAGAGAGAGAGAGAGAGAGAGAGAGAGAGAGAGAGAGAGAGAGAGAGAGAGAGAGAGAGAGAGAGAGAGAGAGAGAGAGATCACAAGGCTAAAATTTCAATGGTCCAGATCTAGAACAACATTTTTGACAAATCAATGCCGAGATTTCTGGGCAAGCCCTTTGAAAAATGAAGGGTTATTTACCAATTTAAAAAAATATATTTAAATATACTGATTTCTTTTATTATCAAAATGTTGATTTTGCACTCTTAGAATAATGCGAAATCAACATTTTTTAAGTTTTTAATTTTTTTTTTTTGTTTTAAAAAACCGGTTTCATACTTTGGGAGTACAAAACCGATTCGAGTGGAAAACCAGTTTCCCTAATATAAAAAGATAAAATTGAGTTGTTTAATTATAAAATAAATAATATAAAAAATAAAATTATGATCAAATAAGAAAACAATTTATCAAATGTGAGAAAATATGTAATATAAAACATAAAAGAATTTTTATATAAATATTAATTATTTTAATATATTGAGTTGTTTAATTATAAAATAAATAATATAAAAAATAAAATTACGATTAAATAAGAAAGAGAAAATATGAAATATAATATAAAAGAATTTTTATAAAAATATTAATTATTTTAATATATTGAGTTGTTTAAAAATTAAAAAATAAAAAAAAACAATAACAATCACATAACATATTGTGGTCCAATGGTTATTATTTCAATGTCTCATAATTTTAAATCTAAAATTCGAATCCACATATTTACATTTTTTAAAACAAAAAAAGAGTGAAAAACCGATTTCGTACTCTGTTTTTTAAAACAAAAAAAAATTAAAAACATAAAAAATGCTGATTTCGTACTTTAAGAGTGTGAAATCAACATTTTGGGTGCGAAATCAGTATTTTGGGAACAAAAAAATTATCATATTTAAATAATTTTTTTTAAATTCACAATAATTTGATAAATAACTCGGAAAATGAAGAACCTTGCCTTTACACCGTAAAACCCTTTTAAAAATCTCATAGCTAGGTGACATTGGCCTCTTCAAGCTTGTTAATGGCAAAATGGGATGTTTCGAGACAATGGCAGCAATGTCAGGTCTTGAAACACCAATGGAGTGTAAAAACTCAGATTTAGGCAAAAGGGTCTTCTCGATATCGGATGTGAGAACCGATCTCTTCTTGTTCAAAAGCAGAAAATGCAATTGAAACCAGAGGCAATCAGCCAAAAGAGTAAAAAATTGATTCGGATGGTCTAACAAAATCTTTTGGTCTAGTACCATCTAAGTTCTTGACCCTGATTTAAGGGGGAGGGGTCCACAAACACGTTTATTTAATTTTTTTTTTTGAAAAAAAAAAAAAAAACCCCACAATAATTCCAAACACTACCTCAAAGTTATATATTTTTAATTGGGTTTTGTTGTTAAAGGTTGTAATTGATTAGTATAATGATTACCTTATATTTAATTTTTGAGACATTTTGAGACCTTTTAAAGAATCATACCATTTTTTATATATAAATGAATTTCGGGAATGTTTGGGAAAAGACTTTCTAGAAATTCAACGGGTTTAACTTGTTTGACAGGTTCAAAATAGAGAGGAAGTCTTATATTTATTTAATGCGTTTAAATTCAATTGTTTGACTCTTTTTTCTTTGAACTTGATCGTAATGAATTTATATATTGAAATATAAGTTTTTGACAATAATTTTTTCAAATAAGATCATAATTTTTTTTATAAGACTATTGTATCTCAAAAGTTTAACTTTGTATATATATATATATATATATATATATATATATATATATATATTAATTATTTTATATCTTAAAACTCTTATTTTACGTATCAAGTAATTTATTCAATCACATAAGCGAAAAATGCAAATTCACTTGATTATTTACAAAGTCAATTATGAAACTATCCTGAAATTATAGTCTAGGAAAATTTCATGAACTCCCCTGATATATGTGTGAAATCATTCTACTATATATATATATATATATTTTTTTTTTTTTCACCACCGATATTCGGGTTTTATCCTACTAATCCAGTTCAAATACTATGTGACCCATTTTAAGGGTTAGCTCTCTCAAATCCTTTTTCGTCATTCTCAGGATTCAAATTCTAGATCTCTGGTTAAGGGGTAGAGTGTCTAACCATTCAACTCAAATGAATTTGACATCATTCTACTATATATAATTCCATTCTAGAATTTGTTCAATTTTCTCGTATGAAATGTCTTGATTTAAAGTCATTTAATTGACAGAGATAGAATTCTTTTTTATTTTTTATTTTCGAATTATATCTAGTCTACGTTTAAAAATACATCCAAGTTTATCAGGAACATGATTCTCTGACTCTCTCATGTATGAAAATTAATATTTTTTTTTCCTCTTATTGTATGAAAAGTTGATGTTTTCTTTCTTTCTTTTTTTTTTTTTTTCTCCAAATACAGTAAAGGGCATATTTTGAGGAAAACGGAGAGAAGATGAATGGCATTGTCGAGATTGAAAATTGAGAATTAGCTAATAACTCTGAAACTTGTAACCAGAACCCACCAAAGCGTGTGGCAAGAGAGTAATATGACATATAAAAGATTTATGTAATTTGTCTCACATTTTTACCATCGTAATTTTTATGTAATTAATTTCTTTATAAAAATTGAATTTTTTTTAATTAAATAAAGTTAATATTAAAAGTAAATTTATGATTTATAAAATTTATTTGGTAATAAATAATATAAATTTAAAAAATAAAAAAAAAACGATAAAGAAGGCATTAAAAGGACCACTGTAGTATTTGCACAACTGAAAGTCGTCCAACCTCATAACCACAGGATTATGAATTTTGATACTATTTTATTATAATAATATTTATTATTCTAGGGTATTAGCAACTCTTGCCCATTATTATTTCTTCTTCGATGAAAAACTGAAGAAGAAAAGGAAAAAAAATTGAGAATTAATAGGAGTAAGGTATTCTTAATTCTTTTGAAATGGAAAGGAGTAAGGTGGGAAATTTTGAATGGAATGAAATGGAGCTCAATTCAAAATATATCGTGTTAAATTTTTTATAACTATTATTTTTTATCAATGATCTTCGCAAATGTAGTGACAGAACATCAAATTCATTTAATTAAAATCTTGAATTTGAATTCTAAAAATGAAAAATCATTAGATATTTTCAAATACCGGTAGTCAAGTAAAAAAAAAAAAAAAAACTTTTACCCTTTGCAAAAAATTAAACTTGTAAAATGAGATGTTATTAATTTTTTACATCTCAGTAGATTTGAGGCGGGGTATCTACAAATCTACTTGCTCACAAGTGTTGTTTGGAAACCAGCAGAGTCGACCTTGTGCTGAGACAAGGAAAAAACCTGTGCCCATATGCTTTAATACCCAGATTGGGACTTGGGAGACTCTCTTCCAAGGCTTACCCTTATGCTCGAGAAGACCCAGAGAGCCTTAGAGCCGCCTTTCGCTAGGTCAGTGTGAACTGAAAAACTTCTTCTGAAAGTATGGTGGCGTTTAAAATTTAAATAAAAACTGAGTTAATAGTATAGTAAAGCTTGACCGGCGAGAATAACATTTTTTAAGCGAATCCAAAAGTTGACTAAAGGGGGGATTATATCTTTGATGAGGTTAGCCTTAGACCAGAGGGTTTGAGAAAAGAAAAGATTACATGGGATTCTAATATAAAAATCATTAATATAATAAAGTTATTAATCCTTTATTAAAAATTTTGACTTTTATTTTGCAAAATCTTATCTTTTTATATATATTTCTTTAAAAAAAAATTAGTTGATATAAGTGTAGAAATCACAAAAGAAGGAAGGGCCCAACCTAAAGGTTGAGCTTGAGACAAGTCTTCAGCTAGTGTATAAATACCCTAATTTTCTCATAACTTGATATATTCAAATCTTATTGATTGTGACACATTTTTGCCGAACCCAAAAGGATATAAATCTGTGTATGTTTATCACAAACTTTGAAGGGGTAAAGTCAAGTTCCCCAGGTCCTATAGAAAATTCATAGGAAGCCTCTACGGGACCATTATCTAGTCTGATTAATCTGGAACGCTTCCATATAAATTATTATTATTATTATTATTATTATTATTATTATGTAATCCTCATTCTATTTTGCCTTGTTTCTTTATATTCATTACAAAGAAGGTTTTTGAGGCTCTGTCTCAATACTTAAGTATTTAATCACAAAGCAACTGATCTCATTTTCTTTCACCTTAAAACTTTAAAATTCGAACCTCTCTACGGATTAAAAAAAATTAAATATTTAAACATTTAATCAAAAGAATAAAATATTAAATCATTTAACATTTTTAAATTCCTAGCATTTCTCATATAAACCTGCTTAATCTGCCATCCTTTTATGGAAACATTATGTAAAATTAATTTTATGCATCATGGGATCCGTATCCATACAATACTCCCTCCAAAGGTTTTCACATAGAAATTAAGAAAGTTAATAAATGCCCCCCCAATTATAGAAAAATATAGTTTTGCCTTACTAAAACTACCCTTTCTCTTACTTAATTAGTTCTCTCTCTTATAATTTATTTATAAGATAAAGATGAGAGAGAAACATAAATATAACTATGAATTAATAATTTCCCTTCTTAAATCGATATAGTGATACAAAGTGATAGGAAGCTATTTCAGTTTCAGATCATGTATTTAAAGGGTCAATGATTGTGTAGTTCTGAAAGAAAAGAAAAGAAAAGAAAAGAAAAGGCAAAAGGCATGAGTTCTTCCAGAAAGATTGAGGTTTTATGTTTTCTGTTTTTTGCGTTCACCATTGTTGCCCACTCCAATGGTATGCCTCAGCTGGTATCTAACATATGGAAGACGATGTTTCAATTAATAATTATTATTGAATACGTTTTAATTATTTCATTTTATCTTAAAGCCTTCGATGACATGAGTATTTAAGATTAAGAGTTTTATGGTGATGTGCAGAAGAGAAGGATGGAGGCATTCCTTGTGACTATATTGGGCAATGCAACAGCATGGAGGAATGCTTCGTGCTTTGCGATAAAAAAGGTTACCACAACAGTGGAACATGTATTAAGCCTCTACCCATAATTGGATCTTCCTGTTGTTGCTTTCTTACTCCACCTCCAAGTCTTAGTCCTAGTCCTATGAGACCTCCATTCTAAGCATTCTTCATATATTTCTCCGAATAACTTATGAGTTCATGGTGTCCTCTTTTATAAAGAAAATTGATTGAATAATGGTTCATGTACTCTCTCTCTCTCTCTCTCTCTCTCTCTCTCTCTCATTAGATCGAACTATATATTGAAAGTTTTAATTTTTTTTTCAGATCTTCGTTAAATTCCAGTAATGCAAATTATTCTAACATCTTCAGGATAATAAAAATATTATCCTCATAAATACATTATATGTTACCTAAGACCAAAAGCTTAAAACATCATTACCTTTCGCTTCCTACCCTCTCGAAAACTTGAGGGAATAAAGAAGAAGAAGGAAAATGAAAAGTTCTACACAAGCATATTTGACATTTATATATCAGTCCCCAAGCTCTAGTAATCATAATGGGCGTTTGTAACCATAATTGATTACAGAATTTAAAAAAAAAATGTAATTGAGAGTGAACTGCTCTTGATTTTGCCTTTTAACTCAAAATAAATATTTTTATCTCTAATTTTTAAATATAAATCAAAACTGCAATCAATTGAAATATTTTAAATACTTAATTTTCCAAAAAAAAAATCAAATGTTTAATTTTTTATTGATTAAAGCAATTCAATTAAATCCATGCTATACATTGATTTTAATTTAGATTGCATGAAAACAGAAAGAAATACAAAATTATAGAGGACACGACACCGTGTAAGAATAAAGAAAACATAAATGTAGAGATATGTATAAATATAAAAATATAAGGATTTTATGTAAATCTTAATTATTTTATAAAAATAATAAAATGATCATATTTTACAATAAAAATCTAAAATAATCAAATATATAATTATTAATAAAAAATATATGTAAATATAAAAAATATATGAATTTTTTATATAAATATTAATTAATTTAGTGTGTTAAAATGTTTTAGGGAAAAAAAACATTAGTTTATAAGAAGTTTCCCTGCACCATCATGCTTTAATCAATAAAGTTCTTTTGTTTTTTTTTCTTTTTTATTTTTTTTATATACGAGAAAGGATCAAACTAGAGATTTTTGAAAGAACGAAATTGATACCAATTGAACCATAAGTGATTGGTTTCTTTTTTCAAGTTTTGTTTGTGTCAAGTCAGGAGCAAAAGGATGAAGATATAAGGTCTCGTTCAAGACAATTGTATAATTATATTTACATTAAATGCTTAATTAATTTTCTTTTTTAATTTATGTAGGAAGAATACTTTTACGTCTTTTGATTTTCGATTGGGAAGAGAAACCTTATTTTAACATTTTTTCCATCGGATTACCCAAAAAAAAAAAAAAAATAGAAATGGTATTTAACAATTAATGTATCCCCGTACACTTAATCTTGATTTTCTGGTATTTTGCAATCCGATATATGTAGGCGTGAAGTGACGAATTTCCAACCAAAGAATGATGGAGGCAAAGAGCAATAATGCAATAAAATTATATCCTCCAACGGGAAGTCGGGGTAGTAAGTCAAGTTGCTAAATCCTTTCGGATTCAAAATTTAAGAATTAAAAAAAATAAAACTATATTAAGAGAGAATCCCTTAAATAAAACCCAACAATATTTAGACCATTGATTAAAACATTATTCTAGATATCTGTTAGTTATAATAAAAAAAAACACTCCAATCAAAATTTTCAAATATCCATTTTAATAAAATTCTTTTAAATTGAGCAACTCTATTTAATAAATAGCAAGAGACTAACTAAAGAATAGGGGCAGCTCATTTTAAGCCAAACTTAAAAGGGATTTTTGAATTTTTTTGACCAAATGAATCAAGAAGTGATTGTAAATCCAAGTGCTTCCTTAATCTTGTCCAAGTTAGAACTGCTAAAAAGGATAGCTACTAACACCATACAGGCCATAAGATTTTTTTTTTTTTTTATTATTATACAATGATTCAAATCTAGAATTACCAAATTAAGAGAAATTTATGTCACTAAATTGTCCCCTTGGATACATACATACCATAAGATTGAAAACAAACTACAGGGACCAAGTTGCGGTTGGTGCTGGTTCGTCCTCGAGAGTGCCGAGGTATGTGCTTTACCTAGGACGGCCGTAGGAATAGGCTTTCTATTCAAGTGATTTCAACCAGAGGTCTGTAAACCTTTCAAAGGCCACGAGAATTAGTACACTGAAACCAGTTAATAGCAAACTTGGCTCAGCCAATCACAACCATCAATAAGCCAAGACATGATTCACCATCTACATGAAATTGGTCAAGCCACAGACCAAGCGTTGTCCCTTCTTGGCCACGGGTTACCATTACATGAAGATTCACACAACCAAGCATGTTTCACAGTTCCAAGTTCACAACCATTTGCTGCAAAATTTCTGAGTGCGCCGAGGCACCTAGCTTATAAGCACTTACAAAAATGATATTTCAAACTGTCTAATGGTGAAAATGATCATATTAACGAAAGCAAAAATAAGCAATCACAATTCCGGCCACTTAAACAGTGATCATATGTTTGCAAAGGGAGACACAAATAGGGAATGTCATCTGCTCCAAAAAGGCCCATCAATTTACGTCAATCAGCTCAACATCAAACACCAGCCAGGAATTAGGTGGTATTTTTGAACCAGCACCACTAGCTCCATACCTGCATTTGCCATAATAACACAGCTGAATTTTAAGAGATGATTAAAAGGCCAAAGATAGAACCCCCTTCGTTTTAGAGAATGGGAAAGAGAACAAAAAAAATTAAATAAGATACAAACATGCCTGGGTGCATCTAAGTAATTTACATCATTTTTGGCGCATAGTATGATTAGACATACAAAGATAGGACACAAGATCACAAAATGGTTCCATCTACAATATGCTGCAGAATTATTCCAGTGCTCACAATGGATAAGGAGGGGAGAAGGGAGGGGGTTGACTGTGTTTAAAAAAGTCCCAAATAATTATCCAAAGGAGACACTTAGGCCAAGATACCTGTTCATGGTACATAAAGATCAATTATCTAAAACAAACAACAGCAATTGCTTACCCCATCGGTGGTGGAATTGTAAGTCTTCTTTTGTCCCCAACACGCATGCCTAAGGTCAACCACAGAAAAAATGTGTTATCACCAAGCTTTGTAAGTGGATACAGAAAGCAACACAACCAAAAGGTCCAAAACACTATCCGTGTAATCATCAAAATATTACCATTAACACCAACATCCCAGCCCTTTATAACTTGTCCAATACCTGCAAAACATTTAGCATTAGATATCAACAAAACTAAATGATACAAAGTTGAAAGATCAATTTGAACATCGGCCACAAGAAACAGTACCAAGTCGGAACCTAAAAGGTGCTCTGCCAATGTTAGAGTCAAATATTTGGCCATTTTTCTTTAGCTTGCCAACATAGCGGACGCTGACCTGAAAGAAAAATAACATTACCAGCACTAAACATGCCGCTGACAGTAATGTAGGACAGAAAAGTGAGAAAGCAGAACTTAGAGATTAGTGTATGCAACCAAAAGTTCCACCTGCTTTTCATTCCATAAGAAATACGATCATACAATCAAGTTACGATCATGCATCATGGCATTTCCCTATGAGAACTGATCAGAAAAGAATTCTGAGGTCAACCATATGCCATTACTGCAAGTAGTCTAAATCCATCAATATAATCATGCAACAACAAAGTTCCTGTATCTCTAACCAACAATGAATGATTGGACATCACATTTCACACAATTGAACTTTTCAGTTGTCCATGTGTTTTTCTATGATCAAAGCAATAGCACCCAAAAGAGGCTTGGACAAAAATGACAATCCAATAAATCTCTCACACTCTCTTTCCCTCTCACACACAAACAAAGAAACATACCCTAACACTAAAAACAGGAGATATTTCTATTCACCCCCCCCCCCAAAAAAAAAAGCACCTAAAGACAATTAACACCACCTGTTATTACCTTTTTGCCAGGAGAAGCTCTTTTACCATCTGGCTTTCCCATTGCCAGTTCCTCAATAACGAGACCATTAGGAAATGTTCTAGTCTTTGATGCTTGCAATTCAATTTTCTCTTCTATCTCCATGGATGATCTATTCTTATCTGTGACATTCTGACTTAAAGTTGCATCTGCTTCACTGTCTTGGGTCTTAGTTTTCTTCTTCTTCTTTTTCTTCTTTTTCTTCTCAGAGTCATCTCCATTTGCTGGTTGAGCATCGCTGCCATAGCCAACATTCATGAAAACCTATCAGCAAAATTGCACAATGCCAGCACACGAACAATGGCAGAAATAGCAACACTAAAGCAATGGCTGAGGAAGAAGCTCAATTTAGAATAGTACAGTGCAACCAAATTAGAGGACAATCAGCAAACATTAAACCAAGTGGAAAGAAAAGTGGGCACTAAACAGGATATCCAAAAAGAACAACCATGCCCCATATACCATGAAAGAACAAAATACAACGTGCACTTAACTCACGCATGAAGATGGATAATGCTTATTGGTCAAAAAATAACGAACAACAAGGACACCATTTGAACGGGTGACAATCAAGTCAATCTACCTTTGGTAAAAGATACAAACACCAAAATTTTTGTTTCATTACAAGTGACACAAAGGTCAATGGACTAAACCTTTTGAAAGATTTAATCTGTTCAATGATTTAATAGGAAAACCATGCAGTATCATACATCATCACAGACAACTCAAACCAAGGTATCAAAACAAGGTTTGCATGAGTGCACATCTTTGTGAAGAATTTTTCTAGCACCATACAGAACATGGCCAACTTTTCCTAGTTATCATGGAACCAGCATAAGTTGGACAACAACACATGGAAATAAAATGAAGCAGTCCAGACTAACTTATCATCATTAGGCTTCTCGTCATGCTCATTAGCTGTGTCCCCTGTCTTTGTGCCAGGCTTGTCACTGTTGATGGTCCCTTCATGAACCTTGTCTCCCTTCACTAACTTATCATCGTTAGGCTTCTCATCATGCTCATTTGCTGTGTCTCCTGCTTTTGAGCCAGGTTTGTCACGGCTGGCGATGCCTTCCTTTTCTCCTTTCTTTGTCTTCTTTTTCTTCTTTCTTCCTTCCATGCCAGTTTCAGGAACAACATCAGATGAAAGAGAGTAATCCTCACCTTCCTCAGTGGTCCTGTTTGCACCCAAATTGGCATCAGAGCAAAGAAGAGGCATGCCACAAAAAATAATAATAATAGTAATAATGAAACCCAAGGCTAAACCAAAAAAAAGAAAAAAAAGAAAAAAAAAACGCTTCACAAAATAATTTGCAAATTTAAAATAGGAATAACAAATCCATAACATGTCTAACTGCAATTGGAATTTCAAATTTTCCCTAAGAGTTTCAACACATTCTGTTCTACACCCATGTAGATTCATGCAACCATTGATTTGAAAACTTCTAAAAATCCTTGACCTTCCTCCAAACACCCAAAAAGAAGGAATCCATAAACTTTGCGACTTTGTTTTTGTCATCACAATGTCATCACCTTTCTCTACCATTCAGTGTCGGGTGCTCCATTCAGCAAATTGCAGAATAAATATAGCTTCTTAGCTAGGAAATGACAAGTTAATTCTCACCTTTCGGGCTTTCCATCTTGAAGAATATGGTCAACCTTTCTTTTCAAATAGGTTACATCTTCTTTTGCCTCCTGGATTTCTTTCTTCTTGTCTGCATTCTTTTCTACTCTTACCTCAGTTGTCTGAAAATTTGATTTGGTTTTTGCAGGGGAGGAAACTGGAAATCCATCTTCATCTTCACTTTCCAGCACTCGGACACCAGTGCCATTGTTGGCAACAATTTGCCAATCTGTGTTACCCTCTTCATTCTTCTCACCCTTCTTTGCATGCCTAGGTTTACTGCTGTTTGTTGGTTTCTCGTCGTCCACTATCTCCTCAATTACAACTAAAACCAAAGGCAACAAATATTCAGAAGATCAATTGTCTGTGTATATTTTCAGGAATAATATTTAAACCACTGAAAAGTCAAAATTATACTGTTCAGTCAACATATTAACAAGTTCAACAAGAATATGCCTGGAATTTTCATCATCCTGAAATGGAACACTCATAATTGACTGCTAATAGGTTTTACATTCCGTAACTATGAAATAGTTTCTAGCCATCATAATCAAAAACGTTTTTTTTTTTTTTGGGAGATAAGAATGACCAATGAACAGTTATTTCCAATATTTAATTGAATAGACAAATTGTCATGAAAACATCTAGACATCCCACAAATTGATTCAGCCAATTATATAGTAAGAAAACCTACTGAAAACAGGATATCACAGCTCTAACCCCATACCTCCACTGTTGGGAACAGGCGAAGGTGGAAACAGGTGAGCATCGTCATCATCGATAAAATCACCGTCATACTCATCTTCTTCAGTATCATAATCGGTGGATTCATCTGTGTCGGCTCCCTCAATATCCTCATAAGAATCACTTTGCATATGGTGAAGGAAATAATATAAACACATATAATGCTTAAATCTGCATGTACCATTACTCAAATAGCAAAAATTCAGTGATACCTTTAAAGTTTTTGGATAGTAATTATTTAACCTACTAAAAAGATCCATCAAAGAAAGAAATAGTAACATGCACTGCAAGAAAGAGAGAGAGACGGTGAGGGAAGGATACGAGTAATCATCCCCCTCTGCGTCTTGATCAGCACCAAGATAAATACCGGAGAGATGAACACTTTGTTGTCCAATAATGGAGAAAGTGACTATCTCATCTTCTTCTTCAAATTCAAGATTCAACGGACAAGATTCAGTCCTGCCTGGCAACAATGTACAGAGGTATATGGGTTTTTTATCCCCAACCTGACACTGAACTGTGCTCTTCTTTGTGGATGAACCACTGCCCAATGTAGCCTGATCCATAACAAATTAATGATTATGACATGGAACTAAGCAAAGTCTAAGTTAAGAACTGGAGGTGACCTTAGCACTGTGCTCCTAGGCACTCTAAATCACTCTATAAGATCATACTGTATCCACCAATATCTAAAACTTAACTGAAGACTCAATTCAGTGCAGGAAAATGTCCAGAAAACTGAAAAGATGTAGTGAACATCTAAATTGCCACCAAAAGACCATAATAAAATTGGAAGAGTTCAATATCAGAAAAAAGCTTCTTAAAACTCAAATTTAACTTTATTCAATATAGGAAAAGTCTTGAGGGGAAAAAAAGCAGCAAAATGCATCAAACATCCAATCTTCAACAACCTTCATTAATTTCCACTCTATCTCTCTCTTAACTTGCACTTGCAGGCACAAGCAAAGCTAGAAACTTACATCAAGGGATGAACTTCAATATGCATTTAGGATTATAATTTCTCCAGGGAGAGGGGTTTTATAAATTTTAGAGGGTAAACAACTTTTGAGCTTCTAATTTTAAAAATTATATACAGAAATTTTTTTCTTAAAATTTTGGGGAGGACAGCTCCCCTCCCCCGGGTGCCCCTGCTTCGACTGAAGCTTTTCAGATTGCAATCGTATGTGGGAAAGCAAAAACAAAGCATAATTCATCGAACTCCAATAAAACTTTATACAAGGCAGAAAAAGTCTGGGAAAAAGCTGCAAAACGCATCAGAAATCCAATTTTCCACAACCTTCATTGGTTACCAGTCCGTCCAAATTTACAGCTTCAGGGAAAATTTTCACATTGCAATCATTAGAAACAATGGGGCAAAAGGTACAATCCAAAAACAAAGCAAAACGATAATAATGCACAGATTCAATCTCAAACCCCCTCCGATAACATGGCCGTTCACAAAGCACCTTAAACTTGAGAGAAACCATGAAATTTTGCAAAACTGAGGTTCATTTGAAGCATGCTTAATATGGATCCACACACATATCCACGTACATACACACAAAATTCATAATCGCCGATAAAAAAATCCCCAAAATAACATAAAAAATGAAGCAAATTAGAAATGGGAAAAAGATACCTGGGTGAGGTGAATCCTCCCAGGTGCATCCTCGAAACTGTGAGTGTAGGGTTTTCCGGGTTTCACTTCCACACCTACAAACACACAAACAAATACGCGATTTTAGATTACCCGAGAACAAAAATGCCAAACACTGTTAAATAAAGAATGGGGATTGAAAGGGATATCCTTTTCTGGGGTTTAATGTAGCAGGAAAAAAACTAACCCCAGAAAGCCATTTGGTGTTTTAGGGTAATGAAATTGAGAGAATTCCGAACTCTTCCACGTTCAAGATTGCTCTTAAACCCTAGAAAAGGGATTTCTATCTATCTTCGCTTGCCTTTTAATGGTTTTTCCAAAACCCTAAGGCGGGTTACGTTTAGTAAGAATCGGGTCCGCAACGGCACTTCTAGAATCTTCTATAAGCGGTGCGGTGCTGTGCTGCGTCGGGGTCCCGCTCACTTGAAAATTGAAATACATATTTTCAATCTTTTTATATTACTACCAAACTCCTGAATGGTTATGTAGTCTGTCTCTTTAACTAAGGATTTTGGATTTTATAGGACTCGGTTTATATTAATCAGACAAAATTAAAATATGGATTGATAAAAAAAATATTTTTATATTACTTAAATTTGAGAACTTATAAATTATTTACATAATATTTTTTATAAAAAATTGATTTTTTTTAAAATTTTTAACATATTTAATCATTACACTATTTCTCTACACAGATAAAAATATTATTTATTAAATTGTTTACATCTTAAAATATTACAAGTTATTTTCTAATGAAGCATTTATCTCTCAATCCTTTAAAAAATATATATCATGTACATATTATTAGAAATTAAATTAAAAGTTAATATAATAATTTAAATAATATCTCAATTGTGTATAATATTCAATTGAAATCACCCTTTCTCATTAAAAAAAAAAAGAATATAAGGAAAAACATAACAAAAATAATTTTATACGCAAAAGAGAAAACATCCCAAAAAGGATTTCATAAGCTTAAATTTAATTCAACTCAATCGAAGGTTTTTAATTTTTTTTTTGTATCAAGGTTTGTCGGTATCTAAAATTTCATCTTTACTAATTTGGATCGATTGTTGTAGGATCTATTTTATGAAAATGGATCTTTTAATATTATTTTTTTATATCTAATAAGAATCGAATTTCTGATCTTATTAAGGGTGCCCATCCCACCCTCAAAGCTTCGGACAATCAAGTCCAATCGTGACTCTAGTCTAGGCCTTCCTTCGGCCCAAAATGCAAAACAAAAGAACACGAAACAATCAAACTGCAAGTTGGGCTTCGGCGGACTTCCAAAAAGGGTGAGCTTTGTCTCCAAAAAAAAATATTTTCACTCTGTAGCTGTCTATTCATTAAACCTTTTTTGATGGAAAATTGCCCTTAACTGGCACTTAAAAAGTAGGATATATCTTTTTGACTTTATCCTTCTCAATTCGTACATGGGTATTTTTGGAGCAACCTTTGTCTCTTGACATGAACGGTATATTTCACTTGTTTTGGTTCATGAATTTGGAGACTGAAAATGTGAAATGGGGTTTCCCTTGACTTGAAATCTACTCAACATGCTGCCATGCTAGGGGTGGCAACAAGGTTCTGGTCGGTTCATTGAATGAGATCCTTGGTAGTAAATGAAACTCATTTGCATGTTTTTTGTGCTTATTTTTGCATTTGATGGCACGAGAAATTGAGGATTATTACACCCATCTCCAATCTTCAATAAATATGCCTCACACAATTATTTTACAATAATCTTTCTTATATCGAAAGATTTCAAATTATAAGAAAAACACACAAATAGATTTACATATAAATATAATCTTTTATTTTGTTTTATTTATAATATTTATTGACTAAAATAAACATTCTCGTATAAAAATTTATTATACTAATAAGTTTAAAATTAAAACCAATTTTGAAGGTATAAAAAGTTACGTCCAAAAGCTATCAAGATGGTTTGGCTAGATCTTGAGACTCAGCTATCGAAGTTCAACCATGACCCTGTAACCTAAACGTGATTACAGCAAGAAGTGCTTAATAAGTTCACACATTTTACGAAGACAAAGGTCACATTAAAACAATTAGCTGTCACACGGTAACCACTTCACCAACCTGTCTAGCATGATCAGACCATCTCTATCTACGCTTAATCACCCCCTAATTAATTAAGTGCTAGTTAAAGTTCGGAGCCGGTGATTGGCCTCGCTCAACTTAGCCTCTTGGCATCTCTTCATTGTCGTATCACTATATTAAATTAAAGTGGCATACCCTCTGACAAAAAGAAAAAAAAAAGTGATTTATTTATTGAGTTGGTCTGATATATTACTATTTTTTAATTAAAATTTCAAATTTAAATTTTATATATAATAAAAATAAGTATCGAAAAAGTTTATTTTTTTAAAATTTTAACTCGATTTAAATGAATTTAAGCAAAACTAACGTTATTATTGAATTTAAAAATTTTCATAGGAACACTCATCTACTACCATTTTGTTAAGCACATGTGAAAAACTTTAATGGCTTTTCTAAACCCTTTTTTCTTCGCTTCAATATTATTTTTTTAAGAGAAAAATTGCTTTTTAAAAGAACAAAAATAATGAAAAAATATCATTGAAAATAAAATTTCACTATATTTTCATGAATTTTAGGTCTTGTAAATATCATAAAATTGTGTCAATGGGATTGTTCTTGAGATTTAATCAAATCATTAATTTGATTTTTGCTTTTAGGGGAAAAAATGCCCTTTAATTAGAGCTTATCCGTTTTTCCCTTTTTTTGGTGGGCAGACCTGAGCTTATCCATTCAGTCCCCTAACAAAATAAATCCGGACGAGATTCAATAAACCTCGGAAGACGACAGTTTTGTCCCACTAATCCCACAGTTAATATGAATCCGTACAGCCATTGACTAGCTCAGCCACCAGCCACCAGTCACCCACTCACTCACTCACTCACTCACCCAACCTCCCTCAAGTCTACATTAACTCGCCCACTAACGACATTTTTGCACGGCGTTATATCCTAAGCCAAAACAAATTCATTACCAAATTGTACGTATTAACCCAATAGTTATTAAAATTTAAAATTGATTCGGAGAGGGATTAAGTTAGAAATGACTTAAGGTTATTTTGTCAATCATTCTACGACTGATTATTCGACTTGCATTTTTAACAAAAGAAAAAATATACCAAAATTAAAATTAAATCATTTTAAACTATGCGACACTTAGATAACAGATTACAACAGCTGTCGATGAAGTTCACAAATTATTATATTTCTTTTGAATATTTTTATAAAATGAAACTATAATAATAAGTTTTGAAAACTATTTATTTGTAAAAGAAAATATTAATATTAATTTACATAAATAGAAATAGAATGTGAACGGAATGCATATTTTTGTAGGCAGGACCCAAGATGGGAAAATAAAATCATTGTGTCAGAGAAGAGTACGAGAAAATAATAATTATATGGGGTCAATAGAAACAAAACAAGGGAAAGACCCGTGCACCTGCGTATTGGAGTCTCCGATTGGCCCTACCTTATTGCTGTTGACGCGACTTCGTACCTCGTAAGCAACACGCTTCTCTGCTGTCTCCAGAAATAAATGCGGGAAATAAAAAACAAAGACTTTCGATAATAATAATATAGGTGTGAAAAAAAAAAGATTTTAGTTTATTGTTTAGGTTTTCTAATAAAAAAATTATTATAAAAGATTTTTTAAAAGTATAAATTTCACCTAATTTAACCATATTAGGAGAAAAAAATAATTTTCATGGGACTATATGTTATGACAATTAACCATACTTCTATGGTGAACGTTATATAATTTTCCTTTTATGGTATACGTAAAATAAAATAAAATAATGAAAAAGAATAGAGTCAGAATTTTTTTTTTCCACGACAAAAACCTTTTTTCTTTTTTTTTTTTTTGGATTTAGGAAAAACAAAAGAAGCCTTGTGTCCTAGAACTGCGGCAAGGGTTCGTTTGGCATGTGTCCTGTAGAGAATGGTACCAAATGATAAATTACCATTAACGTACAGTTTGGCTCCATTAAAACTCCCAAGACTAGAGTCCATACTTCTTCCTCTCCCTCGCTCTCTCTCTGGGTAATTCTTACTTGCCTCAGTCTCTCTCCATCGTCTCTTTTGGACTTATTGTGATTATCATTAAAGTGTACCGGCTATACTTGACATTTCCACTGACAGCTCCCACACACTCACTCATCGTTTTCTCTCCGCCGCCTAACGACTCTCTCCGTCATGCGTCGTCGGAAAACCCCAAAACCCACTTTCCCAACGACGGTTGTTTCCGTCTAAAGGTACGGAAAGCGCCATCAAAGCCATGAAATTCCTCGAAAACATTCCCAGAATACTAGAATTCTCACCCACTCAGGAAACACTTTTTTGTCACCCTCTTCTTCAACAAACTCTCGAAACAATCCTTGAACAAGCTTTCACGTTCTCTCTAATTTTAACCCTCTTCCTCAACCCCCCCAACGACTTTTAATAAATTCTAATTATCATTTTTATTTTTGGAAATGTCTATGATAAATTCAATTTCTACTGATGCTGATGAAATAGCAGCGAGAGCTGTGAATAAGAGATATGAAGGATTGGTTACCGTGAGAACAAAAGCGATTAAAGGGAAAGGGGCTTGGTACTGGGCTCATTTAGAACCGATTCTGGTTAAAAACACTGAAACTGGTGTTCCAAAAGCGGTGAAGCTCAAGTGTTGCTTATGCAACGCCGTTTTCTCTGCTTCAAACCCTTCTAGAACAGCTTCTGAGCATCTCAAGAGAGGTACATGCTCTAATTTCAGCTCTATGCTCCAACCCATTTCAGCTATACCACCAATGCCCATTTCTAACAACCACAACAACATTGTTTTACTTTCACCTATTATGAATAACCATCGTAGGAAGAGAAATTCATCTTCTGTTATAGCATTTCCTTCACCACCACCTCCGATGTTGAATCATGGTATTAATAACCCATTGGTTAGTGGGGATGGCAATAACAGCAATTGCTCTGGACAACACCATTTGGTGTTGTCCGGTGGAAGAGAGGATTTGGGAGCTTTAGCGATGTTGGAAGATAGTGTGAAGAAGCTAAAAAGCCCTAAGGCTTCACCTAGGCCGGTTTTGAGCAAGGATCAGGTCGATTCTGCACTTGACTTGCTCGCAGATTGGTTCTACGAATCATGTGGGTCTGTCTCATTTTCAAGTCTTGAACATCCTAAGTTCAAGGCTTTTCTTAATCAGGTTGGTTTGCCTGCTGTGTCTAGGAAGGAGCTTTCGGGGTCTCGACTTGATTCTAAGTTTGAGGAGGTGAGGATAGAGTCTGAAGCTAGAATTAGAGATGCTTTGTTTTTTCAGGTTGCTGGTGAAGGTTGGAAGTGTAGTAGTTCTAGTTGTGGGACTGCCATGGATGAGAATTTGGTCAAGTTCACAGTTAATCTTCCTAATGGTACCTGTGTGTTTCAGAAGGCTGTATTTACTGGTGGGTCAGTGCCATCTAAGTATGCGGAGGATATTCTGTGGGAGACGATCACTGGGATATGTGGTAGTGCTGTGCAGCAATGTGTAGGGATAGTTTCTGAGAAGGCCAAGGCCTTGAGGAACTTGGAGGCTCAGAATCACTGGATGGTTAATCTTTCTTGCCAGCTTCAGGGTTTTCTTAGCTTGATTAAGGACTTCAGTAGAGAGCTTCCACTGTTTAAGGCTGTCACTAATAACTGCATCAAGCTAGCAAATTATTTCAACTCCAACTCTGAAGCGAGGACTGGCTTCCACAAGTATCAATTGCAGGTGCTAGATCATGCTGCCTTACTACGAGTTCCCTCATCCAAATGTGAAAACTTGAAAAACTTTGAACCAGCGTTTGCACTTATTGAGGATATAGTACATTGTGCCGATGTGCTCCATTTGGTTGTGTTGGACGATTCTTATAAGAGTGTGTGTGTGAATGACCCAGTTGCAAGGGAAGTTGGCGGAATGATTCAGGATGATGTGTTTTGGAATGAATTGCAAGCGGTCCGCTCTCTAGTGAAGCTAATAAAAGAGATGGCTGAAGAGATTGAGAGTGAAAGGCCATTAATTGGGCAATGTCTCTCTCTCTGGCAAGATCTCAGAGCCAAGGTAAAGGAATGGTGCATGAAATTCAGCATTGGAGAAGGACCTGTGGAGAAAATAGTGGACAAGAGGTTCCAGAAAAACTACCATCCAGCATGGTCTGCTGCTTTAATACTAGATCCTCTATACTTGATCAGAGATACAAATGGGAAATACCTTCCACCATTCAAGTGTTTGACACATGAGCAGGAGAAGGATGTGGAAAAGCTCATTACACGGCTTGTCTCTAGAGAGGAAGCTCATATTGCTTTAATGGAGCTCATGAAGTGGAGGTCAGAAGGGTTAGACCCACTCTATGCACAAGCTGTTCAGGTCAAGCAGCAAGATCCCGTGACAGGGAAGATGAAAGTTGCCAACCCCCAGAGTAGCAGACTAGTGTGGGAAACTTGCTTGAGTGAGTTTAAGTCACTTGGGAAAGTTGCAGTGAGGCTAATCTTCCTTCATGCCACTTCCAGTGGTTTTAAGTGTAATTGGTCATTCTTGAGACGGATCTGTCCACAAGGGCATTCAAGAATGGGCATAGATAGAGCTCAGAAGATGATATTCATTGCAGCTCATGCTAAGCTCGAAAGGAGAGACTTCTCAAATGAAGAGGAAAAGGATGCAGAGATGTTGGCGATGACATGTAGTGAGGATGACACACTCAATGAGGTCTTTGCCGAGGCATCCTCAGTGTAATTTTTAGGCATCCTCAGTGTAATTTTTCTATTTTCTTGTTAAAACCTGTAAAATTCGAGAGGTTAGAATTAATTTGATTCTTTCCGATACTTGTTTCCTGCTGTTAATGATGTTGATCATATCTCATCAACGTTTTGAAGAGATAGAGCTTTGTCAGTGGGAAATGTACTGCTAGAACAGCATAGCCAATGATTTAGATATTTCATGGGTCTCCTGCTAGGTCATGACCCATGAGCTCAAGATTTTTGAAATTGTAGAGAAGTAATCTACTTTTCTTTTTGCATTGGTGTTAAAGGTTCAAGAAGCAAAACCGGAACAATATCATGCGCCTCTGCTGTGCATGCTGCTTTGGGATGTTTGAACTGTTTATTTAACTTACATTTTGAGTTTTGCACTTGATTATCTGGAGAACTCTTCTCCTCTTCCTTGTCTCAGTTTCTCTTGATTATTTCTTGTGGTAGCTGTACCATTAACCGTCTTTGTTTGTTTGCTGTTATTTTTCTCTAAATGTTTAAGTCAAACAAGATGCTAGGTGCTGAAATCTACAGGCTGGAGACAAAATTGAGAAATATAATCTGATTTCAAGCTTCATAAAAATGGTGCAAAAGCCAGAGTGACAGAAACAAATAAAGCATTTTTTTCTGGTGCATAATTACTGAAACTTACTCTAAACATTTGGTATTGAGGCAGCTGTATACTTCAAACGTTCATAAAACTGTTGGTTCTGATCAGTTAGGACAAAGTCCATGTATCTGTCTTTAATACTTTTCTCTAAAGTAAAATATCTTATGATTCAAAACTTCTCTGAGAGAATTAATCTTAACATGAAGCTGTGAATTCCTGAAAGCTCTGCATTGCCCAAACGAAACCTGGTCAACATTTAGTACTTGCATATTTGAGTCAAAAACCACATCCTTTAAGCCAGTGAACTATCATTTTTTTCATATCACGATCAGCTACATCTTTCATGGTGTTCAATATGCTTCTGATACTAGGACTTTCTTGTTGTTCACCCTGTGCTTAATCTTATGGAAGTAGATCCACACTTCATTTATTTTTATGTGCCATGTTAAACACCACTGACTGGAATCAATTCTTGCAGGACCTCACTATCCCCTCACAGCTCTCGCCAACCTTTTTCCTGAGACGGCTGTAGCAGCATCTAATCGGTTCTCCTCCTGTTCAAGTATATGCAAGCATGGCTTCCAGTTCAGTCTCTTCCACCTAACAGCTTGCTTGTGCGTTTGCAGAATTTTGAATTTTAGTAGGAAAGGCAACTGGCAAATTGAATATTTTATGATCTTTGCAACCATTACCATATTTGAAGCCTAGCTTTTTTCAAATTTTTGTCAATTGCTTTGTTAAATATTGACTAGCCCAAATTTTGTTTTTGCATTTCTGACTTCCTTCCAAGCGAAGAAGCTGCAAAAGGTCAGTCATACAACATTTAGTATCATTTTTAACAGTACCTCTGGTTATGTGCGCGCGCGCGCGCGCGTTTGTGCGCGTGTGGTAACAGGTTACGTTTTGGTTGAACTGGTTGGGTGGTTGGCAAACCAGATACTTTCATCACATTGGTCAAACCTCGGAGGAACCCATTGGAATTGAAGAAGCACTTCTGGTTCTGGTTAGTATGTCTCTTCCCTGTCATCTGCAATGTCTGTTTTTCAATGATAGAACCCCACCATTAAGAGTGGATGTCCATCTCGACAATGCTAGCTATAATGGTTAAAAAAAATTTAAGAGATAAGGTGAGGCATTATTTCCCATCACCCCCTCTCTCTGTTCATATGTAACTTTTATCTATTTTGTTTTTTAAAGCTAACCTTCTGTCCCATCATCTTTGGATGGCTTGTCGTCTAAACATTCTGATGATTGTGTAACTCTATCTCCTGTCTGGGCCCTAATGAAGCTTTTAGGTTAGAAAATTTCATGTTCTGCAGAGTCACTGTTTAGGCTTGCCACGATTGCAAAAAGTTTTTGTGCAAACCAGAAGCAAGGGAGCCTGTCGGCACAAGGAATTACATATAATGATCCAAAGGGATTTCTAAACAAACTGCGACGGGATTTTCAGGTTCACATTGCAATGATTATAGTTGACTTATATTTATCAGGTTGGTAAACCTTTGACATTGTAGTTTTTCCTCTTCAGTGAACCTAAAACATTTTTCATGGTAAACCCGTAGGAAGGAAAAAGAATCCTTCATTATGTTCTTTAATATTCGTGATTTAGGGGAGATTGTTTCTATTTGTGATAATTCTCAATATTATTGTAAATTATGAGGTGTTATTATAAATTATTAAACAACCATAGGTACATTCATTTATGTAGCTTATTGGTAAGACTTGAATAAGGTTGTGTAATACTACGTTGGGAGAGTTGTTCTCCTCGAATTGAATTAATCAGAATATGATTTCAGATAACGATTGGTACAGCATAAAAAAACAAAGAAATAAACAAATATCAGTTTCCATGACTGTAGAATAGGAAGCCTGGCAATGCAGTCCTTTGGCTCCTCTATCCAAGGCCAGAAAACAAAAGTATGTTTTGCCAGATAAAATGGAGTATGTTTTATATTGGAGACCATATTTCAAACTTATGTTTTATGTTGTAGGCCATATTTCAAGCTTACCTTATAGGAATTCAGTGCTTGTTCTTTGGGTGTCCTCTTGTTCTTTTGTGTTGTTCTTTCGAAGGGAATGTTAGTACACAATACACTTACACACTATCATAATTCATATCCCTTTCTACATTGTACCCCTATAAAGCATTTTGAATGTCAAATGCCCGTGACGCACTTTGAGCCTTGCTCAACCTGAAGCTGATAATTCAGAAGTGAGAATCAAGTAGAATTTCACTTTTAGAAGCGCGTTAATAGAGTGAAATACTGAGAATGCAATTTTTTTTTTTCATCTGTTTTTCCATAATAGGTGAAGAGACAGGATCATATCGGCAAGATTGTGATGGTTACCACTCACTGCTATGGTATGGCTTCATTGTTCCACTCTGCTCATACCTTTGTTAAAAGGTATAGGAGATAGAATGATTAGTTTAGGGCAACACTCTCCTTTCTACAAGAATCTTTCCCCCTTTCAATGCTCCCCCATGATTAACCTTGGTTTATTTCTCTCTCTTTCATCAAATGTGAAGAATTGTTTGTCACTGAATTTTCAGCCACTATAATTTTCTCATATGAATGAGATCATGATGAAATAAATTATCCTAGTTTTAATATGTGCTTTCCTGCACACTTGCATATTATTTGAAAAGTGATGAGTAGGTGATGAGACATCATGACAAAAGAAGAAACAATGATGCGTGCATGTGGTCATCAGAATGTCTCTAGTTGTAGTTGAGGAAAGGTGATGGAAAGTTTGTCGTGGTGGTTTATTCATGTGCAAAACCCTTGATCAAACAAATGATACTGACAAGACAAAAGGGTTTTGTCCATTTCATCTAACAGGCGATTGAACAATTCAATCGGTTTGTGGTCTGAGAGAGGGCATGATACTATCAAGTCCAGTAAACTTCAGCATTGCACCAAGTATCTGGCTACGCATTCGGGGTATCTTCTAGACTTCTACATACGCAGAAAATGCAGAGTGGGCATTGCTAATTGTTGTGCTTACTTGACCCTCGTACCAAGTCGTGGCTAAATTGTCAGCTAATCATCGAACAACGAGATATTATGTTTGCGGTCATGATGTTGTATGATTTCCATGCCCTTCTTCAAGGATATGTATTCGCCAATTACTTGTTATTTGTATAAAAGCCCGTAAGGATTCATGCATTTCGGCCATAACTTGTGTATGATGAAATTGGACTAAAGGGGTACCATTTGAACCAAAAGGGCTCAAAGTGCCCCATTGCTATAGGACTGTTGAATTTTGCCACATAAAGTTGAATGACTTTGACAATGGCAATAAGTCTATTAGCAGCCCTTGATTCACATACAACTCTTTTGACTCACCATAGGTTCCAGTATTTTTTTGACTCTCATAATAGAAAATGCTTCCTATGCAGAATATTTTTACTATCCACTCCTTTTAGGGTTAGTAAACCCCACTAAATTTATGAAACTACAAAATATTAAGGTATTAAGGTACAAAATATATTTTTTTGCATGTTTTACTTAATTTTTCCTCTCTAAATATTAAAAAATAATAAAAATGCAGTAACAATAGATATTCTACACTGCAAGAGCAAATATAATATATAAATATATATATATTTGTACGACGCAGGACTGAAAGTCCCACATGAAAATTTTTTTTTAAAAAAATGTAAAGATAAAGTTAAAAATTATTAAATTTTCTATGCTTGCCCCTATCTTCATGTCCTTAAAAAAAAGACATATTTTTACTCTGAGAATATATATAACTTTTAATTTTATTTTTGTTTTCACAAAATCTGTATCTTTCTTCCGTAGAATATTTTAAATATTACTCTTTTAAAAAAAAAATAAATTGGGTAATCACATGATAGTATGAGTTTAGAAGGTGCCTACGTCTCCATTGATAAAGCTGAGAGAGCAATTTGTGAGACAAGAAACTATTTTGAAGATTTTGTTGTCCAAGATTTAGGTTAGGAGATAGCATATAGGATGTGAATTTTTTTCTTATCGATATTTAAAATCATATTTTAACTAATTCGATTTGAATGTTTACGAGAGAATTCTATTTAAAAGACAGTTCTCTCGGTATAATTTTTTTTATTCTTAAATTTTAATCGAAACTTGATTAAAAAATCTATTTTATTATACTAAATCAACGGTTCATTGATCCCGACACGTGAAATTTGTCACATGTATTACTCCTTTATGGTGTGATCTTTAGCACCTTTACGTATAAAATCTGCCACCAAAAAAGTCTAAATGTCCCTTCATTTCCCTCCCCACCAACCTGAAATGTAATTGGATGATCTCTCAAAGTTGCCTTAATTTAAATGAGAAAAACCGGGAGATGGTCCATACTCTACCTATGGAATTTTTTCTTTTCTTAATGGCTATCATAGGTTTTAGTATTTTCAACCTCTATTACAATTTTTTGTCTTTAATCGTAACATTTTCCTCTACTTTCTTTCTATTTCACCTAACACCGCATTAACCAATTCCCCCAATTACTTTTAAACTCTTGCATTATGCATTAATCAATTCATCGATCTTTGTTGATAGGACCCCTATGCGTGGGTCCCATTGATTTGTTTTCAATCAACTCTAATAATCTTCTCTCTCGTGTTTTGATTTTAAATTAACCAGTAATATATATATATATATATATATATATATTTTTTTTTATCTAAATAATATTAAAAATATAATTCATAATTTTAATAAAAATTCTTTCGAATCAAAAGGATATGATTCAATATATCGATCTATATGGTAAAATATTCGGTACGATAAAATTTTAGAATATTCTTGCCAACCAAGTGAAAAAATTGAATTTTCTTTTTAATTTTTTCCTTTTTCTTTATTTTCATTGCCATCTCAAGAAAAGTAAATGGTAGTGCTGTCCAGCATCTTGTGTACATCAGCAGCCTGATCAAACCCTAGAAAGTGTATAAACATTCAACCCCACAAAGACGAACATTACAATTACACCTGGTTTTTCTTTTCTTTTTTATTTTTTTCAAACATTTCTTTAGTGGGTGTAGTTAGAACTAATCTGTCACAATCAATGAATGATGAATACAAATAACAGTGCATATATATGACCGATTCTATCATCCACTGTGCTCATGATTAAAAACCTTAATCTTACACCTAAATCATCATAGCCACTATTATTATTACAGCAAAAAAGCATGATTATCGGTCCCTTCTTTTCTCCTGGTTCTATAATTATAATTTTGTACTAGGCCGTTTCAAAAAATTAAAATTATTCAGGGTAAAGTTTTCAATAAAAATTATTAATACAAAAATATTTTTTAATAGGGGAATTAAACTTTTACATGGGCTGTGATTGGGCCACGAATGAAGGTTGAATGATGATCAAGATGATGGGATTTGGATTTATGAAGATACACAGAGTGTTGGCTTGCTGGTGTTGATGTGGTGGGGGTAGTACCCTAATCACCGGAGTTGTGATCATTGTAACTTTCCTTTTTCTCTGTACAAATGATTCTGCTCTTCTGGTATGGCAATTGGTTTATATTATTAAGGTCTTAAAGCTTAGAAACGTGTAGAACTTCTCTCCTATGATTCAAATGCTAACCTAATCGTTGAATTAAAATACTTTTTTATTTGTATTTCATGATTGACATATGAAGAAATGTTCGACTGGGTTCGAGGCTCAGTAATGACTCTCATTGATTTGGATTATTATACTTATTATATAATTTTGAATTTATGGGCCTCTAGGTAAATAAAAAATATATACAGATGACTTGATCACCGAATTAATTAACCGAGTGAAAACACATTTTTTGCTGTCTCCCAAGAGCCCATGTGGTGGGCGGACCGTGGACTTTCTTGGATTGTGGGCCTTTGTCCAAAGCTTCACGCTGACTTTGGTCTTTTTTGTTTTTTTTTTTTAATTAGTAAATGCAACGAAACGGAATTAAATCTAAAGAAATGGAATTGAACAGACTCTGCTGTTTCAGGTGTACCTAAGGGACGCATTGACTTTGATCGATTTCCGCATACAATTTGTTACTCTAAATTTTTTTTTACTAATAATTTTCAAAATTATATTTCGATTAATTTGATTCAATCATTTACGGAGACTCTATTTAGAAAACGGTTTTCAAGTTTTTTTTTTATTTTTAAATTTTGAATCCGAAACTTGATTAAGAGTACCTAGTATCTCATTTTACTAGATCCACTGTCTATTGGTTGATTTGTGACTCTAAGGATAGGATACTTAACTATCTTAATTAAGATTTTGAATTTGAATATTGAAAATTAAAAGAATATATATATATAAAATGTCAACTCCTAAATTAATTATATCTGTTCGAATCAGATTGATAGATTTTTAAATATCAATAGTTAAATAAAAAAAATTAAAAAACAAATTACAGGGTCCATGTTTTAGGGTCTGTTGTACCAGCTCCTCCCCGGCCCACCAGGAGTTTTTCCTTTTCTGTTTTTGCACGGCGAGCCCACCAAGAGGTTTGGCCCTTCTCAAAGACAAGTAGAAAACCAATTAGAAGAGGGCATTGGTTTTACTTGCAAAACCCTACATTTGGTATTAAAAACCCTACATTTGGTATTAAAAATTTTTCAATTTAGTTAAAAAAAAATATTAGTGTTAGAATAACATAAAATAAACTCACAACTCGGTTTTTGCAAACGAGCCTAGATCCCATTGAGGGCATTGGTTTTTACAAAATTATTGCCCAAGTAATATCAAAAATCTTCCATAACTATTAAGTTCCCCCATTGATATTTTTCCTTCTTTTTCAATGATTTTTTTTTTCTCCAAGTGTTTAATTTTTCCAAAACAAAAGATCAATATAGAATCCATAGGCAAGATGTGTTCCCCCCCTTTTTTTATTTTTATTTTTACAGAATGTTATTATAAGTTTAATATCACAACAAATAGAATTAATTTTAGATAACAAAGAAATGATAAAATTTACTGAGTTAAAATGATATTGAGTCTGACCCCATGGAAGGGTTGACAATTATAAAAGGAAGGTCACCCTTGGAATTATAAATGGGATAAGGGGGAGATAAACCATTTAATGGTTTTACGGTATTTAAATCGAATTAGTCGAATGAAATATATACACTGACCGGTGATTAAAAGAAATCCACTTAAAAAAAAATTCTTGTCTTCAACGTTTCCGTGGGTTGAAACTTAGATATGAACTATTTTTACATATTTTAGAATTTAATTTTAATTTTGATGTTTCGTCAACATATTTAATTACTACTAAGAAATTTTTGATTAAATTATTGAATAATATAATATTTTACTTGAGTGATTAGATTATTAAGTAAAATACCGTGAAATCCACTCGATTAAAAATTAGCAGGGGCAGTGAGGGAGGTCTGAGGTGGCATTTGGGTTTCAAAATTCGAAAATCCTACCGTCTCCGGTTTGGCGCCAAACAACTCGGACTAATCGACCTCTCTTCAAGGAAATACGAAGGTCAGAATTTACACAGAAAGCAAGAGAGAGAGAGAGAGAGAGAGAAAGTTTCGCAAGTCTTTTGCTTTCTTGCTTCCCATTAAAAGTTTCGCAGCATCTTTTAGGGTTCGTGATCAGCGGTCTTTTCCCGGAAACCCTTTTTTAATGTTGGCCAGACTTTTGAAATTTCCAGTTGGTGGATTGGACGAGGACAATCTATTCGCAACCATGCTTTTCAAAATTTCTAGGTAATCAAGCAGATCGATCGTTTTGTAATGGCCTTCAATTATGGTTATAAACCCTAATCTAATATGTTTTCGTTATTTCTGAACAACTGTTTCACTTCACATGATAGATTACAGAAAATTTGCGATGATGGTCCGGTTGGACACAGGTGGAGTGAGCGTTCTGTTACTGCTAGGTTTAGGGCATATAAGGTACCCTTACCGTATCTTGGGAATGATAATATGATATTAATCCGTGGATCTTAAGTTTTTTGCTCAAATTGATGATTCAATAGCTCTATGATAAAGTCTGTTTAAAATCTCAATGGAACTGTATCAATAATCTTGCTAGAATGTTCTCATTTTCAGCAAACGTATAGTTAAAGTATATATGGTATTCCTTGTGAGCCTGGCCGGTTTTATTTCAAGACGGTGACATGAACACAGACGTTGATTTGTTGATTGGGTCCTCAAAATTTTTTAAAAATTTCTTATCTATTTCTGTCTTCCTGCAAATTTATGAAGCAAATCTCTGCAGTCGGTACATGATCATCCCTGTCTATTCTATAAAACTAAAATAAGCCTCCCACATTTCTTATATTTTCTGGGGGAATGCTGCAATGCATTTTGTCTTTCTAATACTACTGTATCATGAGGAGAAATGAGTTTAATGGGCACTGTAGTCGGTATTGCTGCAACTTTAGTCTTGGTTATGATATAATTGGAACTTGGAATAAACATGATTAGGGGTTGTGGCTTGTCTTTATGATGATACTTATTTAGTGTCAATGGCTTGTTCTAAAATATTAGAGAATTTAATTTATCTTAAAATTAGATTTTAGGGTGGAGAATTCTGACTCTGCACCTTGGGTGTGTTCTGTGGAGTCAACCTAACTAGTTCATAATGAAAATTGCAGGAAGAAGAAATTGTACAGAATCCAATAGCTTTTGCAATCTCATGTCGCTGTTTATTAGACAAACTTTTACAATCTAACAAAGTTGATTATTCAATATTGTTTCTTGAAATGTAGCTTCGGGTTCGTTTATGGGGCTACTCTACAGAGAGACCTGAGAGAAGGCTCTGTATGACAATGTTCTCTGTCTGAGGACATAGTCTGCTATTGGTGGTAAGTGATTTCAATATTCTTGGTGCCCTAAAATGCCAACGTGTGACTTCAATGTTCTTGGTGCCGATATTCTTGTAGTAATGAATTCACCCTAAAAACAACTATTGTGACTCAAATCACTCATTTTACAATAGGTGAAAAATCTGTTAATAAACTCATGGATTCAACAACATTGGTTCTCCTCCCTCACTGCCATTTAGAATTGAGGGGGGGAACATGATATATATATGATTGGGCATAATTCTTTTAACTTTTGAAATCATTATATCTCGCTAGCTAGCATGTGCTCAAACTTTTACGGTCATGTAAAATTAATTATTTAGTGTTGTGATAGAGAGAAAGAGAGACCAGAGAAGGTTCTGTCAGCAAATATTCAATGGCGTTAGTTCTGTTCTAGGATTTGGTGGACCCACATGTAGAATAAGACTTCGATCCTTGGTGCTCTGATATCAATATCAGGTTGCTAATGGTTTGACAGGAGCAATTTCCCATTTTTTTTTCTTTCTTTTTGGGACAACTACTTTAACTAATTCAATTTGTTGCAATTTTGCCATGGTTCGAGTCTAAGCAGACCTTGTTGGGCCATATCCCTAGCTTACTTGTCAAACCTTTAGACTTCTCTTGTCTCTGACAAGCAGTAGAAGGGAATCTTGCACGTAAGCACATTGGAGCTGAGAAGTGCAAATGTCATGTCAATATTACTTTTACTAAATTCCATATTATTGTTTAGATTGGGCATGCGTTGAACATGAATGAGTTTAATTCAACGATGGTTTTTTTTTTTTGTTAATTTTTTTGGTTATTATTGGGTTAAACTTTTGTTAAGAAATGTTAGTTTTATGACAGTTTAATTGCTTAGATTCTAAAAATATGGTTTTTTTTTTTCAAATTTTGAAATCAGAAATCTTGTTTTTTTCAAACAAAAGGAACGAGGATTTTTTGCAAACCCGGCCTACCTTTGGCAAGCTTGGTGGTCTTTAGAAGCTTGGCGATCTCAACGGAATAAGTTCGTCTTAGTCGCTCCTTTATGGTGTGCTACCCCTAAGCATGGGCTGAATGGACATTGAGCCTGACAAGTGTAGCCTGCCTTTGGCAAGCTTAGCGGCCTTTATAAGCTCATGTCCCCCATTGGAGCCCTGCCGAATCCGGCCTGAATATATATGGGGTTGTGATCCCTAGTTCACCTTAATACTTCGGCCTGCCAAAAGGTACATGCAGTTGGCCTGGTCCAAGTCATTTGGGTATCTCAAATGCACCTTCGTTGTTTTAGTGTCTCAAATGTACTTTCGTTAATAGATGGTATTTCTCTTTCTTAAATTAGAGATGCTATTCTTTTTCTTTTGTTCATGCAGCATTTGCTGCTGGTGTTTTTTCTTGTTCAGGTCTTTGGTGTAAGCCTGCAGCTGGCCTGCTGTTTGTGCATGTTTCCTTTCTTTTGCTTTTGTTTTGGTTTTGGTTTTGGCATTAGCTTTTTTGCTTTGGTGTGGATTTTTTTCTCTCTTTTTCTGTTTTGTGGTGGGTTTCGAGTTCCTCTTTTGTCGGAAGGAGTTGTTTGCAGATGCCCTATTTTATACCTATTGAGGAGTTTGCTCTCCTAATTCCTTTTTTTCCAATCCCAGGGCTCGAACTTGAAACCTTTGGTTAAGGTGGTAAAATTTCCAAACATTCAATCCAAAAAAGCTTGGCGAGGGCTTTTCCATTAGCCTTTTACCATGATCTTATTTTTGCTTATGCACTTTACCTTTCCTTCAAAAGCGTTAGTTTCTGACTCTGTTTTGTTGTTCCCGGAGCCGTTGCACCATCCTACAGCCAAAGTTTTACAGGCTATAGCAGATATGAGGTTCGTCTCTTATTCTCTTTTGGATATCTGGACTTGCAGAGCATGCATACTGTTGCACAATCACACCGAGCTATAATGTTTAGATGATGACCTGATGTACTTTGATCATTCTTCATTGTTTATCAAACCTACCTTGATACCCAGTGATCCTACTATGCATTTGCATCTTTTCTCCTGTTTTTGTTACTCCGACTCTTTAACTCCAAAGTGTGGAGAAATAATGAAGTTCTGCATGAATCAATCTTGCCATCGGTAGTTTGAAGTTGAAAATCACCTGATGACTCTTTCAGACTTTGTATTAGAGGGGGCACAAATGTGAATTCCCTAGCTTCAACTGCCTAATCATCGGAATGCGGGGTTGCAGCAGCCGCATTGTTAGTGGTGGTGCGGCTGTATCGAGTCGCAGTGTGGTGCCACTGTCTCGACAATCTTACCACTATACATATCCCAGTTGAATCTGAAGTGCTGTGCTAACATAGAAATCTGTAAATCTAGATTGTCGTGCTTCAACCATATATTTTATTTCATATGACAATGCCAATGGTCGTTTGTTTTCTCCATTTTTGTGGGGACAGTTGTGGAGAAACATCAAGTAAATGCCAATTCACCTAATTTTCCCTAAAATAGCTATATAAATGCTGCGCACTCTGTCTGCACACCCACTGTGAACTGGTACGCATAACTGTAACATTCCGCACATCGTTGCATTACCGGAAAGAAATGGGAGTTCTCTTTACTTCATTTTCTTTCTTTTATCGGTTATACAATAATTTAAATCTGGAATCACTAAGTTAGGCATGAAGGTTTGTATTACTAAACTGTCCCATGGAGAACTACTTCATTTTTCTCTATGGCTTTGTTACAATTTCTCCCTTTTTCTCGTATGTTCTTTTTTGATAAACATTGTCATATTCGGGATTCAGCTCCAATTTTGCTTATCAAGAACCAGCTTTCAAGCCTCTGCTTCATACGCTTGTGACTCGAAGCGTCCATTGCGTTCATTATTAACATCATCGAACTTGGAAAAAACATCAAATCAGAATGATTACTACCAATGTAATATTATGTAATGTATGTATTATAGAAAATAGGGACAATCACGGATACAGCTTTAAACTTTTGCTCATTTTTCTAATTTATTCCTAAATGAAAAAAAAAAGTATTGACTCCATTGATTATTGCTAGAAAAGAGATCGTAGGTTTCCATGTTCTGATATGCTGAATGGTGCCTTTTTTTATACGTAAGATCTGCACGAACAAGACATAAGCTTCGGGAATGCAAGTTCTCCGGTTGGAAGAACTCTGTACAAAGGGTTTTTGCACCTTAATATTTGTTGTGACCAATATAATTTACGAACTTAATTGACTTCATGCAAATCTATACTTCAATATTTTGCTGGGTTAAGAAGGAAATATTTATGCCATACACAATCAGTAGAAAATTCCACGAAATTCTGAGAAGGTAGATGGAAGAAAAAATTGTGCAATATCAAGTTGCCCTTAACGAGGGACCAAAAGACTGCAACAGCAACAATCCAAAGTTTCTTTCGACACAGCTATAAGATAAATATAAGATGATATTAGATAATGTTGATGATGTTGAACTCTTATCAATCTGTGGTGCGTTCCTCCCCTCCCCCCCCCCCCGGGGCCCAAAAAAAACACCCAACAAACAAAAAAGAACTAGAAAATTTATTCAAGCACAAAGAAATCAGAAAAATTTCCGAAAGATACGATGAACAGAGACTTACGTGGAATTATCCTGTAAAAACTTCCCTGAGAACCAAGAGCAAATGTCATGTCAATTCTCAAGGTCATCAAGTTTACCCCAAGGCATTCATAAAACTATAGCCCAATCCGTAAAGAGTTCATGTACAATATTTATTTACTTTGATTGTATAATCCTCCCACCTGTATGCACAGCAGTAGATAAATGTCTGCATAGGAAAAGCCATCTTCAGGCTTTACTTCTCTACGTGAATCCCTAGATATATAACTAAGATAACAAACTCCAGGACTCCAGGAAATAGGGTTCGAATTACTCCGCAGTTGATTGAGCACTGCTTGCCTCCAGCATTCCATTGCGTATCTGATCACCAATATCCCTCACATGGCCAGGACCATGTGGTAAGAAAACGGTGGTGCTCTTGGATGAGTTTCCAAGGTCTTTGAGTGTGTCAAAGTATTGAGTTACCAAGATGAGATCCATAACCTCCTTGGCTGAGGTTCCTTCCACCTTGTGAGAGAAGTCCAGGATGTTTTCTCTCAAGCCATTTGTTATTGCCTGTCTCTGCCTTGCCACGCCAACCCCACCTAGGTATTTAGCTTCGGCCTCGGCTTCTGCCTTTTTAACCAGGAGCACCTTCTCTGCTTCCCCTTTGTACACACTAGCAAGCTGAAGCCTTTGAGCTGTCGAACAGAATGATAGCACTGATTCAGAAATAGGAAAATTTGTCTTCCATCTTTGCTGCCAGGAGTACTACATGGACTCTATGTTACCAAGCTTCATGAGGTCAAAGAAGAATCATGATAAGTTAAGGGTATGTTAAAAGATACAGTTATCAGCATCAATAGGACAATTTCTGAACAGAATCTGGTATCCTTTCTCATCATTTGGGTTGGGGATGGGAGTCTGTTTAGTGTCAACATTCCAGATCTTGCAAGTATGGTAGATACAGGCAAACACTGCCCATCAACAATTCTTACAACACCTAGGTCTCAAATATGGAAACCCATTGATTTCAAAGAGCATTCCGGAAAAAGTAATCTTCCACATGCTAGACAAAATAAATGGAGGAGAAACTTTTGGAGAGGGGGTTCCAAAGAAATGACCTGCATTAATTTCATTCATTGCCTTGCGCACAGATGGATCAGGTATTATGTCAACCATCAGTATATGCTCAATGTTGTATCCATATCCTCCCATCACCTGAACCACAGACACCGTGTCATAAAACATAATTAAACCTCACCCCAAAGATCCACCAAATTGTCACATTGAATGAAATGGGGTATATGAAAAGGCAGAAGACATCTACACAGATTATGTCTAAAGGGGAGCTGAGGGTGAGGTTATGATTTTCAGAAAAGGCGAAAAAATGGTTTGTATGAAAAATACTAAATTGAACATCACAACCCTAATTTCTATAAATATTATTGTCATCGCCGAATTATCATATATAAAAATGACGACAACAAAGACAAATCTTCTGGGTCTATTGCTGCATAGTTGTTCATGTCTCCAGTGCCTTTTTCTATTCATTCTCCTCATTTTTGTTTTGTTCCTTTTTTCTCTGTGTGGGGGGGGTGTTGGCGAAGAGGCGCGGTTCAGTATTTAATGCACTTACTAATTTTAAGTGCGATTAAAGAAATATCACTAGAAGTCCATGCAATAGGAAAACTTTGGAGGATTTAGTCTTTACAGAAACCCCCTCCAGAAAATCTAGCTGACACTGATGCGAAGGCTGAATGGTTGATGCAAAATCAGATCAAAGGTATGAAAACACAGACTTTTGGAATTCAAGCAGAAAACCAGTCATAATCTGCAAAGAGATATTCTGCATTCTTTTGTATCAAGTCAAGGACAAAATACTGACCCACGAACCCCCAAGTCTAACTAGAAAAAGTTGTGAAATGGAAAGTTTTTGAGAGAGTTATGTTTCCATGCATATCAAAATAAACTAATCAAACAGAGCTAAGATGATGTCAACTTACTTTCTCAAGTTCTTCCAGAACAGATTTAGCAACATCACTCTTCTGCTCAAAGAGCTCATCTAAATTCATTCTTGGAACTAGAGCTCTAACCACTAAACACATTGCACAAATGCATCATAGAAAATAAAAATACAAATCCATCTAAAAAACAAACAAAAGTAATTCCCAAGAACTAGATGAGAATTACCGTCAAACACATAAGCTTGAATCTGCTCTCTGGGGTTTTGCAACTCATAGAAGGCATCATCAGCATTCTCCTTGACAGTCCGATATTGAATGGAGCAAAGCAATTGAACAAAAACATTATCCTGTAAAATGAAGGTCCTTACTTGGTTGTGATTTAACCATTAAATGTCTCAAGTAAGGTACATAGACTACAAATAGCAAAGTGACCAAGTCAATCAGCCATATATGCACAAGCATCTACAAAAGCAACAAGTGGAAAGTTGCTAATTAGGAAATCTTATATCATAATGGATTTAGGCACGTAGGGATTCAGCATTCATAAAGATAATTAGGAAATCCTCTCCTTTTAGGACCTTTAAAGGAGGAAAAAAGAGGTTCGGAATCCTTCATTGGTATGATCAAAGTGATCCTCTAAATTCCTAACCAAGAACAAAGTCCGGTCCAATAGCCGCAGCAGCAAAACAATAACAAATATTCAATATCTTGCAATGACTAAAAGCCCTACAAACAATGGAGAAAACAACACGCCCTTTTGATGCAGTCACTCATGAAAGCCAAATAAATAGCGTATATGCAATCCGTATATGAACAAACCTAATAAACAATCATACAGCGAAAGAGAAGAATACCCAAATAAACAATCATCAAAGGACAAAAACAACATATGGATTAATCAATAAAAATCCTAAAACCCCAATCTCATTGACCACAACCTTTGTTGGGTTAATAATCTGAAATCCGCGATCAAACAAAAGCGGTGCATGCATCAACCTAAAAAAACCCCATTAGTGGGTTTCCCAAGATTAGGTTAATTTCCCAATTACCGAAGCACAAAATACCATATCCAATCAAGACAATATAAGAAATCCAATAGAGAGAGAACCTTGGTTTTCGTCTCGATGCGAACGTCGAGAGAGTGGATGCGAGTGGAAAGAACACCGGCGAGCCATTGGCCGGCCAAAGGGTTGAAGAAGTGAAGACCTGGAAATGCCAATCGCTCGTAGCGACCCCACTTCTCCACCACTCCTACGCTCGCTTGGTCTATGCACGCACAACACCCGAAGAACGCATTCCCCATTCTCTCTCTCTCTCTCTCTCTCTCAAAAATAAAACCGGGGTGTGAGGGAATTGATTAAGAAGAGGTCATGAAGGAAAGGGGGTAAAAACCAGATGAAGGAAAGGGGAAAAGAAACCAACCGACTTCGGTTCTTTTGGTTCTGACTGAGCCCACGTTGGAAACCTCAACGTTTTGGATTTTTTTTTTTTCTTTTATGGATGCCTCGGACTCGATCCGCCGTTCATTATCTCAAGTTTCGTTTTAATTAATCTAAATTAATCCGATAGAGAACTCTCTCAAGAGATAAAGGGTTTCTGACGTAATCGATTCATATTCAATCGGGAATCAACGTCTTGGATGTGGAATGGGTTGGAATTCTGATCCTCTGTTGCACACGTTTTGTGCCTCGTTTTGATCCGGTGAGGCGCGCCTCCGTCTCCTTCCCCTATGCTCCCGCTCTTTTGCTTCGCCCCTAGTTTTTTTTTTTTTTTTTTGGTCCATGAAAAACCTACAAATATCCCTAATGTTTATGCGGTATTAGATAATTTATTTGAATTTTATATTAATAATTTTCTTTATTTTAAATTACTCATCTTTCATATAATTTACACGTTTATGAATTTTTTTGTGGGGAGTTATTTTTACCATTGGACCAAAACCAAGATTTTAGAATTCAATCTCAAAAGTATAATATATAATATATAATATATATGGTTGGATTGTCTCAAAAAAATAATTTAGTGGTTATGATTTTTTTTTTCTTAATTTAGTATTTCTATATTCAAATTTTAGTATAATAAATAAATATATATATATATATATATATATATATATATATATATATATATGATTGGATCCATTTTATTTGATGATGAGGTCACGTGGCAGGGTGATTCATCTGCTTTATTTACAAGGATCACATGGACCCACAACTAATTGATGACAGAATGAATGGCCCCTTTATGGATTAGGCACAATTTTTTACTTTTATTGAATTAGGCATAACAACGTAATAAGACAAAAGAAAAATCTACCACTCGCAGCTGGACATGGATGGTCGCGCCTGGGCGAGAAGGAAAAAGAAGCTGGATCACTATCAGGCTCCCGTCTAGGGTTTTCTGAAGTGCCTCTCCCTTTCGTGTGTTTTTGTGTTTTTTCTCGTGTTTTTTCCTTCCCTGTACCAAAAAAAAAAAAAATCCAAGCCATCAGTCCACAAAAGGTCCTTGAAAGGCCCACCAGACCATATTTTGAGACAGTTAGACAAGGCCCCCAATAGGAGAGAACCTGTCTCTCCGGGATTAGTAATAACACGCAGCCCACCTAGATATCGGCCACTTGCAGATCTCCATAAATTCGGGTCCATAAATCTGAAACCAACCCCACTCTCGTTTTTTTTGGATACCATGTTTTGTACACCGCCCGATATCTGGAGTTTTGTCCAAACTAATTCGGACCAACCACTGCAATGGCTCCTTTTAGAGGGCACGTCTCCCAACATGAAACGCTCCATACACATGAAGACCTGATGCTTCTAGCGGGAGTCGAATCTCAGTCATGTTTAAGGGTACTCAACCCTACATCCAGTTAAGGCAACCCACCACGTCGGTAAGCCCACTCTCATTCCAAACGGTAGTCTGAGTTTTTTTTTTTTTGTCTCCTGGATTTGGTCCACCACCGAATATCTAGAGTTTCACTCCAACTAATTTCGACCGAGCTGTTGTAGGGTCCCAATCAGGAGAAAACTCTCCCAATATCGTTTTTGCCACTATCAAGACTCAAATCTTGATTTTTAGTATGAGATGTTAGTATTTTTTTCACTAAATCAACGAAACGTTAGTAACAACAGTCCGAGTTGAGTCAATAGCCGGGTGTCACAAGCCTAAATTCCCCACTCCATAAGGGAGGTGCAATTCTCTCTCGACCTTAGATCTATCTCCGATCTAAAATGTGTCTACCATTTACTTGTTTCTGTTATTGTTTTGATCTTCTTCTTCCTTTTTTTTTTTTTTGTATCTTTTGGTCCTAATACGAGGGAAGAGAAAACGCAAATATCTTCTGTTGATTATAAGAGAGAGTGGGTATTCTTAAACTATAAACATAAATTTATTTAAAAATGAATTAAAAGTATAATATAAGATTAGCAAAAGAAATTAATTATCTATCAACATAAGCCGGGGGTTGCGGAAGGTGAGGCGAGCTTCACGTTATTCTTTGTTAGAGGGTATAGGTAATTCCGCCCAAAAAAAAAAAGAAAAGAAAAGATGTATCAATCTTTTTTTTATTTAAATTTTGATTATTCAATAGAAATGGGGCATTTTATCTCTCCCAAGAAGACGGCAACACTCTTCTAGCATGAAAGCAAAAAGAAGTCGACACTTCACACCAACTGATTTGAGTGCTAATCAGTTGTGATTTATTTAATTTAAATTCAATATAATTAAGCAGAAATCTTAATCGACACAAAACCAAGGAATGTGCATGCACAAACAAATGAAAACAAAGACACCTCCCAGAAACCATTGTCCATCTTCTTCACTATATACATTGCATCACACACGATTGACACTACTAGTTAGCTAGAAGCTCGCCATCCCCAATAAAATTCCAAGGGGGACTCTTATCACTTTCTTGACCCATACAACCATGTCTTTGGCTTGATTCATCACTCATTCAGCCGGAATGTAATCCGTAGACCCATAACCTGTCTATATGATAAGAATCAAAGGAAAGATGCATTACCCAGAGTATTTCATCAGACACATTTAATTTCATGACTCCAATGTTGGCTGTATGCTCTAGCCAGTCCCACTAACCCGAACAGCTCAACAGGAATCAGACAGATGGGACCACGGAAAGAGAGACCACGAAGACAGGGAATCTAAATAGGTGAGGCTTGCGACGTTATTAATGTGTTTGGGAGAGGAGGCAACTTGATCTGATCTAGATACTTGTGTGGTCTGTTTGCTCAACAAAGGACATTACCCTTTTCTTTTTTTAATTATCCAGTTGCGTCCGAACCTTATTTTGGCAAAGAGTTGCTCTTTTGTGCTAGGAACGAAATGAAAATTTGATAGCAAAATATAACATATATTTAGATTTACAGTCTTAGAAGCCCAGTTATTATAATATTTTGGAGTTATAATTTTTCAGATTTATATACATAAATATTTTTTTAAAAAAAAATCAAGGGGTAACTAGCTGCCCCTCTCCTCCCCCTCTCTTTGCCCTATGGGCAACTTGTGTCACAGTTTTGATGGTGGGGTTTTGATTTAGTTTAGTTTGATATTTTATGTTCTACGAATGTTTCCTTGATATTAATTTTGGTTCTGTGCATTTGAGGGGCAAATCATCAAAATAATGGTTCTAATGGAGCCCTGGATGTGCACTTGAAAATTGATCACTAGTACTGGGAAAATGACAGAAGACTAGCTACATCCTCACTGCCGACCCTCCCTTGGCTTGACAAAATAATTCAGTGTAATAGGACCATCGATCAATCCAAAATTAGAGCCTTTGTTTTCCTAGTGTGGTTATAGGATTTTCTAAATCTCATAAACCCACATAATTCTACAAAAAAGCCAGAAGATTAAAAATATTTATAAATAATTCCTTACTTGAGACATCTCATTCTTCCTTTTAACCATCCATATTTTATAATCAAATTGTGGGATTTAGAAATAAAAATTATATAATATGAAACTGTTACAAGTTATTAAAAATCTTATTATATATATATATATATATAAAAGTGTTTTGAATTCAAAACTTTTAAAAGTTAAAAAATTGATATCAATTGAATTATAATTTATTAACAAAATATTATATTAGATTGACTGATACGAGGTTGAGTGCCATTTTAGACATTAATATCTTTTTTTTTTGTATCATATTTTGAATATCGCTCGGTATTTAGGGTTTCGTCCCAACTAATCTGAATCGATCACTGCAGTGAATTTTTTTGAAAGGCGAGTCTCCCAACAGAAAACGCTCCATGCACATGAAGGACCGATACTTTCAACGGGAGTTGAACCTTAATCATGTTTAAAGGTATTCAACACAATATCCAATTGAACCAACCCAGGACACAATTAAACTAGTTTTAGGTTATAATTTTTTTTAAAAAAAAATTCTTAAACCTTGTTGTTTGTCTGGTTCCGCCAAACCTTGTTGTTTGTTGCCTGATCTAACATGGGCTATGTGTGCTTTGTCTCCAAGATATGCCACCAAAAACTTTATGGTATCTCTGCAAAATTGTACGTCTTGTGATAATTTTTTTTTTTCCTTGTTCCTCGATCTCGAGACATAACAGCTGATCGGACGAATATTTAGGAAAATGGTGGGGCAAAGGCAGCCATTAAGATTCAATTCGAAGAAATTAAATTATTAATCTGGATTTTAATATACTTAAGTTAGCATCCAGGAAGTCCACCCCAGATTATTCAACCATTCTGGACGGTTTTTATGTGTACTTATGGCTTATTAAATATATTAAAAGGCCAGTAATTAATTTTCCATATAAACATGGATATATATTTATGTACCATTCGTGATAGATTAGAATAAAAATAGCTATATGATGTTTTTTCTTACCTTTTTCTTCCTTTTTTTGGGGGGGGGGGGGGAGGGTTATGAGAATGATAGGTATTAATATCCCTTTTGTCATTATTATAAAAATTCTTGCTTCTTATAAAATATATAATTTAAATCATAATTAAATACTACGCTATAAATAAATTAACCCTTAAAATCGCACCAAAATTGCAAAACCTTTCAATTATTTGATATTTCATGCATATTTTAAGAAATTTCTATTAACTAAATTCAAATTTAAAATTTATATATTGTGTCCATTTAGACAACTATCATATGAGTGATTTGTCGAACCTTTACAAAGTATGGAAGTCTAGAACATTATAACGTTTTGTAAAATGATAACTTGTGTGAGTGTGACCTAATTGTTTTCTAGCAAATTTATATGTACAAGGACGTGGACGTTCTGTTTATGGACTTTACAGCTAAAAGTTACATTTAAAAAAAAAAAAAGACTTATTATATAGTTTAGTTTGTATTGTATAGTATTTTTGTTTTATGTTTACTCAAATTGTATATTATTTTAAGAAATTCTAGTTGTGATGGCACACTCCCTTCAATAATTGACCTCCCTTGGTTGCTCCTATTTAAATCCTTTGCACGAGAGATTAAGCTGTCTTTCATTTATAAATATATAGTCTTGAAGCCTGTGCTACTCCCAAACAATCACAAAAACAAGAAATACAACCACAGAGAAACAGAAGCAGAGAGAAGAAAGAAGTAAAAATGGCTTGCTGGTCTGCTGAAAATGCCACCAATGCTTACCTTAGCACTATCAAAATGGTAAGCATCAAACAGATCTCTTAATCTAAAATCGTGAAAATTTTTGAATTTATTCCAATGTTGTCTTGCAATAATTCTTTTTTTTTTTTAATTTTCTGAACATGTTTTTGATTTGATCATAAGCAGGGAAGGCGAGTAAATGAGCCTGATGTAGCAGAGTTCATATCAGCCTTGGCCGCAGGCAACAATGCACAGCTCATGGTCACGGCTTGTGCAGGCATTGCAGACTCCAAAATCCTAGCATTAGTAGCCGCAGCACATCAAACAGGCGGCCGTGTTGTGTGCATTCTTCATGGTGTCAATGAGCTACAATCATCCAAAGAAGCACTAGGGCTTGAAGCAAATTGTATCGAATTTGTCATAGGAGATGCTCAGACACTACTATTTGATGATTATAGAGAATCAGACTTTGTGCTAATTGATTGTAACATAGAGAATAATGAAGGAATCGTTCAAGCTGTGCAAGAGGGTAGGAAGCAAAAAGGAGCAATTGTATTGGGATACAATGCCCTTTGCAAGGGATCGTGGCAATTAAGTGGGTCGAGGACCCAGTTTTTGCCTATTGGAGACGGCTTGCTAATGGCTAGAATTGGTGCACAAGCACAAGGTAAGGCTGGAGTCAATGGCAGTCCAAGTTCTGGGAAGAGGTCTCATTGGGTTGTTAGGGTAGATAAGTGCACAGGTGAAGAACATGTTTACCGGATTAGATCACCACAAAGAAAGCAAATTGAAGCCTAATTAGGATGTGTCAGTCTATTATATATCCTTTGAGTTGTCTCGCAAGAAGTGCAGGTTTTTTTTTTTTTTTCGTTTTCTTTATCTTTTCTATTTTTAGTCATCATTTTCTACCAACCGAAGGATGCTTTGAGTTCATTAAGGACTACCGTATTGAAAGTGTAAATATAGCTAACATTATATAATATATATGTAATACCATTCTGGTTTTCTGAAATTTTCTTTCTGATCTGCCCAGATGTAATGAAGGATGTCTAACATAATTTAGCTGATGAACCTGTTACCGACCAATAAAAACTGCATTACTTAAGCCAGACAAGGTCTTTAGAAAACTAATCTTACAGAATCCTGTGAAGATAATCAACCAACCAGATCTTGATTTGAGCATAGTCAATTTAAATAGCGGCAGTCAAAATGGTTATTAGCTTGGCCCAAATACGGTATATGTTAAATACAGGAGAATTAAAATCTGGGTCCATGGTTTGACCCAGATAGAGCCGGAATGAAATTCTAACAGACCAAGGACCTTTTCTTTGAACCAGACCAGAGCAACAGCTCCGTCCAGGATCAGCCATTTTCGAACTAGCACACATTATCGAACTTTTAGCCATTTTCTGTATAACAAAAGGGTGTAAAAGATAAGCAAACCAAGTCTTTTGGCCCTTCTTGATGTTACATGGCAGAGTCCAATGCAGTTACTTATAGGTAAAAGGGGGTAGAAGAGGTACATTTAGCTATATTTTTTAGACATTACTATGAGAGTGTTTACTTAGTTTAAAATGTGTTGTTTGAGATATAACTATTTCCTTATTACAATCCCACCAAATTATTGATCCTTTCAGAGATCTAATATTATGCTTTCAACAAAAATAACAAAAAAATACCCTGTCGATGGAAAGCTTTTGGAGTAAATATTGGTTCTGCAAATAAGACAAAATCTAGAATAGGATACCGAATACAGAGAATAGGACCAGTAATTGATCTAGTTGAAAGTTTGCACATACCGGGGAATGGGAAACCCTGTTTTTGATAGCTGACAACTGGGTCTCACATCGATGTTTTGATGGTGTTGTGGGGGTCCCTACCCAGTATAATAAAAAAGACGGAATCCGAGGATTACAATATACTTCAGATACAGTGATAATTGCAATTGCAAAATGGCTACAGCCAAATTATAGACACTCCGAGCCACGCCCATATGCCACTCCATACTAATAGGAAAACTATTTTTGGTTTCTTGCACTATACGCTCGTCATTTGTATTAGCATTGGTCTTCTCTTTATCTAGATCAACGCGAAGGTGCTTAGTTTTATTGCTATTAACAAGAACCAAAAATGGGGTCTCAAAGATCTCACCTAAGAAAAGAAAAATATATATATCAACTCTTTCGCAATTATTGTCTTGAAGGTTTGGGTAGGCATGGGAAACGAGAGCTTTTTCCTCCCATGAAAGCACAGTTTGTTGTCGAATACTAATTACTATGTAAAATCGAATCGATGATCTACCCTTGTCCACAGTAATTCTACGATTAGAATCATGTTGTGTTCATTTGCTAGAAAATATAAGAAAATTATTTTTCCAAAAATTTTAGGAAAGGAGATCCTCTGTTATGCCATAACTTACACTGCACTGGACAAATATTAATATGTAGCCACGTCAGAAGAAAAATGGACGTGCGATAGGACAAGCTTATATGACCTCATTTGACTTTGAACCCCTTGTCTAAGGTAAGGATGATTTGAAAATGAAAAAAGAAAAAGAAAAAAAAGAGGAACAATGCCAGAGATAGCTTTGATTTTCTAATTTCGGCTTTCTTGTCCATACCTAGTCTTGATATTAAGAACATAAACTTTCGAATTTTCTACAGTAAAAGCAAAATTAATTTTCTATTTTATAACATTGAAAATGAGCTTCGATACAACTAAGGGGCATATAGTAGAAGCAAATATATATATTACATGTAAATTTCAAATTTAAGGATTAGACAAACCAACCCACTTATTTTAAAAAGCGAGTAGTCTAGAATTCAACGCTTTTTACTAGACCAGGCTTGTAATTTTTCCGAGTCAAATACGTTCCACGTGATCGGCAGGCCATCTGCGTTTTGACCGCCTCCAGCTACAGCTTTAAGAAAGGACTTTTCTTTCTTTTTTTCTTTTTTCTTTTTTTCATTTTTTTTTTTTGGGGTAAGATTTCAATGCGCGAGGCAGGTGGAGACGTTCGTTCATTGTAACCTTAAACGGGATAGCAGGACTGTTTGTCGCCTCCGCCACCCCTTTCACGCAGGAAAATAAAAATACCTCGGAGCATAAATTCATGAGCATTAAGATTTGCCTACATTAATAAGCACAACAATTTAAAGCCTAGGAACAAAGTAAAAGAGTTTTAAGAGCAGGCAACTGGCATTGGTAATAGAAGGGAATCACCCTCTTTTACACGTCACATGTTTGATTAAACACAGGTTAGAGGAGGCACCAGGAAACCAAAACCAGGCTACAGCTACCCTACAAGAGAACAGGCAACATTAGCATGCTGATAAAAGCTTAGTCCGCAGCAGGACATAGCTAATAAGAATGAGCCCAAAATTTTCATCACTAGTGAGCAGTTAGCAACTTGCAGTCAAGTAAGCTCCGGCTTACCACTACCATACCAACAAAAAAAAAGGCCTTCTGATGCAATGGGAGGTAAACATCCGTCATCAAGTCAAGGTCAGAAACAGTCGTTGGGGTCACCAAGTTCCTGAATAACTGTTTCCATAGATGGCCTTTCATATGGTGACTCATGAGTGCAATTCAAGGCAATTCTCACAAGCTTAGCTGCTTCTTGTTCAGAGAACTTTCCAAGCAGATTTGGATCAATGAAGTCTTGGTATCTGTTAGAATCTGCAAATTGTATTGCACTGGCAAATTTTTTCTTTCCTGAGAGGATTTGAAAGACGAGCACCCCAAATGCATAAACATCGCTCTTGTTTGTGAACCGGCCAGTTGTGGTGTACTCAGGAGCTAGGTAGCCCATGGCTGCACTGGCCTTGAGCGCTGAGAAGACAATATCATTTGCCAGAAGTTTGTGAAGACCACAGTCCGAGATCAAAGGGTTGAACTTTTGATCGATGAGAATTTTATCAGCTGAAATGTTTTGGTGAACTAGAGCTGGTTTGCTGACCTTAAACTCGTGCAGATAACCAATACCTGGATGAAAAAGAATAAAACAAAGGAAAAATTATCATGTGCATCCAAAATCACTAATCATATAACATTGGTACACTATGCAGACATGCGTATAGATAAGAAAAGGGATTCTTATTGGTGTGTCTAGCATGTACATATATGGTTTTACTTGGAAGTTTCAATCATCAATGGCATTTGCAGGTGATTTAGTTTACATTCCAGTGATTCAACTGATTTCCAATACCACATTAACCCTCTGAAAACAAACATATATAGACTGGAATTGCATTTCAAAAATATGAACTTCTTTTGACTTGAGGAAAAACCAAGGGAGAGAGAGAGAGAGAGAGAGAGAGAGAGAGAACTCACCTCTGGCAATGCCATTGATGATTGAAACTCTGATTGACCATTCAAGGACCTTCGCATCACCATCCTTCAGATCCAAATATCGCAATAAGCTTCCATTTGGAACAAAATCATATATCAAAAAGCACTCGCCACGGCCTCTAGAACAACAAATGCCTCTCAACCTCAAGATATTTTCATGCTTCAACGAGGTCAAGATATTCAAACCTTTCAGGAACTCGGACTCCTCAGATTTGCAACTAGTCTTATTGATACTCTTTATAGCAACAAAGGACCCATCTCTCAGTGTCCCCTTGAAAATTGCAGAGAAGTTGCTCTTACCCAACAAATTTGCATCTGAGAAATACTGAGTAGCCGACTCCACCTCTTCCAAATTGAACCTATAGCTCTGGAAAACCTCTTCGGAAAGACCACAACAGTTTCCAACATCAGACAAAGGGTCCCAACCATGGGAATACTCGAGGCTAATGAGTGGAGAACCATTTTTCCTGTAAATGTCCTTGGTTTGGTCAATACTAGGACGGCCTTCAGAAGTAATATAGGAGTCCCCAAGTTTTTGTTTTCTACGGCGATATTGTGAAAATGTGAGGATTCCTATAGTTGAAACTGCAGCAGTCACAACCATCAGACCAATAACAATGGGAGCTCTTGTGCCTCTTGAAGATTTTATACATTTTGATTGAGTGCAGTTCAAATTTAAATCGGCTGTTTCAGGAATATTTCTTGTCGAGGGGCCATTTGTGCCTGCTCCATAGGGTTCAGGCATGCTAGGCTTGAAGCTATCCGAAGCATTGCAAGTTCTCAAAGACATGAATCCAGCTCCACATAATCCCAGATTATTTTCAAACTGAAAACCTTCATTTAGTCTCTTGAGAGCTTCACCAAAAATCAACAAAGCACAATCAATACATAATTTTTTAACAAATTGAAGAGAAAATAAATTTTGAATTAGGAATAAAAATATTACCGGGAGGTACATTGCCAGAGAGAGTATTGTTTCGGACGTCAAAGACTTGAAGCATCGGAGCATTAGCCAATCTCGAAGGAATTGAACCGAAAAGGTGATTGAAGCTCAAGTCTAGCCTCACTAGCATGCCCAAATCACCTAGACTTGCAGGGATTGCACCTCTTAGGTGATTAGACTGTAGAGCAAGAACCGCCAGGTTCTTCAAGGACCCCAACTGATTAGGTATGCTCCCTGTGAACTGGTTACAGCAGAGCTGCAAAACTGTAGCACAAATACAAAGGTCAAGTGAGTAAAATGTCAAGCTAGAAACTCCACAATGCAGAAAACATGCTCAACAATTTTAGGCTATTTAAGCAACCCCAAATAAGATAAGTTGCAGAATCATAAATCCGAAATCGACACTCTCTATAATATCCTAGTACTTGAATGATGATGAATAAACGTAAGTAACAAAACAACAAAATGAAAACCCCACAAGCTGCTCAACAAGCTTGAACCTTGTAAAGGAAACCTTCATGAGTCTAGCAGCTAAATAATAAATAGATGCAAACATAAATCGTAACATAAACATTCATCTGCCTACAAAATCCAATTTTCCTGGCCAATCTATGCTTCCCAACTCAAACATACAACAGTTTCTGGCAAAAACTCCAAATTCCATAATTTTCAGGATAAGCGTTTTAACGCTTTAGATCTATTAAAGTATAACTGCCGAGAGACAGAGAGAGAAGAGGGAGGAGAACCTTGCAAGTTAGGCATGCTACCAATCTCAGAAGGAATACTTCCGGAAAGATTATTGACATTGAGGTAGAGATCAGAGAGCTGAGTGAGATTAGAAATCTCTTTTGGCAATATTCCAGACAAGGAGTTGTAATGCAAGTAGAGACCAGTCAAGTGTTTGAGCCCAGCAATAGCTGGAGAAAGTCTTCCTGTCAAACCTTTACCCTGCAAAGAAATGTTAGTCACTTTCTTATTCTCATTGCAAGCCAAACCTTCGAATGAGCCACTGCAAGGATCACCATTGGGAGTCCATGAAGAAAGGAAAATATCCTCTGGGTCCAGACTCTCTTTTATCTCCATTAACACTCTCAACTCTGTTTTCTCACTCATTGTTTGTGTGAGTGAGAAGAACAGAATAAAAGATAAGAGCAAAACTTTGAAACCCATTTCTGTATTTTGCTCCAAATGCCCAAAAGCTGCTCTGTAAAACTAAAACTAAAACACCACTCTCTCTCTCTCTCTCTGGATTTGGGGATTTACTCTTGTGTGAAGAAGGAGAAGAAAAGATGAGACAAAACTGGGAAACAAGTTTCTGTTTTTTGCTTGAGATACCTAAAAGCACTACTTTTTTTCTTGGTTTTCCGCTGCTCTTTCTGTCTCTCTCTCTCTCTAGCTCTGGATTTTGGGGTTCTGGCAAGTGGGTTTTCTCTTCTTTTTACTGTTAATTTGTTTCTTTTTCTTGTTATTGCTGGCGGTGAAGAACGGATATCGAGAGTTCGGGTCTCGACATTGGGGTTTCTGATAAAAGAGAAAGCAACAGCAGCTCGGTTTCTCTCCCTTTCTCTCTCTACTGTTCTAGGAAGAGACGAAGGAGCAGAGAAAGCCAAGCTTCTTGATAATGGAAATTGGGAAGACAAGTACCTCAATTAAATATTGGAAAATATCGAACTGAATTTCAGAAGGTTGTCAAAAGCAAGACGTTTTATGATGGTGGAGTTTTGGCCGTTGGATCTGAGGACTTCTTTGGAGCAGTATGAGATTGTTTGGACGGTCACATGCATGTTAGTCATTATTTCAGGTGGGGAAATGGGATTATTGTGGTTTGAGATTGAGTTGACTGGTGTCCGCCACGTTCATAGGCTGATTAAAAGCTGTTCGGGGGAGGGAGCAAGCCAAGCATGTTCACTTTCACTTAGATTTCCACATTTCCTTTTTTTTTTTTTTAATTCCCACTCGTATTAAGGATTTAGACAAAAAAAAAATGTGGGAGTTATTTCATTTTATAATAGACGAAACAGGAATTACCAAAATGCAAATTTGAGGGAACAAAAAGCTTCAATTATAATTTTAATTAATACCGTAATGTTATATAATATCTATGTTGTAACATTGAGAGTGGTTCTTATACGAATATTTGAGTGAAAAAAAAATTCTTATTTAATTATTTTTCTAGAAATCTAATATTTTAAATTTTCATAAATACGTAAATTTTTACAATTTTTACAATTTCTCTGTACAAAAAAAAAGTAAGATTAAGATTATACAAAACTTAAATAAAAAAAAAATCTTAACATTTGTATTTAAAAATTTTAAAACCTTCTAATTAAAATTAGTTAAAATAGTTTTTAAATGAATAAATAAAACGTAATAAAATAGAGTCCCATATAATATTTTATTAATTTAGTATTTAATTTTTTTTCTTCTTGACATTATTAGACGATTGACTCGATCCATTGAATAATCTACTATTTACTTGCTTAACCAAAATCCTCGGTAGTTTGAAGATATTTTATTATATCATTTTCATTATTAAAATCTCTAAAACATCACAATAGAAGTTAAGATTAAATTTAATTGAAATTAAAATTTTTAATTAAAAATTTATTGGATTTAATGATAAATTCCGTACTTTTAATAGGAAAAATTTTGCTTTGGTAGCCGTTGAAAAAATATCATTAAAAATTCTATAATAGTCTTCCCTGATAAATGTTTTTGGTGGGCGGGCAAAGGCGTAGGAGGGACAAAAACGTAAAATTCCAGATCAAATACCAGTACTCTTTTTTAAGTTTCGAAAACAGCAAGGAATGAGGAGAAAATGTTGCCAACTGAAATTCAAGTATCCTGTTCTACATGATCCGCCTTATCCTTATTAAGTTTAAAGGCATAGAAGAGGATATTTGTACGATTGTTCTGACAAGTCTAATTCAATTTGATTTGAAATTCCATGCACATTTCCCTCTCAGACTGGAATGCCGTTAAATGTTAATTAATGTGCAGCCGTAGTTCGTAGATTGGCAGAGCAGAAGGCCAGCAATGCCTAATTTTTAATTTGTTTAGGTCTTCAAAGCACAGGGTCTGACCCTACTGCTCAGGAAACCCCACTCTGGTGAAATTCAAAATCAAACATCTACCGTGGCCTCTTTGGTAGATCTAAAATTTAATTTTAATTATTGTTATTAAAAATAACTAAAACTTTAATTATATTAATCTTTTTTGTATTGAACATTTTATTTAATTTTAATTAGACTAATTTTCTCAAACCCTGATCGTTCTCAAAACAGCTTGCTTTAGCCTTGTCACTTAAATAGTAAAATAACTCTTTGTAGTTATAACTTGATGAATAAATATTATTGAAAATAATTTACAATTTAATTGAAATTTTTAAAATTAAATTTGTAATTTTTTAATATAAAAAATTATCAATACAATTATTATTTTAATTGATTTTCATAAAAAAAAAATATTGACTTTTACTTGCAAAAGTTTATATTTTCTAAAAAGAAATTTATTTTAGTTAAAAAATAATATTAATGGAATGAATTAAAATAAAGAAAAGTTGTTCAAATTAAGAGCATATTTGGCCTAACTTTTTTTATTCTAAACACTTATTTTTGGCTTATAACCTAAAATGAGAAATAAGATATTTAAATTTTAAATAAGAAACGGTTTGCTAATTTTACTTAAAAAAACTCTTTTATTAAATAGATTGTGTGTCAAAACAATTTATATAAGTTTTACTATTTATTCAAATTATAATAAATGACAATTGATTTTAAAGTTTCCTAAATAACATATAAAATAAATAGTTTCTTAAATAATTATAAAATATTCATAAATAAAAAGTTAATATTTTAAGTTCATACAATTTCAAGAGACAATTTTGAAAATAGTTAAACTAAACATATATATATATATATATATATATATATATATCAAAATATTTTTTTGGGTCTATATATGTATATGACAAATTTAATATTTAAAATAATTAGGAATAATTTTATCAGCTCAAATTTTCATTAAAAATAGTTTTTAAAAATAATTATAAATATATAAATATTTCTATTTCCTTCACTAAAAAATATTTTAAAATAATTTTTAAATTTTTTTTTTAATTTTTAGCTTTAAGTTGGTTTAAATCGAAAGAAAATAAGCCAAACTGACACCAATATAAGCACTTAAGTCAAATATTTATTACTCATTTTACATATCCAAGCAAGCTTAGTTTGTACTTAATAATTTTTGTCGGTGGAGAAGTTCGAGTCTCAATAATTGTGGTTATGTAGCAGGAAAATGGCCAAAGTATTCTGTGGTCCCAGTAACACCGGAATGATACCTTCTGCCCAACCCAAAGTAAGCTTGGGAATCAATGAGGGTGTCACAAACCCGTTTTTAAAGGGACAATTTAATTGTCACAATTCTCTTCTTCTAATCTAGGGTTTGAATTCTTGTATAATAAAAAAAAATGTGTCAAGACCCAAGTAATGAACTTAAAGCTAATAGAAAAACTCAATATAAAAGATCAACATGTAGAGTAAGAGAATCTATTAAACTTAAGTACTATTTTATGATTATTTTGGGATTTGATATGAGATTTGTAACATTATCCTCCTCTTGAGAAGTCGGACCTCCACGAACGGCTCTTACTCTGGACGGCTTTTACTCTAGACGGCTTTCACTCCGACGGGTAGCCCTTTTTCTCTTTGGACGGCTCTCACTCCAACACTAGATAGTCATTTTCTATTTTGGACGACTTTCATTCTGACACCAGATAGTCCTTTTCTGGGTAACCATATTTCAGATAGCCTTCTTCCATATTAGACCGAAATCTCTGATATTAATTTATCATGAATTCAAGTAATAGATTCAATCCCAATAAGAGAATTCATCCAAAAAAATCAACCTGTTAAGTGACAGAGTTTATTGAAATTAAATATTATTTTATGATTTTTTTGGAATTTAATATGGGATTAACACAGGGGTATTAAGACACGCGCAGTGGGGGGAGGGGGGGCGTGGTTCGAGTGAGGAGATATTGATTCCCTCGCACCAAGACAAACCGGAACAAATTCGAATTCAAAAGAGGTTTGAATCACAACTGCCATACCTTAGCTTGTGAAAAAGCAAACCCAAATTTGATTGGCGAATTAACTATTATAACCAATCGTATCTCGTATTTACTCGGACCTACAGAAACAGAATCCCATGTGATCACTACCAGTCCAGTAGGTGGATAGTAGTTTTTTGGGGTCCCATTTGAACGTCCCACCTTGAGTGCTGCTGTCAGAAGGTTCTGTCATTACTGGAACCCGACAGAGTCTCTCTTGGCCAATCATCTGCCGAGTGTAATACATTGAAATTACATATTCACCCTGACCTTTTAACATTATAAATTAAATTTTAATTTTAAATTTTATTTCAATCTATTAAGTAATTACATATTTCAATTTATTTCAATAGAAATTCAATTAAACTAAAAAAAAAAATAATAGCTCATGGAATCAATTACCTATGCCTTAGTATTTTTCTTAAAAAAAGGTTACTATTATTTATAAATTTGTTAATAATTTTATTAAATAATATATTATAACTTATGATTATCCAATTTGGATTTATGGGTTTGTAGCCTTTTTCAGAGATTGTGCTATTGCATCAAAGACCGGTTTAAAAATAAATTAAATTATATTTTTTTTATCTTTTCAATTACTTGAATTTTGAAAATTTTCTTAATTTATAATCTCCTTATATATACCTTAATAGGAAACAATATTTTAGTGAAAAAAATGGGTTTCTTGTATCACGTAAATTTTTATTTGGTCCATTTGGTCTACGAATACTCTCGTGGAAAAGTGCTCCTAGGGTTTCTTTCTTGTTAAAAAAAATTACATTTTCTCTAATTAAAATAAAAAAATTTTATAAAAAGTATAAAGTTTCACGAATAAAAATCGATTCTATTTTTAAATGATTTACGACTATAATTATAATCGGCAAAACAATTTGAATTTGTATTTTCCCTTTAAATACATTGATTAAATTTTCTTTCTCTAAAAAAGTTAATTTAATTTATATTTTATCTCTAAACATATTTATTTAAATTATTCTTTCTAAAAAAATTAATTTTCTCTAAAACTAAAATTCATTTGATTCATATTTTCTCTCTCTAAACTTATTGATTGATTTTAAATTTTCTCTCACTACAAAAATCAAAACTAAGTCTTCTCTTTCTATAATTAAGCATATTAATTTACTCTAACAAAAAAAAAAAAAGAATTAAGTTTGCGCTCTTTCTCTCTCTCTCCAAATAAATTTATTTTAGGTTTTCTCTCTAAAAAAGTACAATTAATTTTTTCACATTAAAACTGAATATATTAATTTTCTTTATCCAAAAATTCTATTTAATTCATATTTTCTTTTCCCAAACACATTTATGTTAAATTTTTTTCCCTCTAAAACTAAATATATTAATTTTCTCTCTTTAGAAAGTTAGTTTATCTCTTTAAAATTCATTGATTGTAATTTTTCTCTCCATATAAAATAAAATTTTAGTTTTTCTCTTTTTAAAATTAAATACATTAGTTTTCTTTTTAGACAAATCAATTTAATTCACATTTTCTCTCTTCAAAATTATTGATTTTAAGTTTTTTCTTAATAAAAATAAAAATTAGTTTTTCTCACTTTAAAATTAATTTGCTATAAAAGAAATTGATTGAATTCTTATTTTTTTTCCTCCAAAACATTTATTCTAATTTTTCTCTTTCTAAAATTTGGCAATTAATTTTCTATCTAGAAAATTAAATTAATTAAAATTTTCTCTTTTTTAAAAAAAATAGTTAAAATTTTTCCTCTATATATATTTGTTAAAAATATTTATTTTCTTTCCCTTAGTTTTATCCAAGTAAATATTAAGCTCTAAAAAAATTTGGAAGGCTAAAATTATCGACACCAGACACCTTCATTGAGAAGTAAAAAGTTTTAAAGATGATACTTTGCCACTATTCTTATTCATTATTAGCGTTTGCACTTAATTTTTGAACACGATCAAGTGGATTTCCATGCCAAGTTCCGTGCCAACTTGAACGCACGATAGGTCGGTGCGCGGCACGCATTGCTTAACTTAAAAATCATTACCAAAGTGTTGTGTTTGATAAATTCAAAACAAAAATAAATATGAAAAAGCAAGCTAAACGTAATAAATATGTCATTCTTACTCTAACAATTTGCTAAATCCCTTATAATTTTTTTTTTTGCAGTAACAATTTGTTAATTTAGTAGGATTGTGATAAGAAATTTGTCATTATAATTTTTTTAAAAATAAATCACTGATATCCGATAATTATGTTGAATCTGATTAAATTCGATTCGAATTTTATTGAATTCTTAATAAATAAAATTTTTTTAACACATATTTTTGTTGTATATAAAATTTAAAATTCGAGGGTTTAATTAAGAATTTATCATAACAACAGGAGAATATATCGTGGGGTTCATTGTTAAGGTAATAATTATAATTTAAGTTTGAATTTTTTTTTTTATTTTCATTATCGGTATTCGGGTTTTATTTTATTAATTCGGTTCGAATATTATAGTGTCAATTTTTAAGGATTGGGTCTTCTAAATCCTTTTTCATCATTCCTAAGACTCGAATTCGAGATTTCTGGTTAAGGTGATAGAATGCTCTTAACTATTCGATCTAAAAAAGTTTGGTATTTAAGTTGGAAATTTGATGGTGAGTAAAAACTCTAAGATAACAACGGTGAATTAGCTTTAATATGCAGCTTCAACTTTTATAGTAATATATCCTATCCCATCTCCATCCGGTATACATTTTCCCATCTCACACTTTCAAGAAAACTTTCGGAGAGAATGTTCCAGTAGCTTTAAGATAAAATAACCCAACTTAATTTTTAAATCTAGTGCCCTTGGCTGTTTGGCAGAAAAATAGGCCTCATCGGTGCTCTTTAAGTTTTACCCATGCCAATAAAGTTGCTCATTGCTCAACAAGCTACGACACCGGCCATGGTGGTCAATTCCACAAAAAATATATATATTAAAGAAAAACACATAATACAAACTATTTGACAAGAATTTACGTTAAAAAAAAATTAATAATGCAGAGGTTAACAAGATTTTATGTGATATCCAAGATTTGTCTTTTCATATTTATAAAATAGAGAATGATGCACATGGGGTAAAACTGTTAGATAATCCTGGACAAAGAACTCAAATCTAATCATATTGCTTAACAAGAGGGTCCGTAAAACCCTACTTGAAGAAGGGTGTTGTTTCTTCCCCCCCCCCCCCCCCGACTTTATTTTTGGGTTGCATGCATGATACTAGAAGAAAGTGGGTGTCTTTTGATTTCCCTTTTAGTAGTGGATGACACAATAAAAATGAAGTCGTGGATCCCATGATCCCGTTTGCCTTTGTTTACATGATTCGACATCTATTCAGGCAAACTATTTTACATTATTCTGGTCTGGCCCGTCAATAATTGAGTCAATAACTCCCCCGTTCCTTTTTTTTCTTTCACTGTTATTTTTTAAAATCATATTTTGACTAATTTCATTTGAATATTATCAAATCTATAATAATTCTCATGATATAATTTTTTTATTATTAAATTTTAAATTCAAAATTTGATTAAAAAATTAATATCTTATTACACTAAACCGACTCTTTGGTTTTGCAAAGAGAGAATGGCTTTCTTTGCCTCCCTCAAACCATAACATTGCATGCTAAAATAACTTTCAAGTAATAAGCTCTTAAAATAAATTTAGAGAAAAATAAAATTTTGAGAGATCTAGTAGAAACTTTTTTATTTATCAAAAAACAGTAATATTCGTTTGCAACGTATCATCTTATTGGATTATTATAATTTTTCTGCTGCATATGCATTCCCATAACAATTATTTATTTAGAAGTAAAAAGTAAATAAGATGCAATTCATGCTATTACAAATATGAAATTGCTAAAACCTTTTCTCAATGACGATGAGACAATAGAAAAACTAGAATTATTTTTCTCCGTTAAAGACCAGAGGAAGATGGGCAATGGAAATCAACAACTTGCTTTATTTGACCCTCTAATGGCCCCCATTCAACTACTAAAACCTTCACCGAAGATCAAGGGTATAATCCATGTTTGATTGTGTTGGGAGAGACCAACAAACAGTCGGCCTGGTGAAATGTGATGGAATGTGGTATTAAATTTATTAATTAAGTTTTGAGTTCTAAACTTCAGAATAGGAAAAACTATATTAGATTTCGATAGATATTCAAATCGGATCAGTTAGAATATAATTTCAAATATCAATTATCGATAAAAAAAAATATTGTGAGAGAATAAAGAGTCGGTTCAAGGGAGGATAACTCAATGGTGAACTTGGAATTTTGACTAATAACATTATCTCTGAATTTTCGATCATTTTGAATTAGCTAAATTTATCTAAAGCCAACTAAATTTAATTAAAATTACATCTCATTATACGTGTTAAATAAATTAATCAAATCAAGTCACAACCCACGTGAACAAAATTAGAAATCGTAGCACATTTTTTGTTGGGGTCGGGTTGAACTCGATGGCTAAGTAAAAGCCCAATAGGTGAGCCCGGCCCAACTGTGAACCCAACTTTTTGAAATAAAACACGGAGAGCAAGCATTTCATTTTGAGAGAAGTGATTCGGAAAGGGAAACCGGTGGACGATCAATCAAAATCGTCAAACAGAAGAGAGAGAGATAGAGGAGAGAGAGAGAGGGAGGGAGAAATCGGAGTGGGGGAGAGAAAGAGAGAGAGAGAGAGCGCGCGCGATGGGGAAAGATCTGAGCGACGAACAAGTATCCTCGATGAGAGAAGCATTCAACCTCTTCGACACCGACTCGGACGGCAAGATCGCCGTGTCGGAACTCGGAATCCTGATGCGGTCCCTCGGAGGAAACCCGACCGAGGCCCAACTGAAGCAGATCGTGGCTCAGGAAAACCTCACATCTCCCTTCGATTTCCCTCGTTTTCTCCAGCTCATGTCCACCCATCTCAAACCCGAGCCCTTCGATCGTCAGCTGCGTGACGCCTTCAAGGTCATCGACAAGGACGGTCTCGGTTTCGTCGCCGTTTCCGATCTCAGGCATATCTTGACTAACATTGGGGAAAAGCTCGAGCCCAGTGAGTTTGATGAGTGGATCCGTGAGGTCGATGTTGGGTCTGATGGGAAGATCAAGTATGAGGAATTCATTGCTCGCATGGTCGCCAAGTGATATTTTCCTCTTCGTTAGGCTTTGGATTTTTAAGGTAATTTGATTTTTGTCTAATTTGCAGTAGGGTTCCTTTGGTCATCTGTTTGAATATTTGGACATGCAAATACGCTGATCCGGTGATAAAATTATTGACATTTTGAATAAGGGCATGGCGTAAATGTTGATGCAAGACAAGGAGTATATGGGCCGAACCCTATAAATGTAGATGTGTGAATAGAGGATTATGGCTTTGATTGTAGAATTCTTATTTGGATGGAGGTTGAAAAGTTCAATTTTTTGATTGTCGAGACTATGAAAATGATTAAGTTTGGTTATAGGAGCTTAAACCAAAAGTTATAAATAACAACCTTCCTTCTTTGATTGAAACGCTATGCTCATTGATCCGCATCCATATGGAATAAATGAGTTGAGAACCAAATACACTAAATTTTACTCAAGTCCTTATTAGAAAAAAATCAGAACATTTTAAATTTGAATAATTTTGATTCGGTCAAAATAACTTTTAAATCACGTGAAAAACTTTTTTAAATATGCTGAAGTGGAACATATGATTTCATTTGGTCTTTCTAGTATTATTCCGGTGAAAAAAGATCGTCATTAATGTGACAAATAACTAGCAAAAGTGATTGTGCATGAGAAGATATGCTAAACAATTTTGTCCATCATGAGAAGATAGTAACCACATCAATCATGGAGATTAATATAACCCTATTTGCTTAGGGAGTTGGAGAGGATGGTATCACTACTATTTTGCTAAGCTGCTATGAAAATTCAAAGGGAATTCATAATTCTACCTTGGTGGAGAATTTTGATTGCATTGCATTCAACGTGCATATAAAGAAATTGAGAACTTGTTTGAGTTCAACAACAACAACAACAAAGCATGGGTGGATACATGTAGCCAGGGCCGAAGGGAGGGGAGGGCAAGGGGACACCCTCCCCAGAAATTTTTATTAAAAAATTTCTAATTATTATATAATTTTGAGTTACAATTTTAAATATTGGTTGACCCCGAAAAATTAGTCACCCTGTTTCCCCTGAAATTATAACCCCAGCACATATGTTACTTCGGCCTGCTACATAAATTTTTGGCTTAACCCCTGCATATGGCCTTGTGTGCAGCTGAGCCTCATATACCTAGGTGTGTATGCTAACATGATGGAAAGATACTTTTACATGTCTCGTCTGTGATGGTGGGCGGGTTAGATTAATTGTTTATCATACTTCTAAATTGTACTTTTGTCTTGAATTTGATATTGTGAGGATATTATACTTATGTACAGAGCATAATTACATGAAATGCATATGTTTTGGTTCTGACTGCTGACTGCTGGCTGCTGGTGAGTTGTTCATCTTTTATTGTTTTCTATGCACTCTCTTGTTGATGATCCGTGTGTAACTAGATTTTGTAGATTCTGCACTTATTACTAGGTTATAGAGGCGCATTTGCTAATCCTTGAATTTGTGTTTTATCTTTTAAAAACACAGATAGCAAATGGTGGTTCCAGTTGTTCATTTATATGGTGATTAAGCCTTCCTAGTCCTTTTTCCTCCCCAAGTAGTGTCACAAGTTGTTATTCAAAGAAACATCCCTATCATGTCTGCCCGCAGGGCTACTTCCATATACTTTTAACTTCCACCTCTCTATTGGCCTTGCACAGTTCTCATCTTTTCATGTTGACCCATTTCTTGAATGCCCTATTACTTAGGTTTTTCTTGCCCCTTCATGTTCAAGAACTCTGTCCTTCGAAGTGAGGAATTGTTTGCCGTCCGCTCTATACTAATTCAACCTGCTTGTTTGCACGAATAATTCCTTGAGCAGGTTATGTTGATATGGGATGCTCACTCAAATGAAGGGGAAGACCGGAGATTTCACTATGCACAGGTTCTTGTGGTGAACATGGGATTTGTGTACCATTTGTTATTTTATATGAATTTTGTTCTTGAGGCAGTCATTGAGCAATTTATAGTGCGGACTCTGATGGGATTGTATTCATATCTTGTATTCATATCTTGTATTCATCGCATACATTCTTATGCAGTTCTTGCATTCCCACCTTTGTATACTCTCTCTTTCTCTCTCTCTCTCTCTCTCTCTCTCTCTCTCTCTCTCTAAATCATTTGTTTCTCGTATCCTTGCTTTGTTGTTTTTTCAGCCATAAGTTTGTGAGGTTCCACTTGCAATTGCAGGAGCACAGTTCTGGCCAGATGCGGGTGCTGTCTGTGCTGTGCTGTTTAAGATGACTTGACCTTAGCCCATGTTATAGATTTTCACGTTCCTCGAGCCTGTTTTGTTGGCATTGAGCTGCTTGCCCTTTCTTGTAGTCCTTTCATCTGTGCATGTGCTTGGGTTGCGATTAAGATATATGCGTGTCAGCCGAGCAGGACCAACACAAGTTAAGAAGAAAAGAGATTTTAATGGATTTATATCCAAATGAAAAGTCTCTCTCTCTCTCTCTCTCTCTCTCTCTCTCTCTCTCGAGTGGACTATTTTTGTTTGTCCAGTAAATTTTTGGTAATAGCAAGGGAAAGGAGAATCTCTCTTTCACACGCCCACACCACACAAAGTGTAAATGATTGCTGCAAAGTCCTTGAGGAACAGCTCAAACACTTGACTTTTTTCACTTTCATCTTTTTTCACTTCCATCCTCATTTTCTTATTTCAATTGAGTTCGGTTGTATTTTCTTGTACCAAAAAAAAAAAATTGTTAAGCAAATAACACAAATAGGAAGCACAAAACCAGCTAATCTAGAAATTTCTAACCAGCAAGAATATCTAGGACACGGATGAGCATTTCTCATGTTCCCTCTAATAATGCCATGCGGTTTTCTCAGGAAAGATGATGGAAGTTGGTTTAGGGGATACATCATTAACATTGGGAACGTGGATGTCATCACAGATGAACTTTGGGGTTTGAGAGAGGGTCTAAGGTTAGTTAAGGACCTGAGAATAGAGTAACTCCAAGTTGAAGTCGACAGCTCTTCTCTAGTGAAACTATGGAGGTTGAGAAGAATGAGGATCATCCCATTCACTTAATTTGCATCGAATGTAAAGACCTGTTGCTGGAGCTGAGAGTAAACCATGTCTCGCATGTTTTTGGAGAAATGAATAGATGTGCTGATTTCCTAAGCAAGTTGGGTTTCAGTGCTGCCCCTGGGGTCACGGTCTTGGACCATCCTCCCCAAGAGCTAGCCACCCTGCTACTTGAAGACTTGGAAGGTGTAGGTTCTCGTAGGAACATCGATTTCTGGCCTAGCAGTGCTGGGCCCGTGGACTTCTTGTTTGTTTCTATTGCTGGCTTGCTTTCTCTATATTCTACCAAAAAAAAAAAAACAAAACAAAAGAAAAGAAAAGAAGAAGAGTTGTGAGTGATTCTAAATTGATTAGCATAATTTTCAAATCAAGTAAAAAATTTTAAAAATATGTTGAAATATTATGTGTCTTAATTATAAATTATTTTGTCCATAAAATAATTTTTTGGTACAAATAAAATAATATTTATTTTATAAACTATCAATATCTGATAATTATATTGGATCTGACTAAAATTATATCACGAGCTTTCCTTTTTGAACTCGAAGATCCTAGACTAATGGAGAATTGACATAGTGGAAAAAACGTTAAATCTCTTAATTAAGATTTGGGTTTGAATGTTAAAAATGGAAATAACTATATTAGGATAACTCTCTCTATAAAAGATTTGATAATAGTTCGAGTCAGATTAGAAGGGGTATGAATCCAAATAACCATCGGTTAGGAAAAAAAAAAGCCTTGGAGATCAAGGAAGTCCATTTGGCAGCACCAAAAAAAAAAAAAAGGAAGTCCATTTGGGGCTCCGGCCCATGTTTGCCATAGATCGGGCCCTTGGCCTAATAGTGAGACGCCCCTTAGGTACGGTTAGGGTAGGATTAGAACCGGAGGTGGAGTGCACCGGAGAGAAGCGAGTACGCACAAAACCCTAAAGGCTTCACAAATAGCCCCTCTTTTTCTGGCTAGGGTTTGTTGCACAAACAACGCAGCAGTCCCGGGAGCAAAGAAGGAGACGCACGTTATCCATTATCCGCCGTCGCCATGGGTCGTATGCACAGTCGAGGGTCTCTCTCTCACTGATCTTTGCTTCTCTCTTTCTCTCTCTGTCTCTCTCTGATGCTTATGATGAAGTTGTGACTTTTTGTTCATTTCAGTAAGGGTATTTCTTCTTCAGCTCTTCCCTACAAGAGAACTCCCCCAAGTTGGCTTAAGATCTCTGCCCAAGATGTGAGTTTTCAATTCCTCATTTGCTCCTTACATGTACTAGACTATGTTGTATTGTATTTCTTGTTAGTTTGAGATTTATGATTTAATGCCATTTGGTGCCTAAGGTTGAGGATAACATCTGCAAGTTTGCCAAGAAAGGTCTGGCTCCATCTCAGATCGGCGTCATTCTTCGTGATTCTCACGGTATTGCTCAGGTCAAGAGCGTCACTGGTAGCAAGATCCTTCGTATTCTCAAAGCTCACGGTATTCTTCACCATGATTTGTTTGCCCATCATGGTCTAAAACCCATTCATGCGTATTCTTAATTTGCTCATACGGTAGTTGATTTGAAAAGTTGGTTACTGATTAGACCATATAGGCCTTGGATGTTTGACTTGTTTACTTATTGCAATATTAAATGAAAAGAGACAATTTTGATAGTTCTAGGTAGAATTTGTCTGGCTCTTATGATTTTTTCTGCTTTGATGTATATGCTATTGCAATTTGTTTCTAAAGACATAAGAAAAGGGATAGTTAAATTGATGGAAATATGATGTTGGATATTGCTTTTAAGAAAATGGTATTTTCTAATATTTGATTTAAGATTTGTTCATTCTTGATAACTTTCGATCTTGATGCTGTCTTCCTGTTGCACCGGTAGTGCAGCATTGGGGATATTGATTTTATATTCGGTTAAATATTGGTGATAAATATATGGCATCATGTGACCGTTTCTTTTCTGGTTTTCGTAGCTATTTACAGAGAATTGAATTATTGATTATGAGTTTACATTTCTGTTTTAAGGGCTTGCTCCTGAGATCCCAGAGGATCTCTACCACCTAATTAAAAAGGCAGTTGCAATCAGGAAGCATCTTGAGAGGAACAGGAAGGACAAGGATTCCAAGTTCCGCTTGATTTTGGTTGAGAGTAGGATCCACCGTCTTGCTCGCTACTACAAGAGGACAAAGAAGCTTCCTCCAGTTTGGAAATAGTATCCTTCTCTCTACTTCTCGCCCCTGTTTTCATTTGCCATTATGATCTTGTTGTATGAGTTAGGTCTTTTGTGGAGCAATGACATGGTTATTCACATCTTTGTTTGTGTGTGTGAGTGAATGTGGATCCTATCAGTAGCGTGCATCTGTTTAATTAGTTTTGCACTGGAGGATATCAGATAGATGAGTTCAGTTCATTCCAATTGCTTTAGAATTCCAGACACTACAGGGTTGTGCTATTTTACTTATCTTTGCATGTAGAGCTCCTGTCAAGAAGTATTTTATACATAATTGGAAACTTGTGCAATAAAAACCGTGTCAAATATATGTTAGGCGGTGCTCCATTATCTTTTATTTTTCCTCGAGCATACCTTAGCTGCTTTGTGTGAACATCTTTACTCATTAAGCTTCCGTTTGTTCATTGGGCTCATCTCTTTTCTGTCTTGAATGGCTAGGTAGACCTTTTCCCGTCTTGAATGGTGGCAGTTTTACTTTCTCTCTTGTATTGAGGTTCCTTCGGTGGTCATGGCCATACTACATCTGCCTCTTTTTTAATTTCTCTAGTTAATTTAGGCAGAAACTTGGGAAGCAATTGTTCTCTTGGACATTGTAACAACAATTCTGTTTATGCCGATTCAAGACATTGCTTAGAAAATTTTCACGCCCATTTGTTGGACTGCCAAATGCACTTGCTTATCAACTTGTTATCTTATTTGTTAACTAATCAATTAATATTATCTGATCTTGTTAACTGATGTAATTTGATTTTCTGATTTTGCAGCGAGTCCACCACCGCCAGCACTCTTGTGGCTTAGGCTTGGATTGTTTGCTTCGGTTTTGGATGTAGTTGAGGTGAAAGCTTTGTTGCCATGTTGCTATCAAATGCAAAATAGCGGCTCATATTTTATTTAAGTTTTCCAGACCAGAGATGCCGTAATGTTTAATGATATTAGTTTTATGACTTGAACAAAGATTCTTAAATTTTGAATTCCTGAGAAAGTGATTTGCTTCTTTTTGCTATGTTTTAAAACTTTTGCTGGTTCTTTGAGTAAATGTTTTGTTCTTGGCTGGGTTGATCTAATTAACAATTTTTTCACCATTTTTTGGCTTGGTGAGCAAGTGGATGCTTTCTCCGGTCTTTTATTTTTATTTTTGGTTCCAACGGAATTCTCCACTCTTTTATATCACCCCTGATGGTGCTCCTTGTTCTACACAATACATGGTGAAATGTTCCACTGCTTGATACCTTGATGTTTGTTCTACACAATACATGGTGAAATGTTTCACTGCTTGATACCTTGATGTTTAATTGCATGTTCACATGATGTTGCATTGTTCTGCTATTGCATGTATGTGGTCCTTTGGTTTCATATTGCGTTATTTTTTTTTTCTGATGGCCAGGGAAACTGTTGGCTAAGTTTTAACCTTTTGGGGGCCGCAATGTAATAGTCCCTCCTCATTTTTGTGGGCCTTCAACTCATCAAGTGTTATTTTTAAAAAATAAATAAATAAAATCAAGAAAGTACTTTTTGTTTTTTTTTTTTTTTTTTTAATTTTACTTTTCTCTCTTGTTATATCCATCAATATTTTCCCCCTAAATGTTCAATTTTAAAATTAATAAATTTGACTTTTATAGAGTAATCTAGTCAATTAATGTTATTTTTATCTAAAAGAAACTCTCGATATCAGACGACTTTGATTATTATTGATTTTCTTATGTTTTGCCACAGCAATAAATAAATTTGCATTTTTCTCGGACATCACATCATAAAAAATAACATCTGCTTTGATACTGATTTTGATTCCTCATCTTTTGGAAATGTACAAGAATTTAATGTATGAAAATAATCTGGTAATTCAATTTTTAGTAATTGTCATTTTTCTGAGTTTTTAATCTTTTGGTTGGAAAAGAGTTAGAAATGTTTACAGAAATATATGCTTACATTGTATCAACATTTTCTAATAGAATAAATTCAAATTTTCAACGGGGGAAAATGATTCATCATAATATTTAAATACACAATTTTTAATTTTTAATTTTTAATTTTGTATTTTGTTATTTATTTATTTATTTTAAATAAATGGTGTTGAAATGGTATTAGCATTAAAATAGAAAATTTTAAACGCTGCTTTTTGTTGTAAACCATAGGAAATTTGGTTGGATAGCTGATATATGAAAGATAGATGTTTTAAAAGGATACACATGATATCAATATTGCTATTAGTAATATTTTTTATATATCAATATTATAATATAAAAATATTATATATTTGAGATAATATTTTATTTTAAAATATTTTATTTTTATACATATTTCAATTTATATAGATATCTCTTTTTATAATTTTATTATACATATATAATAAATATAAGAGAATAAAATAATATTTCTCTATTTTTTTCTTTTTATGGGTGTTTTCTTTAGTTTAGTTTATAACACTATTAGCATTAACGTTCACCGGTACGATGGTTGGACGGAGGAGATTCTATTCTTAATCACATTGCGCCGCAAATAATAAGAAAATACAAAATAAACTGATATAATTAGCATTATAATTTGATCCAAACACTTGGGTCTTGAAGTTGGGCTGGGCCGCGGGGTTTAAGAAAGGAGTAGGACAACGTCAAAATCGTATACCCTAGAGCTAAGAATCGAAAAGAGGAGTGAAAATTCTGAGACGAAGTACGAGGTAGAGAGTGAGAGTGGTTGAATCACATTAGGGGTTTTCGGGCGAAGAGAGAGAGAATGGTGGAAGGGTTAAGGCTGTTTACGGAGAGAGTCGGTGAAAGCATCGGAGAACCAGTTCTCGACACCGACAATGGCGAGGAGCTCGTCCACGTGCAGACTCAAGTCTCTATTGCTCTCGGGAACCGACCTCCTTTCTCTCCTGGCACTCTCTACATTTCTACCAAGTAATTACTCTCTCTCTCTCTCTCAATTTTTTTGTTCGGGTGAAGTTTTTTCTAAACGGAGTTGTCATTTGCAGGCAAGTGGTGTGGTTGAGCGATGTCGAGAGAGAAAAGGGTTACGCGGTGGACTTCTTGTCCATCTCTCTTCATGCAGTTTCCAGAGATCCCCAAGCTTACCCTGTTCCTTGCATCTATACTCAGGTACTCTCTCTCTCTCTCTCTCGTATCCATGTCAGAGAGAAAAAGGTGTATTGGTTTTTCTTTTTTTTTTTTTTATTGTCTGTCTAATCTAATATCTTGCTCCAAACTTGGGGGATTTGCAGGTTATTATTATTATTATTATTATTATTATTAACAAAAATAATGTGAACTCTAAGAACAAAAAAGTTAAAAAAAAAAAAAAAGGACAAAAGGGAGGGGGGAAATGAAGTGGTACATATAATCTAATTCTGTGATGGGCTGGAGCATCTTTTGTGTGTGTTGTGGACTTGCAGCTGATCGTTGTTCTTTGTGTTTTTAAACTTATTTTGGCACCTCTCATCGGTTGTTTCAATTTTAAATGGCTATTTAATTTTGTGAAGATTGAGACCCGTGACGAGGAGGATGAGGATGAGTTGGAGGCCTCTGATTCAGAATCTAATGACACGCTGGACTTATCTAAAATCACAGAGATGAGGCTTATTCTTTCAGACCCCACTCAATGTACGGTATTTTGGCCCTCTGGTCTAGTAAAATTCTGTTATATTTTTTTTCCCCTTTTCTCTCGCTGCTAGATCATTGGTGACTGATTTTTTTTTTTAATTATTTTGAGTTGTTGATTAGTGGATGTGCTGTTTGAAGTATTTTGTGAATGTGCAGAACTAAATCCTGATCTAGAACAAGGTAAGTGTTTATCCACTGAGATTAAAGTTTGCTTAATGAAAATTATTTCACTTGCTTTGACACATTGATTAACTGGTCATGCTCTCTTTAGATGGCGAAGGAGAAGAAGAACATAATTGGATTTTCAGTGCTGATCAGATGGATCATGATCCTACAGGTATGGACCAAAGAGTGTTGGTGTCTAAAAAATTCTTATGTCAACAGGAACGCGTTAACGGTAGAAGGTAATTGTCTAACGCAAATAGTATGATGTTGACAGAGGGAGGAGAGGATTCTGAATGGCACCTCTCCCAAAATCCGCCAATTCCAATTGGCTATTCAAATGGGGATCATGACCTAGCTCGCAATATTGTTGAGGTATGCTTGTACTTTGGCCCTGTTATGTTCTATGGATCACATCTTACACTTCTGGACCATAGCCATTAACTTTCTCAAAAGGAAAATATTTTCTTATATTTCCTATCTCATATAACTGAAACTTAGACCCTTGCACCCACTCAAATACAATACTAAGATTCAGTGCCTGTTGATAAAATTTTAATGCTGATGTATACATTTTCACTCAACTCATAATGCTGAAGTGGTTTTTAAGACCTTGGATGGCATTTATGTTTGATTAGTCAAGATATTGACCTAATCAACTCGTTATGGCAGCTTCATATTAATGATCGGCGCTTTGAGGATGCCGAGGAGATGGAACGTGATAGTAACAGGGGGCCATGACTGAGCCTTGATCCAGTTAGAAGTACATCTTTTTGCAACTGTTTCTGTAATTTTTGCAATCTTCGCGGTGTTCCATATTGTACACATGAAAACAACTAATATGCCATAACTCGACCCTTTTCTTTTGAATGTTTTTCATGACATTCTCCTCCTGAAGATATTAAATGGAGGATGGTATTTGGGTGCCTCTAGTATTGGATCCTTAGTGAGCTGTAGTGAGATGGTACAGTACTTGACATATTGGAAGCTAGTCATTAGGGGGGTTACCTTTATGATTTAATCTTAACTGGGTAATGTTATTGTCCCACATTTTTGTACGAACATGAATTTGATAAATTAATTCTAGAATGAGGTTACTATCAGTGAAGTATCATGATCATGCATGTTATAGAAATTTGCATGTTTAAACATTCAATTAAGCCCGGTCTTGTCAGCTGAAACCGGAAGGTGTTCCTGTCCACAGGCTTGTCTAGCACAACCGCAAGTAGTTTTTCTAGGCGGATGCGTATGTTATGGTCTGTGTACTTGTCATCTGAAACTAGCAAGATATCTTTGGTTACTTAGAGATGAGATTGCTGTTAGGTGGGAATAAGAAATGTGAATTGCAAATCAAAGGCGAGACTAATAAAAGGGGAATTTCTGATGTGGACATGGAATATTGCCTGTGAATGGTATGGGTTAACAACATTTTAGGCCCTAACAAGGAGAAAAATTAGTGTTTATGGAGCCAGCCATGCGTGCACGTACATGCAAGTGTTTTTGGCTAACAAATGCTTAGGCTCGTGCACGCTCACACTCTTCTCTCAATGCCGGATTAAGATCATTCGATAGCAGTTGGGGCACACTTTTGTCACAGATTGATCAATATTTCTCCTCTCCCTCTCTCGATCAATTGTTTTCTCTAGCTGGATCAAAATCTCTACCAACCATGAGATAAAAGATTGATCCATGCGCAACATGTCTTGACAATTGCTTCAATTGATTGATCAAGGTTCAAGGGGAGAGAGGGAAAGAGAGATTCATCAAATTTTTTTGAATTGAGTGGTCGTGTATTTTATCCCTTTAATTAAAAAATTTTAAGTTTGAGTTAATTTTTAAAATGAGTTTAGTATTCAAATTGAATTAGTTGGATAAAATCTGAATATCATAGAGAGAGAGAGAGGGTGGGGGGGGGGGTTATTCAAGGAGGGAGAGAGAAAGACGAGATTGAAAGGAGGAAAGAAGGTAACAGCGTGCACGGTAGTTATCGCATTTATTGAGATTTAGATAGAGAAACAGAATGACCAAAAAAAAAAAAAAAAAGATTGATCATTTTTCTCTCAGGTAAAAATTGATCGGATGATGAATAGTGAAAAAGCTGTAAGGGACGGCTCGGTTTGTACCCGCGAATTTGAAATCAAAATCTTGACATATCGTTAAGAAATTCACATGTTTAATTAAGTTTTAGAAATTCTATATTTTGGATTTTATTCTTAAATTTTTATTTCAGTTTTTTTTTTAATTATATAAATTTCAATCCAATTTTTAATTTTGATTTATTTCCCTAATTTTGCTCAAGTACGGATGAATCATTTCTTACAAAACCATTTTTTTTTTTTTTTTGGGTTAAGATTTCTTGCAAAACCATAAACACATCACCTTACATCCTTCCAATGGTAGTCGGTAATTTTGCTGAAGTACAGATGGATTGCAAAACCATAATTGTTTACATATTAGCTGAAAATTCTTCATTTTTTTTCAACCTCGGTGTTTGAAAATTTTGAAACTTCACATCGTAGATTCCGGCAACTCCCTGTTAACCTTGTCGTGCATCTGAAAATAAAATCTATGATTTGTGAAAATTATGGTTGTCTTTGTATGGTAAACCATGACGGATGATCTGGTTTGGTGTGCATACGAATGACTTACCTCTTTAAAAAGGAGAAAAAAGGCCACCGCCGGTTTCCAATCAAAGCTGGAAGCATTATTTGTGTCCAAGAATTTAAGGAAAAATAATTAAAACTTTGGAGTAACAACTAAAGTTTGTTAAAATATTGAAAGGTTTGAATTCCAATAATTATTCTATTTTTTAAAATTAATTATACATAGAAAAATTATCTTTTGTTATTGTTTAGTTTTAAATCCATACAGCTTCTCTTCAATGATAACATATGTAATTATATATATGTGATTAATTGACGAAAGAAGGAAAAAAAAAAAAAAAAAAAGGAAAGAAGTGTCACACATGAAATAAAATTTTGTTTCCTTAGCGTGGTTTCTATAGTAATATTATGCATAATCGGAAAAAGCTAAATTTCATCGGCGACAGGAAAAAAAGGTTAAAGAAGATTAATCTAAGATAAAAATATTTTTAAAAATGATGATAATGTGGTTACTAGGAAGTTAGTTTTTTTTATTGTCGATTTTATCCTTCTGATTTTTTTTTTTTATAATAATCAATACACTAAAATTTTAGAATATTTACGTTCAACAAAATTATGATAATTTTCCAACAAGAAGTTATTTCAGAGTTTTGAATCGTCCGGAGGTATATATATATATATATTTAAGAGAGAGAGGATAAAAAGTTCTTCTCGGGTCCGGGTTCGGGCACAGCACCGGTCAGTTGGTATAAACCGCCCGAACCAACCCAAATCTGACCGCACAACTTAGGGGGACTCTCCGCGCAAAACCCTAATATCACGTATATAATAGTACTTTCTTCGCGGCGCACAAGACCTAATTGCGCGTGCCCGTATCTTCTTACCAGCAAGGCAGAAGGCAGAAGCCGCTCTCTCTTTTTCTTCTCTCTAGATCGCCTCCCAAGTACTCTCTCTCTTTCTTTCTCTCTCTCTCTAAAATTAATCAATTGATTTTTGACGATCTGGTTTTGCAGACGGAGCGGAAGAAAACATGGCGGCGTACGCAGCGATGAAGCCAACGAAGCCTGGCCTCGAGGAGTCTCAGGAGCAGATTCACAAGATTCGCATCACTCTATCCTCCAAGCATGTCAAAAACCTCGAGAAAGGTCTGTTTTCCGGTATCCAACTAGGGTTTTATGTATTTGTCAAATACGTTTCATTTGTTTATGTCATACGGGGTTGTTTCTTAGATCGATTGTTAGTCCTTGGATCTCGTTGGTTCTTTATATATATGACTTTGTTGGCTCTGACTTCTTTCCTTTCTCCGACTTAACATTTAGTATTTGATTAAGTTTGAAAATCTGCTGGTTAGTTATCGAGATTATGTTGCTACTGAATGTTCTGTTATAAGAATAAACTTGTCTTACGTTAATATGATTTTATCTTACTGTTCCCATGAGAAATAAAGGATCATAAGTTAGGACTACAGAATCCGTGGGAAAATTGAGTCCATTAACTTCTCATCTTCCTATGTCCCGTAGATTTGTCTCTCGGCCCTTTTTTGTTTTCTTTCTATCTAATCGGAGCTGTTGTCTTCAACTATTTGGTGATCTTCATAAACTTAATAGGGGAAACTTGAGATATTTATGCTGTAGTGGAGTCATATGTTGAACACACACTTCTATATATCAGTGTTTGTGGTGCGTCCAATGTTGTGTATATGCGACACATCCGACTCAACATGAAATTCTTTTTAGTAACTTTGTCATGGCATTGCGATGTGTCTGCTTCAGCTTCATTGATGGGGACATTTTTTCTAATCTTATGTATGGATCTTTGCTAATGCATGTGAGCAAACTTCCATGTGAAATACTGTTACTTCCTCTCGATATTCTGCATTGTGAGGAATAGTTTAGTATCATTTGAAGCTCATAAGTAAATAAACCTATCATCTGAATGCTTCATACTGTTGCTAAGTAAAGTTAATGGGTTTAGGCATGAAGTTGCCCAAAATCCTTTTGTTCATAATGCCTGAGTAGGCCCTATTCCAGTTTTATCTTTGTTCTTTGTTTTGTGCTTTCTTGTCTTGTAGTTTTACTCTTAGTGTAGAGGTAAAAAGGGGGGTCTTCGTCCTTCCTTGCCATTAGGTGTATTGTAAGCAGGTTGTTGTTGGGGTTCTTGATTTTATTTATGTTCCTTGATATGTACGGTTACATTCTTGTTTTTGCATTATCTTTGGATCATATCACCCACCCTTTTGCTTGAATTTTCTTTGGACAATGATACTAATTTCTATTTATTTGTTTACATATTTGTAGTGTGTGCTGATCTTGTTCGTGGTGCCAAGGACAAGAGGCTGAAAGTTAAGGGCCCTGTGAGAATACCCACTAAGGTTCTTCACATCACTACTAGGAAGTCTCCTTGTGGTGAAGGTATAAGTTTTGTTTTGATAAGCTGCTTTTTTTTCGTCATATCAACGAATGTTTATAGTGTTTCCCCTTTACATGAATTTGTTTTGGCTCTTCTCAAAATTGTGGAGCTTGTTTCGACTTTTATCCCTTTAAAAAGGTGTTTTAAATTTTCTTCATTTGTGTGATGGTGAGAGAAAAGTGCATTGTGCTTCTATGCTTTGCATGTCTCCGTAAATCTACTGAATCCTTTCTTTCATTGTGCATTTCTATCTTGGTTGAATATAATTGCACTTGGTGTCATTTTTGGTTATTAACAGATATGTATTCGCTTCCTGCAAGCCTCTGAAATAGGTATTCCAGTTGCATTCCATTACGATGGGGAAAAATATTGACTGAGAGATAGGGGCATTTTTGGAGATGCAAGTGTTTTCTTTTCTTTTTCTTTTGCTTGATGGATGCTTGGAGATGCAATCTTCTTCACCTTTCCCGTATCATTATTTTAAGCACCATACAAAAAAGGGTTCTTTGTGGATTATGCCAAAAGCTGTCACAGTTTCTTGTAGTAGGACATACTGCTTGAGCTTTTTGTAAGAATGTTCTGCATTAACTCTTGCCCTCTGATTTGCAGGAACGAACACCTGGGATAGATTTGAGCTACGTGTACACAAACGAGTGATTGATCTGTTCAGTTCCCCAGATGTAGTTAAGCAGATCACATCCATCACCATTGAACCTGGTGTTGAAGTTGAAGTCACCATTGCAGATTCTTAAATCTGCCTCAGCTTGGTTCTTTTTCTTGTTGTTTCATTTTGTGAAAGTTTTTAACTCCGTGTGGTCCCCATTTGACCTTATTACGGATTGCACCCCAAGCTAGAAACCGTTCTTTTAAGATTTTTGTCCGTGAAAGTTCTATTTACATAGCGGATGTTACTATGATCTCTTCTTTTATTTACGAGTTAGTGTCCCCATATACGGCATCTATCCAAGTGATCTTTTTCTTGTCATCATGTATGAGAAATCATAATTTAAAGTTTATGCATGATATCTGTGAGGACTCCGGGTTGGTTGCAGGCCTCTATTTTCTGCCATGATTTTGTACTCTGTTTGAAATCTCTTTCCCCCATAGGAAGACCACTTAGTTGTGGTGAATGTATTGGTGTGGTCGCTAGGTCAAATTCATTTCTTTTGTGAAAATTTGGGAAAACTTGAGAAAGTCGTATTGGGGGTATATTGCTCTCTTTCTCCCATGAGGAAGGGTAGTCTCGTGGCTTAACCTTGTCATGGAATTCTATGCCCATTATGAGCGGCGATGCTGGGCGGATGAGGTGGAGATTTGATTTTTCATCAGGTTAACAACTATGTATTAGGGGAACCCTGGAAAGCAATTAGTTCTTGGTTTATGTGTTGAAAACTTTCTGGGTCTTGGTCCACCTGTTTTATGTTGTAGTGAACTTCCTTGCTGAATGGTGCCCACTGGTGCAATCTTGGGCTTTCTAGGGCAGCTGATAATCCTTTCGGGGCCCTCGAAGGCAGTCTCCTTGATCACTCAATCCAAAGCAATTTAATCTAAGATTGTTTGGTTGATACCATGGATTTACAAGGAGTTTTTTCCAAAATTTCCTACATGGTTGGTGTTTACTACGAAAATGTTATTCAATTTTCCTTTTATCTTTTGTAATTTTTCACTTAAAGTAATTTTGCCTTTATTCTCTTGGTTTTCTTTTAACAATCTATGATCAATTGATTTAGTAAAATGTAACATTAATTTCTTAATGAAAATCTTGAATTCGACTCACGATTTGAATATAAAGTAGAATACATCAAGAGGGTATCTCTCTCCTTTAAATGAGTCATTGTAAGTTCAGAACATAATTTTGAATATCAATTGGTATAGTATAAAAAAAAAATGTTTTATAAAATATTTTACTAAATTTGAAACATCCTTCGTTGAACAGGAGCAAATTACTGTCCAGGGGCTAGTAGTGCCTGATACATCATTAATATAGAAAAGGGTTTTCACCATAAAATAAAAATAAAATAGTAAAGGGTTTCACGAAAAATATATATCTAGAAAAGGGCCACAGGCCCACACCCACACCAGTGTAGGTGGACTTGGAAACAAACAACAAGTGGATTGAACCTCTGTCTCTGTCTCTGTCTCTCTCTCTCTCGCTCTCTCTGAGCATGATTAGCTTCATAGGGACTTTACCAACAAAAGCCTCTACACGGATCCTGAAGCTGTTCCTTCAAAGATATGCACGTGCCACGAAGTATAAAGTGTGAAACCTGTGTAGCAGATAAGCTGTAGGTTAGGGTTGAAAAAGTTCATGCAAATTGATTTGAGATTAATTAACATGCTACATGGCACACTACAACTTAGGAGAAGCTCTACTCTTTGTATTAACATGCACGAAGAGGGAAAAAAAAAGCAAAAAGCGAAAAACCCAAAACTGATTATTGGATTTCGATTGAACTAGAAGGGCAGAAGACAACAAAAATGGGTAATCTCCGATCCCATCGGCCATCATATTTCCTGAATAGTATGTGGTTCTCATTGTTGTAGGTGTGATCGCTGCGTGCTGCAATAATTCATTTTAGCAACGTCTTTTGATGGTACTCTATTCCTCTGCAATCATGATATTTCTTTTGGATTTTGCTATTACACTCCCTCTTTTTGTCATCTCATGCTCTAGGGCGATAAAATCTTACTTCTTTGCATTGCAATGCTGCTCTTTCCTTTTTCTGTTCTGTCCCGGAATGAAAGAGATATTTGAAGTAATCTTGTACCATATTTTTAAAACTCTTAATGCCTCTCCTTTTGTGCCTTAGGTGATTCCATCTAACTCAATCAAAGAAGACGAGTTTTCAAATTATTAAAGAGAGAGAGAGAGAGAGAGAGAGAGACTCTTCAACCTGGTCTCTTTTAAACCCCCAGGTTTTCAAGTGGGAACTCTTTTTTTTGCAAAAAGGAGAAACTAAAAATTTGTATCACGACAAGATTATAATAAATATTTAAAGTTACAATTTTCTTTTTTTTAAAAGAAAGATGGGATTATAGTGTTTAAAAGATTAAATAATATTTAGAAAGATAAATATTAAAAATCTTTCAAGATCAAGAACAGCCCCTCCTATAGGCACTGTTAGATATGTCAAATAAACTTAATTAAGCTTTAAATGGTTATCTTAACTAAACTTTGTTAAGGTCCTCACAACCAAACTCCTTTGTCCAACTCTAAGTCCGACTGTTTTAGTATAATAAATAAATTAACTCTAAAATCAATTATAATAGCAAAATCCAGAAATATTTATGAAAAGGGAAACTTTAGATTAAAAAATTAAAATAATGATATATATATATATATATATATTTTTTTAGTACGTGTATTTAAGTATATTTATCATTTAAAATAAAACAAAAAGAATGTTAAGCAATCAATTATGAGATAAAATAAAATGAAATATATATAAAATTTAATTTATTTAATTTCGACTAAATTATTTCAACAAAAAATATACTATTTATCCTTGTAGAGTTTGAAATGATCTACATGATATATGGAACTGCGTGTATATATGATGGGAAGGGAGGCACTCTGCTCGCCGGACAAACACGCCTAAAGTCTGCGCGACTGTCGAATGTCCAAAAAATGGCGAATCACGACATGACATGTCAGCGCACGCGTTGTTTCAACGAAATACCCAAAAGAAAAAGGGACACTTATAGAATACAATTTTAAAAATAGCAATGATTCGCTGCGGTGGATCCCACCTTAAGCTGAATAAGCTTCCTCTCAGGCTTTCATCCTGCTTTTCCTGCCAGATACTGTTGATTCCCCTTGGGTCCCGCCAACCCATCACTCTCTATCTCAGCTGTTTGATAGCTACTCTCTCTCTCTATTTCTCTCTCCCCCGTCATTAGCGGCCGCGCAATTCACTCCGAGATTGGCAATGGCAAACTACTACTTTTCATTCAATCGTGAAATGGTACGATCATGTCCACCAAACTTATAGTGAATCGTTTATCAAGTATGATCAGAGTAGAGTCGGACGGTGGATAAGAGTTTGGGTGATGTAGGCCACGGAGACACATTTTAGGCAGGAAATGGACGCTGGAGATTGTCTTTCTTGGTTACAGCGCAACGTGAATGTTTAGGATGAGTCAACAGTGCCCTTAATACTAAGGATTGTACCGGCATCAAAAGGACATTGTGTGGACCCAAAATTTGTCCCATGTTTACTAGGAAAAAATGATGATATGGGTAGTTTGGTAATTCCAGTGGCAAAAGATTGGGCGGATATAAAAATTGACCAGAGGAGGGCACGGGGCCAAGGGTTTGGACACAAGCTCCAAAAGGTTTTTTTTTTTTTTTTTTTTTTTTGAGAAATGACTGATTTTTTTTGTCATTCATGCAAATTAAATTCACATTTAAAAAAAAAAAACTTGCTTTTGAGAGAATAAAAGGATATTCGGACAAAATATTAAACATGTTTTTGATAGGCTAAAGAGATGAATTTTCCTAATATAGCTATAGATCAGTCGTTTAATGATTTCAAGGATAAAAATAATCCATCCATTACTGGGAAAGTCTTTGTTATGTTTTTTTTTCCTCATTCATTAAGAGATTTAAAAGTTTAATACTATATAATAAGATAATTTTCATACAAGCACTAAATAAAGGGTTATTAGGAATCAAACCTATTTTATCGGGAAAAAAAATGAAACACGTTTTATAATGTAAATTGCATTTGATGGGCAGCCCCCTTGCGCCACCTCTACATCATCTTTTTTCTTTAGGGCACGAGGCCTCCAACACTTTTTTTTTTTTTTTTTTTCTTTTTGAAAGCTCCAGCTGTACTTGAAATTTCGTGCCAATGTCATGAATTTGGTCTGCTAGTGGACTAAGCGGCGGGCATAATGGGAATAGCAGGGAGAACATTGGAACAATTATAAGAGGAAAACGTGTATCTTCGTATCTACATCACCGGATGCCTCGATTATTATGGAGAAAAAAGTGATAATTCGTACCAAGCATTTGAAAATGAATGCCTACAAAATGACCATTTCCTACTTACCTTGGCGGTATCTATTTGTCTCATTTGAAATGATTCTCGATGAGATCATAATCCAGCATTTCATAAGGATTAAATGCTTGCTACCTTGTCACTGATTTTTATAAAAACTATGATTATTTCTAATTTTTGAACCCTTATAAGTGGGTAGCATTTTTGGAATTGAATCACGGTAATTTTAATAAATTTAATAACCGGGCAATAACCGGTTATTGAATAACCGGGCAAGAAAGTTAATAACCGGGCAAACAGGCAAAAAATAATGGATACAGTTGTGATTATAATTTTATAACACAAGAATTAATAAATAATATTTGATACTGTAATTTATAATTATATATATTTTTTAATTTTGGGATCAACCGCTCCATGACCCCCTTGCTCTTTTCCCTAGCTAATAAATATTATAAAATTTACAGTAGGGTGTGAAACCCTACGTCCGGTTTTGTTGAATAGGATCACTTTGCCATTGCCACAATACATTTGAAACGCAATTGATGCAAAAGCACTTGGTGGAGGAGAAGTACAGCCGTCCGATAGTGGAGACAGCTGGCATAAAAGAACCAAGTGCCATTGTATTTTGCAAATTACATGGGCACAGTGGGTGGGGATTCGAATCATCCTAATTTTTATTGATGCGGAGACCCAAAAGAAAAAGAAGAGATGCGGAGCGGACAAGGAACTATGGGAAATTACAGAATCGTCCTCCCAACAATTTTCCCGCGCAAATGAAACAAAAGTGAGGGGGGAGAGAGGGAGAGAGAAAAGGATAGAGAGAGCATATCGCATCGGATCATCAGATGACAAAGTATCATCATCAGATCAAACCAAGACGATGATGATGATGACGATGACGCTCACTCTCTCTCTCTCTCTCTCTCTATCTCTCTGTGGCAATTCTTGCTTTTCTTCACTGTTGCTCTGACTATGTGGGACCTACTCGTCGCAGCTACACACTTTAAGAATCCATCTGTCCTCCAATATCCGGAAATCAATGACACGGGGGAACGCGGACTCGGATTCACCATGCTCAAATTGTTCACTCCCAACTCCCAACTTTTTCCTATTTCTGCTTCCTCCTTCTATATTTTCCAATTTCTTCAAAATGCACCAAATTAATTTTGATTTTAATAAACAAAATTTGTGATTTAAACTCACAGCCGTTAAGGTACATTGATTCTTTTCCCTCTTTTCTTTTTGTTTTGGTTTTTTTTTAAGTTGCTTTTTTAATTATAATTTTATCAATTTGAAAATTTATTTTCATATTGAAAAATAATTACATGAATTCATTAACATACATATATAACTTCATAATCTGATAACTGATTATGTTTAACTAATTCTGAAATCGGTCAAAAATCACAAACGACGTACAACACAAGCCGCCTTATCTACTCTTAGACTAACACGCCAAGTCTTTCCATTTCTCTACCCGGCTCATATAGGTTGTTCACGTAGCATTCATATAGGATGATAATATGAAATACCTAACATAAATAAATCCGATAAAACATTTTTGTTTTAATCTCACCTCTCACCGGGGGATAAGCATCGGAAATTACCAAGTTGGAGGATGACAGGGGTGGATGGGGAATTTTTGGTAGAGCAGCGAAGTGCTATAAATCGGAAAGAACATAAAAGCTAAGGAATCGAAAGGGATTAGATAGCTCTAAAGTCTTACTCGTAAGCGTAAGCAATGAATCTAGGAGCTTAAAATTGAAAATTTTTTTATCAATAAATATAAAATTTTTCATAAATTTAACCATTAGTTCAATCTTTTTTTGCCTTTACATAAAAAGAAAGGTTCCATCTAAACATTAAAACTTAAAATTACCGATTTTAGATTTGCAAAGAGAAAGCATTCTCAAAATACTTCAATTCTCGAATCATCCTAAGCATGTTTAATAATTAGCACTACAATTAGAAAAACCGTGTTATGCCTTCTTAAATCTTGATACTACCCAGCTGGAGCTGCTCATAAAGAGGGTGATGGGAAGGGCGGGCTAGTCATCTTCCAATTAAAAAATGATTAAAAAATTTGTATCTATTATTTTAAGAATTATAACTTCAAATATTTTTTTATATCTTAAAAATTATACCTCACCTCAAATTCGCAATATCAAACTAAGAATGGTATTTTATTTCTGAGAATAAATTTTTGCTCATATCCTTAATTCTTTCTCGTTGGCAAGTAATATTTGATTTGAGTCCTTGCTCACCGAGGCAAAGGTAACGCAAGAGCAACCAAAGAAGCCGATTTTTTTAAATCAAGTGATTGAATATTTTATCTTCTTAATTAAAAGTTTTAAGTTTGTACTTTAAAAACGATGAAAAATAATTTAAAAAAATCAATCCCTAAAAATGAGTATCATAATACTTAAATTGGATTAATCAGTTAAATCCTAGATTCTGATGTAAAAAAAAAACACAAAACGTGGGGACAGATTTTCAATTGCAAAAGAATTGAGGGACCCCACCACCAAGACACGAAACAGGCCAAAAAAAAAAAAAAAAAAAAAAATTTCAAATTCAAATTCAAGAAAGGCCCAAACTAACTAATACACTCTCTCTTCTACTTCCCCTCTCTATAAAACCTCAAAAACGCAAATGCAAACTCACACACACTAGAGTTATTCTCTCTCTCTCTTTCTACTCCACTACCATGGGTGAAGTCTTTGTCCGGAGTAGCCCGGTCCCGGGGCTGCTCATCCTCACCGCACTTCCCCTATTCCTCTCTATCACACAGTCCATCGCCTGGCGTCCATGGCCTAACCACTACAACTCCTCCGATTTCCAATTCGGAGGCTCCAAAAAATACGAAGGCTCCTCCGAATTCGTCCACCTCAAATACCACATGGGTCCCGTTCTAACCGCCAACATCACCGTCCACACCATCTGGTATGGCACATGGCAGAAATCCCAGAAAAAGATCATTCGCGAGTTCATCAACTCAATGTCGGCCGTCGATTCCAAACCTCCTTCGGTCTCCGGATGGTGGAAGATTGTACAGCTCTACACCGACCAAACCGGCGCGAACATTTCCCGTAACGTGCACCTCGGCGCAGAGAAAAATGACCGGTTTTACTCGCATGGAAAATCCCTCACTCGCCTATCCATTCAATCAGTCATCAAAAGCGCCATATCATCGCCCAAAAAGCCTCTACCTATAAACCCCGGCAGCGGATTATACCTCCTTCTGACATCTGATGACGTGTACGTCCAGGATTTCTGCGGACAAGTTTGTGGGTTCCACTATTTCACATTCCCGTCTATCGTAGGTTACACTCTACCTTACGCGTGGATTGGGAATTCGGCGAAGCAGTGTCCAGGCGTGTGCGCGTATCCCTTTGCCGTGCCCAATTTCATCCCCGGGCTGAAGCCGTTGAAGTCACCTAATGGGGACATTGGAGTTGACGGCATGATAAGTGTGATCGGTCACGAGATTGCCGAGCTGGCAACGAATCCATTAGTTAACGCTTGGTATGCGGGTCAGGACCCGAGTTTCCCGGTGGAGATTGCGGATCTGTGTGAGGGTATTTACGGAACCGGGGGAGGTGGGTCGTACACGGGTCAGCTTTTGGATGGACATGATGGTGCCACGTATAACATGAATGGGATCAGACGGAGGTTCTTGGTTCAGTGGGTCTGGAATCATGTGGTGAATTACTGTTCTGGCCCTAATGCTCTTGATCAGTAATGTCTGTTTTCTTTTCTCAATATCTGGATTTTTTTTTTTTTATTTTTGGTTATTTTGGTTCTGGAGTCTGTTAATTAATATTAGTTAAGTTTGTTAAAAGTGTAATACTAATAAATACTATTTTACGTGTATACGATATTTGTATACAAGATAGATTAGTGTTGTGCAGGCGTTTGTCGTAAAAGATATTTCCAAGTCTTGTTGGATATGTCAATTGTCTGTGCAGCTGCAGTTTGTCTATTTGCGTCTCCATCATACAACAACGCAATCACTGATAATATTTTTTTATTATAACCCATTTTACGCATAAAATCCCTCATAAAAACAAAGGATCATTCGATTTCTTTGTCCTCGTGTCGCTGGGAAAGAGTGAGCATTTGTTGTTTCTACTCTCTCTCTCTCTCTCTCTTTCCGAGTCTCCACCTGCTGTGAGTTATTCACGACATTGCAAAGCCTTTTTATAATTTGAAAGTTAAAAATGTATTTTTGCTATTTAGTCGGGGTTGGTTATGAATTCCATTAACCATATTTGGAAATTGGCTTTATGCCTCCCCAAAATTGCTAATGGGACAAACGATAGATCTAGTTGCTAATCCTGTGAGTTAAATACATCCCGTTCTAGTCCTAATCCACGTTATTTGTTTAATGGTAGTTGAAAGGTTGCCAACACAAGCCAATGCATTAACATTGATTGATTCCCTTTATGGTACTCTTGATGCCCTGTTATATTCCATCCAAAAATCATATTAAATGTGTGTGTGGGTATTTCAATAAAAAAGAGAATAATAAAAATTATTGTGTTTTATCTGAATTTTTGTATTAATAACTTAAGGTTTGTAGTCTCTTAAACAAATTTACTGAAATTATAAAATTTTCCGTAAGAGCTTAGGGTTTAGGGTGTCTACCAAGAACGTGTACCAAAGGCTGCTTTGAATATGCTGAGTAATTGCATTTTATTTTCATTTATTTTGTAATAGAGGCAAAACTCAAATTTCATATTTTTTTATCAAAAATTTTGAAATCACCAAAATAGTTATTTAAGTCAAAATTTCTGTCATTTAATAATTCAATACGATTCAAATCGAATTTAATCCAATTTAATATAGTTATCGGATATTAATATTTTTTAAAAAATCAAAATTTTTGATAATAACAGGACAATTTAGTTTATTACGATCATATTTGATTCAAATATACTATTAAATAAAAATGTGAAATTATTAATTTAGACCCATTATTGAGTACTGCACGGTTGTTCCGATGCAATTCGTAGGCACGTGACGTTTCAGAATATGTTTTTTCACTGAAATTTTTCCTCCGAATGGCCACAAATGGCCCACAATTGGGACACTGTTAATTCCATCAACTAACCCAATTAACAATGGTTCATCCCCCGGGGGTGGTAAACGTTCCCTGTTTCTTTGACTGCATTTTATTTTATTTATAATATTTTTAAATTGAAATTAATATTTTTTATATTTAAATTTGAAATAAGTGCTTTATATCGATTTTTTTTTTAAAAAAAAAATTTAAATGATCTGCAAGCAAAATAATTCCAGATTTAGCCCATATTTGTCGTGGGTTGAACCCGCGACAAGACGACGTGATAGCATCAGGAGTGTCGTGTCTTCAAGACGCGACACAATATAATGCGTCTTGAAGACGCGTCAAGCCTTATCACGGGTTGAACCCACGACAAGGCAAGTCGGGTCACAAAAGAGAGGCTTGTTCAACAAGCCGAACTCTTTTTTGGCAAGATATTGTAAAATCTAAAAAAACAAAAAAAAAAAAACTCTAACATGAATTATTTGTCTAAGTAATGAAGTAAAAGAAGATGAACAATCGAAGAACACATCTCTAACCATTCTGGAGGTTCTCGCCCAAAAATCAAAACCAAAATTTAGAATTCATAGAAAAAAAAATATTCATAATAAAATATGAATATTTTGGGAATGGGAGCACCTAAGACATTGATGATTTGATTTTGAGATTTTTTGTACCCTCACTAAAACCATTTTATGGTCTTTCTTTTTTTTTTCTTTCAATTCTTTTGTTTCCTTTTCCTCTCTTTCTCTTACATAATAAAATATTTATATAATATCAATACATAATACAAAGGGTCGAATTTTGATACGTATTTTACCTGTAACTTCATCATCTCGCTCTCTCTCCCTCTCTCTCTATATATATCTCTTTCTCTCTCTACATATTTATTTTATGGACATGATAGTTTGTATGTATGATGTAACGGTTTGAATGCTAACTTGACGGTGAGATGGAGAATTAGACTAAGACCTTTAATTGTAAATGACAATTCTTTTTCATGTCCAACCTTATTGTTTTCGTCTTACGACACATACGTAGTCCAACTCTTTTTGCCCTTAGACTCACCCCCAACCCTCTTAATTATGCCCTACGCCTGTTTGTCCCCCACCTTTTTTTTTTAATTATTAAATAAAAAAATATTTTTATACTAACAATGCTCCTATTTATTTATTTGTTCATTATCTGTTTTGATTTTACAAAAAAGGTGCCGACAACTGCAAGGTCCTAGTCAATATTGAGCAACAGAGTCTAGATATTGCTCACGGTAACCTTATCATCAATGACTACCATGGAAGTGAAACAGGGTTATAACTAACCAGATAATGAAATATAAAAAATTATAACAATTTTGTCATTTTGATTCATTAATTTGTGACAGTTTTCAAAAATTATTTTTATATATGAAATTTTATATGAATTTATTTTCAGTATAATTGTTATTAATTTATAATTTAGTTCAAATGTATATATTTAAAACATGGTTTAAGGTTTTTTGTTTCATCTCTCCACCCTTTTTATAAAATCACAAAAAACAAATAAACAAATAAATAAATAGACCGGCATTGTTAGTGTAAAAATATTTTTTTGTTTAATAATTAAAAAAGAACGTGGGAACAAACAGTCGAGCTAGAGGCTATAGGGCTTAATTAAGACGCTTGGGATGGATGACATATGGGTATTTTATTATGTAAGATAGAGGAAAAAGGAAACAAAAGAATTAGAAGAAAGAGAAAACAAAGACATGTTAGCAAAAAGGTTTTAGCGAGAGTATAAAAGATCTCAAAATCGAAATTGTCAGCTTCTTTTGGGTGCTCCCCTTCCTAAAATAGCATTTTTTTTTTTTATTTTCCTGTAAATCCTAAATTTTGTGTTTCGGTTTTTGGGTGGGAAGCTTACCTCTAGAATGACTAGAGATGTGGTCTTCGACTGTTCATCTTCTTCTACTTATATTTCAATTGAGTCAAGTTTTCGCCAACTCGATCATGTTTTTTTACATGTCTATTGTCTGTGTCTGTATTTCCCTCCCTCTCTGTCTCTCTCAAACATTAGAATTTTATTTGTTAGTTAACAAATTTAGGTTTTTTTGTTTGTCAAATGAGTTAAATGTAACAAAATGGGCAGAGTATCTAATTCAAGTCCGACATTCCCATTCCTTTTTGTTTTTATTTTCTTACTTTCTTTGATTACTTAAACAAACAATTCATGTTGGATAAACAATTAATGTTGGAGTTGTTTTACTCCTTTAGATTTTACGATATCTTATCAAAAAAGAGTTTGATCTGTTGACCCGCGGTTTTTGCTACAGGTTGGGCCTATAGGCCTCTCCTTTGTGGCCCGACATGCCTTGTGACGGATTTAATTAACGATAAATAGGGATTAGATTCAGAATTATTTTTACTCTATAGCTAATTTAAAATTTTTTTAAAAAAGAAATAATTTCGATACAAAACTCTTGAAATAAACCTCAGTTTTTTCAACTACCTTGAACGTGGAATCTTAAATGCTATAGACAGGTCGAAAAAGTAAAGGCACGTATGTCATATCTAGCATTTCATGTGGGACAAGGGAAGGTACCAACCATGACAGGGGCTTTTAACGTATCTCAAGGACTTTGTGTTTCTTTTTATAATTTTGTTTCTGGGAAAATAACTTTATTGGGATTCGAGTTGCGGGGCTTATGACGTACTCTTTCTCTTTTTTGAAAATACAAAAATTTTGAATGCCTTTTTTTTTTTTATTTCTTCCATTTGTTGTTTCGCTTTTTCTCGAATTGGTAACAGTTGTCGCCTGAAACAAAGCACCAAAAGGGATTCTTGTTATCATCTTTTTCATACTTCCTAAGGTTGTATGAAATGTGTGTAATTATCCCAAAAGAACTTGGAGCTTATATCCTGCAAAAGTTTGATAATTTTGATGCAATGTGTGTAATTGTCCAAACCAGTGAAGATGGTTTTTCTTTTCTTTTATTTTTTTTTTCTTTTTGCACTTTGATTAGAGAGCCCACTAGTCCTCTTGGATGGGGGATCTTAAAAATTTTAACCTATTCAACTTGACTTGATTTTTTTTTTTAATTTTATTGTTTTTCCTAATGTTTTCAACTACAATGAATTTTTATATAAAAAATACACATTATTGCGAGGACATGTACAAGTAAAAATTCTATAAAATTCAAATAATTATTACATTAATAATTTCTAATTTCACTTAATTTTAATTGAATTTGTTCTCAATTTTCTAAATGGGGACATTTACGATGTAAAAAGTTATTGCGAGGAATAATTTCAAAATCCTAAGCCACTGGGAAGTGAGAATTTTGTTTACTTCTCTGAATATAGTAATAAGTATTTCTATTTTTAAAAAACTAAGACCGGAGCATTAATGCTATGGAGAGAGATTTTTTTTTCATTTATACTAATAAAATATTATAATTATTAAGAACTCAACACGGCGTAACCCCGATTATCCGATTTAAGGGGTAAGTCACACTGAGTTCTTAAAATTTTTTGTTTTTGTATTTTCAGAATATGAGTGTGATTTGTTAGAATTAATTCTATTGACAGTATAAAGAATGGATTTATCATTTTGATAGAGGTCTTCCGGGGCAAAGTTCTATCTCTCTCTCTCTCTCTCTCTCTCGTCCAACGTAGTTGAGTGCATATTGGTCCGTAAAAGTACAAATGAGAAACTTAACTTTGGCTTATAAGCCGTTTAATAAGAAATTTTAATTTGTCTTAATTTAACATGATTTAATTTTATTCTATTTTTTCAATACATTTCATTAAAGTAAAGAAAATTTCAAAATAAAAAAATCTCTCTAAAAATAATTAAAATTATCAATCTATCGATTATTTTTTATATTAAAAATTTTCCCCAGATTTAATTGGTTTGATCTAACGCACTCTTGCACTTTACCAGCCCAAGTCAGCATCCATGCTATGGTCGTGTTGTCTACTACGGGTGATAATGGTCCCAACAGCGGCGCCTAAAAAGCCTAATTTTTGACTCGAAGGTCTCTTCTCAATTCAATATGATATGGGCAGTGTCTTCTCAATCACGTTTGACAAAAAAAAAAAAAAAAAAAAAATTGTTGGTCAAATTTGGCCTCGGATGTTTTCAAGTCAAAGGAGTGTACAGTCCTAAGATTCTGATTATGTGACCAAAATCAAGTGAAAATCAATGCTTTTGAGGTTAATTCACATGGTTTTTGGTGTGTTTGCATGATTATTATTGGATTATCACGTAAACATGATAGTCTACAAATTTCTTAATGCACAATTAAAAAAAATTCGAAATTATAATTTTTTAGTGTGTCAAGAAGAGGAAAGAAAGCATAATAATTATTGTACAACGTAGCATCGAATAAGGTAATTAAACCTTCATCATTGTTTTTCCCAGTTGTTTCTTTAAATTTTTGGATGGACTAATTAGGCATAGCATAGGGTTTTAATTAATTTACAGTAACTAATCATATTGTGTATTGGTTTTACATTCGGCACTACTCTCTCTCTCTCTCTCTATCTTTAGCTCTCTCCGGAGAAAGAGGAAATACAATTACCATTTTTTTTTGGCCAACTCAAAAATGATTTGGAAGAGGGAAAAAGGCCTGTGTTCACAATGGAGTTTTTATGAAGCCAAAAGGTATAGTGAAAGTAGGCGACGAGAGATGATCTAAACTTCTAAAGGGCATGCCATCGAGGAATTGCATTTGGGTTTTGGGGGGGGGGGTTTGGGAAAGACCTCTCTCTCTCTCTCTCTCTCTCTCTCTCTCTCATCCCTGGGGTTCTCAATCTCAAGGGATCATGAATTATGTCAAAAATCCTTTTTTTTTTTTTTCCTTTTGGGTCTTGGTAAGCCCCAAGACGATTTAACAAGGGTTGGGAATTGGAATCCAATTTTCATCTCTTTTCGATGTGAGACGAGGGATTAACGGTGTGAAAATTTGACGACAACTTCGTAATGCTGGATAAGATTTATTTAATTTAGAAAGTCACTTTGATTTTACCAATAAAACAAGGACAATGCCCTGCCTTGTATAAAATACACTTACTTATTTTTTTTTATTATAAATTATCATAATTAAATTAAATTCGATTTAAATTACATTTTTAATGAATAAAATTTTTTTATGTCTATTTTTACTATATACAAGAATTGAGTTCTAAACTTTAATTAAAAATATTAATATTCAATTAGCGGATAAATTACATATTAATTTTGCTTGTTTAGTGTTTCTCTGTGTAGCATTTGGAAATTCCATAAACGAGATCAACGTGGCCTGCTGAGGTCTTGGGAATTGCGATCCTATGTAGTAATATTAAAATGCATCTTCCCAATATTTATATTCTCTGCTTTCGGTGCTGAGGTAACCCAAGAAGTGGAAAAAGAAAAGTGGCCGACATGTCCCTAAAGAGCCCTTCGCGCTTTTTGAGAATTTAATTACAAGAAACTCAGATTGAATCGTTTTTTAGAATTTTATTTCCATTTTAAACGCGAGGAAAACAAATGCGAAATGCATTATCCGGTACCATCTTTTTTTTTTTTGTTGGGTTTTCACTTGGATACATGAATTTTACCTAATTAATTTGATTAAAATATTATAAAATTTATTTTAAGAACGGACCCTTTTAAATTCTTTTTCATTAATCTCAGAATTCAAACTTAAAGTTTCTGATTAAGATAATAAAATATCCGACTATTCTAATTAAAGAAGTTTGGTTATATAGTAAAATCCTTTGCATTGCCTATATTTTACATGTTTTTCAATTCCCAACAATAGTAGTAGTCCAAATAAGAGATTCTATCATCATTCCCCGTCTCATCCCCTTTTTAATAATGAGTAGAATTTCAATCTCTGTATTTTAACTATATATCAATAAAATTTATTAAATACGTATAATCACTCACAAGATACATACCTCAAGAAAATCTTGTGTTTGAATTCAAAACCTTCGTAATAAAATTACTAAAATTTAAAATTTGCTTTTTAGATGGAAAGAGGTAAATTTTTTACTCCAGGTTTCACCTAAATCATATGCTTTCCACTTTATTGAAATTCAAAAATATACAATATGTTATTCATCTTTGCAAGAAAGATATTAGTTAGTTTAGCTAATATGGTGCAAGTCTCTTGAAATGGTACCGAAGACGTCTCTTCGTCTCTCCCGGAGTAACGGGGGAACAGGTTAATGAAAGCAGCTTGGACCGGGGCTTGAAGTGGAGTGAACATACCAGTACAACTTCAGGCACTCATCATATCCGGTGACTCTGACATAAATTGGCCATAATTGCCAAATTCCTGGTCCAACTGTTCCTGAAATACAAAAGTAAATGAAATTTAATATGGTGAAAAATGGCAAGAAGAAAAGTGGAATGCTCGTGAAAAGTAGGTACAAAATTGATTGGCTTGAAAAGGAGAAGAGGCAAACAAGGGACAATAATTAGAAGAGGGGACCTTAGGAAGGTCACTTCATCTTTACTCTCTGTTAGATACGGGTAGTAACACATATTCAACTTTATACCAAACAGAGTGAGAGATTAAAACCAGTAAATTGAATGACAGAGTGGTCCTTCAAGAGGACACCCCATTGAGAGCCATGACTACTTAACAAAATCGAATTACACAAAGATGTTACTTTCAACAAGATTTGTACCAGGACTAAGAGATAGATAGTCGCAGTCGCATAACAAGATAGCTTTTTGGCTGTTTTATACTTGTATGACCATGATACAACCTCCACACTTCCGCAGTTCAGCATCATTCATGTATACACGTCCTAATATAGTTTGGTATCATTGATATATACATGTTGAATGTATGTGGAAGGTATAGAGAGGAGCACAGTATACAACCAATCTCTATAAATATTCCACAATTATGCACAAGATCAAGAGATGGACTTCCGAGAAAAGAGACAGATGATATACCTACTCCTAGACAACTGCTGATTTCAATGTAATAGTCAAGGAAGAAGCACAACATTATGAATAAATGCATCCTGAAAAATTTGAACACGCAACAATTCGTCTAATGATAATCTAAAATGGAGAAAATGCGGTTCATGTTAAGGGAGGACCACAAATAATGGGCTACAGCCCATAGACCATGAACAAGCCCGCAGGGACAAACATGTGATATTTAAGCAAGTCAGAGATACTTTGTTTTTGACTCCAAACAACCGAAGCAAATCTTAGGTGAGCTTAATTCTGCCTAACTACAAGAGATTTACAGCCGTGATGGTGAACACTAAGTCCTAAATGTTTATGGCAATACAATTTAAATGAAATAAAAGAAACATAAACAAGGTGAAGAATTATGCCTGGAAAACTAAAATAGTTGGCGAGGCTCAAAGCCCCTGTTCCAGGTATATCAAGAGAGAAAGTAGTCCAGCCATGTGCAATTAGAGTTAATGACTGCCTGAGACGCTACTGTAATGTAATGAAGAAACAATTTGAAAGCTATGGTCCAGATGGAACACTACGGGTGTAGACAGATTTACAGCATTATCATCTTCCTTAAATGTGTAGACAATGCAGATAGATTCACAGCTTTTGCCTGTCGCTTGCAGAACTCCTAGATGAACGAGGAGAGAAGATGCAAGAAATGTTCCAACTGAAATGAAAGCCATAAGGCTTTAAGTTCTGTTCCTGATATATGAGCAGGGAAGTTGACATACCATAGCCACACTCTATTAGCTCAAAACAAAGCCACCTTGATGACGGCATCTGCTCCTCTGCAATAACTGCATTTCCCCCCTAATGGTAGTTCCAATTCAAATGCTAGTTCCAATTCACACAGTCATAATGCGGAAGGATATGTACTAGTGGCGCATATACAATGAAGACCTTAATTTAAGAAGATCTTTCAAACTTCACTTGAGGCAAACCAAAATCTTACAAATCAAAGAGCAACCTGTTGTTTGGAATGAACAAACCAGATCACTAGGTCACTTTATACCAAAAATACACTATATGCGTGCATCTTTGCATTGCATTATGAAGCTTGTAGTTGAAAATTGGGAACTAGGATCTTGTTTTCTAAATCATATGTTGTGGTCTCATCAGTTAAATCCTATTGGAAAGCTGGACCCTCATTTGGAGCAAAATGATGCACGGAACTCTCTAAAGTGTTAAACAGGATGATCTTGGAAAATATATTGAAATGTTTACAGCGAACTTGGGTCCAGTAAGCTGAAAGGAATGCAGTACAGTTCCAAAAGGACATAGTAGATGATAAAGTAAATTCAGCATAATCTTTTCCTCATTGGTTATATTGTACATCTTCTGTCCATTATGGAAGAAAGTAGGTCAGGGTACAGTGAAGACAAACTAATCAACACTCACTTCATACAAATAGTTGACTCAACCGGACATGAGGTAAGATTAAAATTTATGGAAAATCACTTTGAGCTTCCCAGTTTCTCGTTCTGCAGGTATTTAAACACTCCATAGAAAACTGTTCCAGCTACAAACAAAAAAACTGTTGGGGTAAAAGATGGGTAGATATACTTCACAAAGAACCAATCCCCCTCTTCTGGCAGAAAACCTGCAGAAATATCAGAAAGTAACATATTAATAACCTCACTTTATGCTAATATCAATACTGCTTTTCTATTTGATCTCCACTTCCACTATAAGACTTGTCTTGATCAAAATTAACAGCATGGAAAGAAATTCAGTTGCAGCAATCATGTATGAGAGAATTGGCAAATACTTCACACCAATCTGACCTTGAGGCATGCCCTGTCAGTGATTTGTTGAAGTGCTTACTAAGAACAGTATGGGATGATATTTGTTGAAGTGCTTACTAAGAGTGGTATGGGATGACAGACAATGTCAATGATTTTGCGAAAAACAAAAGCATCATTTCCCGATTGATCAAAAATCACAGAACAACCAGGCACTAGCTACTTTGCTATAGAACAGATCCAGATTCTTGTCTGGGAAGATGCTAGTATCTACTATCTTCCATAATGGACGGAGCGATGCAGAATATATCTAATGAAGCAAAGACGTTATTGAGCAGTGCTGTGCACTTTTGAACTTATAAAGATACTTGCAATTATCCTGAACTTATTTCATGTTAAGAGACCTCAAACAAGTACTTGCGAAACTCTTTGTGTGTGACTAATACTCAACAAACGACATTATATAACCTTTGAATGATGTTTTCTGGACAAAAAATGCCAATCACTAAAATGTTAAAATCCAAAGTAGAGTGTCTTAATGCTGCTATAAGGTTAAAAAATTCCCATCCTATACATTTCAATGACGAACAAAATCACGCTGCCTGATATCATTGCCTCTTCTGGTCCAATTAGTGTTACAGACTGCCCCACAAAATAATTTAAGGAGACTTTCTAAAAGTCATTAGTGTTGGAATGGATTTTTCACAGAATTGAAGATGGTATAATAGATCCGGGTCCTGAGATTGAGTCATGGAAGTTCCTTTTCATCCATTTAGAAATTCCAGAGGATTGAATTTGTTACCCAATGGGTGATACGAGTGTCAAAGATATAAAACAATTAATAACACCTTCCTAAGTTTGAGATTTTAGGGTAGACAGCTGTTCGGAAAATTTTAAGAATTTCACCCAAAGAAAACTAATGTCAATTGCAAGATTTCCAAGAATACAGTTTTTCAATTGAATGGGCAAGAAATGGGGCTCAATCAAAATTTTCAGTGTACATAAACACATTCCAAGCCAGCAAAAGTGAGGAATTCAACGCAAGAGAGAGGACAAGTATACCGGAAGCTGCAAGAGCGATGACTTCAAGGAGAATAACGGCTCCAGAACCCAACCACGCAAGAAGAAAAGCACTCTCACTCCTTCTCACCTCTTCAGCTTTCCCTCTCGCCGCGCCGTCCGCAGTGAAAAATCGCCGGCTTCTCCACCGGAGCCCGCCGCCGAATCACTTTCTTACCCTTTTGCTTCTTCTTACTGCTTGATTCACTCGCATCTGGTTTCGATTGTGCCGAAGTGCCGAAGTGCCGAAGTGCCGAAGTGCCGAAGCCGGGTCCAGTTGAATTAGGGCTCGAAGATGTTGCTGATGATTCCGTGTCGTCTGTGGAGTTGAAATATGAAGAAGGGTTTTGTCTTCTGATAGAGAAAGAGGGTTTGCGTTTGATCGGACGATGGAGAGAGTGGTGAGTAAGAAACAAGGTAGAGCTCAGTAAGGGAAGAAGGTGAGTTGATTTGTAACGCCATTTCTGGTTTCTGTCCGTTGTTTTATTCAGCCACGCTGTTCTCTAACCCGATATTTCCTGTCTCTTCTTTTTTCTTCCTTCTTTTATTCTTTAACCATGATTTGCACTGATTTTTTAATTTAATTTATGTTTCTTTATTAAAATTTTTCTCCAATGAAATAGAATAGAGAATTTACATTTATTTTTTGACATAATTACGTTTATTTTTATGTCAGGTGTAAAAATAAAAATTATATTTATTTTCATAATTAATTTAACAAATCTAAGATTCACACTTATCCTAAACCAAATATGATGTTTTTTTATACATAATTAATTACTATTAATATTAAAAAAGAAATTAAATTGTTGTGCTCTGATCGTAGGATAATGATATTAAAAGATAGGTAAATTGGAAACCAGACTGCCAAATGAAATTGAAATGGTTTTGAGGAAGATAATAATATTTGTTAATATTTATTTTATCAAATTTGATTATATTTTTTTATTTAGATTTAGAAAATTTAAGACAAAAATAAAAAAAATATGTTAAAAAGAGAAAAATATAGTAATCAATTTTGATTTTGGGCCGAGATATAATTTTGTCAAAAAATTGATCTATCTGTATTGATTTTAATTTATTCTTAGAGCTTTTTAAAAAAAAAAAATAGTAAAAAGGAGCAACTTGCAATAAAAAAAAATGGAACAGTACTGTACCATATGCCCATCGCTAATTCACCGGTTTCTATTACCAAAAAAAAAAGGAAAAATACTTACATATATAGTTGGGGAATTTTTTATTGCTGAATGTGTACTAAGATTACAGAGACGGTGATCTTACTATTTAATATATTACGGGGCGCAGAACTAGTCACTCTCCGGTTTCTTTTCTGGTGAACGGAGTCAATAACCGTCAAGGACTGGCAGCTATCATCCTGCGCCCTCCGTCCACAATTCACTCTCCAGTGTCTGGTAAACGGAGTCAATAACTGTCGAAGACTAACGGAACAGCTGTCATCCTGAGTCCTCCGTCCAATATTCACTCCCCAGTGTGGTAAACGGAGTCAATAACTGTCGAAGACTGAGCTGTCATCCTGCACCCTCCGTCCACAATTCCACCCAACTTCCCTTTCCATGGTTTCTCCTCCACAATCCCTGTCCCCTTCTCGAAGCACCAGAAATTTCCCTCCACAACTTCTCTCTCTCTCTCTCTCTCTCTCTTTCTCCCTGCAGATAAGGACGCCATGCCATAAAACTCTTTTTCTTCCATTAAATGGATATCCCTCCACACTCAAACCCTAACCCTAAATGTTGTCATCTTCGCTTTCTCACTCTTCCACAATGTCAACTCTCCTCCTCTCTCCTCGATTTCCTTCTCTTCACTTCCCTCCAATGCATAACTCTTTCTCACGATCCTCATTCCGTTTCTCTTCCCCATTTGCATCAGTGTCGTCTTCGGCGATCGAAGAGAGAGAAAACGGAAAGAAGAACAACGGAGTGGCTCTTCTCTGGTTCAAGCACGATCTTCGAGTCGATGATCATCCTGGTCTCCTAGCCGCCTCTCAGTACCGTACAGTGCTTCCTCTCTACATCTTCGATCATCGCATTCTTTCGCGTAAGCCGTTAGTTTCACTTGAGTTAAGGTTTTTGCGGTTGATGATTATAATAACTTCCGTTTCTTGCCTAAGATTCCCTACGAAAATTTGTCACCTATGAGTTATTGTCGAGAATTATCTCTGTGATGATGCCATTTATTTTTCATGATTGCCGGAAACTCTAATTCTTTAGCTTAAGCCGTGATTCTTTTTGTAGCGCGTATATGCTTCATTGAATTGGGGGTTTTTGTGGTTAAGCTAACAATCATCATTTTCTGTGCATACCTGTGTTATTTACTTAATTGAACACAAATCTTGTCATATATGAGTGATCTTTGAGAGTTTGAGTTTCTTATTTGTGATTGCCAGAAACCCTAATTGTTACAAAGAAAAGAAGAAAATGTTCAAAAATGTTTCCCATTTATTTCTACGATAGTTTTGTTATTTATGTGGTATTCAAGCCATTTGTAATTTGTTAGTCAACAGGCGTTTTTGAGAAAAGTCAAAACACTAGTTGCTTGATGCATAATATACGAGAAACACCATCAGATAACAATGAAGAGAATCTAGTTCTGACGTGTGGATTTTGGGTGTAAGAAGAGCCCATTGGTTTTCCCAGCCTTGTGTCTTTGTAGGATTATTGTGAGAATGGTTCATTCTTTCTCTTGTTGCAGGTTGAATAAGGGAGTTGCCATTTTCAATTTTCTCTGCCTTTATAATCATCTTGGCAAGCTCAGTGGTGCTGAAGTTTGCTAGTTGAGTAAGAAGGGAAAAGGAAGACGTGATTATGACATTCTAGCATCCTTTTGCAAATGACTAATAAAATGTAAAGTAAAGAATGAAGCTCTTTCTGAGAAATGATTGGAAAACTAAGCATTATACTATAACGTGGATGATGATCTTTATGATATATGATTCCTCTAAAAATGAGGAATGTTTGTTCTTTTCTATCTCTCTTTTTTTTGGGGGGGTATTTTAAAGATAGGGGGATTTGATTTTAGTGACAAATGTCTATTTGATTATTGGTCACATTTGCCTTTCTCTCTGTTCTTATGGTCAGATGTGCTATTACCATTTCGTGCTTCTTTTTCGAATAAGAGAAAGGATTCTATTATCTTGAATCTCGTATTGATTAGTGCAGGGTATTCTGATGAAATGCTAGAATTGGTTCTTTTTGCCATTGAAGATTTGAGAAAGTCACTGAAAGAACAAGGGTCTAATCTAATGATCAGGTTTGGTACTGCTGAGCATGTCATGGAAGGAATTCTTAAAGAGGTTGTTAAGAATTAGATTTTGACTGTTACTATTTAAAGGTCTTCGGGGGAGGAGAAATTCAAGCGGTTGACACTTACCTTGTATAAATTCATTTCTGAGGATTGAAACAGGTGAAAGCAACTGCCATATTTGTAGAAGAAGAGGTAGAATATGACTTACACATGTTGATGGAAACTATGAAAGATACTTTGGCTAGAGTGCCTTTGGTAGAGGGCAGCCTAGAATTTGTCCAGTGGCGTACTCCATTTTATGAGTTTAAGGTACCATTCTTGGTTTTCGGTCCCTATCTGGTTACTTACATTGTCTGATGAAGCATTAGCTATTTTAATTGAGCTTCATCAATGTTGACTAGAACTTGAATGATCTGCCTCTTTCCTATCAAGACTTCAAGAATCTTCAATTGCCCATTACATTACCTCTTCTGCCACTTCTATTGCCTCCGCTTGAACTGGAGTTGGACTGGGGTAAGTTCTGAGATCTCTATAACAGATTTTGCCCGACTTCTTTTTTCTATCCTTTTTTGGATGAGCTTGTAACTTTCACATCTGTGACACAGGCCTTCTTCCCACATTTGACGAGGTGAAAAGGTTTATGGACAGCAGTTCAGGGAAATTAAAAGAGAGATGGACTTCTATTAAAGGAAATGCAGCCAAAAACTTGTTAGTGAAAAAGCAAACAGATTGGGGAAAAGAAGGATCAGTCTTAAGTGAAAGAAATATAAGCAACTTCAACTATAAAAATGCTTGGAAGAAAACCGGTTCTTCTGTTTTCCCAACAACAAATGGAAATCTGGTGGGTGGTGGGACAACAGCTGTGTCAAATGCACTGGCTGCATATTTAAGCTATTCGGAAGGAGCAAGCCAAAGTGACTGGCATGAGTACGTTGAAACAAGTGTATATTACTTTTTTAAATTGGTTTTCCATTTCCAATTGTGCCCTTTTTTCCTTGCCCTTGCTTTTAAACAATTTTTGTGCTGCTTGATTTCAGGGTACATGAGAAGCTACGTGGTGCCGAAAGTCCAAAGGGAGCTTCATTTAGTGTTCTTTTCAGGTCTGCTCTTAATCTTGGTATTATCTCTAGAAGAAGAGTGCACTATGAGGCTGTCAAATATAAGAAAGAACGCAATGCTGGATTTATATCACCATTTGGGTATTCAGCAGCTACAGTTAGTGCAGCAGTTGATACTGTATGCTCAATAGAGGTGCAGTAACTAAAGTATTGTGGCCTCTACATATAACATGACTCGTATTTTTCAATTGCATCCACAAGGTCCTTATTTATACATCACAGTATACACCAATTTGCAAGTTTGGTTCTGATCTTGTTTCAATTGTTTTGGCAGTGGTATTGGCTTTTGGCTTTAAAAAGTCAAGTAAGCAATGAAGGACCATGTTCAGTTCGAGTATGGAGATGGAATGGGTATCTGATTCAGGTGCATAGCAAAAACTAGGCCTCATTCTTTTTGCTTACTATGAGGCTGTCATTTATCAATGTTAAAAGCATTTCCAGAATGGATTCTTTGTTGAAGTTACCACATGCAAACATACTGGTTGTGCATCCTTACACTGTAATATATACTGCTTTATTAAGTAGCAGTATTTTTTTTTTTTTTTTGGCAGTTGTGTTAATCTGTAACTTGATTTGAATGATTTCTATATTGGGTGCCAAATATCTTTATCCTCCGCCTGATTTCTTTTGTTCATGCTGTACCTTGACCTTACAAGGAATCTGGGGTCATGAATGCACCACCATCTCTGTGAACTTCAAATTTTGGTGGAATATTGAAAACTATCAAGCATGTGCATGCTTGTGTTGAGGTTAAGATTGTAGAGGTGTATGATGGGCAAAAAATAAAATCAGTGCTAATCGTTAAAATTTGGATGAATTATTATATTGACCTGGATATCAGGGCTTTCTTCATGGTATTTGTCTGCTTGCACATTGGATGATGTAAAAGAAAGTTTCAAACATATATTACCGGCTTAGAGCACAATTATCCTGATTTACGAAGTGGCAATTTTCTCACATGATTGTATGATGCCTCCTTTAAGTGTTACTGGTGTACAGATCACCTTTTTTTTTATATAATCTTTTCTGAAAATCCTTTCTTTTTTCAGTATGCAGTTATTGGCCACAAAGGTCCTCCTATTCTTCTTGTGCATGGTTTTGGTGCCTTTTTGGAGCATTATCGTGATAATATGAAGGAAATAGCTGGTAGTGAACACCGAGTTTGGGCTATCACACTTCTTGGATTTGGCAGATCAGAAAAGCCAAATGTCCTGTACACTGAACTTATGTGGGCTGAGTTGCTGAGAGATTTCATTATTGAAGTTGTGGGCGAACCAGTGCATCTTGTCGGTAATTCACTAGGTGGTGAGTAGGGGACTTTCTTTGGGCGTTTAAATGCTACATAAATCTTTTTCCTTTAACTGAATCTTCATTCAAGCACCTGACACAAGCTTATTTGCATAAAAACTGAGATTTTGAATCAATTTCTTCTTTATTTGCAGGTTATTTTGCTGCTATCGTTGCTGGCCTATGGTTGGACCTGGTGCAGTCTATTGTCCTTATCAACAGCGCTGGGGATATTATTCCAGAGTATACTTCTAGTCTGATCCCTAGAGTAAGACAATCCAAATTCTAGGTGAAATCTACACGTTACCATGTTCCCTTCAATTTTTAAGTCCATTTCTTGCATGGTTAAACTAAATGACATCCTTGTGACAAGGAATTTCTCCCTTTTCTTCTCCAAGTGGGACCAGTGTTAATCCATTTTAAATGCTGTCTGCAAAATTATATGGATGTCATCCTTAAGTTATTCCTGATGTGGCAAGTGGTGATGACTGCTTGGACAGATTTTTTATATCTAGCTTATCTTCATTCTAGAAATTTCTTCCTCTAAAACTGTGTGTGTTACTTACATGAATGGGCATATGAAAGTTTGTAAGTGGAATTTCCTTTTCAGGAAAGACAAACCTCCAGGGTTGCATGGTTGGGAGCTCAACTGCTTTTGCCATATTTGAGATTGACACTTAGGGATACTGTGAAGAGCTGCTATCCTACTGTGAGTTTTACTCTAGCAGCAGCATTGATCCTCATGTTGTTAGTAATTTTTTTGGTTAACTATTATGTTCTTAACAGAAACAGGAACGAGCTGATGATTGGCTGACTAAAGAAATGCTAAGAGCAGTATCCTTTTCTGTAAAGACAAATTGATGCATTTCTATTGTGCACATGCTAGCACCAGATTTATAATTTTGCTAAAAAAGAAGGGGAAAAAAATGCTGCCACAAGATTTTGGAAAATGCACATTATTTAATTTTTGGAAATTTCATATTTATCCAAAGTACTTGTGGGCGATAAGGAATACCAGTTTCTTGTGAAATTAATTAGAAGCACTGTAGGTCCATAGAAAAAAAAAAAATTGAAACTGTTGGAGGGGAAAAAAAATCATAAGATGAAGTACTTGTGTCCAAAATGGACAGAAAAAGCAACAAACATCATTGGCGCATATTTGCGATTGGCATTCTGTAATATTTGAACGTAATTTTTGACCTGTAGTCATTACCTTACATGCATGGCATTGCTTTGCTGTTGAACATGTCAATTTCGATCTAAATGCTTCCTTTACAAACATGTCAGTCCTATGATCCTGGCACAGTGGTGGTTCTAGAAAGCATCTTCAACTTCAATTTGTCGATTCCTCTAAATTTTCTCTTGGAAGGATTTGAGGGAAGAGTTCTGGTTGTACAGGTAATCTCAATTGTTAAAGGAATTATTATTTGGGCTCTCTTGCAAAAATAGCTCCTTACGTCATTCTCTTCTCTCTTAATTAATTAATTAATTAATTTTATTTTTTATTATTATTTTTTTTTTCCTTTGGGGCTTAAGGGAATGAATGATCCAATCACTAATTCCAAGTACAAAGTGGCAATGCTTAGAGAGTATTGCATTGATATAACAATCCAGGAATTGAATGCAGGTAAGAGTTTATTTGTAATTTTCTCTTTTTTTTTTTTTTGGGGGGGGGGGGGGGTTTACAATAATCGAAACTCATTTGTGGTAAAAGCACTATTTCCTGTATGTCAGGTCATTGCCCCCATGATGAGCTGCCAGAAGAAGTTAATTCTATCATACGGGAATGGGTTTTCAATTTTCAAAGCAAAGGGGTTCCTGCTGTGTAATTTTCCAGGAAGTTCAATGTCAATACAACAACCCTATGGTTTTGTAGTTTTCCTTTTTTATTTTTGTACTTGATCAATTCATATTTAGGTTATCCAATTAATTCGATTTGAGTACTGTGCGTTCCAATTTAGGTATTGGTTCTTTTGGTGCATGTTTTTCTATGTTCAAGACACTCGAGATCTTGGTTAGGAGTTTAGTGCTCCGTCACTGGGCCCATTAGTTTTCTTTTTCTCTGGCATTGTAAATCTTCTACTATTAAAGCGAAATCTCACCCCCACACCAAGGCTGTCTTTATCTGGCTCTTGTCGTGCTGGTTATGTGCCAAGCCTAGGCCTCATTGGGCCCAGGAAGGCCTGGATTGATGAGCCTGTGCCTATAATAGATACTGTCATTCTGATTCTGGATTTGAATTTTGAACCTTGTTGATCTGAACTGGGCCCAACTAGATGCCTTGTGATTAAGAAATTTGAGCCTGGTGGATCGATCATTTACTCTCAAATATTTGGGGTGTTAGGCCCAAGAGGGTCCAACCTGGTAATCACCATCCAACTTGAGGCCCAAATCGCAAAATTATAGCAGTGGGAGCTCCGCACGGCCCAACAGCATTCAACTTTGGGCCCAACGAGGCAAGAGCGTGTACGAAAAATTTGAGCTTAGCTTGAGCCTGAGTGAGCCAACACGCCCACCGTTTGAGGTTACCTAGGTCCAAGAAGGTCCAAACTTATTAGTATTTAGGTCTTTAAGAAGACCGACGCCTGGCCCGTCAGCTCCTTTTTCACTGGGACGTGCCTTTGCCTGGCCCTAGCCCGGCCAACCTAATGGTAATGTTACCAGCAAAAGTAAAAATGTGCTAGAAATTCTCATTAAAAAAAACTGCTACAAACAAATTACGACTGGTGACAAAGTGAGGACATGCTTACCCATCCCCAATAAACTACATGTCTACATTTATTTGAAAGTAGCCAACCCAACAAAACTGCCACCTGCCTTTCAGAGACAAGATGGGGCTTTGATGTTCATTTCCGCAACATACACTGCCAAGTGGCTGGGTTGAAAGAAATTAGCATAAATTGAATTCCAAGAGATACAAAAATTCAACAAGTACGGTTACCCGCTTGATCTGCACTGCTTTTGTTTCACCGAGTGGGTATATGACTGCCGTCTTTGTCGACCATTCTCCTTTTTCCCATGTGCTTCATCTGATCTCGATCTCTCTAATAGTAGTAATCATTGCATACATTACGCAAGCTTCATCTCTTCACAAAGGCCAGTGATATCAGGGACTATGCCTCCATCACGATGCTTCAAAATTCTTTCCCCCGCGAGATCTTTAAGCAATTCTGCCGGGTCTTTTGCTCCGCCATGCCGCAAGAACTTTTCTCTGAGAGCAGTTCCTGTTGCCAACGACATTGGGTCCTTCTCACAAATGTTCTGCCATATGGTTGATGCAAAACATCTAGCATACAAGTAGCTATAATAACCTGAAGACATTATTATCATGTAGCAATTATTAATGTCCCTATACAATTATTTCCGCAACACGCATTAAGGTCCAAAAAAGGGAGTCAAAACACTGTTGCAACAACTAATTCATTTACTTTTGTACAAAAGAAATGAAGTCCATTAGGATCAGTTAATCAAATGTTTCATAGATGAAATCATGACTGATTTTCAAATCTGCAAAACAGCCAAACCTTAATAAGCTCTGCTTAGCATCCCATGTGCTGCTAAGTAGGCTACCAAGCTATGTCATTAAAAAGCTCCTTCTAAGATAAGAAATTCCAAGATAAACCTGCTAGTACCAAGCAAACTAGCATGGCTAAAGTGAAGGAAAAACTAGAGACATTAGGATGACACTCGTTAAACCTCGACAATATCTATGAATAAACAGTGGATCCTTGCATTGCAAAAAACTAAATAAGGTCGATTTATGGTTGTTAAGGCCTCCTAAATAGATACACTAGCTTCACTGAAATGTTCCAAGGGAATAAAATGACTTAGTTCACGGATGTCCTCAATTAGATAGTAAATTGCACACACACCTGCACCGTAGTTTAGAAGGTGGTTGAATCGGGTGTGCCAATGTGTGCCCTCCACATGCCTCCAACTGGTATGTTGTTTTTTCAATTCCGCAACAACAGAAATTGTGTCTAAAGGTGAAGATAACTGCTCCCCAAAAAGTGCTTGGTCAATTAGGGCATAAAAAATCTGAACATAAGAGAAGGCTCTGTTAATCATGGGTCCTATCTTTAATCATGAAAGCATATTTCATAAAGGGCAGACCTGCCGTTGCAACTCAGTCGCAGCAAACATCTTCTTTGCACCCTGCATTGATTCCACCAGCTTCTCAGGTATTGTTTCACCAGTCGAATAGTGTCTAGCAAATGTCTTCAGGACCCTATAATCCCATGCAAAGTACCTAGCAGAAACAACCACGAAAGGCATCAGCAACACTACTTCAAAGCATCAACAAGGGAGTAGAATCATTAATATGCTGCAGCACAAGACTGAGAAGTATGGACTATAGAATACATCAAAGTAGTATATACTATAAATCATTCAAGAATAGAATAAGGGGTTGTGGTATAATCCATCTCTAAGAATGAGAATTATACCATTTTAAAGGTTTGGGGGGGGGGGAGTTCATGTAAACAGATATTGACTTATGGCATCAACAAAAAATTCAAGCATGTATTGTTGTCAGGTTAAATTGTGAAAAATAAAAGAGTAATCACAATATGTAGCTTTTTAATAAGCATTAATCCACCGCAATGAGAATTCAGTGTTGAAGATGACGATGAAGCATTCCAAGAAGCATACGAATGGATGCCTCCTGAATATATAGCCCTAATACGCCAAAACCTTAGCAAATGCACATCAAAAGTCCAAGAAAAGAAGAAGAAAAAAGCTGGCCAAAATGAGCTAAAAACAAGCCCTCGAAGCTGGCCCATAATCTGTCCAGAATTGTTCCCAGAACCAGCCCAATTCAAGCCATGTTCAAGCTCACTTTGAGGTAGCATTTGGTTCAGCAAAGGGAGAGCAATTATGCCAAAATTATGAGCCATATTTTAGTTAAAAAGAAGTAAGAATTTGCAGCCCAAAAGTGTGGAGAAAAGCCCAACAAGTCAGCCCATTCAGCCAAGGGCAGAATGGGCAGTTCATATTCCAACGGCTAGTTTTTCTAGCTGTTGGAATTCCTTGGTTTTGATGCCCAGCGTCTCCTTTGGTTTTGAAGGTCATTTTGTATCATTTTAGTATCCTCTCTTCCACTATAAATAGGTCTTAAAGGGATAGAGCAAGATATCTTGGAGCTTGTCTCCTACTAGTTTTAGAATAGAGCATAAAGTTTTTTCATGTGTTCTTGAGTATCGTCTCAATTCTTGTCATTTGTATTTGATATATCATCAAAGAAATATATTGAGTTCATTCTCACAAATCCAACCCCTCTTCTTCTTTGTTGTTCTTCAACATTCATAGACACACAACACAAAGTTTTCAATCCATTACTCAACACAAAACCCTAGCTCAACCACCAAGATTTCCGCACTTCAAATTTCAACATTCAGGAATTCAATTTTGATGCCCCCCCCCAAAATAAAGACCCAAAAACTATTTTAGTACTTGCTAAAAAAAACAAAATTGTGTGGCTATGCCTAGTCCAATGCTCTTTAAACTGTACAGTTGCATACAACACAGAATGTTTCCCAGCCCAATTCATTTTCTAGTACTATAAAACCACCTGAATCCAGTCACTGCAAATATATTACAAATGACAACGAAAACATAAGAAAATAAATAGAAAGAACTAGCATAGCACATAATCCAATGATTATCTGTTCAGATATTCTTCCAATTTAAAAGCAATGATGGAAGTGATTGCCCTGTGCAACTTACTCAAAGAGATTTGAAGGTGTTTCAGCCAAATCAAGAGCAACCCTTGTACCTGAGAAATGTTGATAATCCTACAACAATAGATATAAGTTTTTAAGACAAGAGAAAAGAATAGTCAATTTTTTTCAAAGGGTAAAAAAAAAACATACCGATCTTGAAAGTAACGAATGAAGTGCGTGTCCAAACTCATGAAAAAGAGTTTCTAATTCCCAATGGTTAAGTTTAACAGTGGATGAACCCGGGGAACCCGGGAAATTGCAAACAAGTGCTACAACCTGCAGTATTAGATAGCCTAACATCAGGGAGATGAAACTGGAAATGATTCACTAAATTTGAGCAAACTATCTTTTTGGTCCATAACGGTAGGGCAGACAATTAGGAATCAAGAATTATTGATAATTTGCTTTTCGTCTTATTCCAAATGAGTTGAATAAAAGATAACTATGAGAAGTTCAAAGCATTTAATTCTTTTGAAGAATGCCTATCCATCTTATCTTCAAAAAGCCAACAAGGAATACATGAAAATGGGACCAGGAATCCAACATACTACATCTAGATACAAATAAAGCATTCCTCCTAGACAAACAAAACTATCAGCAGAAATAAATCATTTCGTCTCTACATTTCCCAAAACAGTTCTCAGCCAGCCGTGGTCCCAATAGAGCAATGGACTGGGAAGGTAGTAATGAATATTAATTAAGTCCACACCCCCATTTGGTATCGGAGTGTCTAGCTCTGCCATCAACATCAATTTAAATATACATGAATGCATGCTGTATTGGCAGTTAAATAATTTTTTTGGCCACTACCATTACAATCATGGCCCAACACAGGGATGTGATAGCCATTAGTCTTGTGAGAGCTGTAATAGATGTGACATGGCTGCTATGGAACCATTAAAGCCTGCAATAGGTGATTGGTCATGACAGCTGCGACGAGCCAACAAAGTGGAAAAAACCATCTATCTGTGATAAGCAATCTCTGTTACATTATTGTGATTTGAACCCATAATTAAGATCCAATGTCAGCATGCTTGTCAGCTCTAGACTCCTACCATCACATGCCTCATAACGAAACTCAAATAGCAAAACATGGTAATCCTCATCTTTTGACCACCTGAAGAACCATTTTGATAATTGTGATAAACCTCCAGCAACACACGCCTTATATAAGACATCACTTGTTCATATAAACAAAGGTTCACATCTTTAACTCAAATATTGCTATCCCAACCTAAACTGCTTAAATATCACATTCAACAAGTTCCTGTTAATAAAATTATAAAATTATCTTGAACGCCAGAAAGTAGTATGAAATAAAAATAAATAAATAAATACTGAACAAATAAAATTTTTTCTTGCCAAGCCTACACACCTTACAAAAATTGCCACCAGATTCTATAACTAAGTCAAATAGCCAATAGCTTGGTTGGTCTAATTAGAATCGACTGAATACTATGATGCTATCTAGAAGCACTTACGAAGTCTGTTTCCTCATGGCAATATATTCTTGCAACAATTAAGGTAATAAACAGATAAGATAGAATCCTGCCCACATGGAAGCCAATAAAAGATGGCCGCAAATCACAAGGTTAAAAAGGTTAAAAAGGCAAAGTTATCCAGTACATACCCTAGCTTAAAAGGGTATACCTTCCCAAGAATAGATTTTCAAGTTAGCTCAAAATTAGCCATCCTAACAATGAACCAGTGTAACCCATTGCACAGTGACCAAAGAATTGGATAATATAGCATAACACGAATTTTATCAAGGGGCAGAAATTAAATAAATAAAAACTCCATTTACTTACAGGAAGCTGGTATTCTGTTTCAGACAGCCTGCGTCCACCTTTAATTGCAAAATGAGCACAACCTGGATATTTACCTCTCCTTGAGTGCAAATCAAGGTAGAGAATTCCAATTTCACCCTGGAAGAGAACAAGAGCAAATCATCTCAAATCTAGGAAAGATGTTCAGACGTTCAAGGATAGGATAACTAAACACATATGATCCATATTAACAAGTTCAAAAGCAAAATGATGATCCTGCAAATTCTTTTATGCATGGTTCAGCTTTCACTGCTACTTTCATGTTGCAAAATATGATGCCCATAGAAATGGAAAACACTCGTTATGGTTCCACTTATGTGGGTCCTGGGAGGATTAGGTCGGATTTAAAATCTTACTTTGGCATTCATGCACCAATGAACAAGAATGTGAAAAATATGAAGTACAAGAGACTACAATTTAATCACAAGATTTAAGGAGAAAACATAGTGAAACTTGGCATCAGGTTGCTTAATTGCAGCCGTAACTTAAGGAGGTATGAGATGTGTTTCTATCAGAGGAAGTACGCAATGTGTTTCTATAATTAATATCTTTGACAAAATCTCCAAGAATGTCTCATATTATTAAATAATATCGGATTTTGAGAAAATAGCATCCACACTATGGTGACTCAACACTCAAATAATCCAAGTATTGTGCTAATTTGTTTTCTTAAGCTGATGCATGGAGCATGAAATATAATAAATCCTGCTGATGCACAAAATCAGGGGGCCATCAGACAATGATATTGCACACAAATTTCTTCAATGTATTTTTTTTTTGGGGGGGGGGAGGAGGGGGTTGTTGGCTTGTTGAATCATACTCACATACATGAGCACAAAAAGTGGGGATAGCTGATTCACAGAGTTTCAAAGTAGCACTACTGACGGGAAAAGTCTGCCAAGAGTGTAACCGTACACAAAATCGGACAAACCTCATAGATCTTTTAATTTTCAGACCAACACAAAGCATTGGCTACCAGGTAGATCAACAAAAAGAAATACAATAAAAAGCCACTGAAACACTGCTACACAACAAATGAAAATAAACAATTTGATGCTTTAAAAATAATTGCTGCAAAAATTTCAATAAAAAACATCAAATAAGAACATCCACTTTCATAAGAATTAATGCAACAAAAAGGGATGCTCTAAATATTCTTTCTTTTTTCCAGGGTCCACTGGAGTTAATATTCTTTCTTCTTTCATGAGAATTGGGACTTAGGACTATCCACTAGCCTCAAGTGTCATCATCATTCATTTTATTGCTCACAGGATAATATTCTCCAATACTGCAAAATTATAGCAACAGATGAAAATCTTTATGCAACCGTTTCAACTTTGAACATTCAAAGACACAAAACAGAATGTGAAACCATATCAGGAAGGGTGGGAAGAGGGGATTTGTATCTATACCTCTTCAGGACAATAAACTGACATTTTAAGCACATCAGGATGCCATGATTCACCTGGTGCTACAGGGACAGCATGAAATGTTGCACCAAACAATGACTCTGCCAGAATCTTCAAACCCTCGATACATTGTTGCAAAGGAAAATATGATGCAATAACCTACATAAAATACAAAAAACAGAAAAACAGAAAAACAGAAAATTGAGGCATTTTAGAAGTATAGCACCACGTGATCCAGCCAGCCAGCCAATAATTTAACATGAAGCCAGTATGCCATGATCTCTTCTATGTAGAAAAAAAATGACACGGGGAAATACAGACCGAGGAATTCAAGCTGTAGGCAGAAGACTTCATAAGCCCAGTGAAGTATGCTTCATCCCATGGCTCCAAGTCTCCAGACTCTCCACCACCACTTTTGCCCTTGAAATCCCTAATTTTCTTAAATTCCTAAGTCAAAGCAACTGCTCATTTGAGTTGAATCATTTGAGTTGAACAGGGACATAATCACAGGCGAGAAAAGGGAAAAAGTACAAATAGCAGATGCTTAAACATGTCATCTTCCAAATGACTTCCAGTTAAATACTTCACCTCATCAGCCTTAGGTCTGATCATGTGGCTCATCTCAAGCAAAAAGGACATCACAACCTCTGGCTTTGATGCCATGTTTGGGTGGATAGAGAATTCAGCATAAGTTTTGTATCCCATTATCTGCATCACTAAAAAAGAATACCTTAGGGCCTGCAAAGTTGTGATAGAATATAGAATTTCAACATTACATTGTTGAAAGGTTCACATCAGAACATTTAATTCTGACTAGCACGAAACTCAGGTCTTAGATGCTTGACCAGCTTGCAAGTAAAACTTCAAGACTCAACGATAATAAAATAAGTCCCTCCAGAATGATGGCATTCTCTAATCAAGCTCCTTAATATTAGCGGCAAAATATCTTGCAACATTTCAAACTGCAAGCCTCTTTGCCGGCAAGAAACATCCATAAAATAAGCACAAGACACTAAAATCCAATCCTCTTTATAATTCAGGGCATTGACATGTCAATGTGGGAACTCAAAATTTATACTTGCCTTTGTTCCATAATGACTAACAGATCCAAAAAATAATTAAGGTTAAAAGCATATACATGTCACCCACATTAGCCACTTTGACACATGACTCCTTCCCTGCTTGGCAAATTGAATGTGTTGGTAAGGTTATAAACCTTTAGAACGAATTTACACTCCATCCCAGCCCCTATAAGGTGGAAGAAGACCAACCTCATAAGCCAAACATGCATTTAGCTGGTGGAAATGCTCATGGTCAGCTCATACAAATCAAACAAAAACGATGCACCTTACATGAGTTCCTGGCAATACATAAAAGTTTGCAACTTGATACTCCCAAGGATCCTGATTTATTTTACAAGTTTTTACTATTAGAAGGTAAATATTTGTGCTCGACCGGAACTGCCAATACATTGATTACTACGTCTAACTTAGATTATTGTGACCAACTCTAACCTGAGCAATCTCATGTCGTGCTGCTATAAGTTTGTCTAGAACACCGAGATTGGCATGGGGAACAGAATTTCCTCGAATATATGCCAACTTCCTTACCTGATAAAGATAGAAACAAAAGAGAAATTATTTAACTTTTTTGACCAGTAGAGAAGATATTGAGTACAGAAAAATGAAGGGGTTACAAACTAATTCCCATCCTTCAAAATTTCAACATCAACTAAAAATTAGCATGTCTATAAAACAACAGGTAGTAGCATAAATGCAACCTCAGCATCTGATGCCCACTGGAGCACAGAGGATAAGGTGCTTGGCTCTGTTACTATTCGGAATCCCTTCTGCGTGATATCCTTTGACCCTGCTGTTTTGGCACGAGAAATGGGCTTCATTAGATGGCACAATTGTTTCGGAATACGTGACGCGGAATATATATCTACATGCCCTGGATCAGCTGCAATATTTGCATTGAACCTGGCAAAAAAGACAATATTATATATGAAAACAAAGATAATAGCACAAACTTTGGCACAAACATCAGCAGAACAACCAATTACACCCATCAAAAGCATAATCATTGACCGTCTGCCTCACTGGTTGGGCAGGTTAGGATATAAATATCACTGTGCTTTTTCTTTGGGGGGTAGGGGAGAGGGAACAGCGGTCATCTCTCTCTCTATCTCTCTCTCTCTCTCACACACACACACACATCACAAAGACATCTGAATCTCCATTTCCCTAGCTGGTGTATCAGCTTCAGCAGTAGCAGCAGAATGTGGCACCATAGAGATCAATTTGGAAGTTCCATGGTGATTCATGATGTTGTCTTCCTGTTTTCTCACTTATTTTCCAGTAAATTCTGCGGTGTTTTGCCAGACCCTCACCCCATTCCAAATAGGCTTTGCTAAAAGTAAACAGAAAACCCAGTTCTAGAGAAAGACACGGAGGATGTTAAAATTGATTGGAGGGCATCACCATTTTGATGTCTAGTTTATACTCTTGCTTCAATCTTTATGTTCTCTCACCCTCTTAAATGAATATCATTTCCTTTCTTCCTCATAATAATACATTCTTTTACCATTCAAAAAAAAAGACAACTAAATAAAGTCCGCAAAATTTTCTACGAGTAATACTATGTGAGCAGGACAGGTCTAACAAAAGTACAAGGAACACAATAGAGGGTAATATAAAAGATCAATAAAGTTAAAGATGCACTTACTCTCTGCACAACAGAGCAATATTTATATTTAGCTGGTTAACCCTGTCCAGTTTCTCTGTAATAGAGAACTTAAGCGTCAAGCATTAATGCACAAAGGAAAGTGCAGGGAGAAAATAACAACAATAAGGTAACCAAAAAATTCATATACCGGCAGCTAGATGGATTCCACCCCTCTCAAAGTCAATGCGCAAGTAATGAGCAGCCCTTTTAGCCTCTTCAGAAAGCAAGTGGCTCTCTCTTTCAGCTTTGATCACTGCATTGTATAAATTCTCATTTGTGTTTAAAAACTGCAAAAATAAACAAATAATTAGTTCTAATACCTTGGGACTTACACGTTGCAGAAATTGATTTGGACACAGGACAATTCTACAAGAAATCATTGACAAAACACCTCCTCCTAAGTGCATTGAGTTTCATAAAAGTCACTCAAGCAACTAATATTAAAGGATTTTCATCAGCTCTGCACAAGTTCAATTCGGGTTATAAAGTAAATATAAATTCATTTGTATACTCTCAATGAGGCTTTGATTTCTTCTGAACAGGACAGAAACAAACCAAATTTTGAAGCTAAAAGATTTGAAGGAGACGTGCAGCATTTTTCGAACCAAAGGTCGCAGCTTTAATTATATGCCAAGAAAGACCTAAAACTCATGCTTAAAACCAAATTAGTAAACCCGTATTTTATGTCTAGTCATGTAATGCTGAAAGTACAAAACTCTATAAGTTTAACATGAATCTTATCGTGGCATCTACCATGATTGGCCCATTCCCAAGCATACCAATTTTTAGCTAAGAAAGAAGACCAAAATAAGAACCATTTCAATCACCACCCGTGGTATTAGAAAGGGTTGACTAGAATGCAAGAGTCCTCAACAAAAAAATGTGGGCATACACATACACATAGAATCAAGTTACTTCACACTTCCCATTTGGCTTGTCTACAAATAATTGCAATTTTATACACAATGAGAACTCCTGACCCAGCCTAACATTTTCTTTCCGCATTACTATAATCTCACATTTGCAAGGGGAAGGCTGCGTACATATATGTTTACCCTCCACCTACCCTCGCACTTAGCTAGAGAGCACTTTATGCACTGGGTGAGCCCTTTACTACTATAATCTCACAGCACCCTGCCATGTTCTATTCATGCACAATGCTATAGTATGGAGTGTCCACACTCAAAGTTGATTGCATTTTCCCAACCAAGCCACCAATATTGCAAAGCCACAAAAATATCCCAAAGATAAAACTTGCACAGCAGCAGAACCAGAAAACAAAATTCAAACATTAATATGTCAAAAAGATATCAACTGGATTATGCAAACTACAAAAACATCATAAATAGTTTAGCCCGTCAAGCTTTCTTCCTCCTATTAAATATAACAACAAACTGAACCTTAATCCCAATATTTTGGGGTCAGTTATTTGAGAGACAAATATAAAAATAATTAAAATAAATAAATAAATACAAAAATAAATGAATAATAAATAAATAAATAAAATAAATAAGAATAAAATTGAATAAATATATTATCTAGAATATGATAATTTAAGTTGTGTGGATTTTTCTACGCCACTCATCCCTATCCAAAGTTATCTTTTCTTCTAAACTCTTAACTATAATGTCTTTACGAATAATTTGTATCCATATTTTTAGCGGTCTACCCTTACGTTTTACTAAATCTCCTATATTTAAGTTCTCTGTTTTCCTAGCCGGTGCGTCAATGGGTCTTATTTGCACATGCCCAAATCACCTTAGACGACACTCTCGCATCTTATCCATGATTGAACTAATTCTCAACTTATTACGAATCTCTTCGTTTTTAATTCTATCTTTTTTAGTTTTACCACACATCTATCTAAATATCTTCATTTCTGTTATGATAATTTTCTGTTATTGTTATTGTTTAATAGCTCAACACTCAGTATCATACAATTGTACAGGTTTAATCACGGTTCTATACAATTTTTCCTTTAAATGCATTCGTATCATATGAACACAAAGAATTCCGGATGGCTTTCTTCATTTCATCTGATTCGCTTGTATTCTGTAGTTCACATCCCCATCTATGTTGCTATCATTTTGAATAATAGAACCTAAATATCTAAATCATTCACTTTTTTATACATCTTGTCCATCTAGCCTAATTGTTTCTTCATCATTTCAATGACTGTTGCTAAACATACATCTCATATACTCAGTTTTCGATTTACTCAGTCTAAACCCTTGAGATTCCACTGAGTAGATCCCACAAATTGAACTCTAAGCTAATCCCAAGTGCTCCATGAATGACATTTACTGCCTTGATTGATTTGCTTATCGATACTCCATCAAGCACTGCTTACGAGCACTAAATGCACAACAACTAATCAAAAGCATTGAAAGAGAGATATATTATCAGTCACCTCACATGTAGATACTCATTTATTCTCATCGATGCCTTATTAGCTTCCTCGAGGAATTCCCTGCAGAACAAACATGTCAAAAAAAAAAGGACCTAATGCCCAAACTTATAATACTTATGAAGTGGAAAAACACCTGTCTGGATGAGTATGACGACACAGCTCAGCAGAATCGACAACGGAACAGACCTAACAAGCCAAGTGTTACATTTGTAATAATCACACAACATTTCAAGTGAAAACACATAAAAGAAAACTGCATCATACTTCATCTAAATATAGAAACCCTAACTTACAGTGTCAGATATCTCGTCCATGGCTTTGATGATTTCTGGCGCTGATGGCATTCCAGAAATGAAAGCGACAAGTTCATCAGACCTAACAAAGAAAATTGCTCAAGCAATCAACACCACCTTGATTTTTAACCCGATTTAATTAACTCAAAACTCTGTTCGAAAGCCCTAAAATCAGAATGTCTAGTACTGTTTTCTAATAAAAATGATAGAAACAAAGAGAGAGAAATTCCGCAAAGTAGTGTTGTGTCCCTTCATAGTATTTTCATGTTTGACCATTTGCCCCTTAGAAAACCAAATTATGATTCATATCAACTCAATAATTCAATCCTCCGTCTGGAAACCCTAAATCATAATGTCGGTTTCTACTTAATTTAAAAACCATCAAAACTAAGGGAAAGCGGCTTCAACAACATTTATTTCGAGTAGAGAGAGAGAGAGAGAGAGAGAGAGAGAGAGAGACCTTTCGATAGCTTCATCAACAAAGCGTTGGAAGCCTTTGGGAGACTTGAGGATAGAGAAACCGTAGAGGCCAGTTTGTTGTTGTTTTTCCGGAGCGACGGAGGTTCGAAGGTGGCGGAAGAACTTCGGTGGAAGAGAAGGTCGGCGAAGTACAGCTTTGCCCTTTGATCGAATTAGGGTTAACATCTGTCGATCGGTAACTACTCGGCCACGGTTTTCTCTTTGACTGTAAAACCGCACCGCTTCTTATCCTTGCGAAGGTAGCGGGGGAACTACGTGGCATGTAGTTTTGGGGTTTTGTACTTAAATAAACCTTAAAAAAAAATTTAAATGACAAAAAAATAAATTCTCAAAATAACTCACATTTGTCGCGTATTGAACTCACGACATGACCACGTGACGGCATCGGAATAGCCAAAAGCGTATCGCGTTTTGAAGACGCGACATTCCCCCCTAGCCGCGGCCTCTCCTTTCGTCGCCCACGGCTCTCTCTCTCCCCCCCGCCGCCACGGCTCTCTTTCTCCCTCCCTCGCCTATGACTCTGCTCCCCTCTTCCTCCCCCGCCTACGACTCTGCTTCTCTCTCCCTCTCTCCCCTCGCCACTCTCTCTCCCTCCCTCCCTCCCTCCCCCCGTGGCTCTCTCTCTCCCTCCCTTCCCCTACGGCTGTCTCTCTCTCTCTTAAAGGAATGTCGCGGGGGATAGAGAGAGAGAGATAGCCGCGGGTGGGGGAGAGAGAGAGAGTCGTGGGGGAAGGAAGGGAGAGAGGAGCAGAGCCGCAGGCGGGGGAGGGAGGGAGAGAGAAGTAGAGCCGAGGGAGAGGGAGAGAGAAGCAGAGCCACGGGCAGGGGAGGGAGGGAGAAAGAAGCAGAGTTGGGGAGAGAGGGAGAGAGAGAGTTGCGGGCGGTGGGGGGAGAGAGAGAGTCACGGGCGATGGAGGGAGGGATTACGGCTGGGGAGGGGGAATGTGGCGTCTTGAAGATGCGACACGCCTTCGACCATTCCGGTGTCGCCACGTGGCCATGTCGTAAGTTTAATCCGTGACATACTTTGTCGCGGATTCAACACGCGATAAATGTGGATTATTTCCAAAATTTGTTTCCTCTGTAGGTCATTTAATTTTTCTTTTTTAGGTTTATTTCGGTACAAAGCTCTGTAGTTTTGAAATAGATGGTCGTGTGAAAATTGCTATTCTTTTGTTCCCAAAAACTATATATATTTTTATAAACACACTACGGTCAAAATATCCTTCATTTTTTAATAGGAATAAATATTCTTGATTTTATAATTGTACAACAATTAATGTTGTTATTCGAACTGAGTCGAGTTTGAATCACTCGCAAGTCACTCGGTTAACTACTCGACTCGACTCAATTTTGATCGAATTCAAGTTGAATATATCATACAATCGAGTCGAGTTTAAATAATAGAAATTTAAATTCGAAAAGTCGACAAATAGTTCGATAATATATATTAATATATTATTATAATATAAAAAATTAAATTAAATAGAATATATATTATCTATATAGAAATTATTTGTCGAGTTCGAGTTTGAGTTTGAATGGTTTTATTACACAAACGAGTTGAATTCGAATCATATTATTTACTACTTGTCGAACTTGAATTTAAGTTTGAGTTTGATTAAAAAATTTGAATTTAAGTTTAAGTTGAGAGATATTTGGTCTCGGTTCGAGTCGAATACACCCTTAATAGCAGTAACATAACTAATTAGAATTATAAACTTATACATAAAAAAAAATTTACTAATAATAATAATTTTAAATGACGATCCTATAAGGTTGGTTTTATAAGTAGAAAGATGGAAGAATTTGAGTAGAAGAGAAACTTAATAATATTTATTTAAATTAAAATTAATATATATTGTATTAATTGTATTCTTGTATTTAACATTTTTATGATGTTAATAGACTATTTAAGTCGTCTGCATGACTTATAATATTTTTAATATTATCTCCGAGAGGTACGTTTATTCTTTCTACCATGACATATAGTTTTCAAATCAATATTTTGTGTAAAAAGTGGTATTTTTTTCATTAGGAAAAAAATGCTATTCTTCACTTGAATCTTTATAGGAATAAAATACATTTGATTTTTTAGTGTAATGTGACATTAAATAATAAAACTACATGCAAAAGAAGAAATATGAACAGAAAATCAATATTTTTAACAAATATAAAAACTAGAGATGGAAGATTCAGCGAATATAAATCAATCCATCAAGTAAATCATTATTTTTAGCTAAACTAGAGTTTTTTGTTTTTAATATAAACTACTTATATGTCGTAATCATTTTAAAATTTACTAAATCTGATTTTTAAAGGGGAGTAAAACTCTTTTAACGCATATTTTCTCAGTATATAATAGTTGAATTGAGATTTTATTTAAAGGAAACCGATGACTGAACACTAAATCAACTAGATTTTGGTGCTGCACTCGAGAGTTCTTTCTTTTTTTTTTTTTTTTTTTTTTTGAGGGCTGAGGCACTGGGGAAGAAAAACATTAAGAAAGACACAAATAACAAGGTCTCCAAGGGGATAGCGTAATGATATAAATCTCTTTTTCTTAATATGGTGATCTCAAATTCAAATCGTTGTTAGAAAAAAAAAAAAAGAGGGCAACAAAGGCCAGGCCCAACAACAAACTAAACTCTTAAGAAAGCTTCTCCATTCTTATCTACATGCGGAAGGGGGATTAAGCCTTCTAGAGGGACTAAAAGAACCTGCACTCCCGGGGGCTGAAATGTCCCAACCTGGCTAGATAGTCGGCGCACCTATTTCCTTCCCTGAAAGTGTGAGCTGCGGCAGGGGAATTCAAGCTGGACATCAATAGTTTGCAGTCCTTGATTATGGTGTGGAAAAGATGAGAGTTTGGAACTCTTCTGTTCAGAAAGGTGACAAGGACAGCAGAGTCGGATTCAACAATTACATTTATGAGATTCTGAGAGTTGGCTAGTTTAAGACCTTATCTTATACCCCAAAGCTCTGTGCAAAGGCTATTTTTGTTGCCCATGTTGATGGTGTAGCCAAGGATCCACTTACCAAGAGAGTTTCTAATGAGACCACCAACACTTGCGTGATTTGGATTGGATCTAGCAGATCCATCAGAATCAAGCTTCAACATGTTTTCTAGAGGAGGAGCCAACTCACTAGCTTAGGCAGAGGATGAGAAGAGGGAGGTTTAACAGCAGTTGCCAGTAAAAGATCCTTAGAGTAGAGCCTAGTTTGTATCAAGATGGTCTTGGCATTTATAGGGAGGTTGTCAAAAATGAATTTACATCTGGTTTTCCAGATGTGCCATATGGCCACTGAAAAGATAGTGCTCTAGTTACTGTTATGGGAGGTGCAACTATGTTTCAGCCATTCTACAGAGGAGTTACTCATGAATTGAGGATCAGCATGGGTAGAGGGGGCTAAAGCAGTCCAAAATTCCCTAGTCCAATGACAATCCCTCGGCATACGAAGAATGCTTTCTTCAGCAGCTTTGCATATGGGGCAAATAGGGTCAGGGGATTTTTTCCTTCTGACTCTTTCAGCATTGGTGAGGAGTCGGTCTTTGAAGACTAACCAGATGAAATGCCTGATCCTTTCTAGGCAGGGAATCTTCCATATCCTACTCCAAGAGTTCTTTTGGGAAGTGTAACTAGAGTTTTGTTACTTTGTTGAAGGCCAAAAGTTCTCATTCAATTTTTCATCCAATTTTTTATGAACTTTATACAAAAGATAACAAATATCCAACCATATGTTTTGAGCGATACTATTTTTCTAATAAAATAACCAAAAAAAAAATCAAATTATATTATTTTAATTAACTAGATTAAATTTTAAATGTCTTATTTTCCGAAAAAAAAAATTTTTTTCTCCAAAGGTCAACTTGAAATTCTCCAAAGGGACATTCAACAAGAAAGAGATGATGTGCAGAGTCTGGTCCATTTCCGCTAAAAGGACCGTGACCCTATATAGTCTCTAAGTTGAGGTAACTATATGGTGAAAGATTCTCCGCACGTTGAATTTGTGTCCCACGTGACAAAGGAATTCCCATGTCAGAAAAAACATGTCGAGTCTTGAAAATTTATTTTTTATTACCTATTTTAAAATTTTTTTAAAAACATAATTAAAATTTTTTTTATTATTTATTTATTTTTTAGTGAGTTTTAAATATTTATTTTTTATTATAATTTTAGTTATTTGACGGACTTTCAAATGAACTGTATTCTCTATGTTAGATAAATTAATCATATATCATTTGTGGCATTCATGTGTTTACCATTATAATATCTTTATGTCAAATGAGTAAAATATTATGTTGATAAATTAAAACACTCAATAAACACAGAAAAATGTTCAAAAAAAATATAATCACATAAATTCTTAAAAACAAGAATTGTAACCAAATATAAAAGTTTTGAATTCAAAAAAAAAATATTCAAAACTAAATTAAAAAATATACAAAAATTTTAAAAACTCCATATATATATATAATTGTCACGTTTAAAAGCAACTAGCCAAAAAACACTAAAATAACTCATGCAAATGACTTAAAAGTTCAGAACTCTGTATATATATAAATTAAAAGGATAAGGAAAATTGATGAAAATTTAAGACTATATATAATTATTCTATTTATAACAGAAAAAAAATACTAAGCATCTGTTAGGCAATATTTTTTTTTTTTTTTGTTTATCTTCCTCTTATAAGGAGAAATCTACCAAACAACATTGTTTAGAAATTCTAAAAAAATAAGGAGCTTTTTTTTTTTTTATGAAGAAAAATTTAAAAAATAGTTTTTAAGAAAAAGTTTCTAGGAAGAGCTTTTTCTTCTCGTGTTTTTCTAGTACTTTAGTTTTTTTGAAAATTTATATTTTTTTAATCTATTTATATTTTCATATAATTGCTTTTATTCCATTAATATTCTTATTTAAATAAAACAAAATTTCAAATATGATTATTAATTTTTAACTTTTAACTTTATTTTAAAAGTAAAAAAGTAAAAATAGAATTAACTTTTAATTTTAACTTTATGTTAAAAGTCAAAAATCTAAATAAATTTTAAATTTTTTTAAAGGGAATTAATTTTTATTTTTTCTTATTTTCCCTTAAAAGAGAAGATATGTTTAAAAAACTCTTGGAAATGGGTTAAAGTTTAAAACTCCTTAAATCTAATAATTATCGCGTCTAAAAGTGACGACGCTTTGTTTACTGTATCTGGATAAAAATCCAAAAATGGCAGGCACGCCCGGTGGGACTCGAACCCACAGTCGCCTGATTAGAAGTCAGACGCCTTATCCATTGGGCCACGGGCGCGCAACAGTTTGGTGCTTCAACTTTATTATAAGTAATAAATGGAGTGTTGCCTTGCTTATTCGCAGAATCCGAATCACAATCGCTACGGCTATTAACGTTTCGTTTGAAAAAATATAAAAATTAATTGAAAGAAACCGAACGGTTCTATTCAACCTGTGAATAAAATATACATTTTGCGTGTTATTCTCCAAGGCCCAAATCGCCCGCGAAAATCTCCCCCTTCCTCCTCTCTCTCTCTCTCCCTCTCTCTCTCTCTCTCTCTCCCCACTGACAATGCCATGAAGAAGAGAACCACCAGAGATGTCTTCGCCATCTCCCGAACCAGAGGCAGCGAAAACGGCCATTAAAGGCAAGCTGACGAAAATCCATCAGATTCCTCCTAATATCCGTCGAAGCCAATGCAATTTCGCAGACGAACTGGACGATGAGCAGGAAGTTGAAACCACCGAAGAAGATGCGTCTCCAATTCTTGCCTCATCTCTCGGTCTCAACAACATTCGAACCCGACTCGCTTCCTCTCCTCTTCGCTTTTCGTCCTCCGCCGGAATGCCCTCCAATCTTGTTCCGGATTCCAGATGCGGTGCTTCGGATGATACCGATCCTAGCCCTAAATCTCATAGCCTCTCCGCCCCAATCGATCCAGGTCAACCTTTTTTCCTAAGACATTTTCTTTTTGTTTGACAAATTCAATTGTAGTGTCGGTTGCGTGAATCATGAATCGTGGCTTTCCATATCTCTTTTTTATTCAATTGATTGATTCTTGGTCAATTTCGAACAATCCATTCGAGGTAGGTTCTCTCTCTCTCTCTGGTTTTATTTTATTAATAATTTTTGGGAGGGGTGGTCCCCCTAATGTTTTTTTTAAAAAAGAAATTACAAGCGAAGGAAAATAACTTTGATATATGGAACTGGATTGTGTCTAACAGTGTATTAATTATAGGGAAAAAGCTGCAATGGAATCAATCAAGATCATTCAGAGCTCCATCACCGCTGAATCCTGGGTTGGAGGTAACAAAAATCTAATTTTCTTCTGGTGGGGGTTTTTAGATTGAAACCCTTTTGCTTAATTTTGCATAACAAGGTAGTTGGAGGAGTTTAGGTAATTCTGGTTGATGGTGTGGTTGGTTCCTGTAGGGAAACCATGCAGCTTTTGCCAAGGAAATGCAGTCACCACGTTTCCGAGCAATACTACGACTTACTAGTGGCCATAAAAAGAAAGCCTCTGATATAAAGAGCTTCTCTCATGAGCTCAATTCAAAGGGTGTACGTCCATATCCATTTTGGAAGTCTCGTGCATTTGGACATTTGGAGGTGCCCTTCTTTATTTCAGTATATGATTGCTTTATGGATGTATCTACTTCAAACATTATTAAATACCCACATTTCATATAATTTTCAGGAGATCATGGTGGTTATCAGGGCAAAATTTGACAAATTAAAGGAAGAGGTCAATACAGACTTAGGTATTTTTGCTGGTGATTTGGTTGATGTACTACAAGCAACGGGCGAGTCCCACCCCGAGTGGCAGGAAAGCCTGGAAGATTTGTTAATCATAGCTCAAAAATGTGCAAAAATGTCGCCTGGTGAGTTTTGGTTCAAGTGTGAAGGCATTGTCCAAAAATTGGATGATCGACGCCAGGAACTGCCAATGGGAATCCTTAAACAAGCCCATACACGTCTTCTGTTTATTCTCACTAGGTGTAGCCGGCTTGTGCAGTTCCAGAAAGAGTGTGGGTATGAAGAAGATCACATCCTTGGGCTTCACCAACTCAGTGATCTCGGTTTCTATCATGAACCAATATATAATGCTGCACACAAGGACTTCAATGGAACATTGCCTGGAAAGGAATTAAATGAGAACCAGGCTAGAAAGTCACATGGGCAGGAGCAAAGTGGCTTGCCCAGGAAAGAAGATGAACTTGATAACAATATGAGCACTGCTGATGCTTCGTATGTTGGCACAGCAAAAAGTACTGATTCACCTGGAAGTGGCTTCAGAATGTCATCTTGGAAGAAACTTCCTTCTGCAGCAGAGAAAAACCAAAGAAAAGGTTTTGATGCTGTAGACAGCCCTTCCAATAACTCGGATGTTGTGCAACCCAAAAAGCAGATGGAAGCTGGGGGGAATGGTAATATTGAGCCCCTGGATTCTCCATTGCAAGCTGCTGACAGTTCAGATGTCTCCACAAATGTTCGAAGAGTTTCTTGGGGATTCTGGGGGGATCAGCAGAATGCAATCTATGAGCATTCGCTGATCTGCCGTATATGTGAGAATGAAATTCCAACTGTTCATGTAGAGGATCACTCTAGGATATGCACAATTGCCAATAGGTGCGACTTAAAATGCTTAACAATAAATGAACGTCTTGAAAGAGTGGCAGAAACTCTTGAAATAGTACTTGAGTCTTGGACACCAAAAGGCACAGACACCGGAGATGGAAGCCCTTTTGATGGTCTTTCACCTAAATCAAAAAGCTTGCATTGTCAGTGCTCCGATGACATGCTTGATTCTGTTCCGGAAGCTGATAATACTTTCATCCTAGATGATATAAATGTATTGCCAGAGATGTCCCCTGAATTGGGAACAAAGCCCTCATCCCTAGGAAGTTTGACCCCAAGGTCCCCATTGTTAACACCAAGAACATGCCAGATTGAATTACTGCTAAGGGGTAGCAGAACAATATCAGAGTATGAAGACTCTATGCAGGTGTGAAATGTTATCACATTCTGTATTTGTTATCCTAAATCATTCTATTGGCAGGATCTTCCCATGAGCTTCTCTCATGGAGTTTGTTTTAATCCTGTCTCTGCCTTGAAATTATATAATAGCCACATGTTGACTAGGCTTCTTCAATCTCTCCCATCTAACTTTGATTCGTGATAAAATAGAAATGGCAATTAGTTTTGAGATAGCAATGTTGAGGACTGGTATATTTATCCAGTCAGTCAATTAGACATGGTATAATTGCCACTTAGGCTGGCAGACTGATACCGTATCCCGGGAACTCTTACTGTTTGAACATATTTTTCATTTAGATTCCAAATAACTTCTGTTTTAATACAAGTTGAATCTACAACTGTGGGTTGGCAGATTAACAAGCTGGTGGATATTGCTCGTTCAGTTGCAAATGTGAACGTCAATGACTACAGTGCTTTGGAGTATATGATTGACCGTTTGGATGACCTAAAATATGCTATACAGGATAGGAAGGTGGATGCCCTCGTGGTGGAGACTTTTGGGCGACGTATTGAGAAATTGTTGCTGTAAGTTACTTTTTTTGATAGCTATATGCAGCTTTACAATTACAAGTATCTGTGAGGAGCCTTAAAGAAATACTTTGGGAAATATTATTAGCCAGAGCTGGTTAGCTACAACCAAGCATTATGCCCTTCTTCCTAATGTGGCTATCCCAATGTTTGAAATGTCATATTACATGTAATTATTGTGTCTTTACTTTCTTACAGGGAGAAATATGTTCAGCTTTGTGCGCAGATAGATGATGAAAAAGTTGATTCAACAAATACCCTTGCTGATGATGACAGTTCAGTGGAGGATGATGCAGTTCGTAGTCTGCGCGCAAGCCCTAGCAATCCGTGTTCCAAAGATCGAACATCTATAGAAGACTTTGAAATAATTAAACCAATCAGCAGAGGTGCATTTGGCCGTGTCTTCCTTGCCAGAAAGAGAGCAACTGGTGACTTGTTTGCTATAAAGGTCAGAATTATAATTTCCAGAGATTTACTTATTCTTAGAATTGGAAGTCAATATCATGTTGCTGTATGAGTTGCTCCCACTTCTTTATGGTAGTAATTGTGGTAACAATATCAAGAAGTTCCGTGTTACAAATTTCAAGCATATGCATTATTTTTGGTCAATTCTTTTTGATCAGTAATTTCCAGATATTGTGAAGGATATTTATAACTGGGCGCTGAGGCATTTTTTGTCTTTTACTTGATTTAACCACACCAAAGTCACAAGCACAAATACTTCAGCGGATGATAGGATGATTGGAAGATATCTCTCTGGACAAGTGAATTAACTTCGAAATGTCTATCTTGAATTTAAAAAAAAAAACGAAAAAAATATTTAGCATTTACTAGCAGCCAGCCCCTTTAGTTTTTTTGAGAGGAGACACTGTATTTCCTTCTTTCTTCTGCACATGAAGTATGTCCAAGGGCTTGAGGAAACTCATTGCCATAGTTAATGAAACTCCAGTGGTTATTCTTGTAAGCATGTACTTAATGATGAGTTTGTTGGTGGACTGTAATGATACTAATGCTTCACTGTAATCTTGTAGGTGCTGAAAAAGGCTGACATGATTCGCAAAAATGCAGTTGAAAGCATTTTGGCCGAACGTAACATTCTGATATCAGTTCGCAATCCCTTTGTGGTAAGCAGAAATTAAAATCCTTTAAATGACTCTGTATCTCTGGAAACATTTTGCTTATCTTCGTTTTATCGGATGATGGACAGGTCCGCTTTTTCTACTCCTTCACTTGCAGGGAAAATCTTTATCTGGTTATGGAGTACTTAAATGGAGGAGATCTATACTCTCTCCTGAGAAATTTAGGTTGCTTAGATGAGGACATGGCTCGTGTATACATTGCAGAAGTTGTGAGGACATTAATCTGTTTCTTATCTTATGCCATATGTCTGCATTCAGGAACAAATGTCTTACTCAATGTTTTGATTTTTTTTCACTCTTATTAGGTTCTTGCTTTGGAGTATCTGCATTCCTTAAATGTCATTCACAGGGACTTGAAGCCAGACAATCTATTGATAGGTCCTGATGGTCATATCAAGGTCAATATTTTGCAGATTCAGTTCTTTATGTTTCATATATATATGCATTCTTTCTAATATGACAACAGAGTTGATATTTCTCAGATACATAAGTTCAGGTGCTAGCTTATAGTATAACAAATGCAGTGTTTTTGTCTATGATATTGTTCATCATTTTTTTTTTGGCTAATTTGTTAGCTGAAGTAACCTCATATATTGAACTGTGATCTTGATTTGAAGACGTTACTATCACATGCTATTATTTACCAGCATTACTAAAAAGGAATAAATATTTTCAAAAGATTTAGGTTTATTTAAATGAGCAGTAGATAATCAGATTGATGGGAAAGATTCATTTTTCTTTAATTCCTTACATGACTGAAAGCAGGAGTTGTTTACAGAAAGCTTAGATGTTAGGGCTTCAGTGTCGGCCACCCTCAGTTTGGCAAGATTCTTGAAACTTAGATTGTGGGGGGAAAAATTAATTCACTGTGCACCATCAACTTAGTGTTTGAATCAATAGGTTGTTCCATTGGTATCTGAACTTGTTTCGCTCCCGCTTCTTTGTTCTCATATAGTGTTTATAGTTTCTAGGACCCTCTTATAAGTCATTATAACCCACATTTGAAGGGGAAGTTTAAAACTAACTTAACTCCATGTTAGGCTTTTGGAATTGATCATCTCACAGCTACTTGTAACAGAAGATGTGTTAACAAAAATTCTCCAAGAATGACACCAACACCCAACGGACCTGGTTTTGGGCTAGAGGTGCCCTCAATCTTCATGGATAGAATGGTGAACATAAATCCATTGAATGTTCATTTTTCTATAGGTTTATCAGTGGACCTCCTGTAGAGAATTCAAAAGTTCATCACATGTAGGCATCCAAATCCTAAGTCAAATGGTAGGAGATGCATCTCTCTTTAGGCAAGGTCCAAGCTTCGGTTTGTGGAAATTGCACTGGGAGATTTTGACCCCACACATGGTTTTGCCAAGTGCGCATGCCTGGTTCATTGTTCGTGGTTAGTGCATGTGCCCAATGCATTTACACAGGTTGTTTCTGAAATTCCCACCATTATCCCTCAAAAAAAAAAAAAAAAAATCTCACCCATAAAATTAATTCACAATTATCACATTTCTCTTGCCTCGGACAGATGGGTCTATGGACATCTAAATTTGGTCAAGCTTTTCTCCTCTCCTTCCTGCAAGAATTTTCTTTCTCCCCATCACAAGTTTGGACAGCAGTGCCAGTCCTTTAATGCATATGTGTCTGGGAATTTAAAATAAAGCTTTGTAGTGCTCGGAAAGATTTGATGTGAGCATAAATAAAGTGAATGTTAAGATATCCTCCTCTCTCGTATTTTTTCCCCATTATTATTGAATTTGATATTTTTTCTTTTTCTGTCTGGCATCCCATGGTAATTTTTCACATCATTGTCACTTCTCTCAAATTCTAATCCATTTTGTTACAGTTGACAGATTTTGGGCTTTCCAAGGTTGGCCTCATCAACAGCACAGATGACTTATCTGGTGCACCGGCTGGAAGCACAACTTTTCTTGGAGATAATTGTTCAAAGGCAACTGGACAGCAATCAATGAAAAGAGAAGAGCGCCAAAAGCATGCAGTAGTTGGTACTCCTGATTATTTGGCACCTGAAATACTACTTGGCATGGGACATGGTGGGAAGAAATAAAATGCTTTTTATATGGTTCTTATTAATGGGTCATTGAGTTCCTCATTAGTCTATTCTTATTACTTTCCACATTGTCCTCTGTAAAGGTGCAACTGCTGACTGGTGGTCCATTGGAGTTATACTTTTTGAGCTACTTGTTGGTATTCCACCATTTAATGCAGAGCACCCACAGGTAATCCCTCTGGATCTTACGACGATTTCAAGATTCAATCTGACAATTGGTCTACTATTCCTAACCAATTCTAGATAGTAGAGTGGTGGAGGTTCTTTCATATCTGTGCTGCCACTTACCATTGCACTGTGATAAATGGCACAATCAAAGTTGTTCGTGCTGCCTTTCACCTGATTACCACTTCTTGTTGTGCCAAGTTAGATCACTAGCCTTGATATCACTTGAAACCTGATTGATATAGAGCGAATATGGGAACGGGGGACTCTTTGAACAAGGCCAGGGACCAGCCAACTCGAAAGTTTACACGAGTGGGTGTAGGACCAATTTGTCTTTATATACTAGTCACTCATGCATTCTCTAACACTGGAGTCTGTATTTACCTCTATGAATTTTCAAAGGGATTGTTATATTTTACTCTCTAGCTATAGTTATTATTATTGTTATTATTACTATTTCTTTAAATTCTTGTAAAGCCAGCAGCCCCGAACTAAGATTGTGTCTATCATCTTTTTACTTATCCTTTTCAACATTGTTAAATTTTTAATCCTCCGGAAGTTTTCTGCAGTTTCAATCTCACATTATTTGAGAAGTATGGTAAATAACTTAGAGTTGGCTAATATTGAGTTGTTCTGTTTTGCAGCAAATTTTTGACAATATTTTGAACAGAGACATACCATGGCCCAAGGTGCCAGAGGAAATGAGTTATGAAGCGTATGATTTGATAAACAAGTAAGAGTTAATAAGTCTTTAAACCTTTTCAACTGTAGTGACAACAGAGTTTTTATGGTCATTTTGATTTTGATACTTATGGTCCTGAGCTCTTAATTCTATGTTTAGAACTTGGACCCTGAGTATCGAAGGTTATTGAAATAACTAAATCTGAGGAGGAGAATCCATGTCTAGGCATCCTATTATAGGTTTTTGGTGGGGAAGTTCCATGACCATCATTCATAAAATTATATTATCTATTGGATGGTCTATAATACTGCCCGTCAGTGTGAATAAACAAATCTATAATTTCTTACTGTTCTGGGTATAACATGGTCACTTTCACTATTATAACTTGGTTCCCTTTCAGATTGCTCAGCGAAAATCCAGTCCAGAGACTTGGAGCAACTGGGGCAGGAGAGGTAAGTGAATATTGCGTTCTTGGATGAGATATGAATGATGGTAAGCAAATCTGGTATTTGTTCTGCAGGTAAAGCACCATCCATTCTTCCTGGATATTAACTGGGATACACTTGCGAGGCAAAAGGTCATACAAGCAAGACCTTAACCCTTTTTATTTATAGTTACCAAAACTCTTGTGCTGAAAAGATTGTCTTTCTAATGCTTTGCAGGCTGCATTCATCCCATCTGCAGAAGGCCCACAGGACACAAGTTATTTCACAAGCCGCTACATTTGGAATCCAGAAGACGAAACAGTTCTTGGAGGAAGTGATTTTGAAGACATGACCGAATATAGTCATTCCTGCAGCAGTGGTTCATACAGCACCGGACAAGATGAAGATGTAAATACCACCTTTTTACCCCCTTGATTTTTGACTTGGTGCAAGTAGGGCTATCAAAAGAAATAATTAAAATAATGAAGTGAAGGTTAATGGAAATAAGTGCCAACAAATGAAATTTTCAAAGACTAAGGTTTAAAAATTCCGGAATAGATATAAATAGAGAAGTGAATGTATGGATTCTTGACAAAGATATAACACTTATTCAAGTTTAACATGCAGAGAGGTGCAGATAAGGATCTGAATCTGAGTGTCCAATTTTCACCGGGAACATCATTATTTATAGGAGCACTAAACTTGTAGCATACTGTCCTTGAGTTGATTTATTTGCTGTCCTAATTTGATTTTAATTTATTCATCCAATTCTTGTATCTGCTGGTGAAGCAGGGCGATGAGTGTGGTAACTTGGCTGAATTCAGTACTCCGGAGCTTAATGTGAAGTACTCATTTAGTAATTTCTCATTCAAGGTGAGATTTACTTCATAATGTCTTGTACAATATGAGAAATCTTTGGTATCATAGGGTAACAGGACATGTGAGCATTCATTGAGTTATATGCATTTGAAGCATGTGCATTAGATCACTTGGTGCTGGCTGTAGATATTTTGTGTTGGCATGGGAAGTATTTTTACAGCATAGAGAATTGCATCATCTAACTCTTGCAAGAGGATGTTCGATTCTTTTGGTTCAGGGCGAAACATTCACATACTGTTTGTTCTTGTGACTCCTCATAAAAAACCTCTTATCTTGCCTTTTCTTTTTGGATGCAGAACTTGTCTCAATTAGCTTCTATAAATTATGACGTGGTCGTGAAGTGTAGTAAAGACTCGCCTAATACCTCAAAACCTTCCACCCCATGAAGAAGAAATTGTGACTTTGGTAAATAACTTACCTTCTCAATTTGCTCTTTTGGAACACAAGTCATCCTATTTCTCATTTCTGCTACCACTTTTTGAGAAGAACCACTACCTTGGCATGATTTCTAGCAAAATATCTAGGAGTTTGGCTGGTGTGATGCGGGTTCCCTGTCCTGAGTAGCACTGCTAGATCAATTATACCTTTGTGGGGATGTCCTGAATTTGCTGATTAGTTCAGAGCTGGTCATCCACAGTTTTTTCTTTTCTTTTTTTTTGGTTACAGTCATCCATAGTTCCAGACCCTACATTTTCTACACGTATATTTTTTGTTGACGTGTTAGCACATTGCTAGCTTTCCACATTTAGAGATAAGGTCTTAGTATATCCATGTTCATAGATAAGACCATGGGTACCTTTGCAGTGATTTCCATATCTCTCGGTGCTTCTTCATGGAACCATTTATGTTATTTCTTCTGAATCTATCAAAAAATGCTTTTGTTTATGGCTAAAAGTGTATTTAATTTTCTCAAGAATGGTTGCATTTGATTCTCACACCTTTTCAAGCAATGACCTAATCTTTTACATATAGCCAAACCAATTAATGTTTGTAGTATCCAATATTGAGAAAATTAGGATTGCTTTGGCTTATATAATAAAAAGAGTTTTTTGTGAAAACTATATATGTGCCTTATTCGATTTCAACTAGTTAAATATATAATTAAAAAAGATGTAATAAATTGATATCCTGTTATAAATTTAAAGATGTTCTATTGTAAATATAAAAATAATCTGTACATTCAAAATAAAATTGAGTTTTATATTTGTCTTGTTCTTTAAATGAGACATAGATTGTCGAAAATAAATAATCTTATATCTATTGAGCTCCTGTCTCTCTTGTATATAAAAAATATAATCTGTTTTCTTCCTTAAATATTTTTCCTTTTTGAATTGAACAGATAATTTGTGGAAACACTTATGTATGCTTGGATCTCATTGCGCAACTCTTTCAAGCCAAACATCCCTCCCTCCCTCTCTCTCTCTCTCTCTCTCTCTCTCTCTCTCTCTCTCTCTCTCTCTCTCTCTCTCTCCCCCCCCTTTTCTTTTCCTTCTTAAAACCTCATACTCATAATTGCACGCTACTTAATCTTATCGAAAAGGTGCGGCCACAAGAGCTATAGCTGCATGCTGATTGAGAGGTTCTTTTTCTGGTTTACAAAATATAATTTTGATAGACCTCATAAAGATTGTTTGACATGAGTAGATCCAAGTGTGCGTGTGATTCAGCATTCCAACAACATATCGCAGCATGATCTAGTGGGAATTTTTTTTTTTGTATCATGACTAGGCCACCGACCCAATATTCGGAGTTTTATCTTGATTAATTTGGATCAATCGCTTGTAGAATCCAATTAAGAGGTAGGTCTCTCAGTGATTTTTTCGTTCTCATGAGATCTGGTGAGAAATTTGATATTAAAGAATAAGGACGAGAAAAAAAAGACTCTGTTTCTTATAATTTATTGAATGAATTCGTTAAGACACCTTTTTAGTTCAAGTTGATTTTGCCAAGATACTCAGGGACCGTCATATCACTCATCCCTATCAATGGGGGATCTCAAATGCTCAAATGCGTCATGTACAAAGCCAAAAGGGTTGAATTGCAAACAATCGCTAACTATGCTTAAAAGGCAAGTACCATTGCATAGATCTACTCATAACGCACCTTTGTGTAAAAAAATAATAAATGACTACTCACCGTAGGCCATAACCAGTGATAATGACTGAAAGCTACACTATATTGAGCCAAAGATACTCGTAAACTTTATATGTACGTAATTATGCAACTCATCTATCCATGCAGCCCCGTTTTATCGTTTTTCACTTTTAGGGCGTGGGGTGGGGGTGGTGTTTGAGGGTTTAGTTTATCCAAAAATAAATAAATAAATAAATTAGATAGAAAGAATTAATAAATAGTTGATTTAATGGAATAGAATATTATATCTTTTAATTGAATTTTGAATTCGAAATTTAAAATTGAAAAAAAATATACTAGTAGGGTTATGTCCTAATAGGGCTCTTGTAGACGCTAAAACCGGATTAGTCTGGATTAATCGAAATATTACTCCGAATACTTGTGGTGATAATAAGAGAGAGAGAGAGAGAGGGGGGGGGGGACCAATGTTCATTTTATAGTTTTATATAAAACAATTAGTATGTGAGATTTAAAGGGTTATGCGTTTGGTGGAAGTGGAAAATGATAGCGATGAAAAATGGACAGTTCTGCTGTTCCCCGCAGGCATTTGGGAGCCACTGAAAGTTGCTTTATTGTAAAGTGTAAGCGTGCAAACACACTAAAGAATTGAAGCCAATAGGTTCATCAAGTTGAGGGAAGGCCATGATTCTGATTGTTGTGGGCTTCACCATTTTTTTTTTAATATTTCCTAACATGCCCAAAAAGGGAAAAGTCAATTTTTTGTCTCTATTAATGAATTATGATAAATATATAATTTTAGTGAGAAAATGTTTTAATAATTAACATATTTTATCATGCTAATACTAATACAAGTAAATATAAAGTATCTAAAAATCAAAATTAGGCGAAGATGCACAATGATATTCTTATTCAAACAAAGTAAAATATGCAAGAAAAGAGATCATCACAAGGAGTGAGCCCACCTAAATTCTCAATCCGTATGATTGGGGGGAAAACCCATTATGTTCACCTGGACTTATTTCATTCGCTCTACCTACTCCAATAATTCACATCTTACTTACAAATGCCAGAAACCATCATCATCATTTGCACATACATCGAATGGTCCCGAGCCTCAACCACACAACTCTTAAGAGTGGGGCGACCTTTAGGATACCATTGAAACTCCCCCTTCTTCCTTATGTGGGTGTAGAAAATCAAATCAAATAAAAGCAAACTATGAAAAAAAAGAAGGAAAAAAAAGTTGGCTTTTTGGTTGCTTAAAGTGCACAACATTCAACCTATCTTCCTTTTTCTCTTTGGCTTTTGTCGTTGCATTGCTATTGCTAGCTAGTTCTTATCACCCATATTTCTGGTAAGAATATGATCATTAGCAAAACAACTCAAGCTAAGGTCTTCATCAACAAAATTTTGACCGTCCAACAACCACGTAAAATTATCATCAGCCGATGATGATGACAGCCCGAGATCACAAACATTTTCAGGTTGATGATCATTTGTTGCCGTGACCAAAAATTCCCATGAAGTGTCTGTGAGGAAAGCATCCGAAAATATGTAACTCATTAATGGGTCATCCTCGTCCGCATTCGTTTGAGCGTCGGAAAAGGACCGGGACTCGTCGCCGGATAAACTTTCCGGGGTGGTCAAATTGTTATCCGAGAAGGAAGAGACGTGACCATTGTTGTTGTCCTGTGATTCTGATTGATTAATGAAGTCCAAATTTTGAGGTTGATTTCGAGGACGAGGTGAAAGTAGTTCTTGTGAAGTGTTAAGAGGTTCATGAGTAACGGGGTCAATTCCCATTTTGATAAGCTTTTTCTTAATGTGGGTGTTCCAGTGATTCTTGATTTCGTTATCTGTCCTTCCCGGCAATCGTGCTGCAATCTTTGACCACCTGTATCAATGAACACCACAGTTTTTCCAAAATTATGTCAAACATGAGAGAGAGAGAGAGAGAGAGAGAGAGAGAGAGAGAGAGAGAGAGAGAGAGAGAGAGAGAGAGAGAGAGAGAGAGAGAGAGAGAGTGAGAGAGAGAGAGAGTGTGTGTGTGTGTGTGTTATCAGTAGCTTTCTTGAAAATTGTTACCGCAAAGGGGAGAAACTTTCGTGCACCAACAAAATTAACACAGGAAAATAAGCTACTAGAGTCAATAAAGAGCAAAAGGTGAACAAAACAAGACCTATTGCCAAGGCGAGCATGGAGGTCAATGACCAATTGCTCCTCAGCTTCATTGAGGAGTCCTCTCTTCAAGTCAGGCCGAAGGTAGTTAGTCCATCGGAGACGGCAACTCTTGCCACAACGACGAAGTCCGGCGAGCTTAGGGACAGCTCGCCAACAACACTGGCCATTGGTGAGAATGAAATTCACTAATTTTTTGTCTTCCTCAGTGGTCCAAGGACCCTTCTTCACACCCAACTTGTCACAACAAGGTTGTCTTCCCATCAATATTGGCAAAGGCAACAACACACACACTCACACACACACACACGCACTCCTTTCTTTCAACAACCACACCCACCAAATTCATTTCGCAAACTAAGCCCCACATTACCTTCCTTTTTATATGTGAGGAATACCACCCAACACCCCCCCCCCAAAAAAAAAGTTTACCTTGATACTACTACTCTGAGGTTTGAATTTTATGAGCACGTGGAAATATCTTTGTGGTTTATATTTGAAACCCCACCCCAAAAAAAAAAAAAGAAAAAAGAGAAAATGTAGCATGAATGCCATATAGAACAACTGATAAATGCTCTGTTCTATTGGTCCTAATTTTTTTTTTTGGGAAATTGATAAATTGATATGAATGCTAATTATATGGTATGCCATTAATGTCCATTTATAGATCACAAATTCTTTTTTAGTATATTTTAAAATTTTATGTATTTTATCCGGTAGTTTTCATGAATTTTGTTTTTGGGCAAGTCATAGATCGAATGAAATGGTTAACCCGTTTTATGTCACCTAAAATGCCGTATGTGTTAATATTGATTTCTTAAATAACTTCATTAATAGCAAAAAAGAAAAAGTATTATTTTCTCATTCTTAAAAATGGTCTTAATGGTCTAAACTGTCAATATGTCTCATCTTTATTAGTTATGACATTCTTTAAAACAAAATCTAATTTTTTATGTGGGCATCTGTTACATTTAATTTAAAGATAACTAGGGTTGAATTATTCGTGATTAATAACTATATATTTTTTTAATTTTTATTATCGATATTCGAGATTTATTCGACTAATCTGGTTCGAGTACTGTGGGATCCATTTTAAGAGTTAATTCTTTCAAATCTATTTTTGTCACTCTCAGGTCTCGAACTCGAACCTTTGGTTAAGGGAGTAAAGTATCTGACTATTTAGCTAAAAAGAGTTTTGTTATTAATAACTATTTTTTTATATATAATGTGTGGTTAACACACACTAATCAACTTATAAGTAAAATGTCAATGTTGTCTCCTAAAATAAATTTGTTGTGGAAAAAAAGAAAGAAAGGGAGAAAATTTGTTCTAAGTTCTAGATGAGGAAAAGCCACCGTATGAGTTGCAAGAGGGAAAGGTGCTTGGGATCTACAATGAAGGAGGCTCCTATCAAGTTACAGTTGATTTAATAAAATATATTATTAAACTTTTTAATCAAATATTTAATTTAAAATTTAAGAATAAAAAAATTATATTAAAAAAATCAGTTCTTAAATATAATCAAATATTTAAATAAAATTAGGGAAACTCCTGGATTTTTGGGGTCTATTGGATTTGTTTCCGAGTTCCCCCCCCCCCCCCGGCGCTCGCGCCGGGGGGGCACCCAAAAATAATAATAACTGATGGATCATTTGAAGCAGCCAATTTCAAAGCTCGATTTAGGGTTTCCAGCTTTTTCTGGTTTCATCTCAATCTATACTGCTTTCTTACTCAACCCTTTCGTCACATTTGGCGTCAGCTTCACGGTACGAGTCGAGTGCCTTCCTCACATCGATACTCGGTACAAATTGGGAGAGAGATGATTGGTCCTTTTTTTAGTACAAGAATTTATTAATTATTTGACTAATGTCGAAGAGACTACAATTTGAATAAATTAGATTTCAATATATATGTGCATTGAATTTGCATTTTCAGTTTAGTTTGGAAAAATCTAAGTGAGATATAATTAAGATTAAATATTGGTTTTTAACATAAAATTTACTGTTATAATAATAATTTTATTTCTTTTACGAGAAAAATTAATTTTTATTTATAAAATTTTATATTTTCTTTTTTAATAAAAAATGTAGAATGATCAAGTAGTTCACAATTGCATATCCAACAAAGGCAAATCACCCTGATTAATTTAGTAAATATAGCAATATTTAAAAATCAAAATCCACATTTCTTTCTTCTTTTTTTTTTCCTCATTTCAAGAATAGAAGAAAATTCCACAACTTATTTTTTAATCCGTGTTTAAATTTCAAATCGATTGGTTCAAATTTTGAACAAAATATATAAATACGATTAACACTCCAATCTTTAAGATCGAAGTCAAGATATTTTAAATAAAATGAATTTAAGTTTGATTATATGGTTGGGAGCAGAGCATAGGTAATTGTCGAGCTCATAAAACGTGGTTCACACCAATTCAATAGAACCACCTAATTTCATTGACCCGCTGGCATAATGCAGCCGAAATATTTCCATGTTTTTTCTACGTTCAACAGCTTGATGCTGCTCTGCGCAAAGACAAGTCTCCGCAGTTTGATGACGTAAAAAGTGGGTAATGAAGTCGTCATTAAAATAAGATTTAAGATTACTCACTAAAAACAAAAAAAAAAAGAATAGTGGAGAAAAATCGAACCATAGTTTGTGGTTGAACGGTCGCATATTGCTGTTACTTTTGAGTGAATGCTTATATAATCAATTTATATAAAATATTTATTCATTAATTTATATAAAATGTAAAATATTTATCTACTGATCATAAACAAACATAAAAATTCAACGTGTATTTTTTTTTTTTGGGGGCACCAAGAGTGTAAATTGAAGGTAAAGTGTGTGTGTGTGTGTGTATATAAATTTTATTTTTTATTTTATACCCAGTGGGATGTAGTGTGGAGTAATACAAGCATCGAATTTGAATTTTTAATTAAATTGAAATAAGTTGTTAATCAAGTTGGTGAGGGCTGTATTAGTCTTTTGATCAGTTTTGAGTGCCTTTTCTATACTTTTCACAGTTATGAATAAACCATACGTTGATGAGTGGGTGATGGAAAATTAAGATGGCTTGAAATCAAAATCATCTCATGTTTGTGTCGGTGGCAATTTGGCGCACACCCCTCATTCCCATGACCTGTGAATTTCCGTATGGACCCGGAGCAAGCAAACCCACCTTTTTCTTATGTTTTTTGGATGAGATGCAAATTCCGGTCCCGCTCGATAAACTATTTAAAACCTGCTTTTAGCGAGAGGCTTTCCTTTTATAATGTATAATGTAATACTAAAATTTTATAATATATAATACACATATATATAATATGTAATTGAATAATTTAATGATAATATATATATATATATATATATATATATATATATGTAATATAATTTCTATTATAAAAGCGAGTTAGTTCTAAATATTTTAGTTTTAGAGTCCTTCTTTAAAGATTTTTACTTGTATAATTAAGAAAGTCTGACAAAAAATAGACCAAATCTTAGGCCTCCACAGATTGGCCCGTGTATTTTTGCCCCTACACATGGGAAAAATTTACATGTCTACAATCAACAAAATAATATATAATTAAGATTAAAAAGCTAAAATACAAAATCATTTTCAATCTTAATCGCTCCAGCCATTTTTTTTTTTTTGGAGAAAGAAATAAATAAGAGAGCAAAATGATTCCACGTGAATCCTGTCGGCAATGGCCCATTGTGATTGCAAGTTATGGTGGAGGTATACTTGATTTCAATGTTGATGGGGTTTGAACATGTAAAAATGTTTTTTTTTTTGTTAATATCAATAAATATCTATAGTTATATTTTAATTAATTCGATTCTAATATTTGTTAGATTTATTTTAGAAATAATTCTTCTAATTTAGTTTTTTTTATTTTTAAATTTTGAATTTGAAAATTAATTAAATGATTTAATATTCTTATTTATTAAATTGATTATCTAAAATGGTGTCATGAGATGATTGATAATATGTGCATGATTAATTCCTTGAACAATCTGAAAAAAAAGGTGCGCTCTGCTGGACCAGCAGAGTCCGTAATCAGTTGCTCGATGCCCCATAATATTGAAGTATAGGTATGTTAACAACACCAACCAACAGGTGTGATTATCACAACAATTCATCTGTGGTGGGCTTCTAATAAGTAAAGTTAAGCATTGCATCTCACCTATAGAAAATAAATAATATTAATTTCTAACGTAAGGCCAGGGGACGAAGGACATGCTTTCTCATGACTTGTTACATAAATTCGTAATTCTGCATGTTCTTGCTAGAGTATTTCCAGAATGGCAGGAGAAGCTGGAAAAAGAGAGATTAGTAATTAAAGGTGCATACCTTTCTCGGCTTTTGGGCGAAGTTCAAGTAATTAAAGGCGGAGATGTTGGGCATTGGAACAAGGATTAAATGTCTTATTTTTTTGGATCCGACGGACAATAAACTTTCTCATTTTCATTCTTCGTTTTTCGATTTCATTTAATTGTATTTCTTTTTATATATATATATTAGGAGGGTTCTGGCCACACAAGATGCGGTCTTGACCCAGATTTTTTTATTCTTTTTCTTATGTACATTATAATTATTGAAAGAAAATTATGAATAGTGAAAAAAAAGAAGTAAAAAAAGAAACAAAAAAAAGTAGAAAAAAAAAGAAAATAGTAGGGAATGACTAACATGAAATCCCAAAAAAAAAGAGTAAAAAAAAGGGTGAAGGGTGAAAACAAAAAAAGAAGAAATTCAAAAAAAAATTAAAAAAAAGGAAGGGTGAAGAGTTAAAAAAAAAAGAAGTAAAAAAAAAAACAAAAAAAGAAAAGAAAAAAACTGAAGAATAAAGGATGTAAAAAAAAAGAAACAAGAAATCTAAAAAAAGGAACAGTAGCAAACTAATCTCATCCATGGTGGCAATTCCTCCCACCTCCCTCTCTCCACTTGTTTTTTTTTTTAAAAAAAACCTTCAATGGTGTGTAGTTGTACATGCACATAATTTTTTTATCGGAAGATATTTTAGTAAATTAGACAATAAAAAATGATCCAAAAAAAGTAAATGATTCGAAAAAAACCAAATTGTACCAAGAGACATCAAGAGGAGGGGGACTTCCAAAAAGAGTTACGAAAACAGTAAAATTTATAAAAAAAGAAGTGAAAAAAAAGTGGAGAGAGGAGAAGAGATAGATTAATAAGACAAAAAGGGTGAAGGAAGAAAAAAAAGAAGTAAAAAATAAAAAAAGAAAAAAAAGAATAATAACAAATCGATAACAGTGGAATCCAAAATAAAGAGTGAAAAAAAAGGTGAAAGTTGAAAAAAAAAGTAAAATAAAAAAAATATGAATAAGAAGAAACCCAAAAAAAAAGTAAAAAAAAATGAGGGTGAAGGGTGGGAAAAAAAAAAGAAGCAAAAAAAGAAGTAAATAAAAAAAGAAGCAAAAAAAAAAGAAAAAAGAAGAAACAAAAAAAAGAAGTAAAAAAAAGGAATAGTAGCAAACAAGTAATAGTGAAACAAAAAAAAGAGTGAAAAAAAGAGTGAAGGGAAAAAAAAGTAAAAAAAAAATGAGTGAAGGGTGAAACAAAAGAAGTAAAAAAAACAAGAAGAAACCCCAAAAAAAGAAAGAAAAAGGGGAACAATAACAAACTGCTCACATCCGAGATGGCAATGCCACCCACCCACCCTCTCTCTACTTGTTTCTTTATATATAGTTAAGAAATATTAAAATTAAGATAAAATTAAGATAAAATTAAGATTAGAAATCCCAAAAAAATTAAAGAGAAAAAAAAGTAGGGAACATTTATCTACTATTCCTATCCGAGGTGCTACTCCCTCTTACTCTCTCCTCCCCCACTTGTTTCTTATCTTAGAAGAAGAAAAAAAGAAATCTCGAAAAAAGAGAAAAAAAAGGGAGGGAACAATGTATTACTGCTCCCATCCGACGTAGTATGCCCTCTCACACCTCCTTCCCACTGTTTCTTTCTATAATAGTAACATTATTATTATTATTATTATTATTAATTAAGAAGATTAAAAAAAACTAAAATTGAGATAAGATATATACATATATAGAGTGAAGGGTGGAAAAAAAAAGTAAAAAAAAAAAATAATAAAAAAAAGAAGTAAAAAAAGAATAATAGTAAACTAGTAACAGTGAAATCCAAAAAAAGGAATACAAAAGAGAAGTGTGAAGGGTGGAAAAAAATCCAAAAAAGGTAAAAAAAAAAAAAAAAAAAAGGGAAAGGAAGGGTGAAGGGTGAAAAAAATAAAAAAGGAAAAAAAATAAAAAGGAAAAAGAAACCCCAAAAAAAGGAATAAAAAAAAAAGAGAAAACTGTAACCAATCATTTCCATCCGAGATGACATTCCCTCCCACTCCCCTCTCCCCTCTCCCCTCTCCCCACGAGTAAAAAGTGGGGAAAAAAGTAAAAAAAAAAAAGAAGTAAAAAAAAAAGGAACAATAGCAAATTGGTAACATGAAATTAAAAAAAAGGATTGAAAAAAGAGGGTGACAGGTGAAAAAAAAGAAGAAACCCAAAAAAAAGTAATAAAAAAAGGAATGATGAATGATGAGAAAAAAAGAAGTAAAAAATAGGAACAGTAGCAAATCAGAAAGAACCCGAAAAAAAATGAGCGAAAAAAAAGGGCGAAAGGTAAAAACAAGAAAAAGAAGAAATAAAAAAAAGGTAAAAAAAAAAGGAAGGGTGAAGAGTGAAAAAAAAGAAGGAAAAAAAAAGAAAAAGCAAAAAAAGGGGTAAATGAGTGACAAAAAAGAAGTTAAAAAAAGAACAGTAATAAATCGGTAACTGTGGACCTAAAAAAAGAGTGAAGAAAAAGAATGGTGAAGAGTGGAAAAAAATGAAGTAAAAAAAAAGGAAGAAGAAGAACCTAAAAAAAGTAAAAAAAAAAAAAAGCAAAAGAAAGGATAAATGGGTGGAGGGAAAGTAAAAAGAAAAAAGAAAAAAAAAACCCAAAAAAGGAAAAAATAAGAAAAGAGGATGAACAGTAGCGAGCTGTTCACTGCTGAGGTGGCAAAGCCTCACACACCCCCTCTTTCTCTTGTTCTTCTTTAGTGGTGTGTATCTGTATATGCACATAATTTTTTTATCAAAATGTGTTTTAAAAAATTAAATAATAAAAAATGGTCTAAAAAAGAAATAACTCAAAAAAAAACCAAATTGCACCAAGAGACATCAAGAGGAAAGAGACTTCCAAAGAGAATTGTGAAAACAGTGAAATTCACAAAAAAAAGAAAAAAAAAAAAGCGGAGAGATGAGAAGAGATAGATTAATAAGGCAAAAATAGTGAAGGAAGAAAAAAAAAAGTAAAAAAAAAAAGAAGAAAAAAAAAGAATAGTAACAAACCAACAACAGTGAAATCCAAAAAAAAAGTGAAAAAAAAGGGTGAAGGGTGAAAAAAAAAAGAGAAGTAAAATAAAAAAAAGAATAAGAATAGACCCAAAAAAAGTATAAAAAAAAGGAAGGTGAAGGATAGAGAAAAAAAAGAAGCAAAGAAAAAAGAAGAAACAAAAAAAAGAATTAAAAAAAAGGAAAAAGAGCAAACCATTAATAATGGAACAAAAAAAATGAAAAAATGGTGAGAAGTGAAAAAAAAGAAGTGAAAAAAAGAGGAGTGAATGGTGAAAAAAAAGAAATAAAAAAAAGGAAAAAGAAACCCCAAAAAAAGAAAGAAAAAAGGGAATAATAACAAACCGTTCCCATCCGATGTGACAATCTCTTCCACCCATCACCACTTGTTTCGTTATATATAGTTAAAAAAGATTAAAATTAAGATAAGATTAAAATTATAAAAAAAAAACTCCAAAGAAAGTAAAGAGGGAAAAAAAAAAAGAGGGAACCGTTATCTATTATTTCCATCCGAGATGCTACTTCCTCTCACTCCTCCTCCCCCACTTGTTTCTTATCTTAGAAGAAAGAAAAAAATCTCGAAAAAAGAGGAAAAAAGGGAGGGAACAGTGTGCTATTGCTCCCATCCGATGTGGCACGCCCTCCCACAGCCCTCCCTACTGTTGCTTTCTATTATAATAACATTATTATTATTAATTAAGAAGATTAAAAAAGACTAAAATTAAGATAAGATATATATATATATATATATATATATATATATATATATATACTGAATGGTGGAAAAAAAAAAGTAAAGAAAAAAGGAATAAATAAAAAAAGGAATAGTAACAAACCGGTAACAGTGGAATAAAAAAAATGAAACGAAAAAAAGAAGCATGAAGGGTGAAAAAAAAAAGAAAAAACCCAAAAAAGGTAAAAAAAAATAAAAAAGTGAAGGAAATGGTGAAAAGTGAAAAAAAAAATAAAAAAGTAAAAAAAAAAAGGAAAAAGAAATCCCAAAAAAAGGAATAAAAAAAGTGAAAACCGTAGCCAACCATTCCCATCTAAGGTGGCGTTCCCATCTAAAGTGGTATTCCCTCCCACTCCCCTCTCCTCACAAGTGAAGAGTAGAGAAAAAAAGTAAAAAAAAAAAAGAAGTAAAAAAAAGGAACAGTTGCAAACAGGTAATATGAAACCCAAAAAAAAGGAAGTGAAAAAAAGAAAGGCGACAGGTGAAAAAAAATAAAAAAAGAAGAAACCCAAAAAAAATAAAAAAAAAAGGAATGGTGAATGATGAAAAAAAAGTAAAAAAAAAAAAAAGGAAAAAAAGGGCAAATGAGTGAAAAATAGAAGTAAAAAATAGGAATAGTAGCAAATCAATAATAGTGGAACCCGAAAAGAAAAAGCGAAAAATAAAAAGGGTGAAAGGTAAAAAGAAGAAGAAGAAGAAGAAACCTAAAAAAAGTTAAAAAAAAAAAAAAGGAATGGTGAAGTGTGAAAAAAAAGAAAAGCAAAAAAAGGGGTAAATGGGTGAAAAAAAAGAAAAGTAACAAATCGGTAACCATGGAACCTGAAAAGAAAGAGTGGAAAAAAATGGTGAAGGGTGTAAAAAAAATGAAGTAAAAAAAATGGAAGAAAAAGAAACCCAAAAAAAAGGTAAAAAAAAAAAGGAAGGGGAAGGGTGAAAAAAAGTAAAAAAAAAAAAGGATAAATAGGTGGAAAAAAAAGTAAAAAAAGAAAAAGAAAAAGAAAAAGAAACCCAAAAAAGGGAAAAAAGAAAGAGGATGAACAGTCACACCCTCTCGTTCTCTCGTTCTTTTCTATTATAGTAAGACAACAGTGAGATCCAAAAAAAAAGGAGTGAAAAAAAAGAAGGATGAAGGGTAAAAAGAACAATAAAAAATGCAAAAAAAAAAAAAAGGAAAAAGCAAGAAAATGGGTAAATGCGTTACAAAAAGAGAAGCAAAAATATAACAGTAACAAATTAGTAACCGTGAAACCTAAGAAAAAGAATGAAAAAAAGAATGATAAATGATGGAAAAAAATGAAGTAAAAAAAAAGAAAGAATAAGAGACCCAAAAAAAATTAAAAAAAAAAGAAGGGGGAATGGTAAAAAAAAAAGTAAAAAAAAAAAGGATAAATGGGTGGAAAAAAAAGTAAAAAAAATGTAAAAAGTAAAAGAAACCCCAAAAAATGAGAAAAAAAAAGAGGATGAACAGTAGTAAACTGTTCATTGCTGAGGTGGCAAACCCTCACACACCTCCTACTTCTTTTGTTTTGATCTATTATAGTAAGATAACGGTGGAACTCAAAAAAAAGAGTGAAAAAAATATGGGTGAATGGTAAAAAGAAGAAAAAGAAACCAAAAAAAGTAAAAAAAAAAAAAAAAAAGAAGGGTGAAGAGTTAAAAAAAAGAAGTAAAAAAAAAAAGAAAAAGCAAAAAAAGGGGTAAATAGGTGAAAAAAAGAACAGTATTAAATCGGTAATGGTGGAACCTAAGAAAAAAGAGTGAAAAAAAAGAATGGTGAATGGTGAAAAAAATGAAGTAAAAAAAATAAGAAGAAGAAATTCAAAAAAAATAAAAAAATAAAAAAGGAAGGGGAATGTTGAAAAAAAATAAGAAGCAAAAAAAAAAGATAAATGGCTGAGAAAAAATAAAAAAAGAAAAAGAAAAAGAAAAAGAAATCAAAAAAGAAAAAAAAGATGATAAACAGTAGCAAACTGTTCACTTAGGTGGCAAAGTCTCACATACCCCCTCATTTTCCCCTCATTTTCTTATTCTTTTCTATTATAGTAAGATAAGATAAGATAAGATATATATATAACTGTTATTTTTTGGGTCTTTGCCCACAAAAAAAAGATTATTTTTTGGGCCTTTAAGGTGGTACAAATGGGTTTTGAGGACATAAGAAAATGAGAATTCGGGGCCAAATCAATCCAAATGCCCAAAGAGAGAACAATTTTTTTTTTGTTACACCGTGATTTGAATTTGGGATCACCAGGTTATGAGATGAGTATTGTGACAATTGGGTTATCTCCTTTTGACTCAGAGAGAACATTAGCAAAATTGTACACAACTAACGTTCAGTTGATCTAATGAGATATGTTGTTAACTCCTTTAATCAAGATCACAAGTTTAACTCACTATTTAGGTATGGAGTAAAGTACGTTGAAAGGGTAGTTCTCTTATATAGATCAAGTTCCGAACCAGATTTCAGATACCGATAGATATAGTAATAAAAAAAAAAAAGGCAAAACTGTACACACAGAACTGAAGGGATAACCTCACCTCCGAAGAAAAAAAAAAAAAATCTGTTGGATAACTTGGTCAGCCCCCAACTAAGTGCCGCAAGCGTGGGATTTTAACTCGGTTTCTTCAAAGTGACGTGGCTTACGTGCAGAATTAAATGCTTTTATTACAACAAACGACCTTCACTGCACGGAAATTGTTCGACGGAAAGTCTCACAGATAGTAGCAAGAGAAAGAAGATCCAGAAATGTGGAGGCGTGTGACTTCTCTTTCTGGGTTGCGTTACTCATCCCAATCTTGTCGCCATCAGGTACTTTTAATTTCTTATTTCTCAAAGTTTCGATACAAAAATGTTGGTGTCGTTTAGTTGATGGGCATGATCCTATTTTTTTTTCTCGGAAATTGAATATCCACTTGGTAATTTTTCAAGGATTGAGTTTTTTCTCCATGATTTCTGGGTGTAAATGAATTGAGTTCAGTTGTTGGTCTATAAATTGGTAGCTTTAATGCGTGTAAGTTTTTAGCTTCCATAATGATGAATTGTTTCTTTGGATAATTGATTAAACTTTTGGTTTCAGAGACAATGATGGATTTTGAAAACTCAGATGTTGCATGTGCTGATTGATGATTGCATACCTCAAATATGTGTGCTAAGATTTTTGTTGCATATGTAGTCAAGTAGGAGTATATATAAATAAGTTAATTTATGGTTACTGAGAATGAGAAATGTAAGATTTTTTGGGGGCATCGGAAATGCAAATATATCGGAGTATACACACCTTGTTATTAGCACTGGTTATATGAATTCTAACCTGCAGCGCAATACTGAGATCTCATACATAAGTTATCAAAGGGTATATGATATTCTTATGGTGCTGCTCCTTCTTCTGTACACGTGTGAGATTCATGCTGAGAAACTTAAGATTTTCTGCTATATTTTGCAAGCTGCACATCAGGTAAAGATAGTGCAACAACATATTGCTAGGACATTAACCACAGTATATTAATTTTTCTTCCATCTTTTTCTTGGAAATTCTGATGATTGTCATAGTGTAGTATGCCATGTGTCTTCTGGTAAATTGATTTGTTTCAATCTTGGACGAGAAACATGGCTTTCATTTGGTAACAACCAATGGTAATCCATAGCAATTAGCTTAAATGTGCATCATTTATTTGCATCCGGTACTGCACTTCATAGATTTAAAAATGTAGCGTTTTCTGGTAATTTCAGTTTGTTTTCTTTTTCTTGCTTTGACGCCTCCAACTATAAACTTAATTAATTTAAGAGTGTAATGGGAAAAATGTTTCTCTTGCTCATTGTCTAAATCCTTTTGCCTTTGGGTTGCAGGAGAAAAGTGGAGTTCGAACCCCTCTCAAGGAGATAATCCCATTTGTTACTTTTGTCTTAGGTGATCAGGAAGTACCTTCAACAACTTAGTTTGTTTTACAATTCCAGGTTTTTTTACAATTCCAAGTTTAGATTGATCTCTATCGGATAAAGGAGCCTCTTTGCCCTTTGGAATTTATTTAGATGGGTTTGTTGGGATTAAGGTTCAAATTGTTGGTGTTGTTTGTTTGTTTGTGGGGCTTACAAGGGTTTCTACATTTTGTTGTTGAAATTCCCTTTTTGGTTGGAGAATTAAGGGATCTACCAATAAGGACATAGCCATGATATGGAGCCAAGGCTCATATTGCCTGACGGTAGAGTTGCTACTTTGGGGTTCAAGACGATACAAGAGTGCAGAGCTGGCAACTAGGCATAGCTGGTACAGGGAACTTGACAATTTGAATTAGAGAAGTGACTCTTCTAGGTTTTATTGGACCATTATTTTTTTTTTCTGCCAAACATTTTCTAGGATCATTTCTTTCCTGGCAAACATTTCATTGTTTGGATTGAACTGCAGCACGGGTTTTATTAGCCTTGTGGATCAGCTTGGCATCTGTATACTATTTGCAAACTCAATTTACTCTATTATTTCCAATTTCAGGTGGCCCTGGTAGTGGAAAAGGTACACAGTGTGCTAAGATTGTTGAAACTTTTGGATTCACTCATCTTAGTGCTGGAGAACTATTGAGGAATGAGATACTATCCAAAAGTGAAAATGGGTAATATTCTCATAGTCTCTTTTATGCAAATTTGTGCAAGATAGTCTTTAACAATGTTTTAACTTCAATTGCAGCACCATGATCTTGAAGACAATAAAGGAAGGCAATATCGTTCCTTCTGGTGTAACTGTTAAACTACTTCAAAGTGCGATAGAGTCAAGCAATAACAGTAAATTCCTTATTGATGGCTTCCCTCGCAATGAGGAGAACCGGGTGGCATACGAGCGCATTGTGAGATTCTCCTTCTCAGTTTATGTTGATAATTGAAACTGATTGACTGAAACTTTTTTTGTCACTGTTCATATGTGTATTGCATGTTTTGGGCATAACATTAGCTTGATCTTTGTGCCTGTACAAATTGCAATGTTGGTTAGAAAAGCAGATCAGAGTAGAACCAGACGTCGTGCTTTTCTTTGATTTGCCAGAGGATGAGATGATCAAACGAGTTCTAAATCGTAACGAGGTGCGCTACATTGAGAGACTTAAGATAGAGGTCTTCTAGGTTATCGTTTATCTTTTCTATTTTAACTTTTTGCTGTCTGTGTTTTATCAGGGGCGTGTTGATGATAATATAGATACAATAAAGAAGCGTCTAAAGGTGTTTAAATCATTAAATCTTCCTGTTGTCGACTACTACTCTCAGAAGGGAAAACTTTTCAAGGTATTATTCCCAGTGTCTTCCTGGATCCATTGAGCATGTGGCATGATCTTGAACTATTTTAGTTGTTATATCTGTTGTCAAATCCATTGCATTGTTCTAATGTCATTGTCCTTCCCTAGATGATGATGATAGTACTAGTACTAGTAATTGATCCTCTCCCTAGTAGCAGCTATATTAACAGAAACTTATGCATGCAGATAGATGCAACGGGAACAGTAGATGAGATATTTGATCGAGTCCGTCCCATATTTGACGCACAGGAGGTATATATATTCTCAAATTTCTAGAAAATTTTGTAGATGGCAATGGGGGCTGTGCTACAAGATTGTATAATTATGCCCGGAGATGGTTCTGTTCTTCAGGGTGCCTATCTCTGAAATTTTGACCTATTTGATGAGCAGTTTGCATCCTTTTCTAGGGTGGAGCATTGGTCAATTATAACCTAATAATTGAACCAACCAAATCGAAATACCTAGTTTTTTTTTTTAATTAAATTTAGTTTTTAATAACTCAAACCGAATTAATTTTTGTTAATTTGGTTTTGGTTCAGTTACAAAAAATTTTGTTTTGATTATAGCTGAAATATTTTTTTTAAAAAGTTATATAATATTTAAACTTAAATAATATATATCACTTGTTTTGGTACATCATGAATATTGGATGCCATGAGATGTATGCATTTGTGAATAGTTCCATGTGTTGTGTTACCACCCACATTTCTCATAAAATGTTTTTATGTTCATCACATATTTTTATTTTTTATATTTTTATATTTTTTTTACTTTCACATGTTAAGCAAATAAAAATTGGAGAATTTAAAACAGGGATGAGATTTAAAATTGATATGCTAAATTAAAAAAATAAAAAGAATTTGTGTTGTTAAAGCAAATGACAAGGCATTGCCCTAAAATAAAATTTTTTGGATCATAACAAAGTTTTAACAAAATTTGGCATGCAAATGTTTTTACATTATTTTTGAGCCATAACAATAAAACTTAGTTTTGGGCTTATTTTATGTTCTTTTTGCAAGCATAAAAATTAATCTGTTGGCAAAATATTAAAAAGGAATTTTCGATTCCAAAAATCCTAATAACTGAACAACATTTTCTTTTTAATATTTTGATTCGGTTATTTTTTTTTCAAGGGTTTGGTTAATCAGAAACCAGACCAAAATGATCAAAACCAAAACGGAATTCTCACCTCCTTTTCTCTTAAGGCATTTGGGTTGAATTGAATCCACAAGTACTGTATGGATGACAAGAAATTTGCTTATCGGTTGAATATGCAGGCACTATTCTCTCTTTTTTGTTTAGTTTGCTTTGGAATGCACCTTCTGTATTTTCATATCATATGAGGATCAAAGGTAATAATTTATAAAATAAAAATGTATTTCAGGGGATCAAATGATGATTTCAACCTGTTGAAGAAACAAGTGCGGGGAGATACTGCAGAAAAATTTTCAGTTGAACCATGTGCCTGCACCTGCCTATATGAAAAGCTGTCAATGCAAGGGGAACTGAGAACATCCCTGATCTTGTTTCCTCCTCCATGTTTGGTTTTATGAGAATCCTAAGTTATGTTTATGGCTTAACCCTTTGATTCACGACACTACTAACGAGTAACAACTAAATGTTAACCAAGCATACAAGAAATCAAAAGAAAATGAGACGATATTCGATCCAGAATTGCTGCAAAACGATGATGTGACATTTGTTCATTGGAGCATGCTGCACATAATGATGCCGTAATACTATCAATTAATCATAAGTTAATTGCCATTTCGTTGAATGAATTGAGCAGTGAGTGGCATTATTTTTTAAAGGGGGTGCCGGGTGGTGCTCTTGGCTTAGGTGTTCCTTTTTTTTTTTTTGGATTTTCATCACTGATATTTAGGTTTTATCCGATTAATCCGGTTCGAATGCTGTGAGATATATTTAAGTGTTGGTTTTTTTAAATTCTTTTTCGTCATTCTCAGAGTTCAATTTCAAGATCTCTTATTAAAAAAGTAGAGTGTTCGATTATTTAACTCAAAAAAGTTTGGTCAGGGGATCCTCTTGCTGCACTGAGAAACGCCCTTGTTATTACTTTTGGGGTTTATTCTGATTTTTCTACTGATTTTTTGTCATGTTGTATCCTTGTGGTTTGATTTGTACATGCCAAAATTGTTGAAATGGTCAAATAGAGCAAACTGGAGGGTGGTGTTCTTTTTTCTACAATAATGTCATAGAAATTAAATTAGTTAAAAAGTTATACAAATCCAAATTTTATGTGGCAATTCATGTCGATATCTTTAAAATAATATATTGATCAACATAAAATTATTCTTTTTCTTTTTTTGGTTATATAAGATTTGAACATGACATTATCAAATTGGGGGAATGAGATTTGTACTACTAGATTATTCTCTTAGGGATATCAATATAAAATTATTCGACAGAAAATAATCTTTTCTTAAAAATTTTAAGAGAAGTTATACATTTAAGAAAATTTAAATTCAACAACACTATATTAACTAAATGAATTTTTGTTAAATAGATTAAATCTTAGTGTTGTAAATCGATAATAGACTAATTATTTGTTTGAATCGATTAATCAAATAAAAAATGGAGTCATTTGATGTATGGAATATTAATGTTTTAAAATTTCGCTTGCCACTCCTGTTGGGAGCTTAATGGGCATGAAGAATCATCAAAGTCGCATGACAATGATTTCACACTCAGCCCCAAAGACCAAGATGATCACTCCTTAAAGCTTGTACCAAAAACATTCAAATGTCATACAAGTGAGAGACCCTGACCCAGTCTCTCATCTCTGAAATTTTGTAGATGGACAAAATTTTACTCCCCTCGAGACCCTCCATCACTTGTTTTAACTTCAAGTTCTCTTGTTCTCTCCCGCGCAAAACAAAGGCAAAACGAAAACGCCTACAACTCCAACGTCAAACCCAATTCCAGCAAAAACCCAAAACAAAACATTCATTCCCGGAATCATCTCCAACCCCACTTTTAACGAATCGAAAACCTTACCCCCAATCCAAGCTTGAAGCTCTGGAAGCCATAATCACCGACATCGAAATATCGATCAAGAGGGGTATAAGAATCGACAACGAAATATACTCTTCCCTTCTCGAAACCTGTTTCTACTTGCGAGCCATTGATCATGGTATTAGAATTCACAACATAATCCCTAAAAACCTCGTACACAGAAATGTTGGTATTTCGTCGAAGCTCTTGAGGTTATATGCTAGTAACGGGCTAATGAATGAAGCTCAACAAGTGTTCGATGAAATGTATAAGAGAAATGAATGTTCATTTGCTTGGAATTCGCTTATTTCTGGGTATGCTCAATTGGGTCTTTACGAAGATGCTATAGCGGTTTATCTTCAAATGGAAGAGGAAGGTGTTGAGCCCGATAGATACACGTTTCCGCGCGCATTGAAAGCGTGTGCAGGAATTCGGTTGATTCGGGTTGGGGAAGAGATTCATAGGCATGTGGTGCGTTGTGGGTTTTGGAATGATGGATTTGTGCTAAATGCGCTTGTTGATATGTATGCCAAGTGTGGAGATATAGTGAAGGCTAGAAAAGTGTTTGATAAGGTTTGTGATAAGGACTCGGTTTCGTGGAATTCCATGCTCACAGGCTATATGCATCATGGGCTTTTGGGTGAGGCCTTGAGTGTTTTCCGTGATATGGTTAATGTGGGGGTTGTGCCAGATTCTGTTGCGGTGTCTAACATACTTGCAGGCTTGCCTAGGCTAAAGATTATTGTTCAAATTCATGCTTGGGTTATTAGGAGAGGACTTGAGTGGAGTTTGTCTATTGCCAATTCTTTGATTGTTGCATATTCTAGTTATGGAATGTTGAATGTGTCAAGGTGGATTTTTGAGCAAATGACTGAGAGGGATGTAGTGTCATGGAATTCAATTATTACTGCTCATTGTAAGGATTCCAAAGCTTTGAATTATTTTTATCGAATGGAGCATGATGGTGTCTTGCCTGACAATGTCACATTTGTGTCGATTCTATCAGCTTGTGCTTATTTAGGTCTGGTGGAGGAGGGGGAGAAATTATTTTGTACAATGAGGGAGAGGTATGGGATAAGTCCAATAATGGAACACTATGCTTGTATGGTGAACTTGTATGCGAGGGCTGGGTTGATTGATAAGGCTTATGAAATGGTGACAAAGAGAATGGAGTTTGAAGCGGGTCCGACTGTGTGGGGTGCATTGTTATATGCTTGCTATGTTCATGGAAATATAGATATTGGAGAGATCTCTGCTGAGTGTCTTTTTGAGTTGGAGCCGGATAATGAACATAATTTTCAACTGTTGATGAACATTTATAGAAATGCAGGTAGACTGGAAGATGTTGAAAAAGTTAGATTGATGATTATAGAAAGAGGATTGGATTCTTAAGCATGAAGTGCAGGGTTTGATCAGTCATTTGAGCCGCAAGATTATGAGATTGGCATTTGGCTGGCTGTAGAGATGCATGAATTGCCCTAGCCGCAAAGCAACATTCTTATTCAGTTCCAACAGAGTTTGCCGTGGCTTCCCATCCTAAATTCTTGTTATCGGTAAGGGATGGGGCATGTACTCATGGCTCTTTGGGGTTTTCTCGTGTCAACTCTATGCCTTGGTTCTGGTAGAAAAGAGTATCAGGAGGATTCATAACATCAAACGTCTGGGTATACCGAACTCAGGATTCTAGTAGTTGTATTATTATGCTTGTAAATGCAAACTCAACATTCCTTAGATATCAATTAAATCAGCAAGCTGCATTGACCACACCGTTAGCCTCTCCTCCTTTAGGAGTCCACTGTAAATTATAAACCCTCCTTCCGTGGGCTAGTGTAAGTTTTGAATCGAATTAGTCGAAATATGGTTCTAAATACCGATTGTTATAATACAAAAAAAAAAAAAAACCCTCCCCCTATGGGCTGCCCATCCTGGCCCAATATCAATAATATATAAATTGGGATAATTAAATAGGTAATAGGAAGAAATTGTGTTTTGAAAATCTTAAGAATTAGGGAACTATTGGCAAAGCTATTGCTAATTTTCAAGTTTAATTTTTTAATATAAAAAATTATCAATTTAAGGAGAAAAACTTAAATTTAGCCTCTGGCTGAATCAAACTTGCTAAGACTAGTTAAGGCTGGACATGTTGCCCCGTGGTATCTTCATCTCGGGGCTTTTATCCTCCGAACACTACATGAGTACAATAATAGAAAATGTTTGGTGATAGAAAATGTTTGGTGATCTATCTCAACCTCTTAAGGGTTCAAAGGGGTAAGAAAAACGGGGTAAGGGAAAAAGATGCAAACTTGGGTTTGCTTAGTTGATATACGCGAAACTAAACCAAACTCAACTCAAAAACGTCGTCAAAATTTTGGGACCTAACGAATGTTTTCAAAACATGAAACCCAGAAAAATCTCCACAAATGTCATGGTTTGATCAGTCACTCGAACCAAGTCTGACAGCCAGAAGATTAGGAAAGTTAAACTCGTGACTTCAATTAGATCTCTAGGGCTGGGAATCAACCTCTAACGTATAAATTCCAAAGAAATTGTAAATCGAAGCTTAAGGCGTGTAAGAGAACTATATAAGATATATATTGAATGTAAAAATTAATATTTATTTATAAGAGAAAATAATAATATTAACATATTTTGAACAGGATTTGACGGTTAATAATATACAAAATAGTAGGCAATAGTAATACATAGTGAAAAAATATTTTGAAATAGTAAAAAAAAAAAAAAGATGGAATAGAAATAGGATGAAGCGGAAGACTTTAAGTATTTCTAGGTAAGTGTGGTTGAATTTGAGTAAAACACCGTTTAACATATAAGTCATCATAAAATAATATATAAAAATCACAATCCGCGGGATCTTTTTAAATCCCAGTAAAAAAAAAAAAAAAAAAAAAAAAAAAAAAAAAAAAAAAACACTATTTTCCATAAAGAATGTGAGACAAAGTCCAGAGATACTGATGTTACTCCAATTAGACCAGGAAAGTTAAACTGGTGACTTCAATTAGATCTCTAGGGCTTGGAATCAATCTTCAGCAACACCCGTCATTTGGACTAATGGCAAAAGTCGAACCCCAATACCCTTCATGCGGGGACAGGACTTGAACCCTTCCTATTCACTAGTCAAAAGCTTTAAAATCCTATATAGTTTCTATTTCACTCAATGCTGATGGTTCAATTTTCGTAACAATCATGAATAGTCTAGACTTTAATCCTTTACAGAGTGATTCCGTGAAGACTTTGTCATCCCCACCCAGTTTCTAATGTGTTGTCAAAAAGGCTTTTGCTGCTTGCAAATCGTGAGTCGTTTTAAGTACTCAAAGAGAATTGACTAGCAAGCTTAGCCTAATCATGCAACCAATCATTCTAGCATACAACGGAATCGCACGTTTCCAAACATACGAAAGCTGCGAAATTTGATCTTAACTACCGTATCATATTCATAATAATCCAGGGATTTTGGACTGTGATCTCGTATAAAATTCTCAGGACAAATGAGTCAGAGAGAGAGACGTGTCTTTGCTAAGGACGTTTTGTTAATTAAAGGACATTATTTGGACTTACGGAGAGCTCCATGGGCAATGTTTCATTGGTGCGGCTTGTTTTGGCTTCAGGATTTATATCCTTGGGCCCTCAAATTCTGCCAATAATTTCCAGAAAATCATTCTTTCTAAATTTTCCAAGGGCGTTAATAGCTGTTGGGACACTGCCCCAAGTATTTGACCTCCCTCTCCGATTCAAAATCATTAAGAAAATGAGGGGAAAGAGGAACACATTCATTCACCCAAATCATCCCCCCAACTCATAAAAATAATATTTTAAAGTGAATAACAAAGATTATTAACCAATCATTTTGTATACATACAATATTTTTATTGCATCAGTTCTCAAAATTAATTTAAAACAAATTATTTATTTAAATAACACGATTTAAAAGTTCATCAACATAGATCATTTTTGTTCTTTTTGTTGGTTTGATTTTTTTTTGTAAACATACGGGCCATAAAAACATATACATCCACGAACGTTCAAATACATGATTTGAGAATACATTTAAACAGTAACTCTTTATCATTTGTGTGTCTTTGTAACAATGACATTGGTTTGATATTTCTTGTTTTAATATGTTTCCCGAAGTCACATCAAAATTTAATTTAATGCCTGTCACGCCATTTATTTCTTCAATTTAATCGAGACCCAGAGTCCTAAAAAATAATGAATCTAACAATGGTAAGGTTACATAACTTAGTTCAGAGCATAGGTGGGACAAAAACAAGAGCAGCTTTCCATATATTTAAGAGAACCATATGAGGATAAGAGGTAGTTTTCGACTTGGAGATTTCAAATGCCGACAACCCTCAACCCGTCCCGACTGAGGACAGCCCATTCTTTGTGACCAAATCATGTTTCCACGTTGACGAGTTGGAACGCTGAAAAGTCCTCCCACGTGAACTCACACCCTACAAACTTCTGCTCCACGTAGAAGCTCTGCATTAAGTTCAACAGTGGAACCACCGTATTTACGCCGCGGGCCATGACCGAAGACTTTGATGTCTCAAGTGCTGTTGGGTCTCGATTTTCACTATTTACCTTGGGATTTTTATCTAATGCTTTGAGTGTCCTCCAATGGACTATCAATCTACCGCACAGTGATACATGAATTTAAAAAAAAAAAAAACTTAATCGAGTGCTTTTTTTTTTTTTTTTTTAATTTTAATTAAAATATTAAAATAAATTAAAAAAGTCCAAAATGGATAGATAAAGAAGTCAATACAGGCTTTTATTTTAAATTTGTTTTAATATTTAATTAAAATTTGTAGAAAACCCCGGATTAGATTTTTTTTCTTTATTAATGACATTTCGGTATGTGGATAGAATATATACCCTTTATCTTATACTTGAATATTATTGATTATTCATGTTCTTGGTTCAAGTTAGGTTATTTATTGGAACTAAAATCAAACTCATAATATTTTCCACAACATTAACAAAAAAGAAAATGAGTAATTTTAAATTAATCAGAAATATATTTTAAATTAAATAAAAAATAAAGAAATATAGAGATGAATTATTAAGTAAAGTTCAAATATTTAATTTTTTTAACTTATTTGGTTTTTTAGAGTTAATTTGATATAACTTTGCGTGAGATATAGAAATTCCCCAAGAACTCAAAAATCTTGGGCTGCTTTGAAAAGGACGGGGAAAAGAGGGTCCCATTTGTGGGTTGTCAATGAAATTATTGAAATCTCTTTCACATCTCTCTCTCTCTCTCTCTCTCTCTCTCTCTCTCTCTCTCTCTCTCACACACACACACACACAACTCTCAATCATGTGGATTTATCGCCCACAACACACAATAACCCCACCACGCTCGTTTTCCACCCGAAAAGAAAAAAAATTATAAAATCATACTTAATTCAAGTAGTTACAAATTTGTATCTTATTAAAGACCGACATTGATGGACTCCACGTCCTAACACTGTTGAAGGTTTGAAAGCAGAAAAATAGTCGGACCCATATCTACATCACAGCCATCCAATATGTAGCTAACCACTGTTCAAGAAATTACAGGTTGGTGGCATTGTCGGAGGAAAGCGTCAAATCCCAAGTTTTTTTTTTTTTTTTTTAATTTTCATGTTACATCTCTTATAATTTCATATGGGTTGACACCCATAAAAATTGTAAATTATAAAATTTTATTTAATAATTAATAATTATTTTATTATTTTGACTTATAAATAATAATTATTTTTAAATGATAATTCGGGTTTATAAATCCCTAATATATCAACAGGATTGGATTTTATTTTTATTTTTATTTTTATTTTTGTTTTTGTTTTTGTTTTTATTTTTTTCCCGATGCAGACAAAATCTCCGGCAAAACAAAAATTTTCTTCGTATCATACGTCAATTACTCGCTTGATTGGCGCCCCAAAAAAATTGATTTCGGCCAAACATACCCCACCGTAACCGGCGCACGCGTGAACTGCCCAAACTACCCGTGGCACGTGTGAAAAGCCCTGAAGTCCCCAATCTCCTCTTTAAATTCTGAGACCACTTCACGAATACACTACCCTTTTGGTTTCTTTAGCCTTAAGCTAAATGACAATGGCAAAACTCTCGATTTCTTTAGTATTACTAGTGGTGGTCTCGATCTTGTCTTTGTGTTTCCCGGCGGAGTCTGCACCCGCCACTAAAACCACAGGTGCCACGAATTTCATAAAAGCCTCGTGCAAGGTCACCAGATATCCAGCACTTTGTGTCCAATCGCTCGCGGCCTACGGGACCACGATCCAACAAAGTAGGAAAGAGTTGGCACACACGGCGTTGGCCGTAAGCCTAGCCAGGGCTCAGTCCATGAAACAGTTTGTAACCAGACTGACAAAGTTCAAGGGGCTTAAGCACAGAGAGTATGAGGCCATCAAGGACTGTGCGGACGAAATTAGTGACACAATAGACCGGATTAGCAACTCGGTCCAGGAATTGAAGAGTATGGGTTCGGGCAGTGGCCAGGACTTTTCGTGGCACATGAGCAATGTGGAGACTTGGGTCAGCGCTGCATTGACCGACGAGAATACTTGTTTCGATGGGTTCGCAGGCCGGGCCATGGACGGGCGTATCAAGAACTCGGTTCGGGCTCGGGTTATTAATGTTGCCCAGGTCACTAGTAATGCACTTGCTTTGGTGAACCAGTTTGCCGCAAGGGACTGAAAGTGTATAAAGATAGGTAATAAAGTAGTAGTTCAGAAGTGAGTTTCAGTGGAAATTTTGAGGTCACAGTGGTCCGGTTTTGGTTTGTTTATGGCTGATGAAGGTGCTTTTGTCCGAGGTTTTCATGTCTTAGTTTTGGTGTGGTTTTGATCGTAATGTAAATGTACGATGTATAAGAACGGTCTATTGTAATTATAAATGCAGGAATATGAAAAGTTTCTGTCTTTCCGGCCGGTCGCTCTGCAGTCAAAGCGAGTCATATCTAAGTCTCAGGCCGGATTGGAAAATTACACATCCTATACTAGTGATCTATCTCCGCTGTCCTTTTCTCCTCTCTATTTTCAATTTTAATTGGTAATTGGCTTTAAACATGCGGGCACCAAATAATTACATAAGAGTACGATTTTGTTTAATGGTCAAGGTGAAGATTTTTCTTTTATTAAATCCTTAAAAAAGAAAAAACGAGTGATAGATTGAATCTTGGGAATGGAAAGCTCTCCTCATAAACAAACTCACAATTTTTCCACCACACCACTATGTCGGTGATTCTGGGCCTCTTTGAGAAGCCCATATTCTCTTTTTCGTTTTTCCTAAATTATTTTATTTTATTTCCTTAAAATGTGTGACTATGCACATTTATCTAAAATCACACATTTTAATTAGTTTAATACAAAGCGAGATGAAAGTTTTCTTTAGAGTGACCAAAAAGATAAAGGAAAATGCATATTTTAGTCTCTTATATAATTACAAATATAGCCCTGAGTAGGATTTAGTGCCGAACTTGGTAAATACACCGGAAAGAGATGGGATGCCTGACCTAAGCATTTTGGTTACACATAAAGCGCTAAGGTGCAGCTGGGCCTTTGGTAAAGTTTTAATATTCTGTTCCATTAAAAAATTCCTAAGGATAAATGTTGATTTGCCGTCTAAAAGAAAGTCGGTGGAGCTAGACCCAATCACGGGACAGTTTAGCAAGCAGGGCTTTGGTAAAAGATGTGGTAGGACTCAATCTAGCCCTTTAGGTTTGAAGTAACGAGATTAAATTATCATGTGACAAATCTAAATTAATATATTTTAATATTTAATTTATTTAATTAGAAAACAATTATTATATAAAATTTGATTTAACTTTTTTACGATACTTGTAAGTTTAAGTCAATCAATGAAAAAATCAATACCGTAGAATATAGTGTTAATATTGTAATCAAATCTTAGATTCGAGATTTAAAAATAAATAAATACATTATAAGATCTGTTCTCTAACTAAAGTTTTTATTGGATTAGTTACATTAGATTAGTTACAGTATGATTTTGAATAACGATAATAAAAAAAGTTTAAGGTCCAAACAAAAATTTGTTGCGTAATCTTTTTTAATTCATGTAAAAAAGGAATGAATAAGTGCATCCTCCGTTAAAGAAAGAAAATTATAAAAAAAAATGGTGAAAGTGCCTTGGAGTGGGAGGGGATGGAGAAGGCAATTAGCAGACAAGGAGGACCCCCTATGCCGTCATCATCTTCCGTTTTTCAAGGGCAGACTTTTGTCGTGCCAGGATGAGGTGCTGGCTGCCGGTGTGATCACGTGACTCGGTGACCCCCCAGTATTTTCAAATTTGCGGAAAGCAAAATTATTTAAAGATTGAGTAACTCAAAATGGGGACAGTACGGACATCACATGGGTTTGGTTAACCTTTTTCCCCTTCTTTGGACTGGATTCTGAATTGTGGGCCCATTCACAGCCCATTACACACCTATGTGGGCCCCATCTTCCGTTCACAAAATTCAAAAGCCGTGTCCTTGTCAACTTCCCATCAGAAGCAGGAACCAAACCACACTTTCTCTTCGTTCAATTTTTAACTAATCATATACTAAGTTACAAATAATAATAAAATAGGAAAAATTAATTTAAAAATTAATTGTCCCAGCAAAAGGGTAATTTTCTTATTTAAAAAATTCGTTAGTATATGAATAAAAATAAGTTATAATCTGCAGTACTTGAATTTTGACAGCTCAACTATGAAATTTATTTTCTATTTATTAATTTTATGTGGGCAAGAACATTTAGACAAAGCTCAATCTGAGCCACAGAAAAAAAAATCAATTTAAATGTGGAAATATCGAAGACAAACGTTTGTATCCCCGCATGCTATTGTAATTCGGGCCTCGTTTGTGTTATTTCTCTAATTAGTTCGATATAGGACGACCCAAGGTTTGAGATCACGTGGGGCTGTGTCTTGCGGATTTTTTTTTAATTCATAGGAAAATTTGAATTTGAACCTATTACAAAGATAAAAAAATTAATATCATTTGAATTGAAACTTATCGACATGTTTTATAGATTTTGACTTTCAATAATAAAACTTATTGTATAATGGCAATTTTTATGCTTATTTATCAAGAAATTTAAATTTTTTTGATATTTTATTAATTTTTATGTTAATTAAAAATTATAAATAAAATCAAATAAATAAAAAAATGTTTTTTGGTAAGATCGGAGGAGAATAATACTAGAACTACCATTTTGATTAGGGGAATGACTTTTCTAATATCTATTTTTCTATTCACAAAACTCGAATTTAAAAGTTTAATCAAGTAGTATTTTATTACTAAACTCACAAAACATTAGTATTTATTATACTAATTGCATTGCTACAGCAATCTTGGACATGCTACTAAATAGCAAAACCAATAAATAAATAAATAATCAATAAACAGTTGGTTTAATAGAATATGACATTAGATCTCTTAATCAAGTTTTTGACTTCGACCTGTGACTTGGATATAGAAAAAATTATATTGAGAGGGTAACCCCTTTAAATTGATCACTGTAAATCCCGAACTAGATTAGTAAGAGTATGATTCTGGATATCAGTTGGTATAGTACCAAAAAAAAATAAATACCGGTTGGTCACTGTCTAATATCCAAGATTTCGTCCTAATTAATTTGGATGAATCCGTTGTCAGACTCACTTTCGGGGGATCTCCTAATATGGTTTCTTTTATTCTCATATTGAATTGAATTTGTGTATAATTAAAGAATCTGAGTACCTTTCCCACTTAGCCAACCAAATATCGGTGGAGCCCAAGCTCTTCAAGAGAAACTAATCAACAAGCATGATAGGGTATACTTGAGCCAGGGTATTCACCAAAAAAAAAAAAAAAAAAAATACTTGAGAGGGTATTCACCAAAAAAAAAAAAAAAAAAATACTTGAGCCAGAGCCCAAGCGCAAGACCAAAGTCAGAATCGAAAAGGCATGATATTGTCAAGTTAGCTCCCCTTCCCTGTACCCAAAAAAATTGTCAAGTTAGCCCAAACGTGAGCGCAAGAAAAAGTATAGTTGTACGCAGGGATGGCAATATCTGCTCTCTCCGGTCTGGATCCAGAAATATTTCAGGTCACAAAAGCATAATTGTGCCCATGCGATTACTGCGATAGATCTGGATTTAACCTGGTTTTAAACATAAAAATTATTTTTATTTAATTAATTAACAAATAAAAACAACATATAAATTAATTTCAACTATTATATTAAGCACATTAAATAAAATGTCAAATAGAAATTCAATACAATACCAAATACTAAAACTCTATTAAACACATAATATAACATTTCAAATATAAATCCAACACCTTAGTTATTTAAAAAATTTGTGAATAAGATGAGGTATTTTTTATGAGTGAGTGTTACAAAAATTGAGAGTAATTATTATATTTACTCTGAGCTCATCTCTCGCACATATCCTGCTCAGGATTTACCTGGTCACTGTCGAGTATTACCCAACCTAATTTCCTGTTTAGAATTTACAGGATCAATGTCATCTGTTTCCTGATCCAACTTACTGGGTATCGGCTGGTTTATCGGTTAGAACTCGGACGAGTCCAAATAAATTGCCATTACTGCTTATACGGTACATGCTCATACAATCCATATCTAAAGACTTGCAGCTTTAATTTAATATATGTCATTTCTGATGAGTATATATATTATTTGGGGTCGATTTAAAGTTTTTTTTTTTATTATTGATATTTAAAATTATATTATGATTAATTTGATTTAAGTGTTTATAGGACTTTATTTAAAGAACGGTTTTTCTAATTTATTTTTTTAATTTTTTAATTTTAAATTTTAAATTTGATTAAAAATTTTAATATTTTATTTTACTCCGACTATTCGTTAATATTTAAAGTTGCTTTTTGCGACAATCCAGGCGATGGAGTAGTCTAGCCTCTATTACAAACAGTTAAGTGGGGCAGACCGGAGAACATGATGAGATGAGGCCAAATTCTAGCCTAATTATAAGGCATGTGACTGTGACACCAATGTGAAACAAGGGACGGACTGAGGTTATTATCACTATTGGAATTTGGTTGATTCCCATTATAATGCTTAAATAGTGGCCATCCAATTCCAATCAGGTCACGTAGCAAAGTCAAGTCTATGGTTTGCTTTCAGCATTTTAAGTCACTTAAGTTTGTACGCTCAACTTTCACTTTTTTTTTTTTTTAATAATTATTCTGGGGATGTAGAGAGGGAAAAAAAGGATCACTAGCATTCTAGCGGCATTTATTAATTCTTAAATTTTATTTTCACTATTTAACTTGTTTTCATTATATGATAATTATATATAAACTTGTTTACATCGATTAATCTATTGTTATTTTTCAATTTTCACTCATTTCATGAACAAAATCATTACAATATTTAGCCCCACATTATAAATGAAACTCGAGACTTATGTAAAGTAGACCGAATGAAAAGGGAAAAAATGCAAATTTTTTGCTTCGACTCCTAATTTTAGAAATGAAGAGATTACCAGTTTCTTGTCAAAAGAAAAATTAAAAAAAAAAAATCAATACTTATCGAATGCGTAATTCAAGGTTTTATAATTCCTTGTAAATAAAACTTTTCATTGATATATCTTCAATTCCATAGGTTACACATGAAGAGCAATCCATTCCAAACTACAAATTTTTGAGAGACCCCATTAAGTCCCAGAAAGAGGAAAAAGAGGCAAAATTGAAGATTCTATATTTTCGGAGGATTGAAAACATCAATAATTATTAAAATAGTTATTAACAATTGACAAAGCATTGCTAGTAAGCATAGCAAGATTCAAAACACTCTTCTTGACACTGTTCTTCAAAGAAGTACTAATATGCTTGTCACTTACCCCATCATTGCATGTATCATCATTTGTAAGGGCCGCACTCACCCAAGTTTGAACATTAGCAATTTGGAACCTCATGTTTGATCTATTTAGCTTCTTCAATGCCTTGAGAGAGTCCTTGAGTTCCCCGATACCATCCCCAAGTTGGCTAAGGCAATCTCTAAGCGTTGCAGACTCAAAGTTACTCATTCCGGGTTTATGCAACACTTTTGAGATCAGTGAAGATGTGTTTTGGGCAGCAGAAATCGACACGGTGAGAGCTGCAGTGGCGAGATTGGTTGGATTGGCTTTGATTGTGGGGGCATAGGAGGAGAGAGAGCGCATGCATTGTTCTGGGTATGTGACAGACTTGCAAGCATTTGTTATGAACGTTGTTGTTTTGGTTTTGGTTGTTTTGGCAGCTAATGTTGTTTGCCAGTTTGAGATTAGGAGAATTGTAAAGAGGAGGCATGTGAGAACATGGCATGAAAATGGTTGTCTTTCCATCTCTCTCTCTCTCTCTCTCGCTCTCTCTCTGGGAGTTGTGGGTTTGATAGGCTTGGGAGATTGGAATTAATATATATATATATATGCCAGGTGAAGGAAGTTTGTCGATCAGTGACCAATAAATTAATATTGGAAGCAAATGGATTCAATACAATTGTATGTATTCTTCCCACTTTGTTAAAAGCATCGAGTCTAAGTCTCGTTGTTTGAACGCAACTCACCATGTAGTCGTCCAGATCACATAGACTCACTTCCAAACGAGCAAGTTAATGCCTCTGTTCCCATTTTTGCACATGACAGCGCGTGCATTACAACTCTTCTCGTTGCCGCTCTTAATAACTCGAACTTGGAGGTCAGCAAACCGGTGGTGTTTATGGCTTTCAAATAAATTTAATTATTTATTAATAATTCATAAGTTTGTTAAAAATTCTTTCATTTTTTATTTAATTATACAATTTAAATATAAAAATAATTAAAAAAAAAACTTGTAAATAAACAAGTCACAAATTGAACTCGAGTTTTCAATCTTTATTTATGAATGCTAAGATCTGTGGCTTTGCACTATAAAATAATTTAATCAAAACTTTTGACTCAAATAATTATCCGAATAATTAAAAAATAGACCCAAAAAAATCAAATGAAATATTTAAAAAAGGCTGAATATGAGAAAACAACGGTTATAAGTGGAATTCAACGAGCGTCTATCATGATTACATTTAAACTAAAGTTTTTCCTTTTTCCTTTTTTTTTTTCCCTAGATGCTTAAAAAGCTATTTGAAAAAAAATGAAATTAGATTTCAGTTTTTCTATATGAAAAAGCATTAATATAATATTAATATTAGGTTTTTTAATAAAAATTTTGACTTTCGGTAGTAAAATTTTTATTTCCTAAACAATTACTTTATTTAAAAAATTTTTTATAAGTAAGATAAAACAGAATAGAGTTCGAGACTTTGTAAACATGTCCGAGGTTGTATCAAGTGGTGAAATATTTCTAGATCAAAGAAAGTCCGAAAGGATTTCAACATTGAACTTGATATTCAATTAGAAAAAAATAAAGGAGAAAATGAAATATGATTCATTTCAGGGTCATAGAGAACATACAGAATGGGAGGACCCATTATTTGCTTATTGCTTTTCTCACGCGGGTTTGGGAAATAAAAGGGCAGCAAAATGGGATCCAACGTAAATTAATGTGTCAGACCGACACATGGGTTTCAAATTCAAGTTATAAAAATAAAAGAATAAAATTTAAGAAAGTCAATTTTTTAATGGATTTCACAATACTTAAACTGGATTTGTCATGCAAAACTTGAATATCAGTCGATGAAAACTAAAAAAAAAAAATTATAAATTAATGTGTAAGTTAGCCACTGCACTTTGCCTAATACAAAAAAAAGTTTAACGCAAATCTAATAGTTCATTTATAGTTTTTTTTCTTGGAAACAAATGTTCATTAAATGAAATTATTATATAAAGATATCTTAAAATATTATAGTTTTCTTTTTATCATTTCGATAGATATTTATGTGATTTGTGGTTATTGTATCAACACTTTATTATAAAAATCTTGAAATACAAATCTGAATTTTTCTAGCGAATGCAAAAATAATTAAAATAAAAAATCCTACAAACTTTTTCCAATCAAAACTTGATATGCTTGTGCAGCCAAATAGCCCAAGGGAGTATGAAAAAACATAAATATTTTCCGAAACAAAAAAATAAAATAAAATAAAAGGAGCGCGTGAACATCAACGATTAACTAACTTTCAACACCGGGAGACACGAGCAGGAAGCAACAGAGGAGAGAGGACAGATAAGAGGTCTACGACAAGCCATGTGGCCATGTGGTAATCCTACAACGTCGGGACACGTGTCAACCTCCACGATCAGATTTCACTAGTACGCGTGCCGCGAATTTTTGCGAAACCATTGCCGCACTTCATGGACTCCAGCATTCTGCGCAAGCTTAGATCTTCCACGCACAAAAAATATTAATCTCGGCAATGCTACGAACACTGGTTTTGTATCTTGATTGATCCTATTGCTAAATAAATAAAATAAAATATTAAAATTTGTCTAATAAAAAGTTGCCACATATAATTCTCAAGCAAAATTATGGTCATTAACACGTTTCTTTTTATTCCTCTAGGAAATACTTTCCATATTTCTTTGGCAGATCTTTGAATATGGGAAGGTTAACTCTTCAATCACATTTAAAGGTTTTTTGTTTTGTTTTGTTTTGAACCTTTGACGCTAAAATGAGAATTTCATATTAAAGATAAATGCATTTAAAAAATTTAATATTTAAAATAAAAAGTAAAAGTAATAAAAATCAGAATGTATTAAATGAGAATTTCGTATGAAAGATAAATGCATTCCAAAAATTTTAATATTTAAAATAAAAAAAGTACAAGTAATAAAAATCAGAATGTATTGAAATTTAACAATGGATGGAAAAGATTACAACTTCTCATGTTACCAAAGCTAAACTTCAGCCTCGAATGGTAAATTAAATATAATAATGAAAACCCTACACTATAATATCCCATGCATCATGTAATCGAGATGAGTTGAGTATTCAAATTTAAATTGAAAAGAATACAAGCCAATGATTGAATACCATGCTATGCTTATACTAAAGTATGCCTACTTGAACTCCTGCACCTAAAGATAGTGTAAAGATAATTTTCTTTGTCAAACGTTTGTGATGTTGAGGGGTATGTTATGTAGATGCAGACCTCCTCTCCTCTCCTATCCTAGGCTCTGGAAGTTGCATTATTGCCGTCCGAGCATTCTTTGCGGCCGCATGATATTAACTTCGCATTATCCCATAATTTTTAATAATTGTTTCGTACTCAATAATCCCTCTATATAATCTTCAATAATGGGTGTTAAGTTCATTGACTTCCATGTATCATCAATAATCACATGATAATGTATAAAACAAATGATGATCGTCGTTCGAAGTTCGCAGCCACCTTTTCTCTGAATATAGTTAAATTATATACCATTAGTTTTAAATGTAAGAAGACTATATATAATTTGTAGCACTATAAAATAATGCGAATTTAATTTATTTTTTTAAGTTGTTGGATCAACAAAATTTAGTACGGAATCTCCCCTATCATGTTCAGACATTGTCAAGTTACCCACCTTTGAAAGATCTTGAAATTTAGTTTCTAAAAAAAAAAAAAAATGATGTGCAATTTAGAATTTTATGGAAAGAGTTATGATTGATTTATTTTAAAATTTCGGGCAATAAAGATCCGGTTAGCAACCTATTTTCATATATATTCAAATTACAAACCTTTAGTAATTTCTAGTATAAAAAGAAATGTATGTAATTAGGATTTCTTTATAAACAAAAAGTTATGAATAAATTATGTTATACGTGCAAATTACTGAATCAACGTGGGTTAACTCAACTGGATGTGAGACTAAGTATTTTTAAGTATGATTGAGATTTAATTTCCACCGGAAGTATTGGTCCCTTATGTATATGGAGTGTTTCCTGGGAGACCAGCCCCTCAAAATAAGCCACTGCAGCGGTCGATTTAAATTAATCGGGGTGAAACCCCAGATATCAGAGGTACCCAAGATATGGTATAAAAAAAAATATGTGCAAACTAATGCTTTTGCATTTTTATTTTCCTTTCTGTAAAGGCTCTCTCTCTCTCTCTCTCTTTAAACCTTGATTCGGTGAGTTAAAAATAAATTTGGAAAAATTAGAAATAACTATATTCCGATGACTGAATTATTCCGAAGACAAACAAAATCATTCGATGTTTCGCATAACAATTCCGTGCAACAGCCTTCCATCTGAAGCTTCAAATTCCTACATTCTTGTTCTTGGTGTTAAATCAATTTAACCTTTTGACTTGCGCACTCTTGGTATTAAAATTTACACAGGTACCGCAAAGTTTTAAAATAAAATTTAACAAAAAATAAAAATTTTTAAAAAGAGATTTTTCCCAAAAAAAAAGAAATACGAGAGAACAGTCGTGGATGATTATGGAGAAGTTAGATTTAAAAAAAAAAAAAAAATTGTTTGTTTTTATTTTAGATTTTTAAATCTCTATTTTTTTTTTTATTTTTTAACAAAATTAAGATTTTATGATTAAGCATTATGAAAGCAAAATGCTAGGATCACAAAAGAAGACTAGACCGACGTGTAATTGATCCAATAGCCGAATAATGGTTTTTTTAAATAAAATTTTATATTTGAGTATTATGTATGGAGAAAATAAATGTCAGATAAATTTTACCCTTTAAACTAAATTAAGTTGTATTTAATAAGATCACTCTAGATATTGATAATTTATAAAATAGAAAGACTTGATAGAGGAAATCCACCTCCACTTCTAGTGGGTGTTAATCCAACAAAAATAAATTTTCCTACTTCAAATAATATGAGTATAAAGTGAGTAGAGTTTTTTTTTTTTTTTTGGTGGAAATAAAGTGAGTAGAGTTGTTTCTACAAGAAATGATCGATTCTTTTAACAAAAACTAAGAATTAAAAAAAATATGGAGGTTTTCGATTTAACTAAACTAATAAATTATCCTAATGAAAGAAACAATTGGCTCAGAGTAAGTAACCAAACAACTTGAAATTAAAAAAAAAAATTCAATGGTGAATCAGTTTTTATCAAAAGAATTATTTCCTCCTTGACTTCATGTAATCGATTATTGATCCATCTAAAAATTTTAACAAATCATAAATAAATTGATCATAATTATACAACAAATATCGAATAACCAATCTTTCCTTACTTTATCGATAATTAAGAGAAACTTTTTAATTATTTCCTTATTCGAAAGATAACCCTAAACAACCTGTTAGGATTTAAAATTTCGATATTATTAAAATTTAGAGAGATTTAATTTTAATTAACAAACACATAATGGGTTTATTTAAATTAAATTATTTAATTCCATGATATAGATTAAACTATTAATAAAATCTTATATTTATGTTATTCACCATTATATTCAAACAAACAAATAATTACGAATTTACCGTTTTAATCGATCATAAATTATTCTATAACTATTAAATATATGTCCTATCAACTTTCTATCTTAGTTTATGACTCGATCACCTTTCGGAGAAAAAAAAAAAAAAAACACAGCCTAGAAACTCTTAAATGCGAATGAGAAATCTTAATATTGTTTCAATTTTGTATGTTGCTGTCATTTCCTTAAATATCTCATGCCTTGGGAGTTAGGAGTTATATGTGTAATTCAAGTTCTTCCAAAAAGTCTGAAAGTGTTTGTTTTAAGTTATAATGCCTTGTTCCTTTATCTATCTTCACTAACTTGAAAGAAAAACATGCAATCAGATTAAAAGTATGTTTTTCTATGGACTAAGTCCTTATAAATCTGCAATCTGGCCGCAGATCAAGCGTCAAGGCAAAGTTATCGAGGAAAACCGTCAAAATGCAGAATTCAGTTTGGCTGAATAATGTTTGGAAACGTCAACTTCTCTTAATTTATATTAATTTTTCTGATTTATCTTATTTTATTTATGTAATATTTTAATTAAAATATTTGAAATAAAATATAATATTTTGAAAATAAAAGTTAAATTGTACTATAAAAAAACTAAAATTATTATTATATTGATAATTTATTATATTAAAAAACTAATTTAATCACAGAAGAATGTAAATAGAAATTTTACAAAATGAGCATAGTAAATGAACCCATTGTTTTTTTATTTAAAAATCCAATTAATCTTGTTCAAAAAATTATGAGAATTAATTTAGAGATTGACTTTTTAAGCGTTTATCTTTTTATTTTCAAGATTTAAATTTAAGATTTTAATTAAAAAAATTTAATATAATACAATTAAATCCACGTATCATTGATCCAATGGACTTATTTAGTGGTTGCCAAGGCAAAGTCGATCACGTAAACTTGGGTCTCAGGCACGTGCGCTCTAGCCCATGGTCGACCGAATCCATAGGGCTGTTCGGGCCAGGTTAGCTATGGCCCATGAACCTGGATTGGACGAAAGGAACGTCCTGATTGTCATTTTGCTAATATTATTATTATTATTTTTGGGTGAAAATTTTGCTAATCTTATCGTGACCGTCGCTTGTAGATACAAATTAGTTGGAACGGGTGAAATTGGACGGGCCTGCGAGCGTGGAAACAGAATCACATGGCTTTCCTGGAAACAACTCTGGTCCAGCCGATGTCTATCTGGTTTCTTGGCCTGTATGGGATTTATTTTAAGTATCAGACAAATCCTTGACTCCCTCCTCAGTACTCATTCCTCGTCCTCACCTTGGGCCTTTTGTTTTACATGCTCATTTTGCTACTATACATATCTACCGACCTTTCAATACATAAATATATCATATATATATATATATATATATATATATATATATGCATATATGTATTCATGGTTATATCAGGAATAGTTATGGCTGTCTCTAATTAACACAAATTATTAATGCAAATTATTTTAATCAATTAGCCTTCGGTCCTGGTTGCCTGCTATCAAACCCCATTTTCCATCTCTTACAAATATCATTTCCGGGAACAAAATGCCAAATATATTCTCCTTTGATCATGCCTTTTTTCTTTTTTTTTTTGAAAGAAACAAGCCGATATACCAAAAACAAAAGTAGCCTTGTGTCAAGGTTTAACTCGTGATTAGTATTTTATAAATTTTAAACTCACGACGTTCTATACCGGAATCTTTCGTAATGGAAAAAAGGAAAAATATAAAATATAAAAAAAATAAATAAATAAAAGAAGGAAGTTCGTTTGCTACGCATTGCTATGGGATGTTGGAAATATATTGACTTCCCAATGAAGAAAGGGAAGCTTTGAAGAATTTATTATATTTATTTAGAGGTTTATGTGCCACTGCTTAATTACCATATAGCATATGGCCTTGCTAATCAACTCAATCCATTTGTACAAATTAGAGATTAGGTAGCAGAGAGAGAAATTATGGTGAATAGACTGAAGCTGTGGAGAGCCTATTAATGAGAGCTAAAGCATTGCTAGTCAGTTGTGCAACATTCACCACGCACTTCCTAATCTTACTCTTAATCTTCACATCCATAGCCTTTGCATCAAAACCCTCCATGCAAGTGTTCTCATTTGTCAGTGCAGCACTTACCCAAGTCAAAATGTTGCTCATTTTCATCTGAAAATCAGGACCTTCCAAGTCCTTCATCTCCACCAAGGACTGTTGAAGCTCATCAACAGAGTCACCAATAGTCTCCACACAATCACTTATTACACTTGCCTCTCTAGGATCCAAATTGTGAGTCCTAGACAAATTTAGGACTGTCTTTGAAGTTGAACGAGCGCCTTTTAGGCTCACGTTGAGTGCAACATTAGCCAGTGCAGTGGAGCTTGAGTTGACGGAGTTGGCATATGAAGAGAGCGTCTTGAAGCATAACGCTGGATAGAGAGTTTCTTTACATGAAGCTTTGATGAAGTCTGTGTTGGGACCTGAAACGACTTCATGTTGTACAACTGAAGAGGTTCTGATCGAAAAGAAGAGAAATATTGTCAGCACATAGAAAGAAATTAATTCCCTTGTTGTGCATATGAAAGACATTGCCATGTTAGGCTGTTCTGGCGATGTGGGAATGGTTGGTTCAAAAAATGGTGGGTGAAGGTAGGAGCAGTAGTGTCCTATAGCAATTATATGTGAACCCCCCGGGGAGAGGGGGGGGGGGGTTTATTTATAATGGCTCCAAAGTTTGAAGCTCTGAAGGTACAATTGCTTGATAACATTGTCATTGTTGCTATTAACACAGATTTGGTTTAATAGAAATAATACTAAATCGCTTAAAGAAAATTTAAATTCAAATATTAAAAATAAAAAAAATTATATTATGAGAACTCTCTCTTAAAAAATGTTTAACAATAATTTGAGTCGAATTAATCAGATTATAATTTCAGATATCACTTGATCAAGTAGAAAACAAAAAATTGTTATTGCTGCCTAGCTTGCAAACTAGGAAACCGGTTTTTGAGGAGATTTTGTCCTCAATTGTGCCGGTGCGCTCGCTCAAAGCAAAGCCACACACACCATTTAAAAAGAAGAAGAAAAAAAAAAAATTCAGAATCAAATATCTATGATATTTGTAATTGATAAATAAATTTAAGTGATTTTCTGTCAGAAGAAAGTTATTCCTAATTGAATAGTTAAAATTAATTTTTCTATTTTTACATGTCTTGGTACATAATTTTTCTTAAAAAGGACTAGCATAGCTATGATAATTGGCATGTGTTGAGATTGATAGGGTGCCCTTTGGATGGTTTTCTTATTCCTTCTTCGGATTTTGGAAGAAAGGCATGGTGATGTCACTGATAGAGAAACATAACAATATCAGTGAAACGTTCCTCTCTCTCTCTCTCTCTTTAATTTTTTATTTTTTATTTTTAAAATTGATGCTCATAACCACCACAAAAGGAACATCCTTATCTTTCTCATATTTTTTTTTCTTTTTTGAATTTATTTATGGTTTTCTTGGTGATGTGAATCACGCAATGTAATGACCCATTCCCTTACACAAGCATAAGTTGATGCCCGTGTCTAATAGTACAAAGGCCCTCCATAAAACTAATCACATATTTCAAGCACCCACATCCATACCATTGAGTAAGCAAACAATGCCATCAAACATGACCACAATGCCTTTACCACTCATTCGTTCGCTTTCTTCCATATTTTTGGGGTATTCAAGTTCAAGCCACTGACCCCATTTTTCTTTAAGAGTGACGTGTTAAACAAATCCAATCTATTTTATAGAAAAAAATTATATATATATTTTTTTTGATTTGTCTTTATTTTGAATTATTCTACTAATGTTATTTTTCAACTAAATAAAAATTTGTAAAAAAAGAGAGAAAAGTCTTTTTTTTTTTTAGCAAAATCAAATCTTTTCAACGAAAAGAACTAAAATTATAATAATATTATAATTTCAACTTTTTCGAACATGTTATAATTACAAATATCAATATCTATAAATTTATAAACTAAATGTAAAAACCTATCGGAGTAAGTTTTCTTTCCCTCAAATTCGCTCCTTGGAAGAAGCTAATCGGATTGAGATACATTAGGTTATATCTGGTACATGAATATGAACTTTTTAATGGCAAATTATTTGAAATCTTGACACATTTATTTTTATTTTTTTGGGTTGGCGTTGATTAAATTCAATTCGAATGGAATTAGATTCTTAAGGGTAAAATTCTTTTAGTATATTTTTTTATATATAAAATTTAAATTTAAGATATTATTTAAGAGATATAAAAATCAAATGATTGAACTAATTGCGTGTTCATATTTTTGAGCAGGAATATTGATAAAAGTGGGTAGCCAGCCAAATATCATTATCATGAAGGCCATGTCGGAGGTTCAAGAAAAGGAAGACAAATCTATCACGAAAGATAACAATTTCATAGGCCACCCAAGCCCATAACAACTTTTCCTGGGCTCAAGCACCCCAAATTAGAATAATTGGTGGGCCCAATAGAACAGTATTAGGGTCTCACCTGTTACCGTGATAGATACGTGAAGACGATCTAATAATCATAATTTTTTTTCACCTAATTTGATAATTTTAGATTTAAAAAAAAAAAAATCAAACATCAAGAATCGTTTGTCCTTCGTCGACCATGCAAGTGGCTCCAAGTCGTGCGAAGTAGCAGCAACTGGTGCAGTGTAAGCCTAATTTATGTGGCTAAGAACTCGGGTTCCAAGAACCTAGATCGGGTCAGGATAACCTCGCCCATCTACTTCCCAAATTTTGACGTGGCAAGATAGAGAACAGATCAAATTGATCAAACCTAATTAGAGGTGTTGATGAAGAAGTTTCATTTTTTTTTAATAAAAATGCAATTATTATTATATTGGGTAAATTAGATACAATGATATAAATAAATATTAAAAATTTATATTTCTGATGCGAAAAAAATATATATATGAAAATGTAAAATATAATATGTATTTTGATTTAAAATCTGAAAGGGTAGAAAGTATTATTCTTAAAGAGATAAATATCATTCGAGTTTATAGTTTTAAAAATTATATACATATTTTAAAAAAAAAAAAAGAAAAAAAATTCAGGAGAGCAATTGCCCCCCCTCTCATCGTTAAATAATGGCAAGTTATAATGCATGATAACACTTCTAGCCAACTAATATCTTGCAGCCGAAAAGGGCACGACATACGGGATAAGTCCCACCTTAGGTATAAGTAATCTCGTAGGTTATATAGAATGCCCAGGGTCAGGACCAAGGTCTCGCTCTACTTCCCTTGTGCTTGAGTTCAGGATCAGAGACAGCACCTAAAATAGCCAACCGAGCAAAGTGAGTGCACCAATTCGAGATCTAAGGTTTTGGTTGTCTCCGAAAATATAGTTTAATGGTTACAATCTCATTTCTTAATCACATTATTCGAGATTTAAATATAAAGAAAAAAAAAAGATTTTGGATGTCCCCACTCCCAAGTCCCACGCATGTTCATGGGCTTCTTTAGTCATTTTTTGTGCCTTTAGAGTCAAGAGCAAAGTTTGTCGAATTTAAATTTCAATATAATTAAAAAAGGGTCAATAATAAAGGTAAGGAATATTCGTTTAAAATTAAAAAAAATTCAATATTTTAAAACTATTTTTTACATTTTTGATAATTTATTTGATGTTTAGTTTTGATTTTGAGTAAAATTAAATTTTAATTTGATTTATTTGAGTGATTATCGGTTTTAATAATTTTTATTTTGATGAATTATTTAAAAAATATATATTTTTAATAATTTTTATTTATATAAATATTAATATAATATTATAATTAAAAGTTAAAAAAATATTATAACTAAAAAAGTTGTAAAAGAGAACCAAAAAAAAAAAAAAAAAAAAAGTCGGAAGTCAGGTGACCTATTTTTGGGCCCGTCCAATAATTTTGTGGGGTGCCACCACGTGGGCACTGGCACCCCTAGATTTTTTGGCAAACATATCTTCCTAGATATTTTCAGGCCAAATTGATTAGGATTATTTATATTTTATTTGCCGTATTATTGACAAAAAACTTGGAAGCCGCCCTCGATCAACCTAGATGATGAAAAAAATGTACGAGATGTGGAAAATATATGGTCTCCATATCTTTTCTCCAAAATCTCTCTCTCTCTCTCTCTCTCTCTCTCTCTCTCTCTCTCTCTACTCGATTGATCAACCCATTCAAGTTCAACAACCTACATTCTCTTTCACCAGTTTCTGATGGAATCAAGCATTTGATGAACTGGGGACCAAGTAACCCAATAAATAATCACAGATACAGAGGGAAATATATGCAAAATTGATACATAGCGGGCCTAATAAAAGCAAATCCAACCAGAAACCCTGGACAATATAATTCACTCGAGAGAAAACGTTTTCAATAATAGTAATAAATTGAAGAGAGACGAATAGGCATCCAATAACCATCAATATTCTTTCATTCATGACTCAATACGCACAAGTTCCCTTAATATTAATATCTATCAGAGAATTTCTAAACAATATTTCTTATTTGAAATATTTTTTTCGAAATCTACTCTTCAAATTTTTATGAATATATATATTTTTATAATTTTCATGATTTATTTTTTGATATTATACCGATCGATATCCAGAATTATATTCTGATTAATCCGATTTGAAAATTATAGTTACTCATTAAGGAGATTACCCCTCCTAACGTAGTTTTTTTCTTGTCCAAGTTATAAATCAAATTCTAAAACTTGATTAAAAGATTTAGTACCATATCTCATTAACTAACTGCAAGCACGTTTGTTTTCGTGATTTTTATATAGTAATAATAAAAAAAAAAAATAATAGTAATACAGAAAGTTAAAAATGAATAGGTAAACCCGGCCCAACCAGAAATTTTTTGAGAAACGGGTTGAGGTGAGATTAGAATTCCTGATTCAAATAAAATATAATAATTAAAAGTATCAAGATGTAAAGTAAGAAATTTTGGTACAATTAACACTTTCTCCCGACTTAAAATCAATAAGGATTGAATGAAATGACACCTTCTCTCGACTTAAAATCAATAAGGGTTGAATTCAATTCTCACTGAAGAGACTTTTTATACCAATTTCTTTCTCTTTTTCTGGTCTTTTGTTAGGTCAATTAACCTCTTTTGGAACTAATACCTTGTTGCTCCATTGAATTCTTTTAATCTAGTTTTTGATTTTAAATCATGAAAATAATAAAAAATAGATATCGAAAAAAATCATTCCTGAATAAATTTAACAGTTAACTCAAATTGAATTAATCAAAATCAATAAATTAATTATTGAATATTGATTGATCAAATACAATATATATATATATATATTTATAGAGACATCCCCCTCTTTTTTTTGGGTTGTAAGACATCCCTTTTTTGTTGAAAAAAAAAATGCATCAAATTTCTCGGGGCCCATGGTTGTAAAACGACGGTTATCAAATTGGTGGACCAAGCGAGTCTAACAGGTTCAGATGTTCGGTTGGCCCATTAGGGTTCAGCCTCTGCATCGTACCGTCAAATCGAAAAACTATACATTAACCTATACATACATACATACATACATATATATATATATATATATATATAAGTTGGGGGCATATTCATTTTTTAATAAAGTCAGGAATTTAACTCTTTCTAGACAAAAAAATAATAATATTGGGACATCCGTCCCATAAAATAAATTTTGTAACGATCGATCCAGATTAATCAGAATGAAATTTCAAATAATGTGCGAATGATAAAGAAAAAAATATAAGTTAGGGTTAATGTTCATGCACTTTTCTCCCTAAGTCTCTCGATGGTGTTCTCGTATTTTTAAAATCCGCCCTTTGTTTCCATTCAACTTCTTACATTTTTTTGTCCGAATTTTTTTCCCCTGGAGCCTTCATCTTTTAGGGGACCCGCTATATTTTTTTCATTCAGATCTCCGCCATCTTCCCCGCTGATTTTTTCCATTTGAGTCTTTACGGTTTTTTTACCTGGTTTCATTTTTTTTTTTTTCACTTAGTCCCTTCATTTTTTGGGACCCTACCATGTTTTTTTTTATTATTTTTTATATATATTTAGGACCCACTATTTTTTTTTTTCATTTAAGTCATTCCATTTTTTCCCCCTTTTTTGGCTTAGGTTTTTTGGTTTTTTGAGGAACCCTACTATGTATATATATTTTTTCATTTAGTTCCTTGCAATTTTTTTGACCCTTTTTTGACTTGTCATTCGTCTTTTTTGGATCACATAATTTTTTTTTTTCATTTAAATCCTTACATTTTTTTTTACTCTTTTTTTCTTGTTTAAGTAATTCGTCTTTTTGGAACCACGCTTAGTTTTTTTCTTGTTCAGGTCCTTTAACTTTTTTTTTCTAAGGTGCTTCTTTTTTTGGCCTTTTTGTTTTTTCGCCCTACGAATGATCGTCCATTTATTTTTAGATCGTAACTTTTTATTATTTTCCTATTCATTCATATCCTTACTCATTTTATTTTTTAACTCAACTTTTTTTCTTCTTAAATTATTTGTTTTTTTAAGACAGATTTTTCTCCTTTTAGTTTTTTGAGTATTATGGATTATCATTCTTTTATTTTTAAATCCCATTTTTTTATTCGGATTCTTACTATTTTTATTTTTTACCCTTTTTTTCTTAAATCATTCATCTTTTTTAGATATAAATTTTTTCTCTTTTTGAACCCCACTTGTCCATTTAGGTTCTTGATTTTTTTATCTACTTTTTTAACTTTAGTCTTTCAACTATTTTAAGTATAAGTTTTTCTCATTTTTTACTGGTTTGAATAATAATTTAATTCAGATATTAAATTAATTATAAATCTAATAAATATTTATATAATTAAAAAATATAATTTACATCTTGTGGCGAGCAACGGATCACTAGTTTAACTGAAAAACTAAAACTTTTCATGTACACAGCACCAAAATTTTTCCATTGGCCATCCTCATAGGCCACTTGACCATGACATTCTCGAACTCATGTAGCTATTATTGTCAATATCATAAACTACTCCTTGTTATCTTTATTACTAACCCATAAAGAACACTTAAAATTTTTTCTATTGATAGAAAAAAAAAAAAAAACAAATATATCAAGGTCTTGAACTCAAGCATGCTTTGAAAAAAAAATGATTAAAATAAATAAGTAAAAGGGTATGTTTTGAACAAAACAATCTCACATGTTTGTACAACGTTAGCTGCCACGACCAAAGAGTTGAGAACAAGTCATAGCTGAGAGATTATTCAATTGAGTCGGCTGCTTAAGATCTGCACTCACAATAATACTCTAACAAATATTTGATATTTTTAATATTAAAATGACACATAAAATAAAATAATCGAAAAACTGTATTTAGATCACTATAAAAAAACAAAAAGATTATTAGGGTCCACATAACTATCAATCAATTTCTTATCAAGATATTTCTTTTGTCAAAAAAGTATTATTAGAATATTTTTCGTGCACATAATTAATTCTTATGATCCATAAAAGCAGTATACTCTATTATTACGAAATATATATATATTACTTTTAAAAGAAAATCAGACCCAGGAAACATGTTCCTAAGAACCCTCACATGGGAGATGTCGACACAGAATATGTGTACGGGTTGAACACGCTATCATAGATAAAGATGAACTCGATTATATATATATATATATATATGATATTTATGTGATTAGATAGTATTAATAAAAAATTTCTTTATCTTAATTTTAATTTTAATTGGGATTATTGCTAAATTTACTCTTAAGAGATTTTTTTGAACAATAAATTTTATACGTTTGTTCACTTATTGGTATAGATGGAATGGACACTTTCGTCTCTTAATAAGGATAAGTGTTCCATTCCTCCTGGACAAAGAAAAAACAATGTTGAGAGACTTGCCCTCATAAAGTAGGCCCTACAGTGGTCCATCTAGATTAGTCAGAACGAAATTTCAGATACTGAGTGGTGACCAAATCAAAATAAAAAAAAAAAAGATTATAACTTTTTTTGTTATATAAAGATTTGAATATAAGATTTTCATATCGGATGCGAGAGATTTTGAATACTACACTGTTCTTTTGGGACAAAAAAAAAATATACCATACCCTTATGACCTCAGCCGACCATCCTCACAGATAACTATGCTCCTGTCCTCCACATCAATTGATTTTATGGCATCTGTCTTTTTCAAAATCTATAATCATCCAATTTAATTAACAATTAAGCTTCCAATTTGGATTTGGCTCTCTATAAGATATAAAGGTGGCGTCATCGTAAAGACTAAAGAAGACCAGGAGATAAAGCCGCAACTCAAATTTCTGCCGTTTAAGGACAAGAGAATAAACGAACTCGGTTGGCACGGAAAAAAGGGAAACACGAAACATATACAAAATAATATAAAAAATAATATTTTATAAAAATATAGAAAATAAAATTTTAAAAAATATATATAAATATAAAAAATATAAAAATTTTATGTAAATATTATTATTTTATAAAAATAATAGAATAATCATTTTTAGACAAATAATATAAAAATAAAAATTATAAATAAATAAATAAATAATTCATTAAATTTGAAAAATGTGTAAATATGAAAAATATAAAAACTATTATATAAATATTAATTTATTTTAGTATGTTGAGCCATTTCAAAAATAAAAAAATGTCTTGAAAATATTTCAAAAATGATAAATATTAGTTTTAAACAATTACTCTGCTTTAGAGAACATAGCTTGTTAAGGTTTTACCTTTACCCAAATATTTGCTACAACTTTAATTGACTCTAAGATTTCGCTTAAAGAAGAGAAAATGGCATTCACAAGGTTAAATTGAGGGGCTTTTGGGAACTATTCCTTCCTTTTTCTTTTCTTTTCTTTGTTTTTTTTTTTCAATTTTGCCTTTTTATTTATATTATTTCTTATTGAAAAAAAAAACTATATCAAAATATAGAAGTTTTCAAAAGACTTCGAAAAAGTTATGAAATTAATATTTAATAAAAAAGTTGGTAGTAAATGAGCTCCGAAAAGATTGCAGCTTATATTCAATTAAGATAAAGACAAGAAAACCAACTTGAGACATGTGGGGGTAATCTAAGTATCCCGATAGTAACGTTTACAAAATTTATTCACTTAAGCCTTCTCTATAAATTGAAAACCATTCTCCCTAAAATTGATCACTTCAATCGGGTAGAGAGAGAGAGAGAGAGAGAGAGAGAGAGAGAGAGAGAATGACATCCTCATCAAACAACCTTCATGCTACGTTCCTAATCCTAATTGTCTTCATTTACATTCCAAACCTAGGCTTGGCAGCACGGAACATTGAGAAAACCAGCCTTGAGTTCATTAAAACCTCCTGTGGCTCAACAACCTATCCCCAACTCTGCTTCAGCTCTCTCTCAGCCCATGCAAGTGCCATCCAAAATAGCCCTAAGCTTCTAGCAAACACCGCACTCTCCGTGACTCTCAACAACGCAAAAACAACCTCCACGTCCATGGAAACTTTGTTTCACAGCCACGGCCTGACACCCAGAGAGATTGGAGCCATGAAGGACTGCGTTGAGGAGATCCACGACTCCATAGACCAGCTCAGAAATTCACTCCAGGAGATGAACCAGTTCAAGGGTTCGGATTTTGGTCTCATGATAAGCGATGTACAGACTTGGGTGAGTGCAGCCCTAACAGATGAGGACACGTGCACAGACGGTTTTGCAGGGAAGGCCATGAATGGGAACTTGAAGAATGAGGTGAGAGGTCGGATAGTAAACATAGCACATCTAACTAGCAATGCTTTGGCTTTGATTAATAGTTATGCTGCTCTTCATGGCTAGTCGAAAACTTACCCCACCCTCACTTACTGAGTTCTAGTTACGTATGCAGTTGTGTGGATTGTCATGTTATCTATACCAAGATGGGCTTTGTAAATTTTGTGTGCACACTCAAACCTTGTTGAATGCACACAAAACGGGTGAGAACTTCACCACATGTAATTATACTACTTATCGATGCTGAAATTTGGTTGGCTTGTGCTCATGCGAAGGACACTAGTTTTTGTCTGAGCGGTGTATGAGAGAGAGAGAGAATCATACAGTACTCGAACAGGATTAGTCGGGTAACCTAGATACCGTTGGTCAAGCACGCGGGGGGGGGGGGGAGAGAGAGAGAGAGAGAGAGAGAGAGAGAGAGAGAGAGCCTGCCAAATTATTCAATAAATTGTGACTTTTGACTACTACCCTTAACGACAGCACATGTGAAAAGACCAATTGTCTCAATAAGCATGGTAATCAACAGTCAATTTTACATTTGTGAAAAGTGTACAGCAAGTTACTTCCATATTAGACCTAAATATTTTTGCAGGTGAGAAAAGTAAAAGGTATGTGTAGTCAAGTACCAAACGGTCCAAATGCATCCCAAGTTATTTCCGTCCAATCTTATATAATTACCTTAAAAATCTGTTTAGGATTTCTCATGCCTCTGATAAATGAGCTCTCTAATTGAGCTAACAGCCAATCACTGTGTTGGAGTTACCAAATCAAAGTTGGATTGACAGCCGTTGGCATTCAAAAGTTGCAATGAGATCAACTCATTTGACTTGTAAAGCACGTGAGAATCATTCCTGGGCAGCATAGGCCCACCAATAACTAATGAAAAAGAGATTATATCTTTTACCTTCAATGAGTATTCAGCTTACCTTGTGAAGGGCCTTTAAATATCTCTGTTCACATCTCAGGTGCTGTTATATATGGATTGCTAAGACTTCCGCAGTCCCGTGTTTCATTTTCAATGCCTAAAGGACAAGGTAACTTATAACTACAGCATACCTCAACAACTAATCTTCTAGGCCTCGTGAGAGTTACACCAGAAATACAAAAAATAGTTCACTCCTAGCCCCTAGGTATAAAGATTTCTTTATACGGTTTTTGGACAAAGCAATAGTGCTTAGCAGAACATTTTTTTCAGCCGCATGGAAGCTAGGTGCGGGCACCTGTGAAGGTGAGTGCCTGCAGAAATCTTCACCACAATTGCCGCCTCTAAAATATCTAAATCAAAATTGAGTGCCCTACTTCCCCATAACAAAATAATAGCTTTGCAACTTACACAACCTTTTCCTTTTCCCTAAAGGTCTCTTCACCACTTTATTACCAAGATAACTCACTTTGGGCAGTAAATGCGAGGTTCTAGTTAATCTTGTGCTGTTTTCTTTTTTGACCATGGAAACAAGGAATCAAAATTTGGCTGCCCTTGATTACTTTCTCACATTCACATTTGACCAGTAATATTTCCTTCAATCATCATCTTCCTGATAATGTAAATTAAACTATATAGACAACTACTAATTAAGAAGGCTCCTTCCATCCAGCAGAAGGACTGTCCACCTGACCTACCTTGCTGATAGATACAATTTCCATCAGCAAATCAAAAACCCCATCATTCACAACCTAGAAAACTAAAATATCTGTAAGACTATATTTAAGAGTGGGACAAGAGAAAAAATGGAAGGCCAGAAAAAGGATCTTCAACGATGGTTTGAGTCGGAGGGCCAGAAAATAGATCTCCAACATTGGTTTGAGTAACCATTCAAATCAACTCACATCTTAAACTGCTGTAGATAATAAAGCTCTGGCTTTCTGCTAAGAAAGATGCCTGTAGTTGTTTCACAGAATAGGTAACTATTTTCAAAGAATAGGTAACTAAAGCAAAAGTAATATCATTGGAACTAATATGAAATCTCTCATCTCTCCTTGGTGTTTCAAATGCCCCACCCAAAATTTAAAATTAAGTCTCAATTTATTATTATCGTTTGTTTCTATAATATGAAATAAACCGAAAAAGTAAGTCATATTTATAAGATAAACATTAGTATTTTATTTCCAAAACCTTGGTACATATCGAGTGCCCTACTTCCCCATAACAAGATACTAGCTTTTCAACTTACACAACCTCTTCCTTTTCCCTAAAGGCGTCTTCTCTACTTTATTACCAAGATAAGCTCACTTTGGGCAGAAGATGAGAGGTTCTAGTTAATCCTGTGCCCTTTTTTTTCTGACCATGGAAACAAGAAATTAAAATTTGGCTGCCCTTAATTACTTTCTCACATTCACATTTGACCAGTAATATTTCCTTCAATCATCATCTTCCTGATAATGTAAATTAAAACATAAAAACAACTATTAATTAAGAACACTCCTTCCATCCAACAGAAGCGACTGTCCACCAGACCTAGCTTGCTGATAGATACAATTTCCATCGCAAATCAAAACCCCCATCATTCACAACCTAGAAAACTAAAATACCTGTATGACTATATTTAAGAGTGGGACAAGAGAAAAAGATGGAGGGCCAGAAAAATGATCTACAACAGTGGTTTGAGTAAGCATTCAAATCAACTCACATCTTAAACTGCTGTTGATAACAAAGCTCCGCCTTTCTGCTAAGAAAGATGCCTGTAGTTGTTTCCCAGAATACGTAACTAAAGCAAAAGTAATATCATTGGAACTTAGCATAATTGGCTGCGACTGAACAACAGCAGTCAGGATGGACTTTACTTGGACACCGAGGTCAATTTTCCAATTCAAATATTTGACAGCACACAAAAAGCCAGAATTGAAACTGGCTGAACATCAGGGACCTGGGGGGGGGGGTCAAGTGAGATTAACAGGTTTAGCATCTGTTGCCCATGGGGTCCAGGTCTATCTCTCCACTTGGCCACTGGGAAATACATGCACATTAATTGTGAACAAAATTTTCCTCGAAGTACAGTGAACTAGCTTCTTGTGATTAGTGACATCAGAGCAACCATTTATTTCCCATTTTGACATGATGATATTGCACCATAGCAGCCAAGTAGCTAAACAAATCATGCTTCGAGATAATATTAAGATATTTATAAAAATATCCTCTACAGTCTCAAATTTATATAATTCTAGTCCATAAGTTTTGACCTATTATTACAAGATATATATTTTTTTAAAAAGAAAAAGAACTCCCAGAGGCATGTCCAATATGAATGATGTTAAGAAAACCCGTGAGGCAATGCGTAGAAAGGAAAGGCCCAGCATCTCATAATGATTAGGATTTTGCTGTCCAACAAGAAGATGGGATATAATCAGTTCTCAGTTGGGAAGGAAGGGTCTTACTTGTGGGGTAAAACCTGCAGCCACCACCTACAGCTGAGGTGAAATGGAGGAATCAGAAGGCATGCTCAAACATCAGACTAAGGACTGCATAGTTGTTAACTCTGGTTAGAAGCTGCAAATACTGCACACATTGGAAAAGGTCCCATGGTGAATCAGATGGTAACTGTTGAAACTAGAAGAGGACAGGAAATAAATATCTAAAGTTAGGTACCAGGGTGGCGAATTGCATCAACCAGGGTCTCCACATCTGGAAAAGGAAGGAGGGAAAAATTTAACTATCATAGGATACGTATACTCATCAACTATGATTATGTGAATGCAACTACCAAACATGTGGAAGAGTTAACATAAGCAACCAGGTTTCCACAACTGGAAAAGAAAAAAAAAAAGGAACTATCATAAGATACATACACTCATCAACTATGATTATGTGAATGCAACTACCAAACATGTAGAAAAGTTACCATAAGCAGTCAAGATTTATGCAGATAAAGTTCTTTCACATCTTTATTACAAAATCAACATTTCATCAATACATCACGAGGAAATTTATCGAATGATGTAAAATAACACGGCAGCCAATTTTTATAAAGCTATGCTAGAGAAAACGGGAACACACAAGCAGTATCTACAAAACAGAAAGGACGAACTACAAAAGCAATTACAAGCAAAAGAAATAAAGGAAAACAATTAAATCACCCATACAAATTGAGTGGATGTGACATGCACCAATTAGAGGAAGGCTATGAAATGTAATGTCAACTTCCTTATTATGTTTTACTTTTCCTTGATAAAATGTACTTAAATCTCCAGCAATAATTTTTTATATTTTTTATATTTTTTTATTTTTAGCATGCTATGCCTCCTTTGTGCCTTAGATTCTCACATTTACTGACGGGCCATCACATGTACGAAATAAACCACCCCCTAAAATTCATCCGCTCCATTCATTAGCTTTAAGCCTTTGAGACAATGAAGAACATCTCCGCCAACAATCTCCTTGCAGCTTTTCTCATCCTACGTGCCTTGACTTTCTATGCAAACCTAAGTTCAGCCACCGGGACAGTTAAAAAAACCAGCATTGAGTTCATTAGAACCTCTTGCAGTTCAACAACTTATCACCGGCTTTGCTTCAACTCCTTCTACACCCAAGCAAGTGCCATGCAAATAAGCCCTAAAATTCTAGCCAATGCAGCACTTATTGTGATCCCCAAGCCAGCTCAATCAACACCAACATCTATGGCAAACGTCATTGCAAAATTGAGCCATGATACCCAGGGACATTTCAGCCATGAAGGACTGCATAGAGGAGAGAAGCGACTCGACAGACCAGCTTCAAAGATCACTAGCCGAAATATATCAAATATAAGGCTCAAATTTTGGTCTTATGATAAATGAAATACGAACTTGGGTAAGCGCAGCTTTAACTGGTGAGGACACCCAACCAGGCGGTTTTGCTGGAAATGCCATGGATGGAAATCTGAAGAATGTTGTGAGAGGTCGAATACTAAACCTAGCACATCTAACTAGTAATGCTTTAGCTTTGATTAACAGTTATGCAGCTCTTCATGGCTAGCCAACAAAACCATTTTCCTCTAAATCATTATTAGTGTTCTGAGATTACAGAAGTTCTTTGATGTACCCTTAAGGCAGATTTCTGGACTGTAACAGGTACCAAATAATAATTATAAGTTGAGAGTGCATAAAAAGAGAGTAAGAACTTCACAGTCTGTATTGTATATTTGAATCTATATTTAAGAAAATGATTATCTGCCAGAATGTCTTTAAATCCAAAGTAAAACCTTGCTATTCAATGGCAATTTACTTTACAAGATCAAACTCCCATAGGCCATAGGTCATCAAGATAACTTTTTGAGTTTCCCAAACTAAAGCCCAAAAATCCAAGTCGGCTCTACAGCTCAGCAAGTCCCATAACAGCCAAATATGATTTTATGTTGACATAAAATATTTCCATATATCAAGAGTATTGCAAAGATCACGAGAAAGGAATGGAGTTAATGCATTTTGGAGGGGCACCAAATTTGAACTTCCCACTAACATTCAAAATATCCAGTTAACTCTTCGACAATTTAATCACATGATCAGTTAGCCATATGTGCCGAGGCCAACATTCTTAAAAGAAGTATTATCCATTCAACCAGCTATATTTACCTTGGCAGGAGCCAACAAAATCTCTCTGTCACATCTTCAAACTATTTTCTCCGGTTCCTTTAGCGATATCTTTTCCTTACCTGGAAGGACTATTCATGGACTGGTGGAACACAGACAGAATCACTCTATACTGTCCTCTACAATTGTTGCTAGCCAATCAAAGGGCAGTGCTCCTTTACAGTATAGTGTCCACATACAGGTCAAAGATGCAATGGATCTTGACGACCAACACACCGTGTACAGCTGGCCAAGGATAATGATTCTCTATTACTTCAACCATCTTACCACATGTTTAGAAGAAAACAATTTTAATAGTGTACCAGAATCAGTCTGTGAATAAGCTTCCTCATCTAGCTCCCCACACCTAAATCTTCATGGGCTAATAATCAGCTTATACATGACAGTCCAGTATTGTAAATGGAACCTTGGAAAACCAAGGTCAACATGATTGAACAAACCACTCTAACATGTAGATAGTTTTGTTTATTTTCTTTTTATCCTTTAAATTGTAATTGGCAATTAAAGAATTCTTGTATTTTCAATGTTTCTCAGCCTTTCAACACCTCAAGAAAACTATTTCACTGCTATATTTTACACTCCTAGAATTTCTAATCTTCTTGAATTGCCCCTAGTGGTTGTTTATATCATTGGTGAGGAACATATACATGATACCCGCACTATTTACTATATCATTAATATGTCCAATTTTCGCAAAGGTAGTTTTTCATGAAGAATCTCACAAATCTTGGACAAGTACAGGATAAGTGCCTAGTATTTGGATAATAATAATTGAATACACTACATGAAAATCTGATACATGTCTTCAACAAGTATCGATCAAGTAAATACCCAATGTAGATATGGCTTTCATATAAAGTCTCCAGGCTTCTTACATAATACCATTTGAAGCCATAATGGGTGCTATAAAACAGGGAATATTAATAGCATAGCAGAAAATTTCGTACAAATAAAAAAAAAAATTAAGAGAGAAAGAAAACTTTGATTGCCACTCAAGCCACACCTCTACCAAAGGTGGAGTCAGAAATTTTTTTTTTTTTGAGGGAACCATAAAGCAATAATTAATAAAAATTATACAATAAAAATGTCTTAAAAATTCATATAATTCTAATTAAAATACAAAAAATTAGTAAACAAAATAAATAATTTATGAAAGTTATGCTCTACACTTTTGAGAAGATTGCTTTTGACTAGGAGAAAAATTATGATTTTCTAAAGTTGTGTTATTGTTTGAATCGTCAATAACCTTTTGCTTAAAAAAAGGAATTGATTATATTTTCTCTCATAACTAATTTTTTATATGTCTTTTCGAATTTCGTCTTTTCGAAAACAAAAAAAAAATCAAAAGTCATCAAAGAAAAAAAGTCGAGTGAAAAATTTAAGTGAAAGAAAAACTCTATATTTTATTAAATTATGATTAAACATTTATTAAAAAGAGGGTCACTATATATAGATTTCAAACCCTTACTCTAAGATGAACATTATTCTCTGACTATCGGGTTTACAAAAAATAGAGAATATAGAATTTACCTAATATAACTGATAGAATATTTAATATATCTAAATCATATAGATAAAATATTGATAGTCCAATATTGTATAGACAGAATATTAATCATATCTAAAATATAATAATAGAATTATAAAAAGAATATTCATTAAGTCATGAGACAACTAAATATTATACAGTAAGTAAAGATTTTGATAAGAATATGTAGAGATAATAAGAATATAATATACAGTAGGTAAAGACTTTCATAAAAATGTTAGTTACTCACGATATCAACATGAGAAAAGGGGGAAAAAAACTATACAAGAGTGTATTGATTTAGATTTTCAAGGGACATCTCTTGCTCTTGCTGACTATTATTAGTTGCGCATTATAACTGCCAATTTTTTTTTCCTTCCTTGGAGGACAATTGATGGATAGGCACAGAGAATAGAAATATCATTTTTAGAAGCTTTAAAATTGTATATCACACAAATATACATATATTTTGAATTTCAGGGTATTCTGGTCAAGTCCCCCAAAACCCAAATATAAAATATAATATTGTTTTAAATTTTTAAAATACAAAATTTTATTGTTTTAGACATTTGGAGGAGTCATGACTTTTTTTGGAAGGCCACAAAGCTTAAAAGTTAAAATTTTATTCCTTTAAAAAAATTCGGGGGGGGGGGGGGGGGATGGCCTCCCGAGAGTATATGTGGCTCCGCCCCTGCCCTCCACAACATTTACCATCAACTACTGCCCATCTTCAAGTGTTGGCACAACCAATATCATTACCACCACCATCACCATTGTTGTTGCCTCCATGCACCCAAAAATAAATAATTGCTACCACCAGCATCCCCATCCTGTACACTGTCCACCCACTGTCCATGAAATTGTCACTTCCACCATAGCAGCCATTGACACCAGTGGTTTAAAAGGCACAAGATGCTCTTAAGGCCTCAAGGGCCCTTATGGCCTGAGGCGCTAGGCACCAAGAAAAATGTAATTTAAAAAATATAATTTCGAGATTCAAAATAAAGCTGAAAATTGTTTAAAAATCATAACTAAAACAAATCTAAAAAGTAGTTCTCTGCCATTAGTGTTACAAAAGAAAAATGTAAAATTGTCATACATTCAAAAGAGAAAGCAAAAACACTATCAAGTTAATTCATACTTCATGATACCAACTTACTTCCTAAAAAATAAAACTTGGATATACCAAAATAATTAAGATCTAAGGCCCTAATCAACATCAATGTCAACTAGGTCGCACGAAAACGAAAAAATGGAAATGGATACGAAATGATATGGGAAAACAATATTTTATAAGAATACAAGAAATGGAAACGTGGACAAACGTGTAAATATAAAAAATATAAGAATTTTTGTACAAATATTAATTATTTTATGAAAATAATAGAATAGTCTTTTGTTATAATAAAAATCTAAAATGATTATATATTTAATTATTAATCATAAGAAAATAATATAAAAAATAAAAATTATAATTAAATATCAATTAATTTAACGCGTTAAAATATTTCGGAAATGTTTTAAAAACGGGAAAATGTCATTGACGAGAAGTTTCCGTGCATCATAGTCAATTCATCATTCAGATCATTGTCCCCTCCATCACAAGACTTATACTCCTCTTGTGTGTCCTATGAAAGAGCTTCCACCTCATGAATATCAACCAATCTAAAAATAAGGTGCCCTTTTAGAAATTATAATTTCGAGATTCAAATAAAGCTGAAGATCATCTAAAAATCATAACTAAAACAAATCTAAAAAGTAATTCTCTGCCACCAACATTACAAAAGAAAAATGCAATTAAAAATTTCCCAGATTCTCTCTCTCTCACACAGAACTGTGCTTTGTGAGTAAACAAATGTCATACGAAGGGACCCATGGTCCCCCGGATTCTTCCAACCCAATCACTGGAGGTGACGGAGAAGGGCAGCCCATCCATGTTGAGGAGGAGTTGATACTTCATCGGAGGGCTTACAAAGTGAAAGGGAATGACAGAGAGCGTCTGGCCAGTCCACAAAGCTTTAAGGCCATGCTTCTTGGGCCCGAAAACTCAGGAATTTGCGTGAGAAACCATAATATCTGTCTCGGAGGAGGAGTCCGAAAATGGATGGGAGTATGAATGAACAGGAAGATGATCTCTCGATCCCCTTAGTGCCAATCTCCAACGAACAAATGCGGCTTCTTCAAAGCTGGTGGAAGAGATCTGTCATAGTCAAGTTATGGGGAAAAACTGTTGGTTACCATTTACTCCGCATGCGAATCTTATCTCTCTGGCAAGTTGAGGGTGAACTAAACTTAATTGATATGGGAGAGGGATTCTACTTGGCGAAACTATCTTTCCAGACCAATTACTATAGGGCACTGACGACAGAGCCTTGGGTTATACAAGACCACTATTTAGTCATAATGAAATGGAGAGCCGAATTTGTTCCATCAGAAAATGCTATTTGAAGCACCGCAGTGTGGATTAGGTTGCCTGGTTTGCCTATTGAATATTTTGATGAGGATGTCTTGTATTGAATGGGAAAACAACTGGGGCGCCCAATAAAAATTGATATCAATACCGCAACGTCTTCACATGGCAAGTATGCCCAGATCTGTGTAGAATTGGACTTAATGAAACCACTAGTGCTGAAAATCCAAACAAGGAAGAGGGTGCAATGGATTGAATATGAGGGCCTGCATGTGATATGCTATGAATGCGGATGTGTTGGACATGCAAAGGAACACTGCTGAGTGAGAATGAAGAAAAAACAAAGTGGTGAAGGTATGCCCAACCCTGAAATACCTACGAAACAGCCTCTGGTTTTCACTCCACATGTCAGAACCATTGGTGGAAGGGTTTGGTCCTTGGACGCAAGTCCAAAGGAGATCAAGAAGACGGGGCTGTTGGATGACCGGCGTGGACAATCCCGTGAGGAATCTTTCACGCAACCGATTCAAACAACTTACGGATTTTGCAGATAATAATGATCCTTCAATGGCAGGGATTAAGGATTTTGAAATATCGGTCAATGAAGAGGAAGCACACGAAACTTTCCTTTGCTGGGCCAAGGAGAACAAGGTATGTTTTGGGGCGAAATTAAAAGCCCAAATCCAGGTCATTTCAAGGGAAAAGAGAAAGTGGGCCAGAATACAAGGAAACTGGGCCTCATCTGACCCGGCAATGCACATGGGTTCCCTACCAGGTCCAAGGAAAAACCAAAGTCCATTGGCATTAAAAACCCTGGCCCATCAGTGCAACCCTCTAATAAGATCCAACCGCCCACTTACCCGGCCCGGACCGAAATGGAGGAGAGGTTTCTGGACTCGGCTCCACCGACAACGAGAACAGCCTAAGTCACCTCGGCTGTCACCGGATTTGATACTCCGAACGGCAACTACTCCAAGCTTAGGCTTGAACTCCCACGTTGATTACTCCGATCATCAGCAACCGGCGAGATTTCGGTCAACACAGAGGTAGCTGCTCATGCTTAAGGAATGGAGGAAGATGACAGGGAGGATCCCATGATACTCGCCACTCCCGGGTCTGATTCTGTTGAGCAGAGACCTGGCCTCAACTCGGATCCTACATTGCAGACTTTCCCTGTTGTCCCAGTGGGAGGCACTCCGGGTTTATCTGAGAATGAGACGGAATCCTCAATGTTGCTAGGATTGGAGGAGAAATCACTACAGGGGAGGTTTAAAGCAGCTCACCAATCGATGGAAGTAGACAAGTTGGGGGAAAACCTCAGTGTCTCTCTGTCGAAAACAATGGTGGCAAGGAGTTACGTGATGGAGGAAAGTCCTAGCTGACGGATGGATGCAAGTGGACATAAGATGATGGATGAGGACCCACGGAACTGTTAGGTAAATTTATATCTCCTGTTTAAATTTATTTTATAATGTCTCTGAATATTAAGATTATTGCATGGAATGTGGGTGGGATTAATAGTCCACAATGTCATCGAGTGGTGAGAGAGACTATAAAATTGCACAATCGTGATGTGATTTGTTTGACCAAGACAAAGAATGGGTTTTCTAAAACAGCAGGGTTTTGATAGGTAGTATGTGGTTATAGCTTCGGGTTTCAGAGAGTGTTTATGGCTAGTCTGGAAATCGTGGTGGGGGAGATTGAGGTGATCTATAGTTCGGATCAATTTATTCAGTGCAGATTTCGGGAAAACAATGGATTTGGTTTATTACTTTCATGTATATTCAACCCCATAGAGATAAAAAGACTGAGGCGTGGCTGGATCTGTTGCACATAGCATGTATAATTGATGGTGCATGGTTTGTATTGAGAGATTTTAATGATATTGCAGGGTTATCAGAAACAACGAATGTGGCTGCCCAGACTTCAGCTAGGACTCAACGATTCAGGGACTACTGGTTTCGGTGCTATCTTTATGATCCTAGGGCTATGGGAGCCCCTTTAATTGGGTGCGAAAATGGGATGGATTGGTTAATCTTAGAGAGAGATTCGATAGAGTTTTGGATAATCCGTTGAGTCATCTCAGGTTCCCAAATGTGAGAGTGATTAATCTTCCACAGCTTCTAGGTGATCATCACCCCATTCTTCACACATGCATGAACCCCCCCTGCCTGAGAGAAGCGTCCATTCCGTTTTGAGGCTACTTGGATCAACCATCCACAATTCTCCCAGGGTTTTTTTATCAGCATGGAATGGTGATGATTGTTCTGGTTCTTTAGCCCGATCAATTCAGAATGCCACATCAACTCTCCAAACTTGGAATAAAAGAGTTTTGGTAATATCTTTTAGAGAAAATGCCGGTTTGCGGCTCAGCTAAGGGGTATTCAGATATTGCCCAACTATGCACAGTCCCCCTTTCTACGGCTGCCTGAAAAACAACTTTTAGGAGTTTATCACAGAATTCTAGACATGAAGAAAATTTTTTGGCACCAAAAATCAAGAATTTAGTGGTTTTATCACGGAGATTGAAATACTCGATTTTATCATCTCTCCACTCTTGTTTGACGGAATAGGAACAAAATCTTGAGATTGAAGGTGCATTGGGAATGGTGTTCAGATCAGCATCAGCTTAAAGAGTTGGTGACTTCTAATTTTTGGGAGTTTTTGGTCGTTTTAAGCTGGTGGTAATACGGGAGATTATGCTGCCTGGCAGAAGGTAGTGAAACCAGTGGATCAGATTAGTTTATACAGAAACATCAATTTATTTGATGTCAGGACAGCAGTGTTTTCCATGATAGGGTTGAAAGTCCCAGGTCCGGATGGAATCCAACCGCTATTTTACCAGAAGTTCTGGGAGAGCATGCACTCCACTTTGTATTATTTCACTCAGGCTACTTTTCGGGATGGTCACTTTCCTCCTGAGTTTCTACGGGCCTTCATTACTTTGATCCCCAAGATCGACCAGTTGAGCAGCTTAACCGACTTTCAACCCATTAGTCTTCTAAATATAGGTTACAAAGTTCTGGCTAAGGTTTTGGCTCACCGGCTCCGACCCATCCTCCAGAAAGTGATAGACCCGTAGCAGAGCAGTTTTCTTCTAGGACATAGTACCTTGGATAACATCATTGTCACCCAAGGATTAGTGCATTCTATATGCAATTCCCGAGGTAACCGATGGAGAATGGTGCTAAAGATATATCTACACAAGCCCTACGATTGTGTTAGTTGGTCTTTCTTGAGTTAGACGCTCCAAGACTTTCACTTTCCGTATCAATTAATCCGTTTGATTATGTTTGCAGTCATCCATGCTCAATCGGCACTGCTTTGGAATGGTGAGGTGTTGCCAGATTTTGTCCTTGGGATGGGATTGAGACAAGAGGAACCCTTATCTCCCTATCTGTTTCTTCTAGTTATGGAGAAACTGTCTTATATGATACAGAGCAGGGTAATGCAGGCACTCTGGATCCCTATTTGGGCTTCCCGACTAGGACCCGCAGTAAACAGTATATCATGTTTTCTTTGCAGATAATCTTATGTTATTTGGGGATGCAAAGCCAAAGGTTCTTTCCATGATTTTGGAGTGTCTTTAGGAGTTTGTTGACAGAAGTGGGTTACTGGTTAATCCTATTAAATCAAAGCTTTTTGTCTCCTCGAAAGCCCCGTTAGCTATGAAGACTTGTTTGGCCTCTCAGTGCCAACTTCTACTTACAAAGGATTTGGGGATTTATCTCGGAGTTCCCCTCATTCATGGGCGTGTACGACAGCCCCAGTACCAGTATTTGATTGAATGGGATTAAATAAAATATTAGGGTGGAATACGAGGCCACTGAGTTTAGCCGAGCGTCGGACACTTATATTAGCAGCCTCCTCTACCATCCCAGCATATGCTATGCAGACAGCTTGGTTACCCGAGCAGATATGTTCTCAATTGGACAAGATTCAAAGGCAATTTCTTTGGGGAGACATTGAGGAGACACGCAGAACTCATTCAATCAGTTGGGGAAAAGTTTGTCGACCGAAGGATCATGGTGGCTTAGGCATCCGGACCTCACGGGAGATAAATAGGGCCCTCTTGTCGAAACTTGGCGGGAAGATCATATCCGGGGATCAGGCCCTTTGGTGTAAGATTATTAGGAATAAATATATTAAGCACGGACCTCTTCTTAATCGCAGTAGATCTTCTAAGTGTTCCCCTCTCTGGCACGGTATTTTAGAAGTCTGGGATTTACTAAAGATCAGGGTGCATTAGAAAATTAGTAATGGTTTGGATATCCGGTTTTGGGAAGACACTTGGGTGGGATCAACCCCACTGATTCAAAGATTGCAAAATGTTGAATTAGCAGATACTACGCCCTTGGGTCAATGAGATAAGAGCTGTGTTCATTCCCCAAGATCCAAACAATCGGGGCTTTGTTGGGCAGGTGAATCTTCTGAGAATTTTTTGGTCCGCTCAGCATACACCATATTCCACCATAATGAAGTTTCTACCAATCGTTCCGCACTAAATGAACCTTGGGACCGGATTTGGTGCTTGAGATGCCAGGAGCGGGTTAGAGTTTTGGTGTGGCTCTTATTACACGATAGCTTGACGACAAATAGTAACAGCTCCCGTTGCGGGATAACGACGGATCCTCTTTGCCCTATACGCCGTGAGTCGGACGAAACTGCTTCCCACTTGTTCCATGACTATTCAGTTGTCCATCAGGTATGGAACCAAATCCTAAAGTCCTCCTTTTTATCAAAGAAGGTGTTTTCTCAAATTCCGATTAAAGTATGGTTTCTTCGTAATTGCAAATCTCATGCCTTACTTGGGGACTGCCCTTGGGTCTTGGTTTTTGTTTATATCCTTTGGACTATTTGGAAGGAACAATGTAATATGGTATTTGAGGGTAAAGTCTTCTCCCCAAAGGGTGTGGCGGTTAAGGCTACTTGTTATACCCGGCTACTTGTTATACCCGTGATGGTTGGATTGCCTTTGTGAAGAAACCATCCCAGCCGCCCAATTGGGTCGCTGGATCACTTGGTCTCCTCCCCCTACAGGTGTCTATAAATTGAATACAAATGGTCAGTACATAGGAGTACGAACTCAGCATGTATGGGTGGTTTAATCAAAGATGAGTTTGGCTTATGGATCAAGGGATTCTCGGGGAATTTGGGAGCTACAGATCCGTTCATGGTTGAGTTATGGGGTGTTCAAGAAGGACTACTTTTAGATAGATCTAATCTTTCCCCGGTGATTGTGGTACGCACGAATTATTATCCCCTCCCAGTTAGAGCCCATTTGAGAGATATTTAAGGACTAGCTTACTTTAGGGGCTAGGTTTTTTGCTCCCTATGTACCCAAAAAAAATAATAATAATAAAAGAAAAATGTAAAATTGTCACGCATTCAATAAATAAAGCAAAAACACTATCAAGTTAATTCATACTTCATGATACCTACTTCCTTCCTAGAAAATACTTAGATATAAATACTAAAATAATTAAGATCTAATCAACATCAATGTCAACCACCTCATCTTCATCATTCAGATCATTGTCCCCTCCATCACTAGACTTATACTCCTCCTTGTGTGTGTCCTTTGAAGCAGCTTCCTCATGAATATCAACCAATCTAGAAGTTGAAACTCTGGTTGACTTCAGTCTTCCTTGGTTAAAAAGAGTCACCTCTTATGGTTTTGGGTGAAGCTTTTTGCAGACTTTCCATGTGAAGCTTTATGCATGAGAAGATGGCTGGATGGAGGGCACTAGGGTTTTGTAAAAATCATAACTAGCTTATTATGACATGTTAATGGGCTGTTTAATGACGTTTGATTTTTTTAATGTGTTGTTTATTTTTTGTTTAAAAAAAAAAAAAGAAAGACTGAAACGAAAGTGGGGCTAGCATCAGCGCTTTAGTGCCTCTAGCACTTCAGCAAAGAGGCAAGCGCCTCTTTTAAGATGCCTCGCCTGCCCACCACGCCTGGTGGCACTCAGGCACCCAAGGTGAGCGCCCTGTGCCTTTCTGAAGCACTGATTGGCACCGGCACAGTACTGCTGCAATGACCCGCCCATCCCTCACAACTCACCCACTTGAACAACCAAATCATCCATACAAATCGTCACTATCCTGATGCTAAAAGATCCACTCATTTAAAACCTCGCTTCCTCTTTTATGTATTCCTTTTCTTCTTACTTCTCCAAAAATTTTCAAGTTAGGATTAGAAGATTGTACCAGGAAACATATTTGATTGGGAGAGAGATGAAGTAAAAAAATGCTAAAGGGAATCCTGAGAACAGCTTGAAACTAATGAAGGATAACATAATAGATATCGTTCATTCTAGAGAGTAGTATGATCTAGCTAGTGACCAATCACATATTATAGTTGCGAGTGCTGTATCCTGACACATGCCCCTTTCTACAGTTACTCATGTCTCACCAATATCTTTTCAATCCGGTCTCTACACCCCCTAAGCTAATTTTTCCAAGAGCATTCTTCCTAATCTTTGAAATCCATGATAATTACTACCAAGTCCAATTTGTTTATCAACCATATAGATACGAAACTACATGTGAATCCAAACAAAATTATATGACAAAACTGAATCAGTTAACATTTAAGAATATGAACAGCTAGAAAGTGAGAGTTGCCGACCCTTGAAACTGCATTCGAAATGTCTAAAAATGTATCTGAGAGAAAAATTTCAACTACTAAACAAATGAATGATCAATTCCACGTGAAGTGTTTGAGCTAGCAGAGATGCATACATGAGAAAACAAGGCCAAGACTACAAGGTACAGGAAAGATGCTTTGATCTGAGCAATCAAACTAGATAGCATCCTCAGAAGTTGGTCATAGGGAAAAACAGGCACAAGTATGGTATGGCTTGTTTGCGAAGAAAACTTGTTGCCGAGTGATTTACCAAGATTGTAAACATCAAACAAGCAAAGCCTTTCCTCCCAACAAAACAAAAATGATAGAAGAGCCCATACATCTAGACATTCGAGGAAATTCCCAAATGATAGACGAGCCCATACAATTTTCTTCTTTTTCCCTGCTTTTGGCACTCTTACAAACAGAGAATAACTGAAAAAGGGCAATCGTGCTCAGGAATGTATTCAAACTTAAAACCGTCATCAGAGAAGCCTGAGAGCCATTATGCAATAAAAGAAGAAAGTGAAGCACTTAGGCAAGGGATGAATTCTCAGACTTACAGTGAACCATCAAGAAGCTCTCTTGGGAGGGGACATGTTATGTATGAGAGAAAATATTGTGCTGATTGTAAATAGATGCAGCAGCAACTCTGTAAAACCGATATAGTCAAGATGAAGGTAACACCTGGAATCGTGAAATACACATATCACACGGTGTGCATGAATGCACAAAAACATGGAACTCACTAAATAAGATGCAGCCAGTCTCAATGAGTTCAAGCTTCATTTTTTCCAAGCCATTTTGATCCTGGAACACCTAGTATCACAGAAGAAACTGCATTCTTATTTATGTTACACTTACCAAGCAGCCTTTTTTAGAATACACACTTTTGAGTTTGCATTTAATGCCATAAAATACAACATGTTCCCGACAAGCACCTCCAAATGGACAAAAACAAAGAGCAAATAAGTGAATCCAACAATAAAATACATGGATGTAAAATATAGTTTTGATATAAGACATCCATATAAACTTCAAGATTCTAGCATTCATCAAGAATAGCATCAGGTCATAAAAAACCATGTTCTTATCCATCAAAAACAGTTCAAAGGTGATTAAGTACTGCTGCAGCTTGGTGTGCCTGTGATGGGCCTTATAGGGCCCAAAACAGCTGTTGTGTACCAATATAGGGGCAACTGCCCCTTCAATTTCCATGACAGCTTAAAACAACAGTGATGGAGGTATATATGGTTATGAAATGGCTGTTATGCACATTTTTTTGGCTCTATTGTGTCCATGGCACAATAAAATAACCTCATCATTGAACCAAGTCTCACCCTCAATTTTACAACTCAAAACTCGATTCACAAATTAATCCGGAAGACTTTACAATTCCCCATATCAAAAACTTAGTCTCCTCAATGGAGAAAACACAAATACTACACCTACCATTCAATCCTAATAATTAATGAATGTGCTTACCTTTGATACAAAATTGCTCTTGATGACAAATGCGAGTGAAAGAAAAACTGCAACTGTCGATGTTGCCACATAGAGTTTCAAAAGTCCTGCTCGGCTGTTCCTTCGACCTGCCAAAAGCAATGGAAAACAAATTACAACAACAATCTAAAATGACACCAGAGAGCAAATGGAACAGCTAGTAACCTGATTCTCCAATGATAAGGGAAACAAAACCAAGAATGGTAGCTGTCACAGGAAGGGTAACTGGGCCCTCCTTTGATATCCACAGAAATGTGAATGGCAGCCCAACTAAGAGAGTCACAGCCTGCACTGAGTAATAAAAAAGTGATTAGAAGAAAAGCATTAATCCAAGTATTGAAAGCAATTAAAAGTACCAATGATCAAGATCTTAAGGTCTAGGAGTTGTAAGCATTTTTCAACCTAATACAGCCAATCGAACAATGAAAAACAAATTCTGAAGTATAGACTGTGGAGGGATCAAATACCTAAACCCATAAGCTCAAAAAGCTAGACCAGAATCTTTTTCCCCAAAAATTGTCCTACTAAACACTATCAATTCCATAACAGGTAAAGAGCTTAAAGGAAAAGGAAATAACGAAGCATAAGCTCTTACAGTTTGCTTGTGCTATGGCAGTTCCAACAATAAAGACAAAGACAAATAGATGTGGCACCATCCACATGGAGCACAGAAAAAACAATGACCATTGCATAACCAAAGTAAATATGTGGAAAGAGCACCTTATTACAGCTGTAAAATGCAAGAAATACACAAGTCAGCTTGCATGGATAATGACATTGTCTTAAAGAAGCTAGCTACTCGTGCAGCCAATGGATTGTGAAGGCATCAAATTTACAGATTCAAGCACAAGAAGTTTGCCTATAAATGGAAAAAAAAAAAAAAAGTAGGTGGCAAACAATTTTTGTGTCAATAGGGTGAGGATACAACAATGAGGGCCCTCGGGGAGGGAAAGCCATGACTAAATGATCATAGTGTGGGAGGTTACACACCACTCCACCAAACAGTTTGGTGGTAGAAAAGACTTTGTTCAAGTGTTGTACACTAAGAAGAATAAACAAACATAAACTACAGATGGTGAAAACTGGGTAGAGATAAAGAGGACCACAGGTCCACTATATTAGTAACACTGAAGATTGAATGCATAATCGGCTCTCAATCTTTTGTTTGAGAAAACTGAATTGCACATTGTTCACATTTTGATCACTTTCTCACCCCCAAAAAGTCTATAAAATTGGAGCAAACAAGGAAGAAACGTAAATCACAGATGATGACAATGACAACCATAGAGAAAATATAACGAATGAGGATATGCGGGGACAAAGATTATGAAAACGACAAGATCATCAACAAGACATAACATATGACGACCTAATTATCACTAGAAAATTAAGATCAATCAACTAAAAATGCAAACTAGGGTTTAATCTCTCGCGAGAAAAGGGGATGTACCTGAAAGATGAACAATTTAGAGAGGCGAGATTTGCCCTTAGCAACCTTTGTATACCCTAAAAAATTGCAAACCAAATGAATCAGAGAATTAAAATGTATAAAGGATCAAAACCCTAGAACATGAAATAGGGGAAAGAAGAAGGACTAATTAACTGGTATCGACGACCATGCGATAAGAGAAATCGGAGCCGTCGGTCCCCTCAGGCCTTCCCAACGCTGATTTTCTCTGCTGCATCTCTCTCTCTCTCTCTCTCTCTCTCTCTCTCTCTCTCTCTCTCTCTCTCTCTCACGTTTTCTTGTCAATTTGATTGGAGCGCAAGTTATCAGCCGGAGTTGTTATATTTTTTAACATAAATATAACCCCAAAATTACAAAAGCACCCAAACTTTGGACTAATTAAAAATATTCCTCCAAATTTCAAAAGCCGCAAATAAATCCCTAAACTTTTAAAATCACAGCCACCTCCCTCAACCTTACACGATTATTGTTCCATCTATTTTAACATCCTCGCACATGGCCCTCATCCCATCTCTCTCTCCAAAATTACCCTTTTAAATATTAAAGGAATATTTGGTTAAAAGGCATAGAAATCTATTAATTATTTAAATTAACAGTGTGAGAATAAATATATAGAAATGAAATCTTTAAAATTTGAGTTTTATAAAATGCAAATAAAAAGATGGTTTCGTTCGAAACCCATTCTTAAAACCTAACAAATTTGACTTCCACCTTTGGCCCTGTCGAACGTCTCCAATCACAGAGGTCATCCCCACTGTCTTCTTTGATTTCCATTAGCCGCTGCCGTCGATTCATAGTCACAGTTCAATCGTTCGAGTTCCTCCATCGTGTTTTTTGACTTCTCCGCTCATTCGCTTTTCTCATGAATTGTTCAATCGCCTTCAAAAGTTCAGCTATTCATCTTCCACCAAAGCTTCACCACTTTCCATTCATCATAGAACTCCATCATCAAAGTGCCACCATCATGCTCCGTCATCCTCCTTATTTTCTCCACTCGACCATCGAATCCCCTACTGCAGTCTTCAAGTTCTTCCCCATCTTGGTTCCAATCACGCTGTCAGTTGTTTTCGCCCTTAATCATCGTAAGTTCAATAGTCACCGTCAATTGAGCATCAACGACTGAGCGTCAGGTTTTGATTTTTGGTCCTAGAGGATGGAGATGATGAACAGTGCTTCTGGGCACTTCAATATTTTTTTTTATGAAAATGATAAAAATCTTTAATATTTTTTTATATAAAAAATTAACTTTTATCAAAAAATTTTGAATAAGTAATAAGACACGTATTTTTATTAGTTACTAATAAAATAATACATATATTTATAAAAAAATCTATATACTAATAAAAATTTTTTGATTAACGTTTATTTAAAAATTATTAAAGACCCTATTTCCATGGTTTAATGTTTATTTGTTTGGTGTTAATTATTTATTTATATTTGTTTAATAAAAAAAATTGTTGTATTTTTATCGAGGGTAATATTTTTATTCTTTAATAAAAATTTTTTTTCAAGAGTTAAATTAATAATTTTATAATTCCCATTCTGAAAAATATACAAATCGAATATTAACAGTGGTAATCGTATTCATTTTAGAATTTGAACCAAACAATTTATATCAGATTTCGATTCTGATTTCGATTTCTAAAATTTTTTTTCCTATTCTGATTATGATTCTAAAGTGCGAATCAAATGCCACCTAAATATATGATGTACACATTTAAGGACTAATATTTGTTTTAACATCTTTTAGCATTATAAAATTTTGTAGCTACAACAAAGCCTTATTAGAAATGTAAAGTTATACTAACGGTCAGTTGATTTAGTAAAATATAACGTTAGATCTCTTAATCAAGATTTCAAATTCGACTCGTGATTTTAGTATTGAATGAATCATGTTGAGAGAATAGCTCCTGAATAAGTCACTATAAGTTTCGAATCGTATTAATCAGAATATGATTTTCAATATCGATTGATATAATAAATAAAAAAGAGATATAAAGTTATTTGCATAGTAAAAAGAAAGAGTGTAAAGCTATAAATTTAGTAGTTTTTATCATTTAATAATTTATAAATGAAGTAAGATGAATACAGAAAGTAAAATTTGTAATGTAAATTGATTTATACTCTTTTGAAACAGATTTAAAATTAAATCATAATTTTTTAAAATCAGATCACAAATACAACATTTCACTCTAATAAAAAAAATACCCATATACATTTCAGTAAAAGTGTGTGACAATAACAACTACAGTTAATAATGAACCTAATAACTTAATTAGCAATGAAAAGTAGTGAAGTAACCGGGCCGGGCCGGTTCAAGGAACCGCGGGCCGGGCCGGCAGCGGTTCCTAGGCCAGACCGGGCCGTGCCGGGCCGGTTCCCATTTTTTTCCTTCTGGAACCGGCCCGGCCCGCTGAACCGGAACCGGCGGTTCCTGGCCGGGCCGGTTCAGGGCCGGGCCCGGTTCGGTTTTTTTTTTTTTTTTTTTTTTTTTTTTTTTTTTTCTCTTTCTATTGCGTTTTCTAAATTTTTTTTTCTAACTATATTTTTTAATTTCATTTTAATTTTATAACTCCAATTTTTTTAACTTTGTTTTTTTTTAATTAACTTTTGATATTTTACTTGTAATTAAAAATTAGAGACACAAGATTTTTAGAGTAGTTCCACCGAATTCGGTGTACGTCCACTACCAAGCTCATCACTTGGATTTTTAAATCCACTATTTTTTTTACATTATTTTGATAATTACATCACTTTGATTTTTTTTTCTATTTAAAATGACTTGTAAACAAAAGGAAAATATTATTATTATTATTATTATTATTATTATTATTATTATTATTATTCTTCTTCAACTTCTTGTTCATCATCTTCCGAGGATTTGATAATTCCTTGCATTCTTTTTTCTGCATCCTTCCAATTTTTAATGCATATTAAAGTTTCTAAAGTGTCGTCCGCTAAATTTGTACGTTTTTCAGTTAACACTCGACCATCTGCACTAAAAGCACTTTCGGATGGTACTGTAGATACCGGAGGGGTTAGTACATATTTAGCCACTTGGGCCAAAATTGGATAATATGATGCATTATTTTTCCACCAACCTAATATATCATATAAATCTATATCATCAAAACATTCTAATCTAGGTGTTTGTTTATATAAAAGTAATTCATTAAATGATTATGAAGAAATTCTTTATTTTTTTCCTAACATGTGTAAGGGATTAAATGAAAATGAAGATGATTGAATACTATTACTACTACTACTAGCTATATTATTAGTATTTAAATTATTAATTTCCTTTTCATATAATTCAAATATTGATTGTAAAGTATGAGATGTTTGTTGTTTTAAAAAATGTAGGTTAATAGACATTTCAGATGGAAAATCTTGTGCAAAACAATCTATTAACATTTCAGCACCTTCAACCTTAACACGTGGATCTAATGCACTTGCAACTAAATATAAAATTGGAATTTCTTCATAATATTTTAAAAATTTTGTTTTCATTGAAAAAACAATTTCACCAAATTTTTCTTCATTTTCAAATTGATTAAATACATAAATAATTTTTCAAAGATTTGGTAGCATTAAATGAGTAGTTGGATAATAATATTCAGAAAATAATTTTGTACATAAATAAAAAATTTCCAATAATTTTGTAAGTGTAGACGCAAATTCAAAAGCGGTATTATCAATAAAACCATATTCGTAATTTGAATTTGCAAATTCAATTAAAATATTTTGAAAAGGAAGAACACCTTGTAACATGTCATATGTTGAATTCCACATAGTGTCACATTCCATTTTAAATTTTTTATATTTTTTGTTATGTAAAATACATAATTGTCTCATTTCTTGAGTTTTTACAGCAGAATTTCTTATTTGCTGAATTAAAACACGAATAGGTTGTAAAAATAGTTCTCCCATAGCTAAACCATCCTTAACACATAAATTAATTATATGATATGCACATCTAACATGAAAAAAAGCTCCATTTAAAATTGTTTTTAAAGAATTTTTTAAACTATTAACCGCAGTAGTATTAGCCGAAATATTATCAAAAGAAATAGAAAAAATTCTATCACTTATTCCATAATCATAAACAACATTTGAAATTATTCTAGTTATATGTGCACCAGAATGTGGAAATTCCCAACGTTGAAAAGCTAAAATTCTTTTTTGTAAAGACCATGAATTATTTATCCAATGACATGTTACTACAATATAATATTCTTTTTTATGCTCACTTTTCCAACTATCCGAAGTTAATGAAAATTTACATTGACTAGTCATAAATTCTGTAAGTATACCATTTTTTAATTCCTGATATCTATCTAATGATCTCCTCCTATCAGATTTTTTACTACTTTTTTTATAACCGGGTTGTAAATATTTTTAGACATATTCTTCACACTACAAAAAAACACGTTTTTTGCGACGAACTTTAGCGACAAATTTTTTTCGTTTCAATTTTGCGACGAATTTTACGACGAAAACTTTTTTTGTCGCTATTTGCAACGAAATTTCCAACGAAAAAAAAGTTGTAGCTAATTTAGCGACGACCGGAAATTCGTCGCTAATTTTGCGACGAATTTATGAATTCGTCACAAAATTTGAAAAAAAAAATTATTTATATATATTTATTAAATAATTAATTAATTTTGCGACGAATTTAGAAATTCGTCGCTAATTTTGCGACAAATTTCGGAATTCGTCACAAAATTTGAAAAAAAATAAAATAAAATAAAATATTAATATATATTTATTAAATAATTAATTAATTTTGCGACGAATTCTAAATTCGTCGCTAATTTTGCAACGAATTTTCGAATTCGTCGCAAAATTTGAAAAAAAAAAAATATTAATATATATTAATTAAATAATTAATTAATTTTGCGACGAATTTTAAATTCGTTGCAACGACGAATTTTAAATTCGTTGCAAATTTTGCAACGAATTTTCTAATTCGTCGCAAAATTTGAAAAAAAAAAATTATTTTTATATATTTATTAAATAATTAATTAATTTTGCGACGAATTTAGAAATTCGTCGCTAATTTTGCGACAAATTTCGGAATTCGTCGCAAAATTTGAAAAAAAAATAAAAAAAATAAAAAATTAATATATATTAATTAAATAATTAATTAATTTTGCGACGAATTCAAAATTCGTCGCTAATTTTGCAACGAATTTTCGAATTCGTCGCAAAATTTGAAAAAAAAAATAAAAAAAAATAAAATATTAATATATATTAATTAAATTATTAATTAATTTTGCAACGAATTTTAAATTCGTCGCAAATTTTGCAACGAATTTTATAATTCGTCGCAAAATTTGAAAAAAAAAATTTATTTATATATATTTATTAAATAATTAATTAATTTTGTGACGAATTTAGAAATTCGTCGCTAATTTTGCGACTAATTTCGAAATTCGTAGCAAAATTTGAAAAAAAAAAAAAAATAAAAAATTAATATATATTAATTAAATAATTAATTAATTTTGCGACGAATTCTAAATTCGTCGCTAATTTTGCAACGAATTTTCGAATTCGTCGCAAAATTTGGAAAAAAAAATTAAAAAAAATAATATATGAATATATATTAATTAAATTATTAATTAATTTTGCAACGAATTTTAAATTCGTCGCTAATTTTGCAACGAATTTTCTAATTCGTCGCAAAATTTGAAAAAAAAAATTATTTATATATATTTATTAAATAATTAATTAATTTTGTGACGAATTTAGAAATTCGTCGCTAATTTTGCGACTAATTTCGAAATTCGTCGCAAAATTTGAAAAAAAATAAAAAAAATAAAATATTAATATATATTAATTAAATAATTAATTAATTTTGCGACGAATTCTAAATTCGTCGCTAATTTTGCAACGAATTTTCGAATTCGTCGCAAAATTTGAAAAAAAAAAAATTTATTTATATATATTTATTAAATAATTAATTAATTTTGCGACGAATTCTAAATTCGTCGCTAATTTTGGAACGAATTCTAAATTTGTCGCTAATTTTGCAACGAATTTTCAAATTCGTCGCAAAATTTGAAAAAAAATAAAAAAAATAAAATATTAATATATATTTTTTATTTTTTATTTTAATATAATTATCACATTTATTATTTTTAATTAATATCTTATATTTTATTTTTATTTTATCTTTTTTAAAAATAGTATTATTATTATTTTATATCTTTTATTATTTTATTTTAAACTAATATTTTATTATTTTATAATAAATTGTTATTTTATATTGTTTTATTATTATTAGAAATTTGTGAAGAAAGATAATAAGTAAAAAAAAAAAACTTATAACAGATACTAACATTTAGCCTGATGGTTACAGGGTCTTAAATGTTTACGGAAGTGCAAAGGTTCGAACCATGGTGGGAGCAAAATGTAGACATTTTCAAGAATTAAGTGAAGGAGGGCTTGTGGGCGCCGGCTCGGGCGAACATGCGGGCGGATACTGGCTCGGGTGGGCGGGCGGGTGGGGTTAAGGCGGGAGCGCATTTTTTTTTCATTGCTAATTTAGCGACGGATTTAGCGACGAATTTATATCCGTCGCTAAATTTGAAAAATAATTAAATAAAATAAAATATTAATATATATTTATTAAATAATTAATTAATTTTGCGACGAATTCTGGAATTCGTCGCTAAATTTGCGACGAATTCCGGAATTCGTCTCAAAATTTGAAAAATAATAAAATAAAATAAAATATTAATATATATTTATTAAAAAATTAATTAATTTTGCGACGAATTCCGAAAGTCGTCGCAAAATTAGCGACGAATTCCGGAATTCGTTGCTAAATTTGAAAAATAATTAAATAAAATAAAATATTAATATATATTTATTAATTAATTAATTAATTTTGTGACGAATTTTAGAATTCGTCGCTAAATTTGCGACGAATTTAGCGACAAAAAATTATTCGTCGCTAAATTTAGCGACGAATTTCTAATTTTTCGTCGCTAAATTTTTGCGACGCGTTATTAGCGACGAAAAATTTTTCGTCACTAATTTCGTCTCTAACGTTTTAGCAACGAATTTTTATTAAATTTTTGTCGCTAAATTTGTGGCTAAAAGCTGGTTTTTTTGTAGTGTCAAATACAGGACATGCAACTATACTAAGTGGTAATTTTTTTCTTGCTAGCCATTCTATTTGTCCAATTTTTTCTTTATCCGAATTATATTTAAATGTACCAATTATATTACCTCCCCCCATAGAAATTTGTGTTTGTTTTGTTTGTGGTAATTTATCTGGATGATTATTAATTAAGTGTCTCTTAAGTGTGCCTACCCCCCAACCTTTTAAAAATTTATATTTTTGATGACAAATTTTACAAATTGTTTTTTGTTCATCATTTTTTCTTTCAAAAAATGTCCATATATTAAAATCATTTTTTTTAGTTTGTGTTGTGTTAGATTCAGTGTTACTAGGTTCGGTTTCTTCCAAAAAAGTTTCAATATCTATATGATCGGGAATTTCAAAAAATGGAGGAAGAGGAGATTGTTGAGAAAATTGTGAAGAGTGTGTTCCGGCCATTTTAAAAAAAAATTAAGATTAAAATTTTTAAAATAATATATACGATAAAATTTTTTAAAGGAAATTTAAAATGATGAACAAAAAGCAATTTGTAAGTTTGATGGAAATGGTGTAGAATTTAATGGAAATGGTAAAAAAAATGGTATAGGTAATGTGGTATAAGAGAATAGAAATTGTGTAGAAATTGGTGGAAATGTAAATAATTGTGGAAATGTAAATAATGGAGAAAATGAAAATGGTGTATAAGGTGATGAAATGGTGTAAATTTTGATGGAAATGGTGTAGAATTTAATGGAAATGGTAAAAAAAATGGTGTAGGTAATGTGGTATAAGAGAATAGAAATGGTGTAAAAATTGGTGGAAATGTAAATAATTGTGGAAATGTAGATAATGGAGAAAAATGAAAATGGTGTATAAGGTAATTAAATGGTGTAAAATTGATGGAAATGGTGTAAAAATTAAGTTAAATAACTTAGATAATAAATAATAAATTAAAAAACAGAATTAAAACGAAACAAGAAAAAAAGAAAAAAGGTCAGTGCAAAACTTCTGTTGCGCTATTGTATCTGATGGCAATAACCCTCATGTCTTCACAAGAGTAACCATTGCGAGGCCAAACTCTCTATCGCCCACCTACACCGTCACAGCCTCTGATGTCACCTCCATCGCCAAAGCTGTCTTGTTCTCGTTCTCTCTCTCTCTCGTGCTTGGCGATGAACCACGAAGTTCAAATAATTCAAATAATATTCTTAAAAATTGAAAATTGTAACATAAATTTACAATAACATTCAAAATTAGGGCAAACCCTGAATTCCCAATTTCAAAAAGGTGAATGCATTACGTGGAAAGGGAAACATATCTAATTAAACACCTTTCGGGGGCTTTTGTGAAACAATTGGTGGGCTGAGCACCAACAAACATTCTTAAAAGAACTATCCAAAATAAAAGATTATAAAGAAAATGTACTGGAATCAAATAAGAGTTTGAAAGTTTGAAAAATCGACCGATGAGTTAGAGACGGGCACTAAAACATCGAAGAGTGTTGAAATTTTCTCTAAACATTAAGCAAACTAAGATAAGATAATTCGGCTCCATAACAGGTGCAGCCTCTAACCTCCCTAAACGCAAGACCTCCCACCATGCAAAATCTACCGTGCTGGAGGTGGCTTTGGGGCATCAAATTGAGGTGAACATTGTACTCCAAACTGAAGGATCACGAGACCTGTTTACTTCCCAAAGAAGCAGCACAGGATCAAACAGACAGTTGAAATCATTTTCACATGGCACCCCCAAATTGAAAGCCACGGCATTGCCTCATCTATCATATGCCCATTGTAAAGTTCTCCTTTTGGGGTTTGGAAAGGAGGCGCCGGGGAAGTAACCAAACTGTTCCCAAGTTGAGAAAAAATTTTTGTGTCTGATTGTGGCGGTGGAAATGCAGATAATGAGGGCAATACTTTGGGTAACATATAGTGTGTGATAAGGTAGATTTGAATATGGACAATGCTACCCTCCTTGATCTACCATTTTAATGGGTTTGATGGTCTTTTTGATGGTTTTATGTTTAATTAAATTTGAGTTTATTTTGTTTGATTTGACCACAATTTCACTAAAAATAATATTACTTCATCTAATGGTGGATTTTTTTTTTTTTTTTTTTTGACTTATACATTTCACGAGCTTGTTACAAGTAACATTAAATCTTGCCACCAACCTAGATATTTTACCTATGGGGTGAACGAAGAGGCACTTGAAAGATTTTGACCGGAAGTATGATATTCTCTTTTCTTTTTCTTTTGACAAGCCCCACTTTTTTTTTTTATTTAACCCCCTCCCAAAAAAAGAAAAAACACTCTTAAAGGAAAGTAATTAAACTAAAACAATAAATAATTTTTAATTTTTTTTATAAATCATTAATATTTGATAACTATGTTAGATTTAAAAATATTCGATTTGATTCGAGTTGATTTCTTAAATGACAAAATTTTATCAGTACTTGACTAAATTTGATTTGACTCGCATTAAATTTTTACGACCATGATGTATATTGACTACAAAATTATAGAATAAAATTTTTCAAATTAAGAAAATCAAACCTACAACGGTAATATAAATGATGTTGATAATAATAGCGATAAATAATCTATTTAAGCGGGATTTGATTTAAGGTAAGCCAAAACTCCCATGAAAGGCTCCGGTTGCTGGAAAGCGGGTCGAGAATCCGGGTACGAATCATTTATAAACGGACCTCCAACAAGGGCTCCAACTAGTACATTCGGATTTGAACCTGGGCTGTCAAAATATGGGGTTCCATCATGACAACCAATGTGCTCCGGGTGTGCATCAATTGAAGGCAACGTAGAACCTCGATGATGAATTTTGGGCGGAAAATTTTTCACCATATCCGACCACATATGACATGCTTAATGGGTTTGATCCTAATATATAATCGACTTGCATTACTCAAAAACTAATCAGTCGTGGCTTTATAATTAAAAAAAAAAAGTTTTTATAAATTTTAATAAAAAAATTATATTTAGCAATAATATTTAAATTATATATAATAAATTCAGACTCTGTAACATATTTTCTATTTCACATTCTTGTCTTTTCCATTTTTTTTTAGAGGTGGAGTTAATATGCATATCTAGCTTTTTGCAAGATCTCTAAGCCTGGATTAAGCAGATACAGAGCCACAGGAAACTACTCCTGCAGCACGATCCAAGTAGGCGGCGTAGGTAACAAGGAGAAACGATATTGCTGTTGGATGCTGCATATTACTGTTTCCAGGTTTGAACAGAAGCCAGCCTTTAGAACCAAAAGAGACAGCCGCCCTATGTATTAGAACAACCCTTCAAATATAATAAATATTGCCGATTTTTTTTTAAACACATTCTCTATTATTGCCACATTAGATTAGGCACATACTATCAACCAATTTTACTAAATTAAAGCTATTTAATTTTCTGACAAATTCTTAAAAATTTCACTTTTTCAAGTAACTGTGAATCCACAAAATGTAACAAAATTACATTATTATTCCTAATTTTTATAATAAATCTTTGAAAAAATGGTTGGTGAGATAGAGAACGAGACCTGGAGAATACTGAACATAGACCGTAGGAGATTCGGGTAATACGCTACAAATAAATTTGTCAGCTTCACTTGAGAATGGCTCGGAATCATTAGAGCTGATATTATCCAACTGAAATGAAAATTAACAATGAAAACATTTTAATTAAGCATTTACGTAAGTCATGCATGCTGAAGAGAGAGAGAGAGAGAGAGAGAGAGAGAGGGTTGTGGTTTCTATGTAAGCTTACTCCAGAAAGAAGCACATTAACACCAGCATTTTTGGAATCCCATCCAAATTCTGTAAATGAACCATATGTGTAGTGTATATTTTGTTGTACATAATCGAAATATTCTGGTGTATTTGTGGCCTTGTTTAACCATGCTGCTCCCCATAATAAATCATCTGTATATACCCTAACATAAATTTTTTTAGAGCCAAAGCAATCTTTTTTTCTTCTTTTTTTTTTTTTTTTGCCATAGTTATGTGAGAGAAGTACCATAGTAAGGTCTTACCCATTATTTTGTAGTATTTTCAATTTTATTTTTTATATTTTAATCTATTTTATAATATAATAAATATAAAATAAAAATATATTAATTATTTAAAATAAAATATAAAACAAATATTATCTACCAAATTAAGAATTACATACTATTAAGAACAATAATAATAATAATATAATATAAAAAAAACTATATCAATAGTAATACATTAAAATCATAAAAATAACTATCTAAATATCATAATATTTGATTTTAATCGAATTGAGTCTATAACGGACCGATCTCATTAGAGATTTGGCCAGAAATTAAAATAGGAACTTTACCCATTTAACTAGAGATCTCGAATTCGAGATATGAGAATGACAAAAAAAGATTTGAGAGAGTCAACCTTAAAATGGGCTCCACAATACTCGAACAAGATTAATCAGACAAAACCTGAATACCGGTAGCGAAAACCAAATAAATTAAAATAGGGCTAAATAAATGTAAATAGTTAGTGGTTTATTTATATTAATCGGCTAAATAGTACCATTAATTCTTACTTAATTTTATCATTTATTTAAGTATCAGAATCAAAATTCATTCTTACTATTACCTCGATCAAATATAGAATATTACCTCAATCAAATATAGAAGAAGGGCAGATTTAATTATTTTTTATTCTTACTTGATTTTCAAGATAGATCCCTAAGATTGTATCGAGTTCACAAATTCTTTAAACACCTCTACAATTAACTAATACTAATGACCCTCCTCGACCAACAAAGAAATCATATAAAAATTGTTTCTTGCGAATCTTCTGATTCACCAATATAGTATAAATTTGCTATCATATTAGTAATAAATTGATAGAAATAATATTTCAAACAGAGTAAAATTACTACCAAGATAAGTATGATGACTTTAAAAATATAATATTATTTTTGTACGAAGACGATATAATAAAAAAGAAAACGACATAAATTAATATTATTTAATGCCAAAGGATAGAGCTAGCCCCTAAATTTGACATCATGGGACAAAACCATGACCACACACAAGAAAGACCGAGTCTTACAATTCTGGAAACTAGATTTCATAATAACAATGACGTTGACGGTGAGTTCACCAGGGATGTGCTTTAAAAAAAGCCAAAAGTCCAACCAACGGTGCGTTGATATATGTAGTAGGCTCCGACCGTCCAACATCATGCCGATTATCCGGGTAGTAATCGTTAGGATAGGGACCTCCGACAACCGCTCCGGTTAGTTGGTTCGGGTTAGGTTTGTCGCTGGCAAACCAACTGTCTCCATCTCGGCATTTAAGGGGTTTTGGGTGTTTATCAAGCGAAGGTAAAGTTGAGCCTCGATGATGAATGTATTGCGGGAATTTTTTACCATATCCCACCATGTATGAAATACCAGCGGGGTTTGTTCCTAATATGTAGTCGACCTGCACGAATTAAAAAAAAAAAAAAAAAAAACAAAAAACTATACATTAATGGTGGAGTTGGGTTTTAACTTTAGAGGGCAAAATATATATATGTAGATTTAAAAATGTATAAATTCATATGTATGTATCTAAATTGAAAGTATGGTAAATATAAAACATAATTATCTATAATATAAAATATAAAATTAAAATCTCGAATGACTATTTTCTAAAAAAAGAAAAAGAAAGAAATCTGTGGGAGAAGAGACTAAATAAGTGATAAATATTTTAAAAATTGAAAATCGTGTATGTTATTAGAAACATAAAATGTATGTCCCAAAATTAGATATTTTATTTAAATTTGGATTTTAAAATATGGGACTATTGTTTAAAAAATAAAGAGAAGAGAGGAGAATTGAGAAATATTCATATTGTAATCTGTGGGAGGACTATTGTTTATGTAACTCAATTTCTAACTCTAGTGGTCACTATAGTATATATATGGACGAAATCAATATTATTTTTCATTTAGTGAGTAATATTAAAAAATTTAGGGGCGTCTTTGAAATTTTAATGCAAAATTTAGGGGTCAATTGCCCCCCCCCACCCCCCTTGGCCCCACTACTCAGACGTGTACCTGATTTTACTTTTTCCCTTGTCAAAAAACAAAAAAAAAAAAAAAACAAAAAAAAAAAAGAAGTTGTCGGGCCTAATTTGAGCCTCAGGCCTAATACACTAGACCGTGCCTGTACCAAAAAAAAAAAAAAAAACACTACACCATGCCCATCCATGTGAGTCAGGCCCATTGGGCCTGGAGGCCATGCATGCTCTACTCAGAAAAGGAAAAAGGACTTGACCTGGCTCTTAGCGTGTTGTATTAATCGCCATGGATCTGTGAGACGAGATTCACAATAATAGGGGCGTTTGGAGGAATCCAAGTTGCGGCCATGGACGAGAAGAAGAAATGACAATGCCGTTACACACTGCATGTTACTGCTTCCGGCTTTGAACAACAGACCTCCTAAATAATAACAATTTTTATTATTTTTAAAAAATAGATATATGTAAAAAATAATTTCCCTTTTTTCCAAAAAAAAAAAATGGAGAGAGAGAGAAATAAGAGTGCTTGATAAGGGGTTAAGAAAAGATATACCTGGGGAGTAATCTACCCATCTGTTTTGCGATTCGGGTAATAAGGCACAAAGAAATCTGTCTGCAAATTCTGAAAATGGTTTTTCCGAGTTCTTAAACATCTGCAAAACATAAATAAATAAATAAATAAATAAGCTTAATAGATTGAGAATTATATATATTCAATTAGTACAATATTTACAAGATATATAAAGTGGAAGACACAAATATAATGTATTCTTACCCCAGCAACAAGTACATTAATGCCGGCATGCTTGGAATCCCATCCAAATTCTGCAATGGTACCCAAAGTCACTACCTTAGAGATGGAGTAAATTCTGTCCCGGACGTACTGCATGTATTCGGCCTTGTTTGTTGCTTTGTATATCCAAGCTGCTGCCCATACTAATTCATCCTGTATTTCCATTCCCCCCCCCCCCCGGGAGTTTTATTATGTTAAAAACATACTCATTTTACCTATGAATTAAAAAAAAAAAAAGATGAAAACTATACCTCATAGCCGTTATTAGTGCAATAAAATGGGCACGCCCCTTCTCCAACGCTAGCACTGTAATTTCCCCTGTAGGTATCTGCAAATCTGAAGACCTAAAAGTCCAAGTCTCCCAAAGGTTAATATATATATATATATATATATTATCAATATCATAATCTATTAAAAAGGACAATAAATCAGACCCATATAGACTCAAATCAACACTGGGATTTTCTATCAGAGAGTGATAAATGTAGATCTAACTATTATAAATAAAACCCTATTAATAATAAGAAAATCTTGATTCAAGGTAAACTATCCAATCTCTGATAAATATAACTCATCTACAATAAATAAAGCTATATTACTAAAAAAACCCAACTTATGGTACGTAAAATCCTCATTTGATAGTACATAATACCATAATTCTGGATTTTCTATCATTTACCGTTGCTTGACTATGTTTACCATAGATTGAAAATTTTTTTATTAGTAATAGGACTTTACTTAATATAGATATGCCTATATTTACTACTACGGTGCCCAACCATAAAAATTGAGTTGCGGTATCGTAGAATTCTCCATCTGAAGAATATACCAAACCTTTGTTTCACCAAAAGTATTTTCTTTTTCTTTTTTTGTCAAAAAGGCATTTTCATAATTTTTTATATTTTGTTTTAAAAAATTAGCATATTTTTCTTGTCAATAAAAATAATAAACCACATTAGAGATTTCCTTAATTTACTCAATTATTTAGCTGTTTAGCCTTGATTTTAATGGGGTTCTAATTGATAGGAAAAAATACAAAATTTATATGTAAAAAAGAAAAAAGAGGACGCAGTCAAGTCATATCGCATGCCAATATGCCCCGTGGGTTTGAGCACAAAAATGACTGAGAGTATACATACCTCGATAGCTCTATCAATAAGCTGTTTTGAATAAGAAGCATCGACAGATTTGAAGGCCAAAGAAGCAGCAGCAAGAGCAGCAGCCGTCTCTGCAGAAACTTCAGATCCTGGACGTTTGAAATTGACAGCATAGGTAGTTCTAGGGGTGTCCATGTCTTCGGGTCTTTCCCAACAAGCATGATCACCGTATGGATCACCAACTTGGACGAAAACTATGTTTTTGTATGCAAGTTTGGTGCATTTGAGGAGGTAATCTGTGCCCCAACGGATTGCATCCAGGGCGTGCTGGTGGTCTGAACCCATATCATTGCCGAATTCTATTACGCTCCATCCAAGCATGGTTATTGAAAATGCCATCGGAAAATTGAATTTTACATTATCTCCGGCATCATAATACCCACCAACTAAATTTATCTGCAAAATAAAGATTGAAATATTAGAGACCCAAAATTAAAATTTCAAAGTGATCCTGAAAATTTTATAAAAATAAAATGGAGAATTTAACCATTTTCTTTTTAAAAAAAATGGTGTGCTTGTTTGTGCATGTGAGGGGGTGTTAGAAGTATTTCCGATTATGATTTGACTCCAACTCCTCCTACTGTCTACTAATAATAACAAAAGAATGGAGAGAGAGACATGATCGGAGAGGCCATCTTGAAGAGCAGAATCCTTCCTCCAAGTCATCCGCTGTGAAGAAGGCAATTTCCCCGACCGTTGGCCTTCAAAGAACAAAATGCTTTTTGTCAATGCATCTGCATAATTATGTATTGAATCCACGGACCCCACGGCTATAGCCAACGCGAAAACTCCCAAGAACAAAAACCTTAACATACCCTAATTCTCTATACAAGACAAACTATTCTAAATGTTTAGAAGATGTGTAAAATTCTCACTTGGAAGAGTATCTGAAATGTCTCGTATACACGGCTATAAAAATTGATGAATATATAGATAGTCGGCATTGGTGTAGTGCAATTTGTCCCAACGTAAATGGTAAATTATTTTTAAAAAATTTGAAATTATGACATCATTAATTAAATCCGTAATTGGAATGGACTATCAAATAATATCTCATTTATTTTTATTTTAATATTTATATTATATACAGGTGCATGGTGGCTAGGAAGAAATCAAAATGTTCCTTTTTAAGTCCACAAAATATCTTCATGAGATGGATAATAGTTGCAAAGTAATTGCATTTGAAATTCGTCCAATGAGCCAAAGAGGATTAGGTGCAAACGTCACCTAGAAGTTTCATAATTAATTAATTCTAAGAAAAGAAGGTGAATGTAAAAATTCATAGTATACGCTTTCCTTGAATGGAACAAAGTGAGTACTATAGAATATGCCTTTTTCTTAATTTGTAAATAAATATTACATGTCATAAGTTATTACTAAAAAAAAAATCAAAAGATTTCATCATTTCTCTAGAACTGTGGGAGTGATACATGAATTACACACAGATAATTTCAAATAATCAAGATTTGAACATCGAAAATAGAGTGAACATCAAAGCTATGCTTTTTTCTTAATTTCTGGATAAATATCATATGTCATAAATTGTTACTAAAAAAAATTAAGGATTTCTTCTCTTTTCTAGAACTGTGAGAGTGATTTTTTTTATTACATAAGAATTCGAATGCTAGATTTCGTGATTAAAGGAGGAAAATTGTGACAACTAGGCTGTCATTTGGGGACACATAAGTTATGTTTTTATCTCAAATTTTGGATAAATATTACATGCTATATGTTGTTACCGGAAAGAAAAAAAAAATCAAAAGATTTCCTCACTTTTCTAGAACTGTAAGAGTGATACGTGGATTGCACCAAGATACATTCAGATAATCAAGATTTGAACATCGAATTGTCAATTTTATGTATTTCTAAGAAACGATCGGAGATAGATGTTTATGTGTATATATAATATGTATATATATAGATAGTAGATTTTCAAAAATCAAAAGCTATGATTGAATAGATGTTATGTACCACTTTCAAAAATGATGATTCTTGAAAATATACATTAAAAAGATCTCATATATACACAAAGATAGACTCTACATCGGAGAGTTCAAGGAAAGATCCTTATTATTTTTTATGGGTTTGTCCTTGGAATCCAATTGCTATTTTACCGGAAGTTCCGGGAGAGCATGCACTCTACTTTGTATTATTTCACTCGGGCTACTTTTCGGGATGGTCACTTTCCTCCTGAGTTTCTACGGCCTTCATTACTTTGATCCCCAAGATCGTGAGCAGCTTAACCGACTTTCAACCCATCAGTCTTCTAAATATAAGTTACAAAGTTCTGGCTAAGGTTTTGGCTCACCGGCTCCGATCCATCCTCCAGAAAGTGATATGCCCGTAGTAGAGCAGTTTTCTTCTAGGACATAGTACCTTGGATAACATCATTGTCACCCGAGGGTTAGTGCATTCTATATGCAATTCCCGAGGTAACCGATGGAGAATTGTGCTAAAGATATATCTACACAAACCCTACGACTGTGTTAGTTGGTCTTTCTTGAGTCAGACGCTCTAAGACTTTCAGTTTCCGTATCAATTAATCCGTTTGATTATGTTTGTACACCTATGCTCAATCGGCACTGCTTTGGAATGGTGAGGTGTTGCCAGATTTTGTCCTTGGGAGGGGATTGAGACATGGTGACCCCTTATCTCCCTATCTGTTTTTTCTAGTTATGAAGAAACTATCTTATATGATACAGAGCAGGGTAATGCAGGCACTCTGGATTCTTATTTGGGCTTCGCGACTGGGACCCGCAATAAACAGTATCTCATGTTTTCTTTGCGGATAATCTTATGTTATTTGGGGATGCAAAGCCAAAGGTTCTTTCCATGATTTTGGAGTGTCTTCAAGAGTTTGTTGACAGAAGTGGGTTACTGGTTAATCCTATTAAATCAAAGCTTTTTGTCTCCTCAAAAGCCCCGTTAGCTATGAAGACTTGTTTGGCCTCTCAGTGCCTCTTCTACTTACAAAGGATTTGGGGATTTATCTTGGAGTTCCCCACATTCATAGGCGTGTACGACAGCCCCAGTACCAGTATTTGGTTGAATGGGATTAAATAAAATATTAGGGTGGAATACGAGGACATGAGTTTAGCCGAGCGTGAGACACTTATATTAGCAGCCTCCTCCGCCATCCCAGCATATGCTATGCAGACAGCTTGGTTACCCGAGCAGATATGTTCCCAATTGGACAAGATTCAAAGGCAATTTCTTTGGGGAGACATTGAGGAGACACGCAGAACTCATTCAATCAGTTGGGGAAAAGTTTGTCGACAGAAGGATCATGGTGGCTTAGGCATCCGGACCTCACGGGAGATAAATAGGGCCCTCTTGTCGAAACTTGGCGGGAAGATCATATCCGGGGATCAGGCCCTTTGGTGTAAGATTATTAGGAATAAATATATTAAGCACGGACCTCTTCTTAATCGTAGTAGATCTTCTACGTGTTCCCCTCTCTGGCACGGTATTTTAGAAGTCTGGGATTTACTAAAGATCAGGGTGCATTAGAAAATTAGTAATGGTTTGGATATCCGGTTTTGGGAAGACACTTGGGTGGGATCAACCCCACTGATTCAAAGATTGCAAAATGTTGAATTAGCAGATTCTACGCTCTTGGGTCAATGAGATAAGAGCTGTGTTGATTCCCCAAGATCCAAACAATCGGGGCTTTGTTGGGCAGGTGAATCTTCTGAGAATTTTTTGGTCCACTCAGCATACACCATATTCCACCATAATAAAGTTTCTACCAATCGTTCTGCACTAAATGAACCTTGGGACCGGATTTGGTGCTTGAGATGCCAGGAGCGGGTTAGGGTTTTGGTGTGGCTCATATTACACGATAGCTTGACGACAAATAGTAACAGCTCCTGTTGTGGGATAACGACGGATCCTCTTTGCCCAATACGCCGTGAGTCGGACGAAACTGCTTCCCACTTGTTCCATGACTATTCAGTTGAGGTGTTTTCTCAAATTCCGATTAAAGTATGGTTTCTTCGTAATTGTAAATCTCATGCCTTACTTGGGGACTGCCCTTGGGTCTTGGTTTTTGTTTATATCCTTTGGACTATTTGGAAGGAACAAGGTAATATGGTATTTGAGGGTAAAGTCTTCTCCCCAGAGGGTGTGGCGGTTAAGGCTACTTGTTTTACCCGGCTACTTGTTATACCTGTGATGGTTGGATTGCCTTTGTGAAGAAACCATCCTAGCCACCCAGTTCGGTCGCTGGATCACTTGGTCTCCTCCCCCTACGGGTGTCTATAAATTGAATACAAATGGATCGGTACATAGGAGTACGAACTCAGCATGTATGGGTGGTTTAATCAAAGATGAGTTTGGCTTATGGATCAAGGGATTCTCGGGGAATTTGGGAGTTACAATCCGTTCATGGTTGAGTTATGGGGTGTTCAAGAAGGACTACAGGTCCACTATATTAGTAACACTGAAGATTGAATGCATAATCGGCTCTCAATCTTTTGTTTGAGAAAACTGAATTGCACATTGTTCACATTTTGATCACTTTCTCACCCCCAAAAAGTTTATAAAATTGGAGCAAACAAAGAAGAAACGTAAATCACAGATGATGACAATGACAAACATAGATAAAATATAACGAATGAGGATATGCGGGGACAAAGATTATGAAAACGACAAGATCATCAACAAGACATAACATATGACGACCTAATTATCACTAGAAAATTAAGATCTATCAACTAAAAATGCAAACTAGGGTTTAATCTCTCGCGAGAAAAGGGGATGTACCTGAAAAATATACAATTTAGAGAGGCGAGATTTGCCCTTAGCAACCTTCGTATACCCTAAAAAATTGCAAACCAAATGAATCGGAGAATTAAAATGTCTAAAGAATCAAAACCCTAGAACATGAAATGGGTGAAAGAAGAAGGACTAATTAACTGGAATCGACGACCATGCGATAAGAGAAATCGGAGCCGTCGGTCCCCTCAGGCCTACCCAACGCTGATTTTAACATCCTCGCACATGGCCCTCATCCCATCTCTCTCTCCAAAATTGCCCTTTTAAATATTAAGGGAATTTTTGATTAAAAGGCATAGAAATCTATTAATTATTTAGATTAACAGAGTGAAAATAAATATATAGAAATGAAATCTTTAAAATTTGAGTTTTATAAAATGCAAATAAAAAGATGGTTTCGTTCGAAACCCATACTTAAAACCTAACAAATTTGACTTCCACCTTTGGCCTTGTCGAACGTCTCCGATCACAGAGGTCATCCCCACTGTCTTCTTTGACTTCCATTAGCCGCTGCCGTCGATTCATAGTCGCAGTTCAATCATTCGAGTTCCCCCATCGTATTTTTTGACTTCTCCGCTCATTCGCTTTTCTCATCAATTGTTCAATCGCCTTCAAAAGTTCAGCTATTCATCTTCCACCAAAGCTTCACCACTTTCCATTCATCATAGAACTCCATCGTCAAAGTGTCATCGTCATGCTCTGTCATCCTCCTTATTTTCTCCACTAGACCATCGAATCCCCTACTGCAGTCTTCAAGTTCTTCCCCATCTTGGTTCCAATCATGCCGTCAGTTGTTTTCGCCCTTAACCGTCGGAAGTTCAATAGTCACCGTCAATTGAGCATCAACGACTGAGCGTCAGGTTTTGATTTTTGGTCCTAGAGGATGGAGATGATGAACAGTGCTTCTGGACACTTCAATAATTTTTTGTGAAAATGATAAAAATCTTTAATACTTTTTTATATAAAAAATTAACTTTTATCAAAAAATTTTGAATAAGTAATAAGACACGTATTTTTATTAGTTACTAATAAAATAATACACATATTTATAAAAAAATCTATATAATATTAAAATTTTTTTGATTAACGTTTATTTAAAAATTATTAAAGACCCTATTTCCATGGTTTAATGTTTATTTGTTTGGTGTTAATTATTTATTTATATTTGTTTAATAAAAAAACAATGTTGTTTTTTTATCGAGGGTAATATTTTTATTCTTTAATAAAATTTTTTTTTTTCAAGAGTAAAATTAATAATTTTATAATTGTCATTATGAAAAATATACAAATCGAATATTAATGATGGTAATCGTATTCATTTCAGAATTTGAACCAAATAGTTTATATCAAATTTCGATTCTAATTCCGATTTCTAAAATTTTTTTTCCTATTCTGATTATGATTCTAAAGTGCGAATCAAACGCCACCTAAATATATGATGTACACATTTAAGGAATAACATTTTTCCTTGTTTTAACATCTTTTAGCATTATAAAATTTTGTAGCTACAACAAGGCCTTATTAGAAATGTAAAGTTATACCGACGGTCAGTTGATTTAGTAGAATATAATATTAGATCTCTTAATTAAGATCTCAAATTCGATTCGTGATTTTAGTATTGAGTGGATCATGTTGGGAGAATAGCCCCCGAATAAGCCACTATAAGTTTCGAATTGTATTAATCGGAATATGATTTTCAATATCGATTGATATAATAAATAAAAAAGAAATATAAAGTTATTTGCATAGTAAAAAGAAAGAGTGTAAAGCTATAAATTTAGTAGTTTTTATCATTTAATAATTTATAAATGAAATAAGATGAATACAGAAAGTAAAATTTGTAATGTAAATTGATTTATACTCTTTTGAAACAGATTTAAAATTAAATCATAATTTTTTAAAATCAGATCACAAATACAACATTTCACTGTAATAAAAAAAAAATACCCATATACATTTCAGTAAAAGTGTGTGACAATAACAACTACAGTTAATAATGAACCTAATAACTTAATTAGCAATGAAAAGTAAAAAAAAAAAAAAAATATTTAAGCTTTTTTTTTGAAAAATTAAGTTAAATAAATTAGATAATAAATAATAAATTAAAAAACAGAATTAAAACGAAACAAGAAAAAAAGAAAAAAGGTCAGTGCAAAAATTCTGTTGCGCTATTGTATCTGATGGCAATAACCCTCATGTCTTCACAAGAGTAACCATTGCGAGGCCAAACTCTCTATCGCCCACCTACACCGTCACAGCCTCTGATGTCACCTCTATCGCCATAGCTGTCTTGTTCTCGTTCTCTCTCTCTCTCTCTCGTGCTTGGCGATGAACCACGAAGTTCAAATAATTCAAATAATATTCTTAAAAATTGAAAATTGTAACATAACTTTATAAATAATATTCAAAATTAGGGCAAACACTGAATTGCCAATTTCAAAAAGGTGAATACATTACGTGGAAAGGGAAACATATCTAATTAAACACCTTTCGGGGGCTTTTGTGAAACAATTGGTGAGCTGAGCACCAACAAACATTCTTAAAAGAACTATCCAAAATAAAAGATTATAAAGGAAATGAACTGGAATCAAATAAAAGTTTGAAAGTTTAAAAAATCGACCGATGAGTTAGAGACGGGCACTAAAACATCGAAGAGTGTTGAAATTTTCTCTAAACATTAAGCAAACTAAGATAAGATAATTCGGCTCCATAACAGGTGCAGCCTCTAACCTCCCTAAACACAAGACTTCCCACCATGCAAAATCTACTGTGCTGGAGGTGGCTTTGGGGCATCAAATTGAGGTGAACACTGTACTCCAAACTGAAGGATCACGAGACCTGTTTACTTCCCAAAGAAGCAGCACAGGATCAGACAGACAGTTGAAATCATTTTCACATGGCACCCCCAAATTGAAAGCCACGGCATTGCCTCATCTATCATATGCCCATTGTAAAGTTCTCCTTTTGGGGTTTGGAAAGGAGGCGCCGGGAAGTAACCAAACTGTTCCCAAGTTGAGAAAAATTTTTTGTGTCTGATAATGAGGGCAATACTTTGGGTAACATATAGTGTGTGATAAGGTAGATTTGAATATGGACAATGTTACCCTTCTTGATCTACCATTTTAATGGGTTTGATGGTCTTTTTGATGGTTTTATGTTTAATTAAATTTGAGTTTATTTTTGTTTGATTTGACCACAATTTCACTAAAAATAATATTACTTCAACTAATAGTGGATTTTTTTTTTTTTTTTTTGACTTATACATTTCACGAGCTTGTTACAAGTAACATTAAATCTTGCCACCAACCTAGATATTTTACCTATGGGGTGAACGAAGAGGCACTTGAAAGATTTTGACCGGAAGTATGATATTCTCTTTTCTTTTTCTTTTGACAAGCCCCACTTTTTTTTTTTTTTATTTAACCCCCTCCCAAAAAAAGAAAAAACACTCTTAAAGGAAAGTAATTAAACTAAAACAATAAATAATTTTTAATTTTTTTTATAAATCATTAATATTCGATAACTATGTTAGATTTAAAAATATTCGATTTGATTCGAGTTGATTTCTTAAATGACAAAATTTTATCAGTACTTGACTAAATTTGATTTGACTCGCATTAAATTTTTACGACCGTGATGTATATTGACTACAAAATTATAGAATAAAATTTTTCAAATTAAGAAAATCAAACCTACAACGGTAATAAAAATGATGTTGATAATAATAGCGATAAATAATCTATTTAAGCGGGATTTGATTTAAGGTAAGCCAAAACTCCCACGAAAGGCTCCGGTTGCTGGAAAGCGGGTCGAGAATCCGGGTACGAATCATTTATAAACGGACCTCCAACAAGGGCTCCAACTAGTACATTCGGATTTGAACCTGGGCTGTCAAAATATGGGGTTCCATCATGACAACCAATGTGCTCCGGGTGTGCATCAATTGAAGGCAACATAGAACCTCGATGATGAATTTTTGGCGGAAAATTTTTCACCATATCCCACCACATATGACATGCTTAATGGGTTTGATCCTAATATACAATCGACTTGCATTACTCAAAAACTAATCAGTCGTGGCTTTATAATTAAAAAAAAAAAGTTTTTATAAATTTTAATAAAAAAATTATATTTAGCGATAATATTTAAATTATATATAATAAATTCAGACTCTGTAACATATTTTCTACTTCACATTCTTGTCTTTTCCATTTTTTTTTAGAGGTGGAGTTAATATGCATATCTAGCTTTTTGCAAGATCTCTAAGCCTGGATTAAGCAGATACAGAGCCACAGGAAACTACTCCTGCAGCACGATCCAAGTAGGCGGCGTAGGTAACAAGGAGAAACGATATTGCTGTTGGATGCTGCATATTACTGTTTCCAGGTTTGAACAGAAGCCAGCCTTTAGAACCAAAAGAGACAGCCGCCCTATGTATTAGAACAACCCTTCAAATATAATAAATATTGCCGATTTTTTTTTAAACACATTCTCTATTATTGCCACATTAGATTAGGCACATACTATCAACCAATTTTACTAAATTAAAGCTATTTAATTTTCTGACAAATTCTTAAAAAATTCACTTTTTCAAGTAACTGTGAATCCACAAAATGTAACAAAATTACATTATTATTCCTAATTTTTATAATAAATCTTTGAAAAAATGGTTGGTGAGATAGAGAACGAGACCTGGAGAATACTGAACATAGACCGTAGGAGATTCGGGTAATACGCTACAAATAAATTTGTCAGCTTCGCTTGAGAATGGCTCGGAATCATTAGAGCTGATATTATCCAACTGAAATGAAAATTAACAATGAAAACATTTTAATTAAGCATTTACGTAAGTCATGCATGCTGAAGAGAGAGAGAGAGAGAGAGAGAGAGAGAGAGAGAGAGAGAGGGTTGTGGTTTCTAAGTAAGCTTACTCCAGAAAGAAGCACATTAACACCAGCATTTTTGGAATCCCATCCAAATTCTGTAAATGAACCATATGTGTAGTGTATATTTTGTTGTACATAATCGAAACATTCTGGTGTATTTGTGGCCTTGTTTAACCATGCTGCTCCCCATAATAAATCATCCTGTATATACCCTAACATAAATTTTTTCAGAGCCAAAGCAATCTTTTTTTTTTTTTTTTTTTTTTTTTTTTTTTTGCCATAGTTATGTGAGAGAAGTACCATAGAAAGGTCTTACCCATTATTTTGTAGCATTTTCAATTTTATTTTTTATATTTTAATCTATTTTATAATATAATAAATATAAAATAAAAATATATTAATTATTTAAAATAAAATATAAAACAAATATTATCTACCAAATTAAGAATTACATATTATTACGAACAATAATAATAATATATAATGTAAAAAAAAAACTATATCAATAGTAATACATTAAAATCATAAAAATAACCCTCTAAATATCAGAATATTTGATTTTAATCGAGTTGAGTCTATAACGGACCAAACCCATTAGAGATTTGGCCAGAAACTAAAATAGGAACTTTACCCATTTAACTAGAGATCTTGAATTCGAGATATGAGAATAGTAAAAAAAGATTTGAGATAGTCAACCATAAAATGGGCCTCACAATACTCAAACAGGATTAATCAGACAAAACCTGAATACCGGTAGCAAAAATCAAATAAATTAAAATAGGGCTAAATAAATGTAAATAGTTAGTGGTTTATTTATATTAATCGGCTAAATAGTACCATTAATTCTTACTTAATTTTATCATTTATTTAAGTATCGGAATCAAAATTCATTCTTACTATTACCTCGATCAAATATAGAATATTACCTCAATCAAATATAGAAGAAGGGCAGATTTAATTATTTTTTATTCTTACTTGATTTTCAAGATAGATCCCTAAGATTGTATCGAGTTCACAAATTCTTTAAACACCTCTACAATTAACTAATACTAATGACCCTCCTCGACCAACAAAGAAATCATATAAAAATTGTTTCTTGCGAATCTTCTGATTCACCAATATAGTATAAATTTGCTATCATATTAGTAATAAATTGATAGAAATAATATTTCAAACAGAGTAAAATTACTACCAAGATAAGTATGATGACTTTAAAAATATAATATTATTTTTGTACGAAGACGATATAATAAAAAAGAAAACGACATAAATTAATATTATTTAATGCCAAAGGATAGAGCTAGCCCCTAAATTTGACATCATGGGACAAAACCATGACCACACACAAGAAAGACCGAGTCTTACAATTCTGGAAACTAGATTTCATAATAACAATGACGTTGACGGTGAGTTCACCAGGGATGTGCTTTAAAAAAAGCCAAAAGTCCAACCAACGGTGCGTTGATATATGTAGTAGGCTCCGACCGTCCAACATCATGCCGATTATCCGGGTAGTAATCATTAGGATAGGGACCTCCGACAACCGCTCCGGTTAGTTGGTTCGGGTTAGGTTTGTCGCTGGCAAACCAACTGTCTCCATCTCGGCATTTAAGGGGTTTTGGGTGTTTATCAAGCGAAGGTAAAGTTGAGCCTCGATGATGAATGTATTGCGGGAATTTTTTACCATATCCCACCATGTATGAAATACCAGCGGGGTTTGTTCCTAATATGTAGTCGACCTGCACGAATTAAAAAAAAAAAAAAAAACAAAAAACTATACATTAATGGTGGAGTTGGGTTTTAACTTTAGAGGGCAAAATATATATATGTAGATTTAAAAATGTATAAATTCATATGTATGTATCTAAATTGAAAGTATGGTAAATATAAAACATAATTATCTATAATATAAAATATAAAATTAAAATTTCGAATGACTATTTTCTAAAAAAAGAAAAAGAAAGAAATCTCTGGGAGAAGAGACTAAATAACTGATAAATATTTTAAAAATTGAAAATCGTGTATGTTATTAGAAACATAAAATGTATGTCCCAAAATTAGATATTTTATTTAAATTTGGATTTTAAAATATGGGACTATTGTTTAAAAAATAAAGAGAAGAGAGGAGAATTGAGAAATATTCATATTGTAATCTGTGGGAGGACTATTGTTTATGTAACTCAATTTCTAACTCTAGTGGTCACTATAGTATATATATGGACGAAATCAATATTATTTTTCATTTAGTGAGTAATATTAAAAAATTTAGGGGCGTCTTTGAAATTTTAATGCAAAATTTAGGGGTCCATTGCCCCCCCCCACCCACCTTGGCCCCACTACTCAGACGTGTACCTGATTTTACTTTTTCCCTTGTCAAAAAACAAAAAAAAAAAAACAAAAAAAAAAAAGAAGTTGTCGGGCCTAATTTGAGTCTCAGGCCTAATACACTAGACCGTGCCTGTACCAAAAAAAAAAAAAAAAACACTACACCATGCCCATCCATGTGAGTCAGGCCCATTGGGCCTGGAGGCCATGCATGCTCTACTCAGAAAAGGAAAAAGGACTTGACCTGGCTCTTAGCGTGTTGTATTAATCGCCATGGATCTGTGAGACGAGATTCACAATAATAGGGGCGTTTGGAGGAATCCAAGTTGCGGCCATGGACGAGAAGAAGAAATGACAATGCCGTTACACACTGCATGTTACTGCTTCCGGCTTTGAACAACAGACCTCCTAAATAATAACAATTTTTATTATTTTTAAAAAATAGATATATGTAAAAAATAATTTCCCTTTTTTCCAAAAAAAAAAAATGGAGAGAGAGAGAAATAAGAGTGCTTGATAAGGGGTTAAGAAAAGATATACCTGGGGAGTAATCTACCCATCTGTTTTGCGATTCGGGTAATAAGGCACAAAGAAATCTGTCTGCAAATTCTGAAAATGGTTTTTCCGAGTTCTTAAACATCTGCAAAACATAAATAAATAAATAAATAAATAAGCTTAATAGATTGAGAATTATATATATTCAATTAGTACAATATTTACAAGATATATAAAGTGGAAGACACAAATATAATGTATTCTTACCCCAGCAACAAGTACATTAATGCCGGCATGCTTGGAATCCCATCCAAATTCTGCAATGGTACCCAAAGTCACTACCTTAGAGATGGAGTAAATTCTGTCCCGGACGTACTGCATGTATTCGGCCTTGTTTGTTGCTTTGTATATCCAAGCTGCTGCCCATACTAATTCATCCTGTATTTCCATTCCCCCCCACCCCCGGGAGTTTTATTATGTTAAAAACATACTCATTTTACCTATGAATTAAAAAAAAAAAAAGATGAAAACTATACCTCATAGCCGTTATTAGTGCAATAAAATGGGCACGCCCCTCCTCCAACGCTAGCACTGTAATTTCCCCTGTAGGTATCTGCAAATCTGAAGACCTAAAAGTCCAAGTCTCCCAAAGGTTAATATATATATATATATATATATATATATATTATCAATATCATAATCTATTAAAAAGGACAATAAATCAGACCCATATAGACTCAAATCAACACTGGGATTTTCTATCAGAGAGTGATAAATGTAGATCTAACTATTATAAATAAAACCCTATTAATAATAAGAAAATCTTGATTCAAGGTAAACTATCCAATCTCTGATAAATATAACTCATCTACAATAAATAAAGCTATATTACTAAAAAAACCCAACTTATGGTACGTAAAATCCTCATTTGATAGTACATAATACCATAATTCTGGATTTTCTATCATTTACCGTTGCTTGACTATGTTTACCATAGATTGAAAATTTTTTTATTAGTAATAGGACTTTACTTAATATAGATATGCCTATATTTACTACTACGGTGCCCAACCATAAAAATTGAGTTGCGGTATCGTAGAATTCTCCATCTGAAGAATATACCAAACCTTTGTTTCACCAAAAGTATTTTCTTTTTCTTTTTTTGTCAAAAAGGCATTTTCATAATTTTTTATATTTTGTTTTAAAAAATTAGCATATTTTTCTTGTCAATAAAAATAATAAACCACATTAGAGATTTCCTTAATTTACTCAATTATTTAGCTGTTTAGCCTTGATTTTAATGGGGTTCTAATTGATAGGAAAAAATACAAAATTTATATGTAAAAAAGAAAAAAGAGGACGCAGTCAAGTCATATCGCATGCCAATATGCCCCGTGGGTTTGAGCACAAAAATGACTGAGAGTATACATACCTCGATAGCTCTATCAATAAGCTGTTTTGAATAAGAAGCATCGACAGATTTGAAGGCCAAAGAAGCAGCAGCAAGAGCAGCAGCCGTCTCTGCAGAAACTTCAGATCCTGGACGTTTGAAATTGACAGCATAGGTAGTTCTAGGGGTGTCCATGTCTTCGGGTCTTTCCCAACAAGCATGATCACCGTATGGATCACCAACTTGGACGAAAACTATGTTTTTGTATGCAAGTTTGGTGCATTTGAGGAGGTAATCTGTGCCCCAACGGATTGCATCCAGGGCGTGCTGGTGGTCTGAACCCATATCATTGCCGAATTCTATTACGCTCCATCCAAGCATGGTTATTGAAAATGCCATCGGAAAATTGAATTTTACATTATCTCCGGCATCATAGTACCCACCAACTAAATTTATCTGCAAAATAAAGATTGAATTATTAGAGACCCAAAATTAAAATTTCAAAGTGATCCTGAAAATTTTATAAAAATAAAATGGAGAATTTAACCATTTTCTTTTAAAAAAAAATGGTGTGCTTGTTTGTGCATGTGAGGGGGTGTTAGAAGCATTTCCGATTATGATTTGACTCCAACTCCTCCTACTGTCTACTAATAATAACAAAAGAATGGAGAGAGAGACATGATCGGAGAGGCCATCTTGAAGAGCAGAATCCTTCCTCCAAGTCATCCGCTGTGAAGAAGGCAATTTCCCCGACCGTTGGCCTTCAAAGAACAAAATGCTTTTTGTCAATGCATCTGCATAATTATGTATTGAATCCACGGACCCCACGGCTATAGCCAACGCGAAAACTCCCAAGAACAAAAACCTTAACATACCCTAATTCTCTATACAAGACAAACTATTCTAAATGTTTAGAAGATGTGTAAAATTCTCACTTGGAAGAGTATCTGAAATGTCTCGTATACACGGCTATAAAAATTGATGAATATATAGATAGTCGGCATTGGTGTAGTGCAATTTGTCCCAACGTAAATGGTAAATTATTTTTAAAAAATTTGAAATTATGACATCATTAATTAATTTCGTAATTGGAATGGACTATCAAATAATATCTCATTTATTTTTATTTTAATATTTATATTATATACAGGTGCATGGTGGCTAGGAAGAAATCAAAATGTTCCTTTTTAAGTCCACAAAATATCTTCATGAGATGGATAATAGTTGCAAAGTAATTGCATTTGAAATTCGTCCAATGAGCCAAAGAGGATTAGGTGCAAACGTCACCTAGAAGTTTCATAATTAATTAATTCTAAGAAAAGAAGGTGAATGTAAAAATTCATAGTATACGCTTTCCTTGAATGGAACAAAGTGAGTACTATAGAATATGCCTTTTTCTTAATTTGTAAATAAATATTACATGTCATAAGTTATTACTAAAAAAAAAATCGAAAGATTTCATCATTTCTCTAGAACTGTGGGAGTGATACATGAATTACACACAGATAATTTCAAATAATCAAGATTTGAACATCGAATATAGAGTGAACATCAAAGCTATGCTTTTTTCTTAATTTCTGGATAAATATCATATGTTATAAATTGTTACTAAAAAAAATTAAGGATTTCATCTCTTTTCTAGAACTGTGAGAGTGATTTTTTTTATTACATAAGAATTCGAATACTAGATTTCGTGATTAGAGGAGGAAAATTGTGACAACTAGGCTGTCCTTTGGGGACACATAAGTTATGTTTTTATCTCAAATTCTGGATAAATATTACATGCTATATGTTGTTACCGGAAAGAAAAAAAAAATCAAAAGATTTCCTCACTTTTCTAGAACTGTAAGAGTGATACGTGGATTGCACCAAGATACATTCAGATAATCAAGATAATCAAGATTTGAACATCGAATTGTCAATTTTATGTATTTCTAAGAAACGACCGGAGATAGATGTTTATGTGTATATATAATATGTATATATATAGATAGTAGATTTTCAAAAATCAAAAGCTATGATTGAATAGATGTTATGTACCACTTTCAAAAATGATGATTCTTGAAAATATACATTAAAAAGATCTCATATATTCACAAAGATAGACTCTACATCGGAGAGTTCAAGGAAAGATCCTTATTATTTTTTATGGGTTTGTCCTTGGAATCCAATTGCTATTTTACCGGAAGTTCCGGGAGAGCATGCACTCTACTTTGTATTATTTCACTCAGGCTACTTTTCGGGATGGTCACTTTCCTCCTGAGTTTCTACGGCCTTCATTACTTTGATCCCCAAGATCGTGAGCAGCTTAACCGACTTTCAACCCATCAGTCTTCTAAATATAAGTTACAAAGTTCTGGCTAAGGTTTTGGCTCACCGGCTCCGATCCATCCTCCAGAAAGTGATAGGCCCGTAGCAGAGCAGTTTTCTTCTAGGACATAGTACCTTGGATAACATCATTGTCACCCGAGGGTTAGTGCATTCTATATGCAATTCCCGAGGTAACCGATGGAGAATTGTGCTAAAGATATATCTACACAAACCCTACGACTGTGTTAGTTGGTCTTTCTTGAGTCAGACGCTCCAAGACTTTCAGTTTCCGTATCAATTAATCCGTTTGATTATGTTTGTACACCCATGCTCAATCGGCACTGTTTTGGAATGGTGAGGTGTTGCCAGATTTTGTCCTTGGGAGGGGATTGAGACAAGGGGACCCCTTATCTCCCTATCAGTTTTTTCTAGTTATGAAGAAACTATATTATATGATACAGGGTAATGCAGGCACTCTGGATCCTTATTTGGGCTTCGCGACTGGGACCCGCAATAAACAGTATCTCATGTTTTCTTTGCGGATAATCTTATGTTATTTGGGGATGCAAAGCCAAAGGTTCTTTCCATGATTTTGGAGTGTCTTCAAGAGTTTGTTGACAGAAGTGGGTTACTGGTTAATCCTATTAAATCAAAGCTTTTTGTCTCCTCAAAAGCCCCGTTAGCTATGAAGACTTGTTTGGCCTCTCAGTGCCTCTTCTACTTACAAAGGATTTGGGGATTTATCTTGGAGTTCCCCACATTCATGGGCGTGTATGACAGCCCCAGTACCAGTGTTTGGTTGAATGGGATTAAATAAAATATTAGGGTGGAATACGAGGACATGAGTTTAGCCGAGCGTGAGACACTTATATTAGCAGCCTCCTCCGCCATCCCAGCATATGCTATGCAGACAGCTTGGTTACCCGAGCAGATATGTTCCCAATTGGACAAGATTCAAAGGCAATTTCTTTGGGGAGACATTGAGGAGACACGCAGAACTCATTCAATCAGTTGGGGAAAAGTTTGTCGACAGAAGGATCATGGTGGCTTAGGCATCCGGACCTCACGGGAGATAAATAGGGCCCTCTTGTCGAAACTTGGCGGGAAGATCATGTCCGGGGATCAGGCCCTTTGGTGTAAGATTATTAGGAATAAATATATTAAGCACGGACCTCTTCTTAATCGTAGTAGATCTTCTACGTGTTCCCCTCTCTGGCACGGTATTTTAGAAGTCTGGGATTTACTAAAGATCAGGGTGCATTAGAAAATTAGTAATGGTTTGGATATCCGGTTTTGGGAAGACACTTGGGTGGGATCAACCCCACTGATTCAAAGATTGCAAAATGTTGAATTAGCAGATTCTACGCTCTTGGGTCAATGAGATAAGAGCTGTGTTGATTCCCCAAGATCCAAACAATCGGGGCTTTGTTGGGCAGGTGAATCTTCTAAGAATTTTTTGGTCCACTCAGCATACACCATATTCCACCATAATGAAGTTTCTACCAATCGTTCCGCACTAAATGAACCTTGGGACCGGATTTGGTGCTTGAGATGCCAGGAGCGGGTTAGGGTTTTGGTGTGGCTCATATTACACGATAGCTTGACGACAAATAGTAACAGCTCCTGTTGTGGGATAACGACGGATCCTCTTTGCCCAATACGCCGTGAGTCGGACGAAACTGCTTCCCACTTGTTCCATGACTATTCAGTTGAGGTGTTTTCTCAAATTCCGATTAAAGTATGGTTTCTTCGTAATTGTAAATCTCATGCCTTACTTGGGGACTGCCCTTGGGTCTTGGTTTTTGTTTATATCCTTTGGACTATTTGGAAGGAACAAGGTAATATGGTATTTGAGGGTAAAGTCTTCTCCCCAGAGGGTGTGGCGGTTAAGGCTACTTGTTTTACCCGGCTACTTGTTATACCTGTGATGGTTGGATTGCCTTTGTGAAGAAACCATCCTAGCCACCCAGTTCGGTCGCTGGATCACTTGGTCTCCTCCCCCTACGGGTGTCTATAAATTGAATACAAATGGATCGGTACATAGGAGTACGAACTCAGCATGTATGAGTGGTTTAATGAAAGATGAGTTTGGCTTATGGATGAAGGGATTCTCGGGGAATTTGGGAGTTACAATCCGTTCATGGTTGAGTTATGGGGTGTTCAAGAAGGACTACAGGTCCACTATATTAGTAACACTGAAGATTGAATGCATAATCGGCTCTCAATCTTTTGTTTGAGAAAACTGAATTGCACATTGTTCACATTTTGATCACTTTCTCACCCCCAAAAAGTTTATAAAATTGGAGCAAACAAAGAAGAAACGTAAATCACAGATGATGACAATGACAAACATAGATAAAATATAACGAATGAGGATATGCGGGGACAAAGATTATGAAAACGACAAGATCATCAACAAGACATAACATATGACGACCTAATTATCACTAGAAAATTAAGATCTATCAACTAAAAATGCAAACTAGGGTTTAATCTCTCGCGAGAAAAGGGGATGTACCTGAAAAATATACAATTTAGAGAGGCGAGATTTGCCCTTAGCAACCTTCGTATACCCTAAAAAATTGCAAACCAAATGAATCGGAGAATTAAAATGTCTAAAGAATCAAAACCCTAGAACATGAAATGGGGGAAAGAAGAAGGACTAATTAACTGGAATCGACGACCATGCGATAAGAGAAATCGGAGCCGTCGGTCCCCTCAGGCCTACCCAACGCTGATTTTAACATCCTCGCACATGGCCCTCATCCCATCTCTCTCTCCAAAATTGCCCTTTTAAATATTAAGGGAATTTTTGATTAAAAGGCATAGAAATCTATTAATTATTTAGATTAACAGAGTGAAAATAAATATATAGAAATGAAATCTTTAAAATTTGAGTTTTATAAAATGCAAATAAAAAGATGGTTTCGTTCAAAACCCATGCTTAAAACCTAACAAATTTGACTTCCACCTTTGGCCTTGTCGAACGTCTCCGATCACAGAGGTCATCCCCACTGTCTTCTTTGACTTCCATTAGCCGCTGCCGTCGATTCATAGTCGCAGTTCAATCATTCGAGTTCCCCCATCGTATTTTTTGACTTCTCCGCTCATTCGCTTTTCTCATCAATTGTTCAATCGCCTTCAAAAGTTCAGCTATTCATCTTCCACCAAAGCTTCACCACTTTCCATTCATCATAGAACTCCATCGTCAAAGTGTCATCGTCATGCTCTGTCATCCTCCTTATTTTCTCCACTAGACCATCGAATCCCCTACTGCAGTCTTCAAGTTCTTCCCCATCTTGGTTCCAATCACGCCGTCAGTTGTTTTCGCCCTTAACCGTCGGAAGTTCAATAGTCACCGTCAATTGAGCATCAACGACTGAGCGTCAGGTTTTGATTTTTGGTCCTAGAGGATGGAGATGATGAACAGTGCTTCGGGACACTTCAATATTTTTTTGTGAAAATGATAAAAATCTTTAATACTTTTTTATATAAAAAATTAACTTTTATCAAAAAATTTTGAATAAGTAATAAGACACGTATTTTTATTAGTTACTAATAAAATAATACACATATTTATAAAAAAATCTATATAATATTAAAATTTTTTTGATTAACGTTTATTTAAAAATTATTAAAGACCCTATTTCCATGGTTTAATGTTTATTTGTTTTGTGTTAATTATTTATTTATATTTGTTTAATAAAAAAACAATGTTGTTTTTTTATCGAGGGTAATATTTTTATTCTTTAATAAAATTTTTTTTTTTCAAGAGTAAAATTAATAATTTTATAATTGTCATTATGAAAAATATACAAATCGAATATTAATGATGGTAATCGTATTCATTTCAGAATTTGAACCAAATAGTTTATATCAAATTTCGATTCTAATTCCGATTTCTAAAATTTTTTTTCCTATTCTGATTATGATTCTAAAGTGCGAATCAAACGCCACCTAAATATATGATGTACACATTTAAGGAATAACATTTTTCCTTGTTTTAACTTCTTTTAGCATTATAAAATTTTGTAGCTACAACAAGGCCTTATTAGAAATGTAAAGTTATACCGACGGTCAGTTGATTTAGTAGAATATAATATTAGATCTCTTAATTAAGATCTCAAATTCGATTCGTGATTTTAGTATTGAGTGGATCATGTTGGGAGAATAGCCCCCGAATAAGCCACTATAAGTTTCGAATTGTATTAATCGGAATATGATTTTCAATATCGATTGATATAATAAATAAAAAAGAAATATAAAGTTATTTGCATAGTAAAAAGAAAGAGTGTAAAGCTATAAATTTAGTAGTTTTTATCATTTAATAATTTATAAATGAAATAAGATGAATACAGAAAGTAAAATTTGTAATGTAAATTGATTTATACTCTTTTGAAACAGATTTAAAATTAAATCATAATTTTTTAAAATCAGATCACAAATACAACATTTCACTGTAATAAAAAAAAAAATACCCATATACATTTCAGTAAAAGTGTGTGACAATAACAACTACAGTTAATAATGAACCTAATAACTTAATTAGTAATGAAAAGTAAAAAAAAAAAAATATTTAAGCTTTTTTTTGAAAAATTAAGTTAAATAAATTAGATAATAAATAATAAATTAAAAAACAGAATTAAAACGAAACAAGAAAAAAAGAAAAAAGGTCAGTGCAAAAATTCTGTTGCGCTATTGTATCTGATGGCAATAACCCTCATGTCTTCACAAGAGTAACCATTGCGAGGCCAAACTCTCTATCGCCCACCTACACCGTCACAGCCTCTGATGTCACCTCTATCGCCATAGCTGTCTTGTTCTCGTTCTCTCTCTCTCTCTCTCGTGCTTGGCGATGAACCACGAAGTTCAAATAATTCAAATAATATTCTTAAAAATTGAAAATTGTAACATAACTTTATAAATAATATTCAAAATTAGGGCAAACACTGAATTGCCAATTTCAAAAAGGTGAATACATTACGTGGAAAGGGAAACATATCTAATTAAACACCTTTCGGGGGCTTTTGTGAAACAATTGGTGAGCTGAGCACCAACAAACATTCTTAAAAGAACTATCCAAAATAAAAGATTATAAAGGAAATGAACTGGAATCAAATAAAAGTTTGAAAGTTTAAAAAATCGACCGATGAGTTAGAGACGGGCACTAAAACATCGAAGAGTGTTGAAATTTTCTCTAAACATTAAGCAAACTAAGATAAGATAATTCGGCTCCATAACAGGTGCAGCCTCTAACCTCCCTAAACACAAGACTTCCCACCATGCAAAATCTACTGTGCTGGAGGTGGCTTTGGGGCATCAAATTGAGGTGAACACTGTACTCCAAACTGAAGGATCACGAGACCTGTTTACTTCCCAAAGAAGCAGCACAGGATCAGACAGACAGTTGAAATCATTTTCACATGGCACCCCCAAATTGAAAGCCACGGCATTGCCTCATCTATCATATGCCCATTGTAAAGTTCTCCTTTTGGGGTTTGGAAAGGAGGCGCCGGGAAGTAACCAAACTGTTCCCAAGTTGAGAAAAATTTTTTGTGTCTGATAATGAGGGCAATACTTTGGGTAACATATAGTGTGTGATAAGGTAGATTTGAATATGGACAATGTTACCCTTCTTGATCTACCATTTTAATGGGTTTGATGGTCTTTTTGATGGTTTTATGTTTAATTAAATTTGAGTTTATTTTTGTTTGATTTGACCACAATTTCACTAAAAATAATATTACTTCAACTAATAGTGGATTTTTTTTTTTTTTTTTTGACTTATACATTTCACGAGCTTGTTACAAGTAACATTAAATCTTGCCACCAACCTAGATATTTTACCTATGGGGTGAACGAAGAGGCACTTGAAAGATTTTGACCGGAAGTATGATATTCTCTTTTCTTTTTCTTTTGACAAGCCCCACTTTTTTTTTTTTTTATTTAACCCCCTCCCAAAAAAAGAAAAAACACTCTTAAAGGAAAGTAATTAAACTAAAACAATAAATAATTTTTAATTTTTTTTATAAATCATTAATATTCGATAACTATGTTAGATTTAAAAATATTCGATTTGATTCGAGTTGATTTCTTAAATGACAAAATTTTATCAGTACTTGACTAAATTTGATTTGACTCGCATTAAATTTTTACGACCGTGATGTATATTGACTACAAAATTATAGAATAAAATTTTTCAAATTAAGAAAATCAAACCTACAACGGTAATAAAAATGATGTTGATAATAATAGCGATAAATAATCTATTTAAGCGGGATTTGATTTAAGGTAAGCCAAAACTCCCACGAAAGGCTCCGGTTGCTGGAAAGCGGGTCGAGAATCCGGGTACGAATCATTTATAAACGGACCTCCAACAAGGGCTCCAACTAGTACATTCGGATTTGAACCTGGGCTGTCAAAATATGGGGTTCCATCATGACAACCAATGTGCTCCGGGTGTGCATCAATTGAAGGCAACATAGAACCTCGATGATGAATTTTTGGCGGAAAATTTTTCACCATATCCCACCACATATGACATGCTTAATGGGTTTGATCCTAATATACAATCGACTTGCATTACTCAAAAACTAATCAGTCGTGGCTTTATAATTAAAAAAAAAAAGTTTTTATAAATTTTAATAAAAAAATTATATTTAGCGATAATATTTAAATTATATATAATAAATTCAGACTCTGTAACATATTTTCTACTTCACATTCTTGTCTTTTCCATTTTTTTTTAGAGGTGGAGTTAATATGCATATCTAGCTTTTTGCAAGATCTCTAAGCCTGGATTAAGCAGATACAGAGCCACAGGAAACTACTCCTGCAGCACGATCCAAGTAGGCGGCGTAGGTAACAAGGAGAAACGATATTGCTGTTGGATGCTGCATATTACTGTTTCCAGGTTTGAACAGAAGCCAGCCTTTAGAACCAAAAGAGACAGCCGCCCTATGTATTAGAACAACCCTTCAAATATAATAAATATTGCCGATTTTTTTTTAAACACATTCTCTATTATTGCCACATTAGATTAGGCACATACTATCAACCAATTTTACTAAATTAAAGCTATTTAATTTTCTGACAAATTCTTAAAAATTTCACTTTTTCAAGTAACTGTGAATCCACAAAATGTAACAAAATTACATTATTATTCCTAATTTTTATAATAAATCTTTGAAAAAATGGTTGGTGAGATAGAGAACGAGACCTGGAGAATACTGAACATAGACCGTAGGAGATTCGGGTAATACGCTACAAATAAATTTGTCAGCTTCGCTTGAGAATGGCTCGGAATCATTAGAGCTGATATTATCCAACTGAAATGAAAATTAACAATGAAAACATTTTAATTAAGCATTTACGTAAGTCATGCATGCTGAAGAGAGAGAGAGAGAGAGAGAGAGAGAGAGAGAGAGAGAGAGGGTTGTGGTTTCTAAGTAAGCTTACTCCAGAAAGAAGCACATTAACACCAGCATTTTTGGAATCCCATCCAAATTCTGTAAATGAACCATATGTGTAGTGTATATTTTGTTGTACATAATCGAAACATTCTGGTGTATTTGTGGCCTTGTTTAACCATGCTGCTCCCCATAATAAATCATCCTGTATATACCCTAACATAAATTTTTTCAGAGCCAAAGCAATCTTTTTTTTTTTTTTTTTTTTTTTTTTTTTTTGCCATAGTTATGTGAGAGAAGTACCATAGAAAGGTCTTACCCATTATTTTGTAGCATTTTCAATTTTATTTTTTATATTTTAATCTATTTTATAATATAATAAATATAAAATAAAAATATATTAATTATTTAAAATAAAATATAAAACAAATATTATCTACCAAATTAAGAATTACATATTATTACGAACAATAATAATAATATATAATGTAAAAAAAAAACTATATCAATAGTAATACATTAAAATCATAAAAATAACCCTCTAAATATCAGAATATTTGATTTTAATCGAGTTGAGTCTATAACGGACCAAACCCATTAGAGATTTGGCCAGAAACTAAAATAGGAACTTTACCCATTTAACTAGAGATCTTGAATTCGAGATATGAGAATAGTAAAAAAAGATTTGAGATAGTCAACCATAAAATGGGCCTCACAATACTCAAACAGGATTAATCAGACAAAACCTGAATACCGGTAGCAAAAATCAAATAAATTAAAATAGGGCTAAATAAATGTAAATAGTTAGTGGTTTATTTATATTAATCGGCTAAATAGTACCATTAATTCTTACTTAATTTTATCATTTATTTAAGTATCGGAATCAAAATTCATTCTTACTATTACCTCGATCAAATATAGAATATTACCTCAATCAAATATAGAAGAAGGGCAGATTTAATTATTTTTTATTCTTACTTGATTTTCAAGATAGATCCCTAAGATTGTATCGAGTTCACAAATTCTTTAAACACCTCTACAATTAACTAATACTAATGACCCTCCTCGACCAACAAAGAAATCATATAAAAATTGTTTCTTGCGAATCTTCTGATTCACCAATATAGTATAAATTTGCTATCATATTAGTAATAAATTGATAGAAATAATATTTCAAACAGAGTAAAATTACTACCAAGATAAGTATGATGACTTTAAAAATATAATATTATTTTTGTACGAAGACGATATAATAAAAAAGAAAACGACATAAATTAATATTATTTAATGCCAAAGGATAGAGCTAGCCCCTAAATTTGACATCATGGGACAAAACCATGACCACACACAAGAAAGACCGAGTCTTACAATTCTGGAAACTAGATTTCATAATAACAATGACGTTGACGGTGAGTTCACCAGGGATGTGCTTTAAAAAAAGCCAAAAGTCCAACCAACGGTGCGTTGATATATGTAGTAGGCTCCGACCGTCCAACATCATGCCGATTATCCGGGTAGTAATCATTAGGATAGGGACCTCCGACAACCGCTCCGGTTAGTTGGTTCGGGTTAGGTTTGTCGCTGGCAAACCAACTGTCTCCATCTCGGCATTTAAGGGGTTTTGGGTGTTTATCAAGCGAAGGTAAAGTTGAGCCTCGATGATGAATGTATTGCGGGAATTTTTTACCATATCCCACCATGTATGAAATACCAGCGGGGTTTGTTCCTAATATGTAGTCGACCTGCACGAATTAAAAAAAAAAAAAAAACAAAAAACTATACATTAATGGTGGAGTTGGGTTTTAACTTTAGAGGGCAAAATATATATATGTAGATTTAAAAATGTATAAATTCATATGTATGTATCTAAATTGAAAGTATGGTAAATATAAAACATAATTATCTATAATATAAAATATAAAATTAAAATTTCGAATGACTATTTTCTAAAAAAAGAAAAAGAAAGAAATCTCTGGGAGAAGAGACTAAATAACTGATAAATATTTTAAAAATTGAAAATCGTGTATGTTATTAGAAACATAAAATGTATGTCCCAAAATTAGATATTTTATTTAAATTTGGATTTTAAAATATGGGACTATTGTTTAAAAAATAAAGAGAAGAGAGGAGAATTGAGAAATATTCATATTGTAATCTGTGGGAGGACTATTGTTTATGTAACTCAATTTCTAACTCTAGTGGTCACTATAGTATATATATGGACGAAATCAATATTATTTTTCATTTAGTGAGTAATATTAAAAAATTTAGGGGCGTCTTTGAAATTTTAATGCAAAATTTAGGGGTCAATTGCCCCCCCCCCCCACCCCCCTTGGCCCCACTACTCAGACGTGTACCTGATTTTACTTTTTCCCTTGTCAAAAAACAAAAAAAAAAAAAAACAAAAAAAAAAGAAGTTGTCGGGCCTAATTTGAGCCTCAGGCCTAATACACTAGACCGTGCCTGTACCAAAAAAAAAAAAAAAAACACTACACCATGCCCATCCATGTGAGTCAGGCCCATTGGGCCTGGAGGCCATGCATGCTCTACTCAGAAAAGGAAAAAGGACTTGACCTGGCTCTTAGCGTGTTGTATTAATCGCCATGGATCTGTGAGACGAGATTCACAATAATAGGGGCGTTTGGAGGAATCCAAGTTGCGGCCATGGACGAGAAGAAGAAATGACAATGCCGTTACACACTGCATGTTACTGCTTCCGGCTTTGAACAACAGACCTCCTAAATAATAACAATTTTTATTATTTTTAAAAAATAGATATATGTAAAAAATAATTTCCCTTTTTTCCAAAAAAAAAAATGGAGAGAGAGAGAAATAAGAGTGCTTGATAAGGGGTTAAGAAAAGATATACCTGGGGAGTAATCTACCCATCTGTTTTGCGATTCGGGTAATAAGGCACAAAGAAATCTGTCTGCAAATTCTGAAAATGGTTTTTCCGAGTTCTTAAACATCTGCAAAACATAAATAAATAAATAAATAAATAAGCTTAATAGATTGAGAATTATATATATTCAATTAGTACAATATTTACAAGATATATAAAGTGGAAGACACAAATATAATGTATTCTTACCCCAGCAACAAGTACATTAATGCCGGCATGCTTGGAATCCCATCCAAATTCTGCAATGGTACCCAAAGTCACTACCTTAGAGATGGAGTAAATTCTGTCCCGGACGTACTGCATGTATTCGGCCTTGTTTGTTGCTTTGTATATCCAAGCTGCTGCCCATACTAATTCATCCTGTATTTCCATTCCCCCCCACCCCCGGGAGTTTTATTATGTTAAAAACATACTCATTTTACCTATGAATTAAAAAAAAAAAAAGATGAAAACTATACCTCATAGCCGTTATTAGTGCAATAAAATGGGCACGCCCCTCCTCCAACGCTAGCACTGTAATTTCCCCTGTAGGTATCTGCAAATCTGAAGACCTAAAAGTCCAAGTCTCCCAAAGGTTAATATATATATATATATATATATATATATATATATATATATTATCAATATCATAATCTATTAAAAAGGACAATAAATCAGACCCATATAGACTCAAATCAACACTGGGATTTTCTATCAGAGAGTGATAAATGTAGATCTAACTATTATAAATAAAACCCTATTAATAATAAGAAAATCTTGATTCAAGGTAAACTATCCAATCTCTGATAAATATAACTCATCTACAATAAATAAAGCTATATTACTAAAAAAACCCAACTTATGGTACGTAAAATCCTCATTTGATAGTACATAATACCATAATTCTGGATTTTCTATCATTTACCGTTGCTTGACTATGTTTACCATAGATTGAAAATTTTTTTATTAGTAATAGGACTTTACTTAATATAGATATGCCTATATTTACTACTACGGTGCCCAACCATAAAAATTGAGTTGCGGTATCGTAGAATTCTCCATCTGAAGAATATACCAAACCTTTGTTTCACCAAAAGTATTTTCTTTTTCTTTTTTTGTCAAAAAGGCATTTTCATAATTTTTTATATTTTGTTTTAAAAAATTAGCATATTTTTCTTGTCAATAAAAATAATAAACCACATTAGAGATTTCCTTAATTTACTCAATTATTTAGCTGTTTAGCCTTGATTTTAATGGGGTTCTAATTGATAGGAAAAAATACAAAATTTATATGTAAAAAAGAAAAAAGAGGACGCAGTCAAGTCATATCGCATGCCAATATGCCCCGTGGGTTTGAGCACAAAAATGACTGAGAGTATACATACCTCGATAGCTCTATCAATAAGCTGTTTTGAATAAGAAGCATCGACAGATTTGAAGGCCAAAGAAGCAGCAGCAAGAGCAGCAGCCGTCTCTGCAGAAACTTCAGATCCTGGACGTTTGAAATTGACAGCATAGGTAGTTCTAGGGGTGTCCATGTCTTCGGGTCTTTCCCAACAAGCATGATCACCGTATGGATCACCAACTTGGACGAAAACTATGTTTTTGTATGCAAGTTTGGTGCATTTGAGGAGGTAATCTGTGCCCCAACGGATTGCATCCAGGGCGTGCTGGTGGTCTGAACCCATATCATTGCCGAATTCTATTACGCTCCATCCAAGCATGGTTATTGAAAATGCCATCGGAAAATTGAATTTTACATTATCTCCGGCATCATAATACCCACCAACTAAATTTATCTGCAAAATAAAGATTGAATTATTAGAGACCCAAAATTAAAATTTCAAAGTGATCCTGAAAATTTTATAAAAATAAAATGGAGAATTTAACCATTTTCTTTTAAAAAAAAATGGTGTGCTTGTTTGTGCATGTGAGGGGGTGTTAGAAGCATTTCCGATTATGATTTGACTCCAACTCCTCCTACTGTCTACTAATAATAACAAAAGAATGGAGAGAGAGACATGATCGGAGAGGCCATCTTGAAGAGCAGAATCCTTCCTCCAAGTCATCCGCTGTGAAGAAGGCAATTTCCCCGACCGTTGGCCTTCAAAGAACAAAATGCTTTTTGTCAATGCATCTGCATAATTATGTATTGAATCCACAGACCCCACGGCTATAGCCAACGCGAAAACTCCCAAGAACAAAAACCTTAACATACCCTAATTCTCTATACAAGACAAACTATTCTAAATGTTTAGAAGATGTGTAAAATTCTCACTTGGAAGAGTATCTGAAATGTCTCGTATACACGGCTATAAAAATTGATGAATATATAGATAGTCGGCATTGGTGTAGTGCAATTTGTCCCAACGTAAATGGTAAATTATTTTTAAAAAATTTGAAATTATGACATCATTAATTAATTTCGTAATTGGAATGGACTATCAAATAATATCTCATTTATTTTTATTTTAATATTTATATTATATACAGGTGCATGGTGGCTAGGAAGAAATCAAAATGTTCCTTTTTAAGTCCACAAAATATCTTCATGAGATGGATAATAGTTGCAAAGTAATTGCATTTGAAATTCGTCCAATGAGCCAAAGAGGATTAGGTGCAAACGTCACCTAGAAGTTTCATAATTAATTAATTCTAAGAAAAGAAGGTGAATGTAAAAATTCATAGTATACGCTTTCCTTGAATGGAACAAAGTGAGTACTATAGAATATGCCTTTTTCTTAATTTGTAAATAAATATTACATGTCATAAGTTATTACTAAAAAAAAATCGAAAGATTTCATCATTTCTCTAGAACTGTGGGAGTGATACATGAATTACACACAGATAATTTCAAATAATCAAGATTTGAACATCGAATATAGAGTGAACATCAAAGCTATGCTTTTTTCTTAATTTCTGGATAAATATCATATGTTATAAATTGTTACTAAAAAAAATTAAGGATTTCATCTCTTTTCTAGAACTGTGAGAGTGATTTTTTTTATTACATAAGAATTCGAATGCTAGATTTCGTGATTAGAGGAGAAAAATTGTGATAACTAGGCTGTCCTTTGGGGACACATAAGTTATGTTTTTATCTCAAATTCTGGATAAATATTACATGCTATATGTTGTTACCGGAAAGAAAAAAAAAATCAAAAGATTTCCTCACTTTTCTAGAACTGTAAGAGTGATACGTGGATTGCACCCAGATACATTCAAATAATCAAGATTTGAACATCGAATTGTCAATTTTATGTATTTCTAAGAAGCGACTGGAGATAGATGTTTATGTGTATATATAATATGTATATATATATAGATAGTAGATTTTCAAAAATCAAAAGATATGATTGAATAGATGTTATGTACCACTTTCAAAAATGATGATTCTTGAAAATATACATTAAAAAGATCTCATATATACACAAAGATAGACTCTACATCGGAGAGTTCAAGGAAAGATCCTTATTATTTTTTATGGGTTTGTTCTTGGTATGTAATCAACCTGCATTATCAAAAGAACATCATATGAGTACCAGAATTTCCTTTTTATTTTCTTAATTGAACATATATTTTATTTTAAAAAAATTATAAACATAAGGTGACTGAAAATGTTTAAAGTTCAAAAATGTAATCCAAATTTCAAGCACATCAGTATATATTAGTGTGAAGATCAACTTAGAACTTCTTTTCGAGTATTTCCTATGGGAAGAAAGCTAAAATTGTTCTTTTTAAGTCAACAAAATATTTTCCTCTCGAGGTGGAAAGTAGTTGCAAAGTAATTTAAAATTCGTCCCATGAAACAAAGAACATAAGGTACAGAAGCAACCTAGAAGTTTCATAATTAATTAATTCTAAGAAAATAAGGTGAATAAGGTATGTTTTTTCCTTAATTTTTGGATAAATATTACATGTTGTAAGTTATATCCAGAAAAATCAAAAGATTTCATCACTTTTTAAAATTATAGGAGTGATACGTGAATTGCACCGAGATGATTTCAAATAATTAAGATTTGGTTTTTTTTTTTTTTTTTATAACGAGACTCGAATCTAAATTTATTATAAGAGGAGGGGGATTGATATCACTTGAATTGAAACTCGTTAATATTGATTTCATATATTTCTAAGAAGAGACTAGAGATAGATGTTCACGTATGTATGCAGATGTTCAAAAATCAAAAGATATATGTATAACATTTTTTAAATCGATAAATTTCTATTAAAATACGTACCCCTTTGAAAAATGATGATTCTTGAAGATCTATATTAATAATATCTCATATAAACTCAAAGAAAGGCTCTACATCGGAGGGTTCAAGAAAAAGATCCTTATTATTTTTATGGTTTTATATCGATACTTATTGATATAAATAGAAATGATATTTTTATCTCTTAATCAGATTAAGAGTTCTACTCCCCTTAGATACGAAAAAAATCTCTCCCTCAAATGAGACTCGACGGACAGTCAGGTCAGTCTGAATTAGTCGGAGCGAAATCTCAGATATCGAATGGTGACTTAACTATAAAGACCGAAAAAAAAAATTCAACTTGCATTAATCAAAAGAACTTCAAATGAGTACCAGAATTTCCTTTTTATTATTTTAAAAATTCTAGACATAACGTGACTGAAAATGTTTACGGTTTAAAATTGTGATTTAAATTTCAAGCACATCAATGTATATATTAGTGTGAAAATCAGCTTAAAACTTCTTTTCGATTATTTTTTAATAATATAAAAAAGATTTTATCATGATTAATGAATAAAAGTTTATTTTCGCTTTATTTATGATCCAACTGCACCAATTGTGCCACGTCAACAAATAAAAGGAATTTTTGTATTGAGTTTCCGGATACCAGACAGAGCTCCCACGTATGGAAATTGCAAGAAGTGTTATGGACGGCCAGATGAACGGTTAATCTAATGAGATGCGAGTCTAGATCTCTTAATTTAATTTTTAAATTTAATTTACAGTTTAAATATGAAAAAACTTACGTTAGGAGGATAGTTTTCTTAATAGATCATTATAAGTATCAAATTAAATTAATTAAAAATATAACTCCGGATATCGATCAATATAACATAAAACAAAAAAAAAAAGAAAAAGATATTACTAGGCTCCGTCTAGGGGAGATCTAACGTGGTTGTCTTAATCTAACGAAAGACCAACAAGGGTCGAGCCTAACTTGAGCCACGGGCCTAAAACACTAGACCAAGCCCACTCACACGACTTGGGCCGGGCTGGGAGGCTATGCTCTCTTGTTTTTGTTTTAATCACCTGTATCCAGAAATTCAATTGATCCGATTCGAATTATTATGAGACCCAATCTAAAATCTGACCTAATTTAGAAAGGAGCTCTTCCAATATAGTCTTTTCATTTTTAATTTTTAAATTCAAGATTTAATTAAGCTATCTAACATTTTTATCCGCTATACAACCATAAATTGATGTTTTGGAATCAAATTGATTCGGCTCCGGACAAATTATTTGGCGTGACGGATTTATATTGTTCTTATTCATAATAGAATAAACAAATATTTTAAATTAAATTATAAAATATTTTAATTTTACCTTTAAAATAGGGAAAGGACTACATGGGCCAAGTTCCATCGAATAATTCCTGTTACTTGAATCTCAGTTAAATCTAACCTCAACCTTTTTCATTGGGGTTGACTAATTTCTGCTTTTCTTTCCTTTTCCAATCACTGCTATCCTCTTGAATCCCCTATAAATACAGTATTTTGGTTTTGTTTACAATATGTTTCACATTTTTTATGGATATATAAGCTTTTGAATAAAGAAATTATAAAATTTCCTATAATCAAGTATAAAATAAATATTATACTAACAAAAAATATAAGAAATGGTAAGAGGTACTGAGAAATATATTTAGAAACATCCTCCAACAAAACACAATTAACGCAATTGTTGTTTGCAAGTTCGGTTAAATGATGAGTTACTAAATTACCAGCCTTTCCAACATGAGAAATATATTTAGAAACATAATTAAATTATATTAGAATTAGCAAGAGAAATAACCAAAAGGGGGAAAAAAACCATTCAAATGGTAGAAGTAAATGTTGAACCATGTTCAAACCTTCAAAATGTTCTTCACTGTCAGACACCAAATTAGTCTTCCAAACCAAGGCAAAGACAACTCGCAAATATCATTAACATCCACACTAAACTTTTGATGATCACTGACGACATACAAATATTTGATTGATTAATATAAGAAATTTGTGCTCGAAGGAAATGGGTGATTGAGAAAAGGATTTTAAGAAGAGGAAGATACTATTTTGCTTGCTTCGTAAACTACTAAGCACATGGGATAGCCACGGTTTGACAATATTTGCTTTGAAAATGTAGGATGGAATATAAGTGCTTCCTTTCAGGGGGTCTCTTACTTCCTTTCTACTCGACTGCTATGATGTACTCAACCTTATACGCATCTAGTGTTTTTATTTTGTCAATAGTATTTAAATCACACAAAATATAGCAATTTTCTTTTGCCGTTTGCAAAAATACGCTAAGAACGATGCTTCTTTCAGGGGTCTTCCCCTAATCCGGTTGGAATTATAATCGAACCCTTTTTAGGAGAAGTTTTTTCAATGTATTTCTTTCCATTCTAATCGCTTTACCATCTTTTTATGGTAATACTAAAAGAAATGGTGATTCTAATCACTCTACCATCTTTTTACATAACAAAAAATAACCATTTTCCACCACTATAATCCTCTAAAGCCGGTAGCAATTCAATTTTATTTCAAAATCTTTTGATATTATTTTAAAAGTTTTTAGTAATTGAATACATGACTCAAGTTTAAATAATATGCAACACGGTATTTTGCGTATGATCTTACGTGTTTATGATGGTTGCTTATATGTGACAATCTAAGAGACGCCGCGAGCAAAGATCTAAGTAAAGAAAGATCTGTACATGTCTTGGACACAGAATGAGGGCTCACACTCTTTCAAATCGCATGTCTTTATGAACACACAATTTCCTGAAAATATGCGAAGCAAGTAATTTAGATACACATCATCATATCTTAAGTTGAGGTATTTTTGTGGGGGCGGGGGTGAAGTAATTTTAAATATGGAATTTTTAAATTTTAGCCCTACACGTTCAAGATAAGATACTGTGCTCAATGTAACCCCTGTAATAATTAATTACCACCCGAGAAAATTGAGACATGTTGTGCCATTGCTTTGGTATGTTTTGTATTAGTAGATATAGTCTGATAATTGATACACTCAATTAAAATCAGTGGATTTGAATTCTACTAGTTATGTCATTTTATTAAGTAGATATTGACGTTTAATATTCTCTTGAAGATTTTTAATACCAACAACACCTAATTTATTTTGCATGCATAACCACATTGTCTGTGCATTTATATGTGTGTGTGTGTGTGTTTAGTGAAAATTGATGAATTTAGTTGACGTAAGTTTTTTAACCGATCAATATTTGAAATTATATTTTGATTAATTTAATTCTAATGTTGTCAAGTCCTATTTAGGATAAGTTCTCTCGATATAACCTTTTTTAATCCCAAGTTTTGAATCCGACACTTATTTATGAGATTTAATATCGTTACCTACTAAATCAATTGTCCGTTAATATACTTATTAACTATGAGTGTGAATACCGGGAAATTATATCAAAGCACATGACAAGGTTAAACCTGACCATATATTATAGTACTAATATTGTGGCCGGTTAGCTAGCATTATATTATTTAACTAATATTTTTTTTTTCTTAGAAATGACCTCCTCCATGTTCGCATGTATTCACGTAAAGAAAAGATAACATAACTTAAGCGCAAAGCTCATTGATTGTACATCACTTGAACATCATCATATTAATTTTTTCCTGTGTTTTGCATTAATTTACTATCACTCCAAATCCAAACTCTACACATTCAATGTTCAACGCGGAAGCCACCCTGTCCCAAATATCCTACCTCTGCACCTCTATATAAACCTCTTCCATAAATCCACTACAACCCTTACCTAGTTGCAACCTACACAAATACACACACACATACACCCACAAACGCCCACAGCAAGAACCAAAAAAATGAACATATCAAAGCTCTCTTGTTTCATTATAGTTTACGTGTATTTATCTTTCTTCTCATCAACACATGCATGCGCGTCACACGCGTCAGACCCGCCAGGCGATGGCCATATGGCATGGTGGTGCAACACAACACCACACCCTGAACCGTGCAACTACTTCTTGGCGAGCAGTCCTCACCATTTTCGGCCACCAAAGCACAAAACGGAGTTCCGAAAGATGTTGATCCTCGTGGCGATGGACCGAGCATTTGACGCGTGGCAGCATGCCAAGAATCTCCAACCCAATACCACGTGCCGAAAACAGAAAGCTGCTTTGAATGACTGCGTTTCTCTTCACTATGATGCCATTATACAACTGAACCGAACTCTAAATGGCCTACACCGAGCCGAGAAAAACTGCACCGACTTTGATGCACAAACTTGGCTAAGTGCAGCTTTAACAAGTCTTGAAGTTTGCCGATTTGGGTCCAACGAATTAAATGTGTCACATTTTATATCTCCAATCTTAGCATATAACGTGACACCATTGGTGAGTAATAGTCTGGCTATTAATAAGGGTTTGATGGACGTGGATAGTTATTTTGAGCAGCGTGAAGGGTTACCTAGTTGGGTGTCGGTCGGCGATAGGAAATTGTTGGCTAGCTCTACGACGTCCTTGAAGCCTAATCTCGTCGTGGCTAAAGATGGGTCGGGTAATTATCGGTCGATCCAGCAAGCAATCAATGTGGCAGCAAGAAGAAAAACGACGGGTCGGTTTATAATATATGTAAAGAAGGGTGTTTATAGGGAGAATATTGAGGTGGGTTATAACGTCAATAATATTATGTTACTTGGTGATGGCATGAGGAACACCATTATCATTAGTGGGCGAAGTGTCGCTAATGGTTACACTACTCTTAGCTCTGCAACTGCAAGTAAGTTCTCCCTCTTTTTTTTTTGTCCCTCCTTTATTTCTCATATATTATAAATTCAAGTAGTTATAATTAAGAAAAAATTAACTGGGTATGATTTTATTTATTAAAAACTAAAATTTAACATGCCCATTTGTGACAAATGCAATTTTTTTCAGGTTTTAATGCAATAAATAATTGAAATTGAAAACTTATGTCTTATTGTATTTTTAGTTTTGAAAATTACATGAAAAAAGAGATTATTAGGTCACCAACAAAAAATGCTATATATTATGTTCTTCTCCTCAGCCTTCGATGGGGAAAAAAATAATTCCATTTTAATATTAATTTCATTCCCCCCCCCCCCCCCACATCTCTCTCTCTCTCAATAACATCACTATGCACGCATGCACACGCAATTACAACACAACTTGCATTTTTCCCCCCACGTTGACTAGACTAAAGTATAGGGAAACTGTGGGGTGAGCATTAAAAGCCGAACTTCGAGATCAAACATATACAATGTTGAAAGCAAGCACGTGATATCATGCATATGAAAAATTATTTAAGAATAATTAATGTTTAGTTCAACGGAGGATATTTCTTTAACCTGCGGATTCAGATGCCAACACGTGACTTGGGAATATTAGAAATTTAGAATATGCTTTAGGTCCATCTCTAGGAATTAAGTAGCTAGTTAGATTTGTGGAAAACTAATTTAATTCGACAAATTCTTCATTTTATTAGTTTTGCAAAATTAGGAAAAAAATTAATTTTTCTCATGTTTTGGTCATTCGATATCACCTGGGCATGTACTTCATCACAAGTCAAAATATTTATATGAGGTTACTCGGTTTAGCACTTGTACAGATATTTCTTCTCAGGGAAAAATTATAATTTTCATTTATTTAAAGAAATGAAACAAAGTGTTACATTGAAAATTATTGAGAGAATTATTTAACATTAAATTAGTTTAAATTATTTTACAAAAGTTTAAATTCATGGAGCAAGTGTTATTAATTGTTATTTATTAAAATATCTTTTTTTCTTTTAATTCTAGAATAATTTTTTGGGAATAACCATTTTTCTTCTTTCATTGGCAATTGAAATTGTGAGCAAAATATGCTTAAAATGTGACATTACAGGCATTAATGGACTCCAATTTATTGCTCGTGGCATTACCTTTGTCAATAGTGCGGGTCCAGCAAAAGGCCAAGCTGTGGCATTCCAATCCGGGTCGGATCTTTCAGTCTACTACAGGTGTGCCTTTCAGAGCTACCAAGACACCCTCTTCGTCCGCTCACAACGACAATTCTACAGAGAATGCTACATTTACGGCACCATAGATTTTGTCTTTGGAAATGCAGCAGTTGTGTTTCAAAACTGCATATTCTATGCTAGAAAACCCGTTTGGGGTCAAGCCCTAGTGATAACTGCCCAAGGTCGAACCGACCCGAATCAAAACACTGGAATTGTGATCCACAATTCTCGGGTTCTTGCGGCAAATGACTTAAAACCGGTCTACACATCGTACCAGACTTATTTAGGCCGGCCTTGGATGCCCTATTCAAGAACTGTGATTCTGAAGTCCTATATAGACAGCCTTGTGAACCCAGCGGGCTGGTTGGCTTGGAGTGGCAATTATGCTCTCAACACCTTGTACTATGCTGAATATGGAAATTATGGCCCGGGTTCGTCAACTGCCAGCAGAGTGAAGTGGGGCGGGTACCATGTTATTACTAGTGCAAGTGTGGCATCACAGTTCACCGTCAACAATTTTATTGCGGGTCGGTCATGGTTGCCAGCAACTGGAGTACCCTTCACTTCTGGGCTCTGATTTGGAAGTGGTCGTGAATTCAATTTTACTTGTTCCTATTTATTTTTTGTTCCATGGTCTGTGCCTTTGCTCGAGGTGGGGCTCTTATTTTCTTCATCATCATTATTATTAGTGAAAATATTTGTTCATTTGTTACTATTTTTGCTGGGATAGGTGGTGAAATTACAATCTTGTAAAATTATGATTTTATATTTTTAGCTGCTTTTAAAGAAGCCTGTGAACCTTGAGAAAAGAAATGGCGACCTAAATTTGGGTTGGGCTCACCCCACTCTAAGTAGGAGCATACTCGTGCTGTTAATTTATAAACTTAAAAATGAAACTAAAATTGAAAAGAATTATTATTGCCTTCTTTCATTAATAACAATTATAAAAATTGACTTAGCACATAATAACCAAAAACTTATATTGGGAAATGAAATACAAAATATATTCGAAATTATATTTTCAAAGAGAGAATAAATATAATTTAAAATAAAAAAGTTAAAATTATAATTTTTTAAATTATATATGAAACTTCTGTGAACAGTTGCCCCCTCCATTTAACCTTGAGTTTAAGGGTTTTGTAAGATTAAACAATTTCCTAATTTTAACTTTGTAAATATTATATTAAAAATTTATTAACTAATTTACTAAAAACTGATTTAAAAATTTTTATTATAATGTTTTTTCTGCGACAATTTGTAGGATACACGCATGCGTTAATTCAATGATGTTGGGCACAAAAGTTTGACAAAATGAGAAACCAAGTACAAAAGTGATTGCCAAGTGCCCTATGTTAACTCTTATAAATTTATAATGACAAATTGCTTATAATCATATTCAAACAAAAAAAAATGTAATTTTGCTATTATAAATATTTCAATCATCTATATTATATAGGAAAGAAAGAGGTGGCCAGCTGAAAATTATAGTGGATGGCCAAGCATAGACAAGATGGTGAAAAATTTTTGTTTGTACAAATTTCATACAAATCTTTCATTTTGACCAACATGGATACGATTGTATCGATTTATGAGGCATTTTATTAAACATTATATACAATAACTATCACCCTCGTCCCATGAGTTGAAAGAAAATTGGATATGAGTTTTATAACATGATAAGAGTAGATATGGATATGAAAAATAGATAAATATGATTTTAATATTATATTGAAAATATTGAAAGCAATATAGAAATATTAAATTTAATGATCCATTGTTTCAATTGTTTGAACAAATTAGTACAATAAGTTGTTAATATAATATTATAAATAAAAAAATAAAAAAAAATTAAATATTATCAAAATCAAATTAATAATTGATTTGATTTTGATAATTAATATATTCTTATACCCCTTCTTAAATTCAATGTACTATAATAAAAAGCCACTTAAATTTAAAAAAGAATTTGAGCAGAGGATCTAGGTGTTTTTGCAACCCTAGCACTAGGCTGTGACTCAACTCTAGCTCTGATTCTAGCTCTGGAAAGAGAGGTTTGATACAAGGCAGAGAAATTTGAAAATGATTCAAATATCATGATAAAAATAGATATAAATATGAAAAAATAGATAAACATGAATCTAATAACATGTTGAAAATATTGGACGTAATATAAAAATATTAAACCTAATATTTTATTGTCTCAATGAAATCTAACAATATATTGGGTTTATAAAACTAATAGTTATAAATATAGAAAATAATTATTAAAAATATAGAAATAAATAAAATCAAATATTTTCAAAATCCAATTAATAATAGATTTATTTTTGATATATATATATGTATATGATATTGTTTCGTGTATCTTATTTGCCGTCCACAGCCTTACCCGTTCAAAACGAGCTGGCCAGGTTCTTAGGACTTTCGACTGATTCTTCCCGTTTCTCTATATATACAAAGAGCCAAAGCCATTACTGCCTACAAGCTTAACTATCTCCCTCCCTCCCTCCCTCCCTCCCTCTTATCTCAATGGCTACAGCAAAGCTTGAACTATTTGTGCTCTTCGTATCAATCTCTTCCCTCTTTTTCCCTGCACTCTCAAGCATTACAACCAGTGCCATAGATGGTTGGTGCGATGAAACCCCAAACCCTGGGCCCTGCAAGTATTTCATGAACCAATTCCCCAAAAACTACATACCTAAACAAAAATCCGATTTCAAAAAATGGTCATTGCAAATTGCCATGGACCGGGCTCTTCACGCTGCGGTCCACACAAGTGGGCTTGGGCCGAAATGCAGAAATGAGAAAGAAAAGGCTGCATGGGCAGATTGCATGGTTCTCTATGAAAACACAATCCTGCAACTCAACCAAACTCTTGACCCAAGCACAAAGCGCACTGACTTTGATGTCCAAACCTGGCTCAGCGCGGCCCTAACTAACCTCGAAACTTGTCGGGACGGGTTTGTGGAGCTTGGTGTTACGGACTTCATATTGCCACTCATGTCAAACAATGTCTCCAAGCTTATTAGCAACGCTTTGGCCATTAACAATGCATCAACAGAGCCAACAACTTATTACAGTGATGGGTTTCCAAGTTGGGTCAAGGGTGGAGATAGGGAGCTGTTGCAGACAGCGTCCGTGAATCCAAACCTCGTGGTGGCTAAAGACGGGTCGGGTAATTACAAGACAGTCAAGGCGGCTATTGAAGCAGCGGCTAAGAGGGGCGGGAGTGGAAGGTTTGTGATTTACGTGAAGAAGGGTGTGTATAATGAGAATGTTGAGATTGGGAATAAGATGAAGAATATCATGTTGATTGGTGATGGCATGAAGAATACCATCATCACTGGCAGTAAGAGTGTTGGAGGAGGCTCCACAACCTTCGATTCTGCTACTTTTAGTAAGACAAACCTCTCTCTCTCTCTCTCTCTCTCTCTCAGAAAAAAATTACTAAATTTTCAGATAACTTGTAATAGGGATTTTGAAAAAAAAAGAAAAAAATGGTGATGGTAACGCGCACAAGGGCTAAAAAGCCATCACTTTACAAAGGTTTTCATATGGTAGTGATATAGATTACACCGGAAAGAAAGTGTATTCGGTTAAATAAAAAAAAAAATAGAACAAGGTAAATGGTTAAAATATACACTAGGTTGCACAATAATTTACTTGGTAGTACCTCATGAATCTGATTCAATGTCTCAAAAATGAAAAATATTTCATGCTTTAAAAAAGGTCCAGTGTCTATAATTTATAAATGATTATATGTATTTAATAAGTTTATTGACATATAAGCAATTGAAAATACCATTATAAAATAAAAATGAAATAAATGAATTTGATTTTAGAGTAGAAAATTATGATCGATCATTCTCCCATGCACATCACGAGATGAATATATTTATCAGTCATAAAATCAATTCCGATCATTTTACTCTTGAACATTTCCAATTCATTGTTGAAAAATTATTAGGCACTAAATTGGTAAACATCTTGGAAAAAGTCTTTTAAGGGCCCTGTTTAAGAAATTTTAAATTATTTTTATTTTGAATTATTATATTTATTTTTTATAACAAAATACAAGATCAGATAAACGTGAAAATCAAAATTTTCTATTAAAATGAATATAATTATTATGAAAATAATAATTTTTATTAAAACTTGTATATATCTAGCTGAACCTAATCTCAATTTTCAGCCATATATGCAACATAATTCCATCAATTCTAGTTGTTGAAAACTATATAAATTCTTTCTTTGTTACGTATTCAACTTTATGACATTTCTATTCATTAATTTTCTCAGTTGTCACTGGAAGCGGTTTTATAGCCCGAGGCATAACATTCCGCAACACAGCCGGTCCACAAAACCACCAAGCCGTGGCACTGCGGTCCGGTGCAGACCTCTCAGTTTTCTACCAATGCGGCTTTGAAGGATACCAAGACACTCTCTATGTCCACTCCAACCGCCAATTCTACAAAGAGTGTTTCATTTATGGCACCGTAGACTTCATTTGTGGAAATGCTGCCGTTGTCTTACAAAATTGCATGATCTATGCTCGTAGGCCCATGCCAGGCCAATTCATAGCGATTACAGCCCAGAGTCGGACCAGCCGGCATGATACTACAGGAATTTCAATTCATAACTCTAGAGTTATGGCAGGGGCTGATCTAGCTCCGGTAGTTGGCTCTTTTAGAGTCTATCTAGGTCGGCCTTGGAAGGAATACTCCCGAACCGTATATCTCCAATGCTATTTCGAAAACTTAATTCACCCCGCCGGTTGGGCCGAGTGGGAACGCGATTTCGCTTTAAACACTTTGTACTACGGGGAGTACAAGAATTATGGACCGGGTTCATCAACCAAAGACCGAGTCAAGTGGGGTGGCTACAGGATCATTACCAGTGGCGCTGAGGCATCAATGTTTACAGTCAACAACTTCATCGCGGGACAGTCGTGGTTGCCGGACACTGGCGTGCCATTCAAGGGAGACCTCTAAATTGTGTTTTGTCAATGCCACAATCTTTCTTTTTTTTCTTCGATCGTTCAAATGTTGCATTTGTTAATGTTGGATTTAATCGCACATGCGAAAGCGTAAATAAATAAATCAGAATTTTTTGGGATAAATCACTACAAAAAAACAGTCTTTTAGCCACAAATTTAGCGACGAAAATTTTAAAAAAATTCGTCGCTAAAAACATTAGCGACGGATTTAGCGACGAAATATTTTTCGTCGTTAATAACGCGTCGCAAAAATTTAGTGACGAAAATTAGAAATCCGTCGCTAAATTTAGCGACGAAAATTGAAATCCGTCGCTAAATTTAGCGACAAATAATTTTTCGTCGCTAAAATTCGTCACTAACTTTAGCGACGAAAAATTATCCGTCGCTAAATTGGCGACATAAAAAAAATCCGTTGCTAAATTTAGCAACGAAAATTTAAAATTCGTCGCTAAATTTAGCGACAAATAATTTTTGTCGCTAAAATCCGTCACTAATTTAGGGGAAAAAAATCTGTAATAAAAAAAATCCGTCGCTAAATTCAGCGACGGATTTGGAATCCGTCGCAAAAATCCGTCGCTAAATTCAGCGACGGATTCAAATCCGTCGTTGAAATTCCCACCCGAGCCCACCCGCCCGAGCACGTGCCACCTAAGCCAGACCCCGAGCCCGCCCGCCCGAGCACGTGCCACCTGAGCCAGCACCCCGCACCCTGCGCAGCCACTCTTAATTGTTGGAAAATGCCTTTTGCCTCCACCGTGATTCGAACTCCAAACTCCGCACTCTTCCGAACTCTTGCATCAACCTGTAAACCACCGAGCCAAAGATATTATTATGATATAAATTTCTTTTTTATTATTTATTATCTTTATTTCACATTTTTCTAATAATAATAAAATAATATATAATAATAATTTAAAATAATAAATATAATAACTTTTTTTATTTATACCACCCACCTAAAATAATATTAATTAAAAATAATAAATATGATAATTTTTAATAAAATAAAAAATAATAAAATACTAATTTAAAATAAAATAATAAATTAATTAAAAAATATGTTTATATTATATTTTGATTTCTTCTTTTTTCTTTTATCTTATTATCTTATTATTTTTTTCATTTTTATTTTATTTTTTAAATCCATAATTTATAATTTAAAAATGGATTACAATATCTCAAAACTATAAAATTATAATTATCAATAAATTATAATATATTAATATTTTAAAAAATCTATATATTTAATTATAAAATATTTTTATTCGTTATAATAAAATTATTATATATCATAATAAAATTATTATATATAAAAAATGAGAGTAGAAAGAAAAAAAAACCCAAAAATAGAGATAAGGAAAAAAAAAGTGAGAATAGAAAACAAAAGCGGAGGAAGTAAGTTAAACAACAACACCCGTGGTGCAAAGGTAGTGGTAGCATGTCTTCGAGGTCCAAGTCGAAGGTTCGAATCCCTCCAATTTTAGATATATTTATATTTTTTGTGGCACGCCCCAGGCAGCGCCTGCCTGCTCAGGCGCGCCCCAGCAGGCGCGCGGGCGCCCGCGCCTGCCAGCCTGGGCGCCTGCCTGGGCGCCCGCCCTGCTGGGGCACGCCTGCTTGGGCGCCCAGGCAGGCGCCCAGGGGGGCAGGCACGCGCAGGGCGCGGGCGCCCAGGCAAGCAGGCGCCCGCGAGATTAATATTTAATAAAATAATTTATATTATTAAATAAAATAATACAAATAAAATAAAATTACCTAAAAAAAGAAAAAAAATAATAAAATAATTAAAAAATATATATAATTTAAATAAAATAAAATATATGGTTTTTTTTTAAGAATTAAGAAATATAATATAATAAAATAAAATGTAAATTAAAATATTATAAAATAATAATATGATTTGTTAATATAAAATAATAAAATAAAATAAAAATAAAATAAAATTATATTTAAAAGAAGATAAAATTCAGAGACGGATTTGGAATCCGTCGCTGAAATTATTAAAATAAAAAAAAATAAAACAAAATTCTAATTATTCAGCGACGGATTTGGAATCCGTCGCTAAATCAGCCACGGATTTGGAAATCCGTCGCTAAATTAAATTCAGTTGTTAAATTAATTTTTTAATTTAAATATTATATTAATATTATATTTTATTTAATTATATATAAAAAACCTATTTAGCGACGGATTTCGAATCCGTCGCTGAATCAGCCACGGATTTAGAAATCCGTCGCTAAACCGTGGTTGTTAAATTAAATTTTTAATTTAAATATTATATTAATATTATATTTTATTTAATTATATATAAAAAACTTATTTAGCGACGAAATTTGCAACGAAAAAATTTTTTGTCGCCAATTAGCGACGAATTTAGTCACGAAAATTTTTTCGTCACTAATTAGCGACGAATTTAGCTACGAGTGATGTGTCCGTCGCTAATTTAACCACGACTTCTTTTTCGTTGCAAATTTTGTGGCAAATTAGCGACGAAAAAGTTTTTGTCGTTAAATTCGTCGCAAAATAGCGACGAATTTTTTCCGTCGCGAAAATCCGTAACTAAAACCGTGTTTTTTTGTAGTGAATATCTTGATAGGGTAGTCTCCAAAAATTAACCATGTCGCGATATTGTTCGAATGGATCGTACGGTCGGATGGTGATCACGTAATCGAACCACCACCACAAATCCACGACGCCTCAACCCAACTCCGGTGACGATTTTAACAGGAAGATTTTCCTACACGAAAATTCTCAAACCCTCGTAGTGTTTTCTCGCTCTCTAGAAATTTGTGCAAAACCTTTTACGATGCTTCTCTCATGACTACTGTTCATGTCTATCAAAGAAGAAAGGCAAAACCACTCACGTAGATCATTCCCTTGGCATTAGGAAGAGAGTCATTACTTGGAAGTTAATAAGGTGGTAATGGATAGTTATTGTGTAGGGGTTATGGAGATAATGGGAGTTAACCCATTATCTCCGATCCCAATAATGCTCCTTATGGGCACATCAACTAACATCTCCCACTTGTATATGAGGGCATTTATATGTTTATCACAAGATTGCAACTTATGCGATCTCTCATATTGTCCTACTAAACCTTCATACAAGATTGGGCGTCGTGTGACCGACGAGTACACCTGCAAACAAAGACTTATCGATGCACCTGTTAGGATGATCGATGAGTCACAGTTAGTATAAAAATAACTCATTGTACCCCAGACTCAATTCAATTACATCCATCGAGTCACTTTTCTCATCGAAAGTGATCCCCAATCTATTTGCTCGACTATGTATTCACTATTATATTTGAATTCTAACATGAATTAACATAACAGGTCGACTTGTGAATACAAGACAAAGATATAATGTCTATTGACTTTCTTTTTCCCAAACTCGAATCTATCGGTCTCAATTCAGCTGTTTTCCTAGACTATCCCTTAAATGAGGAAATATAAGACAATGATCACTACTATATAGTGATCCCTTCTAGGATTCGATTAATATTTACTTACTAAATCGACTGCAAAACTAAATATCTGGTCATGTATGTCTCATCGCATATATTAGACTGTACATTGCACGTATATGTCTAATCTTATACACTACAATGCACATTGCACTAATATAAGGGATTTTACTTATCTCCCTTAATTTTTTTTTATTGAATTCTAAGTCATATCTCAAGAACCAGGTTTTCACATTTAGCGATAGAATATTCAATTAGGTTGTTTAAGAATTTATTTGATGTAGAACTCTTGTTAAAGAGTTAACACCATTGTCAGACGATCCCTCTAGATCCAAATTTCGAGAATAAATTAAAACTTTTCTCATGAACAATAACCATGTTACAATGTCATTTGATACTCTCTGTTGCTCCCGACCAATAGAATTTCACCCACATATGAAGACATGATCATAAAAGAGTTATCGGGACGTATCAAATAAATACAATAATTCTATTCGATCATTACAAAATCATAAAATATCACATTCTCGTGAAATTTCAGGTGTCAATGTTTAGATAATGGCTTAAGGTCTTATGTTGATTTTCAAAATCAACAGATGTTATCCACTTGATCTACTAGAACGAATCCAGAGAGCTGCTCCATGTAGATCGTCTCATCTAGACTTCCATTACGGAAAGCGGTTTATACATCTATCTGGTATGACTCCAGATCTATATTCATGACAATCGCTAAAGGATAAATGGATCGAGATAAATTGGATTATAACTCCTCGATAATCCACCCCTCAGTTTAAGTGTAGCTCTTAGTTACTAGATGGGTTATTTACCTCTTCATCGATCCGTCGATCTTTCTCTTGATCTTGAAAACCTACTTGTTCCCAATAGTCTTTATGTCCTCAGGCAAATCAACTAAATCCCAGACCCTATTGATTCTCATCAACTCCTTATTTTCATCTATGACTTTTAATAAAACGATCCTTCACAGAGCTCTCGAGAGCCTTTTAAACCATTTTTGATTTCTCATCATTCTCAAGAGTCACAGTAAGTGACTCACCCTCAATGGGGAAATGACATTTAAGAATGCATTCTGGATACTCTTATGAGGAGAGAAAAATCTTTACCTCTTGATGGATCGCTCCTACTGAAATCAAGATCCGTAGTGGATTCTTGTATCTCGTTGCTGGGCTCCCCGAGTCACTAGACTCATCCATCTCATAGAAAGTAAGGTCCAGATTGACTTCACCTCTTTTAGAAAAATCATTTTTAAGAATATGGTATTACGAGACTTATTCTCTATTACAGTGTCATCCGTATGTTCACCTAAGAACACGTATTTTCTCGCGGGCCTAACTCACCGTGTGGATGCAAGAAATCGCGACACAACCCTATAAACTCAAGTGGCTAAAGTCAGGCCACTTCTCTGTCCAAAACTCAAATATGGTACTAACTGTGGATTTTAATGAGACATAGTTGAGGATGTAAGCTGCAGCCAATAAAATATCTTCCCAAGACGGATATATTGATCTACACCATCATATATCTCATCATTTTCAATAAAGTCCTATTCCTTATCTCGACTACTCCGCTTTACTGACAAGTAACAGAAATAATTAGTTATATCGTAATACTCTTTTCGAAACAAAACTCTATGTATAGTTTAGACGAATACTTGTACCGCCAATCGGTTTTGAGAGTCTCTATTCTCGAATTTAACTGATTATCAATCTCGTTAATAAACCTCATAAAGCATTCCCATTCCTCAAACTTGTGCGAGTTCAGATACAAAAACCGAAACGCAATGAATGTCATAATGTACACAGCTCTATTTCAGATTTTCATGCTCATAAAGCCACAAAAATCACAATGGACCAACTGCAATGGAGTCTCATATTAGCGAAAGAACGAATACTCTCATCGCACGTGATGTAGGTTTTCATGGTTTCCCATGAATCGGGTAAAAAGTAGATCACACCCAGTACCTGAATTCCATCCAAAATTGGTTCATCCGTATTTCTTAACTCGGTAATCATTCTCGACACTTTTATCAAATGTTGTATCATTGTATGATCAACCCTTAACTTCTGCATCCTCATTTTAGGAGCTAAGAAGAGCAACACAATACTCTTATAGGACGAGCCTAACCGACATGTCCATAAGATATGGCTCGTAAAACGAGATTAAATCATCGTACATACCACTGATAAAGATTGCCCTAATTTGACAATTCTTTTCTTCCATACACGATAGACCTCTTTATCTCGTCTATCCTGAGGTGCGGTGCCTACCCTGGAGCCCACCATCTCATGCCTCAAATTTCAGTTAGATTTTGTCTTTCGAGAATAAACTGAATCTACCGATGTGAAATCTTGTAGATCACATCATTCATTTTACTTTTCTCGCAAAAATCTAATACGACAATTTTCAATACAGTAAAAGAGACATTTGTGACTTATCAATACTTATTCTCACATTTTGTGTGTCTTACGAATCATTAAAACCAAAATGATTTGAATATAGACCCCAAAGCGAGCGTATGAGTCAACGGACACCATACACCACAATCCGGAATCGCATCTTACCATTCAAATTTAGATTCGACACATAAAAACCCATAAAAAGTCACAATTATAGATATAGGATCATAAAAAATTCAAAAAATCCAATTTTAAGCGACCTGACGCGTCACCGAGGCCCATACGCGTTGCCACACGCTGGCAGCGAGCCTCAACGCGCCGGCAGTTGCCTGGCACACGAGCCAGATGCATGGCGCGCAACACACGCACTGCCACGCTCCTGGCGTAGCTCGGCTCACGCACGCCCAGTCACGGAGCACGGCTCACGCGCCTTCACGGGCTGAGCCGTGTCGAGCTGAGTTGGCGATCGGGTCGGACCGGTCAGTCAACGGGTCAGGATTGACCCGACCGTCCGGTCAACGGGTCGGGGTCCAACCCAGCCCTATCGGTTTGCAGGTCAGTTCGGGTCGAGATCTGACCCGAACCGAGAACTTACCCCTCTTCATGTGCCTATCTCGCGGGTGAAGCACACGCGCCCGAGGGTTGCCTGCTAATGCACCTTAGAGTGCGTGAGATGCACGTGCCCGCGGATTTGGACCGGACTTCTTCGCCCGACGGGTCCTATAACGGGTTTTTCGATCCGGTTGTCGGAAAACTCATTCCAACTACCTTTTCTTGCATTTTTCAACTGGAAAAATTTTCTGGGCATCCTCCAAAAATCTTGCACTTGATTTTAGAAGGATTCAAGCCCAAAAATGACGAAACTCAACCGCTCCAGTTGCGGCCCTCCGCGGCCATTCGGAAATCCCGGTTTTCGGCACCCAAAATTCACAGTAAAATATATGAAAATATAGAACAAGATGCAAGGAATACACATAAACCAATTTCATGCATTGATCCGCCCTCTATAGCCATAGATCTAAGATTTTAAAGTCCGTACGGTCGTAAATTTCGACCGGATTTTTCATGATCTAAATATGCTCCGAAAATTAAATAAAAAATATTTTTGTAATTTTTGAACCATGGGTATTCTTCCGGTGTTCTCGAATTCATGAAACTCATCCGTAATCTGAACCCAAAATTTTTATATCCAAAAAATAATTCCGAAAAAATTTTAACTAAGACTGCTTCAGGAGCCGAAGAGGTTTGGCAAATGATTCTTTGCAGCACTTTCTGTGCCGAGGGCATGAAATTGCGAGCAATTAGTCTTTCCATTAGAGATAAACTAAGGGTTTTCAGGTCATAATTTATGGGTTCAAGCGAAGACTCAAGTCAGTCGATTGGAAGAGGACATGTCGCGAGGAGTCTTCGGGGTCTCATGAAAAAGAAGGGAGAGAACTCCTTCCTCATGGTGTTATTTGGTAATTAACAGGAAATTAACAAAGGTTTAGAGCGACCCAAATGAGGAAAATTTATGAATTGCAACTCACCGTGTTTGAGGAAGAAGAGAGAGAGAGAGAGAGAGAGAGAGAGAGAGACGAGGAGATTCAACACAAGTTTCCTAACACGCCGCATACGGGCTTCGTCAGAGGTTTTGTTTCCAAAATTGAAATTTTAATTCTTGGTCGACAGTCGGCGTTTTCGGCCCGAATGTAAACCAAACATTTCCGGTCCAACGGCGTTATCCTTTTTTTTTTTTTTTTACTAATCAAGTTTAAACATTTACAAATCTCCTATTAAAGGGACGGCATTATCTTTTATCTATATGAATTAACTTTCATATTACTAGAAGAAAAGGAAAATTATATGTAATTATTGAATTCAAAAAGGGTGTGAATCGTTTTCTTTGAAAAGCAAATACTCAATATTAATAGACAATCAGTTTAGTAAAATAGATGTTAGATATTTTAATTAAGTTTTAAATTCAAAATTTATAAATGAAAAAAACAACATTAAGAGAGACGTCTCTAAATACTGTCCCCACATACGCTCAAATCGAATTAATTGAAATATAATTTTAAATATTTATAGTGAAAACAAAAAAGAAAAGTAAATAGTCAATTGGTAATTTAATTGAGTTTTAACTTTTAGATCCAGGTAACTAGGAGTTTTAGTGCACTACAGGCCATCAATGTTAAATTGCTCTCTTGCCCCCAATAAGGTGTGAGACTTCAGCTGGCCCTTCCCCTCAAATATGTGGAATGAAGTAGCATCAAACTCTGTTTCATAAAAACCTATTGTTCGAAGATCAATAAAAATGCTTTCTTTTCAAAATAATGTTATTAGACTAAACAAAAACTGACATTTAGTCAATTGTAACTAATATGATCAAAATTTTAAACTTCATCAAAGTTTAAAATTTTATTATTTTTGTTATAATTTTTTCCACAGCCAATTACATCATTTAATTTATTGCTGGGCCGAAAGGCAATTTGTTCTTGTTCAGTACAACCAGGCCCAAATGGCAATTTGATATACCCGGGGCCCAATGGGAAAAACAAGGAAGTTGGCTTTACAAGGTTAAGCTTGGACTCTGCTTTTTGATTTGACCCACTATCTGAACTTTTTTTATTTATTTATTTTTTTGTCCTACCAAGTATTCAGAATCATGATTCCATTAATCAGATTTAAACATTTGCGAGGGCTCTATTTAGCGAGCACCTCACTCAGTATAATATTTTTTATGTCTAAATTTTGAAATCGAGATTTAATATTTCATTTTACCAAATCAACTGTCAATCGATAGGAGTTAAACTTTTACCGTGAATCATTGCTCAAAATTGAATAGAAGGGGAAGTTTGGGGTCATAATTCATTCCAATCATTCTATTTTCCCTTTTAAAACCTTTATTTGTTCTGATTTCGCATTCATATTATTATAGCTATAATCTTGCCTTATTATTTCGAAACAAGCGCATAAACCATAATGTAATTATAATCATTTCCTGTACCAAGGATCATTATGGACCATTAGGTGAGACTTCTCATATTTTTTATCAATGGACAACTAAAAATAGACACCCAGAAATAATAATTTAGTGCTATTTTTTGGCCAAACCAATCCCCGTGCACATCTAAAAGCTAAGATCGTACGGCTGAGCTGACAGAGAAGCTTCCCTTTGTTGTGGTTGAACCGGTCAAAATTTTACTTGCTAAAAGTTGATTTGAAGGATCTTATGGAGGTCTGGAAAACGTTTGATGGGTTGACATCAAAATTATTTGGAGGCTGAAAAAAATGTGCAGTATCATCTTTTTATGCAGGATTCCGCCGGTTGATTATTAAAAATATATATATTCAATGCATGTTCCAGGTCATGGGACAAAAACTAGCAACATTGGCATATGCAAACATAATTATATGTTCAACTTCAGACGTTATAAACATGTTGTATCATGCATAGATCGCCTGTTTAACTATACATCTTCAAGGCCAAATTCAAAGCATATAGCCTTATGGTAGAGTCCATAGAGGATGGAAGGAATAAATTAAGCTCAAGAAGCCAAGTCAAAACTTTTAATGACAATCAAAATTCTGAACTTGCTCAACATATTGGCAATAAAGGAACTGAGTTGTTAAACAAAGTTGGCGCAACCAACAAAAGAAAAACCATACAAATAGATAAAAAAAAAAATATACAGGATTTATATGATTCGTACTAGTAATTTACATTTACAAGCATAGAAAAGAGCAAGTTCGCCTTGTTAAAGAAGAGATACAAAGTGCACAGAATACAGGTGAGAGCGGCTACCCAAAAAATGCAGTAGCCAAGAAAAAAACAAATATATATATATATATATATGACTCACATGTATGTCGAGTATGGCCTTCCAAGACCTGCCCCAAGATCTCATTCTTTATCTCCAAGTATATGTATGAATTCAAAACACAAAGATAATTAACATGAGGAACTGAGAAGACAAAGCTATAGCTATGCAATATATATATCACAAATTTGATTAAAAACATGCTCTGACTTGAAATACATGGAAAAAGAAAACATGTGGAGAACTCTCGCTTCCAAACTGACAGGGAGTGTAACAATAATCAGAGCTCGTGATGCACGAGGGGTAGACATAGAAAAGGGACAAAGAAGACTCCCACTAACTAGAAAACAAAAGGAAAAGAAAAAATTGACCAGAAAATAATATTTAATACTTTCTTCGTATATTTTCTTAGGTTATATATGCAGGCGATCGCGTGCATTCACTTGTTTATGGTTTCTTTTGCTTCATTGAAAGGTTAGTGATACCCTTCCCCTTCTTTCTTGTCTACAGTCTTCTCTCTATGATGAGTATTTGAAATATATGCTAATATATTATACACACTTTTGGGCTGCATGTGTTTACTGAATAATCTTTGTACTTTGAGTACAGTCTACTCAAGGTGTACATACTTTTATACACATATATTTTTGGAAACTTCACCACATATCTTTAAAACTATCCTTACAGATATTTTCTTTTCTCCATACGATACTTTTATCTTCTATTGTTCTACATTTTGGAAGCCTTTCTGGGACATTCGCATCATTTTGTGAAAGCTTGGGGGGAAGAGGAGTGGGGGTTTTCTTATTCTTTATTATCCCCTTTCAGCCAAACCATGCCACATGCGCGTTTAGCTTCTGCATATTTTATGTTAGAGTGCCAAAATTTCGTTGCTAATAGACGAATTAGGATTATCTAATTTTAACTCATTTGATACCGTTTTCTTCTTATTTCCCTTAAAAATCTCGAATTTAAATCTTTTTATGTAACAAAAATATATATATAGATTATACGTTAGAGTTCATCGAGCAATGAAAATTTTTATATCTTTTTTGAGAATTTATCATTTTCTTTCTGTTTAACTTTTAAAAGAGATTCTTATTTAAGAAAACAAAAAAGGAAGATGGAATTCTCCCTACCAGAGAAATCTTCTTGATCCCATAATTTTGTTCTTGAAATACTTCTTGAGAAATAAACTAAAACCCTAGAGGAGTGGAAAATAAAAATGGTGGCCAATGATGGGGAGAGTAGTGGAAATAGGAAAGTAGGTCCCGAGATGTATTAAACAACCAGCATCCTCATTGGTTGCGTGCCACGTCATTACTTAACGGAGTTTCCGGGACCCAATCATTCGGTTCGGACGGAAACCATCATTCTTTGAGTCTCAAATGATTGCCCTTTGGGCCCCAGGTGGCACTTGATCCGATCTGTGCCGCACATTTTTCACGGTTTGATTGCTGCTGTTTCGGAGTGGGGAGGCTTTTATGTTCATTCGCTAACAAACGAACGAGGATTTTCCTTTTGAGGTTGCTCTAATTTGGCACGTGTTGCTTAGGATATCTCTCTTTAAGGATGTGGGATGACTTCTTGATCGCGTGTGAAACTTTTGCTTCATTTTTTTTTGTTCCGTGGATATCATTCGTTATCCAGAATTTCGTCCAAATTAATCTGAATCGATCATTACAGTGATTTTTTTCGAAAGACGGGTCTGCTAACAGAAAATATTTCATACACATAAGAGTTCGATACTCTCAACGGGAATCGCATCCCGATCATGTTTAAAAATACTCAACTCTATATCCAATTGAATCAATCCACGTATTTTGCTTCAATTAAATTCTACTCGTCTATGGCGCTCTATGGATGAGTTGCCTCTTAGACTTTTCTGATGTCTGAAAATATCAAAATACATGATTAATTATTGAAAAAAAAATCTATTTTAAAGAAATTCCCTTAAATCCCCTTAATCACACGTTTCAAATGAGAAAATTAGAAAATTATCCATGAATTCCCTTGAGAGGACAACAAAGATTAATTTAAATAATGTATTATAAAGCTCAAATTAATTAGAAAATCATTAGCGAATAACTGAATTATTGTCACAAATTAAATTGAAACTTTTTTAATAAAAAAATAATATTTTGTATGTAAAGATGATTTTTAAAAAGTAAATTATTTTCATATTAATAAAATTTTGTATTTAAATCTATTTAGTTTCTACTTTTTCAAATGGAATCTATCTACTCTCAATACTACAATATTAAAAATTGTGATCCTATATATGTAAATTCAAAAGAAAGAAAATTTTTTATTATCAATATAATGGCTTGAATGAATCTTCCCCATATCACACACAAAAACACTAATAGGTTTAGTCCCTAAAATAGTCTTTGGAGGTCTAAATTGAGGAAAAAATAAAATAAACTAAAATAAAATATTTCCTACAACAAGAATGAGAGACTTATAGGCAAGAAGAGATTGCCGCTCATTATATAATTAAATGACTTTAAAATGATATAAGAAAAAGAAAGAAATATATTTATTAATGTATAATAAAAAAAAAAACAATTTCTACATTAGTCATCGGTATCGTGGTAAGAAATTCCAATTTTAAAAAAAAACATAAAAAAGCATATGAAAAAATCAAGATATAAGATTTTACTATGTTATAATACAATCAAAATAGTTGTAATTTATTTTTGGAAAGACTTTTTAGTTTATTATTTAATTCACAAATCAGTTTTTATACGATTTCTCATCTTATTCCAAAAATGGAAAAGAAAATTTTATTTACCTCACTCTATGATTCCACAACCATCACAAAAAGATTACCTTTTATCACCCTAATATCAATTAATGAGTTAAAAGGGTTCAATATTCGATAATCACAAGGTTTGGCCACTTCTCTCAAATTTATTTTTTTAAAATATGTAAAAAGATTTAAATTCAAAACCCTCGTTTTTCTCGATATTTACATTAAGGTTAAGCGGTGATCGGGTTTTAAGTTTGGAGTCTGTGGGAGACTAGACTAAGCAGGCCAGGCCCGTACTAAGGACCATCAGATTGGGATCGGGCCCCACCAACCACAACTCAGCCCAACTTGCGAGCCTAATGATCACGGCTAGTCCACGCAGGACTGCGAGCCGCCACGTACCGACTCCACTCCATTCCACGAAACCAAAATCATTCCCCCACGGTGGGACCCACCTCCCACCCACGATCTCTCTGGTCTCTACCCCCTCACTCGGCGCAAAGCATTCCGTCTCTAATCTGCTTCTTAGCCGGCTCATACAGCTCCCACTTTCTCCAATTTTGTCCCCATTTGGAGGTATACCCTTTTCCTGACGTCATATGTCGGTTCGTGGGACCCACACAAACCCGAATGGAAGGGAACTCGTTTTGGAAGTTTTTGTCTCAATGAGAGGATAATAACATTAAAAAAAAAAAAAAGATACCGACCAACCAGTAAAAGCCACCTCTGCAACCTTGCGGAAACCGCCAGTGACGTTATCAAATTAAATTTCCTAAACTGCCCCTCGAACGTTACAGTGTACCTTTCTTTTTCTTACGTCAGGGGGCTGAGAACGGGACGGAGGCTGTTGAGAACGGGATCGAGCTCCGTTGAACAGTGTACGCAGGGCACGCGCACGGCCTCATTGGCTGGATGAGTAATTAAACAAAAAGTTATCATGACAGTCGTCAAATGCTAGTGTGATTAATTAGCTAGATTTGAGAAAAAAAAAACATAATATTTTTAAACTAAGGCTAACAAATATCTCTCTTCACAAATTTTTTTTTTTTTAAAGATTAAATTGAGAAATTTTTGAATTGATTGTTAAGTGCACTTAGTTGGTCTGCATTATTTGTTAATAAGTGATTTATCAGTGCCAAAAAAAATAAAAAATTTAATATTATTGAATCAACAATTTTAAATGATGTTATATTATAAGAATTGCTCTCGTATAAAAAAAATGGTGATTTCACTTTATGAAATTAAGGGAAAGGTCATCGAGAATCCTGTAGCATAAATTCACTTTTTTTTTTGGGGAGGGGGGCGGGGATGGTAGGGGACTAGGAAGGGAAAGGGACCGCAATGCCATGCCCCCAATTGGAGAGAAGAAACGGAGGGAAGGATACAAAACTAAAAATAAATTAGGAAGAAAATTTTTGGCTGGAGTCTGTCCAATTACGTCACGCACAAAAAAAAAAAGAAGCCCTCTTGTTTAGTACCGCTTTTTGAGATGTGTGTCTTCTGGAAACTTTAAGAATGGACATTCCTCTCTCTCTCTCTCTCTCGCTTAAAGAATATAGTACTAGTAAATAAATGGAACTGACTAACAGGAGATCATCAAATGACATTCTCTTGGGACGACTTGGGGAGTGAGAAAAGGTGTCACATTCAGTAGCGGTTGGGTGGTAGAGGTGAAGGACCAGAGGGGAGAGGAACTATGCAGTTGCAGTTGCAGTTGCTGTTGCATTTTGCATCTCTCTCTCTCTCTCTCTCTCTCTCTCTCTCTCTCTCTCTCTCAGCCTCCTTTTTTCGCGCCCCAAAGCTTTTGCAGCAATCTAGCACACCTCGACAATGGGAGTAGCTGAGATAGATTGATGTTGAGACCCAACAGCCCCAAGTTGCAAAATTATTCTTTTTTTTTATTATTTTTGGGCATTTTATAACCCTCTTTCTCCTCTCCAAATTTTTTTATTTTCTTTGGCCTCTTTTTTTGTATCTCGGGATCTGGATTCTGATATTCTCAACGACAGCTTTCCTTCTCGATATACATATCTGGTTAATCGTCTTTTAGTTTTTGTTGTTATTCTCCTTTTGTCTCTCTGTGCAGTGTTGTCTTCTTAAGTTGGAAGACTTTCTTTTGGGGTCAACTTTGATTATCCCACGAGTCTCCCCTTTGAAATTCTGATTGTTGACGCAGCCCTGATCTTCTTAGATCCCACAACTCAATCTCTGATCTGTGAGCTCTCTCTCTCTCTCCCCCCACCCCGTATTGAATATTGATCTTATGGATCTTCATGTTTGGATGTTCATAATATTTGGAGACCTCGAGAGGTTTATTTATTAGGGATCCAGAAATTTTTTGAGGAGTTTCCCGTACTAAGTAAATTGTACAAAATGTATTCTAGGACCAAACCATATGCATATATATACATAGTGGTATTGAGTTAGAGCAAGAATTCATTTATCTTTCATTTTTATTACATTGTTCTTCTTCTACTATTTCTTTCTCTCCATTTTCCTTTTTTTCTTTTACACGAGCTTTTCCTTTCCTCAAAATTTTGAAATCGCATGTCGTTTTCTGTCAAAATGCGCCAAAACCTACACGTCTGACACATATTCATCCTCAACAAAGGGATATGCCCATGGCTAGTCCAGTTCTTTTCTTCCTCCATGAAATTGCTTAAACTGTTGCACAATCTGAGATCTTAAGGAAAAAACTTTTAGAGGGTATATTCCAATAGAAACCTGGGTTAGAAGAGCCTTTTTCTTTTCTACTCCATTCAACTAATATAAGCTTTCATGATTCCTCGAAACTTTTCATCATCACCTTGTTGCTATGTTTTTCTGCATATGTTTCTTACATCCCCCATTGAGAAAAATGAAAGAATTGATTCGTAAATGACTTTTTCCTACATAAGTAATATGTTAACGATGTAATGTCTAGCTACATAGTATATCAACCTTGATTGATCAATATTTGATATAACTTAATTCCCCTCGAGAAATTTTATTTGCTTTTTTTTTGTCTATTTTGTTTTCCGGAGGTGGTATTACTGCATATGATGTTTGAATAATTATTGTGTTCACTTGTCTTCATCTTGATGTTCTTTGACATGCATAACAGCATCATTGGATATATGAATCAATGCATGGTCAATGCAAATATATCTTCTTCATTATAGCTACTATACATAATTCCTAAGTATCAATTCCTTTTTTTTTTTTTTTGGTGGTAGAGGTTTATAAGCAACCTCACTTTGTGGATCATTTTATGTGATGTTTGTGCTATTTTTATGTATACCCGTATTATAAATATCTTTTTTTTTGTGAGAACTTATGTTATAAATGTTAATATTTATGTTTCAGTCTCTAGTCATTTAGTTTAAAGCACCCATTCCTTTTATTTATTTCCCGGTGCACTACAATTATTATTATTATTATTATTATTACTACTACTACCAAAGTAGACATGGTGTAGTAAGAAATATTTATATTTTAGATTTTAAGAGATTAAAATTATAATTTTTAATGCAGCAAACAATATCGATTACAGTGGTTTGCCCATGGCCCCCTCGGTTTGTCCCTGTAAGCAGCAGGTTTGAACCATACAAAATGGGTCTAGGATGGAATACTATTTTGACAAAATTTTCATCCCAAATTTTCCATAACACAATATATTCTCAATTTGGAACTCAGTGTAAGCTACATATATTTAGGTAGATGGCATTTTTCTTTCTTATTTAGATTGATTTTTTTTTTTTTTTTTTTTTTGAATTGAGGGGTTGGTGTGGTTTGATTGGAATTGGGGGCGGGGGGACAATTTCTTTATAGGTTGGATTCTAAATTCCTTAATTTTGGTAATCATTTGTTTGCCAAAACTTTTGGTCCATTTCTAAAAATAATTGAGATTAAATGTTTCTCATATTTAGACAAGACAAAAGTAACATAAGCAAATATTTCAAGGATTTTCACTTGTTTTCTTGAATGCATTTCCTTGAATTTGAAGGAAAGAAAGAGTGAGAAAGGCATGATTATTTTCTCATTTAGGTTTTCTTTTCTCTTAATCCTTTTTGTCTTGAATTAATTTTCAAAAATAATACAACAAGAATTAGACATAGTTGATGAAAGTTTTAACTTCTCTCCTCATGTCCATAGCTGCCCAAAACTCATTGAAAAAATATTCAATTCATTGAATGATCAGAACATATTCAAGGGGAAGCTCTGAACTTATATATATGTGCTTGGCATTATATTGCAGGACTCGATTTGATCTCTACCAAAAAGTTGAAACAAGAAGATGAATGCCTTTTCCCATGTACCTCCGGGATTTCGCTTTCACCCCACAGACGAAGAACTAGTCCATTATTATCTTAGAAAAAAGGTTACTGCAAGAAGGATTGACCTCGATGTCATTAAAGATGTCGATCTTTACAGAATTGAACCGTGGGATCTTCAAGGTGCCTATACTATGCCATAAAAATTAGTCACTTGTATATTTTATTTTATTTATCTATTTATTTATTTTTGGTTTTGTGGGTGTGGGTGTGTGACAGAAATATGCAGAATAGGAACAGAAGAGCAAAATGAGTGGTATTTCTTCAGCCACAAAGATAAGAAGTATCCCACAGGAACACGCACTAATAGGGCTACAGCAGCAGGATTTTGGAAAGCAACTGGTAGAGACAAGGCCATTTACTCCAAGCATGACTTGATTGGCATGAGGAAAACCTTGGTCTTTTACAGAGGCCGAGCTCCAAATGGTCAAAAATCCGATTGGATTATGCATGAGTATCGGCTTGAAACTAATGAAAACGCAACTCCTCAGGCAAGTTCTTTGCTATATATGCTTTTTCTACAGACATAAAGCCCACTAGGTTAATAATACAATGAGATATCAACTCTCTCTCTCTCTCTTTTTTTTTTTTTTTTAATTACGTCACGACTTAATCCGAGATTGTTAGAAAGGATTGTAAACACTAAATTGTTTTTTTGATGGACTGGGGCCCAAGGGACCAGAAAAGCAAAAACAAAACAGTGGCCCAAGGCCCACAAAATTACATTCTCAGAAGACACGTTCCCTTCTGGTCTTAATGGAGAAGGGAGACTCTCTCTCTCTCTCTCTCTCTCACTGATGATATTTCAATGTTGTAAAACATATAAAAGCAGGAAGAAGGCTGGGTTGTGTGTAGGGTGTTCAAGAAAAAGCTAACAACTATGATGCGCAAAGTCAGTGAGCACGACTCACCATGCTGGTACGATGATCGAGTCTCATTCATGCCAGACTTAGACTCGCCAACAAAGCAGGACTCCAGCTCTACCATGGCTTATCATCACCACCAATACCACCAGTCTAATTTCCCTTGCAAGAGAGAGCTAGACAGTAACAATTTCTCTTACCACAATACCCCTCATGATCACTTCCTTCAACTCCCTCTTTTGGAAAGCCCCAAATTTTTACAATCAACAGCAAACCCAAGTTGCAATTCCATGCCTTCCTCATACTCTCTTGACATAAACGCCGGATCACTTGAGCATGTTCATCAGCTCACGTACTCTAATGCTGATCAGGATCAAGTGACAACTGATTGGCGCGTTTTTGACAAGTTTGTGGCTTCTCAACTTAGTCAAGAAGATGTTTCCAAGGAAGCCAATGCAGAAGAAAATAATGCTACTGCCTTCAACTTTTCCGAGCATGCGAACCTGCTGGTTAGGCAACAAAGCAAGGAAGAAATGGTGCCTGAAAATGCCTCTACTACTTCAACCTCCAGCTCTCAAATTGAATTGTGGAAGTGAAAAAGGATAATTTGCCTGCTACCTATTTTTTACTACTGATCATAGAGATATTGCAGTAATATCGATCATTCTTGTACATAATAAGAACCGAAAACCAAATGACTATATATGTTCCCCCAGTTACAACTGATTGATTAATACATATCTGCATATAATATATGTATATATATGTCACTGAGAACTATGTCACCCCTGGAATATGTACGTTATTTCCGGTGAGGTGAATAAGTAAATTGGGTATAGTTGATTTTGCTGTGACTGTGACAGCACAATTTGCATGTAGGGTTGATCTTTAATGTGTAAGTCCACGAACCTTTATCAGGTTTCATGTGGGCTTTTTTTTTTTTAATAAATGGGGTTGGCCTGATGGCTGACTCCGATGCATCTGTAAACTTGAATTTGAATCAGTTAATATAAGCCACCTTTTTATTTTCTCTAGAATATTATTTCAGGACCTCCTCTTCTATGGTAGTTCTCTGCTTCATATTCCATGTTGATCCTCTTTGGTTCCTTAGTATAAAATGTGCAGGTTTGAGAAAGAATGTAAAAGCCTTTGAACAAGGTCACGAGAAAGCCACTTTATCCATTGTGCATTTTCACATATAAATTTGTTTATTTTTGAACAGTCAAAAGAAAATATCAAGTATATTACAAATCCCGTATAATGTTAAAATGATGGATTAAATATGCATGTATATAATTCATACATACACACAAGCACACAATGAATAATTTTGAGGTCGGAAGCTAAAATGGTCATCTGTCTTAAATCATCTTGAAAATAATATCATGGAATAGAAGTGACATGGGAAATTCCCCATCAATGGTAAAATGCGTGCAGGACTACTAATTTACAGAAAAACAAAAGATAGAGAAAAATAAGCAAGACAACCAACTTGCCTTAAAGCAAACGGCAAAAGACACTAAAACCAGAGAGTAGCAGAGATCAGATAGCAGGAAAAAAAAAAAAAAAAAAAAAAGCTCCAGGAGAAGCCAAAAAATGTTTGTTTTGAAGCATAATTACTCTTCATTAAACCTGAGATCATGACTTGATTATTATGACAAAAGTTTCAGCAGTGTTAATTCTGAAGGAGACAATCAAAGAAATTGAAAGTGCATAAGCTTTTCTTCACTAGTGGGATAGGGGAGTTTCAGCACTTAGGGGCAAAGGGGGCAGCAAAACACAGAACACTTAACTATTATAACTGTATACTGCAGCTTAATTAGTTTCTGAAAACATATGGAGATCATGATACTGTATATACCTATTAGACCACTGTTGAGGACTAGGTAGCTTTAGGACTAATGTGATGCATATATATATATGGGCAACAGTCCACCGTTTGCTTGTGCTAACCCTAGGAGCCTAAAAGGACTATTGCCAAAGCTTTCGAAGCAGCAACAGGAAATGATCTTTGTAAGATGCAAACATTGTGCATGTAATATATTGTTTTGTTTTGAAACTGAAACTTACATGTTTCTTGTCTACTTCAGCGAAGATGGGTGCCCATCGCCAAATAGAGAAAAATGTGCGGGAAACTAAGCCGAGCTTCTTTTTCAGACCAGAAAATATAAGTGTGTAAGGCTTCATCTCAGAAGGAAACAACCTGATTTTAGTTCCCTCGAAGCAGAAAAAGAGAGACAGAGAGAGAAAGTATAGTACATAGGTTAATCTGATTAAAATAATGGAGTGGAGAGGATCATGTTACTTGTGGAGAAGTCAAGCTTAAAAGTCCCTTTAAGCAATGAAAGTTTCGACTGGACGTACTTATTTTGCGTAGTCAAGTCACTTTCTCATAGCCTGTAATTCCCGAGAGAGGAAAAATGAAAGAGATGCGGTTTACCAATATTAAAAAGAATCCTAGGAGAAAAGCTTGAAAAGAAAATAGAAACTTCTTTATCTCTCTGGGGATGCAAATTCCATTCCAATTGTCACACGTTATCTTTCTTTGTTTGACTATGAAGAGAGAGAGAGAAAGAGAGATTCATCTGAAATGGTCAGAGGGCACGCGTACGCATGACAAGAAGAGATGGGAAGGAGTGGATAATTAAGGGGGTTCCTTTCAAAGATGTTGATTGTGTGGTAAGATAACATCATTCACATTCACTGCCTCAAATCAAAGCCCATGTGCCTTGCTATTATGTTCTCTCCTCACCGGCAAATCCCAACCTGAGGTTTCCAAACATTCTAAAATGTTTGTTTTGTGTTTATTTTCCTCGTCAAATCCAATATTTCAGTCAAACCCCTCTATAGACATGTGACTGTCTGTGTGTGTGTTGTGAGAGAGAGAGAGAGAGAGATGAGCATGGAAAGCGGTATCAAGAGGACAACCACAATGGAGACAAGCAAATGTCCGCGCACTGATTAATATACTGTTTTTCTTTTCTGTTTTGGGCATGACAAAGAAGTTTTCTTTGTCGAGAAGCAATTGGCAAAATCCTCAAACCCATTATGATTGTGAAAAAAAAAATGTAATTGGGGGAGGAGGCGGCCCAAAGAAATCAGAGGAGGAAATATAGGCACATCTGTAGCCTCGAAATTTACAAACCTTGTAAACCTATCCGGTGACACGCTGAATTCCAAGAATTCTGGAGAATAAGTTTACAACATGTTTTGGATTAGTCTCGCAGTAGACAAGTCATCTCATCGCCTGCGGTTGGTTCAACCCCCTTACAACGAGTAAACTTCGCCCTGGTTTTCTACTCGGGCCACTCTGATCTCCGACTCCTTGCTAGGTATGCAATTGTGACAATAAAATGGCAGCGAGGAAAATCATCCGTTTATGACTAATCCAACATTTGACATAGAATTCTGGTACTACAAATCCAATAGTTGACATAGAATTCGGGTACTTCAATACCTGAACCTGACCCTTCGTAGTAATACCTCTGAATGGTACCTAATATGGTTCGGATTTTCAAGCGAGAATTCTGGTACTTCAGATCCAACATTTGACATAGAATTCTAGTACTTCAATAGCTGAACCTGACTCTTGGTAGTAATACCTCTGTATGGTACCTAATATGGTTTGGATTTTCAAGCGAGGCATGTCACCCATTGAGACCCAATGGAAAGCAATGGAAAGAAATACATTAAGACGGCTAAGATACTTGAAGCAAAACCAACACTGAAACAAATTCTAACAAGCGAAGAGCAATGAATATGTGAAGCATTCATCTCGATCAATTCAAGGTCAGCAATAAAATGAGCATCCTATGCATCGTTCTAACTAGGCTACAGATGTGATAAAAATAGAACCATTCTAATTAAGCAACAGATGTGAGAAAAATATAAGTAAATCCGAATCATTAAAATATCACTCGGTGTGTGAAATAACGAGGACAAAGAATGAAGGTTCAATATAACCTAGGTCTACAAGAAGCAGGGCAAAACAACCCTCAATTTGAGTTAGAAGACAAGTACGTATCCAATCTGACATGAACAATTTGTGCTAACAGTATTCCTACACCTAAAACTAAAACACTTGCAGTTTAGAACTGTGTACCAAGTGAATGCACCAAACGGTTTTCTACCCAAACAACATGACACATAAAAGCTGACAGCCACAGGCTGCAAATTCTCTCTGAAGAAGGAAACATTAGCGAGGAATCAACATGAGAAAAGACAATAACCCCAGCAAAGTAAAGAAAATCTCTGGTCTTCCACCAACAATTGAAGCTGCAGCTTTATCTTCTTCATAGGGTTTATCATCACTGCAGATGATAACGGAAATAAAATCAGGCATATGTTTAATGTCACAAACACAGATGCTCGCACAGACATGCACAGAGAGAGAGAGAGAGAGAGAGAGAGAGACTGACTGCTGCAAATTTGCTAGGACGCCACAATAACGAACATTCTCAGGAGCAGCCATCTCGGTAGTGTTGTCCTCTTCTGGATTCACAATTCTCAAATAAGTTTCCTGCCCTAGATACCATCTGTCCAGGTTTTCTGCCCTAAGATTCCATGCCCCAGGGTTGTCGAGGGAGACATAAACGGCAGTCCATGCACCAGGGTAAACCTAAACGATGGAAAGCAAAATTAACGGAAGCCAAACCTTCAAGCCAAACCATCCTACACTCGTCTAATCCAGAACACTTGGGCTAATTTCTGATATCTTCATTGTGAAGCTTTATGAATAATAACAATTGGCTGAACTAGAGAGGCAAGCAATTAACTTGCGTCAGTATTTGTGATGTAAACTTTCCAGATTGCATGTTGCACCCAGGAAAACCTTGTTGTTAATTATGTTTTAACATCAAAATAACTTTAAACCAACCTGGACAGTAGAGCGAGAGATGGCATCCCACTTATTGTATGTACCCCTACTATCCTCAGTCCAGTTACCATAATTCATCCTGTCAGACGGGAAAAACATATAATAAGCAAGCTCATGATCAGTCAACACATAAGGAAACAACATTGAGAAGTTTTGAATATCCCACCCGACCACAAAAAATGAATACCCATCCAGGTGATAGCTCTGCATTACGGTGTCATTATTCTGAAATACAATTTCTATGAAACCTTTATATGTAGCATTGATCACAGATCTGTCCATCTTGGGTGACTCAGGAAGGGGTGTATTTGGGAAATCCAGCTTGTAAACTCCTTTTTGATTATATTGATCAGCAAGCCTGATTGGTGTAGTAAGATTTACAAAAGAAATCCCATTAAGTGTACCTCGAAGCTTCCCATTGATAGTCACAGGTGGCCCATTCCCGATTATGTATGAATCGGTTACATTGATTGAGCCATAGCGAAAAGACCCTTGTGGGTTAGGGCGAGCTCCGCTGGCTGTACCATTTAGCCTGGCCAGTTTCACAACAAAAACTTCAGTTCAGATGACATTATGATCTTTTTTTCCCTCCAATCAGACTGCACAACAAAATACTCAAATGATATTACTACTGCATATTTCCAATTCTATATTATTTGATAATAGGCAATGTTTTGTGATTTAGATTTACAAAACAGCAACAATTCATGTAAAACAACTACAAAGTTGTCATATAAATACAGGGTTGGAATTGCACTCACAACAGAAATTCAATGATCATCCTTATAATTTTCTCAATTCTACCTTCTCACTACCATCGCTGATCAACATTCAAATTCTATATCATAACATTGCAGGCAAAAGATCCCAATCATGAAAACTGCCGTTCACCATGGCTATGAGGACATTTCATAGTTGACTTAGCTGACACAAAAGTCGATAGCCGTCCTGCTCTAACATCACAATACAAAAGTTGATAGCCACAATAGCGACATAATGATAATGTAGCCATTTGGGCTAGGGAGCATTATTGTTCAAATGTTGCTTATGCCACCAACGTGGCAATGTCAAAATTTTACTATCCATTCATTCTTAATTTTTCTTTCTCTTTTCACCAGAATTTCACCCAAAAAGTAAGAACTAAGATTTGAGAGGTCCCCCATCATGCAAATTACAATTCTATGAATGGAGGCAGTGCTTCTCAATTTAGTAAAGGTTGAGGTCATACAGCACAACAAAATAACTAACAGGTTACAATGTAGAAGGAATAATCAGTAGTAACTTTTACCACACAAAATCAAACTTAATAGCATGAAAGCACAATAACAATTACCTGATAGATCTTGCTTGATTCATTGACATTGTCTTGTCATAGAAGTCATTTGGAGGGTCAGGGAGAGGACCAGAAGCTTCTCCCTTGGAATTGGAATAATGCAAGACAGCAACACCGGTCACCCTTTGCCATAATGATTCATTTACAAACCTAGCACTTGCAACAATATAGTAATCTGAACTTGCATTCTGATCCATGGTGACCAAAAATGAATAGGACTGCCCAACATGTATGTCAATGTTGGTTAAATTTTCCTGTAAAGTATAATATCCCTCTGTTTCTGCTACAACTAAATTGTGGTTCTGAATTCTAAAGTTCAAACTGGTTGATAATCCAACATTGTGCACACGAACTCTATAAGTTTTTCCTGCAAACACCAAGCTATCAACAATTAAGTCATGATTCAACAAACACCATGCTTATACCCTTTCGATCGAATGCAAATATTTAAAGAATCAGAAGTTAAGCAACTCCAAACATTCAGCAAACCACCAAGCAAACTAACTTTACCTGGGTCAACATTTATGGTTTCAAACTCAATTCCAGAAGGGACAAGAGTGCTGTTGTATGGGTAGGGTCCTTTTCCATTGATCAGCACACCATCTGGCATCCCGAGGTCCTTTCCAGCATCAAGATCAGCCCGAAGAGCCTATTTGACAACATTGTTATTTTAAACAATAAGTATTACGATAAAATTAAACTCACCCCTCATTGTTCATTTGACCAAATAAAGAATACTAACTGAATGGTTTCTTGTGTACCAATCACCAATCATGATTACAATATCTGCATCAGGAGCAGCAAAAGGGATTGGTATGATGTCACGATTGTTTACAATGAATGGTCCAAACCCACCAGATGCTCTTTGAAGATTTAGAGAAGGGAAGTAGAAGAAGCTCCCAATCTGATCCTTAACCTGGAATGCGTAACTCCAATTATATTTTGGGGGAATGGGGCAATTTGTGCCAAGAACACCATCTTGCCATGAATTTTTACGCATTTGAATTCCGGACCTAAAAAGAGGTCATGCCAAGATCATCTTGTCAATAATTTTGATCATAGAGCAATCAAAAGCAATCAGGACACATTGGGACCATATCAAAATTTACCAAGTCATGAGAAGATCTTCATCCAAACCATTGACCACATTAATCTCAAGATTGTAGTTTGTGGTAACATTGATTACAGGACCAGGAAATTTTCCATTAATGGCTATGACCTGCAAGCAGAAGAATGCAGAAACTGCTAGGATCACTAAACCTGCTTCGCTTAAGCAACAATGTAGGCGTCAAAAGTCGAAGAAAGTATACATATATATCCCATACTCATGTACAACACCCTCTAGAGAAAAGACTCTGGAGCATTGATTCAAAATGAAAATCGAAAACCATAACAGCTTCTCAGTCATTTCTCATATAGTTGCCATGCAAATCAAACAAGATTCAAGACTAATGAGGGGTAAATTTCAAGCCCCGCACCCATAAAACATCTATTTCTGACTTGACTGTATTGAACTTTAGATGCTTGAGTCACTAAGGCCTGTACTTAGAAGACTAAAACTTGTAAAAAAGCATTTGTGGGTGTTGAATAACAATATTCGACAAATAATTGGCAAATAAATACATTGTATTCTAGCGTAGCAGATCGGGAAAAATCATTATAAACACACACACACACACACACAAACACACACAATCACAATCATATACAATATTTCAAACCCTTTAGAGAGTGACCAAAATCCTTGTCAACTTACCATCAGAAAAGCAATAAAAAAAATGAGATGACAGGCATAATCATAAAATTCTTCCTATCCGCAAAAGAATTCTTGAATAAGAATGTCGCTAAGAACATGAGAAACAAAGAAATCCATCAAACCCACCCAAGAAAAATAACAAACACATACACTCACACGAAATACATACGCTGATTAATTCAAAATTCTTTCAAAAACCCCATTATCCGGACGGACTTAATTATTCACCCAACCATTGTACAAAAGAAAATTGAAAAATAAAATAAAAGTACCAAAAGGAATGAGGGAAAAACCAGAACCCAGATACTAAAATCACCCGGAATCAAAAATCAAAAACCCCAAACGAGACAGAGACAGAACCTGCTGAGGAGTGCCTAAAGGAGAGGCAGTGATGTAAGAGACCTTCAACAGATACTGAACAAATGGGTCTCCCCCAAAACAATTTCCGAAAAGCAAAGCAATGTTCAAACCCAGCAACAACAACACACTTCTCCAAAACATACCCATCTCTCCTATCTTCGCTCAATTTCTCACTCAAGCCCCCAGAAACAATGACGCCGCTACTTGCATTAAAATCAAATAGAGAGAGAGAAATATAAGAGGAAACACAGATACGGACGCGCCTCGCCTCCCCCCTCTCCCTCCCCCCTTCTCTCTCCTTCTTTTGGAAATATTTTTGCCAATTACCAGTGTAGTGACCGACTACAGATTTAACCGGTTAAAACTAATTTTGAAGTCGAAACTCTTCATCTTGGGGTTTGGGGGGGCATTAAATAATAAACACAATTACTACGTATGGCTAACCGAGTATAGCCGGTGCAAGTGTAAGAAAGAACGTGAAGACAGCGGTGAGTGAGTCAACAGTTCAAGTTTCGGCGTATCGCGCTTTCTCGATTTCTAACGTTCTGATTCTTTTTCAGAGACCCCTTCACATGGTTTAGACTGGGACCCACTTTTTGTGTGGTGGGCTCCTTTGTTTTTATTGGGTTCTTGTTCTTCAAATGGGATTCTCCCAATCTTGACTTTCGTCTTTCCATGTATGGAGATGTCACTCATATTAAACTTTATAAAATCAAATTAAAAACATAATAATAATTTTAATTTAATTTTAGAACTACAATTTTTACACCATTATTCCATTCTAAATCTAAAAATTATAATTAGAACTAAATATTTATTGTCAGATTATAGTTAATAATTTTATTTTATTTTTTTAAATATGAAGACGAGTTATTTTATTAATCTTGTAATTGGAAAGTGAAACAACCAAACCATTTCTGTCGAAATTATTATTATTGTATTAACTTTTTTTTCCTCAAAATGAAAGGTATTAAATGATAACATTATCATACAGAAAGAAAGACATTAAATGAGTCATTGGATGGGGTTTGCTTTGCTATTTGTAGTGCCTCGTATTGATTGCTGATCTAATATATGACAACAAAGTTATATCCAACTCAAAATTCTAAATAAATTACTACTTTAATAACTTTTTATTAATGTAATATTTATGTTTTCTTTTTATTAATGTAATGTAATATCTAGATTTCTCTAACTAAGTACTGTACTATGGGGCTTTTTATGGAAGGATTGACTCTCTCAAATCTTATTTTTCTATTCCTATTACTTGAACTCGAAATTTCTAATTAAAAAAGTGTAACATTACCAATATTTTTATTGGTTTAATGGGAAAGACACTAACATCCCACCCCAAAAATCAGGATTCAAGTTTTGGTAATGGCAAAAATGAAGTTGGGAAAGCTCTTTCACGATTGGGATTAAACAACAATTCGATCAAAATTAATCGGAGTAAAACTCTAAATACTCAATTGTGAAACAAATTTAGGAACAAAAAAAAAAGAGCGTAACATCCGATCATTACAGCCATAGGAATCTGGTACCACTCGAATATTTCATTCCTGATAAATTTATATGACCACCACCTTTAATTTTACATTACATGTGAAAATATTGATACAAGTTCTTCAACATTATTTTGTTTATTATTTATGGAATCAGAATCTTTTCTAACAGGGTTGCTTAACTTTGACAAGAACTTTCCACTTAACCTAGCCCAGCCCCATGATGTGCCACGATATGAATAGTTACACATAGGGATTGTGACAACAAAAATTTTTTTAAAAATTATTAAATCGTGGCACAGAGAAATATATTGAGTTACGGGTCAAGAAAATAAAATTAGTTATGTATAAAAAAATATAAATTAAAAAATAAATCGAATTTATCATGTGCGCTTCAACCACCACACATATGGTGCACATGCAAATCTTGGGATTTTCTTCTCCTCGTTGGGAAACAGATTAAAAATATGATTTCGATTTCTTCCCAAACTTCACGCAATCACGCTCAATGATTATCCAAATTAATTGACTCAAGGAACCTACTTTTCCTTTAAAAAATATATATATATATATATTAGTAAAGAGGGAAAAATATTTACTATCTAAAAATATAATATTATTTATATATTTAAACTATTGAATTTTTATTATTTTTCATTGAGATTCACATTAAATATTTACTTTATTATCTAATATTTCTTTCTATTTTTATTTTCAAATCTTCCTTCAAATAATAAAAATACTACATAAAAATAGAACATAAAATATCTTGAAATTTTAGAAAATAAATACCATGCAAGATAGCAAAATTACGATTAATCGCCTCTAAGAGAATTCTATTGATTAATGTCACGTGCTAAGCAAGGATTTGAACACGTGTTAAATTTTTATATACTTAATTTTTTATTTTGTCCTAATTTTAAGTATGTGTCTTAATTATTTAAAAAAAAAAAGGATTTTAAAATGAAAATAGAAAGAAATATTTGGAGTTAGGAAGATCAAAACTTTTTAAAAATCAACAAACCTGCTGATAAAGAGAGATTTGATTTCCACACTTCTGTGTCATATTTTTTATTTTTTATTTATTCCATTATATTCTACAAATCAAATGTAAAAAAGAAAGGAAGATTTATATTATTTACTCAAAGATAAACATAAACGTATCTCTTCCATGATTCACTTTCAATTTTTTATTATTTTTTTAAATCTTCTAATACTTACTAGTTAAATAATTATTTAATAATTAAGATCCTATATACGTCATCAATACTTATAAGCACTATAGAATAAATCACATATCTATTTTTTTTTAATACATTGCGGGATTTCGAACTTAAAATCTCTAAAAAAAAAACGATAATATCAGTTGAGTTATAATTTATTGATATAAATCACATATCTATACCATAAAAAAAAACATAAATCTACTTCGTTCAGAAGTTTTGGTTTGAGTACGAATTTAAATTATTATTTTTAAATTATTCTAAATATTAATTAAATTTATTTGGCACAATCACAAAATTGGGTACTCAAACTTTCATTGTAATTATTAAAAAAATAAAAATGGCTAGTATAAAAGTTCATAAAGTTGTATGGATAAGGTTGGGAAGCAGGTAGAAACCATGGATGCCCATGAATCATGCCCCAATTGACTGCATTGATATCGCCAAAAGCAAATATATTAATCTCTAATGTTCCCAATAACCTAATGGTCAAACTTGCTTCCATTATTTATTCAGAAAATTTAGGAAAGTATACTACAATAATAAACAGAAACAGTGCCGGCAATGGATCCCATGTTAGATCCCAGATTTTATTTTTATTTTTAAAGTTTGTAATTTATTCATGAAAAGAAATATATGGGTGGGGTAACTCTTGAAGTTCTTCCTTTTATTTTGGAAAATAGATCTTTTGCCCCCTTTTTTATTTGCTGCGGAAGGGTTCAAACGCGAGATTTTAAATAAAATATTTGAATAAAATATCTTTACCACTCAAATGTCGTTATAAGAATGATTTTTTGTAAATTCTTCAAAAATAATATTAGTGTAATGAATACCAATAAATTTCACTTTGTATATAACCATCTTTCTTTTGTTAAATATTTTTTTTTTACTATTGATATCCGAAATCATACTCCGATCAATATGATTCGAACATCTGTAAAACCCTATTTAGGGGGATAAATCTCGTACTATAATTTTTTTTTATTTCCAACTCTGATAATAATAAAATTTTTATATAGAAATCTCTTGATATTTGTTCTAAATCGTTTACGAGGTAATCTTGGATCAATTTAGAATAGAACCATTTTAATATCGAAAGATAGCTACATTTGTCTATTTTTCTCTTTCCCCCATTTTCTATTTACTTTTACATTTGTCATGTAATGTTCATTATGGGCTAAATCGATAGAATCCAAATAATTTTCTGTCATGGGGTCTTTTATTTTTTTTTAATCTAAATTTCATGGGGTTAATTTATTTTCATGGGACCACCTTATACACATCAAACAAGCCTAGTCCAGGCCCATATTCACATAGCCCAAACCAAACCTGAAATTTCTCTCCCTTATTTGGAAGGAATGTTTGTATTGGGAAGATACCCAACAAACACCTGTCTCAATTTCAAGGTATGCTTTTCATAAAATCCAAGAAGAAAATGAGAAAGAACAAAGAAGAAAAGCCAAAATTTTTGCCATTAATAATTGTTGGACAATGAAAAGATGCTGAGGACAAACAGACCCACTTAGCCCAAAAATGAAGCATTTGGTAGCTCTGTAGAATTTTTCCATTTTTTAGCTAACCAAATAGATCATTCAATACATTTTAGCAGTAGAACAATAAAACTAAATGAAGACTTAAACTAAATCTGGTCGAGAGGGAAAGGGTGAATGTATGCAGAGTCCATTTGCCACACTTTAAGTGATGCAGTGACATTCACTCCCGTCGCATTGTTGAATAAGTATGCTTTGGCTGCTCCATATATGGCCTCTGTTGGGTATACCCTAGATGCAATGACAATTCGTCCTCCTTGAGCAAAGCCTTCCACAATTGAATGGTCGACCTATAATTCATTCAGAGAGCAAAAGCGAGTAGTAGAGTCTCATTTTAGTTTTGCTTCCCAAAAAAAAAAAAAAAAAAAGTGACTTGACCCATCAATAAATAGCATATGCAAAAAATAAAGCATTATTGGATGGACCAATCGGCTTTTGAAATAATTTTAGAAAACCTAAATTGAGTCAAAAATCAGATAAATCAGATTTTTTTATAGCAATTTACTTTAGAATATTTTATTTTATTTGAAAGATATTTTGAAAGTTACGATTTTGAAAAATTTTGACTTTTTGTTAATTTTAGACTTTTAATTTATTTATTTTTTATAAATTATCAATTATATTACATTTGAATAAATTATATTCGAATTAAGTTGACTGTTTAAATAACAAAACTCTCTTAATATTTATTTTTATTATATATAAGATTTAAAATTTTAATTTTAATTAAAAGATATCGATATTCTATTATTAACAATATCAACAAGGTGTCGGTTTAATTTGATTTATTCGGACATTAAATAATTTAGTTCATGAAGTGTTACACTTGATTTCTGTGATCTAGGGGTACTAGATTTTCGGCCACTCAGAAGGTTTGAGGAATTGAGTTCCTCCCTCCTTTCTGTAAGGCCTTGGGCCTTGTGCAAGACCAAAATAGAATGAAATACGAGGAAAAGTCACTTACCAATAACCTCATGATGAACTTTTCTCCATCAAGTACGGGGACAGTACTTCCATAAATTTGATGGCCAACATCAGGTGCTACGGATGACCTGCGCCAAGACAGCATATTTAGACGTAATATCAGCTTTCACACACTACTCCAATATAGAGTCATAATATATACCGAAAAGGTTAACTACTAAAAACATATAAATAAAGTAACATATTTATTTGTTAATAAGTAAATAGATTTATAACATGATGAGAAAGTAGGGAGCTCTGCAAAGAAAAGAATCATACCGGGTTTGATCAGAGCAGAAGAAAGTGGTGTAGTTTCCATCAATTGCTTTGGCAATATAGAAGTAGAAAGGAGTTTGCTCGGTGAGATTCTCATTGGCGATGACCAATAGCCCAAATGGGCCTAGACTCCCCCTTTGGGCTGATCCATCACTGCCACTGCAATTGTAACTCACATCCGCTTCTAAAGTTGCCTCCAATGCCTCTGATTCTATTTCAAACTCCGCGACTATGTCCAACTGTCACCCAAAAAAAAATGTACTGTTAAATTTCTTTATGTTAATTTTGATGATTGATTATGTTAAATTTGAAGTTGCTTCCAACACCTATGATTCAATCTCAATTTTCAATATATATAATATTGATTTCTAATTGTTAGAAAATGTCATGATATGGCCACTAGTGGGGTCTCGAAATCCCACATCACCCTTGTCTTAGGTACAAAACGGTTGTAACCCTTCCAATGAAGGGGGGAAAAAAATTGAAGGCATTGAATTAAGACTTTTGATTCAAATAGTTATTTAAATGGATCAACTACTTGGTGATTGGAATAATTCAAAATTTTTATCTGTGATAAAGATTCTAATTGTACGCTCATCATGCTGTCAGAAAACAGAAAAATAAAATTAAAAGAATTGCTGAATGCACTGACCTGCGTTGCCCGGCCCACATCAAGCTCCACAACTGACCCAGGCTCGAGCTCGACATCATCGAATTCTGTAGAGTTCAATCTCAGGGACTCGATTTCCTCAATTGGCCATTGAATGATATTTGTTCCTGTCTTGTTATCATATATCACAATTCTTGGAATAGACTGCAAACCCCCCCCCCCCAAAAAAAAAAAAAGAGGAAAAAAAAAAGTGACTCCTTCAGCTTATGTTGATCTAAATTGAATTTTGATAAGTTAAGCAATAGTAGTACCTGAACAGAAGCCCAACCCTTTTGTAAATCAGCAGCTTCGCTGTCAGTTTCTCCTATCCAACCCCACAAAATTCTTCTCCCTTTATTTTGGTCATAAAATGTCTTTGACGCATAGTATTTTCCATAGTCGACCCGCAACCCGATACCCACATCCTCTTCCGGGTTATCTGGTGTCCAAGTATTATTGAACAAATCATAGGTTCCAATTGCATAGTAATCATGCTTAGTGTCATCCAAACTTGCCTTGAGCACATGCTTAATACCCGGCCCGTTAGCCGATGTATCCAACCCCATATATCCCAGTGTAGAAATCGGGTAAAAATCCACACATTCCCACATACCCGTAGTTGGGACCGCGTGCAGAACCCCATCCAAGAGCTCAAAAGTTGTAAAATTACTAGTCGCATAAACTAGGGCGATACCCGTTTTATTTAATTTGGATCCGAGTGCGACCCGCCATAGTCCATCGGGTCCAAGCCAGGCTGTAGTTGGGTCCCTGAAGTCTTTTAGGGCAACAAACTCGGGTGGTGTCATAACCGGATTACCTGCATACTTGACCCAATCTAAGAGAAGCGGGTCGGATAAATTGGCAGGGTATGCGTAATTTTGGACTTGCACATAGTTATCGGTGTCTCCGGTGTAAAGGATTGCGATTCGACCATCAGGTAGAAGTGTGGCCGACCCGGTCCACACACCATTCCAGTCAAACCAGCTATCGGGTCGCATTGCAATAGGCAGGTAGAGCCAGTGGATCATGTCCGCGGATACAGCATGACCCCAAGTAATGTTGCCCCACACTGCAGAGTCTGGGTTGTATTGATAGAATAGATGGTACCATCCCTCGTGGTATAATGGACCTACGTAGCACAACAAATGCAAAATTGTTCATGAAGTTCTCGTGTTCATCTATGTCCATAATGTCCAGTCCAATGTTCGAACAGCCAGGATTGTTCCAGTACCGTAAAACCACTGCATATAATAACGAAGACACAAAAAAAAGAACCCTAAATTTGGGTAGGGAGGCTGTCAATTTAATTATTATTATATTTTTTTTTATATAAAAGATGATATATAGGTGTCTTATAAAGATTAAAATATTTAATGAGGTCGAGTGTTCTTATCACAGTTCGTTTCAAGATAATATTTTTTTTTTTCACGAACCGTTATTTAAGATTTATCTAACTAATCTATTCTGAGTATTGTGAAACCTATTAAGAGATTGATTTTTTAAATCTCATTTTTTCATTCCTATGACTTGAATCCAAGACCTATAATTAAAGGAATATAACGCTCTATCGTTATACATATAGAAGTTTGGTTTAGGTGAACTCAACAAGTATCTTTTACATATCTAAAGAGCACATTTCCATGAAAAAGAAAGTGAAGCACCAAAATGTAAATAGTTGGATGATATAACAGATACAAAAATGAATTTTGTACTATGTGTTCTTTATATAATAAATTATCTAATCATAATTTTAGCATATAAGCCCAAGCCAGATGAATAGGACCTCTCTTATTCATTACAAGCAACATGGAAAAGACATGCATAGCCTGTCACGTTAATGGGCAATATGTTTTTTTTTTTTTTTTTTTTTGGTAGATTTATACTTTTTATTATAGTTATGCCAAGAGCTAGCTACCAATCCAACAAAGCATCAAACGGGACCTTCTCGGCGCATTTTAGCAACTGAAAGCAATGGAAATCAGGCAAGATACGCATGTGTGAGGTTACCAGCAAGTCAGACTCATAGACTCGTGGAATGGCCCTTCCCAAATTAGCTGGCCATGGCAAATGCCACGTGATAGCCGAATAATCAATGGCTCAGATTTGTTTGATCATCGACATGTTAGCTTAATCATTTACTAAAATACAAGGGCGTCTATTTCATTATAGTGCTATGATCGAGAAAAATGAGAAAATACGTCAACAACAAATACTTGCATTTAAGAAAAATCATAAAATCTTTGGTTTCATATATTAATTAATTTATGTTTTTCATGAATGCATGATTGATTCAGTAGTTAGACATCGAAAATAAATACCGAAAAAATTTTATCTATTAAGAATCCAACCCATGTTAAATCGAATTTAGTCAGAAATAAAATAATTAATAATTACCGGTGATTTATTAAAAAATAATTTATTTTTTCTTTTTGGCCAAGATTTGTGATCGGTGGAAAGTTGGACTTTTTCACCTACCTCGTAGTTGTCTAACCTTTTTTTTTTAATTATATATATTATTAATAAATCAGCAAACAGTCAACAATCCAATTTAGCATTTGATAAATTTTCAAGATTAATACTTCTAAAGCATCCCAAGGTTAATGTTCCACAAGCACATGCTCTTTTGATCTTTCCTAGGAACTTATTGTTTGTCGTATACCGAACTTGTTCGAGCATGTGAAACCCAATTAAATATTTTTTGCAAATAATGATAAAAAATTTATGCATCAATAAATCTATAATTTATATATAATAACTTGTTGATATTTTATTTTCTAGTAGTGTCTTGAATTTATTCAAAATTTTAAATTTTATAATGTGTTCGGGAAATATATGATAAACTGAATTATATAAATAAAAATATTTGAGACTAATATTTTTTAACATGGTGGATCTAAAGGTACGAGATGATGAATTGTTTAATTTTGTTTCCTTCGGTATTTGTATTATTTCCTCTTGACATGGGTTGCATTTTTCTTCAAAAACAAAAACAATATAAAGTATGGAGAGGAAAAGAAAATTAAAAAAAAAACAATGCACAGGTAAATCAATAAATTAAAAAAAAAACATAAAATAATTTATTTGGTATCCACAGAGGGCGACCAAACAGACGTCGTATTTTCACCAAAAAAAAAAAAAAAAAGAGAAAAAAACAAACGAATGTGGGCTCATCTGGGCCGTCCAGCCCAGCCTTTTCTTGTTGGTTGGGCCCACAACATGTTACCAATTTCATGGAAAAATTTTTATTGGCCTACAAAGTCCTCCATATCCTCTTACCACAGACTCGATCGAGGCAGGAATGGACAAAAGGGGTACTAGAGATAGGACAGAGTCCAGACCATCACGGCCACACATGCACTTTTGTTAGGTTAGCTAAACAACATTCTTATCAAAAATTTTCCTCATTCTTATAAAAAAATTATTATGATTACCGGCAAAAAACCATCGAAGTACTATAAGAAAGGTACCATATTATGATTAGCGAAAAAAAGAAAATTGCACCATAATTAGAATAAAGCAAAAAATAAAACAAAAAACAAAAAAGAATAGAGGGGTTTATGAACGTACCATTGGGATCTGAAGAAGAGACAGCCGAATTCCCCCGTCAAAGAGATCCATGAAAATGGCATGAATCAACATATCAATAAAATACCAGAAAGAATTTAAAAAAAAAAAAAAATTGCTATTTATCATATTTCAAAATCTAATATATTTTGAGATTTATAGTAATTTGCTATAAAAATTTGACCATTTACAGTCTCAGAAAATCAAATATTTACCATTTCCCCGGAAGAGGTGAAAGTATAAAGTGAATGAAGTTATGATGAAAAGAAAAGGTTACAAACAAAATTTAAGAAGGTTCCTAATTTTGTGTACCTACCATTCATCCAATTTTTCTCAGGTTGAAAATGGTAAGCTGTTCTTTGCCAACCCAATTCAGCACTATTCCAAGGGTACGGATCGCCGCCGTCGTTGTCGGAAACTGTACGGAAAGTCTTTTCCGACACGCCGGCTGTTACTCCTCTAGACCCGGGATTGGGCATAAGCGGCGTCGTTTTTTGGTCAACGGCATTGTTTGGTTTTCTTGGGTCAACCTTGGTTTGCGAATTTGCAGGATTCTGGTTGTCGAGAATGACCACAATCAAAGAGGCCAAAAATAAGATGGATAGCAATATAATGGCAAAGCCCTTCAAGGGTCGTTTTTGAACGGGTTGAGAGTTGTGAATTTGGTTTTGCTTTGGTGGGTCTAGGAGCGGAGAGTACGATGACTCAGGATCATCCATTGTTGGCTGTGAGGAGCATTTTGTGTCCTCCATTATTTGTGTCTTTGTGGAGTTACTTGGGAGGACTAATGTGGAGAGATCTGAGAAAATGGCAAGCTTGAGAGTGAGAGAGAGAGAGAGAGGATGAGTTAGGTCTCTATGAACGTTGGGTGAATGTGGGGGGGGGGGGGTGGTGAATTGGCGTTGGTTTGGCTTAAGTTGGCATGACAGAGAGATGAGCAGTTTATAAGAACAAGGAATGGCAATTGATTGGACAATGTGTACGCCACATGGGATGGGGAATAATATTATCCCTTTCACCTCTGCACTGTTACTATTTCCCAACATGTCCTAAAGGTTACAGGGTTGCTTCTCCTATCACAAAACTTGAAAAGTCAAATAGAAACTGAAGTCTTTTCTTTTGTATTCTACTTATTTGTCAAAGAAATTACTTGTCTTACTTGTTAATCATATTGTTCGCATTACTGTATTAGTTCCAACAAGTTGAAATTATATCTCCAGAATTTTCAATAAAAAATAGTAAACACTGATACTTTTTTAATTGTTTTTATAGAGAAATTGAAATTTTTATTTACAAAATCTTTTTTATTTTGAAAAAAATTATTTCTTCAATTATACAATATTATAAATAGAATGAGATAAAATAGAAATCAATTGAATGTGGTGGAAGAATCTATCTACAAGAGAAACTTTAGCTCAAAATTAAGAGAAAAATCTCGAAAATGTATTAATAATCCAAAGTTGAATACGAGTTTTTATAGACCTTAGACTCCAAATATAAAATAGGAATAAAACAAATCTTAATACAACTCTTTTAGAAGCAAAGGAAAGAAATGACTTGACTGCTAAGAAAACTCAAATTAAAATAAGAAAACAAATAAAAATGGTATTACCACGTGTACAACAGTTTTAGAAATTTTAGTTGATTAAATAAAATAAGAAAATCAAAACAATAAATAAAAAGAACGACGATGAAAATAAAAATAAATAAATCAATCGATAAATCATCTTGTCACAATACTATTACGTAGCTCTCAAAAGGTGCACCACCAAGGTGGACTTGGCTCACCATCCTGGCACCCTTTGGTGCTCGTCATTTGGCCCCGGCCTCCCCCTCAATTTGATCATAAATATGACTCTTTTAAGTTATGAGTTATAATTTAATTAACGTCGTTATCTTTATTTTATAAAAGTTTTAAGTTAAGTTTTCTTATGTATAAATATAATATATATGACTCCTAAGTTCAATGTTTTAGCTTGGTGAGGCTGTTCTCAGATTCGAGGGTTTCGTGTAGTTAGGATTTCCCAATGAAGCCCATGTAGTTTAATTCATTTGACCCTACACATTTCGTCCGAAGCTCTAATCAAAGCTATCATTGATTTTTTTTTTTTTGGGGCAAATTCTTAGAAGATAAGCTTCTAAAACAATCCGTATACTCAAGCTGCTTTTCCATCAATGGTGCTTCTAAAACAAGGTTTTTTTTTTTTTTGTTAGAATAGTTTTCTTTTCATGGAAGAGTGCCTACAAACCTGCATGAATGAGCGATAAGATTGAGCAAACTCCAAGGCAACTATTAATTTTATTAGAAAAAAAAATGCTGTATGCCCATGACAACTTGCAATGACAATCAGCCAAAACAAAAAAAAAAAAAAAAAGAAAAAAATCACAATCATCTTAATAATGATCAACTTTGATCTTTCCATCAAATTGCAAAATATATATACACACACCAATGCTTCGTTGGTCTAGTGCATAAAGTACTAACACCCCACACTAAAAATCGGGATTTGAGTTTTGATAGTAACAAAAATAAAGTTGGGAGACCTTCCTCTCAATTGGAATTCGATAGCAACTCGACCGAGATTAATTGAAACAAAACGCTGTATACTTAACGGTGGACCAAGTCCATGAAACCAAAAATATATATATATTGCCTTTTGAAGAGGGCTTGTGGTAAGTGTATTTTTAAAGCCATTCAAATCGGTTTTTCCAAAACTAGAAGCTAATCTATATGTTCTTATTATTGGATTTTGGATGTTTTGGATTTGAATTTTAGTTTGAACAATGGAGGGCTTGTAGTTGTGGATCATCCCATTATTTTTGGATCTCACCACCCAACATAAAAGAGAGTATTTGATTCCCCATTTTAACTCTTCTCAATTTTTTATCTATTTATAATTAATTAATTATACAATTTTATAACTCAATAATCCTATTAAAAAAATTATTCAACGTATTTTCCTATGCATATTTTGGATAATTTCGACAACCCAAGTCCTGTGGGAAAAATAAAAAGATAAGGAAAAGGCTTACAAACCACGTGAGTCATACCCTATATGTATTTGTAAAATTATGCTGCTAATTTTAGAACAAAAAAGAGAAAAATCTTAAATTAGAGCCTTATTTGAAAACAATAAGCCGGCCCCTTGTTCTCTATTCTTGTCGATTATTATTTTTTTTTGTATTATATCAATCAGTATTTGGAGTCATACTCTGACTAATATGATCCGTGATTTACAGTGATCCATTTAGAAAACTACCCTCCTAACTCCATATTCAAATCGTAAGTCGAACTCAAAATTTTAATTAAAAAATTTAACGTGATATTTCATTAAACCAACTCAACATCGGTATTCTTGTTGATCACGATGTCAATACCTCCCTCCCTCCCCCCCCCCCCCTTCGCATACATATACAGTAAACATTGGCCGATGCAGATTGCATCATAAAATCGGATCAAACCAAATTGTAGTCATCAATTTATAGTTTCATAATAGGAATAAGAATTATGTCTACAAAATTGGATTTTGATTTATTTTAAAGAATCGTCGGTTTTCTAAAAAAATTAATTTAAAAAATTATAATATTAAAGACAAAATATTAGAAATTTAAAATCCGTGAGTAAATTGTGTAATTACTCATAAATATTAAAGACAAAAATTGAATTCAGACTATTTCTTTTTTATTTTTAAATGTTTATTATTTTTTAATTTCAATTTTAGAACAGAATTGTATGAAGTATCGTGACCAACTCTAACATACAGAGGTAAACAAAGAGGGCAGAAGCAACTTAAATATTATTTATGCATTAAAAATTATAATTTTTTTTTTAATTTTTTTATATATTATATTTATTTTTAGCTTGACAGGGGTGGAGGCGGAAAAGGCTGGTTTGTTGATAATATGAAAAATGCTTCAATCCCAATCACAATTAGAATTGATCTAGTTTGGATTGTATAAGTCAATGATGAAGACCATGAAAATGGACCGATTTGTCTGGCATCAATAATGGAGGATGGTTCTCCATCCTCCCTCTCCCGTGTCAAAACAATTCTCCACCCCTGCATTCTATTCAAAGTATCCCCTCTGTTTGCAACCCCACAAAGGTTAGGACGCCTATTGGCCTTTGTGATGGGTCACATTCGAAAACGGTCCTATACAATACATTTGCTTAACTACTCCCTGTTTTAAACTTACTGTGATTGGCATGGTTTTCTCTTATTCATAAATTATTAAAAAAAAAAAAAATTCATCTCCCAATTGTATTATTAAAATTTATTTGAATTTTTCCTGCAACCCACCAAATTGTGCTTTGTGAAGATGCAGATTGTTTTGAAACTAAGCTCGGATCTCTGTCAAAACTCCACTCAATAATGAAAGAAATTCTGTAATCTTTTTTTTTTTTAATATATATAAAAAAGAAAGACATAAAAGTTAAAGAGGGGACCTTCCCCAATTATAACAAAGCAATTTCCCAAATACAGAAACGTCTGGAGTATGCGTATGTCCCAAATTTTATTTCAATACCCACTATCATCGTCTACCGAGTAAAACGTAGAAATATCAGTTAAAAAAATCGAGAACTTAAATATTGAAAATTTAATAAAATATAGAGATATACCGTTAAAAACTTGGATACAAATTATCCGTAAAGACATGATAATTATAGATTTTAAATAAAAATAAGTGATATAAGAGAATTCGTACAAATTAAATCAACACTTTATGTATATATAGTTGTCTTTCAAACGATTAACCACAATAATTGAGATTAAAACTCAATTTATTATTGTTGTTACTATTATTGTCTACCGTGTAATCCCCCATAATTTGCAGAATAAACTAATATTGTGGTCTCTGTTGTGGTTGTCCCTTCAACTAACAATATATTGGTCTCAAAATACAAATAAATAATTCATAATATATACAAAATAGAAATTATGTTACATGTGTGCACTTCAACCTAGAACACTACCTTATCCCTCCAAAATACATAACGCATCTCTTTATGTGGGCTTTCTACAAAATCCGGGCCGGGCCTAATTCATTACAAGATCTTATATCCAAGATGGGCCAATGAAACGGGTTTATACAAGTTTGGCCTGACTGAAGAAAATGTCATCAATGACATTCCAAAATGGTCCTTTTGTCACCCAAAAAGAAAAAACATTACAAACTTCCGACTCAATAAACATGGTGGTTTAGGACAAGGCTTGGTTAGATGTACTAAGATAATCAAAATTTTCCTTTGGTTGGCCCATCATGAAAAGCTTATGACAAATGTCGAAAGATGCAAGTACAAGTTTTGCGAAAAAGCCAAATGCCCTCTTTGTGATAAGTGCCCTCTTTGTGATAAGGAAGATGAATCTGTCCTCCATGTCTTAAGAGACTGCAGCAAGGCGAGGAAGACCTAGGAGGTTGTGTTTCCTAATATGAAGGTGAATGCAGACTTCTGGAGATATAGCCTCTGCAAGTGGCTCCACTTAGGAGCTAACTGAAAGGGAGTTAGGAGGCAAGTTCCTTGGAACTCTCTCTTCATTCATACAGCTTGGTGTCTCTGGAAGGATAGATGTATGAAAGTTTTTCAAAATATTAGCAAATCTCCTCAGGAATTGGCTCGCTTTACTATCAACATATTGAGGGAAGCTTCTCTGTCTTGGAATGTCCCCAAGGCTGAAAGGAGGATTGACTGGAGAAAGATTAAATGGGAATTTCCTAAATAGGGTTTACTCAAAGCTTAACACAGATGGTGTTGTGTCTCGAACGTCCAGGAAGGCTAGTGCAGGAGGAATTATCAGAAATAATCAGGGGGAGTGGGTTGCGGGTTTTACAGTTAACATTGGAAGGACTGAGATCCTTTCAGCTGAGCTTTGGGGTGTTAGGGAAGGGCTTCGTCTGGCTAAAAGGATGGACATCAGCCATCTGGAGGTGGAGTCTGATTTTGCCATGCTAGTGAGTCTCCTTGCCAATAAGTTGGTTCCTGATCATCCTCTTTTTATTATCCTTCAAGAATGTCTAGAGCTTCTAGAGCTTACGCATGTTGAGGCTGTCAAGCACGTCCTTAGAGAAGCAAACGTCTGCGCCCATCATCTTGCACGGTTAGCTCAGCTGAATGATGAAGTCTTCACAGAGCTGCAGGAACCTCCTCTTACTCTGCACCATTTCATTTGGGAAGACCGCATGAGCATGGAGAGGCTTAGGGTGAAACCACCTCTAAAAGATAATTTGTTTCTCTTGGTTGTTTTTCTGTTGCTTTGTTTTAGCTCTGTTGTTTCTTCTCCCAATACCAAAATAAATAAATAAATAAAAAATGGTGGTTTTGCAACTGTAATTTAATTACTACTAGGGTTCCCTTCAAAAATTCAAGACCAATCTTAATCAAATAAATCAATACAATAAAAATAATTAATATACAATATATTTCATGACCAAAATTGCCATGGAGAGACGCAGAAAATTTACAGCCAGAAAGGAGGGAAACCAACTTCACATGAATAACACAATGGCTGTCACAGAAGCATTTCAAATAACCATTGCTCCTCCGCAGCCACATTTGAAGTAAGATTAGAAGAGGCCCTAATATTTAATCTTTCTTCTTTCTTGTAGTATTATTTTGTGTACTATATATCTTTTTCGCACTTGACTGCTTCCACGTTACCAGTGACTTGAGAAACTCCATCACCTGCAAAACAATCGCACAACATAAATAATTTAACCATGTGAGCGATTCCCATACAATGATCTATTTGTCATTGTAGGAAACCGATGATGCGAAAGCAACTTAAAAATCTCAAGACATCAAATATTTGATGCTTCTGACTGGCATTTTGCCAACTCTTAGAAAATAATTTGATTACATATAAACAGTTTCCTTCCTGATGATTCTACAAATGTTTCTTGTGGACCTATATTTGTTGAGAGTTGGGGGACATGTATGGACGATGAAGGTTTATCATGTTATTCAAGTCTGTAGTTCAAAGATCAAGACGGTTGAGTCAAAGTGGACCAAGATGTCCAGCAACTTGGTACAAACATTTGAGGATGGATATAAAACATAGGTTAGAAATGAGACTTTCATTCCTTGGTGTATACGATAGAGAAAGCTTACTTCAGTTGGATCCCGAAGAGAGTAATACGCTTTGCTTTCCTTGGGCACGGAGGACACTAGGATACCATAACCAAGATTTCCCTCCCTCAGAACCTGTCACAAGATCAAGAGCTGTTTAGAAACGAGGCAGTACAACAAATTTTGAAAAATATAATCTAGTCAGAGATTCCATGTCAAATCTTGGTAGAGCCAGTACCTTAAAAGCATCTTCATCGGTCCGATCATCTCCAACATAGATAGGTAAAACATCATTGCAATTATTCAGGCCTACAACAATTTATTTACAAAAAAAAAAAAAAGGTGAGAAAGATGCTCCTAATTGATGTAATTGTACAATTTCAAAAAGAGCAAGGATATACCAAGAGACTCCAGCAGAAACTCAACAGCTTTCCCCTTATCCCAGTCAATAACAGGTCGGATTTCTAAAACCTAAGCATGGTAAAAGGATACGATTAGGGTAGGAAAAAAATCTGGAGTTGGAAATATGATGAGACTTGAAACTTATCAACATTTTCCAGGACAATAAGTTTAGCAAAGAATATAGATCGGTCAGCAGGGCATTCCTAAAAATACCTTCCGACCATGAGTCAGCCGCAAGCGTGGGTAGTCCTTAAGGATGTCATGAACACACTTGGCGACTACTTCCCAATTCTGAAATTGAAACAAGAGCATAACATGAGAAGAAGTAACTACTAACGGCTAGGTAAAAGTAAGATCATGCGGCACCCAAAAACTTACCTTCTCATCAACATTGCGATAATGTACAGATGCGCAGAACTTGTTATTCTCGACTTTTGCTCCTGGGATTTCTTTAGTGATATCAACAAGAGATCTAAAAACCTACGGACACAAGAAAAATCATATACTTTTTCATGCTAGAAGAATTATAGACACTTCATGGTGAAAAATAAAGTTACCTCATCAATCATAGGTAAAAATTCACTGGCTGGCTGGAACAGATTAACTTCCTTACCCTGCATTCGCAAAGTAGAACATTAGCAGAGCTTTGTATGAAGTCCTTTGCCCAACTAGTGTTTGCTCAAGTCAGAAAAAGAGGGTTTATTACCAGCTTATCAGTAGACTTTGTACAATTTGGTTGGTTATCAGATGTGCCAAGTCTATTAGGGCCCATAATGTCCATACCATGACTACCAGCATAATAAAGCTCTGTCAGTCCTACAAACTCGCACACCTGATTGAATTGGCAGTGGGACGCAGATAATTAATGACACCACTAAGCAGCTGCAAAAGTTCCCACAATAATACAAACAAAAGTGACTGGCAAAGGACGCAAAATCACCTTATCACGGCTTCTACCAGAAATTATTGTGGTAGGAAAATACTTTGCAACGTTCCTAACAGCAGTACGCATCTGGGAAAGGAAAAAGAGGAAGTTACCACACTGATTCAGAAATAAGGAGTAAGGCAACTAGACATGTTCAGAATTTGTAGCGTTCAGAATTAAATTCTTACCGCACTCGTCATGAAGGCAGTGTCAGGGTTGTCCACAATTTGTGAAAGAGTTCCATCATAGTCCAGAAACAATGCTATCCGCTTGCCCTCAGCAATTGTGGTGATTTGCTCGAAAGATGCAAGTGCTGATGGATATTTAAGCTGGAAACAGGAAGTTCCATAAGTAACTGTTCCATTTTTGGTTTCTGTCTGATGGGGTTTTTCTCCTTTTTTTTTCTTCTTTTTTTTTTGTTTTTGTTTTTGGGGGGGGGGGGAGGGAGTGCTTGACAAGATAGTTACCATCCAAGTGCGATAAGCCAAAGCTGCATCATCCACTGCAATCTGAGAGTAAAAGTCCTTGGTTATCTTCTTGTGAGGAGGAGACGATGATTTCATGGAATCCAGCCAAGGGCTGGAACGAACATCATCAAGTATCCCTGGTTTCCTCTTTGGAATGGTTAAGTGGCGCAAGCCAGTGGAGAACACTGCTCCAGAAGGTGAGTACGGAAACAGACTAGAATGGATGCCCAATCTGGATTTGTTTATTGGTGCAGGATCCGCAAGAACAGGCGAAGTATGATTTGATTTGAGGTCCATGTGATCCAGATCCGCGGTGCAATGTGATGGTCTAAGTTTAGAGATGCCACTAAATGACTCTCAAATAAGCTCTTTACTCAGCCTTCCGTCTGTCAAAAGCCAAATAGAAAAAGTTTTCTTGACAACAAATCAAGGCAGAAAGTTAACGAAATGCTAGAAACCTGAAAATAGATAAAGAGCAGTGTATTTTATGAGAAAAATTCGTTGAACAAACTACAGATTGCTCTTGGTTTTTACCTTCTCATCTCCTGAGCAAAACCGATGCTGTAAACTGAAGTGATCCAATGATATCTGCTAAGAAGTGTATCACAGAAAGATGTAATTGCAGGCAAACTACTTCATTCAGAAAAAAGAATAACTAAGAACAAAATGTAAGATATTATATGAGGAGATTCTGGACTCTATGAATTATACACCATGGGCAAATATCTGGCTAGATCAGATTTTGCATATTCTAATGTGGTCATTTTGTCCAATTCATATACTTGTAAACAAGTTACGAAACTGAACTTGAAATTCAAGGATAGAATGACCATCCAGGCTTTGCATCTGGATTCATACAAGAGAAATCAATTTATAAACAAAGAAAGTAGATTCAGCTTAGTGTACAGTTTGAGGAAAAACTGTCAAGACAGTTCAAACATTTCATTGATGTATGACAGGACCTAAAATTGTTTGTATCTTTCAGTAGGCATGTTACCGCAGGAAAAGCTTCTGTTCCACTTTTTGCGACCATTCACACTTCTCTCCTGTCCTTTCTTTTTTTTGTTAGTCCTCTTCTAACCAAATAAGGTTGCTTACCTTATAATGTCATATACCATGTGTCCCCTTCTAACCAAATTAAGATATCTTCATATACTATATCTTGAATGCAATACATTTTGGTTTACACTATGTGAACCAGCTCGTAGAATACTCATACCCCAACATGTGAACTCTACTATGGGGCTTACCATGGTGCAGACAGGGATTGTGATTTTATACATTACTTGTTCCTCCAAATAGGGTGAAGTAGGTCACAATAACTAAAAAAATGCATCAAAGAAAACAGAAATACTGAGTCTTAAATTATTTGGTTTTGTTTTCTTTTTAGTGAGTCCAAAACTTTAAAAATCAAAAAGTTGTAACATATTTATTGGCAACTTTAAAACTCCGGTTCAGGTCATTTGAGACAAAATGTAATTCAAGGAGAGAATTGCAAGGATGAGATCAGATGGTAATATTCAACATATTATTTCTAGGCAATATGAAACCTTACAATCCATCAATCCAAAAACTAAAGTTTTCAACTAATTAATTGGCAGGCCGAACACTGAGAAATTAGCACCCAGAAGAATTGCAACCTATACATGATCTTACATATGCTGCCATCCAGTAACCAGATGACCAATTTGCTACCATAAGTAGACACTACACACACAAGAGTTTGGAACACCATGAGCATGCATATATCTTCACATTTTCGCAAAGAGGGTGAGAATAGGAAACAAATTCCTACAATCGCTGTGCCAAAAAACAGGAGACATGCAATCAGTAACATAGGCTTCTAACATAGGCAAAACTGATGTTAGACCGACAAGATCTCATGAAAAAAAATGTCAAAGGTCGGGTTCCCCTCTCCCCACCCCATCCCCCCCGTGGGGGGGTACACGATGTACAGTTGAATTTTGAAAAGCAGCATTTCTACTTCTGGTATGGCAACTATTGGGTACCAACTTGACAGAAACATGAAATGCAGAGATTCAATGCATATGTTGAGAAAATTGAAGCACACGACACATCCATTAGCATATAAATGTTCAAATTCCTAAACTACATGGATATATAATAATTGTAAAACGAAATTAGCTAACAGAAGCACATAATGCGAGCAGAAATAATTGCACACATGCGCGCACGACGTATGGAAAATGAAACAAAGTTCAGAGGTTGAAAACCGGTCCAACTGAAGTAATAATTGGTAGGAGAGCATATCAGCAGTCAGTTCAGTGGTTGTGTGTGACATAAAGTTTGCTACCCCACCAGTTGGTTAGGGAAACATTACCATATGCCACCACAGAACACGGGCCTACTTGAAGCATGGAAACCTTCAAATCAATGAACTGGGCCCGAAAATTTAACATTTACCAAGTAATAATAGTACGAGACTAACCATAATAATTATCTATGAATTAGATCACACTCAGATAAAATAGAAATAATAAGAAAAGATGGAGATTATTCACCTATAGCACCTGTCACGAATAAACTAAAGGACCACAAAGAAAATTTTTTTTTGGTCCCCCAAACTTGGTTCACCGCCGAGTATATGGAGTTTTGTTCTGACTAATCTCGACCGAGCTGGTATCGAGTCTCAATCGAGCGGGAGCTCTCTCAACGTTGTTTTGCCACTACCAAGACTCAAATCCTGATTTTTAATGTGAGATATTAGTGCGCTTACTACTAGACCAACAAACCGTTGGCCGCGAAGAAAATGAACAAGTAGACGAAACAAGTTAAGAATTTTTGCTGGGCTTCTAACCCTTTATGGAATTCCACGGAGAGATACCCAAATCCATAGCCCATTTAAGAACCTACCCAAATGGCCCTAACACACTTTCTGACCCTCCCCAAATTTTTTTTCTTTTTTGTCCCCTAGACTTGATCCGTCACCGAGTATTCAGAGTTTTGTTCTGACTAATCTCGGCTAAGCTATTATCAGGTCCCAATCGAGAAGGAGTTCTTCCAACGTCGTTTTTACCGCTACCAAAACTTGAATCTCAGTTCTTGATGTGAAGTGTTAATACCCTTGCCATTAGACCAACAAAACGTTGATACCCTCCCCAAATTATAGCTCTCTCAGATTGCCTATCACAATCCAATCCGCAATGTCAGGTCCCTTAACTAAGTTTTCAAATTCGACTCGCGGTTTGGATATGAAAAAAATTACGTTATGAGGGTAACTCTCTTAAATGGGTCACTGTAAATCTCGAACCGAATTAGACAAAATATATGACTCCAAATACCTTATATAGTACCCCAAAAAAATCCAATCCACGGTTCAAACATTTTACATAGACTAATATTCTCTAATTTTCAAGAGAAAAGATGTTTTGCAAATAAATAAATAAATAAACAAGATATCCCTGTTTATAAGAATTTGGCAACTAAAAAGAAATCTTCTAGTTCCTAAAAAACTACATACATACATACATACGCGTGTGTGTGTGTGTGTGTGTGTGTGTGTGTGTGTGTGTGTGTGTGTGTGTGTGTGAGAGAGAGAGAGAGAGAGAGAGAGAGAGGGTAAGCGGGCATTCAATCACGTGCTAAAATAGAAAGATAAACAAAGAAAAATTAGATATCGGATGATATTGAAATCTTGATAACCAGTAGCATCAATGAGACCCAAATCTTTAAGGTAATATGTGGTCGGGTACCGTTTTTATGAGGTTTTAGAAATAGAAGCTGTTGGTAACACGAAGAGACATTTGACCTTCCAACGTACTTTGAGACCACAGGATTTGACAAAACAATGTATATTTAATAATAAAAAAATCAATAAGTGAAAAAAGAAACAAACGCAACATCTCATCAGCTCAATCAGATACGGTTCATCTTAAACAAATCAGAAATGTCGATACCATCCAAACGACAGTTGGAGAGAGAGAGAGAGAGAGAGAGAGTTAAAAAAAAAAAAAACACACACACGCACACGCACACGCATACACACACAATTATTGAACAAACATTAAGAATCTAATTTAATTACCCAAAATAACCTTCAGCCCAAATCAAAAGATTAACGGAACAAAAACAAGAAACACATTCTTTAATTTCCGCTACCTGTTAAAAGATTTAAAGCAGAATTAGGTCAAAGATTTCATTAAATCAGCCAAAGAGATTCGATCCCTATTCATTGATATTTGGAAAAAAATACAAAAAAAAAAACCCTAGATTTGAAACAGCGAGTCAAGAATTTAATGGAATACCAATTTCTTGGGGGATTCGATAGAAAACCACAGAATCTGACTCATACCCCCATTCAAATGAAGCCAACAGAACACTAAAGCACGAATTGAAAAGGAGAAGAAAGTGACGAACCTCGATTTCGTTTCGAAAGAGTTCCCAAGAACTTGAGGGAAATGCGAGAAATAACGCAGAAATGCAGTTATATAAACGTGAAGGTCTTCAAGTGTAGACAACCGAAACGACAATATTCAAATGCGGAGACTATGTATGAGTCGAGGTGAATATATTTGAGAGAGAGGAACAGGTGCTGCAGGAAAAACCCTAGAAACTGCTGCGAGAATGCCAGAAAAGAACAGAGGAGAGAGAAATAGTCAGAGAGGGAGAGTTAAAGGCAGTTGAGAAGGGGTTTAGGTATTTATAGAGTTCCGTTGCCCCAGAAGACGTGCGATACAAGTCATTACTCTTGGTTTGGTTGTTCAATAGGAAACAACCCTTACCATTTTCCTTAATTATACGTTGCTTTACTTTCTCTTAGAGCGCGTGGTTTGTACGCTCCCACTTATCATGGTACATCGTGAGATGCCACCTGTGTGCCTTAATAACTAAGATCATCCTCGAACAAATCTTTTGCGAATCATCCACGATTTTCCTATGATTTGCTTCTGTTTAAATTACTCCAATTCTAATCATTTTTTATAATCCCATTAAAAAAATAGTAAAGAGGGATTATTGGCAGATTGTTTACTTTTTACAAATTATTTATTTTGGTTGCAAATACTGTTTGAGAATTAAATTTGTCTTCCAAACTTTTAAAATATTTTACAAGTAACATTTTTAATTAAATTTTGAAGTTAAGAACCTTAAAATTATAAAATTTTCAACGTACCCATCTAGGCAACCACATTGACCATTTGCCCATCTAAACTTAAGACAAAAGCCACTTTATCATGTTTACGTTTTTATTTAGAATTTTTTTCCTATTTTTTTCCCCAAAAAAAAAAAGTTTACAGGTTCATGAATCGTCAGACTATATTTTATATTATTATTATTATTAAAAAAACTCACCATAAGAAATTAATAGGTGAATAATTTCTTTGTTAATTATTCCACTCCTTCAAATTTACTTTTTAACAAAAATAGACCAATCATAAATTATGCCAAAGTTCATGGAAATTGCAGGGGGGACTTCCTCCGTCACAAAACTACTACAGTTCGACGTCAGTGCTAAACCAGTGGGCCGTGCCTAGAGAAGACACGGTAAAGAAGACAGCGACTTGTAGGCAAGAGTCAATTGCCAAGTTTCTGAGGAAAGAGCGAGCACAGAATGTACTCCAACCGTGTAATGTAATGTGAGCGTGTGCATTCGACCGTGCGCTAAGCGCGTGAGAACCAACAAAACAAACATTACTAAAAATCAAATAAAATAAGTTACAAACGTTGGTTCAGGAAACAATCGAAGAGTATTTTCTAGAAATTAAAAAAATACTAAAAACTGCCAAACGTATCTTATTCGCGTTGACATGGGTCCCACGTAATAGAGAAAAAACCCACAAAGGATATTACACGTGTCATCTGACTAACAACCCATGGGGACACGTCTGATCTACGATAGGCTGACGTGGCCACGTCGGTGACTGGGACCCACTTTCTAACTCCATTTTCATGGCTCCAGCTAGTCGTCGTCGTCAGGAAGGAAGGGTACTTTCGGTAGTGTCGCCATCAATAGCAGTCTTCCAGGTGGCAGAGAGTGGGTCCGACGTGTCGCCAGCGATGAATCTGAGAAAAGAGAGTGTGTAGGTGTGCGTGGGTGGAGTGAAGAGTGTGAAAGACGTGGGGGAGCACGTGTGCATCCTGTGGTGGGACCCGGCCCGCACATACTTTTGTTGAGCTATTCTTTTAATGCGCCAAACTGCTTCGTTTAACCTGCCATTTAAGAGTCTTTTTCATTCAATTATATTATTGTTTTTGTATTTTATATTTTTTTATTCAATTATCTATAATTTCTTTTGGACCCTTTTCTTTAGAACTTATTTTCGTATTCAAGTAAATTTTGCCATTATTTTTTTTTAGTATCTTCAGCCATATTTAGAGTTTCATCTTAATTAATCTGAATCAACTTTTACAAAACCCACTTACATGAATAAATAAAATTAAACTTTTTTCCTCTTTTTTTATAATTATACGGGATTCAAAAATTTTTGAACAAAGAAAATAAATTCATAAATTTCAAGCAACTTCCGTTAATCTCAACACAAGTAACAAAACCCACGATTAATCCAAAATTGAAAAAATAATTGGATCACTCTAAATCTTTGCACAATCCTTCGATTCTCTCTCATCTCCTTGACCACACTTTCTCTCATTCAACCTCACAATCCCAGCCTCGATACTGCCATCGATCACGGTGTACGAAATTATTATTATTATTATTTAGTGTTATAATTATTTTTCAACACAAAAAACCTAGAATGAAATTCGATCTAGAATTTCTCTCGCGTGTCTCTTGGAGGAGAGAAAAATTGGGGTGTTAAAGATGGGTGCTGCATTGAAGGAATAGAAACCAACGGACGGCTGGTTTTAACGAGAGCGATGTTAATTCTTTTAATAAAGTTTATAAATTATGATTTAAGTATAAAAAAATATATTAAGAGAATAATACTTTTAATAAATTATTATAAATTTTAAATTATATTATTGGTATATAATTTTAGATATCGAAAGAAATAAAAGGAATTCAAGGATAGAAATTGTGGAGGAAATTGCAATGTAAAAGGAAGGGGCGACGAAAATGGGGAAGTGAGACTTGACCTTTGAGGGGCATGGGTGGGTCCCATACATTAAGGAGCATAAAGGCTGTCTGGACACAGGGATCGTAATGTTTCTATTCCAAGGTGGTAGTGGTAGTGGTTGCGATAGTTGTAGGTACTTATTTTTTTCTTCTCCATGGAACTAAAATCTTGAACACTGTGAACTTTGCTATTTTGGTGGTCTAGCGGTTTAGTTGCAGTCCCAGCGGTCAAGTCTCTGTAAGCGTCTTCCTTTCCTTGTGTGTGCCTTTGCTAAGGGACTGATCTCTTTGTTTTTGGTTTTTTTAAATAGATTTTGGGAGGAGAGAGAGAGAGAGAGAGAGAGAAGGGCCACCAACTTTGACCCAAATAGTGAAACTCTACTTAACTGATCGGTTGTTCGCAGTGTCTTGTTGGTTTGATTGAAAAGGAAAAAGAAAAAGCACTTTTCATAGAACTTTGGGATATGAATGCAGATGTCCTTTGATTACCAAAAGGCCACGCGCTAATGCTAATAAGACTTAAAAATTGAAGGTCTTTGGGTTGTTATGTGATTTAGATATAGTAAAATTTTTATAATTATATTAACTAATTTACCACATAATTTGTGTGCTATATAAATATAAATTACAGGATACTTAATTATTGAGTTTTAAATTATACGATGAGAATATATAAATAACTCAAATGAGAGAAAGTTTTTTTATATAATTAGAGTTATAAAAATCACGAAAATATATACGTATATAAAAATTTAAACACTATATCTCAAAAAAAACATTTAAATAAGAATTTTTTACCGCTCGGATACCCCTACAAAGACAATATATACATGTTTTAATAGGTGTTGAGAAAATTTGAGTAAATATAATAATACTATGTTAAATTTCTCTCATCTACTTCCCACACGACTGGAGAGCTCCTAACTAACTTGAACTCTTATTTTCTAATGGGCACCTACTAAATGATTCGGTGCCAGCATAGTAACGTGTAAAAAATAGATTAATTTCTTAATTTTATCTTATTTTTAATGTAATATTTTCAACTATATATACTTTTTTAGAAAAATATAAAATTTTATAATTATACTAATTTTTAAAATTCTAATTAAATCTGATCTCAAATTTTGTAAAGAAGAATTTCTACGCTATATAATATCAAATTATTTGTTGGGTCTGATGCGTGGTTTTTAATCATATTAAACAAAAAAAAATCCATAATATTTATGAAATTATAAATTATATCATTATTAACAAAATAAAAAAAAATGATATACATGAGATAATCCTCGTAGATGACCGTCAAAATTAATTTTTTACATATTTACAAGCACACATATAGAAATCATTAAACAATAATAAACAACTAGTTTGTGTTCTGGACTAAGCAAGGTATGTTGGAAAATTTAATTTTCTATTCTCATCTTGGGGGTGAGGCGAGAGGGAGAGAGGAAGATGGGGGGTCGGGTCGGCGCGAGTTCAGCTCAACAAATGTTTTTGTTTGGAAAACCAACGACACATACCTCAAAGTCTCTCTATAAAAATTTGAAAGAAACTCATGCAAATGAATGTTCCTCTTCATTGCACCCCAACCACTTTCCACCTATGCGTCCTTTGAAGTTTTCACCGTTCTAGAAAGTCATACATACGACTCAACTGAATCACCGACACGTCACTGTTCGCTAGATTCAATCTCCCAACTTTATTAGGTAGACTTTTGAGATGTGGCGGTGGTCCTGTCCTGTATTAAACTGCTTTCTGGGCATGCCGGCGTGGTGATTGAAATATTTTTCGTCATTTTTCTTTAAAAAAACATATTTCATAAATTTTTTCCAAAAAATTAACTTATCACCCAAAACCCAGTAGGTTGTATACCTGGGAACTTAAACTAAGCTTTCGTTCTGAGCTGCTAAAAGTAGTAGGACAAAATTTAAGTGTAGTCTCTTTTTTATTTTTTGTTATACAGAAATTCAAACATAAAATTATCATATTAAGGAAGGAATTATGACCACTAAACTGTTCGGGATAGTATAATCCCATTCTAACTATAGAGAACGGGGAGATTCATACTCGGGAAGGCCAAAAAAGGAAAAGGAAATTGATCTTCAGATTTTAATTCGATGACCCAATTAAGGACAGCAAAATTCATGTACTTTTTTGTCCCTTTTCGCCCTTTATTACAGTTTAGGGCAATCATCTTGTCCGGTTGATGATCTGTAAGTTTGGGGACCTAACCAACGCCCTTCTGTCACCATTGAATAGGCCAACAAATGAAAAAGAACCGAGTTAGGAAAGCTAATACTAAAGTTGGATCCTTTCTTGTTATTATACAAGTGCAGTTTCTATCCATTAAGAGCCCTTGTTTTGTGGCATTGTGCGTGGTTCGGGTCATGTTTTGTTTTGTGAAGTCTGCGTCCTCTATGGGCTGTGATTTGTTTAAGCCAGATTTGTACCCAGCTTGGGTCTTGTTCTTGTGGTTTGGGATCCAAGGCCGCCTTCTCTGACCCCAATCAGAGATACACAGTACAGCAGCTTATGTTACCCAATAGTTGATCGCCACATCCGCAAACTGGCCATCAGTATAAGAATTTTAGCCCTCCCGAACGAAACAAAGGAAAAAATACAATAGCAGACAAACATGTTGCTATTGACCCAAGGAGGCCGAAAGACAGCCCAACACACCACAACCCAAACACATGGCAAGAGCAAAAATTTAGACACAGAAAGGGTTCAAATTGTAGCATCAGAACAAAGGGTTCACAATAACTCTCTCCACACAACAAGGGCAATCGATGCGTGCAACATCCGGTAACAAAATCACCACTCTCAGAAAGGTCCGTGACATCTAGTTAGAAGTCTTTCATAATGTGGCCCATTCACCCGACTTGGTTAAGATAACTAGTAAACATTTTCATAGAAATAAAACCCCACGAAAAAATTTACCCTGAACAGCTTCTTTAATTTTCTCCAATAATTCTTGCAATCATGCCTCAATGGAGTTGGTCTCATCAACATCTTGATCAATCATTTTGACAACTTTCGCCACTCCAGCAGCAATTTCCTTCTGGAAAACACCGTTTGGCATGTCAAATGTCCTCCTCCTCATGAGCAACTTCCCAGGAGGCTGAGGATCCACTATATCAAGCATAGCCTCCAGCTCATCCACTATTGACTTCTTTGCAGACCGCACCATGAGATCAACACCCTGCCGCAATGAGATTCAAGTTAAATAATTATTAATTAACTCACCACTGTTAAATTCACTCCCTTCAAAGTAGGATTATCCTCATTCAACACAGAGTAGATCACAAGGATAACACACAACAGCTCATTAGAACAGCGGTAAAAGACTCACTTTCAGGATTTTAAACAGTTGGAGTAGGATGAAAAATCATAGAAGAATTACACGGGAATGAAAACACATATTACCAAATAGCAGATCAAAGCCTGAAAGGGAATATGGTATGAAAACCGTAAATGAAATATTCAATCCTTTGGTAATTCTATTCTCAAAGAAAAGTATTTCCACTTCCAATAGCCAAGATGAAAAATCTTACAGTAGCTCTCCATTTGTCCATATAACAGTGTAATAGTCATTTAGATTTGGAACAAGCATATATACATGCTGGTTTGTTACTAAATGTGAAAAACCACAAGTTGGAGTATTCAGCATCCAAGGTGCAGAATTATGTAGACAGGGTGAATTAGATACCTCAATGGCATCAACAGTAAGGAGCAGAACAATAATTTTCTCCGAAAAACGCTGGCGCTCTTCTGCATCATGAGCAATGCGATGGCGATAGGAGAGGTTGTTAAACAAGGCCCTCATCTCCTTCAACTTGGTCTTGGCAACTGCCAGCTCCCGAAGGGCACGGAGAGCTTGAGATCGCCGAATTAGATATGCCCTGAAGGTAATCTGGATCATCAAGGCAGCATCTTGGGGTGACAACTCCTTCTTCTTACCCTTTTTACTATTAACTCCAACTCTTTTGGCAAAAGCCTGCGTTCAGGATGGTAAATGATGAGACAAGAGTAAATTGAAATTCACCTAACTTTACAATCTAAACTCTATCAATAAAGTTAAATATTGCTGAGGTGAACTAATGGAACTCAGCACCAAACAACACCTACTTAAACAGTTGGGCTCAATTGTGGGGATATATCTTGAGGGGGAGTGTTAGAAATATGGAGTTAGTTTAATTAAAATGTTAGTTAGGGTTTAGTTAGTGAGTTAACGGTGGTTAGTTAATTAATAAAGTCGTTAACTAAACAAGTATATAAGCATGAACTATGTACATTTTACCTTTGGAATGGAACGAACTCTTTTTCTTCATTTCTATCAAACTGAACTCCATTGATCACCGAGTAGCTAGTTCAATATATATTATAGTGTCACCAACTCTTCAACTTTTAAGATGGAACTCTGAAACCAGATTGGTATACAGATAGACCCAAAATAACCTCAGAATGTTACAATCGGTATCCTATTTTCATGCTTGGTGCTAAGATCAGTTGATATGGGACAATCCACCAGCCCCCCTTTCACATGTTTTAGGACAATAAATAATGATGGACACAATCTAATCAGTTGCCCCTGTTAAGAAGGGTGGCCACACTTGGATGCCCCCCTTCCAAGCCAAGGGCCAATGCTGCTGCAAGGCATCTACAATATAGCTCACCCTTTAGCTAATTCAAATAAAGGAAATAGGATTAGACCTGTCACTCAATCCAATCCAGAACTTCCCTTAATGAAGAATTAAATTGCAAGAACAGATCCTCTTAGTTGTGTAAAGCACAAGTTTGATAAGAGGCATAAGTACCAGCTATGTACATTAAAAAGACCACGAAAGTGGTCCTGCCTTGTTGCATTGCTCATAGTCATGGGAGTGGTTGGTTAGAGGAGATGCTAACTCGGCCTTGTTAGATGTATGATCATTTGGGCACGCTACACATTTATAACACCTCTCATGGCCCCAAGCAAAAAGGAAAATGCTTGCTACCAAAATGAAATGTTTGGCATCAATAACTGCATTGGATCCAATAAATATCGAAGTACATTCAAATTCTTGCCAACCTACCCCCTCCCTACCCCATAACAAAAATCTGGGACAAAGGCCCCTTCATGATTTGAATCCATAGGTATCCAATTAATGACATGATAGAATAAAGACACATCAATTAGCAGGTTCAGGTAGCTACTCAAATCAAACATTCCATAGCAAGGGGCTGAAACTAATGCCGAGGGGGTAGCAAAGCTAGCCCCCCCCCCCAAAAAAAAAACATTTTTGTTGGCAAACTTTAAGAATGAACTGGACCGCAAACTTTAAGTATGAACGGGACCACAAACTTGCCGTCAACAAGGCGAACCAGGAATTGGGGCAAGATAATTAGACTAATTTCTTTTCTTATTTCTATATATTGCCTCCTCATGACTATACCAATGAAACCAATTTCATTTAAAAAAAAAGAAAAGAAAAACGTTTCTTCCTAGGCCTAGCATCACTAAAAATTGGTAGATCTAATCAAGAGTCTTATTCTAAATACTAAAATCTCCCCTTTTTTTTGACCCATTGTAATTCATAATCCGCACCACTATGTAAGAGAAAAGCGAAGTGAAGCTTTCATTGGTTGTCGTAAATGCTAGGATTAGCTTTGAGACTTGCACATTGCATTCATCAATCATCTAATCTAACCAATAAAAAAGTTACTAAATTAATTTTTTCTCAGAATAAAAAATGTCCAAATCGAAAACTAGGTCGAACAATTTCTGTCAACTATGATACCTGACATCAAACGGCATTACATCCAGAACCCCATTATCCATTTTAAAAAAAAAATTAATTAATCATGATTAAAAACAATTAAACGAGAGATAATTAACAAATTAGTACAGTTACCTGTCTTAAAACAACAGCCCCATGATCATCGGCCTCCTCAATCTCGACCTTACGCTTGTCCTCTTTTGCCACCTTCTTCTCTTTCTTCTTCTTTTCCTTTCCCACTTCACTGCTCTCACCACCAGTCGATGCCTTGAATGTGTACGTCTTCAAGGTCGGATGCCCGTGCTTACCCCTCCCTTTAATCTCAGCCGTCCATTTATAATTTTTCTCAACTTCACGATTACGACCATGATCATCCTCCTCCTCGAATTTCTTCTTCTTATTGTGGCTCTTTTCTCCTTTAATCTCAGCTGTCCATTTGTACTTCCGCTCGACCCCGTCCTTGATCTCCGCAGTCCACGAGTACTTCCGTTCGTAGCCGTCCGTCACGTCGACCAATCGGTCAAAGCTAAGCTCGAGAGCAGAGACTCGATCACAGAGACTCTTCAAGTACAATTCGTTGTCAACTCGTTTCTGAACTCGTTTGTAGGAAGACGAAAACGGAGTTCGCTCATATTGGACCAGATCGGTGACCGAATCAAATGGAGAAGCGAAATCAAACAAGCTAGGATTAGGATAAGGGTTGAGGAGATCGAAAGCGAAGCTGCTCAAATCGTCTTCTTGTTCGAAAACAGAGGAGAAAGAAGGAAGACTCAGCTGGTGAGGATTGAAATTGGAGGTTTCTCTGGTGAAGAAGGGAACACATGGATCAACGGTGAAGAAGGGAACGCGTGGATCAACGGTCTCGATTTTCCTGAAATTGTACATTTTCGGACTCGATTCGTAAACAGAGTGCAGGGGGCTTTGTAGAGATTTTGCGGGGCTGCAAAGCGCAAGAAGAAAGTTGATGTAAAGGACGAGAGAGAGAGATGAGAGTGTAAAAAGAAGGGGATAAGAGGAGCAAAGTTGGAATTTCAACGCAGAAAAAGAGCTAAATGTGGGCCGGGCCCATTGGAGTTTGGTGGAATCAACGGTCGCCACATAAATTATTGGGGCGAAAATGACCTTGCACACGGGTGATAATTACGGGAATATTAGCTGACTGAATTGATTAATGTTTCGAATATTTTTGATTGATCGACACAACTCAGAGGATTAGGAGAGAGAGAGAGCATGTGACGCAGTCAGATATGGTCCGCCGAATTTCTTACAAATCAGTATTATGCTTACACCGGAGCCGTCTGATCTTTCCTTGATCAAGAATATCTATGTCCGAGAAGAGGAGTCGAAGAAAGGACAAGCGCCGAAAGGAAAAGACTCAAATATAGGCTGAATCAGGGGCTTTTATGAACATGACTTTCATTTCCTTTTTTTTTTTTTTTTTGTTTTTCAATTATCTTAACTTTTTTAATTTCATCTTTTCTTTTTTCACTTTTTAGGTTTTTTTTTTTTTTTTTGATCTTTTTGAGTGGGTGAATATAGCACTACTTTTCTGCTATCAACAAGACGTGCCATTCACCAAAATCACCTTATGTTCAAAAAGAGATAATATTTTTAATACGGTTTAGCTTATTTTATGCTTTCCTTTTTTTCAATTTCTTTTAGCTTTTTTGAGCCACTTTTGCTTGGATTTGATAGAGACCGTTGATCAGGAGAGTGGATAGGTTGATGGACTCAGGGCCACGTAATCATGTTGGAACAATTAGAGGCGTATTGAATCCGCAGAATCATGATTTTTGTTAGAGTGAATATTATATAATTTAAATAAGCTAACAACAAAGAATCTTTCTCCTATCAAATACCGTCGACTACTGTATAAATCCCCTTGTATGATTGTGCTATCTTTATCTTTTATTTCGTATCATATGATATATATATATATATATATATATTTTTTATATTATCGTACTTTATTTTATATCATATTTTTATTTATATTTAAATAATTTGTATCATATTTTATTTTCGTTATCTAAATTTTCTTAAGTCTCATTCTCTTTCATTTAATATAAGTAATAATCGAAACATCTAAGGATCACTTATGTACATGTCCATATTATTTTAATAGTATATATTTTTTTAATTTTTCCTTTTTAAGGCACAATCAATTTTTTACCTGAAATATTCATTTCTTATCTTGTATATCTTTGTATGTCCGTATATCTATCTTAATATTTTCATTTTTGTAACTTTCATTTTCTATTTCTGCTTTTGATTTATTACCTAATATTCAAATCCATACAATAAATAATGAAAATATTTGTGTGAATAATTTTGAGATAATTAAAAATCTTTTAAATTAAATAAAATACTGTAACATCACAAACTCTAATATAAGGATGATAATAGACAGGTCGGGATGGGTTTTTGTCAAACCCTACCCATCCCTCTACCTTAAAGCTTTATATCCACCCTGACCCTTAACTCGCAATGGATAAGATGTTTTATACCCTATCATCCACCTACCTTTACTCGCCCCTACCCACGAGTTTATCCATCCTTTGTAAATCGACTTACTCTTCACTCAAGTTTATTTGATTTTTACTATTATTAACATTTCAATTTAATAGTATTCTCTAATTTAAATATAAATAATAAAATTTTAAAATCAATTTTAATTATATCAAAATAAAGATAATAAATATATTTAAATTATTTGATTTCAAAACAATATTATATATGGAGGGTCAAACAGAGTATATATTGGATACAAAACTCATATTCGCACCTTGTCCGACCTTACACACGTATGAAAATTTAAAATCCTCACCCGCTCGGTATCCAACCCTTACCCACCTCCACCAGATAGGATAGGGCGGGCATCAATTGAGTGGGTACAAATTACCATCCCCACTATCATGCAATATGTTTTGGGATAGAGATAGAGATGGATAAGTGTCCCATCATTACCGCAGAGTTTCTTTCAATATTTTATTTTTAAGTAAAAGTAAAAATTTTTTACTATTATATATATTATATATATAATAGCTTTGATAAAATTTATAATAATTCATAGATAGCAAGTCGACACGCTATACTTGCAAGGAAACAACGGCAAAGTTGATTTTTATTTATAAGAAATTATTAGTGATTCGTATGATTCATATCATATAATTTTTATTTACAATAATATGAAAATAAATATTTTTATTGCCAACAAAGTTGAGAATGACCCAAACTAAGTAAAAGTTTTCAAATAAGAGTTTTTAATGTAACAATAATAACATTAATTATTCTATTGAAAAATTTAATTCTAAATTATCAAAATTCCTATTAAAATATTTTTATTTTAATTTTAAAATATTATAAATAGAATCGTGAATATGGTCATCTTCTTGGCAAATAAGCCACCAAATCAACCCTACAGAATTAACTTAAAATTGAAAATTTTGGCTTTAAATGAAAATTTTGTAACTGGGTGTCGGATTATTCTAAATATGATTAATTTTTTTTGTCAAGATATGTAGCCTAACTTATTTAGATTGCTCTTAAACAAGCTATTAAACCTTGAAATTGTTCAAATTTGACTTTTGGCCTATTTCCAAAAGGTGAGGAATTTGAAAATGTAATTCAATGGACCAGTTTGGAATATGGACTCGCTGTAAATGAATAGAATTGAAATGATCATACACACTCATTTCTATATCTCGAAATGGATGCTTAGATCTCAATCAGCTGCATGAATGTTTAGATGTCAATGGATTATACTTAAACTATTATCGTTTTCTTTTCTATTTTGAATCTCCGTATCCAAAAAAAAATTGTTAATAATTCCATTCCAACCAGATGTCTTAGAATTCTGCTCTTGAAAACAAATTAGATCGAATTTTCTAACTCTTGCAATCAATTTTCACAACACAAGTTATGAATGGAAAGCTCAAAACAAGTTCAGAAGAAAAAAAAAACAAAAAAAAGAACGATGCAAATAGGGAAAAAGAAATACAAATACTACACTACGTAGGAACAAAACAGAATTCCCGTTTTTCACAACAACAAAAACAAGCAGAAAACGTAATCACCATCACAAAACCAATAAAAAATACACCCAGCAAAAACACACTAGCCATCGTTCCTAAAGTCCCCCAAAACCCAATTCCCTCCTCATAATCCTCTTCCCCCTCCCCACCTTTCCCACTTTCTTTACTCTCAACAGTATTTTCCTGTCCCAGTGCACCAATTTCTTGATTTGCACCCTCAAAAAACGTCTCCATCCTCAAATCCCTCTCCATCATCATTCAAACACGACTCTGTAGTCTGCACACCAACAAGACGAAGCATCGTCGGTTAGTAAAATCCCTCGAAATCTCTGCAGACAGCAAAGAAACGTCTGTTGAATTCCCTCCTACAGGAGTTTCTTGGATGGTGAGAAAATCTTAAGAAATCAGTCCCTTTTTGAATAACCAAGAGAATATGATATCTACTGAAAGGACCCAGAATCTTAAGAAATCCCGTGAAAAAGGGCTGCTACCCCCACAGGGCACACCACGATGATATATCTATATATATATATATATATATATATATATATATATTTTTAATAATATAAACATTTAAATCTTATCATTAATGTATAAGAATTTAAATTTAGAATTGAAAAAGAGTTTGTATCGTTGGTTGTCGGACACAATGATATATTTCTTCTCCAACAAGCTGCAAGGAGGCCCGCCCGTACGGGATCTAAAATCGGGACTAGTTTTGTACCGGCCCAAATTTGGTCCGCCTATCAAATCCCTATTCAAACAATTGGCCTCCAATTACATTTGAATCCATAAGTTATAAACCGATATAATATTTATTAAAAAGAGATATTAATGAATAATTAATCTAATTGAATAGAGTATTAAAATTTTTAATTAATTTTTAAATTCAGAAAAAAGTTATATTGAAAATATCACTTCTTAAATAAAGTTTTATATACATTTGATTTAGATCACTTAAAATATAATTTGAAATCGACAGCGAAAAGAAGAGAGAGAGAGAGCGCGCCTGCTCGTGCGATACTTCATTTTATTTTATGGGGTCAAAAAATAGTAATAATTTATTACGAATTCCACGTACGATTTCAAAAAAATCATAAAATACTATTTAAATTTAATCGACTCTCTCACTCAACAAATTGATCTTTTGGACTGAATCTCCTATTAAGATTAAGTCCATCACTTGGGTTCGTGATAAATTGATATCAAAATCTCGATCTAATATGGAAAAGCGCTACCTGGAAGAGGACTATCTGAAAAAAGATTACCGGATGCCAGAATGAGAGTCGTCCAAAATAGAAAATGGCTACCTAGTATCGGAATGAGAGCCATCCAAAGAGAAAAAGGACTACCGTCAGAATGAAAGCCTTGCAGAGTGAGAGCCGTTTATGAACGTCCGACTTCTCAAGAGAAGGATAATATTACGAATCTTATATTAGATCATAAAAAATCATAAAATAACAGTTAAATCTAATAAACTTTATCACTGTCCAATTTTTAAGTTAAATTCTCTTATTACGCTTGAATTCATCGGTCAATTGCGTGGCACAATTATACCTGGCCCACCTGAGCCTAGCGGTTCTCAGTCCCTTCAAAGGAAAAAATTAGTTTTTCTGAAAGATATTGAGGACACACTTGCTTAACAATGTGTCGCACTATGCCCGACCAGAAAAAATGATTTCTACGAAAATCACTGAATTTCAGTGGAAGGAAGAGGTAAGTGGGTTTTGTCCTCGAGTGAACATATTAACACAAAAATAATTAATATTATGATGATTAATACATTTGATAATTTCTTTTAAAAAATTAGAATTATATTTTTATAGTAAATCTAATTAATTTATTAATTAATAATGGAAGAAAATTTATATATTATTATATAACCTTAAACTTTGTATCACGTTCTGAATTAATAAAAAATAGTAAAGACATTAACAGTTTTAAGTAATTTTAAATTTATTTTCATGGGTCCCATCCAATTTACTGATTTTTTGGGCGAAGCAAAATCACGTTGGTTGGCAATTAAATGAGCGTCTAAAGTCAAAAGAAAAAGGATTTTTTGAGTCAGTGAGCCAAAATGAATCTTCTTATTTCAGTTTAACTATTTTTATTTTATTTTATTTTATTTATAATATTTATAAAATAAATAAAAAACATACGCAATGGTCAATTTTAAAATCCCAAAAGTCATTCATTGTGCCCTATAAAAGACCACCCCCTCAAAGCAATCAAATCACCGTCTCATACCAAAGAAAGGGGGAAAAAGAATTTCTATACTAATTTTAAGCATATGGAGATGGAACCCAGAATTTCAATTTTACTTGCATTTTTCCTCATTTTGAACCTCCTCTTCTATACCACGGTTAGCGCCTGCGCGGCTTGTGCCCTAACCCTCCAAGTCCAAAGCCAAAGCGAACACCAACTGCAACACCGGTTACACCAAGTCCAGCCCTAGCCTGCCCAAGAGATGCACTAAAATTGGGTGTTTGTGCAAATTTGCTCGGTGGGTTAATCGGCGTTGTTGTTGGTAGTCCTCCAGTTACTCCATGCTGCTCATTGCTCTCCGGCCTAGTTGATCTTGAGGCAGCCGTCTGCCTCTGCACCGCGATTAAAGCAAATGTACTGGGCATAAACCTTGACATCCCGCTCTCCCTTAGTGTACTTCTTAATGTCTGTGGCAAGACACTTCCACCTGATTTTATCTGCGCTTCAGCATCCTGTTGGTAGTCCTCCAGTTACTCCATGCTGCTCATTGCTCGCCGGCCTAGTTGATCTTGAGGCAGCCGTCTGCCTCTGCACCGCGATTAAAGCAAATGTACTGGGCATAAACCTTGACATCCCACTCTCCCTTAGTGTACTTCTTAATGTCTGTGGCAAGACACTTCCACCTGATTTCATCTGCGCTTAAGCATCCCTGTATTTCTGTTAACCGCTACAACTATATACTATTACTAAGTTTGTTTTCCTAACGAAGTCATTATTGTCATTGTGCCATAAGGTTGGAATGGCTTGTTGGCTTTGCCGCAACAAGTATTCCAGCTTCTTTTGTTATGAATAAAATGATCATTCCTCTTGGTTGTAAATTCTAAATCGTCCTAAGAGCTTTTTATTTCATGTTTGTGGTGCCAAAAGTACAATCGTTCAATTAAGAACAATTCTTTACCAAGAGTAATGTTGAATTTTTTTGATCAAATATATATATTAGTATGTATGTATTAATTAATTTTTAATTAAATATTTATTTAAATTAATTAAAATATATTGATAATTAATAAACACTTGTTGATATACACTATCGCACAATAATTGGTTGATTTTATCCATTTAATATTACGCAAATTATTTTGTGAAACGTGTTAAATATATTTATTATTTATAATAAAATAAATAATCTACTTTTGCCGTATGAATTAATTAAGAAAATATGTCACTTTTATTAAACAAAAATAAGGGGAAAAAAAACCTGGGTGGTCCGTCCGGTGGTATAATTCCTCTTAACACCTCACATGTGGCAAGAAAAGGGATTTCATAATGAAGAGAGAATCCTCTTCTCGAACTTGGTACAGTCTCCTCAACATTGATCGGAGAAAATAGTGCAAAAAACGTCGGAAAGGCGAAAATCATTCACTAGATTCATGAGCAAAATAACTAGCTAAGTCGTCACAAGCACACACATGGTATTACTAGAGCCAAAATAGGGATCAAAGCATTCATTCCTAACCACATTCACATCCAAAATCTTCTGCTTCATTGCCTGTTGAATAATATAAAGCCAACCCACCTCCACTACGGACATCATCGCCTCAAACACAACTTCATTTTCCCTGCTCTCTCTCTCTTCACCCAACATTTTAGGTATTGAGAATGACATCGAAAACTACAGTTTCAACTACATTTTTCCTCATTGCGAACCTTGTTTTATTTAGCACGGCAAGTTCTGCCAACACCAAGGCCAACACAACATGGACTGACTCTCCATCTGCACCAAATCCTGTTCCAGTTCCGGTACCACCAAATCAAAATTCAATGACTTGCACCACAGATGTGCTGAAACTGGCTGTCTGTGGGACACTGGTGGATGACTTGAAAGATAACAGCACTCTCCCGGCCCCTCAATCTACAGCCTGCTGCTCATTGCTCGACAACCTGATTGATTTGGAGGCCGCTATATGCCTATGCACTGCAATTAAAGCCAATATATGTGGTCTTATCATTGACGTCCAATGGACCTTTTCCATGATCATTGATTTGTGCGGGAAGAACCCTCCATCCGATTTCACATGCTAACCAGAGAATAGCAGATTTATTTCTTTCTTTAATTACTAGTCTTTTAGTTTCCTCAAAGTGGGTGTCCATGGCCTAACAAATCATACCTTTGTTCGCACGAGAATCTATTTGGCTTAATAAAGTGCCGCATTATGCCTCATTTGTCTTCCCCGAGTGTGTGTATGTGTAGACGTATTTCCCTAATTCTTGTTGTTGCAACTCTCGGCTTAACGATTTCGATCATTTATTGCTTTTTATTAACAGTATAAAAAGCACAAAACCCCTTTCTTTCCTCTCCGAAAAGAAGTTGAATTCATTTTAGAAGAAAACTCCCCAGATATATCATTAAAAAGAATTTTCAAAATAGAAAATAGGGTATTTATTCAAATATATTTCGATTCAGTGTCCAAGATATTACACAAACACTATTAGTATTGATAAATGAAAAAAAAAACAAAAAAAACAAAATAACATGGATAGCCGATTATTTTGACTCTTCATCAGTTCGAGCCATGCGGTTTATTAATTTAATATTTTAGAATAAGTAATATTTAAATAAAATATAAAATAATATCATAAATATTGAATTCGAGATTGCCAGCTTGTTTGATTTCATTTGAAATCTAATGTGTTGTCCATCTTCTTTGATTTGAATCATATAATTGGTTCTTAAGCACTAGAACTGAGCTGGAAATACGCTGGACCAAGGCCATAAAAAGCGAACCTGCCGTTTGTATCTCTCATAATCATCCATGATAAATTTATCATACTTTTAATTGATTAATAATTACACCTCCGTTAATGAATTATAGTGTAACTATCATTATTCTTTTCCGATCTTTTCCGATCAGAGATTTTGAATTCAAATCTATCAAAAAATAATAATAATAACTACACCTCCGTTTTGAAACATTTCATGACAAAAAAATCAGGTGAATAACATTGAGCAACATTCATTTGCTCGATTTGTCTCTCATATCCCCAAAGGTACAATTTGGAGAAGTTCGACTTTAGTTCAAATGACATTATGTACGTATAAAAATTATTAATATAATGATCAAATTAATCTATTCAATACAATAATTTAAATTTTATTATAAAAATTTATAATTTATAATTTAATTTAAAATATTATAAAAAAGTATAGCAATATTTAAATAAATTAAGATAAGCTCAAAAAATTAAGTTTTTTCAAATACAGACCAAAGCCCATTTTGGCTCGAATTAACTTGAATTAGATTTTCTTAATATACTTGCATGCATGGTGTGATCATATTATAAAGAGTAATCCTACACCAAATGCTTTTAAAACCTTGATAATTCATATCAGTATATTTTGACTTATTTTTAATTAAATTATTAATATTTTTAATTAATTCAAATAAGTAATTTGAAATCATATTGATATAGAATCTCAATGGGCAGTATAGTTTAAAATTTGCTTTATATTCTCACCACATTGTTCAAAATTAAATATCAACAAATACGAATGATTTAGATGTCCCAAAAAAACGAGTATCTCCTTGTACTTGGCACATTCTTCCAACACAATGCCAGGAACACGGGAAAAAGTATCTAAACACTTGGATTCACAAGACTACTAGCTCAGTCACAACTACACATGCTACCTCTAGAGCCAAAATATGGCTCACAATTTTCGTTCCCTATCACATTCACCTCAGAAATTTTCTCCCACTTTTGCATATACCATAACTAACAACTCAAAATATTGGCTATAAATACCACCCTTTTTCACTCAACCCCATCATCACATCAAACACAAATATCATTTTACTCGAACCAATTATCTCGAACAACAACAGTGAGATTTTCGGTCACTATAGTGATATCAGAAACTTCTGTTTTAACTACTCGTTTTGTAATCCTGAGCCTTCTTTCATTTAGCATGGTGAGCTCTACTGATATCAAGGTGTGCTCTGAGAACACATCATGCCTTCACCCACCAAAACGAAAACCTGTTACTGTCCCACCGGTTAGCCCACCAGCAATTTACAAGGCTTTTGGTAAACTTGGTTTAAAATATAATAAATTCATGGAATCGAACTTCTTACTTACACCATCGGCTCCACAGCAGACCATGAATTTGGCATGGAAAGATGCTTGTCACGAGTGTTCTCTAGTAACCAGAGACAAATTTATTATCCTACATATATAATGCTTAGATTTGTCACAAAAACTATTAGTACCATAATAATATGTATACTGGATGATTTTTGACTCTTCATTTGTTCGAGCCATGTGAAAAGACACCACAAGTTTTTGTGATTTTATGCTTTATGACTATTACCAACTCTTCTTATTTTCAGAAACCCAAAAATATAAAATAATTAATAATATATGATTTAGTTAATTTAATATTTTAGAATGAGTAAAATTAAATAAAATATAAAATAATATCAAAGATATTGAATTCGAAATCACTAAGTTTTTTTATTCGATTTCAAATCTGAATGTATAATCCATCTTCCTTTGATTTGAATAAAATAATCCGTTCTTAAGCACTTGGACTCCATTGGCAAAATGCTAGACCATGGATCAAATATAGCGAACAGCCATGTATCTCTTATGATCATTTGTGATAAAGTTATCCTTCGTGACCAAAAAATCAGGTAAATAGCGTTGAGCAACATTCAGTTGCTAGATTTATCTCTCACATCCCCAAAATTCAATTTGAAAAAATTCAAGTTTCGTTCAAAAGACGTTATGTATATATAAAAATTATTAATATAACGATCACATTAATCTATTTAGTAAAATAATTTAAATTTTATTATAAAAATTTATGAATTTTATTTTAACCAAAAATATTATAAATAAAGTGTGGTTATATTTAAATAAATTAAGATAAATTAAAAAATTAAGTTTTTTCAAATACTGACAAAAACCCATTTTGGATCCTACTTTATTTGAATTACATCTTCCTAAAATGGTTGCATGTATACCATGGTTCGATCGTATTAGACTTCACACAAAAAATAAAGAGTTATCCTACGAATAGATCAAATGCTTTTAACATGAGGGGCAAAATCTGTATTGACAATTCACATTAATATATTTTGAATCATTTTTAGTCATATAGACTCTCAATCCTTAGTATAGAATTTAGTATATTGTCTTAAATTTGTTTTATTCACGTGACATTTTTCAAAATTAAATATCAGCGAACATGAATGACTTCAACACCCGTAAAAAATGATAACCCATCACCAGAAACATAGTGAGAAAAAGTATCCGAATATCTGGATTCGCAAGACTACCATCTCAGTCACAACTACACATGCTACCTCTAGAGCAAAAATAGGACTCACAATTTTCGTTCCCAACCACATTCACCTCAAAAATTTTCTCCCACTTTTGCATATACCACAACTGATAATTCAAAATATTGTCCTATAAATACCACCCCTTTTCACTCAAACCCATCATCGCATCAAACACAAACCTCATTTTGCTTGAACCAATTACCTCAAACAACAACGGTGAGATTTTCGATCACCATGGCGGTGTCTTCAGTTTCAATTGCTCTTTTTGTAATCCTGAGCCTTCATTCATTTAGCATGGTGAGCTCTACCGATATCAAGGTATGCTCCGACAACACATCATGCCCTCACCCACCAAAACCAAAACCTGTTCCTGTCCCACCGGTTAGCCCACCACCAAATCCAGGCCCAGTGACTTGCGCCACAGACGTGCTGAAGTTGGCCGTGTGTAAGACGCTGCTGAATGAATTGAAAAATGGCACTGTCCCCGATCCTCTATCTACACCCTGCTGCTCAGTGCTTGAGGCCCTGATTGACATGGAGGCCGCTATATGCCTTTGCAGTGCAATTAAAGCCAATATATTGGGTGTCATTTTTGACTGGCAGACGTCGTTTACATTGATTCTTGGTGCTTGTGGAAAGGATGTTTCGTACATATGCAAATGAGCATCCTAGAGCTATCTATTCTTTTTCTCACTTCTGTGGTACTTTCGGTTTCTTGTTCCTCGTGTAAAGCTGGACCACCAATTGTGTTCCAGCTTCATTTTTGTCGGGAATAATACAATTTTTCCTTCAATTATTGTGACTTTGTCATTATACCTTATGCCAGTGGACTCGCACCTAACTTATATATATTAATACAATTATAATATAAATGAATTTTTTTTTATATAAAAATTGATGCTCAAACAACAACAACAAATAACAACAAATTCTATTCAACCAGTCATTTTACATCTATTTTTATAATTATAGAATAATCCAGTTACACCGTTAGTTAAAAATAGAAAAAAAAGACACCCAATCTGCTGCTAGTTTTCTATTTACAATCTCCAGTGGATTTTGATAAACTTGGTTTAAAATATAATAAATTCATGGAATCGAACTTCTTACTTACACCATCGGCTGCACAGGAGACCAAGAATTTGGCATCGAAAGATGCTTGTCACGAGTGCTTGCTTTATATCTAGTAGCCAGACAAATTTATTAATGAAGTATATTAATTAGAATCTTTGTCTCACATGAATCATGTGATCATCTTTCCACAGTTATTCTACCTCCTTAAAAAAAGAAAAAAAGAATTGTCCTGCTTAAGAAAAGGGTGCAGAATTTGCATCCCAGAGATTACATAACTTCTGTCGTGCCTTACCGGCTAGTAATTTTTATCCTTAATTATAATGAAACCATAATTGATCCTAACAACATTAATTTTCTCAAAATCATATATATTGTTTAACTATTGATTATGATTGTCCCAATTGTTACATCTGCAGGTTAAGTTATCGACTTGCAGTTGAAAACAACTCTTGTCCCCAAAGGGACAACATAGTTACCACAACTCCCCTCTCCTAACCACATTCACCTCCAAAATCTCTGCCTGTTGAATAATATAAAGCCAACCGGCCTCCACTACGAACATCATCGCATCAAACACAACTTCATTTTCCCTTCTCTCTCCCCCGCCGCCCCACATCTCAGGTATTGAGAATGACATCGAAAACCACAGTTTCAACTACAATTTTCCTCAGTGCCAACTTGTTTTATTTAGCACGGTGAGCTCTACCAACACCAAGGCCAACATAACATGGACTGACCCTCCATCTCCACCAAATCCTATTCAAGTTCTCGTACCACCAAATCAAAATTCAATGACTTGCACCACAGATGTGCTGAAATTGGCTGTTGTGGGACACTGGTGATGACTTGAAAGATAATAGCAATCTCCTGGCCCCTCAGAATACTTCCTGCTGCTCATTGCTCGACAATTGATTTGGAGACCGCTATATGCCTATGCACTGCAATTAAAGCCAATTTTTGTGGTCTTATCATTGACGTCCACTTGACCTTTTCCATGATCATTGATTTTTACGGGAGGAACCCTCCATCTGACTTCACATGCTAACCAGAGAAAAGCAGATTTATTTCCTTCTTCCATTACTGGTCTTGTATTTGTTAAGGCTCATATTCTCTTGTAAATAGATGACCTGATTTAGCTCCTATATTATTGGTTTTCCCATAATTAATGGAGTTCCTATATTAGTGCTCTTCCCATAATTAATGGAGTTCCTATATTAGTACTCTTCCTGTAATCCCATAATTAGTGGGATTGGTCTTCCCATAATTAGTGGGAATGCAGTATCAACTCATAACTAGGATGTTTGTATATATATTCATCAATGTCAAAGGAATTCAATATATAAAAATTTACTTTCCAAACTCTGAGTTTTGACATGGTATCAGAGCTTTTGCTCTAAACAATTTTTTCAAACACTTCCTCTTCACTCATGGCTACTCAACTTGTCTCTGCCTCCACCACTTCTACACCTGCTCTCTCATCATCTTCTACCCATACCTTCTCTATCAAACTCAATGGCAGAAACTACCTAGCATGGCGGGCTCAATTCATCCCGCTCCTTCATTATCAGAATCTCTATGGTTTCATCGATGGTACCTCCACTGCTCCTCCTCAGACTATTGCCTCAACAACGACTCCAATCACCCAAATCCCAAATCCTGAATATGATCTTTGGTTCAGAAAAGACCAACTTCTCTTGTCTTGGATTCTCTCCTCTCTCACCGAAGATATTTTCTCCTATATCATTAATCTTTCATCCTCCTTTGCTGTATGGGAAGCGCTAGCTCGTGCGTTTGGATCGGTTTCGCAAAACCGTCAACTACAACTCCACATTGAATTACATGAGTTTAAGCGGAATGATCTTTCTGTTTCAACCTATTTGCAACGTGCCAAGGCCTTGGCTGATGAACTCAGCACTGCTGGTCGCCCCCTTTCATCCGCTGAATTTAATGCAATTATTTATCGCAATATTGGAAGTGACTTTCACAGTATTATTACTGCATTGAATCTTCGCCCTGATCCTGTGCCCTTCTACGAACTCCATGCTCAACTCGTGGCTCATGAAATACTGCTCAAAGCTACGCAAGACCCACCTCTTGCTCATGTTGCTATGCGCACTTCTGCTGCTCCCTTACTACCTACCCCGCAACGCCAAGCGGCTACTGCATCCTCCAATTTTGGTTTTCAACGTCGCCCTCGGGCACCTTGCCAAATCTGTGGCTGGCGTAACCATACAGCCGATCGGTGTCGTCGGCGTTATTCCAGGCAGACCTCTTCCCAGCCCTCCTTCGTACGGCAAGCCAACTACTCCTATGCTGGTTCTCAACAATCCGCACCTCATGGCTATGGTGGCCATGTCTCACAACCTGTTTGGATACCCGATACTGGCGCCACCAACCACATCACTCCTGATCTATCTACTCTACAGATAAGTGATGAATATCGTGGTACTGACACTCTTCATGTCGGTAATGGCCAAGGGCTTCAAATTACTAATACTGGTATGACTTCTATCCCTTCGGCAGGTGGTAAGCTTGCATTGAACTCTGTTCTACACGTTCCTAAAATTGTTAAAAATTTGTTGTCTGTTCAAAAGTTCACATCCGATAACAATTGCTTTTTTGAATTTCATCCCACTTATTTTCTTGTTAAGGATCGCTACACCAAGAAGGTGCTCCTCCACGGTCTCAGTGAGAATGGACTCTATCGTCTTCGCCCTTCCGTGAAGTTTGCCTACCTTACCACCATTCCAACTCTTCAACAGTGGCATGAACGCCTTGGACACCAGAATATGCGTACTATCTCTAATATTGTCAAAAGTTTTAATTTACCTTGTTCCAGTTTTAAGTCTCAACCATGTTCTTCTTGTTTCTTAGGCAAGATGTCTCGTTTACCTTTAGCCAGTGTCGAGCATAAGAGTACTGCTCCTTTTGATATTATTTTCTCTGATGTTTGGGGCCCTGCTCCAGTAATCTCAAGTCTTGGGCATCGTTATGTTGTTTTATTCATTGATGATTTTACCCGATTTACTTGGGTTTATTTTTTGAAAAATAAAAGTGATGTCTATTCCTGCTTTCTTCATTTCCAATCCCTTGTTGATAGACAATTTAATGCCAAAATTAAAGCTTTTCATTCCGACTGGGGTGGTGAATATCAAAAGCTCAGAAAACTATTTCAATCTAATGGCATTATTCATAGAATTGCTTGCCCCTACACCCATGAACAAAATGGGACATCGGAGCGAAAAATTCGCCATTTAGTTGATACTAGTTTAACTTTGTTAGCTCATGGTCATGTTCCCCTAAAATATTGGAATTTTGCTTTTACAGTGAGCATTCAATCCATTAATCAAACACCAAGTCCAATTTTACAACATAAGTCCCCTTATCAAATTCTCTTTGGCAAAGATCCTAATTACCTAGACATGAAACCTTTTGGATGTGCCATATTCCCTTTACTTCGACCCTATAACCGCCATAAATTTGCTTTTCGCTCTCTACCCTGTGTGTTTCTCGGTCAAAGTCCAACCCATAGTGCTTATCATTGTTTAGACTTGGAAACCGGTCGACTATACTTAACACGACATGCTAAATTTAATGTCAACAGTTTCCCATATCAATCTCGTCTCACCCCCACTTTCTCTCTTCCGGATAGTTCTTCTTGGCTACAGGTTACAAGTCATTCCACTCACTGGGACTCTGCGGCTCCTTCAGGTATGGCTTTTCGTTCCAATTCAACTTCCTCTTTCTTATCTCCTTCCCCACGACCTCATCCCCACACTCCACCGTCATTCTCTACATCTCCTACCACTTCAACATCCCATCACAACTCCCCTGTACCTCCTATATCCGCATCTCCCACCATTCCAACCTCTCCCAATCTAAATTTAATTGTTGACTTATCATCCTACACCGACCAGGCAACCTCAACATCCACTTCTCCTCCTCCAGCGCCTACTCCCGATCCTCCAACACCACCCATCCGAACCCACCACATGACCCTTCGCCCAACTACACTCCACAAAAGCCAAGCTCACCTCTCTAACCGAACAACAACACAATTTTTAACGCAGGAACCGCACACTTACAATCAAGCAAAGCCATATGCTGAATGGCGGAATGCCATGACCAAGGAAATTGATGCTCTTGTTTCTACTAACACTTGGACTTTGGTACCTCGCCCGTCTCACAAAAACATTGTTGGAAACAAATGGCTTTTTCGCATCAAGCGCAGAGCTGATGGTAGTATTGAGCGCTACAAAGCACGTCTTGTGGCCAAGGGCTATACACAAGAACATGGTGTGGATTATCTTGAAACCTTCAGTCCGGTTATTAAATATACAACAATCCGCACTATTTTATCTCTTGCTACTATATCGGGTTGGTGTGTTCGGCAATTGGACATCTCCAATGCTTTTCTTCATGGGACTTTGGAAGATGAAATATATATGGAACAGCCCCCTGGCTTTATTGATCCTAATTATCCTGATCATGTTTGTCATCTTCACAGGTCTCTATATGGGTTAAAGCAAGCTCCCCGTGCATGGTTTCATCGACTTTCTGAATTCCTACTTCAATTGGGTTTTCAATTCTCCAAGGCTGACACTTCTTTGTTCATACGGTGTGATGGTACCTCTAAGCTTTTTGTCCTTATCTATGTCGATGACATCTTAGTTACTGGCACCTCATCCACTCTAGTTGATTGGTTCATGACTAAAATTCAGTCCACTTTTCCTGTTCGTGACTTGGGTACATTGAATTATTTCTTGGGCATAGAGATACTACATCTACCAGATGGTCTTCTACTCTCTCAAGCAAAATACATTTCTGATCTTCTACACAAATTCCAGATGTCCGACTGCAAACCATGCCTTACACCAATGGCGGTCTCCCCCGCTCTCACCAAGACTTCGGGTGAACCTTTTGAACATGGTGATCTATATCGCCAATTAATTGGTGGCTTACAATATGTTACCATTACACGTCCTGACATTGCCTTTAGTGTCAATAAACTTTGTCAATATATGCACTCTCCTACTACTATGCACTGGCAGGCACTCAAACGGGTTCTACGCTACTTGCAACATACTAAGCGGTATGGACTCTTCTTTTCCAAACACTCTTCTTTTGCAATTCAATGTTTCTCAGACAGTGATTGGGGGGGTGCCCTGACGATCGCCGATCAACCAATGGGTATGCTGTTTATTTGGGCAACAATCTCGTCTCTTGGGTCGCCAAAAAGCAACCCACTATAGCTCGATCTTCAACCGAGAGTGAATACAAGTCCATGGCTAATGCTACTGCAGAAATTATGTGGCTTCATTCCTTGCTCAGTGAATTGGGTTGTCTGTCCTCCACGCCTGCCACTCTTTGGTGTGACAATGTTGGTGCCATTTATCTTAGTGCCAACCCGGTATTTCATGCTCGCACCAAGCACATTGAGTTGGATTACCACTTTGTTCGGGAACAAATTCAGCAAGGACAGGTGATCGTTAAATTTATCTCTAGTGCAGACCAAATAGCCGACATTCTTACTAAGCCATTAGGCCGAGCTCTATTTGAGAAACATCGCACCAAACTTCGACTACTGTCCCATCCGCCATCAGTTTGAAGGGGGGTGTTAAGGCTCATATTCTCTTGTAAATAGATGACCTGATTTAGCTCCTATATTATTGGTTTTCCCATAATTAATGGAGTTCCTATATTAGTGCTCTTCCCATAATTAATGGAGTTCCTATATTAGTACTCTTCCTGTAATCCCATAATTAGTGGGATTGGTCTTCCCATAATTAGTGGGATTGCAGTATCAACTCATAACTAGGATGTTTGTATATATATTCATCAATGTCAAAGGGATTCAATATATAAAAATTTACTTTCCAAACTCTGAGTTTTGACAGTATTAAGTTACTATTTTCAAACTGCTTGTCCATGGCCCAACACTGCAAACAAATCATACCTCTGTTTTTTTTTTTTTTTTTCTACGATTTGGCCATCAACTCAGTATCGGGGGTTTCGTTCCGACTAATCTGAGTCGATCGTTTGCATACCCAATTGAGGGGACAGATCTCCTAGTATTGATTTTTCTATTTTTATAAGGGATCAAACTTTCGATCATAATTAAATAGTGTCAGTCCCCAAATCAACTTACCAAACGTTGATATCGTATCTTTGTTCGCACCAGAATATAGTTGGCTCAATAAAGTACCGCATTATGCCTGATTTGTCTTCCCGCATTGTGCTCTGTGCGTGTGCATGTGTAAACGAATTTCCTTAATTCTTGTCGTTGTAACTCATGGCTAAACAATTTCGATCATTATTTTTACACGTAGAAGTCCGTTCCTTTTTATTAACAATGCGCAAAAACCCTTTCTATGAATTCATTTAAGAAGAAAACTAACGACATATATCATTTTAAAGAATCTTCACAATAGAAAATAGAGCATATTTTATTTACATATATTTTGATTCAATGTATAAAATAATTCTTAGATTTGCCACAAAAACTATAAGTGCTGGGAAATGAAAAGAAAAATCTTAACAATACGTATAGCGGATTATTTTACTCTTTATTTGTTCGAGCCATGTGAAAAGACACGACAATTTCATGTGATTTCACGCTTTATGACTGTTACCAACTCTACTGATTTTGGAAAACCTTAAAATATAAAATAATTAATAATATATGTTTCCGTTAATTTAATATTTTAGAATGAGTAAAATTAAATAAAATATAAAATAATATTGAAGATATTGAATACGAGATTACCAAGTTCTTTGATTCCATTTGAAATCTGAATGTGTTATCCATCTTCCTTTGATTTGAATCAAATAATTCATTCTTAAGCACCTGGACTGCATCGGAAAAATGCTAGATCAAGGATCATATATAGCGAACGAGCCATGCATCTCTTATGATCATTTATGATAAAGTTATCATTGATTAATAATTAGCCTCGTGATAAAAAAAATCAAGTAAATAGCATGGAGCAACATTCTGTTGCTCGATTTATCTCTTACATCCCCCAAATTCAATTTGAAAAAGTTCAAGTTTCATTCAAAAGATGTTATGTATACATAAAAATTATTAATATAACGATCACATTAATCTATTTAGTAAAATAATTTAAAATTTATTATAAAAGTTTATAATTTTTATTTTAACTCAAAATATTATAAATAAAGTATAGTTATATTAAAATAAATTGAGATAAATTAAAAAATTATGTTTTTTCAAATACAGACCAAAACCAATTTTGGATCCTACTTTATTTGAATTAGATCTTCGATCTTCCTACAATGGTTGCATGTATACCATGGTTCGATCTTCTTAGAGTTCACACAAAAAATAAAGAGTAATCCTACGTATAGATCAAATGCTTTTAACATGAGGGGGCAAATTTTGTATTGACAATTCACATTAATTTATTTTGAATCATTTTTAATCAATTCAAATAAATAGTTTGAAATCATATTAATATAAACTCTTAAGCCATTAATATAGAATTTAATATATTTTCTAAAATTTATTTTATTCACTCGACATTGTTCAAAATTAAATATCAATGAAAAAGAATGACTTCAACACCCGAAAAAAAAAAAGATAACCCATCGCCAGGAACATAATGGGAAAAAGTATTCAAATATCTGGATTCACAAGACTACTAGCTCAATCACAACTACACATGCTACCTCTAGAGCCAAAATAGGGCTCACAGAAATACCACCCCTCTACTGATATCAAGGTGTGCTCCGAGAACACATTATGCCCTCACCCACGAAAACCAAAACCTGTTCCTGTCCCACCGGTTAGGCCACCACCAATTCCAGGCCCAGTGACTTGCGCCACAGATGTGCTGAAGTTGGCCGTGTGCAAAACACTGCTTAATGAATTGAAAAATGGCACTGTCCCCGCTGCTCTATCTACACCCTGCTGCTCAGTACTTGAGCCCCTGATTGACATGGAGGCCGCTATATGCCTTTGCAGTGCAATTAAAGCCAATATATTGGGTGTCATTTTTGACTGGCAGACGTCCTTTACCATGATTCTTGGTGCTTGTGGAAAGGATGTTTCGTACACATGCAAATGAGCACCCTAGAGCTATCTATTCTTTTTCTCACTTCGGCGATACTTTCGGTTTTTTGTTCCTCATGCAAAGCTGGACAGCTTCATTTTTGTCTGAAATAATACAATTTTTCCTTCAATTATTGTGACTGTCATTATACCTTATGCCAATGGACTCACACCTAACTTATATATATATTACTATAATTATAATATATATTTTCGGCTCCACAGGAGACAAAGAATTTGGCAAAGACGCTTTACCTGAGACAGATTTATTAATGAAGTATATTAATTAGAATCTTTGTCTCACAAGAATCATATGATCATCTTTCCACAATTATTCCACAATTATTCTACCTCCTTAAAATGGAAAAAAATGTCCTCCTTAAGAATAAGTGCACAGAATTTGCATCTAGAAATTACTTAACTTCAACGTGTGTCATGCTTTATCAGCCGGTAATTTTTATCCTTACTTAAAATAAAACGAGAATTGATCCTAACAACATTAATTTGCTCAATATCATATATATCTTTATCTATTGATTATGGTTGCCTGAATTGTTACATCTGCAGGTTAAGTGATCGGCTTGCAGAAGAGAACTCTTATTATAGGCTTTTCCAAGTCATGAGCTTGTTTTGGAATTGCTCTCAAATGGTACACTTGCAAACCAAACAAATACATTATTGTAATTGAAAAAAAAAAAGTAGAAGTAGATAGAACAAACATGGCCATTAAACACAAGGTTTGACAGTAACTAGAAAATCCCAACATCAACCACTCATCAACACTCAAAACCAAATAGAGAGAAAATTGCTAATAGAAAATGAACTAATTAAGCGCATTTAAAACCTTCAGGAACCTTCTTTCCACAGTAGTTCAAGAGCAAGCTCAAGGAGAGAGGAATGTCAAGCTTAAGGCCCAAAACATTAGCCTTAACAGCAGTGCAAAGGCAGACAGCGGCCTCCAAATCAACCAATCCCTCAATGAGACTGCAGCAAGGTGTCTTTGGTGGGGTACCAATCTTGATTTTCAACAAGTACTCCAACACGTTTGCACATACTCCTAGTTTCAGGGTGTCTTTGGGACAGGTGGCCGGCTTAGCAGTGGATGGGGGTGGGGGTGGGCAAGCTTTGTGGTTGGCAGAGACCAAAGAAAAGAAGAGAAAATTAACAGCAATAAGAAGAGCACTTGTTGCTTGAGCTCTTGAAGCCATTGCAACTAAAATTATGTTTTAGGCCGACTTTGGTGATTTAGGCTCTTTGGTTGATGAGCATGGCGGTGTCCATACTACGGTTTTTATAGTAAAGTTTCAGATGTAATTGGCAATTAAATACATTTTTTTATACCCATATAACGTTTGTAGTTTTGAACATGTCCCAGAGAACACAGTTGCCTGGACACACCATGGTGAATGTGGACCAGGTGCGTATTATTTTCCATTTCAATACCAAGTTTTTCAAAACAAAAAACGTCATGCCGTCACAATATATGACAAAAACAAATGCCCAAAAACTTTTGCCCAACCTTAAGGACCACAGGATATCAATGATTTATTAAAATATATACATATATATATATATACATATATATATTTGTTATATAAAGCGATATTTGATAGATATTTTTACAATTTTTTCTCTATTTTCTTGTAGACATATTGCATTATCAGAATATATTAATTCTATGAAAAACGGTATATTTCTATCATTCACTTCCCAAAATAATTTTTTCTTCATACTTTCTATTAGGACATTTGCTTTAAGGGATTAGTTTCCTTCATTCAAGTAAATTTTTATTTATAAAATTATATATGAGAACTTGATAATAGGTAAATCTTCATTTATGGTCACATGTCATCTCGTGGGAGCTGGGTCTGACCCTTAAGGGTTAAATCAAATAAAATGGTAAAAGAAATTGACAAGGTGACGTAGTATCGTCTTCTAGCATGACACCATAATTATAAGATTCATTGCTGAACCCTTTTTTTTGTTTTTTTGTTTTTTTGTAAGACTTGAACATGAAACAAAAAAAAATAATAATATCAATTGAATTATAATTCATTTAAGGTCTTTACCGAACTATTTTGAGCCTGAACAAGTCAAGCCCGAACACTGATTTATTGTTGTCCAAATGCCAACATCTTGCGCAACTATAGGATCTCACAACTAGGGGATCTCAATAGCGCAAAACCATAGACCAAGTTACATAATTTAAATCATGAGACGACAACAAATCACTCATGGCGCCACTAATTATGACCAATTCTAATTTGGAAAACTACGGTAAGTATTTTGTATTCATAGGTAGAAAAAATAATACAAAATTACTAGTAGTAGACGATAATTGGCAAGAGAAAGCTATGATAAGTGGCTAAGTTTTTTTTTTTTTTTCCAAAAATTATTTGTTTTAATAAAATTTCTTTCATTATCTTTTAAATACATTCTTATAATAAATGGTACATAATAACCTGAAAATCTAGAAAATAAACAAGAACATACTAAACAAATTGCAGAGGTTAACCCGCTCACCCCACCCTTAATGCATCAAAACACTCTAAATACAATTATTGATAATTAAATTTGCATAATATATATATTATATTATATTTAATCATCAATTCTAAAACTTATACACACGAGTATAATGTAATCCAAGTCTTTTGATTCTTGTGTGGTCTTTCGATTAGACCACACGATCAACAATTTTTTAATTTGTTCTTTGTTCAAACAAAAATTAGATTTAAGTCACACAATGCAGTGACTCTTCTCTTACACATAAACTCCCCATTATATATAATTTTTATTATTCAGATAAATAATCTTAATCTTTCATTTTTTTTTTTTTTGGTTTACAAAATATTAATGATGGTGAGACTGAGGATTCCTATTCAATTTTGATACGAAGGGCAGCACGCAGTTTGATTGGAACAAAACAAAAGATGGTACTATAAAAATTCCTTAAAATGAAACAAGCTGGGGTTTAGTGTGAGCACATCCCCGAATTTGATTATTCTAGATGGGGATCAAAATCGGCATGATTATCAAAGACAACTCACAAAAGGCATAAACTTCCTATTTCCAAGCTGTTGGGGGGGCTCACGGGTGTGATTACTGTGCAAAACATGTGGTTGGGATTTGCCCGAGGAGAGAGAATCATTAACCCTAAAGCTCCATATCTATCTGTTTTGGTACTCACCTTATAATATATTTTTTTTGTCGTTATCGTATCGGATTGATATTCTAAATAATTTGATTTGAATATTTATCGGAGTCTTATTAAGGGATGACTTTCTCATTATAATTTTTTTCATTATTAAATTTTAAACTCGAGATTTAATTAAAAAATTTAATTTCTTATCTCATAAAACTCATTATCCGTCGGTGAACCTAATAATATGCTTCATTACCGATTTGTCCAAAAAACTAATTTAATTTAATTTGATTTGAGGGGTCATTGATGAGATATTCAATCATACTTTTGTCTTAGTCATTGTGTTCACGTGCCTTGCTCCGTCGGTCACAAACATTCAAATTTTTGCTAGCTCTTATCCTCCCTCTCTCAGAAGTACTATTTATTGCCATTTCTTAAGTTTACATTTAGATCCATTGGGATGGCATAAGGACTAATTAAAAATTGTTAGTAATTTTTGTGTTAACAAAAAATATAATTACTATTTGTTAGACTTTTAGTATTTATATATTATATCTTAAAAATTGAATTCGAACTAATTTCATTTATGTATGAGATAATTCTACTAAGATAAAAGATGAGTTTGATGTAACGGATTTAAATTTTAAAGTGACCCTGATGTTACGTTAACAAAGAATTTTGTACCTTAAAAGTAAATTATTATGATAGAGGGTTCATATTTAAATATTATTGTTTAAAAATTAAATTAGTCAATATGAAAATTAGCACCGTACGATCAAATATGAATCAATCTTAATAATTTTTACCTAAATAATGAATGTGAAATTTGTTGTTGTTGCGAAAGACAATAAATTAGGGTCCCATGAATTGGTCATACTTAACGTTTTGCCAATTTTCAGACCTGTACTTGCAGACGTGGAAGCTATTGAAAGTTTAAGCACGAGTCAAAATCCTCAGGGATTATGGTGAGTGACAAAAGGGCAAGTTTGCTTTAATTGTTCAATATCCTCACCCACTAAATCTTTAAGAAGTATTATTGAAATAAACTAAATAAGAATAGATACTACACTTGATCATAATCAATAGGTTGAGAAAGGTATATAACCGAAATAAATAGCAATAATAACAATCGAGTCTTTTACCGTATTAAGTAAAATCGATTATATAGATTCTTTTACGCATTATATCTTATTTCAGTAGCTAGCCCACACCGGCCCATACCAGCCAGTGGGTTAAACAGGCCAGGCCGAGTAGGCATGTGTATAGAACAAACAAAAAAATTTTAACCAAAAACTCACTCAAGTTCGACTCGCGACTTAAATGGGAAGAGGCTCATGTAGAACAAAAAAAAAAAAAAAAAAAATGTTATTGGGAGACTAACACGCTTCGTCTTTGAATTTAATTTCCTCAATTATCTTTTACGTTTGAACTGTTCTTTCCTTTTCCATGTCGAAGGTAGGGCTTCTGCTGATGTGTGTCTCCACAATTCAATAGCGGACATATGGTTGAGATTCTTGACTTAGAAAAAAAAAAAATATTAGGGTTCCGATTGAAATTACATTGGTTACACTTCAGAGAAGAAGATGAAATTCAAGTCTTTCAGAACAACTCTATGAAGCAAATCAATTACCTCGTATACATATAAATCAAATTTTAGATCAAATTTTTGGTTACCTGGATTTTATCAAACGTGTCCTTGTAGAAAATGGGGAGGACTTGGGGGACAAAATTTGGAAGAAGGAACTACGATACGAGAGTTCTAGAAGGATTTTTCTATCTGAAGAGCCTGTTTCCGAAACCAAGGGCGGGTAAATTTATTACTTATTTTCGAGGTATTCTGAGGAAGGGATCTGATAATAGATTAAATGAACGAGATGACTAATTAACAGCTTTGAATCAAATGGTAATCCAAATGACTTGAAACACATGCCCCTGTTAAAGGCCTAGGTTTCCATGATTCAATAGTTTTCGAATGTAGATCGGTCAATTAGTGTTACTAACTCTTTATATTATGCAAGGCATACGAGTTTTGTGTTAGTTCTCAATCTCATCCATTATTTTATTTTATTTTTTTTGAAAAAACACCAAAATGAATGTTATCAGTTGTGGATCTCTCTTTTAATTTTATTTATTTTCAAGATTTAATGCACTGCTTCTACAAACTCCCCCCCTCCCGGATGGGATGAGAATGTTATGTTGGAGGTTGAGATTTCATGAGGGGCTTTGTTCCTATGCCTCAGGTCCCAGGTGAACTAGCGCAGGAGGTATCAGCGTTTTGTGGTTGACGACACAATGCCCCAGTCCGAAGATTCTGGCAATATGGAGAAAGTGCAGGTAAATTTTTTTTTTTTGTTTTCATCACTAATCCGGTTTAAGTACTGTGGGACCTATTTTAGGGGTTGGTTTTCTCAAATTCTTTTTCGTAATTTTCAGAACTCAATCGAGATCTCTAGTTAAGGAAGTAGAGTGTCCGACAACTCAATTTAAAGGAGTTTAGTAAAATGCAGGTAAATGTTGTTATGCTTATGGAGATAGTTACGGGCATCTGTAGAATTATGTGCATGTGAAATAGGCTACTGAGAACTTCTGATCACTCACATGACAGACCTGCAATATAGGAGCAAGTGACATTTGAGAAACCAACTCCTCCAGCGTGTTCCAATTAACCAAAAGAAGTTAACAATGTCTCGGGACTTTTACTTGCTTCATCCATTTAATAAGATTAAAGGTATGAGAAGCTTTAGGCACCGACCGCACAGAGATTGCAATTACCTTTTTTAGACACCATGTTGGAGAGGCAATACGGAGTGGAGCTTGAATGGGTCAAATCCTCCACAGCGATGTCTGCCTCCTTTATTTTTCTTGGGGAAATCAAGGGTATGACACCGCATGCAAGACACCAAAAGGTCCAAAGTTTGTCCGTGGTCGAAGTTTTTCAGCCAATTCTCCCTCCCCAGAATGAGGAAAACTCGTGTGAAATCTCTCATGGATCTAGAGTGGTATAGCATAACTTTTGATTATGGGTAGGATCCTAGTGGGGCACATTGTTCCAAAGTTTATTAAGGCATGTCTGGTGGAGATTAAACAATATAATAGACCTTTGGAATCTGATTCCATCAACAGTTTGTCGCCATCATTTAGGATAAATTGATTCATTCTTTTTTTCTGGGGATTTGGATTTGATTGTTTATGCGGTTTGTGTGTCATAGCCACCAAAGTATTTTGCTTCAAAGCGGTTTGCCTTTGTCCAAGGATGTTTGCTTTATGTGTATAAAATGTCAGTTGAAAATGAATACTATATTAGTTCTTTGAAGTGTGAAGGAGACATTCTTGATATGGTTCCATTCTTGTCTCTCTACTGTGTCTCTCTACTCTAGCTTAAAAACTAGGTGCACTAATGAGGCAATAATTACAAAATTGCAGGCTAGTCTATGACCTACTTTTTCGGTGTTTGATCAAGCGCAAAGTTAGGGCACACCATTTAAGGCTTTGTGAGGAGTGTTTAGAATTCCACACGTTTAGAATTCCGCTTGTATCAGTGCTGATTAAAAAATATGTGAGGCCAACTGTTAATCCACTTCTTTTCCCGTTCATATTACTGTAAAAAAACTATGAAAAACTATGGAAATGGTACAATGGGGCAACCTTATTTTGTTAAAACTAGTGTGAACTGTGGAGATTGTCTTGACCAGTATCAATTTTACTCTCGTTGAACTAAGTCAGTCTGGTTTAGGAAGGTTACAGTTTGATTTAAGATTTCCATAAAGCTGAAACCTGTGCTTAACCACAGAATTTCCATTGGTCCTCCATTGGAGTTCACCTGGCTATTAGGACTAGTATGTGTAGTAGAACTTGCCTTTTGTCATAAACCAAGTATGCGGGAAACGTGTGGAACTCCTGAAAGTGCAGCAAGGCATGATTTGACGACAAATATGCGTAGCTCTTTTGAAGAACTAAATGAATGCTTCTGTTTTATTTCAGAATATAGTGAATACTACATTTTAGCTACTATGCTTTTCCGCCAAAACATTGGCCTCGCATTCCAAGTATCTCTATAACAATCCAAATGAAACGAAATACTGGGAAGGACTGTTATCCAACATGTCTCCCTCGAGATCTCAAGCTACATCCCTTATTCTTCTATAGACTAATTTATTAAAACTGCAAAATGAGAATGATGTTGTTTAGCGTCTCCTGTTGTGTATGGGTGGTTTTCGATGTGGTGGATTATAATCTGTCACTTCTATATCCTTGTGTTTACTGTTTTGCTTGGAACCTATAGCTTCCTCGTTAACATGCGACTCAAATCCAAGAATTGACCTTCCTCGCTTTCTTGGTCCCTACACAAGCATCAGAAGGATAATTTGTCAAGCCAATACTCAGGACCATAATTACCTCCATTCATGTGCGTGTGAGCAAAATCTCAGGAGTGGGATGCAAGAAATTTCATATGGCCATACCACACAATTGGCAAACTGTTTTGTCTTTTACTAATGGAGTTTTTGCCCTATTTTTCTAAACTACTCTGAACACTTCCACATTTTTATTTTGCTTCCCCTTAGATGAACTTGGTGAGTGAAAATTCTAGCAAATAAAATTACAAGTCTTTGTATCAAATGGGAAACTTAGCGTTCGCTTTCTCAGAAATTATCTTTATTGATTTTATTTCCACAATCGCTACCAATCTTAACTGATGCAGGACTTGACTGTCTGCTGGACACGTTGTGTTGCGTCCATATGTTGGAAATCAAGAATTAAGTAATCCTCACTTAGTTGTTCCCTTATCTATATTTCGAAAATGCTAATGCATTTCAAAACTAATGAATGGGGTAAACTAGTTTTACCTTAACTTTGGTTGTCTCTAGCGGACCCACATTTGAAGATGAGGTGGCATTCTGAATTCCTGCATTTCCCATCTTTATCAAACATAATTTCATATTTGTCTATAATCTAGAAGAAGAGCAAGGCGACAAGAGAACCAAAAAGAAGAACGTAAAACTAATTCAAACTCTTATATGATCAACATGGAACTGGTATGTGGTTACAGAGTCAGATTTTAAGGCTCTAGGAATACTTTGCCCCATAGTAATTACTGATTCGGTCAGGGGAATGTTAGCTTACTTTAGGTCAAATGAAGCTTTCTAGTGTTATATGGAGCAAAATGAGTGACGAAATTAGGGGAGGAGGAGTATTCTTAATTGTGAGAAGGAGGTCGTGTCCGAGGACGAGAATAATCAGAGTGAAAGCCGGGGTGTCTTTCGTGACTTTGGTGTGGTACTTGCCAAGAAACTGAAACAAGAGACTCTGTTTGGCTTTCAACTACACCTGGATTTGCATCTCTCATGCTGTTTCCAACTGATTCCTCGTGTAAATCCGTCAATGCCTGCTTTGAACTTAAAAGAACTTCTACTTCTCCACCCACTTCTTGTGTTGAAGCCATATTGCTGAGTTGACACTTGTCTGAAACCTGCACCAAAATCAATAGTCAAATATTTGAAAACAAAGAAAACACCTTTTGGTTTGTGAGCGGGTGTCAAGTTAGAAAATATTACAACATTAGAGCACCAACCTCCTTAGTAGAAGCAAATGGGGTCGGACGAGCAACGCTCGCATAGATTGAGAGACAGAAGATGATGAAGTTGATGAGGAGAGAAGAAAAAGTGAAAGACATGATGAAACCAGAGATGGGTTTATGATTAATGTGTTCTACTTTGAGGAGTACTTGAAAGACACAAGTGAGATTGGCTTTGAATTTATAATGTAGGATTATGTGTTGTGGGTGATGAAGTACAATATATAGTGATATGGTTAGATATTTGAGTTTGACCATCTGTTGTGGAGAAAAGCAGCACCAAAAAGAGGCCCTTGTTTTCCACAACAGAGATCTAGGACTTGTCCAAAGAGAACATGCTAGTGTGTTTCAGTTATGAGACTCATGGACTAGGAAAATTTAAGGCAGTAGCATGAGACCTCTACAGTTTGTCTCCTATGAAATTTTCAATGATAAAAAGTTGGGGTCAGAAAGGCCTAACTGTTGATTTCTATAAGGGTAATGTACACCATTCATGGGGTTGTGCTATTGGGAAAAGAATTCAGCCACGCGTGAAAACTTAAGAAATAAATAAATAATTGAAGGACCTTCTGGTTCTTATTTACCACCATTTCTTCCCCCTTTTCTAGTATTGTTCAAATATGCATCAAAATTATGAGTTCTATTATGATATTTATCGGAATGGTTTGTATATTTCATATTATTTCTAAAAAAGGAACAGAATTGAGACAAATTTCATCTTACTCAGAAATCTAAATATTTCAAATTTAATTTATTTATTCTGTTTTGAATAAAAGATGAGAGGATTTAAGTTGGTAGGTTGTTGAGGTACCTTTTGCCTACTTGGACTTCAAAAGATGAAAAGGAGATTTATTTTGATGGAATAATTTGAAATTAATATATATTTAGTTTTGAATTTAAATTTATATATTTTGAATTATATATATAAATATACATATAAGATCCCAAAGAAATATGTTAAAACACCAAAACCAAAACTAATTATACCAAGAAAAAACATTAAGTTGAATAGAATTAATAACCTCAATATCTATTCATTTCGTATAATTATATAATTTACTTGTAAATTTTTATATTTACACCTAGTACTAAACATAGCCATAGGAATTTCTTATTTCAAGACATCCTATTACAAGGATCAGAACCAACGTGGATTGACTCAATTGGATATAGAGTTAAATTTCCTTAAACATGATCGAGATTCAACTTCCGTTGGAAGTATCGAGTCCTCATGTGTATGGAACGTTCCCCGTTGGGAGACTCACCCTCCAAAAAAGAACCACTGCAGCTATCGATCCGGATTAGTTATGATGAAATCTTGAATACCATGCGATATCCAAGACATGATAATAAAAAAAAAAAATACAAGGATCAAACTAACACACCCTTGGTATCTAAATGAAACACATTCAATCATCTGGGGCACTTTTGCAATTATGAGGTCATTGTGCAATTGAGCAAATAGGCGAGGCCAAACAGGCACCGTCACTTCAAACTGTTAACCGGCGGGGCCCCACAAACGACGCCTTCGGGACAGCGGCGATGGGCCGAATAACATTGTCGAACTTTTGGAGGACATGTGCACCCGCCAAGCTCGAATCCCAGTTTTGAGCTTCTATTTTTTTGTTTTTGGTTGTCGTTTTCACTAGCGCCGCCGTCGTTTTATATGAACGCCATCAATCAACGGCCATCATATCCCACTTTTTATCTTTTAAATTTGACTAACCTTGTAAAGTGACTTCACCTGATTTAAATTTTTTCTCCAAAGAAATCTTATGTTTTCATTTCTTTTAATAAAAATCGATATCCAAACTCATATTTCTAATTCAATTTGAGTATTCTTAGATCCAATTTTAAGAAGACTTCTTCCCACATAATTTTTTTATTTTTAAATTTTTAATTTAAAATTTAATTAAAAATATAATATTTTTATCCACTAAATCAATTATCCTATCATATTTTCCTTTTTTCTTTTGACCGCCGGATCCGCTGGGGCGGAGGTTAACGGATTGAATGCAATTTGAGACTTTCTGTCGGGCTCGAGCACTAACCATCACGGTTGAGATAAGATTCGAGAAAATGTTCCAAGTGTTGATTGATCAGGCTGGACTTGGACAGAATGGGCAAACACCATGGCCTAAGGCTTCCCGCTTGAGCTGAGACAAACCCAACTTAGCCCGACCCGTGGTATAAAATTTATTCCTTTTTATTTGGGAAATTGGGATTGGCACGGCCGGACGAGATGTGAAGGTGACAGGTGAGGATTCATTGGGCCGAGGTAATTTCAAGCTGGGCCAAAACACCGCAGTGGTCCACGATAATGTAGCCAGACAAAAGAAATGGCAGCCCACATAATGGTTTATTTTGAATTTTTTTTTTACCCAAAAGTATCTGAATTTTATTCAATTAATTTAGTATAAACACCGTAAAATCCATTCAATTGTGTATCATATGATTCAAATTTTAGTATGGCCAAATTTGTCAAGCCCCGCCTCTGGAAACACAAAATCAAATGGAGAAAAAAAATGAATAATTTGTTTCACAAGGACGGCTTGTTCCCTGTTTAAGTTTACACTGCAGCCTCAAACATCTAAAAGCCCGAGCTAATGTTTTGAGTATCAGACCGGAGCACAAATTGGTCTCGTCAAGGGATCGATGGATCACTAGATCAAACCAATTGAATCGGATGAAAAACCAGATAACGTCATTATGACATCATAAATAAATTTAAATTATAAAATGTATTAATAATTTATAAAATTATAAATTTTGACATCTCTGTCTACTGAGTGTGATTGAGTAGGAGAGTTTTCAAAAACTGAAAGTTGATAGGTCGTAGTCGAGGGAGCCGAAAGGTCGCGTTTAACATGGCGAACAGCGGAGTCATTGAAGGAAGAAGGTCAATTCGTCAACATCTCAAGTCAGCATTCATCGCCACCTCGTTCAGTGGTCGATTGTATTTTACCGTCGTGCCACTAGTGGATCTCTTTCGAACGAGCACCAATCGTCAATTCCTTACAGATTCAAAAGGGAGATATCAAGGAGGAGCTTTCTGGACCGCGGCCGGCTCACATCATCTGCGAACGTCGGGGAATTTAACAGATTTCGATGAGGAAAACGAATTGACATCGGCCAAATTGGAGGTCTCTAGAAGCGATATCTGATCAAAAATTGGATCCATAATCTACGGTTCAAGTTCTACCTTCTCCGGTGTTTTTTCTTGTCCTCCGGCAATTTCATTGGGGCGGAGCGATCAACGATGAAATTTGCGGCGGGAAAAAGAAAACAGTGAGTTTCTTAAAAAACAAGGGTTGGCCGGTTCCCGGTCCAACCTTGGGTTTGACCGGTTTTTTCAAAATCCGATTTTTATAAAAAAGGAACCCAGTCCGGCTGCCTGTCCGGTTCCCCAGTCCTGCCGGGCAGTCCGGTTCGGGTTTCAAAACATTGGCCCGAGCAAGGAAAGCTCCGGATTTTTATTAAATGCACCAAAACAACCAACGTGTTTGCATCTACATTAAGCTTATTTTGTGCTCCTTTAAAAAAATAAAAAAAAATAAAAAGAAAAAAACTTAAACAAAAACAAAACTAAACTAAACAGAAAAAAAGGTAACTATATTTGTAGAACAATTTCCTTGTTCTCATTTCTTTTCGCTTGGTAACAGGTGATGCAAAGTGATTCAAGGTGATTCAGGGACAACCTTTATGTACAGAAGAATTTGAAGCTTATGGGTGATGATCATGTTTCCGCAGCAATTTTGGATTCTCAGCAAGTTACGTGGGCATCCAAAGCTTCAAATGCTAAATTACAGCAAATATCATCTCCACGTCAAGCAGGAATATTGTGATACAAGAAAATGACATGCAATTCACATTTGGAGCAGATTATTCACAGTTACAGTGACGGAATTTGTCCTCTGCAAGTCCTGAAATATTTGAACAAAACGGGGCCTCATGTAGGCAAACCATTGGATTCTGATCTAAGCAATATATTGAAGATATCTAGTCATATTACGTTTATGAATCCTATGACTGAATTGAACTTTAGAAATTCAAAGGTATAACGGATGTTAAAAGCAGAAATAGAAAAATCAAAAAACATGAAAGGTCAACAGAAATAAAGATCAGGATGGCCATGGCAGTCAAAACTCTGCCCAACCACACCCTCCACCCAAACCCAAAGAAGGAAAGAGAACATGTCAGACCTCAAGGGGAAAAAAAACCATGTCTGGTTTCCAAACACCAAAAAGGCAACAAATAACACTATCTCAGTTAACAAAGCCAACAAAGATTGACAAGCAAGAAATCCAGGAAAATAAAAGTTTCAAAAGTCTAGAATGTACCTGAAAAACTAATTCATCAGGGATATGAGGAAGCACCTCTCGTACAGTCTCAGCCATGGCAAGGATGTTTGCAATGTTGTCACCTGCAGTGCGTGACATTGTCCTCCTATGTAGACCAGTAGTATTTCCAGCAAATCTAACACCTGCAGTAGTAGGAGGGATGGGTAAGCCAGAACCAGAAGCCTGAGATGGATTCATTGGCCAAAGGTTCCACGCAGCATCCTCAAGGGCAGTCTGGGCATAATTTTCACCCACAGATGCAAGATGCCTCATCATCATCTGAACCCTCCCTAACCCCACAGATCTCATAGCATTGGATGGACCAGCTCCATCAAGACCCTGGGATGGCCAAGTGTTTAACCAGCTTGAATCCAGCCCTGTACCCCTAAACAGTAAAAGCAAGAAAAAATATGTTGATTTATGGCGGCTTTTTTTTTGGGGGGGTGGATGAGAATCATCCCACTTTCTGCCTTAATATCATTTAATGGATTGCGCAACTACCTAAGTAGTTCAACCTCACTTAAATTACCAGAACTCATTTTTTTTTCAATCCCACCTTAAAATTTTAAAATCTCTGATCAACCAACAAAAGCTGCAATTGTTTCTAAAACAATTTGCCCATGCTGATATCACCAGCAAGTAGGAAAACCAGTTGTTACATGCAATGCTAAATGAGGCCAAGGCAACTGAATGTCCTTTGATATGGAAGGAGGAAAAATAAACAAAAAATAAACAAAAATAAACAAAAAATAAACAAAAATACAAAAAAAGAAAATAAACAAAACATGTCACTTGACAAGAAAGCTAACCTCCAAGAACCGCTTTCTAAAGGATTTTGCGTCTGATTTGAAAAAATTCCTGCAGGCACAGCATGAACCAATGAGTTTTGCTGTTCAAACCCTGAACTAATTTGCCGGGCAAGCTGCTCATCATTTGAAACATCAGCAGCACGGGGATTTCTTTCATCTTCAGATCTGCTTAAAAAAAGTGGCTTTCGACAGGTCGGGCAAGAATATACATTATTTAGACCTTGATCCAACCTAGCATCATGTGTAAAATTTGGGATCATAATATGACTCCAAAGACTCGCATAAAAACCAAAGAAATCTCATAGACAAGCACAATAAATTTTTACCAAGATCTCAAGCAGGCAAGATGAAATAGGTGATTGCAAGAAAGCTTTTTAGCTTTAGCCATTGGCTCCTGTTGTTTCTCCAAATCAGTACCGCTAGGAGAGCCAAAAGAAGAAAATAAAAAATATGACAGAAGGATAAGCTTACTCTACAGATGGCACATTCATCATTATATGCCTGTATCTCTTCAGATGTTGCATCAGGAAGTGCCCCATGAAGTGCGCCTAAAGCTATCCTTAGTTTAATGAAACCTTTGACACGCTTTGCAATAGCACTTAGTAAGGCCTGCTCATTATATAACAAAAGCCATGAGTGAAGGAAGACATCGCCTATCCCCAATTTAATTAAAAAAAAAATAACAACGCAAAGGAAAGTGGAGTGTATGATTTACACGTATATTCAGGAAAAGAACTGCATCCACAAGTTGGAACGCCATGCCATGAAGCCACCAAATATGAATATAATGACCAAGTGCCATCAACAATGTCATCATATCCAGAAAAAAACCAAAATTCCGGATAATAATGCTTTTCCATTCCCACAAAAAGCCTGCAGTAACCAGCCTCGAATAATCAAAGATGAAATCCACCACAAGCATAATATAGGTAATCGTGAACAGCATAAATTTATTTACAAAGATAAAAAAGGCAGATATGCCATGACTATCTGGGGAAGGACTAGAAACACAATTTTATATGAATTGCCATGCTTCCAATTCACATGAGGCGGTTGTTTAGATTTTCAAAGCCTTCAGCAGAGAACCAAAACATCATCAATTGCGGGAAAAAAACACGTCTATTCAGAAAAAAGAGATCTGATTTCAAGATTTGAAATGAAAATTTTATAAAAAATAGTACAATAATAACTTCATCGTTAAATTTCTTTCTACTGATGGGGAGAGCAAACTTGAATCCTTAACCTAATACAGAGGCTGAGGTCATAGTCGTAGCTTTTTACTTTTTTTTTTCTTTTCGTTTTTTAATATTAAGCAGTTAAAGACACCAGGAACCTAAAAGCAACCACTTCATTACGAACTCAATCATCTGAATAAGTAGGATAAAGCAAACTGCCTGTAGCTGATAAATCAAAAAACTTGGATCTCTGGCAACTTGCGCTGCTTTCTGCTGTATGATGGAGCCATATATCAAGCAACTGAAATCCATGAACTACAATAGCCTACAGAAAAGATTTATGTACAGTGAATCTTTACTCAGAATGCAATTCCATAAGCCTTTCATGAATCAATAAGATTTAAAGCATCATCCATTTTATTACCTGAAGTGTTTCAAAAGCAATACTCGCAGGCTCAAAGAACAACAACCAACTAGAGGATCCAAATGTTTGATATATGACAAAACACACCCTAATCCTACAATTACAAGAAAAGGACAGAAAAAGCTGTTAATGTAAAGTACTGGAAAAAGAATAGATGTGCTTAGAAAGTAACTCCTAAAGAAGCATCTCAGATTATTGTAGCATTTAAGCATATAGTTATGCTATCACAACTTGATACAAGGAAAGAAACAAAGTCATTAAACTTGTAAGGTAAAGCACTACCAGAACAAATCAACGAACAAGACAAAGAGTAAAGCGAGAAAGACGCGGGAGTATGTCCATGGTGTCGCAGAAGGAGATGCATTCAAGCGTTCAAGTCTATCTCTGGCCATAGCTTGGAACATCTGTTCAGCACATATAAAAATGGAGCTGAAAAAATGAGCTAGTCATTGAGATAAGAATTAGGGCAAAACCAGTCAAATAAATGTGCACTGTAGTAACAAAACAAGTACCTTCAGTGAACAAAGAACTGTCATCCACGTGGACCACATGCCAGCTTGAAATATTGTTGGTTGGACAACCAGTGGAAGAAAAGTACCCTGTCCACCATACTTACACAATCAAATACTTTACAAACAACTTCCCAAAATTCAAAATATAACCAAGTAAACAATGTATAAAATGCAACTCCTCAATGCCATGAATTTTGTCAAGCAGTTTTGTACCACCAAGTCACTCAATGCCTACTGCCTACTAAGTAGCCAGAATTACCACGTCTTGCACCATCAAAATGCAATTTTGCCCATTACTATTTTTGCCATGTCCTGTTCAGTTCAAAATTTTTGAACTTTTTATGCTCACACATCCAATCATCCACAGAGTTCTGAGTCACTCCACATCTCCAAATGCCAAAGAACTCTTAACTTTCAACAAAATTAAGAACTTTGCACCTATAACTAAAACCCAAAACTATCATATTTACTTTCCTAGATGTGAGCAAAGTGAAAAATCCAAATAACAAATACATCCGTGCAGAAAAAGGGGAAAAAACATCAATTGGCTTGGTAAAATCCATATAGGGGGAAAAAACACACTTGCATATCTTCCACCTGACAGCTTGACCAGCATTCTTTTGGTTTTTCTCATCCTTACAGTAGCTTCAACAAAAAGGACAACACATCTCCAGATTGGCACACAAATTATACAGACTGTGTTTGCACCATGGCTGATCAAGACCAGCTCTGTATCCCAACAAGAGAATGTTTTTGTGAAAAAGAATTCATTAAAGGAGAGGCACTACCTCTGATATGAGTTATCTTTAAAACTGCATATCAGACTTGAGCAGCCTCAATCCAAATAATCTTCATGCATGACCAATGACTCGATATGAAACCTACTTCATTCCCCTCCAAAATAAAAGCATGTTGAAGAGATGATTATCTATAAGCACCAAACACTGTTGATACTAGCATGGAAGCCACTAATTCAAGACTGCATTTCCTTGGTCATAAAGGCCTGAAAACAACTTAATAATGATGATGATTTTTATTATTTTTCATTTTCTCTTTTTCTGGTGCTATAAATTATGGAGGTAGGACCCGACCTTCTTCCACTATGTTTTATCTTGATTTACTCGCAGTACATAGTGAGTGTTGGCAAAATCATCATATGCTTAGGTGTCTCAACTACATCAGGTTCTACTTCTTTTGGACCAAAAGTTTACAAGTAACACCCATGGTTGCTCTTCCATAGCTAAACCACATGTTCACACCCTAAGCAATCATTAACATTATCACTCTCTCAAACCTAACAATTGAACCCTTTGCCCCAGGCCTTAATTAGGTCAAAATCACCATATGCTTTACATGCCTCCCCAGGACACAGTAGAAAGCTAAATTGCAATTTCCCAAGTTACTATACGATTTTCTACCATTGGAAATTATGACAAGCTAATAAACATGATTTGAAAATCTTTTCTAAATTTTCTTTTAAATGGTTACTTATTGTTCATAGATGATAGAATGATAAACTCCAGGCACCATCTGTACTGTGGTATTAGCCATATTTACGATAAAGCAATGTTTGATACAAAGTGGAAACAGTACGAATATGTATCTAGTGATCAAACATGTGCATAACGTGCATGAAAAAAATTTAAGCAGCTTGATACCAGTTTCTTGTAAAGAAATCAACCTTGTAGATAACATAATTGATAAGGCGTTCCACGACTTTTCTAGTTTCAGAAGGATACAGCTCCCCAAAGAATATCGTCTGCATATAAGAAATATTAGATGCATTCATAAAAATTATATCACTCACAAAATGATTGCAATCACTAAATATGTCATTGCTATTTAGTGATTAAATAGCAATAACTATAATGACCATGGCACAATTGCTATAATTATTAAAAAATATTAATGACACTTTGTCAAATTATAGCATGGTGCAATTTTTCCTCACTTCTATCTACTTTACTCGGGAAAAAAGTTGCGTTCCACTTTCCCTCTTATCCTTCAAAATAACACTACCATAGACCAAAGAATTGCTATATGTAGTGAACAACCTGATGACCAAAATGACCATAATCTTTAAGATAAACTGCAACTGTTGTTTGTTTACCAAGGTGTAGGGCAATAACCAGAATCAAACCGCAGGCACAGTTCATTCCATCATTTGAGCCATTGACCCCTTCAGTCCAAGTTTCACTTGTCTGAATGAAAAAACTTAGCTACAGCAGAGATTTAAAACGTGGAGAAATGTTTACCTTGAGAGACAGAATGAGTAAAATAAATACATTGATAGCTAAGTTCACCACCAAAGCAACAGAGGCATGAGAAGCCAAAAGCAACTCGAGAGTATGTGCAAGATTCCCAGAGCTTATAATATTATCACCAATCTGCCCTTGTGATTTTAGGTTTTCCAGAGATACAATTGTCCAATACCAGAGACCCGCAAAGCTCAACAGTGTGCACACTGCTGAGATGGACAAGTAGTTCACACCCATGGGTACCTATATATCCTCGCCAACAAAAAGGCGTCCACGAACTATCATTCAACGGGAATAATCTAATGCTCTCTCTACACCACACAACTGACTGGAACAAAGCAATGCAAAGCCAACGCGCACTTGTACTTCCCCAGTCTCAAAATTAAGTCAGGATTAACCGCAGGACAAAACCGGTGAATCTGGAGGCAAAGACGGATAAAAACACAATATGTGAGATAACAACTGAAAAAATGTGAGTTATGTTTTGAATCATTGACCATCGTCTTGGATTTAACATTTTGATCGGCACAACTTTTTTTTACTCCAATTTTCGATTATGTGAAAACAAATAATCATAGCAGAGTAATAATTTCCCAAATTTATTTTCTTATAATCCGAATAGGGGTTATGACCCACAATATACATGACAACATCAACATTTAGGCGAATTTTGACCGAAATATTCCACAAAATTCCAATAATTAACAGCAATAATCGTATTGTTCTTTGCTTCACATCAAAAGCTAAAATACGATCAAACGCAAGAACGTTACTAGTCAATGCGAATAAAATCGAAAAGAAAAACGACCGAAACCCTAAAGTTGATCCGGGCGATAAATTTAAAATCCATACCCTAGACTGAGCAGAAATTAGGTCAAAAAATGCTAACAAACAAAATAACAATCCACATATGAATTCGTCAAAATTTGTCAAATCAAATTAGATGAAATTGACGAGAAAGGAAAGATGAACAGATTGAATAGGGAACCTCATACGATCTAACACGAAGCTACAATAGCGCCGGTTACGATCTTCGCCGTCGTCCTTTGCGTTGCATTTCCTAGAGAGGGAGAGAATTTCAAGAGAGGGAGAGGAGAGGATGTCAAAGATTGATAGAATATCAAAGACACGGAAAAATGGGGGAAAAAAAAAAAAAAGGAGAAATGAGAGAAAAATACCATAATTTTGTCTTTGCCTTGCTAGTCTCCGCTTGGAATGATCCTTCTATTAAAACTCGGAGATTTAGGAGGAAGGTTTTATTCGTTTCTCATTCTCCTCCGTCGGTTGTTTTTTATTTCTTAATTTAACCTTAATAATGCCAAAACAAATATAGTTCATTTTTTTACTATGATTTGAAATCTGTTTATTTGGTTTTAATATTTTGAAATACAAAACACGAATTTTTTAATTTCATATACTTTTTTTAAATAATTTTTGTATGTATCATACATATCATATCTTTAATATAAATATTATCGTATTATATAATTAGTCCAATTATTATATTAAAAATTAATATTTGTTGCATCACCTTTCATCTATAGGTAAACTATTATTAAAATAGTTTTGAAAGGTAGCATCGTAAGTAGAAAGATCTCTCAAGAAATGGGATATATATAGCTGAAGAGGCTGAGGCTGACCATTTCACGCAGATGCAACACAACAAACAGTAATTCAAAATAGAAATCAAGACTTTTCTTAATTCAACGGACAAAATGAAATAATTAATTCTAGTTAATTACAACCCTTCCAAATATATATATATATATATATATATCATAAATTAAATAACTAAATAGATTGTTATTCACAAAAGCATTACCCTCTGCAGTAATTGAGAAGTTAATCCATAAGATTGGGATGCAACTTTATAGAAACATTAAGTAATTTCTTTAACAGGGAGAGTATTATCTCGAAATATATGTATAAAGAATGACGTATTTTTTTTCCTTCACTAGAGCTTTTGTCTCACTGGGTTTTTCCCTAATAAGATTTTAACGAGACATATTATTTATACGGTAGACATTCAAGAGAGAGTGTTAAAAATGATATACATTTATTGTGGATGTATTTAACAAGTATTCTAATAAAGAAATTATTTAAAATATTTTAATATTGGGTCGATAAGAATTATATAATTTATTTGATCGTTAGCTTTTTTGATATATATATATATATATATATATATATCTATAATATTATTAAAAGAAAATATTATAATTATAATTATAATTATATAAAGATGTAATTTTGTAAGTCAAGAATCTATGAAAAACACGTAATCACACCAAATTCTCTTGGGTTAGAACCGGATTAATTAGAAAAAAAAAAACACATAATCACCGTGAGAGAAAAATGAGAAACATATTCGTAGGGTTGGTGAATCACCATGAAAGAGTTTTAACCAAAAAAAAAAAAAAAAAAAAAAAAAAAAAAGAATCACCAGGAAAGAGAGAATTCACTTTTCATAACTCTACCAGTGATATAAGAATGGGCAGTATATAATTAAAGCGTGGGGCCGAGTCTGCGTCCCCCTTGCCGTCCAGAAACTTTGAGAAAACAAAACACTGTTCCTAGAAAAAACCCTAGATCGAATTTATATCAGAAGCAAAGAAGAAGAAGAAAATGGGGATAATAAGGAGCAACTTGGTTTTCATATCAGGAATTGTGTGCGGAGTTTACGTAGCACAGAACTATGATGTTCCCAACATCAAAGAGCTGGCCAACACTGCTCTCTCCGGGGCTAAACAGATGGAAGAGAAATACAGAAAGCCCAAGAAGAAAAAGGACGACGATTAGAAGGTTTCTTCCTGTATCGATTTTTCCCCTCCACCGGATTTTTTGTTTTCCCGAGAGAGAGAATAACTAGGAAATGAGTAAAAGATGAAGTTTTGGTTGGGTTGGGTGCTCTTAAGGCATCTCATATGTTGTATTTTATTACTCTCCAGTAATAATATCCTTTGTTTTCTGAGTCTTCTAAATCATTCGATAAGCCAATCATAGACTAAATGTCCAGGAAAGGACAGGCAAGACCCTAGGGTTTGAAACAAGAGATGAAAGGGATATTATTTTGAAGGTCTGAAAGTGGGATGCCCGTCGGTCTCATTCCCCAAATTTGGGTCATGATGGGCTTAGTCCATCCGGAACATATAAGCTAATTAATAATGTGATGGAAAAGAAATGAATTATGAATGATTCGATCTTTATGGTATAGTCTTGAATTAAATGTATTTTTGAATACCTGAATGATTCAATCTTTATGATGGATTCAGCAGTCCATCATTCATTTGGGCAGGACATTATTGTCTTCAGTCACGGGAACTTGTATTCCCGTTCTCTGGACTGGATCCAGGTGTTGTTCACTCAAATCAGATGCCAAATATGACCAAATGGTAATCATGAGCTATTCGAAGAAATTTAGTCCCTAGGCAGGGTAGTGATGCAGATTGAAGATGGATTGCAAGAATAAAACTACTGGTTGCAGTCAAGAGAACCATACCTGAGTTACCATCATTTCCAGCTCCTTGAGATAAAAGTTCCGCAAAAGTTTGTCCTCCCATCCCCCAAGATAAACACACCATAATAGTTTAAATTACAGAAGAGGAAAGGGTGCAGATTAAATTGTGACGACAGTACAATAAGATTGGCAAACTCCACTTTCAAGGAAAACAACACAAACAGCACACAGCGTTGTAGATTAACAATTCAGTCCCTTGACACAAACATGTAAAGAGTACAGATAATATAGTAGAAACTTCTACAGAACCGAGACAAGAACACTCCTTTCGCGCTTGCCCAAATTGAGACAAAGCCTCACTAATTAAAACTTTAGCCCCGACTGACACAGAAGCCACACTTGCTAACCAAAGAGAACAATCACACTGCCAGCCTTAAATGCTGAAAAGAAAAGCACAGGGTAATCCTACAGCAGCCTTTTCGAACTCAATTGCCATAATGGTTCACAGCGAAGAATGTTGGGTTAAGAATTACTAATCAATCAAGAGTAATAATCATTTCGGAATTTATTGTTCCCATAGAGATGGCCTTATAAAAGATCGCATTTGTTTTAGAAATAAAAGAAGCATCAAGGGTTGAAACACAACAAGCAATGGCTTGGTTCATGTTGACAACCTAAATTCCAATTTAAAATACATTAAATTAAAAAGTCATGTTTCTTGAACTAAGCATTGATGATCTGGAAGGGTTAATTTTAAACAAAAGCTGCTGGCAACGATACAATCTGTAAAGTTAGCAAGAACAAGTTTGGTTTGAGAAATATACTCTAGCTTATGTATAAGATATAAGCTCAGTCCCGTGACTGATTCAATACCCTGTGGAGATCACAGTGGTAATGGTTTTGACATATTGATTGCCCTAAGAGGAATTTTGCAGCCTATGACGAAATCTTACTAAGGATGATACCCAAAATCTAGGAGAAAGGAAATTGTCTTCTCATGTGGTTCATTACTATTCACTTTAAAATGCCAATTCAGCAACCAAAATTTTCACTGCCAAACTCACTTTTGGGATCATGGAATCTACAGCTGAAGCTGTGGAGATCACAGAATGGGGACCGGTCTCTTCTCAGGTACTTCAGACCCTCATCATTGAAGTCTAAATCTCCCCCCGAGCTGAAAGCCATGGGTGACCCTGACTATAAATCCATATATAACTCCATCAGTATTCACAATCCGAAGGCCTCACATCTTACCTTGATTCAGAGATCCTGCAATGTCGGTGTGAGCCTAACTCAGTTCAGCTCAATCTCTGACAAGATAGTGGATACGTTTTCCTATAATTTGTATGGCTGAGCTAACTTAGAACATCCTTGCATTAGAATCATATATAACTTTTGGCTTAGAGCATACAACTGAAATCCAGAACCTATTTTATTTTATGATGCTTATGATGTTCTATGTTACTCTTCTTTTTACCTTCTTGGCTGCCATCATTGTTGTTGGTTGTAGATGCTCTCTCACTATATGGATTATTGTCCAAGTGTTCGACATTTGGAGAAACTAGACTGTCAGTCGACCTGCTAGCAATCCGTCCCTCCCTGATGCAGCTGGCAATCGTGTCACTTAGAAGAAGACTTAGGTATGATAATCCTTACTATATTGTAGTAGTTAAATCATTTTAACTCTGATCAAATCTTCAAGTATCCCTTAAAACAGAAAGATCTCTAAGTCTATATGTTGCGCCACCTCAAAAGTCAGAGTAAGCTAACATGGGACTTTATTTAATATGTCACGATGACTATAGGAGAACAAAGGTGGAGGTTAAACTAAGAAGGTAGAGCCATTTGTAGATCTTTATGAGCTAATGGAGTAAGGCTGCAAATGCCAGCGAAGAAGAAGCAATGGCTGCAGACGGTGGAACTAAGAAGAAAGAGCCATTGATAGTTCTTTTTGTGCAAAAGGAAGAGCAACAGAAGTGAATCATCTTTGGGAGATCATAAGCAGATACTTACCTGTTACTACAAGATTAAATTTCTTTAAACAACAAATCAAAATCATTGTTATATTAATTTTTTGATTTGAGAATCTCAGTTAATTGTAATTGAATCTAGATTTAATTTTCCAAAATAGATCTATAACGAAAAAAAAAAAAAAAGGAAAAAGTAATAGTTAAACAAACAAAATTTGTTGTATAGCTTAAAAAGAATGATCAAATTTTTTTTTTTATTATACAGATATTCGAATATAAAATCATCAAATTTGAGAATCGGGTCTGTAACCACTGTGTCCCCTCTGGAATTCCCCTTGGAGATAAGAATGATCAATTTAACAATAAGCAAGAATGATCATTCTTACTTATTATATTTCTCTATCTACATAAATTAAAATGAAGGCATTGCAACATAATCTCAAGGCAAATTAATTAGATGTCACCAAGTCTTACTTAGGGATTGGGAAAAACTTCTTTTAAACTTAAGCTATGTAAGATTAGTTTTGGATAGATTGATTAATCCAAGTGAAACTGGAAGAGAAATGTTCTCACAGTGATGAAGAGAGAGAGAGAGAGAAATGAAAACCCTAAGGAAGAGTGTTGGCGTTGGAGACGAGATGTTTCTTGATGGTTAAGATTTTCAAAGTGGGGCATTGGAAATTGTAATGGGAACTCGTTTTGCTTGGTTGGCGTTTTAGAATGACCTAACGGAGAGAAAAAGAAAGAATACAGTCGTGCTCTCGTGTGTGGTTTAGAGAACGGTGGGTCTTTTTTCTTTTAAGAGAATTTTAATCATCAGTAGTTCCATTTTATTTAATTAATTTAATCTAAATATTATAAAATTTATTAAAAAATTAATTTTTTTAAATTTTATTTCTTTATTTTTACGAATAAATATATAATTAAAAAAATATGGAATGGGGTTTGGTAAAATGGTGGGTCTTCGTGTCTCAATGTTGAATGATCCACTTTTTCCTTTACTCGAAACCATAACTAGGTTTGTCACGCATCCATCAACTAGGTTTAATCCACCAAACAACTAGCATGCTTTATTCCCGATTTGACTAACATGGTATTATTGAAGCCACAAGTTTGAATGCCTTACCTCGATCGATGTGCCATTTCAACCTCTTTGGTCCCCTTGCCTCAAAAAGATCAAAAAGAGGAGCCCTTTGTTTGTGCTCTTTTTATAGTGTTTCTTAGTGATTTATTCCCTAGCAAGACTTTATAAAAAAAAATAACAATTAGATAGCGAGTAGTCTAAACAAGTTGTCCGGTCTTAGTCATGCCATAAGAAATTGTGGTGGGGAACATAACTAGTGGTTCAGATTCAAATTTCCCCAGACTCAGCCCCCACAGCATCAGCTTTGCTTTTCTACTTACCAATTTCTATTTTGTGAACTTCTTTCATTCACATTTCACTATCTGTGGCAAATTGTCAGGAGAGGGCAATGAGTTTAAGCTATTTGTAAAATAATAAAAAAAAATTGTTGTAGAAAACATATCGGGCACATCTTCTTTTTATATTTTTATTTTATGTGTATCGATTCAAAATAGTTGAGATCACGCAAAAAGAAAAAAAGATAAGATCAATCTAGGAAATGATTAATAAAATAATAATTTTAGTCTTTTATGAAAGAATGGACTCTTACTTACAAACCCCTATATTTTTTATTAAATATTTTTTATTTGAGTTTAAAAAATATGATAAGTAAAATATAACAAAATAGAGATAAAATAAACCAAATTGTGGTCTCCCAAAAAAGAGTGAATTAGACAATTTTACATAGCCTAACAATGTCCGGTAAAAAGGGTCACCAGCCTTTTCCAGTCTGCAATTTGCAATATTCATGAACAGGAGCAAATCTTTCTATTGCTTGATATTTCTAAACATATAGCAACCAACGTATACATGTAGGTTATCAACTGTTTTTCCTCCACGTTCCAAATTGAAATCGTGAAAAAGGTTGGAAAAAGCATCCTCTCCTACGATGAACACAATCAGAGGATCTCTGTCCTCTTCTTTTTAACACGATTTGCAGCCAATGAACTGAAAGTTCATACCCGCCTATTCTACACACAACAAGAAGAAGAATACAGAAGGAACCCTTCATCTTCTCCAGCTATTTCACACCTCAATTGACTCTATGGGGGACCCTGACAAAGTATCTCTCCGCAGTCTTGCTTCCTCGATCTTAGCAGCCACCTCAGCCATCACAAGTTTAGTCAGAAGCAATCCTGCAATAAGAGCTGAAGCCATCAACATTGTGAAAACAGCACTCCAGCTCACAGCGGAAATGTAGCCTGTAAACAAGGGTCCGATGGCAGCACCAACAGAGCCAGTTCCATCTATAATGGCTGTGACAGTTGCCAATGCACGTGAATTCCCTTTCAAGGAACTATGGGTTCCTAAGTCAGCTGAGACGGCTGTTGTTATAAGGGCATAGGGTCCATTAACAAACAATCCAGTGATGAGCATGAGCATGATGTTAACAGTCAGAGATACATATCCGTAGCATCGGTATAGAAAGAGAGCAGGGATTGCCAAATACATAAAACTTGCTGCTGTTATAGCTCTGGCATCCAGGCGGTCTGAAATGTGGCCAGCTAGGATCCCTCCTACCACTCCCCCAACATCAAACAATGTAGACAAGTTTCCAGCCGTCTCACTCGAATAATATGTTCCATCAATTTCTGCAGATCATCAGCTAATTGAATCACATTCTGCTTCTGTGTTGGGTTTTCAAGACTATAGGACAAGTAAAATTGTAACTAGAATTGGAAACAAGGAATGCAAGTATTTATCAGAAGAAATCATCTTTAACATGGATCGAAAGAAAATCTAATAAGCCTCATAAACTTTAGGGATTGGTCGGTCAATCCATTTGTTTGCACTTTTCAGGTTGTGATGACAGCCTTGAGAAAAGGTTAGAGCACTCAAAACTTGTGGATTTCTCATGCGACAAGGAATAAAATATCCCCACAAAAATGTTGAGCAGATTTTCAAATGATTACTTCTACAAACCTACATTCTTCATTGCATTATTTAGTACCGAGGTCACTAAGGACTCAAGTCTACACTGAATAAGAACATTAAAATGCAGAAAGCACTTTTATGTTAGAGAATGGAGAACTTACAAATCACATACCTGTGTGGCTTATGTAAAAGGGAAGCCAATATAGGAACGTATAGGCAACCAACTTTGCAAAGAAGAGGCAAAGAGCGAAAGCAGCAACTCCAGGGATCTTCCATGCCTCAATAAATCCTACTGCTCTATCATGAGCAAATTTCTCATAATTCAATAGTGGTTCTGTGACTCTTTCCCCAGCTTTCTTAGGAGATTTCAGTTCATCTTCCCGTTCATCAGCACCAACGGACTCCGGGCAAACTGGCAGGAAAAGAAACACAACGATACCAATGAAAGCAATGATCATGGCAGGCACAGCAAAGGACCAACCCCAGCCATACTGCAACATAGCCGATGCAATCAAAGATCCTGTAATGTTCCCAACAGATGTATGAGCATTCCAAATACCCATTATAAGCCCTCTCTTACTCTTCCCAAACCAATTCCCAACGACAGCAACCACCGAAGGCCATCCAGTTGATTGGAACAAGCCCGCAATCATTTGCACTACCAAGAAATAATAGAAAGTATGAATGTTCAACCAGTATCCAGCACCAAAAAGTGCTGTAAATACACCAGTTCCCACCATTCCCACTGTCAAAAATATCCTCAGATTCAATCTATCACCCAATTGTCCAGAGAAATACATTCCTATAGCATACATTCCAAGGAAAGCCAGGTCAATGTCTCCCAACAAGGCTGTGCCATTTGATCCATTGAACGGTGCCCAACCACTCCCAAGTATCCATGAACTTAATTTACTCGGAATTGACCCCATGGATGTTCTCTCCCATGGCAAAGATTGCAAACTCGTATCGGATGATTCTGGATCAAGCACACTCTTGACAATGCTGGTAGTTTTTCTAGTGGCATGGTAGCATGTATACGAAAGAAATGTAACAATTAAGACAATGAATTGGTGGGTTTTATAGGAGAGTGACTTTCTTTCGATGAACTCAACAAACCGAATTCCATAGGGTTTGTCCTCGTAGTTCCTCTCAGACTCAGTCATTGATTCCTCCACTGAACCCATATTGTACTCAATGTCTTAAAGAACTTGTGAAGAAGCTCAACTGCCACTTATAGAGCCAAAAACATAAGTCTGAATAAGACAAAACAAATTAATTGTTAGTGTCTTTAAGCTTAAAGAAAAATCTACAACTTGACCTGAAGAGAAGCCAGCTAGGGAAATTGAAGCATTAGTCGGTGCCCAAAATTAAAAAAATTGGGAGGTTTCTCAATTTATTCAAATACAAATTCGTAAAATGGTAAAAATTCCGAAACAAATCAAGACTTAATTAATTTCCCAAAACTCCAATTTGTTTTTTGAGAAATTGTTTCAGATAAATGAATTGGAAAATCTTTTCTTTTTTCCTTTTTTTTTTTTTTTGGTTGGGGGAGGGGGGACATAAAAGCTTAAAGACGAAATTTCTCACAACTACCACCAAAAACCCACATTTTCCAAAGGGGGGAATTTCTATTTTTGTAAATCATAGAGCAGAATAATCAAATAAACATCATCAGAACTATATATTTAGTTAAATAAGTCCAAAAATGTATCAAAAAGCACTATAAAATTTTCCAGAGCAATCATAAACGAAATAACCTCAGAAAATGAAGAAATCAAACCTTCATCGGAAACATTCGGAGAGAGTCAAAAACAACAATCCAACGAATTGACAAGAATAGAACTTCATTTCAAACACTCTGAGATAAACCCAGGATTTCATTTTTCTTGTTCTCGCCGAAAAAAATAGATCGATTGGAAAAACACCCTTTTCTTCATTGTTTTTGAGAGACATATGTTTCTTAAGTTACAAGCAATCAATGAAGGGTCACGTTAAAAAGATGAACCGCGAATTAAGAAAAAAACCGGAAACAATTGGTCAACCATGTAATGTTAAATGACAGAGAATAAGAAAAGGTATAATCATCGGAATATGCTTTCGAAGAAACTTACATATATAGCTTTGCTGAACTTAGCAATCGCCTCTCTCTCCCTCTCTCTCTCTCGTTTTTTCAGTTGCTTAACTAACAAAAAATGCTTCTGGGCTTCAAAGGAGGCAGGAGGACGATTCTTTAAGTTGAGCAGAAACTTTCTGGAGTACCGAGAGTGCCCTTTTTCTTACCTTGGAATTGCGAAACGGCCCAGCTTTGCCTGCTTCTGTTCATGGTATGTTATTATTTTCTTACATTGGAACTAAATATTTTCATAAATTGGCAACAAATTTTTGGAAAGTATTTTTTTAATAGTCTGGGTTTAATGTATTTTTCCACAAAAATAAGGTTGATGGAGCAAGGAATCACTCTATACCGTGAGGATTCATTTTAGGCTTTATTCTGTGAATTTTTTTTATAGGAATTAGCTTTGTCTTCCTTCGATACGTTTTCATTTGGTGGATAAAGATTTCATTACTGAAAGCAATTAGTAAAATACATGTGTGTAATGTACCTATCTAATCCTTATCCCCCAACACTTTAATTTCCTTTCTACAAGTTAACCTCTCTCCCCCCCCCCCTCCAAAAAAAAGAAAGACATGTAAGAAAAGTTTTTGTCTCGAAAAGAATGGCATGAAATAATTAAAAAATAAAAAATAAAACAAGCGTTATTGACTTGCAATTTACACTTCAACTAGCGATCGGCTCGCTCTATGCGCGGGATCCCACAAAATATAGATTGTATTTTTTTCTATATATAAATATTTATTAGATTTATAATTAACTCAATATATAAACTAAATTATTATTCAAATTAATAAAAAATATTGCATATATCCGGTAAGGAAAAAAAGAATCTAACCATTGGAACTGTAAAAAAGACCAATGAATAAGATAAAAAAAATGATAATACATGAAGTAAAAAAGTAAAGAAATAAAGGGATGACCATCCGCGGGGTTTAAAAAAAGTAAAAAAGGAAAAGCCTATATTGGAAAAATAACTTAAAAGAGAAAAAAATGTTAAAAAATTAAAAATATATATATCTGAATGAAAAAAAATAAAAAACTATGATTCAAAAATAAAATGACGATTATCTGTGGGGTAAAAAAACCAAAAGAAGAAAAACATAAACTCAAAAAAGTCAAAAAACTAAAGTAATTAAAAAATAGATAAAAAAAACAAAAAATCTGAATGAACAAATGGGGCCTAAAAGAGGAAAAACTTACATCTAAAAAAGACGAACCATTTAAGAAAAAAATAAGATAAAAAAATAAAAAGATCTGAGAGCTGAATGAAAAAAAAAACTATAATTTAAAAATAAAGTGACGATCATTCACAAGACCCAAAAAACCAAAAGTAGAAAATCTATATCTGAAAAAAGACGAATGACTTAAGAGGAATAAAAATTGGGTTAAAAAATAAAAAAAAATAAGGATTTGAATGGGGAAAAAATAAAAATCTGTGGTCTAAAATAAAAATCAACGGTGACCATCCGTGGAGTCATAAAAAGGGAAAAAAAACATATGTTCTAAAAAGATGAAAGATTTAAGCAAAAAAAAGTTGAAAAAACTGAACAAGAAAAAAACCAAATGTGATTCAAAAAAGGCGAAATACCTAAGCAAAAAAAAAGGAAAAAAAAAGCACACAAGAATCTAAATAAAAAAAATACGGTCCAAAAAATCAAAAAATCTAAGCCAAAAAACATAAAAGAAAAATGGCTAAAAAAAAGTGTAAGAATCTAAAAAAAAAAAAAAAAAAGAGTGGGGTTCCCAAAAAGACGAAGGACGCAAGTGATAAAAAAAAAAGGCAAATAAAAATGGAAAGATTTGAATTGAATAAAACAACGGTTCCTAAATGAAAAAAAAAAAAAAAAAAAACCATAGTTGGTCCCCTAAAAAGGAAGGATTTAAATGATTAAAAAAAAAATTGGGCAAAAAAGGCACAAGGACTCAAATGATAAAAACCAATAGGGAAAAATAGTGTGTCCCGAATGAAAAAAATAAAAAATAAATAAAAACATAGCGGATCCTCCAAAAGATGAAGGACCCAAGCAAAAAACTCGAATGAAAAAAAATCATTTGGGAAAATTAGCGGGGTCCTGAATGAGCAAAAAAAATTGGCAGGATCCTCTAAAAAATGAACGACCGAAACGAAAAAAAAAAAAGAAATGCGGCAAAAAAAAAAGGTGAGTTGAATGAAAAAGAAAGGTAGCAGGTTCAAAAAATATGGGACAACCATTGAGAGACTTCGGAGGAAAAAGTGCATGAACAGTAGCACCAACTCCCACTTTAACCATGGGGACAAAGAAAAATGGTAAGAAAACCTATATTCTAAAAAAACGAAAAACTTGAGTACTAAAAAAGGATTTAAAAAAAGTTGAAGGATATGAACGAGAAAAAAAACAAGCGTGGTTCAATAAAAACAAAATATCTGAGTAAAAAAAGGGTAAAAAAAAACCACAAGAACCTAAATGGAAAAAAAATATAGTCTAAAACAGACAAAATATCTAAGTGTAAAAAAGAAAAACGGCTCAAAAAAAAGCCCAAAGATCTGAATGAAAAAAAATATATATAGTGGGGTCCCCCAAAAGATGAACAATCCAAACTAAAAAAAAATTGGGTAAAAAAAATGTGGAATGATTTGAATAAAAAAATAACGGGTCCTAAATGTTTAAAAAAAAAACCATAATGGGGTTCCCAAAAAATGAAGGATCTAAGTGAAAAAAAATTAGGCAAAAAAGCACAAGGACTTGAATGAAAAATAAATAATGGAGGAAAATAGGGTGCTGAATGAAAAAAAAAAAAATAGCACGGTCCTCCAAAAGACAAAGGACCCGAGCATAAAAAGAAAAACTGGGCATAAAAAATATAAGAATTTGAATGAAAAAAATATTAGAAGGCAAAAAATATGATATGATCATCGAGTCCTAAATGAAAAAAAATAGTAGGGTCCCCTAAAAGATGAAGCACTCAAGTGAAAAAAAAAAAAGAAATCGTGCAAAAAAAGCACAAGGATTCAAATGAAAAAAAATCAATAAAGAAAAATAGCGGGGTCACGAATGGAAACAAATAAATAAAAATATAGGGTCCTCCAAAAGACAAAGACCCGAGCAAAAAAAAAAAAGTAAGGATTTGAATGAGAAAAGATAAAGAGGCAGCAGTATTCAAAAAAAATGGGATGACCATCGAGAAACTTGGGGAAAAAGTGCATGAACAGTAACCCCAACTCCCGCTTTATATATATATATAGGGTAATTTATGTCGCAGACGTCTTGTGCCATTTTAACAATTATAGGAAAATAATATATTTAAGAAGTACCTCCCAAAATGACATATATCTCACCTACAAGACACAATTTTTTTTTTAATAAATCTTTCGCATATGGTAATCACATTTATTCCCGTTAAATTTAGATCGAGTTGAATTAGATTCTTAAGTGATAAATTTTTTTTACATCTATTTTCTTTATACATAAGAATCAAACCAAGATTTTATTTAAAAAGTACCAATTTCTGATCACTAAATTAATTAAGCGTTCATACAAAATGGTTAGAATTTATGATAGATTAGCGCAACAATATAATTATATCCGCTGAAATTACTTTCTAATTGTTATTAATTATAGTTATTAATAATTTGATGAGTTTCTAACCACGATAGTACCAGAATATTAATCCAACAGGATCCATAAAACACCTGGCCAGCTATTTTGAGAAATTAAGAGTAATTTTAACTACTAGCCTGTAAGATTGTTGATATAAAATATATATATATATATATATATATTAATATAATAATAACTTTTAATTTTTTATAGAGAAAATGATTTTTACTTGCAAATTTTTTTTTTTCAAACACTCTCATTTTAATTAAAATTTATTATAAATAAATTAGATAAAATTAACTTAAATTTTGTTTTTCAATGGGGATGCCAAAACATATTACTCCAAAAATAAGAAAGAAAAGTGTTTTTTTAATATATGATAATTTGACTAATTCAATTCAAATAATTTGAGATTTAATTTAGGGGTTGATTATCTTAGCATCTATATTTATATTTTTAAAATTTAAATTTGAGATTTTGATTAAAAAATAATATATTTGTGCTTTCTTTGGGGTAGGCAGTGTATATCGAGAGCAAGCAATTCAAATTGTGATATTGACATAGCCCATTAACCTTTAGGAACGTGACATTGACCAAACTCATTTCCATGGCAAGCCACATTTTTGTCGAAAAGAAAAGAAAAATAAAAATAAAATAATGTCAGATATTTAATAAATTATGAATTAAATTTTATATGATATTCTATTTTATTATTACTTTAATTAAATATTTATTTGAATTAATTAAAAAATATTAATAATTAATCATAACATATCATTATGTACTTAAACTTAAACTTGGACTATATAATATATAATTTGTTTGATTGATGTAATTTTTAAAAAGAAAGCTTCTCCTCGTGGATAGCATTAGCGAATGTAATAATTTTAAACTATGAACTGGGCATTGATTGAAGCTGATTTCTTGGATAGAATGGCGGAGAAGATGGCATCGGTGTCCCTCGTCTCTTAGCTTGAATTTGACTGCAAGAACAAGAACTAAACGAATCATACGTATGTTTTTAATTTTTTTATATCATATTAATATATATATATATAATTATATTTTAATTGATTCGATTCTAATATTTATTAAATTTATTTTAAGAATAATTCTTCTTATATATTTTTTTTTTATCAGGTGAACATATTCATCCTCGATTCCTCAGCCCCATTGATTAGAGTTTTGACATGCTTACGAATGAGGTGATGAGTCATGACAAAGGGTTCAAAATAATATTTGCATGACACCATGGTGTTGACGGTGACCTAATAAGTATACCAAGTAAAATTATTTTTCATATGAAATACAAAATTTTATAATGAATAATACTAAATAATTATATGAAGCATAAACTAAATAAATAAACTTTTATATTATAGTTTATATTAGCATCTTGATTATTTTTAATTAAATATTTATTTGAATTAATTAAAATAATTGATTAAGAAGAAATGATACAAATTGTTACATAAAATTTAATTTAAAATTTATTTAATTCAATTTTTTATTAAAAAATTAAAAAAAAATCAATGATTTTATTTATTTACATAATCTTTTGTTTTTCTGGACCCCACCTCGGTTAACATCCCCATACAAAGTCCAAGCTGGTGTAAAGACCCCGAAACCGTCCATTCATTCATCGTCTCCTTCGAGGATCACAACGAATCCTTCACAATCTCTTTCGGCAAAACAAATTTTATTTTTTATTTATTTTAGGGCTGGGCAATTGAAATTGAGTGAACAGAAATGGATGACCCATCTGTTTCAAGAAAACCAAAGCAACATAATTTTTTTTTTTTTGGTTTTATGTTTTTTATATCACTTTCGATATTTAAGATTTTATCCCGATTAATATAAATCGATCGCTGTAGTGATTCTTTTTTAGACGGGTCTTATAACAGAAAACGCTCTATACATATAAGAATCTAATACTCTCAACGAGAGTCAAATCTCAATCATATTTAAAAAAATTCAACCTTATATTTAATTGAACCAATTAAAGCAACATAAATTTCATTGATTGATTGCTTTTATTGCTTTTTCTTTCGCCCGTCGAGTGTCAATTTCTAAGCAAAAGAATAAATTAAATCAATTTATTTTTATTTTGATGATTAAAGAATTGGACATATTATAAGCATAGGAGAATATGGGAGTTAGCCATATGTATACCATATTGGGATTGGGTGCCCTTAGTTGGGGTAGAAGATAATTGTGACGTATCACATTCGCAAATTCACAAATGCTATGGCATGGGAAACCATGCTTTGCCCATGAATACTGGTAGCCGGCCCGGCTAGAAATTAAATTCAGTGTAAATGAAGTACAACATGCATGACTCAAGGGCAAATTATAATATTTTAAAAAAAATACTATTATGAAAGATTTTAATGTTATTTTTAGGATATTAACGACTACCGGAGGATTCTTAAACATATTTATGAAACTTTTAATGATATTTTAAAATAATACAAAAGATTTATATATTATTTTTTTTGGTAAAAGTTTGATATAGACAGCAGCGCCATTGTAGCTAACAAGCAAGTGTTACGTTACGAGTTTTTCTCCTTTTTCACAAGTAATGATGGTCATCGGATGGTTGTAATTTAATTGCTATCCGACAAGAATCCTTCTCTGTGTTGTCATAATAATAATATTATTCGATAACGACTTAAAGATCATCAACCTTGTGAGGAGAGCATTCAAAGGGCCGCACCTGATTATTAACCATGTCCTTCGCTTTTTTTTTTTTTCTTATTTTATATGAAATTTGAATTTGAATCACGAAAAAAAGATTATGATTATTTAAAAAATAAAATAAAATAAAATAAAAATTGTGTCAAGTAAGTTCTGTTAATCGGCAATGTTTCTTCCACAGATATGGTCTGAATTTGCAATTGAAAAGAAGACGAAGAAAAAAACAGCTTGTAACTCAACTCATTGAATGATGTGCTGATCTCATACTTCGGCTTTTCATTTGCCATTTTTCTTTTCATGTATCATGTTTTTCTACTACAAAACAAAAAATCTGCTTCGTTTTTGGATTAGTTGGCCCCCACTTTATCCTCTTCCAACTTATGTCTTACAAAAAATTTTGGTTACATGCAGCGGACCAAGTGAAATTGATTAATTGAGTGGTTAAAGGGAAAAAAAAAAAAGAGAAAATTAAATTAAAATAAGCACTGTTCGGTTAATCTACACATTTATATATACATAGAGATAAAATACTGACAGTCAATTAATTTAATAGAATATGATATTAAATCTTTTAACCAAGGTCACGAGTTCAATTCGTGACTTGGGTATGAAACAGATTACGTTGGGAGAATAACCCCTTTAAATGGGTCGTTACAAGTTTCAAACTGGATTAATCAAAATATAAATCAGAATACCGATTAGTATAGTACAAAAAAAAATATATGAAGGCAAAGTTAAAAAATTAAAAGAGGTAAAATATAATTTTTAATTAGAAATAAGCAAAATTATAAATTTTAACAGTTGGATGACATTAAAATCATAATTGAAAAAATTTTATACACGATGTATTGTTTAAAAAATCGCAAGAGTCGTTGTTCCCCTTCCCTTTAGCCCAGAACACACGTATATTTTAAATTTTAAAATTAATTCAAATTTTATATTAAATAATATTTTTACGTTATCCGTATTTCAAATACAAGTAAACTTCGTCTGATATTTCTTTCCAAATTTGCCCATCAACAACGACAGAAGAAATCACCATATGGACTCTGAAAGCGAAATTTTGATATATAATAATATGAATTAAACGGGGCCCACAAAATCAAACTTATTTACAATTGTGCAAACTATACAACTGTATGGTTTTTACGATAAGGTTGAGAGTGTAATTTTTGGGACAAAAAGGGGTGTTATGGGAAATACAAAATGACGCCTCATTTTAAATATTCTGGTTGATCCGTCGGCCGAAACGGCATATTCGGTTATCCACAAGCATTATGCTTCGCGTCATTTGCCTAGAAGAATGGCGCGCAACATCATCCCACATCTCCAATTTATTATAAAATTTTATAATTTTTTCATTAGTAATTATAATTTTTTACCATGTGTTCTGTATTTGTAGGGACAGAGTACCATGAGCTTAAGGCAGTATTTGCATATGTTTTTCTTCTTGAATATCAATATCTAAAAATTTAATTAATCTAATTCGAATAATTATAGAATTTTTAAGAACTGACTCATCTGATATATATTTCTATATTTTTGAAACTCAGATTTAAGAATTTAATTAAAAAAATATAATATTATGTTATTAGAGTCATGTGACACCAGCTATAAGCGCGTGGGTGGCGGTATTTGCTTACAACTTGGGGCAATTAGAATTGGAAAATGAATGATTGCTATTTTATGAGGTCAAAATTTGAAATAAAATTAATTATCCGAGAGCAAAGCAATGGGGACACATGAAACCACAAAGAAGCTTCCTTCTTTCTCTTTCTCTCTCTACTCTACACCTCTTCTCTTTGATGGAAATGGAAGTCTCCTGGCTCTCCTCTCTCTCTCTCTCTCTCTCTCTCTCCCTCTCTCTTCCCCCCCCCCGGGTCCAATTGTCTTTGTCTTGCATGCATTATTACCTCATTTATTGAGTCTTTCTGTTTGGCTACCTCATTTATTGAGTCTCTCTGTTTGGCCGTCCCAGCACGTCCCTTTTCCGGATGAGTGCTTCAATTTTGTAGCATAAATTTGTAACACGAATCATGCACATTCATCACTTTTTATTTATTCATTCATTATTTATTTTACGAGGCTGAAATTCATTATTTTTTCCCAATATTTTGAATAATTTACATTAGAAAAAAAAATATTTGGTTAGAATCTCATCACTTTATGCTTTTCTCTTTTTTCTGGGTTAAAATTCATCACCTTTTTTCCTGCAAGGAAATTTTGTCTGCGTCTGCAAAAATTAGGCCGTGACAAATAGTATTATTTCTTTTCTTAAAGAATAATATTATATAAAATTAAATTAATCATAAATTATACGAATCAAGTTTTATATAATTATTAATTTTTAATCAGTTCAGACCGATCTATAAATATTTGATTGATAATTTAGCGAAATATGTTAATTTTGACCGTCACTTAAGATTTGATACATTTAATTTATGTAATATTTTTTTATTAGAATGTACATAATAATACATTCAAAGGAAGAGAATTTCTAATGACAATTTTTCATGAATAAATAAATTGTTAATGAGGAGATGTTTTTAGCACATCTATCTTAGGATTGACGTTTTAGAAAATAGTTTGGGGTTTTTAAGGCAACTAAATTCATGAAAATATGACATTTTTCAGGAGGTATGAAAAGAACATGACTCGGCGCGTAGTGAACAATTTCAAAAAATAAACCAATAAAAGGAAGAACATAGACATCGTTTTAAAATACAAATCTAATTTGATTGATTCTTTTTACGAATGGTTGATTGAAATAGATAAATCAAATACAATAAATCAATTAATGTGAATTGACTCAATTGGATATGGGTTAAATTTTTTTAAGTATAATCGAGATTCAATTCTTGCTAATAGTATCGAACCCGCATGTATATGGAGCGTTTCCCGTTGAGAGATCCGTCCTCTGAAAATGAGTCCCTATAGTGATTGATCCGGATTAATTATGGTAAAACTTTAGATACCGAATGATATCCAAGATATAATATCCCAAAAAAATAGAATAGATCAAGACTCTTTAACTTCAATCAAACTTTAAAAATTAATTATTAGAAGAATTGTTCTTGTAAAATTGGCAAAGGACAACAAGAGAGAGGAAGACGAGTATCATTATTAATAAAGTTGAAAGCCGTAACACGAGCTTAATAAAATAAGTTGTTGGCTTGATTTGGGTTGGCCGCCTCGGATTTGAACGTAGACCGTTTCTTTTTTGCATGTCATTATCTCGAAACGTTGTGTTTTATTGCGTGCCTGAAAGTAGAAAGGGTTTGAATCAGAATGCCTCTCCTAACTCTTATTAGCATAGATAGAATGGATATCTTCATTACTTAATCAGATTAGGAGTTTGACTCCTTCTAAACACGTAAAAACAATGTTAGAAGACCTATCTCCACAAAATAGATTCTACAACGATCGATCAAGATTAATTATGACTAAAGTTTAGATAGGTAGCGCCAAGTCAAGGTAAAAAAATAAAAAAAATTCCTCCCTCTCTCTCTCTCTCTCTCTCTCTGTTTTTTTTAGTGAAAAAGGTTGAGAGGGGAGCAAGCCAAATTGGGCCGACCCTCTTGTTCATGTATTACCAAATTGGGCCACTCGACTTAAAAACTAGAACAACGAATTTGATCTTAAAAATGGGCCAACCCTGATACTGAAATTAGAAAAAAAAAATTATTTGTGTTGCAAAATTAATTTAATTAATTATTGACTGCATGACATGAACCACTATATTTGTGTTCCAAAAATTGGAAACGTATCTCTGAATAGTTGTCCTCTGAAAAGGATAGCATGAAAATAGAAACTACCAAAATTCTACAACTTTGTCATGGGCCTGGATGCGATTCCGCCCAGACTAAGCCAACCAAACCTTGACCCAATAAATTTTTTTTTTTTTTTTTTTTTACTTACCGTGGTTAGAGCCGTCACCAAACATCCGAGACTTTACTCTGATTAATTTGGATCGATCCACTGTTGAGACATTTTTCTGAGGATCTTCTAACACAAATTTTTCTGTTTTCATATCGAGTTAAATTTAAACATGATCAAAAGATTTTCAATGCCTTTCTCGTTGAGCTAACCAAATGTTGGTTGACCCAATAGAATTTGTCCAACGGTGGGTAAAGAAACAAAGTCGTGGGAATTGTCTGGTGGTCTCTATTCATATATTATTTAATTAATTTTTATTTAATAATAATTATATAATTTATAATTTTATACAAATCACAAATTATTTATTTATATTTGTCCTAGTCCGTAAAATAATTTGCAGTCTTGGTGAGCCCATTGTTGGTGATGTGATTTTTTTTTTCATTATCAATATTTGACTAATTCAGTTTAAACATTTATCGAGAGTCTTATTTAGGGCGTCTTTTCTAACGTAATATTTTTTATTTTTAAATTTTAAACTTAAAATTTTATTAAGAGATTTATCATTTCATTTTATTATATTGTCCGACTACAAACATTGTTGGTGACATGATCAATGAAGGAGGATCATGGGGTTGGCAGTTCTACGTTGATCACTCTAAAGGCACAACATTGCTGTGAATTAACATCTGTCAGACGGTTGGGGATAACCTATTCTGAATCTTATCATATTCTAAAATTATTATGTTCCATAATATATATTGAATATTGGCCTTCATAACTGGCTATTAATCTTATGGTGTTTTTTTTTTTTAATGTCTAATGGTTTTTAAGTTACACAATAAATTATTTATTTATATTTTTCAAGATTATTCTAAATTATATTCCATACATAATTCGGTTTTAAATTAAGCAGCATATAACTTACAAAGAACTCATTTTTGCTTTTGGGCAAAATACTTGCTTTATATTTTGTTTGCATAGAGCGGGAAAATTCAACCAAGCTCTTTGAGTTTATTGGTCGAGTATTCTACCTTCTTGATTAGAACTCTCAAGTTTGAGCCCTGAGAATAATAGAAAAGGATTTGAGAGAATCAATCTTAAAAATGAATTTTATAGTATTTGAATCAAATTACTCAGATAAAACTTAAATATCGGTGGTGAAAATAAAAAAAAAAACAAAAGAAAAGTAGGAGAATTCAGGTTGCATGGTTTTCCTTGCTCAAAATTGATAGCAACTTCAAGAGGACCAATTTCTATACCAACCAGCCCAAGCAGAGACGAGGCCACTAATACCAAGAGAAACTGCATGGTTACAAAATGGGTTTGGCTCAATATCAGCTATAGCAATAACCAAATCTGCAACATTAGCCGCAATAGACATCAACCTCATCACTCTATCCACTTTAATTTTCCTTGTTTGTCCCATTTGCCTCATCCAACTTTTCCTCGCTCCTGGCAATCTTCCTCTCTGCCTCTACTCCCTCTCTCAAAGCAATCAAATCCAATATGATGAAAAAATGTAGCCAAAAGACTCCCCAAATGCCGATATGAAGCTCATTTTTCTTGCCAAGTAGGCATTAAGGTCTCCAACTCGTGACACCCAAAGCAAATGGTCAAAAAAGAAGTAGACCATCTCCCCAGCGTTGACTAGGACGACAAGGGTTCCTGGGGCTGGTGTGGGGCCCGGATTTCGGCTCAGGGCATTGAATCCGGTGAGGAAACGACCACTTCTGAAGGCCTTGCGGCTGAGTCCCGAAGCCAACTCCCATTGTTTGGCTATACTAACCACATGGGGGTGAGTTTTCTCAACGTGCCAGTGGACTAACTTGGAAACATATTGGAAAGTCTTGACTAGCTTGTCAATGCCATCTCTCTTTGCTAGAAAGATGACTTGTTTGTCCACTGTGTCATTCATGGTTCGAAGTGCTAATGTCCGAGAGAGAGAGAGAGAGAGAGAGAGAGAGAGAGCTTGACTTTGTAGCTTTTTTTAGTGGTTTAGATGGAGTGGGAGGAAATGATGAGGTGAAGTACGAATTTGGTTGTGTATGTGAGCTTTTGGTCTAAATAAAAAGTGAACGACGGCCACAAAAGGCTTGTTTCACAAAACCCTTGCTTTAAAATCATTGCTCCATTGCATTCACCATATATGAAGGACTTAGTGATTTCTTGGATTTATCATTGATAATATTTAATATCTACACAAAAAACATAATACGGTATTAAATACTTTCGATTTTGTCCCACTTTAAAATATGCATTTATCAATACCCTTTTCTTTTTCTTTGTTCTCACTTCTCTTTCCTCTTGCAAAATGGAAAAGATTAATTTAATTTATAATTATTTAAATTTAAAATTCAAAAATCACTTTATTCGGACCATAATTAAATTATACTCTATTACTATTACTATGAGTAAATTTAAATTTATCTACCGTTATAATTTTAAAACTTTAAACGTAATTAATACTTATTCAGTAATATGATTAAGCTAACGTTATAATATTTCTTCTCCACACTTCTATATTACTTATAATAACTCAAGAACATAAATTAACATTATAATATTTCTCGTTACGTTGGTTATAATGAAATTAAAGAAAAAAATACTTTATTAATTATTATTGGATTAAATGAGGGAAGTGCATAATCTTAGGGCACATGGCTGATTGCGACTCACTCGCGGCAATCAAATCAATCCCTAGTGCTTTTCGAGTTCGAGGAGCTGCCCAGAGCCACGTCACTGAGTCAACCCGTAGCGCTTAAATAACCCCACCAAGAGCACTTACAAGTAGAACTCTCTCCCTTCTCTTGTGCAAGTCGAGGATTTAGAAACCCTTAAAAACCAGACACACGCTCCACTTCATCCTTCCCCTTAAAATTAGGGTTAGGATTCGTTCCCTTCCTCCCTCTCCATCTCTCATTGTTTATCCATAAGCAATCATGGATGCGCAAAGAGCTCTGCTTGATGAACTCATGGGTGCCGGTAACTCTCTCTCTCTCACACACACACACACACAATTCCCTATAATTTCAAATTAAGTTATTAGATAATTGTTGTTTGATTTACACATTTATAAAGCTCGAAATCTGACGGAGGAAGAGAAGAAAGGATATAAAGAAGTGACTTGGGATGATAAGGAAGTTTGTAGTTTCTACATGGTTCGATTTTGCCCTCACGATTTGTTCGTCAATACCCGTAGCGATCTCGGTATCTTCTTCGTTTTTCTTTCGTTCAATTTTCTTGTGAATTTCAGTCTAAAATTTATGAATTTATTATTAAACCTCTTGGTTTTCTGTTTGTTCTGGAATCAGGACCGTGCCCTAGAATTCATGATCCGAAGTTGAAAGAAAGGTAATCGATCGAGCAGAATTTAACTATATGCCTTATGACATTAATTTAAGATTGTTTTTCCACTACTTTAAAAAATGAAAAAAAAAAAAAGAAGAAAAAACCTTGAATGTCCCTTTGCTGTATCGTCTTGAGCTTTGGAGGTTCCTTTACAAGTCTGGAATGGATGGTGTATGAAGGGGCATTATTTTGTTTCTAATTCTCATATAGAATCTAAGACAATGCAGTGTAAATGTTTAGAAGGGTATTAATATATGCTGTTTTTTCTAAATCCTTAACGCCCAATTTTGAGTTCTATGAGTGTGGTGTAGGATGGAAGTCAATTATGAGGTATGCCAAATAAATCATATGGAGTTTTCGATGTTGCAGGCTTTTGAGGTGACTGATGTGTTACCTGCAAGGGAAACATGGTTTTTTTTCCCTTCCCAATTATCAACTTGTGTAATGAATCACTGCCTTCACCTAGGTTGGAAACCTAGATACCTTGTCATATAGATAGCATGGTCTAGATTGAAAACTAGTAAACCATTTCTTTTACAGTGCAAGTCTATAATGTAGCTAAAGGTTATTTACATTATCATTGAGCGTATGTATTCTTGAATGGTGGTATGCGTTGAGTGTCAATTTTATTGTTTGTGTTTACTAGTTGCCTAGTTCATAGATCGTCTTTCTGTGACCATTTTTCCATGATCATTGCATGGTGCCAAACCAAATCTAATTAAATGCTCCTTATCTCTTTTGGTCTGTTAACTTTTTAATCTTATCTACTGTGCTAGATGTTCTTGGAAGTATTAGGTTCAAGATTATGTTCTTTCTATGGTCAGATGCCACTTCCTAAGCCAGTGCTGAAATTTGATATTGGTTTGTGTGTTTTAACTTTGATACATTGCCTTGCACCTTCTTTTGTTTGAAAATTCTAGTGATCCATGTGAATGATGATGCAAATATGTCTGAGTAACTTATGCTTGCGATTGCTGGGCCATAAAAGGCTTATGAAAGGAGGGAAAAGGTAAAATATGATTATTAAATAAGGTGGCAAAATTATTTAAGCATGAACATGAACAAACAGCAGACTGTTGCTTCATTAAATATTTCATTATCCTTTTCTTTCTTGGCCCATTGATCACTGTATGAGTTGGATGCTACATGGGACTTTTGGTTTACTTCCCAATCTGATTACCATATTCTGATATCAATTTGACCACTATTATGACGAAATTAACTATACTGGACCGAAGTGTCCTTTTATTTATCATCACAATGATAATTCGCGAGCATGTTTTGCCATTGTCAAATAAATTTTCTCCTTGAGCTTTTACAAACTATAAATTTTAGTAATCTCCAGTAGAAGTTATATGTGAAGTTAGTGTCAAATCAATGAACAATGGAGCAAGGAGCACAAAGATATGCTTCTCTGCCGTTTCCTTCTCACTGGTTAAATCAAGAATGAGAAATTCCAACCTTGTTCTGAAGTTGCTTTTCCAGGGTATTAATAGGATCTGACAAGAGAGAGGTGAATCACTGTCTGAAATATTAAAAAATAAAGGAAGAAGGCTAGGTACATGGTGGGATGCTGAAGTCTCATTGAAATTTAGTTGTTCACATGATGACGTTGTAGTCCTATCTTTTGTTTGTCTTGTTGAAGCTCTCCATGGGCATTCAACATGATTAGTGTCATTCTAATGTATTGATAATTTGGTTTTTGGTGGGTATTTGTTTTGTTGATTTCTGTAGCTTCGAGAAGTCTCCAAGGCATGACTCCTTTGTACCCAAGTTTGAAGCTGAACTCTCTCATTTCTGTGAGAGATTGGTGAGTTTTGTTTACCATCATTATGATATGTATTTCCTGACATGGATGATTTAGGAACTACTGTTCTCATTTATGTTGTTGACAATCATTTCTTTTCTAAAATTGCAGGTAATGGACCTGGATAGAAGAATTAGGCGTGGGAGGGAACGCCTGGCTCAAGAGGTTGAAGTTTCCCCTCCCCCACCAATCTCTGCTGAAAAATCTGAGCAGTTATCTGTGCTGGAGGAGAAGATAAAGAATCTACTGGAGCAAGTTGAATCTCTAGGTGAAGCAGGGAAAGTTGATGAAGCTGAGGCGCTCATGAGGAAGGTATGTCTTGAGGGCCAGAGTCTTGCCTCCTCTTTATGATTTTTTGCAACAGTATGAAATCTCTTTTAGAGTTTTGAGGGCCTCTGAACATATGAGGGATTTTAAATTAACCATGCAAGATTTGTTTGAACCATTATTTGGTCTTTTGAAGGGGAACAATACTTGAACAAGAGGCAATATATTGCAGTGTAGACTGTTGAAATTTCCACAGTTATAGGCCCTGAGAGCTTTAAGATGCTGTTATTTTCTCTATTAATATTAAAAAAAAATTGTTATGTGCCAATGAACTTAGGTGTGGCTCTGAGCATCTGCTAACTTTGTTTTTCTTTGTTTTCCTTTAGGTGGATATGCTCAATGCTGAAAAGACAGTTTTGGCTCAACAACCTACTGACAAAGTGATGATGCTTGCCCAGGAGAAAAAGATGGCTCTTTGTGAGGTATGTGGCTCTTTTCTGGTGGCAAATGATGCTGCTGAGAGAACTCAGTCACATGTCAGTGGAAAGCAGCATATTGGTTTTGGCATGGTTCGAGATTTCATCACCGAGTACAAGGTTAGTTCTGCACTTTGGTTTTGGAGATTGATCCTCCATGTCAAACATTTGTTGTGAATGAAAAATGTATTCTGTGCACAGGAAGCCAAGGAGAAAGCAAGGGAAGAAGAAAGATTAGCTAGAGAAAAAGAAGGTGAAGAACGAAAGAAGCAGAGAGAAAAGGAATATGATCACAGGGATAGAAGTAATTCAACTGACAGGGACAGGCATCGAGATAGAGACCGAGGCAGGGATCATGATAGATATCGAGATCGGGACTTTGAGAGGGACAGGTCTCGAGATCGAAATGGTAGAGGAAATCGGGATAGTGGAAGAGCCATGGATTGGAGGCAAAATAAGTATAGAAATGGACGAGATGGAGGACGGGACAGGTATCATGACAGGAGCAGGTCACACTCCCCAATCAGGCATGGTCGCAGGAGGTCTTCAAGGAGTCCAGTTCGCCAATATTAGTTTGTGTAGATAGATGAATGGGCTTTGAAACCATAAGAGGTAGCCTTCTATCTCAAGAAGTTTTATCAATGTGTGCTTTGGAGTCCCGAGTTAAAAATGTCATCATGGGTAAAACTGTTTTTTGTTATCTCACAGCTCATACTTAATTATCTCCTTATCAACAATGTTTTTAGAGGAAAAAGGTGTTTGAGGTAGGTATAACTTCATCTAAAGCCTGTGGTTGAATGAATTTGTTCCATTTATCATTATTGAAATACCATTTGATTCTGTCTCCTCTTCTTAAGTCATTATTTTCCCAAATTTTGAATACTCAAAGGAAAGTTGAATTATCTGCATGAACCATGCTGGAGCTGGCAGATGTTTGCTGTTCCTTCCCCCCTTCCAAGGTAAACCTGAATATGTAAAAGAATGGCCTCGCTGACAGGTTGGTTTTGACTTTTCGTTTCTCATCATTAAGTTACCTATCATGTGTTTAAACTAAAGAACTTTTGTTGGATGATATTGGTAGGCCAATGGGAATTCTAAATGTGAAAATGCCATGCGTCCCTGTGTGATCTCGGACATTTTCCCCCAAATTTATGTGATGTGGATTAGCTGATCATAATCCCTTTCAGTTTATTATGGTGCCATTGTTAGCTCCTTACTAGGTCCTCTATCATATCTTAGTAGTGTTAACATAGATAGATTAGGCATACCGAGCTTCTCTCGATCTGATTGCTACATAGGGTCCAAGTATTGCAATTCAATAGTTGATAGACTTGTCCATCCTGAGTGATATTTTATAGTTGGTACTGAATTCTTCTTTAAACTATATTTTCCTCAGCACAAGTTCCATTTTCAGTTTCTGGATTTTGTTCAACAGATGCAAATGGAAGTTGCTACGTTGGCATAGCAGTTGTATGGGTAACTGAGGTAACTGATCTAGAAATTTGTGGTTTAGCCATAATATATTTCCAACCATGTAGGAATAAAATAATTAGTTCTATTAAATTTGTGATATGCAAGAAGTTGGTTTGATTGGACTCTACTTGCAAGAATGTAATTCCAACCACTTCAAATTAGTCATTGTTTTTGAGATGGCTTTGTCATTTTGCAAGCTTCCAAATGACAGTAGCCGGGCCGGCAGAAAATCCGAGTTGAGCCATGCTGCTCGCTTGGTCCCATGTTCGATCTGGCTCATTTTGTCGGACATATTTCCTTTGATTGCATGCAGGTCCTCTTACAAAATCCACGGGGTTGTGGATTGGAGTCCCAATGATATTGAGGTAAATATTTCATATTCGTGTTTAAGCTGTCTGGGTGTACATTGTAAACAGACTCGATCGGCTGTGGTTTGATTACGAGCAGCCCGATTCTAAGCAGTGGTGGAACTATGATTGGACCCGAGTAAATAGGAAGATTGTTTGCGCTTTATTTCCATGGAGTGTCATGATTGGCTGGCTGTTTTGAGATCATTGCGCTTTTTCTGCCCTATTTATAAGTAAAATAAGGTGAGAGATCACAAGATAATACAGCGACCCTTTCAAGGTCAGAGAATGGATCAATTCTAGAATGTTGGTTTTTTAACTCAAAATGTTGTGTAGCAAATTCAGCCTGTAAAATTATAAATGAAGGGTACATGGTGGCGAGCAAGATTTATTTCTATATTTAATGGGATTCTTAGTTCTTTTTGACATTGCGGCTTTGAATTTCACAACTAAAATTACAAATGGGTAGGCTACAAATATCGTCCAAAAAGAAGGCATAAAAACAAATTTGTAGGACGCACTTCAAAACGCAAACAAATAAAATTTCTACCCATAAACAAAATCCGAGGCCACACTTTCACATTTGTAGCATCATCCACTCGAAGACATTTATCACCTGTCTCTATCAAGGCGAGCATTGCATCATCTACTGCCATGTATACCATGAGCAGATATCTGATGAAGGTCCACTGAGGTCCAAAACAACAGGCAAAAAGTCTGCTTGACATTAAAATAAATATAATCCTATTCTAAACTCACACGCCTCATCTTACACACAAGGTTTGCAGTAGCCACGTCGAGCTGGTTCGCAGAATCAGATTTCAGAAGATCTTTGAGTTGATCTCTTGGGGTTGAAAGACATGTTTGGAATGTGGAGAGGGCCGGAGGGATTGGCATTGATAGGGCGGAAAGCACATTGCTCAAATATTCAATATCAGTTGCCAATTGTTGCGCACCTCGGTCTGTAATATATTGAATTCCCCGCAGCTGCTCCATGTAAATATCTGTTGCACCTTCCGCAACCTTCATGATAATCAACACAACAAAAAATTTGGTGAGTCTGAAGGAATAGTATGATTTCAAAACACTGCCAGCCTCTTGACCGGAGAAAATCCTAGGATTCTCTATCTGAATTAACCATAAGTAAATTCTAATCACAGGTGGTTCCTGTCAGTTTGGGTTTAGTACTTGTCATCGGAATGCACCATGGTCACAAGAAAATCTGATTAAGGACCTAGGTTCCCCGGTGATTAATTGATTCACTACTTATAACATTAGGATCTGGTGCCTATGTTTCAATTAAAGTGGCAGGGCAAGGTTCTGTTACCCCATATCTATCCTGGAATGAAAAAGCATCTTTCAGAGTTGAGACATGGCTTACCTTGAACATCCATTCAGTTGCAAAAAACTGAGCTTCATCAGTATTATCATCATTGTTGGAGATGCCCTCGGCTAGTGGTTCCAACTGTTGGGGTAAAGTGAGAAGGTATTCACCTACGCTGGTGACGTAAGACTGGGGGTATGCACTAAAGCTTGGGAGAGGGAAAGCACTGGGTTCCTCCACGGAGGACCAGATCGGCAGACGAGACACTTCACCAAGGCGTTGCCGTACTTTAGATAGGAGGACATCATAGACAAGTTCATTTACCGCATCGGCAAATGCAGCAACTCTCTGTGATGCAAGTGGTAGGGCATGGAAACGAGGATCTTTGGACTGCATGACATGAAAGTCTCATAATGAATGAAAGACATAAATGTTAATCAATGAAATTTTTCCTCGCACAAAGGAAAGCCATGAATATGGAACCTCATATGAATGTGCAAATTGTAAGAGCAACTACTGTGAAACACCAAGTCCTAGACTATAATGCACCGGGATGTCAGAAATGTAATAAGAAATGCAATGGCTTAGTACTTTCCAACTCCTTTACATAGTTTTGCTTGTTTTCCATAAGATAGATATGGCAAAATTACTGTTTGAATCAAAGAAGAAGACTTACCTGTTCAAGAAGATTAAAGAGCTTTCTAGCCTTGTCAGGAACATCAGCAAGCCGCACAGCTGCGACATCCAATGCAGCTCTTCCAACCAAAGAAAATTCACTTTTATCTTCGGTTGCAACATGTGTCTGATTCTGATCAAGGCTTGAACCAAAAACAGAAACAGACAAGCTTGTGCTAAGTCTGGCAAGTGTTGCTCTCAAGGAAGCTTCAAATACAGAGGATCTGCTTGTTAGGCAATCTGCCACAGTGAGTATCTGCAACGCACCTTGGACAATAGACCACTCTTCCTCATTTGAGATCATGTCTACTTTATGAGCCTTCTGAGTTCCTTCCTTTCTGTCTAATCCCATTTCTTTCTTCGTATTTACACCCTCATTATTCTTATCAACTCCACAAACAGCTCTTAAAGATTTCAGATTCTCTTGAAGACTAGAAATGTATTGTAACATTATGGTATCTAGTGCATGGATTAGTTCATCAGCCTCAGAACCACCAGTCAAGCTGATGCACCTCTCAACAGCAGCTTCGAAAAGCAGAATGACCTGAGGAATTGACTCTTCCATCCTTCGAACCGTTTCACTGAGTTCAATTCCCTGGGCTCCAATACCACGTGCAACAGCACCTCTGAGATCTATTCCTGAGATCTCAGAAGAAAGGACAGCACGCTCCATTTGTCCATACCTAGAACACAGGTCAAGTACATATGGTATGGTATCAAAATCATCAAGAAATGCCATGAGAAAACAGCACAATAGGAAAGAGAAACTATAATGATTGAAAAATTATCAAAGCAAACAACAACAAACAACAAATCAAACTTTAATTCTAAATTTTGGGATCGTCCGTTTAAGACCGGTATAGGAGAAAAGAGAGATAAAAAATATCCATAAAAACTTTAATAATAATAATAGTGTACTAATTCAACCAATTTAGATTCTCCTACACTGCTCGTTACTATTTAAAATCATTTATTCAACTAAATCTTTTACATTCATAACCTTACGAATAACTTGTATTCACATTTTCAACGGTTTACCTTAACATTTCACTAAATCTCTTACATTTAAGATTTCGCTCCTCCTAGCTGGTGTATCTTTGGCTTTTTGTTATACATGTCTAAACTATCTTAGATGACATTCTCTCATCTTATTCACAATTAAATTCATTCCTGATTTAATATCTTTTTTAATTTTACCACACATACAGATTTTTCTCATTTTAGCTGCAACCATTTTATGCCCTTGTTGTTTAATTGCCCAATATTGGTGCCATATAATAATACAAATTTTACTGCGATTTTATAAAACCTCTCATTCAGCTGTAATAGTATCGTGCGATAGCAAAAAATTTCATATGCATTTCTCTATTTCATCCAAACTGCTTGAATCGTATGATTCACATCCCTATTTACGTTGCCATCGCTTTGAAAGATGGATACAGAGTATTTAAATCGTTCACTTTTTGATATATCATGCTCCCTTAACTTAATCGTTTCTCCATCATCATGATAACCATCACCAAACGTATATCTCATATATTTAATTTTTGACCAACTCAATCCAAATCATCTGGTTTCTAGTCTGTCCCTCCATAATTTTATTTTAACGCTAATACCCTCTTTAATTTTATTGATTAATACTATATCATTGGCAAAAAATATACACCATGGTATTTCATTTTGAACAAGGAAAAAAAATTGTTGAAGGATGAAAAATTATTGAAGCACCAGAAGAAAAAAAAATGAAGGTAATTTGTCTTTGGACTAGAAAATCTGGCCGTCTTGGGGGGGGGGGCCATAGATTACGATGCAGCTGCGAAGGTTAATAGCTCAACTATATTAGTTGCTAGGATGGAACATAGGCAAAAGGTGCAAGATTTCAGTTCAGGTAAGTTTCCAGAATTAGGCAGGATATGCTCATGCTCTAAGCAAGTACGTTGGCATGCAAAGTTGTCGTCTTCTTACTGCTATGACTTGGAAAACAAGGTTATGGAAGAGCTAGCTATCGTTGTGGTAGGAGGGAGCATTGAATTTGAGTATCACATAAACAGAGTGCTAAAATTCTTTGCTTAATTCCCCAATGCTTTCATATGAACTGTTATTTGTTGACACAGTATCCCATTTTTGCCTTAATAATTGTCATATCAGGGACAGGGACCCTATTAGTTTAATCTCTGCCATTAATACATCAGAGCAAGGGGGAAAAAAAAAGGTACATGCCACTATCTAGCAGACCAGATGAGATTTGTTCAATAGATGAAAATGGCAACGTAGACTAAATAATTAACTAGTCGAGTAAAATTAAGTTATCTTACCTTTGTTTGAATGATTCATAAGGATAGTATACAGCCTTCAAGGTATTGAGCAAAATCTGCAGATCAGATTCAGAAAAGAGGTGCTGAATATTCCTGGCAAATGTACCTGTCATGTTGTGTACTTCAATCAGAGCTTCAAGATGCTTAGTCTGGATCTTGATTCCTTTTGGCATATCCCCAGATACAATATCTAAGATACCTGAATTTAGCAACATGAAACTAATGATGTGCAAGAAATTCATCTTAAGATGCTTGTGGGGAACAAAAAAAAAATCATAAACAAACAACCAAACTTGTAAAATAGCCAGGAAATGCAGCACAACTTAAAATCAAAGAAAAATTGATAATGGAGAGAACTGGCACTAAATAGTGATCCCACATAGGTGCTGGCTGTGTATCTGAAGCATGGAAGACATTAATCCAGTTTTTAAAGGAGACAAGCACAAGTTGCCAGACATAAAAAATCTCAATCTCTTGAATTCCAATGCTTAAAAACCAAAGAAAGTGTCACTGTTGGCAGAAGACAGTAGCAGATGACCATTCAAAAAAGTTATTCATTCGTGAATGCACCAAAAGAAGTTGGAAAAAATGGAGCCGTTCAGTTTTGAAATGTAAATGAGTCCATCAGTTAGGCATAAAACACCATGCAAAATCAAAACAATGCCCTATTCATAGGACAAGCAGCCAATTCCATTGGTTTGGCATATAGACAGACAACACACTTTAAAAAAAGTTAGATTTCTTCCTAGAGCCCATAAAAAAAAGCTCCGATGCGTGTGAGGCAACATTTGGCCTAAATTAATCTGTTGATAGGACAATTGCACCGACAAGTCACCTGCTCTGCTTAGTTTTAAGAATATCTGGAAGCAGGAAAGACTTTCCCTTGTTGGAATAACATACAAACAGGGACATGGGAATTGGATGTAGGGCGCATGCCAAATGCTACGAGTTAGACCCTAACTGTGGGAGTCATTTCTGGAAATCATGGGATAAGAAAGAAAGGGATGTTTTGAAAAGAGAAATGCTGTTAAACAACCAAACCATGGAAAATATAACAAGCACACCCAAAAAGGCGAAATGCAAAAGCACAGACCTTTAGCCAATGTTTTTGTTTCAGGAACAACTTCTCCGGTTGCAATATTGATGCGGGAAACAAAACTTGCAGTAACGGATGTCATCAACTCAATCAGCAGCTTTGGGACAAGAGATCTATAATCATCAGGAAAAGCAAGCATGCACCTGGAGACATGAGAAAAGTGGAACACTTATAACTACACATTTTCGAAATATTTCCCCCAAAACTTAGGAAATGATGCTAGGGTTTTGAGAATGAATTGAAGAAATAAGATGAGACTTTGCAGTTCGCATCGAGACTTAGGATAACTTGCACATACATCCTGTGAAGCTATTAGGCAAACAAAATAGGGAAATGGGGAAAAGGCCTGAGAAGTATACCACTTCCACTCTTGTTCAAGATAGAGTAGTAATTCATCATAGAAACTTGGTAGCCAACTGGAAAATGGAACTGTTGGCAAAATTGATTGATCATCTTTACTGCTCGATGGCCTCTCGGCCTCGTTGTTTTCATTTGAAAGTTTATTAGATCGTTGTCTTGCATCAAAATCTTCCCACAGCTGCTTTAGAGGTTTGAGGTGAACTTTTGTATAATGCGATTCTAGAGACTTGAATCTTCCAATTCGAATGAGAATTCCACGTAAATCTTGAGCAACATCAACCTAAATATTATCAATAGGATATATATACATAAAAATTCAACTTCCAATAGATCAAACAAAAATTTGAGGTTTACAGCTGGAATTGAGCACCCATAAAACAAATTCAGAAGATAAGGATACCTTGTGATTAGAAAAGGCATCTGTTAAGCGGGGTTGGACCATTGAATCCAGCCTATCCTCCAAGACTTCAAGCTGCTTCCTAACATTTGCAAATTCCGCGACCTGGAGAAGCAGGAAACACAAATCAGACCATCAATTTGCAAGCTATTATCTAACCACAACCTGGAGCAGCAATGTAATCCTTGTTGTAAGACCATTGATTGTAAAATATATTACCTCCCCAACGGCAGACAAACAATGTCTCATGTTGGCCAAGGTTTCCGCAACCCGAGGAAGATCCCCACTAGCAAAGACATCCTCCACTGTAGAACTCAATTGAGTTAAACCAGCAGCATCCTGTAAATAACAGGCATAAAAATGGTTATGCATCGCATGGTGAATTTGCTTCCTTTCATTATGGCAAATTGTCAGAAACCCTGGCTCATACATTACTCTAAAAACACACAAACACAAAATTATGCATAATCAGGGGTGAACGTGGGAGGCGAGCAGGGGCAGCTGTCCCCTGTGAAATTTTAAGGATTTTGTGTGTGCACGAGAGCGCATATATGGTTCCAAGTTATTACAAAATGTTCTCAGCTCCCTAAAAACTGTATCTCCCACCCTCCCTGAAAATTATCATCCAAATCCAAATGCATGTTATGTTGTTCCCCTTTGCATAAGACAGTCAATTTCTCTTTCTTATATGTGTGTGAATTGCACACAGTACTCAAAACTGTGCATTATATGAATTACACCTTAACTTATATTTTTTCAAAATTTTCTTATGCCATTTATATGATTACCTGTAATGTCTCATAAGCCGCTTCCATCCTTTGCTTTACAATATCAACTTTCGCCAGAGCCGCTACAGATTCTGCGGACGATCCCTCTGCCTGCATAGGCATATATGACAAAATGGGAGAGAGAGAGAGAGAGAGAGAGATTGAAATTGCTATTCAGTTTACACAAAATTAACTGAATAAATCTCCATTCATCGAAGAATTAAACCTTGGAGGATCAAGTGCCCAAATTAAACCCTAGGGGGAGAAGAAGAAAAATGAAATTAAGCTGGTTTACGTGGTCAGACCTTCTTGAGCTTTTGGAGGATAGAGGAGACGGAATGGCGGAGAGAGACGGCGTCGTCACGGAGGCGGAGAACGTCGCGAGTGGCGCGAGGAACGCGGAGGAGAGCGGCGGCGCTCTGCTCTTCGAGGGAAGCGGCGATCTCCTCCGACATCATTTGGAGCTTCATTTCGACGTCGACCAAGTGCTTCTCGACTTCCTCTTCTCGGTGTCGACTCTCGCAAACGTTGTTGATCCATTTCTTCGCGTCGAATTTCTCGTCCGAGAATGGTCCTAAGTCGACCATCATCTTCGCAAGACTCCGATTGAATTTTGCAGATCGGATCTGCGATGCAAGGAAGGAATCCCGTATCGCGATTCACCAAAGGTGAAAGCATGCGTTTGGATGCAAGGATAAGAGAGAAATTGGACAGCAATGGCAAATTTGAGAATAAAATTAAAATCCGAATTTTATTTAATTTTATGTAAACAATTAAATTGGTAATTTCAAAAAGTAAAAATAATAAGAGGATCAAGGCATGGTATGGTCTAATCACCGGTCAAACTGATTCTTTCATTTGTGTATTTTCACGAGTTCAAACAAAAATAAAATAAAATAAAATAAAATAAAATAAAATAAAATAAAACTCAAATGAGTTAAAAATTATATAGTAAATTGTATATTTAAGATTTTTTTTATAAAATTTGATATACGTGCTTCTTAACACATTGATCAACATAGCATTGCTCTTCAAATTTATATATCTTTTTTTATATTTAAAAATATATTTTAATTAATGATTAAGAAATTCGCAATTACTCGGGGGTAATTAAGAAAGTAAAAAACGTAAGTTATTCTTTTGTCGGTTCAAAAAGTCTACACCTTAAACCTTGGACCTGATTCATACGTCGGTGGACGCGACTGAGAAATCCTAGGTAAGAAAAGCCAATCCTGATCAGCGTGTGGACTAGTTTTGCCTGCCCAGAAAAACACGGGAAATGGAATAAGAAAGCAAGAAGAACAAAGTCAACCAGACTGAAATTAGGGTTTTGTCGCCGTAGGATTCAGAATTCTGATCAGAGTTGAGATGGCGGAGGGAGGAAGGATGCCGAGTTATGTGAAGCTAACAAAAGATCAAGAACAATCCCCTATCGAGGAGATTAAGCCCGGAGAACTTAATCAGCCCATTGAAGTTCCTCAGGTCTCTCTCTCTCTCTCTCGATTTATGAATTTCATTTCGAAACGAATCGGTCATGTTCAGGTGTTATGGATCTTATTGATCTCTGGTCTACCATACTTGGATTTGATTCTAAGAATCCTAAAGGCATTATCATTTCGTTTATGACTATAATTTGTCCACTTGGCCGCAATGTCCGTATTAGTTGGGAAGAAAGGTGCAAAAAACAATCTCAGATTTTTCACTATCTGTTTCATATTCGAATTTTTTTGTCTGCTGATTATCTTATAATAGTCTCATTTTGGTTTCATTAGTCTGTAACCTGCTTGAATGTCGTAGGCAGTCCTTGAATCGAGACCCTCATGGTGCATGGATTTTTTGATTTTTGCTCATGTATCCATGTTGATACTTGAATTCATCCCATGTTCAAATTTCGATCTGTAAGGAAGAGGCACCTGCATCATATGGACCTAATCACTGTGTATGATGACGCTAAATTAGAGTTAGCTTTTAAAAACCTTAGGATTGGTTTGTATTTTCCTCTCTGAAAGGGTTTTTTACTACACCCTGTAATGGAAAAGTGAAGCTGTCATTTTCTTTCGCTGCTCCTGGATATGCTGTGCCATGCCTACGAAGATTGTTGATGCACTTGCTAGTTGTGAAATTAATTAACAAAAGTTCATGATTCACCCCTGATCATATTTCGTTATAAGTTTAATATATGAGTTCATGTGGCCCTCGCATTCCAGAATTTTGTTCCATTCCAGAATTTTGTTCCAATTGCTTGCTTCTGGTGGTACCTTAGTTTTTGACTTCTCAAAATCTAATCCAAGTTCATAATGGAAATTTCCCCTTTTAGGGCGTGTAAGTGGGGAGAGGGGTACACCTCCCGTAATTTTCCATCCCCTTTTAACTATGTTTGCAAACAATTTTTTCCGTTGTAACGTTACCTACAACGGGTAGGTTAAAAGGAGGGGAAAGCCAAATAATAATAATAATAGAATAAAAATATGAAAACTTATGTTTTTTCTCCTTTTTGGATGACTTTTTTGTCCTCTCTATTTCTCTCTCTCTCTAAAAGAGAGGGAAATATGTGAAAATTATTACGAAAAATATTTGCTAAAGGTGAAAATTTCTCCTAATTCAATTACACGAGGGGAAATATAATTTTTATGTGAGCAAATTTTATTTCTCAAATTGTTACTCTCCTACTACATGTATTCTTGAAGGTAATTTTTCTGTTACAATCAAACCTTCTAGCATCTCTTCCCGACAAGTTTCCTTTCAATAAGTTTCTTTGTCTATGAACATCTATCTTTCTATTGGGGGAAGGATTTCATCTAGATGTAACTTAATAGTATTGCATAATTTGCAAAAATTGTTTTCTGAAGGAATTTAATGATTTTTCTAGTTTTATTGTTTCGGTCTTGCCATATTGGATGCATTATATATGCAACCTATTCAAGGCATGGTCCAACTCTAAATCAATCCCTTCAGTTTAGAATGAGTGTTTATTTGAATTCTCGCTATGATGTTTAATTCTTTTCTGTAATTTATATGCCCAAATCTCTATAGGCAAAAAGGCACGCAATATGACAGCCCTCTTTGGTTTAGGCATGCAAATATGACCTCAAACTTCACTTGAAACAGGTTTTTTATTATTATTATTATTATTTTGTTTTTTTGCTTTTTTGAAAAGTTTCTGATAACACATTTAGGAAAGGAGCAAGAAGAGGGTGGAATAGGCTTCTCAATATAGGCTATCCTCCAATTTAAATAGTTCCAAGTTCTTCAATATTGTCTTCTCAAAATCACGTATACATCTAATTTGTCTTTCTGAGTATTCAGATATCTTTAATTTGGTAATTAATCTCGTCTGTCACGATCCAACTTGAATTTACTGATACTGTGGTTGGGATCAGTTGGCTGTTCAAAAGTGCCATGAATGTGGACAGCCATTGCCCGATAGCTATGCACCTCCGGCTAATGAACCATGGACAACAGGGATTTTTGGCTGTACTGAAGATACTGACAGTTGTAAGTTCCAAATCTTTGTTCGGTTTCAACGCTGATATCTGTTGACTGTTGCAGTTATTGTGATGGAAAATTTTTTATATTCAAATTCTCCATTCTCCCTTGTACAGAGCAGGAATATTTTGCCTTCTCGATTTTATTTGTTTTCTACAATTTCCTTTTAGGTTTGACAGGACTATTTTGCCCATGTGTTCTGTTTGGTCGAAATGTTGAAAGATTGCGTGAAGATACCCCCTGGACTACTCCTTGCATTTGTCATGCTATTTTTGTAGAAGGTGGCATAGCACTTGCTACAACTACAGCAGTGATTCATGGTATAGACCCAGGCACGTCATTCCTCATTTATGAAGGACTCCTATTTACTTGGTGGATGTGCGGCATATACACTGGTCTTGTTCGACAGGCTTTACAGAAGAAATATCATCTTAAGGTATTTCTTGTTAAACAGCAATTTTATATGAAATCCCTAAAAGCTAGATTCTTGAAAGAACCAAGAACACTGACCACTCTTTGATAAGAAAATTGGAGAACAGCTCTGGTTTTTTCTTATAGGATTTCAGATTGTGGACACTGTTTAACTTGCGTCATTCAAATTTCCTAGGACATTTTACATTCTGAAACGATACCCCCCCCCCCCCAAAAAAAAAGAAAATGGTGGTTTTTAGACCAAAAAATGTTTAATGACCAAAATGTGGGACTGTTACTTTGATTAAGAAGTTCTACCCTGTGCTTATATTCAATGGTCAATCAAGCTTCATGATCTTAATTTTGTTGTTTTAATTATTGATTTTCTTTTCTTTTCTCTTCTCTTTTTTTTTTCTTTTTTGTTTTTTTTTTTGGTGGAGAGGTGTGGGGAGGAGGGTTCCATGTAGCATTAATCCATCAAAAAAAAAAACGTGTTGGTGTTTTAGGCATGTATATATTGTTGCCACAAGGAGTAGGTGACAGACCAAATCTGTTGATGCCTATGAGATGAAGATTTGGTGTCAGTGATTTTTGTATGTGGAAGCAAAAGATGTAGCGCTTCTTTTCAGACGATCAGATTACTAACACTTATTTCGTATGTGCACCGGCCACAGAACTCACCTTGCGATCCATGTATGGTGCATTGTTGCATGCATTGGTGTGCCTTGTGTCAGGAGCATAGGGAGATGAAGGGGCGTCTCTCAGACGACGTTGTGATGCCAATGACTATTGTAAACCCACCCCCTCCTCAAGAAATGAAGACCGAAGAGGACGGTGACTCTGCAACTTCCCCTGCAAACGGTGGTCACGCTCACACCAACTTGGAGATGCAGGCATTATGAGATTAAGCTCCACCGGGTTATTGAATGAGAACACAAACTCCGCAAACTACTCGTCCACTGTGGATATTTTTGCCATATGGAACAACACCAGTCTTATATGTTCATCATTTCATTCAGACATGAACCTCGGAGAGATTGTGTAATTCTTGAGGTACCTTTGGCTGTGTGAAAATGCAATCGTAGCATTTTACTTTGTTAGAAGATTATGATATATGTCTTGATATTAAGAGTGTCCAGTTCCTCGACGGGTCAATGTTTAGGGTTCTGCTACTACTCCCCATTGCTCTACCCATCTCTCCAAACCACATTTGAAAAATAAACTATAATTATTAATGGTTTTTTCATATTAATGTAACCAACTTGTATTGGGTGGAATTTAATTTAGCTTAAACTGTGATTATTAATGTTTTTTTCATATTAATTATAGTAAAATGTCCAACTCGTGTATTGGCATATAAAGTTGGTTCCAAAGCATGAGAATGATGAAATTATTTTATCAAAGTATATTATTGGTTAATTCACTTGTAACAAAAGAATTCTTGTATAAACTTATATTAATATTTTATGTCTGCGGTAATAAATACAGAGGTCTGCACAGAAAGGGACACTTGCACCACAAGGCAAGAACTTCAAGGAGGGCAACGTGGAAGAGGAACAACTCCCTCTTTCTCCGCCGCTACCGTTGATTTATTTTTTGGTTCTATCCTTATCCTGGTTTTGGGTGTTCTTGTGGTTGTTTAGAGAAGAGTTTGAGTATTGTTATCTCAGAGTTTAGACTATCAAAAACTGTAGTTGATTTTGGATGTTTTATTAATGAGCAACTTTATATTTGTCAGATTCTATGTTATATAGGGTGATGTTTGAAGTTAATTGCGCCAATGCATCTATCTTGTTTACTAAAGGTTAACATGGTGATGCTGCATTTGTGGTCACGGTTTGGAGTTAATTTATGAGTTTGGGATGCTGGGTGATGCACAGGTTCAGTTTTATGACTGCCTTGTGGCTCAGACCGGTGTGGGGGCAGCGTCTGTTAATGTTGATAGCTGATTTCTGATTTTTCTGACCAACATTTTCTTGATACCGTGGGAGCTCCACAACTTTGTGCTCATCCATCTTTGATGAAAATAAGGGTTTGGGGTGAAAATAATGGTTCATATCCGTGTCAATTGCCTATTATTTGTGCTGAGTACAAAAATAATTCAAGTCGGGGTTGTATTTCCCCGCCTCTTCTCGCTCTCTTTCTCTCTCTCTCTCTCTCTCTCTCCCCCACTTCATCCTTTTATTTTAATAGAAAATTTTTTTTTTACCTAATCTTAAACACTGGTATTTAAGATTTCGTCCCGATTAATTCAGACCGGCAGTTACAATAACTCATTTCAAATGACAGGTCTTCAAATAGATAACACTTTGTACACATGAGGGTTCGATATTCTTAATGAGAGTTTAATCTCATTTATACTTAAAAATATTTAATTTTATATTTAGTTAAATCAACTCACATCGATATTTTAATAGAAATTTGGGACTTAGCCACGACGGAGAAAAGGAAAATAAACGCATTTCTTTGCTGGGCTTATGTCTCATGTTTAGTCCTGAAATCAGAATTACAATGTCTCTTCCATGCTTCGAGTCAGTCTTATGATTTGATTGATCTGAAAGCTGGTTTCTCGTGATGGTGGGCCCAACCAGTGGTAGTGGGCCCGGCGGAATCTGCCTCACCCGCTCTAAATAAAACATAATAATTTACAACCAAAAAAAACATAATAATTGTAATATGCACTAAATAAGAAATATATTATTTTGCTAAATAAAAATAAAGAATTAAGTATATAAATTGGACCAGTTATGACGGAATTATTGGTATTTTTACCTCTTTAAAATATATTTTCTAAGAAATTAAATATAATTGGATTACATGAGTTTATCAAGTGAAAATTTGAGAAACAGAATAATAAATATTAAACTTTAATTTTATTAAATGTATTGTATAATTAATAATTATATATTTGATTATTTTAAAATTTTATTATAAAGTATAATTATTCTATTATTTTTATAAAATAATTAATATTTATATAAAATTATTTATTTTTTATATTTATATATTTATTATATTTTTTTGAAATACTCGTATTTCGTTTCAGAGCAGCCTAGATATACCCCAATATTAAAAGCGAGAGTGAGAGAATCACAAAAGATTCTTCTCAAAGAACAAGATATACTGCAGGACCTTGGTGCAGATCAAATTTGGAGTGTCTGCCAACTTGACAAGACGATGTACACATCCAGATCGTGACACGTGGACAATTGAACATATACGGGCCCACTCATTTAATACACTCCCACGTGGCATTCAATTCATTCACATTGACGTTGATCAACCAAACTCATCAGCCGATCAAAGGGCCCACAACAATTCTAAACGGACGCACACAAGGACTCAGGCGCCCCACCCCCCCTGTCATTTACTGTGCCCTAGCGTACCTGATCATCTCTTCACCGTCCTCCTATTCCGAAAGAGCACAATTTTCGTGCCGACGCTGCCAAAATACGCAAAGCTAACAACCAATCAACACTCGCCATGTCATCATTTTAACCACATCACAATTGCGTGCGTCCAATTTTTTTATTATTTTTTTTATTTTTGTTTTTGTTTCAAACTTAGGCATTGAATGAAATCCCAATCCAGTCAAACTTCTACGCTACAAATCTCTCTCTCTCTCTCTTCATTTCAAACATGGAGACAATAGCAGAGGAAAACAGAGAGGAGGAGGGTGTTCATTACGCATCTCGGCGCATGTTAACAGCACCGGCGGCGAGACTTCAGAGGGCTCCGAGCATGGAGGTGAAGCTGGCAGCTATAGCTGTTGATTTGAATGTACGGCTGAGATCGGCGGATATGCCGGTTGTGATGCAAGAGCGTGCGCTACGATACGCCCGAGCTCTTCTTGACGCAGACCCCAAAACCAGACCCAACCCGACCCGCATAGCTCTAGCTCTCAAGAAGGTATATATCTGTTTATTTAAGTAAGAAGCATTTTAATTTTTTTTTTTTTTAGTTGATAAAATGTTGGGTCAAAATTTTTGGTAGAGTTCTTTATGGCTGCTGCCTGTTTGGCCTCATCCCTTTTGCTTTTCTTGGAGTCTATTAGTTGCTTTCCCACTCTCTCATTTTGAAGTTTAAAAGAAAAGAGCTAAAAAATAAATTTTAAATATTGGTGTGTACGATAAAATCCAAAGAAGTGTTTAATTGTTGTTTTTTTTAGGCAGATGATGTTAAATTTAATTAAATTAAATCGAATCGAATCGAGTTATTCATTGTTCTTGTCGTACATAAAACCTTTTTTACCAAAAATTCTAAATCTAGATATAAATAAATATGAATAAGGGGTTTAATTGCTGGGAGTGATTACCTATCATATTTAAATAATTAAAAGAGTGCCTTATGCTTTTTTATTTTTTATTATCGGTATCCAAATTTTACTCGATATATACAGTTTGAGTATTGTGGAGTATATTTTAGAGATTAATTTTTTTTAATTTTTTTTTTATTATTATCAAAACTCAAATTCAAAATCATTAAGTACCTTATGCTTTAACTTCCAGCATTACACAACAAAATACGTTATTAGTATTTGATAAATTTATTAATAAATAATTGATCCAGTGAGTGAAGATATTAAATTTCTTAAATAATTCTCAATAATATAAAATATTATATTAAGAAACATTTTTTTTAATTATGATTAATAATATTTAAAATGAATTAATCGTTATATGATTTTATATATTAGTTGATTATAAAAATAAAATACTCGCTTAAAGTTGCTTGTGTTTTTCCATAATTAGTTTATAATATACTAAAATTTACCGTCATATATTATATGAATTAGGGATGAGAGTCAAAACGAAAATGGTTGTGATCTTTTTCCCGGTGACATTTTGATTATCTTAACATGAAAATTGCAGAAAGCTTATTGTCAGATTTGAATTGTTAAGGCTTTCCTCTCTGGGCCCATTTCTTTTACTTCATATAGGTAACTAAAAGTTTTGGCATTCATCGCTTTCGAGTTCTATTTAGGCACTCACACCATTAATTGCGACGCAATGAACTGACATTTACCACAGTCAATTTCAAACTGGGGTGAGTAATTATGGAACTGAACCTCATTCCATGATTGGACATGGGTGTTGCTCGCCTAATATTTATTTTAATTTATCTTTATTTTATTTTTTATTATTATATAGTGTGAGAAAATTTGTGAACCCAAATTTTAATAATTAATAAAATTTGTCAGATATGATTTAGATTTGTGTTTTTTTTTTTTTGTGGTGGGGGCATGAGTAAAGGTGAAGTGTTGTTTGGCAGGAATTTGATGGAGCCTTCGGTTTGGCATGGCATTGCATAGTTGGGAAAAGTTTTGGATCTTTTGTGACTCATTCCTCGGGTGGATTCTTATACTTTTCCATGGATAAACTCTCTTTCCTTCTCTTCAAAACAGAGGTCCGACCCATTCCCAAAATATACCCTGTTTTGCAAGTTAGCAGCAGAAGAAACAGCCTCAAAAAGTGAAAGCTCCTCCCTCCAATTCGCCATTTTGTTCAATTTTTGTTTTTATATTGTATGTGTGCGGTAGCAAAACTGTATAACTAAAGTATAATTTTTCTCAAATCCTGTTCTCTCTCTCCCTCCCCCCAATTCAACATCGTGGAAGTTTCTCAAGGTTCCTTAATTGGGTCTTTTTTTTATGGGATATTTTAGTAAACATGTTAAGGTAATTAACCTTTAACAGCCACTAACCAAAAGCTGCGACGTGGGATGGGAAGTTAATCCCACAACCGAAATCAAACGTTGTGGGCTCCGATGAGCAACTGTCGCATGATAACTATCCATTTGACGCCCATTGAAGACATTTGTATTGGAACCCACTTCCTACGACACACCAATTGTCACAAAATCCTCTGTGACTTTAATTTTGATCATCAAAGTACTTTTGCAAAATGGGTTCGGAGTTTTTTACTTCTTCCCGATTTGGACAATGTGTTGGTCTCAATTCACTTCGATCCTATCTCTCCGAGTTCATCTCTACATTTCTGTTCGTTTTTGCCACTGTTGGCGCTGGCATGGCTTCTCGTGAGTGATTAATTCTTACCCTTTTTATCCTTTTGAAAACAATGATAATTATTGTCTTTGTTTCAAGGATAAATATTGTAAAAATGAGCATCTTTAGTTGGAATTTACAAACTTATTAAAATTTGTCTATTTTTTTTGTATTATACCGATCGGAATCTATAATTATATTTTGACTAATCCGATCCGGGGTATGCAGTGGTCAATTTAATGGGTTACTCTTCTAATATAGTTTGCTTAATGTTTAAATTGTAAATCAAACTCGTGATTTTAGTTAAAAAATCTAATACCATATTTCATTAAGACAACAGATGATTAAAATTTCTCTCTGACTTTGCTATGTTTGCATTGCATGCTCTCGTCATGCTGCGACTTGTTATGATAAAGATTGTAATCAGATTTCTCAAAATTCTTAATTCTTCTGGCATTTGAAGATTGAGGGGGTGATTTTAAGAATTTTTTTAAATTTTTTTTGTGAAAAACAATCTCGAAAATTTCTTTATTCTCTTAATTTTGTGTTTGGTGTTGAAAAGACTTGGAGAGACGAAAACAACAAACATGTTCTGTTAGTAGACAATATAGAGGGTAACATTTGTTTTTTGTCATGAAAAATTTAACCTTTTTCATGTGTATGCATGCATTTTGGCACAATGTAGGAAAACTGGTGCCGGCTACAACTTCGGATCCATCAAGTCTGGTGGGTGTTGCCGTGGCATGTGCTTTTTCTCTGTCGACGGCGGTTTTCATATCAGCAGGCATCTCCGGTGGTCATGTGAATCCTGCAGTAACTTTTGGCATGGCGGTTGGAGGCCACATTAATATTCCGACCGCCATCTTCTATTGGATTTCACAAATTTTAGGTTCCACTGCCGCTTGCATTGTTCTCCGAACTATGACCGTTGGACAAGTCTGAACTCAAAATCTTTCTTCTCATTTATCCGAACTTTAACCCTAAAAAAAAAAAGTGATTATATAAGCTCTATTGGGTTTGTCTCCAATTTTAACATTTCTTTATATTTTTGTTGTGGCAGCACATTCCAGCGCACCCACTCCCACCCGAAATGACCGGGTTTGGGGCGGCCGTTTTGGAAGGGATAATGACTTTTGGTTTGGTGTACACTGTCTACGCTGCCGGAGACCCGAGACGGGGCAATTTCGGGGTTATCGGGCCATTGATGATCGGGCTGATTGTGGGCGCCAATGTGCTTGCATCCGGACCATTCACGGGTGGGTCGATGAACCCGGCTCTTTCACTCGGGGCGGCCATGGCTGGCGGGAGCTTTAGGAACCAGGCGGTTTATTGGGTCGGACCATTGATTGGTGCTGCTGTGGCCGGTCTTCTTTATCATAATGTCATGTGCCCTTCTGGTTCACCCGGCGATCCATCTAGGGGTGGCGTCTCTGGAGTTGGGGTCTGATTAAGCATATCATTTATTAGTGTTTTTCCTTTTTCATGTTTCTCTCTTTTTCTCTCGAACTTCTGTCTCTTATTTATGCTACAATCAAGGGAGTCCTGAGTCAAGTGCTTTTATATTAATTATTTTAATTTTTCTATCTGTTTTTAAAGATAACAAATGGGTATTACAAGAATTTGAATTTTCGATCCCCCTATGTTGTGAGGACATTAATATTATTGCCTAAATCAAAACTATGAATTTGGTTTTTTTTTTTTTTTTTTTTTTTTTTTCCTTTGTTTAAAGCTTTCTACATATTTGAACTTACAATTGAGATTCAAATTTACGGTCAAGGTTGATTCCTAAATAAATGTTTTATTTTTTTATTATATTAATCGGTATTTAAAATCATATTTAGATTAATCTGATTCGGGATTTATAGTGATTCATTTAAAGGGATTTAGCGCGAGTTTTTTCTATACTCAAAACACGGGTTGAACTCATGACCTAAAAGATCTAACGTTTCGTCTTATTAAAATAACTATCATTTATATAGTTCGGGTGTTCGTAAATATACGATTTATGTTATTTTTGAAATTTCAATAGATCAAATAAATAAAAAAGGAAATTAGATATTATTTTATTTTTAATATTATAATTAAATTTCTCATTAATTATCCTCTTGCAGCTATTACTTGAAAATTATTAAAAATAATTTAATTTAATTTTAAATTATATTTAATTACGAGAATAGTCCTTTTTATTTTTTCTTTCTCTTTAATTAATAGAGAGATAAATTTATAATAAAAAAATAAAGATAGAATAGTTGCCTTTTTGCAAGCCAACCAGTGCGGTGACCAGTAAGTGCACAATCGGCTTCTTCCCTCCACGCTCAACAATGTCACTCACACTCGGATCCCTCACCATCTCCCGCTCTCCCCTTTCTCTGCCTCAGCATCTCTTAAATCATAACCCTAATTCCCCAAGAAGAAAGTGCACCATTAGACCCAATCCTATAATCTGCAAAGCAAAAGATGCACAAACCCGCCAGATTTCCACCTCCGAACCAGATGGGTCGGGCTCCGCCGCTCCGACGAGAGGCCAAATCTTCCTAGAACACCATCACTCACTGGAGGCTTCGGCTTTCGTGTTGGCAGAGAACAAAAAGGACAAGAAGAAGACAAAGAAAGAGAAGCGAATTGAGTCCGTAAAGAAGCTCTCTACTTCTTCTATTGCTTCTTGTTACGGATGTGGAGCTCCGTTACAGGCTTCGGAGTCGGACTCTCCTGGTTACGTCGACCCAGAGACTTATGCTCTGGTAAGGAGTTTCTCTGTTTCGCTTGTGAAAATGACGATGCCCACCAAGTGTTTGTCAGGAAAATCTGTTGTATAGTTGTTAACATTAATGGCAGGTTATGTTTGTTCGGAATTTAGAAGGGTATGGTTTTAACTTTTAATGAATTTTGATTGTTAATTTGTTTGGTTTTGTGAATGGGTTTGCAACAAAATACATTTTCGACAACGTGCACGATAGTATTAAGAAGAAATTGAAATCGTTTACCTCACCCCAATACAAACTTAATGATAATTATTTTAGCTTTTGATGAAAATTTGCAAAGGGTATACCCGTGCTTTGATAATATACAAATTCTTTTCAATCACGTGTGTGGCATTCCAAACAGACAAAATGCAATTTAATTACATGACATTATGCCCACGGAATCATAAATTGCAACATGGAATAATGCTTTCGTCAGAATATTTCGACCATGGCAATTGTATTCGGTGACTGCAAATGTCAGGTGCTCAAAGCATGGGTTGGTCGTGATGTTTTCTTTTTGGTGGAATCTGGGGAAGCAGCAACTGCCTTACGAGCAGTAACTTTAGCTATTACAAAAACGTGTGGGTTGAATGTGATGCTTGTAAGCCAAACCGTAAGAGCTGGGACTATACACCTAACTGGGCTGTCACCTCATATAAGTAGCGCTTTGAGAATGTTGGAAGACTGGAAAATTTTGTGATTCTTAGGCTGGTAACTCTTTAGCTTATGTGTTATGCCAAGGGGGAGCTTCTAAGAGTTGTGATCTCTGCATCACACTGTTTCTCTTCTTTCCCTCCTGTTGCCAGTGAAGTAGCTGAGGCAGATTGCGTGTTTTTGTAGCTTGCTTTTTTTTTTTTTTGGCCCAGCAAAAAACATACACACACTTTTAACTTTTATTATTTATGAATGCTAACAAAAATCATCTCGTTTTATGGGACAATCCAGCTGACTCTTAATTTTAGCTTAGTATATACTGGCGAATATATGACGCATTTTTGGGAGATTTGAGTGAATGGATGAATATCATACTTACAAAATGCTTGTTGTTGATAACAGAAAAAGAAGCACCATCAGCTTAGAAGAGTTCTTTGCGGGAGATGCCGGCAATTGAGTCATGGACACATGATTACTGCTGTTGGTGGACATGGTGGTTATGCTGGAGGGAAGCAATTTGTTACAGCTGAAGAACTGAGGGATAAGTTATCTCACTTGCGATACGAAAAGGCCCTGATTGTTAAACTGGTAAGCAGTTGTAGGAATATTGGCCTTTTGCCTTTTCATGTTCATTCACCTGTATCAAAGTTTTTGATTTCCCTTTCCACTTCTTTAATAGGGATGATTTTGTGAGTGGTGCTTCCAATTGTGATGGCCCATTTTAATCCCATGTTTTATTGAATTATGCTTGATAATATGAACAATTAGCTTCTGCATCAACTGTGGAGTTTTTTTAATCAATGGTGTTGCAAATGGCTTTAAAAGGGGGGAAATAGTACCCATTGCTTCTATGGCTGGGCAGTTTAAAAAGAATTAGAGCAGCATGCTAATGTGAGATTTCCATGCCCAGTTAAAAAAGAAGAAATGGAAGAAGGATGATTGAAAGCAAGAGTTAGCTTTAGCATTACGCAGAATGTTTCAAACTCAAGGATTGAACCAGCAGGTCCTGCAATTATTGTACTTATAGCTAATGAACCCCTGCATTCATTAGATAATTGAACCTTTTGACAGAGAAATGCTAGAGGAAATGATAATTGTCAAATTAAAAATGAACAGATTTTGCCAGGTTGGTTACAGTTTAAGGTTTTGAAGCTTCATGGTTGGATTAGACTTGCTTATCTTGACCCTGGGACAACTGTTTTTAAGGCACCAGTGGATTGCATGCAAATCTAGGTCTTCTTGCTAAGTCTTCCGATCCAGTCACATTCTGCATCTTGGTTTTACCTTTTAATTGTTTTTTGTCATGCATAATTCCCATACATTTTCTATTACCAGAACGTTAACTTTATGCCATACTTGTCGTGAAAACGAGTAGGTTGACATAGTGGACTTCAATGGCAGCTTTCTGGCTCGTGTTCGTGATCTCGTTGGTGCAAATCCTATAATACTTGTTGTTACTAAGGTAACTATGCAAAACTGAGTAATCTGAAAAATGGTATTTCGAGGTTGAATCAATAATTTATCTTGTTTATGATATTGTAGGTTGATCTGCTTCCTAAAGGGACTGATCTTAACTGTGTTGGTGATTGGGTAGTGGAGGCTACCATGAAGAAAAAACTTAAGTGAGTCACAGATGCCCGTTTGTTGTTCTTTCATGTTACAGAATTAGCATGTATGAGTATACTGTAATTTCACACACAAGCATGTGCATGGGTATGAGTGCATTTGTGAAACAAATGATTTGAGGCGTGACTTGTGAGTATCAAGTTGTTATTGGATCTCTGTTGAACCAGGCTAGAAGACACGGAGGTGGTCTGGTTTTATAGAATGATTGTTGCTCTGCTCACCCAAACTACTTTTGGGGTTTTCACAGTTATGATGATTTTGCCAACAATTTCGGTGCAATGTGCGTACTGATCTCCAGAAAATTTCCTGAATTGCATGTTTTTAGCTTACTCATTATGTGTTCACATCTGAGTTAATTAGTTTCTTGGATATGGTAGAAACAGTTATTTGATAGGGTATCATATTCTTTCAGCGTCTTGTCTGTCCACCTGACAAGTTCAAAGTCCTTGGTTGGAGTAGCCGGTGTTTTGTCAGAAATCCAAAAGGAGAAAAAGGTTAAGCGGTTCCTATTTGAATTGAAGATAGATATTCTATTGATTTGCATTTCTTCATTTATTTAAGTTTATTTTAGATATTGTTTCTATTACTGAAGTACTTATCTATTTTGCAGGGTCGGGATGTGTACATTCTGGTTAGTTTCTGATATGAAAGCTCAGCAAGTCTGTCCAGCGTAGGGTTGAAAGACACTTGTCATTTAACTGTTTCTTACTTATTTACGATGACTCTTCATTGCCCAAAAGGATGATATTATTACTGTATCACAATCGCGTAATTTGTGTAATTGCTTCTGCTTCCTCAACAAATGTAAATCACTATTATAGTAGCATTGTTTGCTTTGAGAACTTGAGAACCAAAAATTACAAGATCTACTTAATGGTCAAAGGGATTGCCCTGATTAATTGAAGCAGGACAAATTTTCTTATCCTGTAGTTGTCCCTATTGTAGTTGCATTGCTTTGCCAACCATAAGCTCCCTTTACACTTCTTCCAGAGTTTGTCTCAAGTTTTTTTTTTTTTTTTTTTTTTTTTTTTTTGTTTTGATGCCTGTAAATCTTCTGCTTTGGTGATTTCACCAGGACTATGATATTTGATGCCACCTGGAGTTGATCCTTTCTGTTTTGCATTGAAGGTTCGGCCATAAATGGCTAAAGATAAGAGTGTAGTTGATTTGGATCACATCATGTTATAACCTCGTTGTTTGTTAATTATAGTAATGATGGTCCATTTATTTTGGAAAAGAAATGATACATTATGATCAGTGTAGCTATGTACACAGTTTTTCATTGACGCGATGTTTGGTGATGTATTTATGATTGGGCATGTAGTCATGGTTCCCTAGACATCGCCAGGTATGCTGAGCTATGATTTTATTCTTTCTTCAGGGAGCAGCTAATGTTGGAAAATCTGCATTTATCAATGCTTTACTAAGTAAGTCGATTCTTTCTCTTTGTACCAAGAGTAAGTTTCTTTTTGGTTTAAACTTCTTGTTTGTTCTTTCTCTGGGCTGAGATCAACTTCCATGGTAAAAGTCCTATTTGAATGCTAGCTCTGGAATGTCCCATTCACATTCAGTTTTTATCTTTGATGATGTTGTTTTCCCTTTCCAGTGTATGATAAATGAAAATTCTCAATTATTTCTCTGTCTAGTTCTATCTATTGCTTGCTCCAGTCTATAAGGGCTTAGTTCTGTCTGCTAGCTCCTGCTTTAAGCATACAATAAGTTGAAAATGAAATGTTCCTAATACTGTAAAAATTTGTGTTACATTCTCCATACCTTTGACGATATTTATATAGTTTCTAGAACTAGCTTTCTTTTTAATGTTCTGTAGTAATATCCCATGGGACTGAAGTTTTTGTACCAGTATTGTCTAGCATAATTAAAGTTTGGTTTTGTAAATTCAAGCTCGAGTTCCTTGTAGAATAGATAGAATTTGTCAACAATTAGCAATGTTTTGTGGGTCTAATGTGTAACATCCTTGTTGCTATATTTTGACTTTCTTTCCTACTGACTTTTGTAATTTCAGAGTTGATGGCCGAGAGGGATCCAGTGGCAGCAGTAGCTCAAAAGTATAAACCAATTATGTCTGCCGTTCCTGGAACTACACTAGGTCCAATTGAAATCGATGCTTTCCTCGGAGGAGGGGTATGCCTCTTCTATATATGCTTTGCATTTATCCCTCTTAATCAAGTCATGCATGGGTCTACATTGTTTCTCATTTTGGTGGCTATATCAGCAACATTTGTTTCTGCTTAATTTCTGCATTCTTCTAATCTCCCATTCTTCCTACTTGTGTATTCTCTGATCAAGCATGCTATTTTCCTACTTCCATTGGCCAATAAATATCTTTTGTATTGACGGATAACTGGATGTGTACTGGTCATTTTGCATATGTCATCCAACTTTGTACATGTTCTAGAATTAGTGAAGTTCAAAAATTTGTTGTTTAATTCCTAAACAAGAAATATTTGGATTTTTCTATATCTCTGCAGAAGCTATATGACACACCCGGAGTTCATCTCCACCATAGGCAAGCTGCTGTCATTCACTCAGAGGATCTTCCTGCCCTTGCTCCCCAAAGTCGACTGAGGGGTCAATCAATCTCGGTATGTTGTTTCTAACTTATTGCTTCGCTATACAATTCACAACCTGCTTATGATACTGAAACTTGTGCTGGACTAGAGTCCTGTGGCATCTTCGCTTAAGAGGATTGGTGAGGAAAATGAAACAAGGGACTTGAATGGTTATTCAATTTTCTGGGGAGGACTTGCCAGAATTGATGTTTTGAAGGTGTGAAACTCATGTTTCACTTATGCCCTGCAATTGGGTATTTCTAAGTGCACTCTGTTATTCTGGTTTTGATGGTTGGACTTGTTTGCAGATTAGTCCGTCAATGTGTTTAACATTTTATGGACCAAAGGCAGTGCCTATTCATTCCGTACGCACTGATTTAGCAGATCTCTTTTATCAGGTAATGTTGCTTTGCATCCAATGATTGTGCAAAGCTTTGCCACTCTTTTATGGGTTTATTTATTTTTTTTTTCCATACTAAAAGGGTGGAGATAGACTACTGGCTTTTGACTTTCTTGTGGTTGTTTAGCCTCCACTTCATCTTTAATAGGATGCAAGCAAAAAATGTCCTAAAGAGTGCGCTTCCAAATAGTCTGATCAAGTATTCAGTACGGACTTTGAGATTTCCATCAAATAAAGTGCCCAGTCAAGCATCCACTGGATTATTATGTAGACTAGTTTAGAGTGCCTTTCTTTTATTACTCGTTTTACAGTCATCTGTATATTAACCTGTGTGGTTAAATGTGCATAGGATTTTCTTGCTTGTTCCACTTTTGTATGATGCGTTAAACATGCTTCTGATAATGCATCATCAAAATTATTCCAACATCATGATGGGCCTTCACCTGATTGTTGCAGAAAGAACTAGGGGTCCTGCTGACGCCTCCTAGCAGAAGACAGAAGACTGAGGAATGGGCTGGGCTTGAAACAGAGCGCCACTTGCAGATAGAATTCGAAAGTTCGGAGAGGTAACATTTAGTTTTGTGGATTCTTTGTATATTAATGTCATTGCCATTGCCATTGCCATTACTATACTATGAATTTGTATCTGAATCACGATGCTTAAGTTCTATAGGAAAAATTTTCTTGTGATAGGGTCTAAAGTCTTTTGGCCTGCAGGCCTACTTGTGATGTGGCTATTTCAGGTCTTGGATGGATTACAGTTGAACCAATTCACAAAGGGCATGGTGATTCCGATTCGAGGTCTGTGGAAGTTCCAAAAGAACTGCAAGTAGTCATGCGTGTTCCAAAGCCAGTTGAGATATTCATTAGACCACCAATGCCTCTAGGCAAAGCTGGGGCAGAGTGGTACCAGTATAGAGAGCTGACAGAGAAAGAACAAGAAATTAGACCCAGATGGTATTTTTGATGCCTAAATTGTTGTTAGTTCTTCTGTGCAGTAACAGGAATTATTGTTGTAGTGTAGCTAAAGTTTTAGGGTTGTACAATGAGATCGGTAAATGATTATTGGCTTCTTGTTTTCAGTGAAAATAGGTGTAAGTGGAAATATAGGAGAGAGAAAAGATGGGAGGTGGAAAGGACCTATCATTGTATGGCCTTCCAATGTTTTACCAAAGTTAATTTCAATTCATGTGTTGAGCTAAGCTGTCTGTTTATTACCCACTTTTTTAATGTTTGCCACAAGTTTGAAGCTTGCCGGACTGATTCGAGCTGACTTGCTAGGCCCGAAACGTGAAGGGGCTATTAAGATCCAATCTTGTTCATTTATTTTTATATAATTGGTTCAATCTGCCCGTTCTCTCTGAAAACAAGAGTTTGGGTATCCCATGGTATTTAATAGATTGTCTTTGTTTCTCGAAAACTATTCTCCACATAAAAAAAAAATGTTTTCTTAAAATGTAAAAAAGTTCATTTTTTTTACAATGAAAATTTTAATATATTTGGAATTGTTTAATTTGTTATTTATTATTACTAAAAGTTCAGTTTTTTCTTCATTTGGTTTTTAGAGTATTACTCTACTCTTATAACTTTTTTTGGTTATTATTTCGTGTCAATGTAATCGTTAAATTAGCTAATTTAAATGTAGAATTATAAAATATTTTAATAATAATTTATTTTAAGAATATATTGCAAAACATCGTGCTATGATACTTGAATTCTCTTGGGGAAGGTCTGACTTCAATTTGTCTCGATTTGTTTTATTGTGTCGTATTCTTCTTACAATGTTTTTAATTAAAATAATATTTTTAAAAAATATAAAATTTTGTAAACAAGAGTCAAATAAAAAATTAAATTACTAATATACTCAATACTTAAAAAAAAATCTCACTTACTTTTAATTAAATGTAATTTTAACTTTTTTTGGATAGAAATCTTATTCCCTCTTCTACTTACTATTTAAAATATATTTAGAATTTTGGTTTTTTGACAAAATTATTTTGGCAGAGTATTTTTGATTATCAATTTTTTTTTTTTTTTTCAAAACACTACCTTTAACTCTTTACCCAGATAATGGGGTTTGGAAGTTTTATTTTATTTCATCAAAAGATGACTATTTGCAAGAGAAATGTAGTTTTGTAAGAGCTTATTAATTTGATTAAGGCGGTGGGATATTGCTGATTACAAGTTCAAATTTTAAGCGAGAGAATTTACTTTCGAAATGACCAAAAATGTCCTTGTTTCGGCAGATCTCGGTTGCTTGTTTTTTGTGCTACCCAAGGGTAAAAATGGATCAAAACGAACGAAAATTATGTGATCCATTCGAAAAGGACCATTTTCCCGCCAAAAGCATTTCTCGGGAAACACCCTTGAACCTTAAGTTCATGAATCATCAGTTCATCACCTTCTGTATCTCTCTCGACCTATGAAAAGTTCTTCCTCACCAGAAGAACTCTTTCTTTCAAAATCAACTCAATTAGTGTTTCATCCTCTCTCTCTCTCTCTCTCTCCCCCGGTCTCCGGGGGATTTCATCGCCTGACACTCGATCTAGGGTTTCGATTTGTGAATTCTTCTATACATCACAGATCGTCCGCATATTCACCTGCTCTTATTTCAAAATCTTTCATCAATTAGGGTTCTACTTTCTCTCTCTAGAGGGTTTTGAGAGCGCAAACCCTAGAAAACAGAAATGCATATCAAGGAGATCTGCTTGGAGGGTTTCAAATCCTACGCGACTCGAACTGTGGTCCCGGGATTCGATCCTTATTTCAATGCAATTACTGGTCTCAATGGCTCTGGGAAATCGAACATTCTTGATTCCATATGTTTCGTGTTGGGAATCACCAATCTGCAGCAGGTGAGAGCTGCGAATCTCCAGGAGCTTGTCTACAAGCAAGGTCAGGCTGGGATTACCAAGGCCACGGTGTCCATCGTGTTTGACAATGCTGACCGGAGCCGCAGTCCTTTAGGGTATGAAGACTGCCCAGAAATTACTGTAACTCGCCAGGTATGGAAGTTATTTTTCTGAAATTTTATGTGGGTTTTAACGTTGTTTCAATACTAGTATGTCGCTTGATAAAGAAGTGCTAGTTAATGCGATACCTGAACATTGCAATGTTGTGGTTTTAATGTTGTTTCAATACTATGATGTGCTTTTTATTGACCAATTAAACCATGTCGTATTGGATTTTTGTCAGTTTAGTAATCACTTTTTTTGTTCAAATGATATGGTTTTTTGCATCGTGAATAGAAAATTGGAGGAATGATTTTGGAAGTAAAGGAAATGAGAGAGGAAAAATTGATTTGCCCCCCCTCTTGTTTGGAAGAGAATAGAGAATTACTCTCTCTCCATTTCATGTATAATCACAAGGTCAAATGGGGAGCGAAAACTTGCTTCCCATTTTCTATTCACCCGTGTTTTCTTCTTTCACATAACAATGTGGGGGGATTTGATTTATTTGCTTTAATGCAACTTTTTGCAGATTGTGGTGGGAGGGAGGAACAAATACTTGATAAATGGTCACCTAGCACAACCAAGCCGAGTTCAAAACCTCTTTCACTCTGTGCAGCTTAATGTAAATAACCCACATTTCCTTATAATGCAAGGACGAATCACTAAGGTCTTAAATATGAAACCTCCGGAGATCTTGTCAATGCTTGAAGAAGCAGCAGGGACAAGAATGTATGAGACTAAGAAAGAGGCAGCACTTAAAACTCTTGAAAAGAAGCAGGGCAAGGTTGATGAAATTGATAAGCTTCTTGACCAGGAAATACTGCCTGCTTTGGAGAAGTTGAGGAAGGAGCGGATGCAATACATGCAATGGGCTAATGGGAATGTAGAGTTAGATCGACTCAGAAGGTTTTGTATTGCTTATGATTATGTTCAGGCTGAAAGGATCAAAGACGGTGCTGTCCATGAGGTGGAAAAGATGAAGGCTAAGATTGTGGAGATTGATGACAATTCAGGCAGGATTAGAGGTGAAATAGATGACATGGAGACAAGAGTATCCAAATTAAGTGCGGAAAAGGAGGCAAGTATTGGTGGGGAGATAAAGAGCTTGTCGGGAACAGTGGATGCTCTTTCTTGCGAGCTTGTGAGGGAAGCATCTGTACTCAAAAACCTAGAGGATACTCTTCAATGTGAAATAGAGAATTCCAAAAAGGTGAATTGGTTTGAAACTCTGTGCTGATTTCATTCTCTGATAGGTCATCGGAAGTTAATTCAGTCTAATTCTTTTGGCTGTTCCTTTTTTTTTTTGGGCAAGTTTATGTTGACGTAGTGTATTTATTTTTCTATGAATTGCTCCTAGATGGTGAATAACATTGAAGATTTAAAGCATTCCGTGGAAGAGAAAGCCTCTGCTGTCATGAAGGCAGAAGAAGGTGCAAATCATATCAAGAGAAGATATGAAGAACTCTCTGAAAAATTGGAGGGCTATGAAAAAGATTATCAGGCAATGAGGCCAAATATATCTCAGTTTGTGCATCATTCTGTCAGCTTATCAGCCTACACTTTCTTTGATGAAATATGCTATTCCTAATAATATTGTTTTATCAATTTGATTAGGCTGTATTGGCTGGTAAAAGCAGTGGGGATGAGGATAAATGCCTTGAAGACAAGCTAGCAGATGCTAAAGTGGCGGTTGGGTGTGCAGAAACAGAACTGAAGCAGTTGCGAACAAAAATAAGCCATTGTGAGAAGGAACTGAAAGAGAAAAAGCACCAGTTGATGTCAAAGTGTGATGAAGCTATTGCAGTGGAAAATGAGCTTAAATCCAGGAAAAAAGATGTTGAAAGCATTAAAATAGCCTTGGAATCCCTTTCTTATGACGAGGGCCAGATGGAAGCTTTAGAAAAGGTTTGACTGCTATCTCCTATGTAATCTTCATTGGGATTTACCATGATGGGGTCCTTTTCTTTTTGCTGGATCAATGTGTCTGAAATATGGTAACTTTTTCAGGACCAATCTGCAGAGTTACAGAAGCTGCAGAGCTTGGAAGATGAAGGGCGAGTTCTCTCGGCACAATTAGCAAGTGTTCAATTCACATATTGTGATCCTGAGAAAGATTTTGACAGGTCAAGGGTCAAAGGTGTGGTAGCCAAACTCATTAGAGTTAAGGATAGCTCTACCATGACTGCCTTAGAGGTAGCAAAGTTTGAAACTTTGTCATTTTTCCATTAAGTGGTTCAATTCATTGCCTAGAACTGTGGTTTACTTGATAAAAATGCCATCATTGAATTCATGTGCAGGTTGCTGCAGGTGGTAAGCTATTCAACGTTATTGTAGACACAGAAGTTACTGGAAAACTGCTGGTCAAAAAAGGTGATCTTCGAAGAAGAGTCACAATAATTCCTTTAAACAAAGTCCGGTCTGATCCTGTCCCAGCTAGAGTTCTAGATGCCGCGGTTAGATTGGTAAGTGTTTAGATGTTGCTCTTCCCTCAATATAGAGTTTCCTTTGATTTCTGTATGTATCAAATAGATTATTTTTTGCATCTTCAGGTTGGCAAGGAGAATGCCGAAGTGGCTCTTACATTGGTTGGATACGATGATGAGTTAAAGGTAATGCATGTATAAGGTTAATTATGCCCACCCTATCATTCTGTTACTATACCCATTTATTAGTTCAGTACTTAGTAGTCATATCTATCTCTGTGGCAGCGGATGTGGGTTGATAAACTTTTTCTTTAATGATTCTAGAAAAGTTTAATTTATGACAGATATGTTTCCACTTTGTTAAAAATTTTAAAACAGGGTTGTCATTTTCTTTGCAGAGTGCAATGGAACATGTTTTTGGTTCAACTTTTGTTTGCAGGACTAGGAATGACGCAGAGAAGGTATGCTTGAGTATGATAATCACTTCTTAAAATAATTCGATGAAAAGTTTAAAATAGAAAATTGCTCCAACGAGGGCCAAGTGTTTGATTGAATCACCTCTTCATTATCTGACAGTCTCCTCTGTAGCTTGCCAGTAATTGCAGGATAGCATTTGAGTGGTCCTGCAATTGCGATCTGATCAAAAGTGTGGCTTATAATCATGTTTTAAATGATTCCTCTAATTTCCTGTTGAGAATTTGCAATTTGGTTGCTTTTGACTTCTAATTCCTATCATTCATGTTATAGAAGTGTCATAGAAAGAGATTGAAGATTAGACTAGACAACAGAGTGGGCTATGGGTCACCGATTCAATCACTGGTTCATTTGTGGTTAAGGGTGACATTGATGCAGAATATCAATAATAATGATGATATCTTCTAGAACTGTATTATTTCATCAAGCTTTCTATTTGCCTATTGAAATTTTTATAGCATTTTGAATAATCCTTTTCCAATTTGTTAACAACAAAATACGTTTTCTATTATGTGGACCAAAATCTTATCAGATAGCTAAATTTATAATTTCATCATAGACGAGAGCTATTCCTTTGTGTTATGCTTATGATCCTGGACCCATGGCAAGCTTTTGGGCATGCATGAATATCATCGTCAAAACTTGAGTGCCAGAATTTTTGTTTGTCTTCATTTTACTAGAAAAATGTGGTGCCCTCACTGATACACCAGTTTCTTTAGTTTCTCCAACCTTCCCATCCTATTTCCCTTTTCAATATTTAGGTCTTGATTATCTGACACTAGACTAAGTAGCTGATAAATGTCTTCTAGATTGCATTTAATAGGGAGATCAGTAGCCCTAGTGTCACACTTGAAGGAGATATGTTTCGGCCAGGTGGACTTTTGACTGGTGGTAGCCGTAGGTAAGTTCTTTATTCCTTTTTCCTTTTGGTTGTTATAAATTGCAGTTCAAGTTGATTTCAGAATTGAAGTCTAATTCTACTAACTTCCTATTGTACTAATAATTTTGGTTGCAGGGGAGGGGGTGATCTTTTGAGGAATCTTCATGCTCTTGCAGATGCTGAATTGAAACTTTCTGGTCATAAGAAGAGGTTGTCTGAAATTGAAGCAAAGGTCCTGCTTAACTAGCCACCATCTATTAATGAGTTCATAGAAGAGCTTTTCCTTAAGTTAATATTAAATATGACACATTGGATTGAAGTTGAAATTTATTTGAAGTATACACGCCACTCAAAATACGAACTCCCTTTGTCAAAAACTATATTACATGAAAGACTATTGTTGCCATTATATGACCCAGAATATGAAAGGTGAAATTAATTTCTGGTCCCCCTTTGCAAATGCGTGTGCTATATTGTTAATCATGTTCCTATGAAGACCTTTGTCATGTTAATTTCTGATCTTGCCCTTACATGGCAAGTGCTTTTTTCTTCTTTCCTTCTCTTATTTTCTTGGTTCCTTTTTTATTTTCCTCCTCTTAAGGATTAGGGGAGTGTGGAATTGAGAGTTCTAATTAAAACTGCTTTTTTGCAAATTAATATTTTGATATTCTTTCTCTTGTAAAATGTCTGTCCTTTCTGCGCTGATACCAAAACTATGGAGTGGATGTAGCACTGCCTAGTGGAACCCTAACAAGGAAAATATCTTCCACATTTTTGGACCTTGGTTGTTACTTCATGTAGATACTAATTCAGTGTCCCTGGTAAAACCCCATTCCATATTCAGTTTTTGTTTTGGGTACTAGAATACTGCATCAGATAGATCTGAAATTTATCCTTGTTTCAGTTGTTGAAAATTATTATTCATGATAAGCTTAATTGCGGCTGCTATATGTGTTCATTTAGGCTCTTGATAAATGTTACATGTGCTTTTTTTTTTAATAAGCATCCTCACCGCTCATTCTTTTGAAGTGGTAGGAGGGGAAAATTTGTCTGATATCTTCACTATTTAGTGTTATAGACGTGAGTATGATGAAGATAGAGAAACATCTTCTGCACTCATCTTAGATTATTGAACTTTTAGTTGGAACTGCAGGTTATCCATGATCAACGTGCAACCTCCTTTGTATTGTAAATATTTTGATCCAAATGCTAAGAAGTAATTGGAGAAACATGGAAATCAAGTTCATAATTCCCTTAAGGCTTTCCCACGTAGAAGTTTTCTGGAAGCATAGACGAGAAGTGGTCCTAGGGTATTCAACATGGGAACATGTTGTCTTTTGAGGTTTTGGTTTCTGGGAAAATCTTCATGTGAATAATGATACATTGCAGTTCCATGGGAACAGTGCCGTAGCTTCTTTCTAAGACAGTTATCAGTTGCAATTAACATGTATTGAAAATGTACTAGATTCCCTATTGCAAATTTTTTACTTTTATGACAAGTTCTTCAATTTTGTGCTAGTCAAACCCTATTTATTATTGATGAAGTTATAGCTTCTGAGTTATCCTGAGGTCGAGAGTTCGAGCCTCTCTCACCTGAATATAGCTTTCTTTATTATAACAAACAACAAATTATGCTTATAAGAATAAAGGAGATATACAGGATTGCTCTAACTATAGAGGGATTAAGCTTATGAGTCATACTATGAAATTATGGGAGAGAGTAATAGAGCATCGATTGAGATTGGAGATAAGTATATCTCAAAATCAATTTGGATTTATGCCAGGCAGATCCACCACGGAAGCGATTCACTTGCTAAGACATTTAATGGAGAAATATAGAGCACAGAAGAGAGACCTACATATGGTATTCATTGATCTGGAAAAAGCATATGATAGAGTTCCTAGAGACTTATTGTGGTGGGCGCTGATGAAGAAAGGGATATCCTTGAGGTATATTAACCTAATTAGAGATATGTATGAGGGAGCTATAACCGGCGTAAGCACTCGTGGGGGTTTGAGTGATAGTTTTCCCATTAACATTGGACTCCATCAAGGTTCGGCATTAAGCCCCCTCCTCTTTGCAGTAGTGATAGACGAAATTACCAAAAATATCCAAGATGAAATACCATGGTGTATGCTTTTCGCAGATGATATAGTGTTAGTTGATGAAACTATAGAGAGTGTTAGTGCTAAACTCGAGTTATGGAGATTTACACTAGAAACTAGCGGGTTTAGACTGAGTAGATCAAAAACAGAATATATGAGATGTGGGTTTAGTGACAGACCCCGGAATGATGAAGAAACGATTAGGTTAGATGGGCAAGAGGTACCCAAAAGTGAACGATTTAGATACTTAGGATCTATCATTCAAAATGATGGTAACATCGATGGAGATGTGAACCATAGAATTCAAGCGGGTTGGATGAAATGGAGAAGGGCCTCCGGAATTCTTTGCGATCACACGATGCCATTGCACTTAAAGGGAAAGTTTTATAGAAGCGTGGTTAGACCTACATTATTATATGGTACTGAGTGTTGGGCTGTTAAACAACAACAAGAACAAAAGATGTCTGTAGCAGAAATGAGGATGCTTAGGTGGATGTGTGGAAAAACTAGAAGAGATAGAATAAGAAATGAAGAGATCCGAAATAAGTTGGGGGTTAGTTCAATTGTGGATAAGATGCGAGAGTGCCGTCTGAGGTGGTTCGGACATGTGCAACGAAGACCCAATGATGCGCCTGTTAGGAGAACCGAGAACTTAAATCTAGACAGTTTAGTAAAACGTAGAGGTAGACCGCTGAAAACTTGGATGCAAGTTATCCGCAAAGATTTGAAGATTAAGGGTTTAGAAGAGGAAATGGTTTTGGATAGGAATGGATGGCGTAGTAGAATCCGCACAAATTAAACCAATATGTTTCCAAATATTTATCTATTGATTTATTTATCTATTTTTCATTGTATTTATTTTATTTTATTTTATTTTTATTTTATTTTTATTTTATTTTTATTTTATTTTATCTTTATTTTTATTTTATTTTATCTTTATTTTTATTTTATTTTTCTCTCCTTTTCAAGTTTGTCTCTCAAATGGCCGACCCCAACTATTGGGATTAAGGCGCAGTTTGTTGTTGTTGTTGTAACAAACAACAAATTATGCCTTAATCCCAAATTTTGAGATCAGCCGTTTGAAAGACTAATATAGGAGAGATGAGACAGAAAACAACAACAACAACGATGACAACAATAACAACAACAATAATAATATAGCATTCTTTTATTCATGAAAAAAAATTATTACTAGTGAAATTATGCAATGTGCTTCTGTCAATAAAGGAAATTCTGTTTAAATGCAATTGAAGTCCTTACTTTTTATGAAATTTGATTCTATGGTTTGAGTTGGACTTGAGAGTTGAGTTCGTTAGTGGTCCCGGTGCTACTTCTTACCACAATATGTAACTGCATTTAACAAAATCCAAAGTTTTCATCTGCTAGCATTTCTATTTTCTTACTTTTACATTTGAAACTACAGATTAATGATCTTCGTCCTCTTCAAAAGAAGTTTATGGACCTTAAGGCACAATTGGAGCTCAAGTCATATGACCTGTCACTTTTTGAAAGCAGAGCTGAACAAAATGAGCACCATAAGGTACCTAACTTTGTTACTTTAAGTGGAAACCCAGTATTCTTCAACATCATATTTAGTGAGGTGTTGCCTAAAGAAGTGCAAGGATTTGGATAATTTTCCCATCTGTTTATGCAGCTTGGTGAGCTTGTGAAGAGGATTGAGCAGGAGGTTTTTGAATCTAAATCTACTTCCGAAGAAAAACAAATTCTCTATGAAAACTGTCTGAAGACAGTGTCTCTGCTTGAAAAATCTATTAAAGATCATGCCAATAGTCGGGGGAACAAGCTTAAAGATTTGGAGAAAAAGATTAAGATCACTAAGGCCCAGATGCAGACTGCTTCAAAGGACCTGAAGGTAAGTATCTGAAGTTTATGAGTTTGCCAAAGAACATTGTACTTATTAAACACATTATTTGCAGCTCCATGATTCTCTTTCTTGGATGTATCTGTTAATTTGTTTCTTCTGTTTGGTGGAGGAAAGGGTTTATGTTACTATTGTTTACTTTTGGTCTTGTGTTTGTTGATCTTTACCTTCTCTTTCAATTTATATTGTAAATAAAGGCTGTTTTTTATTTCTCATAAACTCTTGATGAAGACAGGCAGCTGAAAGGACAAGAAGTGCATCATAAGCCAATCTAAATTTGTGAAAAGGTTAATTCTATCTATCACAACTAGCCTGTAAAAACAGAGAGTCAATGCAGATCCAAAACAATGGGAATTGGTCACTCGGAACTTCAGCATTTAACTAGACAACCTTACAACAAACTATCCATAAGCCCTTTTTTCCTTGTTGTCTAAAGCTGATGTCAGTATTACTGCAGACTTTTTCTGCTAAGCATCTTGGGCATGGAACACGTAAAAGATCTCAGATACCTCCACAGAAGGCCTGAAAAATAGATCAAATCCCCATCCCAAGGGAATTGTCCTAGGTCAGCTAACTATTGCTGAGCTACCAACTCAATCTTCTTATGAGATTTCATGGGACAGAGATAACTCTTGGTTTTCCTAATCAGCATAAAGCCTTCAAAAGGCTCCCTGGTTGTTGATCCAATAAATGCACAATGATGCTTTGCAGAACTCTGCATCTCATTTATACCTCTGAGAGTACTTTGATGTTTTGAAGCATTTATTCTTGACTAGGGCAGATGTCCCTGATTAAAAGTTGGGCTTCAATCAACCAAAAGACAAAGGCATTTTGTATAATTGAAATTATCGGGACTTGATTTAGTAACAAATCATTCATGCTTTAAAAATGAGGTCCATTCATGCTTGGCTGGCATTCTTTAATTGATTAGCATAAATAAGTCGAGGGGATGTCCTATGCTGGTCTTTCACATTTCGTAATTATTGATATGTCACAATGCTTACATTATGTTTCTCTGTCGATCAGTTTTCTCAATCATTATAATACTTTACTTTCAATTGTTTGGCTGGTCTTAAGTGTTGCTAGTCTTTCTTGGTATTTAGGGGCATGAAAATGAAAGGGAAAGACTTGTAATGGAAAAGGAGGCAATCATAAAGGAGCATGCGTCCTTGGAGAGCCAATTGGCTTCTTTGCAAAAGCAAATTGATGGTCTAACAGTAGAAGTAGATGCACAGAAAAAAAAGGTAATGTCTAATATGCTTCTACCATGTTCTATTACTAGTGCTCCATCAAGGGGGATTGAAGAAAAAGATTTACCTCTTTGTTTTGCAGGTTTTGACCGTAAGAAACAGACATGATCTGGCCCAGTCTGATCTCAATTCCAGTCGCATAAAGATCAAAGAATGTGACTTGGAAATTAGCAGTATTCTGAAGGAGCAGCAGAAGCTCCAAAATAAACTAAGTGACATGAATTTAGAGAAGAAGAAGATGGAAAATGAGGTGCTCTTTTGGTTTGTTTAAGTTTTCAATCTTTTCATCAGCTTATCAATAAGATTGAAAAACATCACTATAACATGTGAAATACAATATGTCAAACGTGATAAATTTCTTAGCCTAGTGGTAGTAGCTCATTTGAGCATTTGTGAGAGCTTAGGCCAAGATCTGTTTGTGGTGCCAACACAACTAATGCAACCACTGACTTGGCTAAATTGAGTTGAATGGAAAAAGTGGATTCATATAAATGACCCAACTAATTTAAAATGAAGGGATAAACTTATTTGAGTTGAGTTGTATATAATTTACCACTATCTAATGCTTTAGGTCAAGCGGATGGAATTAGAACAGAGAGATTGTCTGACAATGGTAGAAAAGTTAATTGAGAAGCATGCCTGGATTGCGTCCGAGAAGCAACTTTTTGGTAGAAGTGGGACTGATTATGATTTCTCATCCCGTGATCCTAGCAAAGCAAGGGAAGAACTAGAGAAGCTGCAAGCTGAGCAATCAAGGTGTGTTTAAGAAATTTGCTCTTTTTGATGTTCATATTTACATAACATGTGTTATTGCTTCTGTGCTTATGTCAACACTTATGAAGGAATGATAAGCCTTTTTTCCCATGCCTCTCTTGCGTAGCCTTGAGAAACGAGTGAACAAGAAGGTTATGGCAATGTTTGAGGGAGCAGAAGCCGAGTATAATGCATTGATATCAAAGAAAAACATTATTGAGGTTAGTTGCCGTCTCATGATATTTTTTGACCACTCAACAGCCTTACCACCCAAACTATCTGATGGTGGAAATATATATATATTAAGATGCTACATTAGATTACTGATTGAAAGAATCGGGGTTTCTTGCTGTTCATTTGTTTTTATGTCATGTTATCAAACTTTCTTTGCTTACCAAATGCCATATTTTGACTAGAATGACAAGTCGAAAATCAAGAAAGTGATTGAAGAACTGGATGAAAAGAAGAAGGAGACATTGAAGGTTACATGGGTTAAAGTTAACAAGTAAGTTTATACCGCTCACTTTGTCCATTGGTCTGCCAGGTCATCATATTACTCTTTAATGCTCTGAACATGCTTGTCATACTTGTTTTACTTTTTATATTTATATTTTGCTTGTAAATTCTGCAGGGACTTTGGGTCCATCTTTTCTACTCTTTTACCTGGCACATCAGCAAAGCTAGAGCCGCCAGAAGGGTGCAGCTTCCTTGATGGACTTGAGGTCCGTGTTGCATTTGGAAGTGTTTGGAAGCAATCTCTGTCTGAACTTAGTGGAGGACAAAGATCTTTGCTTGCACTATCTCTGATTTTGGCATTGCTTCTCTTTAAACCAGCTCCTCTTTATATACTGGATGAGGTGCGATTAGATTCCCAGCTAGTTTTCTCTGCAATTTGCAGCTCATTTATCTGTGCCAGAAATTTTGTAGTTGGCGCATGCCTTTATTTGCTTAATGAATTTGAACTGTCTTTGTATGACTACATTGTTGGCATGTTGTGCATGAAATGTTTAATGAGATTTTGCGGTGTCTGGCAAGACACTCATAATATTGCAGAACCTGTTCATGGTTAAATGAGATGCTTGAATAATGCATAGAATTTTTATTAAGTCCTATATTTTGAACTTTTTCTTCAGTTAGTCTCAAAATTATATTCATCTTGGAATTCTCCTCTTCCTCTGCTGGACATGTGCCATGTGTATTTCTTGTTTGGAGAACATGTGGTAAATCTCTATCAGGACAATCTAGAGTGACCTATTTCCTACTGGTGTTCACTAGGTTGATGCAGCTCTTGATTTAAGTCACACTCAAAATATTGGAAGAATGATCAAAACTCATTTTCCGCATTCTCAGGTTTGAATATCTATCCATCACCTTCTTTTACTTATATACTTCTTGGGAAGAATGAATTAACCTTTATGACTATCCAGTTTGAATGGTACTGCCGCAGAGTAGTGTTCCGCCAAAGCTTTGTACCTGTGACTGCAATATACTAGACTAATTGATTGTATATGTTGTCGCAAAAGTACATGCAGGAAATACTTCACTGGGAAGCCCATAAGGTGCTGTGTGCAGTGTGATACTAGTTCTTTATCTTTTTCACATCAACCTTGCTCTTAAGGCTTAAGGATTCAAGAATGATATGGTCAAAATTGCATTATATATATAGAGGCATAGAATTTGTTGTGATGGAGAATTAGAAACCACTGCTGGTTTAGAAGTACCAACCAGATTTGATAGAGGATGGAATGGATCATGTTCGATTTGAGGGATCATTTTGTGATATTATAGGGAAAATGCTGAGATATCGAGTGAACTGTGGATTAGTGTTACTTGAATTCATGAGGAAATATTGATGATTTTGTACCTCTCATAAGTTGCTGGGAATATGAGGTGCACTACTCCATTTTCAAGCCAGGGTTTAATGTTCAATGTAGTTAATCAAGACATGGTAATGGCTATAGTCTTATCTGTCAAAAACTTGAAAGGCTAGAGCCTTCTTGTGATGAATGTCTTGCTAGTTAACATGTTAATGCAATCTATTGAAACCTCTCTGTATCTCTTTCTTTTACTCCTTTGTGCTTACCCTTTGTTTTGCGTCTTGTGCTGCAGTTCATTGTGGTTTCACTCAAGGAAGGCATGTTCAACAACGCCAATGTTCTTTTCAGGACAAAATTTGTCGATGGTGTTTCCACTGTCCAGAGAACTGTTGCTTCCAAGCAGAAGTTCTGATATTTCCTCTTGTAGAAACCTTGCATCTACCATTGCCTCATCTAGATCAGGATATAGATCTAACACAAGTGCATTTGCATGCTTGGCATATATGCTGTTCCACAAAACTACAAAGAAATGTTACTGGAAACTTGGTGGATATATATATCGGGATATATGATTTGAATTAATAGCTTAAGGCAATGATGTTTGTAGCAGTAATCTTACATTAAAAATGGTCTTTTGATATCATTTTCTCAGTTTGGCACCTGCGATAAATAAGAGTAAGCTTTTCCTTTCCAAGGTTTTCCCTTATTTTTTCTTGTGCAAATTGCTACCTTGACCCAAAACAAAGTGTCTCCCTTCCAAAGAGGATCTTGTGTATTGTGATTTTTGTCCCTTTTCTTTTGGGCCATTAACTTAAATTTTATACCACAACACTGAAATCATTTTTCTTAAACACTTTAGCACTACTTCCAATGACAAGTGGATTTGTTGAGCATAACATTTTCCATTTTGAAAATCTCATCGTCGTTTCAACTGTCTTATTTGTTTGAAAGAATTGACTTCAAATTTGAAGCTTGAATGCCTCGTTCCAATGAGGAAAAAAACGGCAGCTTTGCACCCATATGCTTCTGTTATACGAGATACAAGCCTCTTTTTCGTCAACCAGAAATCACAAACTTTGCTCAACAAATGCCATTTTTGAAAAATGTTTTAATTCCTAGATTAGACCAAAACCTGGCCATATTTGGAAAAATAAAATATTTATTTTCATTTCTTGTTTACACTAATAAAGAAAGGGATATTTATATAAAAGAGAAGAGGGTTATAAAGTATTTTACGCTGTCCGACCCGACCTGCGTGGTCATATGATAGGCTACACTCCGACCAGCACCACTCCCGCAAGCTGCATACCATCTTCCTCATCATCAAGAAAACTTAACCCGACCCATTCTGAGAAAGCGGTTCATAACATATAGTTAACCTAGTAGAATGGGATGTTATATTTTGTTAATCAAAATTTTAATTCAAAACTTAAAAATGAAAAAAATTATATCGAAAGAGTTATTCTCTAAATAAAATTCTATTCAAATAGAATTAGTTGAAACGTAAATCCAAATATCTGTGATGAGAAAAAAAAAAAAAAAAAAAAAAACAGCAGCCCGTGAATCAACTTCTGTTTTTTTTGGGGGTGTTAAGTGCCCATGAATCATCTTACCCATTCCAATAGACAGCAGCCCATGGCCCATTCCCTATTGTATTGTTCTGTGTTCTTAGCACAATTACGCGTCCAGTCCCATATACTTTATGTTCATCCATTGTGAAGTGATTCGAGCTATTTTTTTTATTGTACAAAAATTTAAATTTATGTTCATTAGATTAGAGATGAGATTTATACTACTAAGCTGTCCCTTTGGAGACAAGTAATTCAAGCCTTGGCACCACATTTATTTATCCTTTTTTTTTCTCCCATTTTTTTAGACGACTTGATTTACAAAACAACTCTAGTAAAAATGGCTCTATTTATACTTGATTTATAAAAAGAATATTATAAAGCTACTTTATTTATTTATTTAAGTAAAAATCTAGGAAAAATAGGAAGCGTTGCACAAATAGACATAGCTCGGTGATTATTGTACCTTATAACTCTTTTCTATAAAGTAGATTCAATTTTATGAGTGATTTTAATTTATTCAATAATTAAATATGAACAGTCTATAGAATTTGATGAATAGGATGTGCCACTATTATTAATAATATATTATTTGTAAAATATTATGAGCTATAAATATATCTCCTTTTACTTTTTATTTACTCCCAGCGTGAAAATTTTTAAATTATTATTAATTTTCATATTATGATAATAAGAAAATATTCTTTTTTTTTTTAATTCTAATTTGTTCAATTAATATAACTTAAAAAGCAATTTTTATCAGATTAAAAATAAAATACCCTCGTTTTAGGATCTTTAATATATATATATTTTTTATCATAAGATTATATAATCATTCATAAAGTTTTGAGAGTTTGACATCAACTATATTAGTGCCGTATTAGTATAATATTATTTCTTATTTATTTTTTAATTTAACATTTTAAACTATCATCAAGATTGACTTAATTAGGTTAATAAATAGAAATAGTAAGAATACCGATCAAGTCGCCCTAGATTTCTGTATCAAAGTAGTGTTTTCCACGGACTCCAAAATTGCTCACAATTATTGGGTCAAATAATTTTTCTCTACTCACCTGTTACTACAAGTGATTTTCCTTTTTTTTTTTTTTTTCCTTCTCTCTGTTTTTGGGTTGAATGATACAGTGCTCGTCTTAATCAAATGCTAGTTTAGGGGTTCTTGATTGGTAAATCAACTGACCAAGAGCTAATTCTTGAGATTTGTTTAGGATTTTTAACAAATTAAGTTAAAAAGTTGTAATGTGTGGGAAGGAGTCATGGGGATTTTGACAAATAGAATATAGTGTTGTTACTGAGGAGGATCGAGAGTTGTATACAATAATCAGATTGATCATTAGATTCATAGGGCGAAGATCATCTTGGCATTTGGACTGCCCTGTCAAAGGCGATGCACAGATTATATTCCGCAATTTTCTCAAGATACCATTCATGATATTTAATATATTATAATGGCATAATATCTGTTTCCTGCATTAAGAAACCACCGGCTTTGCTTGAAATGGAGAGACAGGCAATTGGATACTGAGATGGACGTTCCTGGGAAGCATCACAAAAAAATGATACCAAAAAATATTTGATTTCACATGTCATGTCTTTTGATATCCCAACATATGTTATGGCATATGTCCCTTCAAAATCCAATTTTTATTGCACAACAGAACCCCAGACAGAAGAGCTTTCCCTTACCACCGTCCTATATTGTTTGGTCCCAACCCCCGGGTTGAATGTGTTTTTTTTTTTTTTTTTTTTTTTTTGTTATATAAGAATTTTGAATCTATGATTATTAGATTAGAGGAGAAGATTTATACCATTAGACTATCATTTGGAGACGTGTGTTGAGTATTGCTTCCATGTCCTACACACTTTGGATTTGACCCCCAAAATAATAATAATAATAACAATAATATTTAAAAAAAAAAAAAGTCAACTTGCAAATGGAGGCAATTGAGGAAACATTTGAGATTGAGGCCACCCTATAGAAGCAAGAGAAGATTCTGCACGCAAATTCCAAGAAATGGAAGCCCAAGTTAAACGATGAGTGTAGGCTATTGAAGAATACAATCAATTAAGAAAAGAGTGATGACATGACCCTATTTTCTGTGCCCAAATCTAATCTTAATAACGAGGGAAATTGTAGTAATAAATTGTTAGGAAACATCAAGTGAAATGTGAATGACTGCCATCCTCTTTTTGATGCAAGAGGTTGCTTATCTCACGACAATTTTTTAGACATAATTATTCAATCCTTTAGAAAAATTGATTAGAGTATAGAGCTTTTTGCTAAGTAAGAAGAAAAAGATAAGAGTCGAATGATGATTGATGGGCAGAATTATGATTTTCGAAAAATAGATAAAGGTAAATATGTAATTGCTAGGACCCCTTTGTAAAAAAAGGAGTTGTGCTCATTCTATAAACTATAAAAACTAATTCCTTTTGTACTGATAAGCTGAAATTGAATTGAGTTGCACACAATATCAATTATCTGATTTTATTTGAAATTACAAGTCATTAAGATACATAGTTTGATTTATGATTTTGAAGTAATTAATGGGTTGTTGGGTAAGATGTGCACTGGTCTTTTCTTTCCCTTATTAGAATGGGTAAACAGATATCATAATAGAAATAAAAGTAATTAATTCTAATATTTGATTGTTTTAATGAATTATTATAATTAATTGAATTTATATGGAAAATTTATTATTGTAAATATGAAAATATAAAAATCAAATGAAAAAAATCAAATTTATATATAATATATTTTAATATCCAATCTCAAATTCAAAATGATATAATGAAAGTTATTTAATTTTGAAAAATAATTTTAACAATGAATCTAAAATTTTAGGGTGTTTTTTCAATCATATCTCTGACTCTGCTTTTGACTTGGCTCTCTAGGCTTGGTTTTAGCTCTGGTTCATATCTGGCTCTAGCTTTGGCTCTGGCTTTGGCTCTGGCTTTGGTTTTGATTTTGACTCTGACTCTGATTCTAGTTCTGGCTTTAGCTCTGGTACTAACTCTGACTCCAGATCTAGCACCAGCTCTAGCTCTAGTTTTGGCGTGAGTTAGGGGACTATTATAATACCATATTATAATAGGTAAATATAGCTCTGATAGCAAAACAGAGATGAAAATAATATAATAATATGAATCTTAATATTCAATTATTTTGATAAATTATTATAGATTTATATAGAAAATTAATTATCATAAATATGAAAATATTATATTATAAATATAAAAATATATAAAAAAAGAAAATTAAATATTTTAAAATTAAATTAATAATTAATTTAATTTTAATATATAATATATTATGCGGGTAACATGCACTCCAATCGTGCTCCCACCATGGCCCGTCTGGATGTCCTTGCAAGGACAGCCTAATAATTAATGTTGGGAGATAAACAAAAAAAAAAAGAAAAAAAAATTGTACGTGATAAGATTGATCATGCAGCAAGTTCGAACACAAATTAACGAGTCCCGGGGCACACAAATAACATATGTAGGAATTTTTTTTTAAGAAACAAATTATATATTTTGACATATTTTTTATCGAAGAAAATCAGATATCACTAAAATAAAAGAGTATATATATTATTTTTTCCTTTTTTTTTTAGTTGACTATGAAAACAAATAATTTTAAGATACAGATCATTATGGTTATGTTTATATAATATTCTAAAATGGCGGTGTCTTCCTACAAAAACCTCCCTCTTTTAAGAGAGTGATAAAATCCCAGGAGACATGGAAGATCAGAGTTCATCGATGCCTGCTCAAATCCCATCTCATATCTTTCATTAACTTTCCATGTTGACATTATTCTAATCAACTGTTGTCATACATTACCTCATTTGCCTAACAGAACAGTTTATTTGTTGACTTTTCTGCCAATATATACGCATTACTTCGTCGAGAGAGAGATAGAGAGAGAGAGAGAGAGAGAGAGAGAGAGAGATGAAGAGCAACGAGTTCAGATTGAACTGTGGTGTAACAATTCCCAGCATCGGACTGGGCACTTTCTCTCTCCCATATGATAGCAAAAGAACTGAAGAAGCAGTGCAATTGGCACTTGAGGTAATGCGCTCTCTTACTCTTTTCTTGAGTTATTTCTCTCTCCCATGTAAGAAATATTGTTCTTAGCAAAGAAAAATGTGCAATAACAAACCATCTACTACGTGCAAATTTTGGGAAAAGATTAGAACCAACGGGCTTCATTCAAATTTCAGATGGGATACAGACACTTTGACACAGCAAAGCTTTATGGGTCGGAGCCTGCTGTTGGAAAAGTGATAAAAAGAGCAATACTTGATGGGAAAGTGAAGAGAGAAGATGTTTTCATCACTTCAAAATTGTGGGGTTGTGATCATCATGATCCTGTTTCTGCCCTCAGGACTACTCTCGAGTAATGTGGAAGCGACAAAATCTTCTCATTTTTGCTGCCCCTTCTTATCCTTTTTGTCATTCTCTATTCAAAAACCAAAACACATTTGAATTGGTTCAGGTTTTTGATCACCCAAATTCAAAATTTGTATTTTCCCACTCTTTTGTCAATCAAGGTACAGTTTAAGCCACAAAGCCAACATTTACCATAGGGAGCAAAATATAATATGTAAGAACAGAAGGTAGAGTAGGGAAGTGATTTTTATGAAATATATAGCAAACGTCGAAAAAATATTATTGCCTATTCGCTAATTATTTGGAATCTCAACCATGAAAAAAAAAATAGCAATGATTAACTAAAGATTCACACGAAATGGTGTGTGTGTGTGTGTGTGTAGGAACTTGGGTTTGGAGTACTTGGATTTGTACTTGATACACTGGCCGCTCAAGTTAAAGCCCTGGGCTACGTATCCACTACCAAATGAAGAAGACTATGAGCCACTAGACATGGAGACTACATGGGCTGGTATGGAGAAATGCCTTGACTTGGGACTCTGTAGATGCATTGGTCTCAGCAACTTCTCTACTACCAAAATCCAACGGCTACTAGATTTCGCCACCGTACCTCCAGCCGTTAATCAGGTACGCCACCACTTCTCTATACATGCACATTCACACAAGTGGTGCGGCCCAATGGGATCACATAAACCTAATTTTTAAAGAATTCATCAGGTAATGTCTTTTTAAAGCATAAGTCATTGCCATGGAAGAATTAATAACGAAAGAAATAAGACCCTTTTATGGGTCTATAATAAAAAAATATTTCGTACGAAATGGAGAAAGGCTTCTAAGAAGCATCAAAATGGACCTGGGAAGTACCTTTTGAGTTTGGGATTCTAGGCAGTAGAAGGACAAAGCGCAAGGTGCTTCTGTCTTTAACTTGCGCATCAGATGCGAGTGTATTGAAATGATAAAGTTTGTGGCTCTCAGGGTTGGTTACTTCTCCCTCCAAACCTGGTTAAGGGAATACCGAATTTCCCACAGATAACTTCATCGTTGGGGTTTAAAGAAGCAAGGAGCTTTCCTTTTGACTCTCGTCTATTGCAACCACAAAATTCTCATGGATTATTTTATCTAGCCATAAGAGGTTGCCTAGTAATTGCAGTTAGGCCATCTGATATTTGGTGGTTTTTTTTGGGGGGGGGGGGGGGGTTAGTACAATCCTCATCCTTACCTGTACCGTAGAAGCAGCATTGGAAGGTTAAATTGTTGGTTGGTGCATAGAGGGGCCAAATGCACCCACCCTTCTGCACGGCGACAGGCAATAGACAGACGAATTTTCAAGATTTTGTGTGGGCTCTCTCTAATGATATATAGATTGGGCAAATGTCATATTTGAGCTCGACAAACGTACACTGCATTAAACACTCTACTGTATCAATACTATACAGACATGCATTTATATATATATATATATATATATATATATATATATATATTCTAGTGGTGGCTGTGTTAAGCAGACTTATTTTATAACCAACACAATCCGAAACCGAGGCAAAATTTGAGGTTTGCCTAAGGACACCTTAGAAATCCACACCCCCTTTTGAAGTGTGGTTAGTCTTTTGATTAGAGAACGTGCATCATTTGATTATGCATTTCATCATATGGTTCAGGTAGAAATGCATCCAGCGTGGAGGCAAGCAAAGCTAAGAGGGTTCTGCGCAGAGCACAAAATCCATGTCAGCGCTTACTCACCACTTGGTGGGCCAGGAAATGTTTGGGGATCGACAACTGTCATCGAACATCCAATCATTAAATCCATAGCTCTCAAACACAAGACAACACCTGGTCAGGTCAGTCAAAAATTCTTCCTGTTATGGAATTATAAGCTTCTCTCAGTCTCTGCTGGCTTAGACTTCATGTTTCTTGAATATGTTAAGGTTGCTCTGAAGTGGGGACTGTCAAAGGGATCTGCTGTCATTGTCAAAAGTTTTAATTCTGACAGAATGAGGGAAAACTTGGGAGCCCGAAATCTGAATTTGGACGATCAAGATTTGCTAGAAATAGAGAAGATGGAGGAGAGGAAGATCCTGAGAGGAGATGTTTACTGCAATGATACAACAAGTCCATACAGAAGAATTGATGATATATGGGACGGCGAGATTTGATCATCCCTGTTGTTCCAGGAAAGACCCATTGGATATATGCATACCCATTATGTTTGGTTTGGTCTTGTATCTTCCATCACATCACTTCTTTGCATGATTATAGTTCTCACACCCAACTGAACTCTAAATTGGTGGTCAGTATACTGGGGCTTAATAATAAACATTACATTCATTGTTTATGTCCTCTCTCTCTCTCTCTCTCTCTCTCTCTCTCTCTCTCTCTCTCTCTCTCTCTCTCTCTCCCCCTCCCCCTTATAAAGAGATACAGCATTTAGGAGGAGAGAGAACCAAAAAATAATATAGATGTTTTCATCTTACAAGTAGCATCGACACAAGCTTCCACTGTTTACTCCGAGCTACCCAACCTCACAAGATACAGCAGCGCCCTCGACTCCCACCAACGTACTTCATCTTCAATACCTCTGGCTTCTTTCATCATACAGTCCTGGATAAATATTTAAATTGAACCTATTTGCAGAAAAACAAAGTTACAAAATAAAAGCATAATATAAGAAAGTTACAAAATAAAAGCATAATATAAGATACAGAAACCAACACAAAGTGAAATCCTTTCGCATGATTAATGTTGAACGATCGAGGTCTGATTGGATCTCAATTCCGTCTGAAAGTTGAGGCTGATATCTGTGCATACGGAAATTATTATTATTATTTTGCTTATATTTTTCGTATTTCAAGGATCAGCTTTGCACCCTGAGACCTAACAAAATTCAGTTTTGCACAAGCAAAATAACTTTACTGAAGCATTATAAAGCATGGGACTACGATTTATCCTATAAGACACCTGCACTGCTAATCATCAATTTGTGACAAATGCAAATGATAAACCTCAACTGGCATGGTTTCTCATGAAAATTCAGTTGTATCTGAAGGAATTGTTGCAGATGTTACAACAAAGCTGAGAGAGGATTTAGGGCAGGGAGAAAATGATTCAAAGCCCACTTGCATTTAAAGGAAGCAGGACAAGAACACAGGGTACCTGGTCATTGTTGCTGTGGCAGTGCTTTCTCTAGCTAAGCCAGGGTAGTTGTTATTCCAATCGACTTCAAGACCTAACGTAGTTTTGTGAGGTTTTAGACTCATAACCTATGAGTCCTCTGTAACAGCTAGAGTGCAGTTGCACAAGGCAACAGCTAACCACATTATTGAAGTTCAGCAGAAATATTGTCATGCAGAATTATTGCTCCATAGACCATCCATGGTAAATGGATCAGCTGTCTGGCGTAGACCTCATATATATGTCATTCTTTTTCAGGTCTCAACTTTCAATGTTGATCAAGTAATATTATATTTTCATCTAAACCTTGCGATTAACAAAATTCAGAAACACCCCCACCATTTCATCCATTATTCCTACATACCATGTGGTGTGTTTTGACACCTGTATGACCCCTGTTTGACATTTGTACACATTGTATTTTTTGAGTGCCTGCTATCTGCATTTCACAGCCAACAAGCAATCTAATAGATCTTTAAGGTAAATATATGAGATTTTCCCAGACCTCTTTCAACAATTAATAGATAGATCTCATGCATAGCTTTAAAAATCCAACAAGACATCTCAAGGGCCTGCTGGAACCAAGAGCCAGTGTTGATGCATGAGAAAACAAAAGTTGAATATCAGAGGCCCAGCTTATACCTGGCAATGCTCAATCTAACAGCTGTACTTCATCTAGTTTTTAGCAGGCTGGTTACCACCTTCACTGGGCACAGAAGAAATACCTTGCTCGATGCATTTAGTTATTGACAAACAGAAAGAATAATCAGCAAACTGGCTGTAGAAAAAGTGAACATTGAAAAAGAACTAGAGCATTTAACTACATAAAGAAGAAAATCAAAGGACCAGAAGCATGAGAATGTTATCGATCTAGCTATGGAGATATTAAGACCTGGAACCTTTGGAAGATACTACCTATTGCAAAAATTCAGATAGTAGAGTAGACAATGTAGGAAGTTTATAATTACAATGGTCTCCTGTTGTTCCAAAAAAGAATGTTAATACATAGAATAAGATTTTATTTGGCAAATATAGGATGCAAATCAGCAGCCATTGTTTTTTCAGTTAATCAACACTGCTGGAAATTGCCTATTCAAAATAAGGCTATCTTATGCATGCACCAGTACAAATCATATTAACATGAAGATGAAAATGTTGAAAAGAAAATAAATGCAAATTTACTCTTACCAAGGAAATTGATAGAAAGAAGGGGGGAAAAGGCAGTACTAATCTGTTGTTGCCTTTAGAATTAAGAGTGGACAAATTATAAGTTATAAACAGTACATCAGCATAGACTTATACATGAAGAAGATAACTAAGAAGACAATCCAGTGTTTGGGGAAATGTTGTTGCTGTTATATTGGCCACTGTCAGACCCTGTTTTTAGAACAAATAATCAGGATTAAGGAAACCAACAACCCATCCATCAATTATCAATCAGCTGCAAGGATGCTCCTATAAATCAAGGCGAAAAAATTTCAATTCTAGTGTCCATGCAAAAGAGGTCTAAAAGGAGTACCTGCCCCTTGAATGAACAAAAAGATAATTCTGAATTGTTTTCAAGTTGTTTATCCACTTATCTTTCTCCTGTTTAATAAAGAGAGGCGTGTTAGAAAGGCATTTTCACAAATGCATACAATAATGGAGGTGCCAGTGTAAAACTTAACCCAGTCTATGCACCTCAATTAAACGTTTCCCACTGAATTTACAAGCTGCCATCCACTCCTCCAGCAATGCCTATGTTTGAAAGCAATCAACGCCATCGTTAATCATGAATATTCTAAACCAAACATCTGCTTGTAACAATGATTAAAATTGATTCAGTTGCGTCAGATCAAGAAGTCAACCATGCATTTTACTAAGGTTATTCAATGCATTTACCCTGACATCTACCATTATTCCCAATTTATAAAAATTAAAAAAGCTGTGCTTATCCACCTTGCGATCAAATTCAGCCATCTTTAGGACTATAGGCACAATTATTGGTTCTGGACCAGACTTCTGTTTCCTAGCAGAAGGATTAACCTCTGCATCGGGATCTTTAGGAGTTTCACCTGTAAAACAATGACAAACAGCCAATAAGATTACCACTGGAAGAGTGAATCATTCTTTTCTTTTTCCTAACAAAGAACCGAAATGAATAACAAAATCAAAGTGTGCTGAATATTAATATTACATGTTGGGAATCTGAAGTAACCTATCATTTCAGAGCACTTCTTTCTAGGTCAACAGATTCCAAACACAGAAGCAGAGGACCTTTTTTCAAGGCAGACACTGCTATTTTCACTATGCCATCCAGCAATGCTTGTAGAGTCATCTTCATGTTTTACTGCAGATTTATATTCTGATGCTGCAACTTCAGAGGCCTCTTCGACTTCTGTTGGGACATTTTTAGGTGACTTGTTCTCATCATCCATTAAATAATTACTTGGATCCAAATGTACTCCCTGCCATAATAAAATCAATGATTAGACAACCACATACTGAGGCTATGACGTTCTCCTGAACAATATTTTCATTGAAACAAAAACACATAATGACAAGACTACAACCAAATACTCTGGTTTGCTTAGGGAATTAGAATAACAGGGCAATTTGGGTATTAACCATGAGGGCTTTATTTAGTAGTGGTCAAAAAGGGGTGAGGCAGACTATTGAGGCAGACAATGTATTGGATCACTTAAGGGCAGGCATTGTAGTCCTTGACAAGATTGTCAGTTTAGATATCAAAATAAAAAAAGACATGTCATTATTTTCTTTAGTAATATACAAGGCCTTCTTTGGCAGATGATTGTACAGGAATGTATGCAGAGAAAGGTGATATTAGCAATGCTTAGATAGGAACTTAATGGTTGGGCAACCAAGGCTGTCATAGGGTTTTTTGGCACAAGAATATGGACAATAATTACCAGGCTAATGTATGGTTTGATGTGGGCAATGGCTCTTCAATCTATTGGTGACATGATATGGTGCTATTTTATTCCCCTGAAAGATTGCTTCTGTAACTTATTTTCTCTTGCTTTACAAGCGGATAAGCAAGAATACTAGTAAAGCATACCCTTCCGGATCAAATTAGCATACATAAGACACAAGATAAAATATACAGGTTGTTAACATTGAAAATCTTCTTAAGCAATAGCTCAATTGCTCTAACTTCAAGGAGCTTATATGCTAACTCCAGTCAATATTACAAAGTATAAATACCTTCAGAGCACCAAGCGGAAGAAGTGAGCACAGCAGGACATATACCATGAGCTATTCATAATATTAACATTTTATTGGCTCCAAAAAAAGCAAACCACAAAAAAGCACATAAAGGACAATTACTCTAGTAATTAACTTAAAAGGCACAAGTTATGGTACTTTCTTGGCTAATCATACCTCAATTATGATGGGTTTTCCGTCTTTCATTGCTTTCTTCAAATCACCGGCCAGGCCCAGGGGAAAGCAAACATGTCATGACAGATACTGATTCACATAAGCATGTAATGAAAGAATAAATGAACAAATCATGCAACCGGAATGAATGAAAGAGGTGATAACGAACCGACCTTTACGAACAATCCTACATTCTCGACAGAATTCTGCGACTAATTCCTCAGAGGAGCTAAAGGTGCATTGCACAATATATTTACCCATTTTCGAATTATTGTGCTAAAATGAAAAGAGTACAAAGATAAGCCATTCTATATTGCCGAAATTGTTATAATTCTTAGCAGTTAGTAGACAGACATTTCCCAGGTGTTGATAGAGGAATTCAATCTCTTTCAAAATGTATAAAAATTATGGGTACGGAAATTGTCAAAATTAACGGGAAATTGAGAATCACGCGCGGAAAGTCGAGTTACTCACAAAATTAATTTTTTTTCAAAATTACCCACAATTAAAAAAAAAAAAAAAAACTCACAACCTTCTCTCTCCTCCTCTCTCCTCTCCCCTCCTCTGCACACTCCGGCGGCCGTGGAGAACTCTGTTCCTCTCTCTCTCTCTCTCTCTCTCTCTCTCTCTCTCTCTCGGCCCCGAGCCCTCGTGAGGTCGGCCACGATCACTCGAACGAGTTCAGATCTATAGATCCACCCGGTTCAGATCTCGAAGATATAGATCAGACGAGTTCAGATCGGTAGATCCACCCATTTTAGATCTTGAAGTGTAGATCGGACGAGTTCTTGAAGATGTAGATCGACCCAGTTCAGAACCATCGCCGCCGTCAAAGTCGACTCATAGTTCTCTTCCAGATCTCTCTCTCTCTTCCAGATCACAGCCGGCGATTCCGAGAATCGGGTTTTCTGGGGGTTGAATTTTAGGGGTTTTGTTTGCATGATTATTGTGTGTTTTGGAGGGGGGGTTTGCCGGAAGTTCTCTTCCAGGTCGATCTCTCTCTCTCTCTTCTCTTCCATTCCATTCCAGGTGAATGAGGGGTATAATGGACATTTAACATCATTCTTTTTAGAATCACAGGTTACAAGTGGATATTTTTTCAAGGCACGGCACGTGGATTTTGGTCAAACCACAGGTAATTTACCCCAAAATTATAATTCAAATAAGCTTGGCGTATGACTTGTGAGGAAAGTTCAAAAATCATATTTCTGACATACATCAAGAGGAAACATATACTGTTGAAAAGCAAAACATCCCATCCTGCAACCCCACAACTACAACCACATGCAACATGCACACGGTTTAAGTCTTTAACATGGCTACTGAATATATATTTTTTTGCAGAATTTATGGAATTTCAGATGATGATAGATTATATCCTCCATAAACTTATCATACCACAAGTATCCTGCCAGGAAGATTCAGTAGTTGGCAAAGACACAGAAGCTTGGTTTCTAACTCTGTTGAAGTGCCTAGCAGTTCATACACCATTTCTGTCTGTAACAATAAGAAACAGAAAAGGATGCAACCAGCATATTACTTGAACAGTGAGAAAATAATGCCCAAGTAGCTCTTTAAACCTTTTTGCGACATATATGTATTAAAATGTACTACAATACTAGGATAATAAATTATGCCAACCTTGTAACAACTAAATTACGAAAGATGAAATAACAATTTAAAAATATGGCATATTACAGGTACACATCAATGATATAAATAACACACCTTGAACAAACTTGCTTCCAAATCCAACTGCAAACTGCAGAATAGGCAGACTAGGAACTAATTAAAAAAACAAACAACGAAATATTATTCTAACATGAGGGTAAACCTTATAAAGAAGGAGGAGTTAACCATACACATCCAAAAGGGTGTTGTCTATGAGCAGCCTTTTGAGCTCAAGAGCAATCTTGATGGCAACATGATTTGGGATCTGAAATCAAAAACTCTTCGATAAACAAATGAAATTCCACTTTCACAAAATGAGAAAGAAAATAGTAACAATAACACCACCATCCCATTTGTAGCTGCATGCAGCTTCTGAAGCTTGACACTTAGAATAAAAAAGAACAAAACATCCATGCAAATGGTCAAGAACTCACACAACACAAAGATGAAATGCATAAATGCATAACCTGGCCTATTATACAGATTATGAAAATTTACAACTCACTCATCCATATAACTGGGGGTGCCCATTACACATCTCTCCACAGGATTTCAACCTACACTTGTTGGATCATAGACAAGTGCCATGGGGGAATAACATACGGGATCAGGAGCATTAATCCTTCTAAGATGGTGGTGTAAATATGACATTAGACATAAAAAAAAAAAAATGTTGTAGCAATTCCTTACCCCACACAAGGGGTTTTCCTGGTATGCTTGTGCAGGGGTCAATGGGGTTTCATTTGTACATGCCCAAAAGATAGTGGCCGTGGTTTGCATCGTCTTACTTGAAGAAAAGCATAAAAGAAAAAAAAAATTGTTCGTCGTAAACAATCTACTGGGGCAGAAGTAGGAACAGCAGAATCATATACTGGGGGTCTGAACACTAATGTAGCATTATAGTTTCTAGGATCATAGAAATCAGAAATGAAGAAGCATATGTAAGAAAAGGAAGACCTTAGTGACAGTCAACATTCGGCTAAGAAGAAATCTGGAGAGAACGTAATAGTGATTCACATCATCACCCAGCCACCCCTTGACCTAAAACAAACAAGAAGTGAGTGCATGAAAAAGAAGAAAGAGAAAGCAGAGGAGAGAGAGAGTGTGTGGAATTAGGGGAAGGGGCGATTGGAACCTTGATGAAATCGTATTTGGAAGAAGCATTGCGAAAAGAGAAGGTCCTCCAAGGAATTGCTGCTACATCTCCATCTCCACCAGTAGCGTCGTAGAACAATGTTCTTCTTTTTCACCACGGTTAATCTTAGGGTTTTCGATTGCTACTTCCTTTCTCTTCATGATCATGAGAGGGAGAAAGAGAGATACGTCGGTGGAATTTGATCTTTACTGGTTAGAATAGGCAACGATTCCTGGGTGTGTGGGAGGTTTGTGATTTGCGTTTTTTTTCCCAACCCAGAAATGCAATTCTTCTCCTTCTTCAATCTGACTCTCCCACTGAATAATTATTAAAAGTAAGGGACAGATTTCTGAATATTTCAAAAAGATTGATTACAGGCAATTAGAATAGTATTTCGAAATTCTCTCTTCCTCTTCCTCTTCCTCTTCCCCTCATGAAAACGAAAAAGAGAAAGAAAAAAAAGAAGAAAATATTACAATTTTCAGCTTCCTTCTTTCCAAATGATATATGTATACGCTGTTGTTGTAATACGTTATAATTTCCAAAAAAATAAGTTACTATTTTCCTCTGTCATGAACGAGACTTGGAGCCCAAGGACCAAAAAGCGAGAAAGGACAAAAGGCCGAAGAACATAAAAAAGGAAAAGAAAGAAAGCAAGCAGAGAAAAGGCCCTGGAGGACTTGGCCATTCAAGCTCAGGAAACAGAGCTAATAAAAACCCAACACAGCAGACTAACCAAAACAAAACAAAACAAACAAACCGAAAAGCTACATTCCTCTAAGAGTAGGCAAATTTAGCCAGCACGTTCAAAAGACCTGGAAGTGGGTCTCCATAAGAAACCAAGCCAATAGCACGACCAAGAGCAAGGACACGTGAAACCTTCCAACAGGATAGAATCAATCACTATGGTCGAGTCCATCTCCACCCAGACGAGAGATTCACAATCCTTAAGTTTTCAAAAAGGGTTTTTGTGTCACTATTGTTTTAACCGTGAGTTGTGAATGCGAGGTCCTAATGTTGGGAATACAAAAGAAAATAATTACCAGAAGGTGATTATTTTTTAATGCATGTGGACCAATAACACCGAGCAGTGGACATCAATTGAAGACTGAACTTGGGCAGGGCGGTACCTTTTGAAGGCTCAGATCAACTTATCCTGCCACCATCTCCTCAAAATGAAATGAAAATAATATGAAAAATTGGGGACTTCACCCTAATTTATTAACCCTCCCCAAGATCTAATCCTATGTTTTAAAGACCGACTTAAAAAAGTCCCAGTTTATGGGCACTTTCATATAAGTAGTCATCCAATAAAACATAAGCACTTTAAAGACACCTTTACCATAATGGAAACATTATAATAACAACAATTATACATCATTGATGTTAGATAAGCTTTGCAGTTCAACTTCTAGAACAGAAGACAGAGACAGCTTCCTCGCAGCTGTTTCCTTCTACACAGGAGATAACCTTCTGTCAACTTCCATGTTGAACATCTCTTAACAGACAGACCAACAGTGTACAAAAATGGGTATATTAACGAGAAAATGCCTGCACTTAGTAAAATAAAGAGCACATCTGCAGCTGCTCTGTGAACCTTTCATGTGCATCTGCACAGCATGAAAGGAGCTTGAATGCCAAACCTCAGGCAGTAGCAAAGTGCTCAAGACTTCTTGAAGAATTTGCTCCCCCTCTTCCCAATGCCAGTATTTTGAAGATCTGACATAGATTTGGTACCTGGTCTCCATTTTAACTGTTTAAGGGCAGAAAACAAGGTTGATAGTGCAGGACTAACTTCACTGACTTTCATATATTTACATGAAACCACTCTAAGACTTTCAAGTTCCTTCCAGAAAAGAATAACGGACTCCAGTCCTTCTGTTGTTAGCAAGGAGCAACCTTCCAAGGATAGGTACTTCACTCTCCTGCAATAGAAATAGATTACAATAACACATTAGACAACAAAATTTAATTCTAGAGCTCTGGAAACCAAGGATTATTATCACAGGCATCATCCTTTTTGAAACTTTGCATTTGCACCTGAGTGCCAATGAGCTTGGAGAAAATGCCAGCTTATGACTAATTTTTTCTAGCATGGATGAAAAAATATTTCATCACAGATAAGACTAGCAACACTCCGGCTGAGAACCAATATGGGCATCATAAAGCGGACCCCCCCCCCCAAAGGGGGTTAAAGAGATGAAACGGGGAATTGAAAATATGATATGTATCAGCAACTTTTCCTTGTCCAAATAGTGTCTAACCACCTCATATCATGAAAGATGGCATAGAATTTAAATAAAGAAATAGAATATACCTGAAAACACTAGCAATGCCAAATATAGCATTGTCCAAGCCCCAGCAGTCCTGAATAACAATTTCCTTAACAAATGCACAGATTGCAAACAAGGTTCTCACACTTATTTTCTCCCGCAACTGGCACTTCACCAAATGTAAGCGCTCAAGAGCTCGGCAACTTTCCAAGTAATCATTGATCCCTGGACTCCTATCAAAACTTCTACATGACTGAAACCTCAAAGTCTTCAAATTCTCACAATAAGAAAGCGCAGCCAACCACCCACCATCCATCCTATGATCAAAAAAGGCGAGTTCCTCCAACATTTGACAACACTGTCCAAGAGCTTTTATCCCATCATAACTCCCCTCACATCCACACAGCTCAAGCTTGACCAACCTCGGACACCCGTTTGCCAAAATTGTCAAACCAATATCAGAAACTATGGAACTATAAAACCCGTCAACATTTCCAATCAATTTCAATACCTGCAAATTTCGGCATGCCGATATCCCACGCAGTGTCTGATCACTGCAACGATGCAATACTAATTCCTGCAATGCATTACACTCCTCAGCTACACTAAGCAACCCTAACTCACTTGCTGCAACAACCTCTAGTTTCCTCAAATTAGGGCAACCACTAGCCAAAACTTTCAGGCCATAATCGATTTTCTCATTAGACAACAACATATTATTATCCTCAACAAAAACCCCACATCCAATAGTTGCAGATACCAACTTATGAGTCATCAAAACAACAGAACCATCCAAATCCAAACTCAAATTCAAATTTAAACAACCTTGGACTAAATCAACATGGGTTAAATTAGGGAAACGTGAAGTCAACCGACCTGATTGAAGGAAATCCCAATCAAGAACCTTCAAAGACCTAACGAGACGACCTTGAAAAACCAGCCAACGTTTGCAGACAAGATAGTTGTGGTTATGCTGCGATTTGGGTACTTTTGAGAGGATCTTGAGCATGATTTGGTCTGGTAAGAGAAGTGTTAGGTCTGAAATTAGGGTTTTAGTTTTGTGGTTCCGGTCAAGTTTGGAGCTGGGGTGTCCAGGGCTTAGAGATTGGAGGTGCATAGCAAACATTACCTTCTGGAGAGTTTTGTTGTCCCCGTTGTTGCTGTTTCTGCGCGAGAATACGAAGTCTGATGGGCCCTTTGGCTTCTTCTTCGGTGAACTAAGGTTTGATGCAGGCTCTGTTTTGTATGACATTCTTCAATCATTCAAAACGAACCTTAAAATCTCTCTCTCTCTCTAAACCCAAATGTGGTGTTTTGATTTCTCTCTTTGTATCTTTCTCTCTCTACAAATGCCGTTGGGTTGCCTTTTTGTTTTTATCTACGTGAGTCCACGATGGTCAGAAAATTTGAATCGGCGATGAGATCAGCATAAGATAGTGTTCGTTATGCAGTGCAATGACGATAATGCCCTTTGACATTTCCGGACTTCGAATTTGTGTTGGGTTCCGTGTGGTGTGTTCCAAAGAAGGGCGACGTTCCCTTTATTATTATATTATTATTTTTTTTTTTTGAGAGAGAAAATGCTTTTCTTCGGACAAAATGCATTAACCCATCCTGAAGTTTCTTCAATTAAGCACAAAAATAATATATATTTTTTTTTTTATTTTTTGATTTCAACAAAGAAGGGGCTTGGACATTGAAAAAAGTAGTCTATTAATAATTAAATTAGGGAAAAGAAAAGAATAAGGAAGACAAAATTCAAGTGTTGGAAGTATAAAATACAAGAATCAAAAGATGTCATGTCAGTGTTTGTGGTTTTCGAATGGAAAAGTCTGATTTGGTTGAATGCAATTGAAAATGTTGTCCAAAAATGATACAATTTCCTGAAAATAAAATTTGTATTAAGGAAACAAATTTCCACCCGAAATTATAAAGTTGCATATATCATGGCAGCTTTCACCCCTCTAAAAGAGAAGACGTCTTGCTTGTCTTTATTAATAAGGTTTACATGGGAATATGCCGTTTTGGGATGCTCACCGCACAAATTCAACAAGCGTAGGAAATCGATATTTTCAAAAGAGGTAAAATATGTGTCCCAAGCGAGCAGGTTTGGATCAATTAAAATACCTTCTTTTTTTCAAATTATATAAAAAATAAAAAACACAATGAAACAAAGCTTCAAACATGAGAATTCGTCCATTTGATTTTGGACTGATTTCGCGTTTTTGAAATTATTCAATTTTTTAGGAACAAGAATGGCAATTTGGTCACGAAGTACTTTGTGACAGCCAATGGAGGTAACTCTATGGCACATGCATGCAGGTAACTCCATAGCACATGCATGGGGTTAAAGTCTCAAAACAAGCGCCTCATCTAAGCATTAAAGGTGGGCAACGTGACAATCCCATGAAATTGTAGTGAATGGTAAAGACATGTTCCCCCATATTATCAGCCTCTTCTCCTCTTTAATTTTAAATTATTTTAAGAATTTAGATAGCGAAATAATGCTAGAACGATAAGGATGATTTTAATTTCACATTCTCGTTTAGAGAGAGCGAAGTAAGGAAAAGAATCATCTTCACCGTACAGAACACATCCGATATAGCAGTTGCTTGTGACCCGAGAGAAACACCATGGCCCACCCAAAATAGCCGTTACAAAGCCTGTTATAACATAGTAGGAATGCTATCATGCAAAGGTCCCACTATCTTTGTGAACATTAAAAAAGGCTCCCATTCAAAAAGGAGGATTTCAAAATCAACATCCCCCCCCCCCCGGGTGGGGGGAGCTCCAAGTCCATGACCTTGATAAGTGGGCCCGAAGTTCATTTGACAAATTTTAATTTAGATGCCAACCACCAAAATTGACAATATAAATGAACATGTTGTACAGAAGACATCAAATACATAAACATGTGCCCTTCAACTTTCTCCGAAAATCAAACATCCATTTAAGGGCAAAATTCTTCATATTAAAAACAAAATCAAAATCCAAATCCAAATCCCAGCATTAGCAACTGTAACTTTTGTGCTATGGTAAACAAGTTGCCTTTACCCTCTCGAAAATTGTGTCCTAGGAGAGAATCAACAAAATAAGAGAATGGGGTTCCACAATTCTTAGCTGGCCTTGGAAACTTGGGATTACAGACGGCCCACTACTGGCCTACCAATCAAAGGGCCAGGTTTTGATCCCTAAAATGAGGGAAACAGTCAAGTCAGGCGCTGACACCAAGTTGATGATGCAGAGTGAACTGCCAAGTGCCTTTTTAAGTGTCGTCCTAGGGTCATTAAAATTCAAAACCATGTGACTTTATTCAATTGTTGCTCACAGTTGCATGGAGGCATCATCACATGCATTCCAGATAACTAATATCGAGCTCAACTAAAGGCGCACATAAAAATGGAGATCAACCAGAGAAGGTATTACAAAAAGATGTGCAGAGGATCAACTAGTTTCAAGTAAAGTCTATATAGAATTGCTTTGGTTCCTGAATCTTCCCAAAACAACCACTTAGATAAGAAAACTATGGATATGGTAGGTCACAGGTGATATTGATTTTGTACATCGATAGCTGCTATGGTAAAGGATATGGTAAGCTGCCTGGTTAGCACCCAAACCTGGAGAGACTGGGAGAATTGCTTACAAGTCATACAGCAACAGATTAGGAACGGGGAGCTGCCATTTGCTGCTTCTTTATCCTATCGGCTTGTTTTACCATACTGAACCAAAAACACCACTAGTAAGGTCCTTTAGGTAGCCTAAGAATCTTAATCAATGAACCAGAGGATGGCACGCATTTAGAATTCCCATTTAATATTTAACTCAGGATACTTATTCAATAGGCCATCCGATTCAATAATATACCAGTTCATGCATGTCTGTGCTGGTGAAATGGAACAGAAAATTGATAGCTAAATGCAAAGCAACACTTGTACATCTGAAAAAATTTCTGGGTTCACTTTAATAATCCATGGCCTGGCCCATACAAGCAGGTCAGAATTTTTCTTGCTAATAAACCAAAGCACTTGGCTTGATGGCAAACCTTTTAACGATGTAAAAAATACAGAGACCATTTGATTTTTTGTGGTGAATGCATAAGGCGCAGCAATCAACTTTGAAGGCCTAAACTTATTTACCATAGTGTGCTGACAACAATGAGGTGCGAAGCATATTCAATTAAAAGTAGAGCTTACCTGATATCATGAGGTGTGATAAATATCCATTGTGATCCTTGAGCCAAAGCAAAATCCACCAGTGTGTCTAAGCTTATTTTCCGGCTAACTGCATCCTGAAATCAAAGTTAATCATGAAAATTATCAGAGGAATTGTGTAGATTGATCACTTAAAATGACCACAACCCTTGCACCCATATACAATATGTTGTGGCCATGTTAAGCAAATAATATTCAACATGTAAAAAACCAAATAGTGATATAGTTAAGATGGCATGGTTTCATTAACATCTTACCATAAATACATCAAATTCATCCATTGCTCGAAATGGGGCCTCTGTCATTTCATGAAGAGCCAATGCGAAACAGAGTGTCGAGAAAGATCTCTCCCCACCTAACACCATTAATATGAAGACTGAAAAACTCCATGAAGGCAACATATTTGAGCCATACACATCTTTTTTTCTTTTGTATCCACTAGGACTTGACTTTTCTAGATCATTTAAATCTGAAAAACTCCCCAAACATAATTTGACTTGTTAAGTCTTTAATCAAAATGATGAAGAGAAACTGAACCATTATACCAATTTTCTCCTTGATGTAACTCTCAATATCCTATGTTTTAGATTCTTCTTATCAAACATCACTTCTCTCTGATACTGTGCAAGGTTTCTTCCAATTTACTCACATTTAATCCCATTCTTCCACCATCAGACCGATCATCTACTACTATTTTACAATAAACAAGAGGACAAAAAGAACTGATGCATAACACTACGACAAACAAAAGCAAAGATGGCCATGCAAAAGAAGCAACCAAAAGGTGACAACAATCTTTAAGTAAAGGATTAGACCACTTAGAACCTGATCTCAGAGAAAATATACTCCAATCCAAACACTATACAGGACAACTCCAGAAGTCCTCACATCCTCAATATTGATTTTTCCTATCAGTCACTTCCCGCTTTAATGGAGACACAAGGCCAAATGATAGCGTCACAAAGATCAATTCCAACACCAAGTTATCATGGAAAGGGATCAGCTATACTTGAAAAGGACAAAAGTGGAGAATCAAAACCTGATAGGCCTCTAGTGTCACATACAGCATTGCTAGAGGAGTCCTGAGGCATCTTCACCTAACAAAAAAAAGCAGAAAGGATCAAAAGCCTAATCAACCAGGATAAAAGTAGACAGACAATAACTACTGAAAGAGATAATGCGCAAACTAGAATTGCCCAAGTACTGACCTCTATTGAGAGTGTTTTTGCTTCATAATCAACTTTAATGTGCCCACTAATCCCCTTTTTTCTCAAATGGCCATTAAATCTGATTTGACAATATAATAGTCGGCCAGAGTCCAAGTATGCGATGAATTTAGACAACCACATTTTTCAACGATAGCAGACAATATAAACTCAAAGAGGACAGAACATACTGCCATGTTAGCTGGCGTCTCAGAAGAACTGAATTTCGATCAAACTTGTTTAGTCGCACATCTAGAGCTTTCTGGCATGCCTGCAATTCCAAACATCAAATGTAAATCCAGAAAGTTAAGTAGCACAAATAGCAATAATAGGAGAATGTAGATAATTTAAACTAAAACTGTGTGTGTGTGGATATGCTTATAAGTGCCTGAAAATTACAAATGTGTAATATATTTATCAGAAACACATCTTAAGAATTCAAAATTTTTGTTCCTGCAATAATGCTTTTCTGATCTGCACATTACACAGATTCTTCATGTAACTCCCGAACCAAGTTGTGCCTCAACAATGGACAAAAAACCAAGTCATTTTGTCCAAAAAAACCTGAAGTTATAAGGTATATACAAGAAAGTTCTATCCTAAAATTTCTCAATTGGTTTGATTGTCCAAATATAACATCAAAGAATGCGTAAAAGTTGAGGCTAATAGTGTTGCCAGAGGTTAATCTTGGTTAGCATCTAGTGACATAAGTTGAGATCAGATTAACAATAAAGAACTGTGAGACGAACATCACACATATATCACGAAATTATTCACAATATCGTAAGTTGTCAAGCATGAGTCCAACTAAAGTCGGTGAAAACTAAAAAAAAGAGACCGAATTGTCTCACAATACCTGCAATTCCCCAAACTAACTCATATAATTCTCAAGGCTATCGAATCATAGAACTTGTTTAAAATTTTAGTAGGTTATTGCAAATCTAAGGAAATGGCTGGCCCATTCCAAAGGTCATTCTATGTCCCTAACTTCTAAGAGGTTTTAGGGAATTCCAATGATCACATAAAAATATTTAAAAAGCCAGGCAAAAACATGGACATGGAAATAGAACTTGTTATGACACAGGAAAACTATGTAATATGTTACTTTAGTCTCGGATGATATCCTTCATAGTTCATAAGACTATGTAGGAAGATACCCATGTCTCAACCCCATCTTCGAAATTTATGGATGCTGATACTAACTGCTTGGTACCCATTTCCAACACATGGATTAAGAAATTCTCACTTCGTACCATCTAGAAATTCAACAAAGCCCTAATTACAATGGCTTTGAGCTTAGACATACCTTTTTCATTAGCCAGGGAGCATAAGGCAATACATGGTATCATTTTCAAACAATGAAATCGTCAGATCACATTAGACATTTTGCAGTTTTGACTTTTTAGATACATTTAGGATTATTCATTTCAAGGCATCCTTGACTAAATCGAATACGGTAGACCCCAACGATTAGTATCATAAGTAGCTTCTACATCAGTTCTTGCAAAGATGGCATAATAGACATACTATTATCATGTCTCTCTGAGAGTGAAATCAAAAGCATCAGTCAAAAGACAATACTTGGATGTTAGTTCTCAAATCTTTGAAACATGAAATAAATTAAAATTTGTAAACTTACCTTCAATTTCTCTCGAAATGCTTGATAAGTTTTTTGCTTTCTTAGAATTTTATGTTCTTTTTTCTCATATCGTGCTCTCAACTCATCAATCGATTCTGCATATCTAGGGGAAAAAAAGGGAAAAGAATGAGACTAACATCTGATCTGGTTCATCTCAAACAAGAATAGGAATTCACATGCATACTTTTCACTCTCCCGCTGGAGTCTCTGACTTAGCCTAGTTATTTGGGCACTGAGTTGTTCTGGGGTGCATCCCTCACAGCCCCCTAGAGCTTGGACTTCACTCTCAGGACAGATAACCGGTGCCTTTTTATGATATTCCTGCAATTAAAATCTGACATCTTAAGAACTTCCCTTTAAAAGAGTGTACAACAACAATAACAACAAACTGAGCCTTAATCCCAATATTTGGGGACCCTTTAAAAGAGTGTAAAGTGATCAAATTTAAATCCTTAACAAGTCATCTCATATCACAAGTGAAGGTTCCAAATAATTCAGAAATGGCAACATGAGATTGCATAACGAAATTATCCACAAAATAGTTCTGCTATTTGGTCACGGCTTCATCACTGCAGATGGTACAAACCTGAATTTGTTTTGAAGCGAATATTGAAAACATGATAAACATAGTAGTCCTTAGGTAATGGGCAGAACAGCCTATTATCAGAGCTCATTTCTGAATCAGGAGAAAATACAAATACATGTTGAACATAAGACTTACAGACATAAAACCTGATAACACATGAAAACCTAGCATAATTAACAAAGGGGATAAAAATCTTCTTTCACAAAGAAATGTAAACAGCAAAAAGTTGGACTAATCTTATATCCTCATGTCCGACTCAGTGACGAAGAGGAAGGCCTGAAAGTAACAAAACTTTATTTTTTGGTTCTAAAACGAGGCAGACAACTTGAACCTACTACTCCTTGGTGGGAGAGAAAAATGGGTACAACTAGGATACAGGGCCAGGGTATGAAAGTAATAGAATTGCTAGTTAGAATTTTTGTGCACAGGATACACAACAGGAAAAAGGCTCAATCAGGAAGGAGGGGTAAGGAAAACATCTGCATCAAAAGCAAAAATGTCAAACAGAACATCCAAGTGGAAGAGTTCCATTGTATATGCCTTGCATACATGACAGGGCTAAGCAAATAATGTGTCGCACATCAGGAAGCCTAACAAATATCGAAGTCCTGATGCTGTGCTATGAGACGCGATGGCAATAAAAACCAGTCATCTACATTCCTCAGTTGTGTGGTGATACAGAACAGCGACTGGAATCCCAGTGAGCAGAGGTTCTTTAATTGTAGCTCCTTTTTGGACTGTGCTTTGAGTTTCAAAAGCAATAAGGGGAATGGCATCGTGCCCTACTTATTCTGATACTAGATTATACAGATTACAGGAATACAAGAATATTCAAAAGTCAATATCTCCATAGCCAGCTTTCATTGGACACAGTAACTTTCCTGGCATCTTTAACGTGACATGCCTCCAACTGATATAGGCTTGTTTAAGTTGCTTAACATTTGTCCTGCTTCATTTCCTCTCTCCAATAGAGTATATGTTACTCTCACCAGTGACATTTGCATTCCACTCTTTCCTCCCTTCTCCTAAATTTCTGATTAAAAAGAATAAATAAGAAAATAAAAATAAAAAGAAAAAGAAATGCACCTTACTGGTGTCTTCAAGCTTCTTATATTCTGCTTCTTCTTTTTCTATCTTAGGAAGGAGCTCATTCATGTAACCCTCATAATGAATCTTATCCTGAGATGGGAGATTCACATTAGCAAGTCAGTATTGACATTATTCCAGATGAAAATTTCCAAAACAGTCAAGAAAGCACCCAAAAAGGAGAGCAGAGATTGGAACATAGAGGAAAGGAACGAGGAAGATAGGAAGTTAGGATTACCAATTCAGACTCCTGGAGATCTTCTTCAATCTGTACTAGCTCCTTTTCTGCTTCCTCAAATGCATTGATTTCCTCTTTTGCCGAGTCTGAAATTTCCATTGGACATATAAGCAAATACATGCTGTCATTGGACATAAACAAATGAGGTATAACAAAAATCCAAATCACAATTACCATACCACATAAGCTTTCAAATGATGACTTAGTATCTTTTACTTTGTCTTCTGCTTCATCCAATTTTACTTTTAAATCTTCTAACAGGATCCCTTGTTTTTGTATTTCATCTTGACCTTTCTGTAAAGGAATTAAAAGCAAAGATATTAAAAAAATCTACAAGCAGTAAGAGCACAAGGGCAGTTTGGCAGCCACAAATTGTGATCTAGAATAAATGAAATAAATTTAAGGTATAAAATAAATCCTTCTAGGGCCATATTCAATTTTCTATCCAGTTCTGGCACAATTTTCAGCTGCCAAGATGCCCCAATTAAAATAGGTTACAAGAAACAAACTGAGATTTCTTGATGCAGTTCGTCGACTGAAGAAGCAGGTCTGGAGTTCACTAGATTGTCATAGGACATCTTCAATTCTTGCAATGCCAGTTTCTTGGACGTCAACTCCCTGTCAGCACTTAATCTTCTCCTCTACATTGATACCAAAGAGCAGCAAAAGATGTCGCATACAATCACTTTCAGATCTCTCAGAATAATAACAATATACGAAAGAAAAAGTGAAATTAATCAATTAAATTATTACTCTTTTCAACTATAATAAGAAGAAACATGATTATAGAGTTGGGTATAGATAAGCTCCAAATAAATAATGAAAAGAATGAGCAGGAAATATTAAGGAAACTAGAAATAAAGCATATGAAAAAGATTGGCCGACAATCTCTCATTAAATGTTCCGAAGATCCCCCTTTAAATCCCCTTTGCCATGGACCAAAGAGATCTTTGAAAATTCTCTATGTCCCATAGCAAAATGAGAAATCAATCCTTGTATATTGAGGCACTCTTTTTCGTCATAGTACACCATTTGGTCAATATTGTTGCATGGTGTCAAAGCACATTAGCTTCCTATAATAAACAGATCCAGTAAACTCAACAGACAAAAATTTCTCTGGTTTTGTTTGTATAAAATGCCATAAGTTTTGAGCTTCTATAACCTGATACATTTTTCTTCAAACCTTAACTACTTCTGATGAAAAAATTAGAAAGCTTGGGACTTCATGAAAATCAACAAGGTTACCATTGAAGACTCTTGGATTTGTAAGAACCACAACTAAGGAGCTCTGGAATAACAGGCAGGTTTATATAATACAATAAAATCAGATTAGAAGTCTTTATGGTCTCACATACCATCAACTGGCAGGCATGATAGCATAAAAAAAATAATTCCACAACAAAGTTGAATATAGACCAGTTACGGGGCTGAAAACTTTCAGAAACCATAAAAGGTCAGAGAAAAGAATTCACACTCTCAGCTTTCTCTCATATTACAAAAGAAAGCAATTTAAAAAGAAAAAAAGAGGGGGATGATTTTATTGTTTAAAAAGAACAAGAGAAAAATGTCTTGTGCTGCCTCTCTACATTATATGAGAACACATAACACAGATTAGAGCAACATGATCTCATTGTCCTCCTTAAATTTATAAAATGTTTAACGGCCTTTTACAACGCTTAAAAGAGGCATTTATAGAGCTAAACCACTTAAGTCATTTAATCAGCAAAAGAACAAAAGAAGAAAAGAAAAAAAAAACACTTAAATTGAGTGATTTAGAAAAATAGCACCTCTATAACTTTTCTAAACCATTTATCCATATGGAATCTCTTATGCAGATTCTTTCTCAACATTAAAAGTCATTAGACAAAAATAACCCTATTGAAAAAATAATAGTCTACATATATCCTTTATCCTACTTCCGTTCTCAGCATATTAGGTTTTCACTATAATATTACAAAGTTATCGAGCTAATCATGTTATTCAGTATTCATAATTTTCTTGTTATTAATGTATGCAAAAAATAAATAAATGTTAAATCAAACATGATTAATATCTAACATGTCTAGCATCATGTGAATGTTAACTCTTCTTATATATTTTACATCAAATGTGTTTAACATTTCCAGAAAATAAACATATATATGTATTATGCAATCACATATTTCTAGTTTTCTTTCACGTTTCTCAATCACAATTGGACAAAAATCAATAATATCGATGTTGTTGGTTATTTCACTATAGGTTGTCAAATAACTTTTGTTATTTACTTCTGTGAATTTTTAATTAAGGGCAATTTAACATATTTATTTATAGTTTCCTCTTTACAGCTTTTGATATCTGAATGAATTTATTTAAACAAATTTAACCAACAGATTAAATTTTTGGATAACCAAACAGTTTGAACCATTTTTGTAATAGGTACTTATCTAAAATAATTTCTGTAAGAACTATTTCTCACGAATAAGTGTTGCCAAAAGGGACATCACCATCAAGGCCTTTAAGTGGGATTTACCATGAACTTTTCCCGAAAGATTAGAACTCACTTCTTGCCAAGCTTTAAATTGTTTTTCTTCCCTTTCAACATATATATCTATATGCACCAAAGGGGTTGCTTAGTCTTCTCATGTATCTGGTTCTTTTTCTTTTATCTGTATCTATAGCTCTTTTTCCACCACAAAGTAAAGAAAAACTGGTGGCAGTCTCAGATAGAGTGAATTTTGTATTTCTAAAATGGCTAATATAACTTGACAATCTTGCAAAGCATCACATTTCTGTGTCCATCAAAAACAAAATATTTTAAAAACACCATCCCATTTTGTGTCTTCACCAGAGCACAAAAGAATACCAGTTCTAGTTCATCTTTCTCAGCTACATCAACCAGATAGTCTCAAACAATAACCCTTTGACAGTTTCATTAAATTCTTGCAAAAATTTATGAGCTTTGTCATTGAAATCCAATAAAAAAAAAGCGCTTTTGAATTGAGAATAAATAGGAAATTGGGGTAACAGAATAAGCCTAGTGCATCAGAATTTCAACAGGCAGCCAATTCTGTAAAACCTAAAAATTGAAAAGGCACTCACTATGAAAAGATAGAGAAGTACTAAACACAAGATAGCAAAATGCAGTACCTTTGCACTGTTTACTTTATCTTGGAGATTCTGAGCTTCTTCTTCAGCAATCCTTTTCTTCTGCTGTGCCAGTTTAACTTCTTCTTGTACATTTGATGCGTCTCTTTCTAACCCTTTAATTTGTTCATCAAATGAACTACAAAGACGACCAGTTCTAAGTCTCTTATTTGGTGGTAATATGGTCTGGACTGAACCACGAGAAAACCTAAAAATTGACAGATAATCAATAGATGATATCAACTATGTTCAGCAGAAAAATTGAGTCCCATAATTCTTCAACAGCTTCTTGTTTAAGCAGACATAAATAGACAAAACACAAACTAATAATAGATTCCCAAAAGATTAAATTTGCAGGCCCTGAGGGTGAAAATATAAAAGTTTATTGGAGACACAACTTCCTGATACCATTGCTATTAAATAAACATATCGACTGAACTATGTTTCTTGTACCATATACTCCCACTGTTCCACTACAAGTGTCTTTCAAGGTTATTGCACAAGAATAAAGGAAATGATTGAACAATCACAATTCTTGATAAAATTAGTATAAGTTAACTAAATTACCCTTTGAAAAGTCAAATTTATCATGAGATGACAAGAGATAAGAGTAAAGTTGAAAAAAAAAATTAATGCTTCATTGATTTTCTAAAATGACACTTAAAGTGGAACAAAAAAAAATCTAAAAAGGCACTTGAAGGGGAATGGAGGTAGTACTTTGCCTACCAATACTGTGCGCTGACCAGACAACATGGTCATGGTTACGGGCACTAGACAATTCATTCTAGTGGAAATCTTGCGAACATGAGAGGCATAACTGAGTCAAACAGATACCAACACCAACCATATTGGAGTACATATCACATGGCCAAAAAATGCATTGATCAGGTGATCTGTGCACAGATTTTCTCCAATTTAACATTCTTTTAAACTCTATGAGGTCAAACAGACACAAATGTCATTGTAACCTACAAAGTTATTCTCACATGTTTATTAGGCAAAAAGTTGACGGATGGAAATTTACCCTATACAAAACTAACATGGGCAATAGATGAAAAGGGTAATTACAATAGGAAAGCTAGAAAATCCCCAGTAAGCAAAACAATCTTGCAAATTCATGCAAATTGTCCACAAAAGTTACCAAGACCAGCATTGAATCATTAAGATTCTTACATTCTTTTTTCTTTTTTTCTTTCTTTCTTTCTTTTCTTTTTTTTTTCTTTTTCTTTCCATCTAAAAGTACCAGAAAATAAGACACAATGCCATATTCTCCCCCACACAAAATTTCCTTCTAAGTCATTACTTTTGTGAATAGATACTTTCTAGGTTGTGAAGTAAAACCCACCATACAGAAGCTGCAAAGTATACCATTCCATTAACCGATGCTGTTGAACAACATAAGAAGTGACTATGGGTCCCATTGCCATGAGAATGCAAAACTAAAGCACACGAAGACATAGCCTTACTAGCATTCCAAATCTTCAAGTCAGCAGGTTGGGATTAATTTAATTGAGGACCATAGCTTCCTTAACCTAGGACATTATTGTTTCTAATACACTTCCCTATGGAAAATGGAATTCCCCAGTGAAAGGAAGACATTAATAGTAAAGCATATAAGACAGTTCCAAAACAGCAACAGCCCAAAAACTTATACTAGACAGTTCCAAAGTCCCCCAATATCTCTTTAAGATGAACATATTAAGATCCATGTGCTTGGAAAATCTTATAATAGAAGTCCGACAAGAGGCAGCACGTGAAAGGAAGAATGCTCACAAGCACTTTTCTAACTTTAAGAAAATGGCAAAATGCCAATATATCCACCATCAAAATGGCATGAAAATTGGATTTTTTTTTAAATATCTGCAACCACATTACGCACTTTCCATGAGAATGTGGAAGGGGGCTAGAAAACCCAGATGGATAGGTAAAAGAACTCGATTGAATCAATTCTTATGTCCTAGTTGAAGTCAAGTGAAACACAAAAACATCATATATCTTCCGAAGATAGCAACAGGGAGTAACATGTTTACAAGTGCAGCAACTTGAGTTTTGGTGGAACATGAAAAAAGTATGCAACTAAGGTACTTAAGACTTTCTTTCAATATTAATTGCTGTAATCATTGAATAGGTCAACCCCCCCCCCCAAAAAAAATAACTATTTAAATTTAAGAAAGATATAGTTAGGATATAGTGCCAACTTATCTAATAGCAGTTCTTTTTTTTTTTTTTCCTTTCTTTGGGATTGATAAGAAAGTGTATAAATCTAAAAGAATGTGAATAGAATACAAAAGAATTATATATATATATAGACAAAGAAGAATATATTAGATTTATGAAAATGTACAAACTCCTAACAATAAGAAATACTTAGAAGAAATAAAAAGTAATACAATACAAAGAAGCTAATACACAACTGCTCTCTAATCCATCTTCAAATCTTCTAAACTTTAGTCTTTATTAATCCTCGAGCTGTGAGACCACATAGAAGTATAAAAAAATAGTTTTGTCCCATAAAAGAGAGTAGTCAATCGTCTAATTACGGAAAATTATGGCATTTTCTGCTCTCTTTGAATATACTTGGGGATGATAAAAAACCACTCATTTTCACAACAACCAAGTATCATTCTATCCCAAACCTCTAGATTTCGTGAGGAACAAATTAAGAAATCTCCTATGGCAAAGCCAAACATGGTCACACAAAGCAAAATCACAGTTCCAAGTCTCTCTCACAATAAAGCATTATAAAAATAAGTAATTTGTAGTTTCAAAATTAATGTACCACATGACACACATCCACAGAGATAGCTTTCTAAGCTCTCCTCTTTTGAAGTAGATCGTTGGTATTAATTTATTAAGCACCATAGACTAAATAAAAGCTTTAACCTCAATGTGAACCTTTATGTTTCAAAAAAATTACTTAATGAAGACGAGGGTTTTGGGGAAAACCAACTAGATGAAGATAGAGAGATCTACAAGTAAAGACCCTCGATGGATAAAGAGTGTGAGACCTTGTGTCAGGAATATGCATAGATGGTTCATTTCCTTGAAAACAAAAAAAGAAATGAAAGAAGAAAATTCAAGAACTTTGCCATCGTTAAAATTTCTTAACAAATAAAAAATCCAAAATATCAAATATCTGTCCCAATTATACAAATCTTTGATAGGAACATAGTGGAGTTTAAATAACCTATAAAGGCGAGAAAAAGAGATAGACAAGTTTGAATCCCCAACCCACGAATCCCCCCAAAATAGTACACGAGAACGGTCGCCTACTTTAAAAGATGCCAAAGCAAAATAAGTATGATACCGATAAGAAATGAATTTCCAAGGAATGCAATGGGAAACTCTGAGTCCACAATCGGCATCTCATCCATTCCGACTAAGACGACACTTGCTCTTTATAGCCCAAGGGTTCTAAGAGGAATCTCAAAAGCTATTTGCTTGGCAAAGAGACGTTTATGGATACTATAATACCTAGACCCAACCCATCCCAAACTCACATTTACACAGCTGATTCTAACAAACCGAATGTTTTTTCTTATCCAACCCACTTCTGGACCAGAAAAGGTGTCTCATAAGCTTCTCAGCTCTATTTGCTACCCGAAGAGGAATCCTAAAAGGAGGGAGAAATTAAAAGGGAATATGGAGTGATATCTCCACCAGGTAAGAAAAGCTCCCTTTCACCTGTCTAGTCTCCTACAAACTCTATTCGCTATGGGATCTCAAAACTAAACACTCCTAGAATTATCCCTCCCAAAGGAAGGCCTTGATAGAACATAGGTCACTCCCTCGCACAATTACTATTCCCTGCCAAATGATCAAGAGTCTCCCTAGAAACATTTATGCAAGCTCACTCTCAGACATATTAATCTTAAGCCAAGAGACACTCAAAAATATTAAGAACAATGATGATAACCCTAAACAATAGAGCATTCATCTTAAAGCTTTTCCGCAACAGGATGTGTAATCCAAATAGCTAAGATTATCCAAATGACTTGAACTTGAGGATCTCACCAAATATACGCTTTGATGGACACACATCTTGGGCTCTTGTGAAACGCCGGTTCATAAAGAATATGCAAGAAAGCACTTTGAATCGTTGATTCACTTATGTGCTTCCCCTTCTTCAATTGTTTTAAGTGTATATATCTCACAAAGTGATACGGTACAAGAACACCAACGCAGTAAGTACATATCCTAAACAATAACTAACAATATTGTAATTTGTTCAAGTCTGTTAGTGAAATCAGTAGAGTACAGCAAGGACTCCACAAGAAGAGTAGTACAGAGAAGCCCTAACTATCCAAAAAAAACATAATCTAGTCTAGTCATTTCAACCAAGTCTAATCCTAAACTTCAGCACTTCTACAGCAAAGGTATTTTTATCAATCATAGCATCTATTCTATACATGATGTCCTCCTGTTAGAGCTTTAATCCATTCGCAGAATTCATTTTATCACTCTGCAGCTTAACAGATGATGCTAGTAAATTTCTCTTATTGCAATTTAATGAGAATCACATAATCTTCATCTTTTTTACATAATTCATCAGATAAAAGAAAGTGGTAAGCTGCAGTAATTCATTGTAGTAAGTAATTTGAATAAAGCAAATGGACAGAACTGAAAAAATCAACAGCTTATCATCTTACATCCGATATCCATCCAAGGTGAAAACCTCCTTCAGATTTGCAACCCTACTGTCAAAAGCAACTTTTGTTCCAACACTATAATCTTTAACCAGCACTTGCCTCTCAGCATGACCCTGAAGAGACAAGTTGGTTTGATTAGTAATTGAAGAAGTGGCTTAATGTAAACAACCAAATGTCAGGTTAAAGTACCAAATTGCAGATGACAACAAAAAGGTATTCAGGTACCACAAGCTTCAGAAGCAAGTATACTATTATTCATAATAATGCACTCCTAACATGTATTCTTTGAGGAAGGCAAATGTTAGTATCCTTTCATAGAGTGGAAAGGAAAATTTCAACATTTTGTATAGGCCATAGCATATTATTTTAGGACAACCTGAATGAAATTCTGTTAAACTGTAGTAGGTACCAGTAGAACTTTTCAAACTTTGGTAGCATGGGGGGGAGGGAATAGCCCCCTCAAAGCCCTTAAGGCTCCACCCCTGCTCTTCAATTCCTTGCAAAGATAATGAAATTTTGAAAATTGATGCTGGTATAGATCTTGATCCTAGTAAAAACACACAAGAACAAGATAAAGCAGCCTCTTCAGAGATGTGTTATTACCATATCAATCAAAACATTCACCACAGTTGGATTATCAGATTGTATAACAGAAAGAGTTGTTGGGTGCTGTGTCTGGGGAAGCAAGTGGCTTGGAATGTGTAACCTACATGTAGAATATGAAATTTGCGAACTCAAAAGCCATTCTCCCATCAAATAAAAGCACGAAACCAAATTGTCTGGATATAATTTCCAGCAAATACTTAACCTTGGTCTTGAAAATTCATAAATGATAATCTGTAGGTTGCTGTAGTTTGCTTCCCTTGCACATTTTCTCAAAAGAAGAGAATCTTTATGCTCAGTAACAATAAATGCATTCAGCAACTTCCCAATAGCATTTTCAACCGCAGGAGCCCATGAATCGCCATTGACTAGATTCTGAATTGAATGATTCCAATTAATGGAGCAGGTAATTACAGTAAACCAAAAAAAAAAGTAGTACATAGAAAAAGTTTGGTTTCCAGCACAAAAAAAGGATCAAAACACCAAAAAAGCAAGAATCACACAAATCAGGTTCACATAATAGCAAATAAGTTATGATTAAAGAGTGTTAATGAAAGCAGCGGAAAATGGGTTTTAATTGGCTTCATCATTCAGACTGAGAGGCAGTGGAGAACTAGAGGAAGAGGTGACGCGGCTTCTTGATCTGATCTGTTTTACACCATTGAAGTGGGGGATTCTGAACATAGTCATCTTGTATGATTTATCGGCAGTCTCTGATTTCAAGGGAGATATAGAAGAGATTGAGATCATTACAGCAGGGGCCAATTTTGACAGTGAGCTTTTAGCCTTAACTTTATACATGTCAACTTTCTTGCTCTCACTTTTTTAAGGATTTTGCTGTTACCAAAGTACAAGGAAAAGAACATTAAAGATCCAACATTGAGGTGGAGAAGAGAGCATGGTGAACAAGGAAGCACCCACCCTAGAAAGAAAAATTTTATATTTCTGCTCTTGATATGGCAACCTTCATGCTTACTTATCTCATTATTTCCTAATCCCAGCAAGGGATATAGGACATCTGGAGCAATGGAAAGAAGAATTCTGAAGGATAATATCTCAAACATAAGTTCAGGCATAATTTTACAAGATGTGGGTTGGTCAAGCAACCTTATAGCAGAGGTTGATTTGGAATTGAAGCTCAACCAATCTGATCATGAATGGAACCAGCTGCAGAGATTTATCACATGATAAGGTTGCTTATGGTGCATAATGGTAGTTTGCAATGGTAGGGGTTGTGATGTTCAGTACAGAGGTGAGAGGGCCTGATGGAGTAGGCTGGTGGAAATTAATGCAGATACATAGTCAAAATAATTTATTGAGCATATCTTTTTCTGTAGTTCGAAATAAGGCTTTAAAGACTTCTTCAATTTAAGAAATGTTGTGTTTCAAACCTGTTGATGGATAACTCACTGCAACCATTTCAGATAACATGGCTAAAGAGAAGGATTGAGCTTATGTAACAATGGTAGAATTATTCCTTTTGTTTGTAATTCTCAAGGCCTCACCTTGTGTTCTTCCCCTTTCTCCTTCCCATGTTCAGTGCTTTTAGCATGTGGGTAGCATGTGATAGGAATGGTACTTGAGTAAAGCCCCACATTTCCTCTTTACTTCATCTGAGAAAACCCTAGAAGCACCCATAGGTCCCATGGCTATAAAGATGCTACAAAAACAACCTTATTCTACATAGATAGAAAGGAATTGTCCATGACAGCCTGCCATTCCTTTCCAATCAAATGCACTACATCATGGACTTCTTAGCAATTGGAAAGGTCTATATACTAACTAATGCAAAAATCTATGAAAATAACCACATAGTAATACATGTCCCTTAAGATTCTCAAGGCAAATACAACAGTCTCTAAATATGAAAAAAGGTCAATATGGCAGAGCCCAAACATCCAAAGAAAAAAAAAGGGAGATCACCCAATTCATTTGATTTCACATTACACATATTGGAAACAGAATCCTATTTGCTCCACCAATCTGCAGCAAACAATCAGAATACAAATAAAAGCCTCAATTTTAGAGAAGAGATTACTTTCCCTCTATTTTCAGTAAGATAAAGTCAGGTCTAAAAGATTTGAAAGAAAATAGTGTTATATTATGAAGGCCCCAAAACCTCACGTCAGAATTAGGAAAAGCAATGGGATCAAGCAAGTCAATCAAAAGGTAATTTTCTCCCCATCAGTCATCTTGTTAGAGTTAAATTTCGAAACAAACATATAGAAACAAAGATATTTTAAGATAAAGAGCATCAGAGAGTGAAACAAACAAATCTATAATACGTTGACCATGTGTAACTTCCATTTTATAATTAGTGCAAGGGAATAAAAGAGATAGAAACAAAAAATAACACATTAAACACCAGAGATGACTTTCCAAGGGCACATGGTAGTGGCATCTGCGCCAGCCTTAGTGTTTTGCCGATTCTGCTAAAGAAAGTTAGGGGGCAAGCAGAATCTTTGCTACTAGGTTTTGTCATAAATAATGCTTTTGAACACCATATATCCTTGAGAAGAAAGTCTGTTAATATGTTTCCTTACTTAGAATCTATTATTCAAGAAGATTAAAATATTAATGAAGATGTCTCATGTAGTATTGAAGCAACGACAATGAAATGGATAAGTGCTGGTGTTAGGTGATGGTAAGGTTCTGTAAACTTAAAAAGACAAGTTCTACAAAACTGCAATAAAGACCAGTAATGCTATATGGTACACTGTTAGACTATTAAAAATAAATAAAGAAAAATGAGAAAAAAAGAGGTAAGAACATTGAAATGGATGTGTGGAGTAACAAGAAAAGATAGATTCAAAAAATGAGTATATTAAACTAAACTGAGGAATAACCTCAATAATAGATAGGATGAGAAAAATAGATTGAGATAGTTTAAGCATGTTCAAACAATACCACGGCGTAATACTCTGCTTAGAAAAAATGATAGTACACAAGCTCAAGGGGCACCACAAACAAAAAGAAAAACCTTAAAAAATAAAAAATAAAAAATAAAAATCCTCTAGGACAGATGATAAAACAGATACCATCATTGCATATTTAATGAGTACCATGACTTTCAAAGGCGCTGAAGCAAAAAAAGCATAATCATACAACTGACCCAAGTACCTGGGATAAAGATTAGGTTGAGTCAAGTTAAGCCTCCCTATTTGCTCATTCACGCCCAACAAGAGTTTTAGCAATCAAATGGCCCTCAGAAAATGATCTAGGACTACTAACTAGATAAGTAAAAGGCTAGTATGACCAACCACAACCTATCCCAATGGCAAACTCATCAAGGATCCTATGGGGCATTAATACCAAAGAATACTTTTAGACGTGATCAATTTGATCATTTGTCCAAACGCCTTAAGCAAGAAAAGAAATACAATCAAAGCCAGCCTTATCACTCTGAACAATGGACTTCTGTCTCTTTCGCTTATTCATCTGCTTATAAAGGGATACAATGAACTCAGCCAACCAGATAGTGGCAACCCCCACCCACTTTAATCATTTTGCAAAAGCAATCCAGTTTATAGGAACATATTTTAATTGATTGCTGAGTTGATAAATGCTGAAGAAAAATTCACAAAGCCCTCATTATAATAGTAAACTATACGCATACAGATTGAGCTACTGGATGGAGAGAGGCTAGCTACTTTTCAAAGCCAATAAACACATAATTGGATGTGTATGGAGAACCGTGAAGCAATAACTTATATAGTTTAAATACTGTATAAAGCTCATCAAAATTTCTAAAGAGAAACTTTTTTTCCCCATTTTAGATAAGGAAAGCCACAAAATGATTGAAAAAAATATTAGTGTTGGTACAAACCACATGGGCACCGATAGGACCAATGGGCGGCCTTCTGAATTTATGTTGGTATTGCTCTATTGCACGTAAGAGATTCATCACTCTTTCACCTCCAAAAGCCGTAACCTGTAAAAGCAAAATTCCTAAATGATTCAGGACTAGACATGATGAAATAGCATCAAAGAACATGACAGAAAAAGAATCACCCAGACCTTGTTAGTTTGATGCTGCTGCAGTTCAGTTATATTACGGCAGATCTCGCGATGCTTCTTTACCTTATATTCTACCTAACAGAAACAAGTTAATCACATCGAACAAAATATCACAAACAAGTAAATAACTAGAACTCAATATGCACGGTAGGCAACTATGAAAAGCTTTGAATCAGAAGCATCTAATTATCAGAGAATTGATAAACAGTCAAAACAACAAAGACGCTGGATAACCACTACCCCTCAGATATTTAAAGCCAGGTTGAGATGGGTTACCCAGCATTAATTGCGTCATAACTACCACAATTTTGGGAAGGATACTTTCATACTAGCCTTCTTCATACATTGGTTTGTGTTGAGACCCATTAATTTAGACCTTCAACACGAAGAAAGATTCTCATGTAATTTCTCTAGCATCAAGCAGGAAACCAGACTATATTATTTCTCAGGCCTGGTAGAATGTGGACATCATCTGGCACCAAACAAATAATTTCCCATTGTTACTTTTTAACTCAGTTTAAGATAGTTTTCAGAGGTTTCTATCCCTCACATTCTTGGCGAGGATAAAGACTGATCAGGACACTATGTTGCTAGTTGCTATCCCATTCCATCGGTAACAGCAATATATTAATTGAAATGTAAGCTCCAAAACCACCCTTTTGATCTCCCTCCATTTCAACATCTCTCTCCAAGCACAAGGCCATAGATAAATCAATCAACTAAATAATCAATCAAACATGAGAAAATTCTCCTCTTATGTACAGGTTTTCATTGATTCCTTGAATGAAAATATTCATTTTTGGTTTTCTTATGGTCCTTTTATCAGAGGACATTGCCTGCTTTGTAGATTACCCAACAGTTCCCTAGCTTAGGCTGTTAAGGGTGCACCCTTTCGGTGCTTCTTTAATAACATTAACTTTCTCATTTAGAAAGGGAACAGGTTCGAATCATCTAAGATTCTTAACCGATTAAATCAATACATAAAACAATTATTGATAAATCCAAGCCAGACAATAAAGACATTTAGACAGTCAAAATTTCAACAAAAAGAGCCATATAAGGCACTTTACCATCTAGAATCATTTTGTGGTTTAGCATCAATAGAAAACTTACAGCTATCACATGAAAAATATAAGTTTAGTACTGTATCAGGACCAAGCTTCGACGTAGTATATACCTCAGCATCTATCTTTTGGATATCATCCATTGCAATGGATAAGCTTTCAGAACATGCGGTCTCTTTTTCCTTCAACCTGAACTATCAACAAAATTCATTAGAATTAAGAATTAAAGCACCTATCTTGAAAGTAAGCAACATAGAAAAATAAGATAAGATGTATAGACTTAACTGTGACAGCTTAAAATTAGCAGCATCTATTTCATTGTCAAGTTCCTTCAATTTCCTCTCCATTTCAGCTTCTTCAGCCTACATAACAATTGGAACAAAAACTAATTGCATCTTGTCACCACTTACAGACATAACTTTCATATGCCACAATTTGGACTAGGAAACCAATAAAATGGTGACAAGGTGGTAGAAACTGATCCATAGCATCTTAATATAAAGATATATAATCTATTATATGCATTCTGATATTCATCTTAGCATGCACATTCAGAAGCATTACTTCAATTTCATTTTACTTCTCTTAGCAGCAAGATATCTTCCATTTCATGATCTGATCTTATAGCAAGGAGTCACAACTCCTCAAGAACGAAATTATTGCAATTTTCCCTAACTTGAAGACAAGCCACAGAGGAAATGCTTGATTGAGCTGCCAAAATTTCTTGTAAATTAGGTCACATTTAGTAGGGAAAATTAAAACCAATAAATTGAAAGAAGACAACTGAAGCAAGAGCAAGCCTTAAGAAAAATTAAACTCAACGTTTGGTTGCAGAATTAGACTTTCTAATTTAATATTAGAGAAATCCTTCAACCATTTGCTAGGGCATATATCAGTTTAACGCTTCATTTGGTTACCCTATTCTTTTGTCAAATGGACGGTCATGATCAGAGCTGATTCAAGGGTATATTTGGAACTTTTACTAGGGCTTCAACTAACTGGGATATTTGCATCCCTGCAAGCCAAGATTCATTTATTAGTAACAAGAATCTACAGCAAACATCTTATAGTCCTGACAGTGGAACCAAAAGGCCAGACTTTTGTATTTTCATAAGAAAAGGAATTCATTAAAACACACCAATGTGGTTCAGATCAACCCATCATTATGTCCTCTTCAGTTCCAAAAAAATAAGAGGACACAAAGGATCAGCTCCCAGCTTTCCCCTCAAAAACAAAAGACGAAAACAACAACAACAAAAAACATAGCTAGAGGGATCAAGCCCATAATTGTTGAGAAGCATGCAATAGTGTTAGTGTAGTCATAAAATTTATACATAAGGGCATAATTGTAAGTTAGAAATAGTCCATGAATATATAAGTGTGTGTCTATCTCTACAGACACATAACGTATTCACTAATTTTCTCTCAGTTTTAGGCTTCACAATTATCTTTCCCTTTCTTGCACAGCATCTCCAAGTGCCCAACTTGGAGTGGACATCTTATGAAGGCACCCAAATAGTGGAGAGTAAAGAGAAAACCATCTCCCACAAACATCTAATCCAAGAGCAATGGAGTAACAAATCATCAACACTATAAATCCATTTTATGAAGAGCACATAATTCACAATTGTAAACCCTCTTTTTCAAATATTTCTTGGTCTCCAAGATGGCTAACAAGTTAAAATAAAAATGACAAATATAATAAAAAATGATCAATTTTTTGTGGAGCAGTGACTTTCCAAATTGGTTTCCTAGAAAAATCATCTCTATTATCCACAAAAACCTCACCCCCTAAGAACTCGATAAAAGCTTTCTCACTTCAATAACCCCATTACCAGGCCGCCACATCGTCTTTGTTTTCATGCACTTGAGTCTCTTCCAAGAGCTAACAGGAACTGGATAAATCCTTCAATTGCCAATGGTGGACATGCCATACAAATTCAATGATTTATTGACCATGTATTGTCACCCGTAGACTCTCTTTTAGAATTTTCTTTCTATTCTTCGCAAGCTTTATCAATTAGAACCTGTTTTCTCCTTAATTGATGTTTGTTTTGATTTGTGTTAAAAAAATATAATCAAATGTTTAATGCAATGAGGTCCCGAGCTCAACCAATGAGCCTTTGGATTTATATTATTCTTTTATGTCAATGATCCCCTATAATCTCCAGCCAAACTGCTTTGGATTTAGATATCCGTGCCAATCTTCAGCCATTCATTCTCTTGAACATATCACACTCCTGTAGACAAGCTTTTCTGTTTAGTTTTCTATTGTCAAATATACCTCTTTGATGGTCATCTGTATTTGTAATGAAAGATCTATTGACTTATCCAACAAAGAATGTGCCATTCATTACTAGTAATTCTTTTAATTATATTAAATATTAATTTCCATTCTCCACCACAAAAAAAACCTTCAAATCTAAATGGGGAGCACCACCAGAAATAGAAAAGAAACTTATGCGTCCAGAATAAAGATCATGAATGCTAATGAAATAAAATTATAATAACAACAATTATAATAATTATAGAAGAAATAATAATAATAATAGTGATAACAGTAATAATTAACTATTAAATTGTGTTATACCTAACAATATCATCAGAAAAGCATAGGATATAAAAACTAGTGACTACAAAAAATAACAAAGAAAAAATTCCTTGAGGCCACAGCATTTAATGGGTGGCAAAGTAGATATAATTCCTCTAGAAATAACTGCAGAATTCAAATATCTTCTATCTTCTCATCTTTTCCTCTTACTCTATTCTACATTTTTCTCTTAGTTCATATCAGCATCAGGCACGATGATGCATGTCTAGTTGGATTGCATGCATCTAGCTTTAACTTCTAAGTTAGTAATAAACCTTCAGCCTCTTCATAATTGATTAACTGAACATTCCACTATGCAAGATATCTTGCAATTTTAACCTTTGTTATCTGTGGGAATTGGGGAACCAACATCACGAATTAAGAAGAACAATAACTAAACACCCCCAGGGGTAAAAAAAAAGAATATTAACACCCTACAAAGTCCTGTTGCAAAAATTATGATAAGAAACCATACTGATCAAAAATCATTCAAGGAACTAAATTTTATTAGAGATCAGAAAAATTAATTTCATTCATTCAGGTGAAGATAAATTACCTGTGAGTTTTGAACATCTTGTTCATAAATATCACGAACTTGCTGCTCAAGCCATCTAACACGTGATTTTATCTTCTGGATTTGGTTTTGTTTGCATTTATATTCTTGCTCCCTGTGAACTTTCAATCTTGTAGCCTACGAAGAACAGGAAAAAAAATTAGCTTTTATTTGTACCCAACAATATATAAGATAATGGCAAATATATATCTCACATCACAATGGCTCTAATTCAAAAATAAATAAATGAGTTAACGACAAGAACAATAGCAACCCAAGCTGCAAAGTTACAAACATCATGGAAGTGTCTGAATGTTCTTCTAGTAGAACATGTTCATAATTGCTTATTCAGAGGCAACACAAATCAACTGATTTAAGTATACCTGACACGAAAAAGGCCAGCTTCAATATCATAGCTAGGAAGATACCATGAAAGCTGGTGACCATAAATAAGAATGCCCACTATTGATAACAAGTTATGTTACTTATGACCTTAAAAAATGATGCAGAAATATCCACCATACCTCTGAAAGGCTATGATGAAGCTCATCCTTCATTCTTCTGACTTCTGATGTCCTTTCTATCATAACACCAATTTGGGCTTTCTTTTTGGCTAATCTTTCTTGCAAATGCTCCACCTTATTCTGGAAAATAGACATGTGTAAGACTAGGTATGCAGATATATTTGGTTAACAAAAAAAAACCACAACACGAAAGATAATAAGCAAGGGTTGTCATGATCAATTGTTTATTAGATAAAGCATGAGTAATGACGGATGAGAAGCGCTTCCAAAGACATTCAGAATAAACAAAGACATGACTCAAAATATGCCTAAAACACAAGAAAATCCACCAATACCACAAATTCATGAATTAGCATTTCCAACATACTAGCTCAAATCACACATTTCTCCAAGATAGCACCTAAAAGGTTATGAAATTTCATTACGCTTATTGATACAAAAATTATTACTAATTATCTGATAGCATGGCAGTTTTCTTCAAAACAAACACATTGAGGTAATAATTAATATTGTAATGTTTCTGTTTCTATGAAGAATTCCCTATCCTCGTCTTCCTTTGAACTTTCTCTTTACCAATTCTTTTCCCTGTTATTGTCAGCAGAGAGAGAGAGAGAGAGAGAGAGGGGTTGATGTTTCTGGACAAGATCCTGTCCAACAACTTAAGAAATTGTAACTAGAAACTCATATTCAAATCTATACCAATGCTTTTGCATTGGACAAGCATGATGAAAGCTGCCTTAAATAGCACACAGCTTTTGTGGACATAAATGATTGATTTCTCAACTATTATTCTCACAATGCATGGCAAAAACTAGAATTTTCAAGTACAAAAGGTTTTTTTCTGTTTTAACTTTCCCTCATGCTTTTGTGCTTAAAGTAACCTAAATCAATGTTGAATCTTCATATCATAGGCAACATAGTATTTGCAAGTCTTACCAATGCTTCTGTGGTATAAAAGATCTGAAACTAAAATCAGTAACAAAGTAAAACTCATATAATCTCTTTTTGTTAAATATTAGCAATTCTACGAAAAACAGGGAATTAGTAGCAATAAGTGGCTTAAGCTCAAATAATTTTTAATTTCACAACAAAAATAATCTTATAGGTCAACTTCAAAATAGCTACATATAATCATAACAGATATAATATTCTTAAAAACTGTTCTTCTATAGAAGTGAATATAAGATTCTCTACCAAGAAGTAGAACATCAAATGGCAAACACTCAAACAAAAGGAGAAACCATGTAAACAAGGACAGATGTTCCAGCACTCTAGGTAGCAATTTGAATTCAACAGATCAAAGCAAAACGAGGCCCACAAAAACCTAAAGCTGTCAAAAATAACCAAAATTTGTTTTGCTTACACGGCGCTTATCAATTTCGTCTTGGCAAGCTGGAATTTTTTGTTTCAGCTTTTGAATTTCTACACTTTTTTGCAGGAGTTTCTTGTCAGCATCATATACCCATGACCAAGCAAGTTTCTTCTTCAATTGTTGCACCTGTTGAGATATTTCTTCTACATGCTCCATATTTCTAATTTTAACCTGCAACTCCTCAAGTTCCTTAAGTATGGGTCTGATAGAAGACTCCAGCTCATCAATCAATGCATTTGAAGCAACCAGGTGGTTCTTAATACTTTGTAGCAGATCATACACCTGCTGTAGAAGTGTTGCCTTGAAAAAGAACTGAGAAATGTGGCATTACTATAGAATCAAAAGAATTATCTTTTCCTCCAATACACAGCAATATATTGAGTACACATGCATTTATTCACAACCTGTCTGTACAATTTCTCTGACACTACACACACACACACACACACACACACACACACACACACACACACACACACAATTTCTCTGACATTACACTCACGCGCGTGCGCGCGTGCGACACACATATACATGGTGTGTGTGGTTCTGTAGTAAAGATAACTGATGAAGATGGAAAAGTTTGAAGCTTGAAACAATGAATCAAGTTACCTTGAACTTATCTTTATCATTCCCCGAATGCAAGAATTCCCTGCTCTTGTCTTGACTCATTATAACACACGGATTCTCAACATCAATCTGGCATGAAACGCATGACAACAAGTTCATTCACAAAAGTGCTTAAATGAAAATGATGACAATGATTGTCAGAGACATAGACATATGTACCCTGAATTGAAAAATATCAAGGTTCTTTTGGCAACACAGTATTTCAAATTTCATCACTCCAGACCCTTCTTTTTTGACAAACATGAACAGAACTTGGCTAAGCTTGGTAAAATATGAGCACTACAAATAATTCAAATTATGTGGTAAACCCCCAAAATCCCAAAAAATACTGATTTCCCTGTTGGTATTCACTATATATATACATACACGTATATTAAAAGTACATATAATTTGCCCTCACATTTATAACGTCCGAAAAGGCAAGGACAACATCGCCAGAACGGCACACTACTCTTCAGCACATCACATGAAGGAGCATATTTTGAAATCATGAAAACTTTCATTGCCAAAAACCCTCTCCATCAGATGACATGGCATAAGAAACTAGACGGTGGCATATAGACTTGGTATGAGCTTTTAGACATTATACTCACATTAAAATGTTCCACAAGCTCACGCAGGTCATCCTTTCGACCAGTAACCTTTTTCCCTATGACATCATGCGAAATCAATCAGAAAAATAAATATCACAACCAGAAGTATACAGTAAGAAACTGCGGATATTCTGAAGAGAAAATTACTATAGGCAATTAGGCCTACAACATGTTTAGGCACACTTCACAAAACCACCATAAGTATAAAGTGCAAGTTCACAGCGTGAAGTATGGCTAATACTAATTTTAATCTAGCATCAAAGTGTCTAAGCTTAACTTCAAATCAAATTCTGGCAACCATGAAAGAATTACTTACTTCCCCCAGTCAAGCAGCCTCAAGAGAGACAAGGTTGTCCAGTTAATTTGTTAAGGCTAATAGTATGCACAAACAATGAAAAGCACAAGCAATCACTGAAAACTAAAACAATACATGCAGAGCCATGCAACATGGATACCATTGTCTTGTAAGCATAACTATTAAATTTCAAATATGGTCAGACAGCCTCATCACTTGTTTCATGAGAACACAAAACTATGGGGTCAGAGAGTAATATTTTTCCAAGGACTAGAATAGATCATAAAAAAAACAGAATCTAGACCAATTAGGAAACACAGCAGAAAGCTATAAGACAACTCTCAAAAGAGGGCATAACAAATATGATAAAAACCCAAATCTTAAAATGATGATTAAACAAAAAACTGCAAGAAAATACATAAACTGGAGAAAAGAAAAATAAAGCACATTCAAAATCAAGTATAGACAAGTCTTGAAGTAAAATCAACAGCCTAAACTCCAAGAACTATCCTACAGATCATTAAATTGGCAATTAATTTTGAATTCAAACTACAATAGTCCATGAGAGAATTTAATTAAGATCAACAACCAACAAAACAATAAGTCATCAGTTTTCTCTTTCTGCATTCAGTCCAACGCATGTTCATGATATGGAATCTCCAGTTAAATTAGTACGTCTACGTCTCTCAAGCCTCAACCCACCCCAACCCAACTCATTTGAGCAAGAAGCAAATACCTTGGTGATCTTTTAAAACAGTGGAACTGGCAGATTCAGTAATTCTGCGCTCCAAAATTATACTATCACCGAAAATTTCTGACTTAAAAGCGTCTTCACCCTCATTTTTTATCTCAACTTGCACAAGAGCATAGCTGCCAAAAGTTAAAAAATAATAATGATAATAGTCAAATTTGCAATCACATCAGATGCAACTGACATTCCAAAAAAGTAAGTATTCCTAAAATGCTGCTATCATACAGTTGCATTAAGTAGTCATGCGAAAATTCATTCAGTTAATGAATACACACAAGCCGCTGGAGCTTTCAAAGTAAAGAAATATCAATAGAAGTATCCAACATTAGACAACACCCTGTCATCTCAAACAAGACGCTTGCAAGTGTCGAGAACATATTTAAGACATAAAAAGCTACTTAATAGATGATAGTAAGCTCATTGAACTTTGAAATGAGGAACTAACAAACCAAGCACCATCATCTAGAATTCAACAATCTGATTTCTTTTATAGTGGAATGCACAGCCACGACATTTTGACTGTGCACCAAAATCAAACATCTGAATTGATTTATCAATCAATATGCAGATTATTATCTAAAGAGCAAAAGGAAAGGAAGGAGAAAGTTTATATTTTTTAGAAAAGGGGAGAAATGAAAGGGCACTTAGGAACAACAACAACCACCTAGGCCTTAATCCCCAAAAGATTTTACGCCAGCTGTCTACCTACTGCAACCAGCAAAGGAAGAGAAAGATTCTTGAAAGTGAGAGATATACAGACTCCAAAACAGGGTTGTCTAGACAAACTCACACTATATGGTTAATGATGCAAAGGAACTCCAAAGTGCAAAACTCCAACCTACAGAAAATCACGTCGATGCATGACACAAGATAGAAAAAGAGACAACCATAAAAAGCTTTAACTAGAGTAGAAAACCCTCTTAATAAGCGGTATGGGAACTTCAGTCATTAACTAGAAAACTGGAAGGATGAGATAATATGCTAACAACCTGATTTGAGAAAACCAATCCAGAATAGCAAATTTCCACTATTAAGAGAAAAAGGCACACTCAAGAGGCAAACATCAAGGAAGGGCAATTGGGTTTTTTTTTCACCAATTTACTTCAGAGGAATTGATGGATTGTAAGTAAGGAGATTGTTACAATTCAAAATCCTATACTCGGGCTTTCAAGAATCATACTAGCTTGACATAGCCCACCACAGTCCAATCGGTGAGCCACGCCACAACAAAGAAGAAGCTATGGCATCAACTTGAATCCGCTACAATCCTATCCCTCCTCTCTCTGCTATGCGCCTTTCTAATTCCTAGAACAACAAGATTATCTACCCAGCTCAAATAACTAATTGAAAGTTATGTTGGGCCATTCAGAATATTTAATTCTCTTTCCTTTTTATTTTCCACAAAAATCTGGTCTCAAGACACGAAACATTTACCACAGCATGACTGAAAGGATAGAAAAATGAATTAACCTGCAACCAGTCTTAATAAAATCCTTCAGAGTAGACGCCCGCTGGGTCCCTCGAGCCCGACAACCAAACGCGACGCACAGCGCCGTCAAAATCGCACTCTTACCACCTGCAAAACCATAGCAACCAATAGCATTAACACATCATTTCAATTTATCAAACAGCTCTTTACCACGAAACCCTAAACCTAGTCAAACTGACTTCCGTTCTGGCCGGTGATGAAATTGACCCACTCGCCGAGTTCAATCTGTAGGCTACTATGGCACATGAAGTTCTCCAACTTAATCCACTTGATTATCCCCGCCGACGGTCCTGAACGGCGAGTTAGGGTTTCGGAGAAAACCCTAGAATCTTCTTCCATTGTTTGACTTTCTTGGGCTTCGAAGTCCTAGGAGTTGTTGCGAACTTCAGGGTCTCCCTATCCCTATCTCTCTGCTTCGATCAATCGCACACAAATTTAGACCCGAGAACGCTCTCCTCTCGCTCGCTCTCTTTCCCCTCTCTCTCTCTCTCTCTCTCCGCTCCCTCGTACACCAACATCTGGATTTGACAATTTGGGCGGGAAATTGCTGGAACAATAACACGTGGCCTGATATGATTGGAAGTGATATTGTATTACGCCGACAGATTTGTACTTCTCTACTTCTTGGAATTTTGAAATTCAAGAGGATTCAGTTAATCGTTTATTACATTTTTTTGCAAATTAAATTTTTTTTTCCGGTAAATTAATTGTAAATCATTTTCTAATATTCTATTTATAGTATTTCTGAAAAAAAGAAATTCTTACATAAACATATTAAATTTAAAAAATTTCTATAAGTGATTTTAATAAAAGTGGGTCTTTATTAACTTTTTTTCTCTTTTCTTTTATCAATTTTATTTATTCATATATAATGTTATATCAGTCTAAAATATAGAAAATCTTGATTTTTTTTTTCAAAAAATATGAATTTATATATGTAAGAATAAATTTGAACATCATATTTCAGAAATTACGTAAATTTTATTTTTAAATAATTAGAAAAAACATATAGACTATAAAACAATGTAAAGTCTTTCTCACAGCCTATAAATAATAGTTTTGTGCTTCGAAGGGTCTTAATGTTAAAGATAAAACACAGCCTATAAATAGTGATATCGTGCTTCATAAGATCTTGAAGGGTTAAAGATATATTAATATAATTTTTTTTTTTTTTTACATTGAGTGGTAATAGAGAAAAAAAATGGAAAAAATGATACATGATGTGAGCGAATGCAACTTAAGATTGGAATTTAAGAATGATTAAGTTGAGAGAGAGAGAGAGAGAGAGAGAGAGAGAGAGAGAGAGAGAGAGGCTCCAAGTGACTATTTTTTTTCTAGTTTTTATTATCGATATTCGGGTTAGAGAGAAAGATATGCTCCAAGTGACTATTTTTTTTTTAGGTTTTTATTATCGATATTCGGCTTTTATATTAATTCTGTTCAAATAATGTAATCTCTATTTTAAGGATTGACTCTCCTAAATCATTTTTTAATATTCTCATGACTTGAACTCAAAATTTCTGATTAAAATGATAAACTATCCGATCACTCAATTCAAAAGAGTTTGGTTGCTCTAAATGACCATAATATTTACATTACGCAAATCAATATGGGTTATTTAACTTGTGGGCTATGAATTAGATTTTTGTAATTAAAGTATCAAGTTAAACATTATTTCCTCTATTAGAAAGTCAAATGATTTAATAAGTAATTAACATATATACAAGCCAATAAATAATTAAATAGTTAGATATAAATAAATTTACACAATTGATAAGATATTTTAAACTATACCTAGTCAGATTACCATATGTATATGTATATAGTTATATCTCTCTACTTGTAAATTAAGCGTAAGGTATGAATTTGATCCAAATGATATTTGAATTCAAAGTTTTTGAAACTATTCCCAAGAAAATGGTACAAAGGTATCACATGATTTAATATAATTAATTAAAAAAATATGAATTATGAAATATGAATTAGGGTTTTTTGAGAGAACGTGCATGCTCTTCTTTATTTGCTTTTTATTTCACATCTGATTTTTTTCTCATCATATTTTTTTTTTGTTATACAAGAATTCGAATCTGAAATTACTTAATTAGGGGAGGAGATTACCACTACTCTAAATAATAGCATATCTCTTAAAGCAATTTTTTCATCTTATCGTAATGATCCTTTCTTCTGTTATTTCTCATTTTATTTTGTTCGTCAACCTCATCTAGAAGTTGAGATGATTGCTTCCATTACTCACCAAAGGGACCTCAAATTCTCCATTAGACACTTCAAACTACGATATAGGTGATAAAATCTTTTGAATAAAATTCAAAATAGTGAATTGACATAAAGTGAATCGATTATTATTGAATTAGGTAATATTCTATATTCTATATATTATCTAAATAAAAATAAAAGACAACTATTTCTTTAGTAATAAATAAATCATATATTTGTTCTTCATACTTTTGATCACAACCACCCCGAAATTATATAGAATATTTGGGCAATCTTTTTACATGCATTGTGTAAAGTTGCATCGTGGAATCAACTTACACATTTTTGCTATCTTTTTTCTTCCTTTTTTTTAGTTGAACTCGTAACCTTGATTAATAAATATAATATCACATTCCACTAAACAAATTAGTCGTTGATCTTTCTCTTTAATGAGAATGGGGTCAACGACCTAAACAAAAACCGACACTAATGCACAATCTTGGCGTACCAACACCCATATCATCCATCATCAACAAACTCACCAAATTAGACAGAGGAGATTGTTAAAATTACATTACGGAACTCACTTTGCTAGCAGCCGAAGCTAGCCAAGGAGATTATAAAGTTACCTTCTCGGGACTCAAATCTCCTGGCACCCAACATATCTTCACTTCCCTAAAATTTGAGAAATTCTTTGGTTACCATATCTAGACAGAACCTAGCTAGTGACATTGGCCAACCAAGTTACAATGGACAAAATAACCCGGCGTATGTATATTCATCTAAACAATGAGTTGAAAATCCATTTCTATTTAGAGATGTTTATTATCTAAATAATCAGATAGTCTCAATCATGCAACAAATCATGTAACTCAGCATCAATAATGGAGTAATTCTCCAAATTAATGAAACCACTAACTCAATAGCTCTTAGCGATTTGAATCACACTACCTAGAAGTCATCCCATGTTCAATTCAAACCAACTCCACTCACGACGCCGCTGACGTCGCCGCCAAGTAACGAGAACCTCGCTTGCGGGCATCCCCAAGCTTCCTTAAATTCTCTCGCTTCCTTTTGGGATCTATGCAGGATTTCATGACATTCCATTCCTCTTGCTCAAAGATAGAACTATTCTGCTTTTCCATAAGAAATGGTCCTCCCCTGGACAGAGCTCTATCTATACCTAAAGTTGTATTTTGCAAGCAATATTGATTGAATTCAAGTCTTAGTTCTCAAGTGATGACTTCACAGACATATAAAGCCAATTGGGGTAGGTTTTAAAAGAAAATTTATCATCTGTATATAGGGTTAACCATTGTTACTATGGTCACTCATGAACTTGCCACAGAAGTAAAGTCTCCTTACATGCATTACATAAAATTGGATCTGACAACCAATCTACACACTTTCTTTTTTATCTTTTTATTAAAGCATCCAGGATATGAAGTGAAAATAGTCTTCCCTCGCACAGAGTTCTATCCATATCTGCAAGTGCATTTTGTGCCATGGGAGCAATCTAGTTAAAGTTAAGTCTTTAGTTATCAAAGCAATGACTTCACAAGATATCACATTGATAATTGTAGATTTCACACAAAAATTTTCATCTTCATATAGGGTTAACTAGGATTAATAAGGTCACTTACGAAGTTACCACAAAGACAACTTAAAGATTAGTTTACTACTGTCCTAAAAGAAAATGAATCCCTTTTTAATTTCTTTCATCACTATTCAAACTCAAAAATACAATATTGTTTTTCAAGAGATATTATCAATAACACTCGTGGGAAATCTACACGATCTCATTATACTATATCAATTAACCTTGAAATCCGACTAAATTACAATGCATACAAGTTATGATATGGCGGATAAACTGTTGGCTACCCATCAAAGGTTTGTTAAGATACAGTACATTTATTCTCACTCTCTCAACATTCTAGACCTTTGTATTGAAATCTTGGATGTATTAATGATTTTAGGAGATAAGAAGAAGAAGAATCGTAATTAATTACCTAAATTAAATGGAGAAAACAACAAAGAAGGCACCCATAGAATTGAGATATTCCAAGATTACGTATATTGCCAAATTGAAACTTTCAATAAATACCCGTATTGCCAAGAAGTGATTTCCACTCTATAAATATACACATACTTTGACTATGCAGATTCATTGCAAGGTTCAGACCTCAGAGTAAACTCAAGCATCGATCAAGCCATCTATACATTGCTAGGAAGAAATTATATTCTGGTATGATATTTTTAGAGTGTAAAATTTATCTACACGATAAATTTAAATATTTATTTATTCTTAAGATTTATTTTTTATTTTAGGAAAAGAACAGTTTAGTACGTCTCATTGAATAGTATCTCATTCTAAAAGACTAAATCATTCGGCACATTTTTGTTAAGTTGTAAATAGAATGGATCTCTCGTTCAGGAATGCTTCGTCACCTACTCCTTTAATGTATCATGCTTCGTTACTTGCCCAAAGCTTCCATTGAGAGTCAAGGAAGAAGATAAAGAGAGAGAAGCCAAGCTCTTCTCTACACAAACAAAAGGGGGGCCGCATTAGAGGGGGGGGGAGAGAGAGAGAGAGAGAGAGAGAGAGAGAAGTAAGTTCAATGGAGAAACACAGATGCAAGCTTTGCTTTAGGGTGTTTGCTAATGGTAGAGCGATGGGGGGTCACATGAGATCCCACATGGCTATGCTCCCAGTTCCAATGCCTCCAAAAGTCCCACAGTTTCAAAAGTTCACTGAACCGATTGGTGGGTTGATTCAGCATCCATCCGTAACCAACTCGGTCGAACCGGAACTGGAAAAACAATATCAGGCTAATCGGGCTTTGGTTCCTTTTGTTCAGGACAGTGAAAGTGAAGCAGAGTCATCGAGGAACCCTACTGGGAAACGGTCCAAACGGGCCCGGAAACTCGTCATGCTTTCTGATGATTCATCCCCGGCCGAGCCCGTAAGTTCTCTGTCCGAGTCGATGGACGCTGAAGATGCGGCTCTCTGCCTTCTTGAGCTCTCAAAGGTTAAGTGTGTCAAACCACAAGACAATCAATCGACAGAAATTGATTCAACTTCCGGGTCATCGGGTCAGGACCCGATCCGGGCGGTGTACAGGTGCGAGTTATGCAACAAGGATTTTAAATCGTACCAAGCCCTAGGTGGGCACAAAGCAAATCACAAGAAATTAAATGTTCAAGCCAATGAAGCCAACAATGGTGGTGGAAATGGCAACGGGAGAACATTCGAGTGCCCATTTTGCTTTCGGGTATTCGGGTCGGGTCAGGCTATGGGCGGGCACAAGAAGTGCCACTACAATAATGGTCCAAAAGCAGCCGCAGCAGCTGCTCCTGCTGCTGCTTCTGCTGCTTCCGCTGCTACAACTTCTGCTAACTACAGAGACAACAAAAATCAGTTTGATCTCAACCTTCCAGCACCCCAGTTCGATGAAGATGATGCCGAGCTTTCCACCGTCTCCAATGCTGATAACTTTTATTCATTCAAGTAGTCAAATGTCGAAGTGGCAAGTTTAATTCTGTTTTAAGTTTAGGTAAGCATGTCTTTTCTTAGTTCTTCTGTGCACATGGTTTAGGTTATCAGTTAAATTCTCTGTTCAGACTTTAGAGTACTCTGCATTGTAACTCCACGGTTCTTAAATTCTCCGAGTAATGTTTTGGTGGGAGGAACCAGAGAATTTAATTACTCATTTATTTTCCTTCCATTTATTGATTTTCGTTCATTTAGGCTGCTGTTGTGAATGTGACAATATATTTGAAATTATGTTTTTTTTTTTAATCAAAATACATTGTTACCATAAATTGTATTATTTCTAGTCATAAGAAAAGGATAAATTCTAAAAAAAATAAGTAACTAGTTTACTATCTAATTATATCATAATTTTCCAATAATATCTCAAACATTTTTATTTAAATAATAAATAGAAGAAACTTCCGGTGATTAAGAAAATAAAATAGGGACTTTTATTATTCATACATTGGAATTTCATCGGAAAGAAAAGAAGTCAACAGGAAAATAAAAAGTGATGTTGATTCGATGAAGTTCTTTTATTTTTTGATATACTTTTCCTTTATTCCATGCAGAGAGAGAGAGAGAGAGAGAGATAGAGAGAGTCCAGCACATATCATGCTGCTTTTGTTTGGACGTAGATTTGGTAGCCTCTACCTGCCACCTCCACCCTCCGTATTTTGTACAATTGGTGAACACAGGTTAGGATTTGGCTGCTTATGTTCATTACTCTTTTACTAAACAACTAAAACACACAAACATGCTTCCCGAGTATGTACAAGAAAGAATGACCACTTTCTCAGATTTGTTCAATTAAAATGTGTTTTTATTTTTTATTTCTTTTTTCTGATACTTGGAGTTGTTCTTCTAGATTTGGGAAATGTGAAAATTTGCAGAAATTTTCCCTTCTCGTTTCGATCCAATGGGGTATGCATGCATGTGTGACTGCACATGCCTGCTTGTGTGAAAGATATTGGAATTGATGCAGTAGATATCGTGGGGTCAATATTTATTGATGCATTATTAAAATTTCTTATGCAAATTTCATCTGTGATCTTTGATTAGACAAATTTAGAAGAAAATAAGTTAAATGACATAATTCTAAATTTTGAAAATAAGAACGTGGCTTCTTAAGAATATCATTGAAATTTTCTAGAATACCATTACTTTTCAAAGTGGCCGTTATATATTATGATTCAATCATTGATTTTCAAAATTACTGTTATTGTAGTCTGTCGCTGTTTCCATATATATATATATAATTTTCACTAACTAGTATTTGAATTTCACATAACAATTCAACTAAACATTGTAAAAATTCATTAAGAGATTAACTCTCTAAATTTCTATATTTCTATTAAATCAAAACTTTTAGTAGATTTAACACTCTACCGCTACTAGGGGTGTTATGAAACTCAAGTTAAGTCGGAAAATGTCGATACCCGAGTTCGACTTGAGTGTTGGTTAGGTAAGATCGAGTTCAAACTCGTCCTTATCCTCGTCGAGCTCGAGAGCTCAAGCTTGAAATATCATTAGGTAGTGTCGTTGGATAATGTTATCGGGTATTAATTGATTTTAGATAATATATTAAAAAGATTATACCTATAAATATAATTTCATTTATAAAAAATATTTTAAAATTATAATTATTTCATCTCTGGTAGCTCATTGAGCCTTCAAGCTCAACAAAGCTGGGTTTGAGCTCGAGCTCAATACTGAACTACTCAATCTCAAGCTTGAGTCGAGTTTTGATCGGGTAGTATTACGGCATAACACCTCTAACTATTACATCCATAGGAGATTGATAGTTGTTGATTCCAATTGATGGTTCAAATAACATGACAATTGATGGTGCTCAATGATGCATTGAGCACACTATCCTAAGGAATCAAATTCATGATCTTAATCTTGTTATGGTTCTATCATCTATGGCTTGAGCAAACATTCCCTCCATCGGTAAATATGCTATTCAATCATTCATACACCAAACTAACCAAACATAACCTTTTTTGAATGTGACTTGGCCCACATTCAACTCCATCAAAATTGCATGACATGAGTTGGAGATTTTTTTTATATATATATATATATAAGTAGAACTGGTATTTAGATTTAATCTGATTAATTCATTCAAACAGTATAAAATTTATTAAACAATTGGTTCTCCCAATACCTATTTTCTATGAGTCGTATATTCATTTGAACCAAATTGAATAGATATCTATAATTTATTAATAATTTTTCTTTAATTGCACAGATGCATCTCATGAGGGCTTCGTGTATTTTCTTCACATACAGCCCCGACTAAAGCATAAGTACTGAAATCACACTTTTGATTTGGAGAAAATTACAATAAATTAATTTGTTGTAAAACCTTTTATTAAGGCAATAATTTGAATAATTTATAATTAATACTGCTTATAACAATGGGTGTGATTCAATTAATATTTTGTAGTAGAGATTTATTCATTATATCAACCCTTCTTGCTTGGTTTTATGTTTAGCCAATAATTTTTTTTTAAAAAAAATAATGCAATAGTTAAGTTAACTTCAAGTGATAGCATAGCATATATTTCCCGAAAGAAAAATGAAGGGTATATTGATTTAACACTGCTAATTTAGTACGTATTTTTCAAGAATGTATTATGGAAAAGATAAAAATATTTATAAATAGAATGTAACATTATGAAATTAAAAGCATTACCTTTTTGTAAGTTAAAATAACAAATTAAAACAAAGTGTAAATTAATTTTTTTAAAAAAAGATAAAACTATGGTGTTTAGTTTCATGGAGAGAAAAATTGAATTTAAAATTTGTAGAGAGAAAATTCAAAATTAATGTGTTTAGATAAATTTAAAATAATTTAAATTTTTAAGAGAGAGAAAAATAATGTGGTTATAGTTTTAAAGAGGCAAGATTAAATTTTATTTTTGTTAGAGAGAGAATAGAGAAAATGTGAATTAAGGTCATCTTTTGGAGTGAGAAATCCAATGTGTATAAATTAGAGAGAAAAAAGAATGATTTTAGAGGGGCAAAACTTAATATGATTTAATTATTTTAGAAAGAAAAATTAACTTTTTTACCTTTAGAGAGTGAGGAAATAGATTTGATTTTTTTAGTGAGAGAAAACTAAAAATAAATATATTGAGGGAGAAAATGTGAATTAAATTAATTTTTTAGAGAGAGAAAAATAATGTATTTAATTTAGGGGGAGAACAATTAATCGTTTTTTTTTAGGGAGAGGAAAATTAGTAGCAATATGTTCAGAAGAGAGACAATTTTCTAAAATAATTTAACCTTTTTAAAAAATAGAAAATTAAAGTGCTTCATTTTAGAAATTAAAAAAAAAATCAAATTTCGTTCTTTTTAGCAGTCGAAAACTTAAACCAAAGCATTTGAAGATAAACAAATTAAAAAGAATTTTGTTTTAAGAGATGAAAGTAATGTATTTAATTTTAAAGAGAGAAAGAAATTAAATTTTGGTTGCTTTTTTTATAAAAAACAATTTAAAATTGACGTGTTTAAAGAGAAAAATATTAAAATAAGTTAACTTTTTAGAAAGAGAATTAATAATTTTAAATTTAGAATTTTTTTTTATTTAGAGAGAAAATTATAAATTAAATTGATTTTTAGATTGATAAATTTAATATATTTAATTTTAAAAGTGATAATTTATATTTGGCTTTTAGAGAGAGAAAAATAATATTTTTTAGAATCAATGATATATCGAAATCAAATCAAATATTAAAAAATATTTTAAATAGAATATATCAATAATTGATTTGATTTTGAGTATATTTGATTTTTTATTTTTATATTTATATATTTGTGATAATAAATTTTCTATATAATTCAAAATTATTGTAATATTTAAATGAAGTAATAAATCATTAAAGGGTTCAGCTTTTTATCTCCAACATAGTATCAAAACTTTCTTTGCAAAAAAGGGTTAAATCTTCTGTCTAGATTTCATTGATATTCATTAGGTTGTTTACTAATCTATTGTTATATACAAAACAATTCTACTATTAAAACTGATCATATATACAAGATTCAGACCTCCAAAAACCATCTCATGTCACGAGAATCTATACAACAGTCATTTAAAACTCTTCAACAGTTTCTCTATTAAGATCCTCTTGTTCTCATTAGAGCACCGATTGCTGTTTTTATTAGAATCTTTCTGCTGTTACTCTAATTAAAACTTCACTTATCATATTTTTCAAATTCAAATAGTTTTCATTATACTATATTAAATTCGAAAGAATATTAAAAAATATTATTTATTAAAATCAAATCAATTTTTAAAAAATATTATAATTAAAATATATCATTAACTGATTTGATTTTGAATATATTTAAATTTCTTTATTTTTATATTTCTATATTTATAACAACAAATTTTATATATAAATTCAAACTATTTTAATATTGAAATATTATATATTAAAATTAAATTAATTATTAAAAAATATTACGATTAGAATATCTCAACATTTAATTTGATTTTCTTTATTTCTATATTTCTATATTTATAATAACAAAATTTCTATATAAACTCAAATTATTATAATATTTAAATAAAATAATGAATCGCTAGGGTTCGATTTTCCATTTCCAATAAAGAATATACACTTCTTGTATAAAAATAAAAATAAAAATAAAAATAAAAATAAAATTCGTATCCCCCAAACATAGAGGGATCAATCAACGGCCAAATTGAACTTCATCTAGATGCTTTATTTACCAAAGTCAAAGTTGTGATGCGTTTAATAAAAAATTTAAGGAATCGCACCGTACCATATCTTATCCTATTCGAAGAAAAGCCCAAGTGACCGAATATATGATATATATTTTTTCCTTTACCTTAGGCGTGGACATTCTCCGTACAACAAATCATCATTGTTGGCTCCCACGCCACAAAAAACAGGCGTCTTCAGTTTTATTCGAGTTTTGACAATAAATTAATTAATCTTAAAAAATTAATAATTTTATCTCCCAAACGACATGTCTTGACTTTCTGAGCATTACATTCTTTTTTCTTTGATTTCTACGGTCAGATTTATATACCTACCGATTAATTCAATTAAAATATTAATAAAAACTTAATTTAAGGAATAATTATCTAAATATATATATTTTTTTTTAAATTTTAAACATAAAATTTAATTAAAAATTTTTTAATATATAATTTTACTATATTTACTGTCCGTTGATTCTCGTTACATTCGATCATAATTTGATGATCATCTCTACCTCCACCTCCACTTCCACCTCCACCGAGTTAAACCCAGCAAGGGTCCAAAGGCAGGCCCCCAACCCTTAATTTCCTCAAGATTAAAATATGTAGACGTGCTCACAACTTCTACCATTTATGCTTCCGGGAACTTATAAACACCTCTCTCTCTCTCTCTCTCTCTCAAGCAAGATGGAAAATAGTACAGCCCCTCGAACCCGACCTACCGGAGCGCTGCCGACCCCTCGCCTGCTACGAAGCAGAAGCGGAGCTCCAACATCCTCGACAACGAAATCATCAAAAGAGAACATAAATCCTTCAAAGAGAAATTCGTTTTCTACGGAGAGTCCAAAAGTGCAGAGGAGTACCTCTCAGAGGAATTATGATGGGCCAGGACAGGTTAAGAGAAGCCCATCGGTGTCAAAGTCGCCTTCTGCTTGGGCCTTGTCCCCGGGCCGGGCCTATTTTCCAATTTTTTCACCGTCGGAGTCCTCAGGCCCACAAACACGGAGGCTGAATTTGAAGATGAGTTTTGGAGGTGATGGCGGTGGGGTTTTGAAGTACTTCAGGCAAAACAAGGTGCCACCCGATCAACAAGATGAATTTCATCGGCTTCGGATATTGCACAATAGATTGTTGCAATGGAGGTTTGCCAATGCTAGGACTGAGGTTTCCATGGCTGTTGTCAAGTTGGAGGCAGAGGTATTAAACTCTATCATCAAATTAGTAAAATGTTTTATTCAAACAATTATGTGAATTACGCAAAACATTTGCCTCCTTCTCAAGCAAAGTAAATAAATATAGTCATGCTCCTAATGCAACACAAATAAGCTATACTTGATGTTGGGACATGACATTTAGCTTATAATTTTTTCCTTGTATTTTTATTTGTGACAGAAAAGGTTTTTTGGTGCTTGGACAAGAATTTGTAAACTACAGAATTCTATAGTAGAAAAGCGAATTCAGATTCAAAAGCTCAAGCTTGAGCAGAAGTTGCTCCAAATTATCAAGGGGGAGATGGGTTGGCTAGAAGAATGGGAGAAATTGGAGAGCAAAAATGTTGAAGCCATTGGCGGGATAACAAGAAAGCTATCAGCAATGACAATCGGACTCCCTCTGGTCGATGGCGCCGAGGTAAAATAACTTTTTATTTTAGTATACATGAGATTTTATTAATTGAATTTGTTGATAAATGAGATAATTGTAATTTCTCCAGGGTGATGTTGTAAGCATCTATCATGCCCTGAAGACCGCAGTGGGAGTTATGGACAGTATTCAAGCAATTATATCATGTTTCCTTTATCAGGTGCAAGTTTTTTTCGATAAATATAATATATAATATATAATATATCTATATATATATTTTACTTACCAAAGATTCTAATCTTAAAAGAAATCAAAAGCGATCATCATTTTGAGTAATTTAAGAGGGTAAACATGGTTGCAGTTATTTGAGCAGGCAAGGGAAACGCAGGTTACATTAAGGGAGCTTATAGAGACTGCAAAAGAACAACAAGAGTTTCTTGGGGAACTAGAGAAGACAATTGCCATGGTTGCTTCACTAGAGGTACGAGGCTTAACTCCACTCTCCACATGATAGTCAGGTTCCTCATTAGCCCATTTCAGAGGGCCCATGCTCGTTTTGATTTCTTGCAAGAATACTGACCCTTGAAAATTAATAAGACAAATTTTTGGAGCAGTGATCGTTCACAACCTTTTCAATACATCCAGATCAGATGAATAAGTGAAAATCGTCCCTTAAGATCCCGTAACAATTGTTTTATTCTTGTAAAGAGGAGAAGATACAAAAAGTAATGATCTATGAAGTTTTGACACTAATTTCCTTTTTCAACAGGCAAAGGAGAAAAGCTTGAGAGTGCATCTCATTCAAGTGAGCCAAAGCCCCCATGACAGGACCACCCTCACAGCTCCCAAAGCCGGAACAAGGATTTTGGACCAATACCATTGGCACTATTCAAATTCATTGCCATGAGAAAAATGCATTGTCTTCGACCTCTCCTTTTTGGGTCCTTGAGGATGTAAAAAAAAAATAAATAAATAAAAAAAATTAAAAAAAAATTTAAAAAAAACACTGTTAATGAACATGTAAGAAGGCAAATTCAAAACTGTGATTTATATTGGCATCAATTCTTTAATTGCATTTTAGCAAAACATTCGACCCCTTTTGCTCTTCCACATTGGACGACTCTGTTATCTTTCATTTCCTCCCTCTTGTACAAAAATATTTCAAATGGTAGTCATGAAATATTTCCTCACAGAGCAATCTATTAGAGGTAAATATGATGTAAATAACCTAAGGATCGAAACTGTAAATATGGTGAGTGGTTGTTAAGCTAGAGCATGATCGGGTACAAATGGGTATTTTCATATTTTTTAAATTCAACCTGGCTTTGATTTTAGCCTAGCCCAAATTCAATCCCTTCCGACCCGGGCCCCGCCCCCGGCCCTTCTCCCTTCACCGCTCTTCTCTCTTCAGCAGCTTTCTTGTTTCCTCTCCTCTCCTTTCTCTTTGAAAAAATATATCAAACTTATAAAGTATATTATTCGCAAATTAAATTTAATGGAGAAAATATAGTATGATAAACAACATAAAAGGCAATTGGTTAGCTGTTTGTATAATTAATCTATCTTGTGTTATGACTCTGGTTTCCTTATCTCTATTGACATGTATAAATGACCGCAATATCGGCAGTTATTCTTTTATAATATATTTTTTTTAATTTTGTTTTTTGTATATAGATTTTTTTTAATGTTTAATGAGTATAGATGGCAATAAAAACTTTTTTTGTCGGAACTTTCTTCACACTTATATATGAAAGCGATTAATTTGGATAAAAAACACGTAGAAATTTTCATTAAAATTTAAAATAAAAAGAAAAAAAAAAAGAACAATCACTTGATGATTCACTTCTCCTATACCAATCTCCCCACGTTTTCAAAAATAAAAATTAATTAAAAAAAAAAAACTTCAAACCCCAAAAAAAAAGAACCATAAAATACCATATATACTATTAACATTCCATTATAGGCTTTTGAGGCATCGGAGTAACAATATCACAAACATCGACACCACCAATGACTGTGGCATTGTCACGTCCATCCCCACCTAAGCTACCGGGCAATTTTCTCTTCGGCCGGGCCTCTTGCAGCATGGAAACCACGTCTCGCATGGAGGGTCTGTCCGCAGGATTCCGACTTGTGCAAAGCAATGCAACTCTAAGCAACAGCATCATTTCCTCCCTAACTGATGCACATGATGCCCCGGCATTCTTGTCTAGGATGTCGTTGATTCCATCCTTGATCTTGATTTTGGACCTCACCCAGTCCACAATGCTATTGCCCTCCCCAAATTGTGCGTCCACTGATCTTTTTCCACTTAGAATCTCCATTAGTACTACTCCGTAGCTGTAGATATCACTCTTTTCATCAACTTGGAGGGTGTACGCGTATTCTGTAAAAGATCAAACAACATATCAAAAAATGAAGGAAAAAATGTGATTCTCAAAAATGGTATTTAATTAAAGTTGGACAAACATAACATGGTAGCCTTAATTTCATTAGGGACAAACTGAAATATTCATGCATGGCGTATTCTTATTTTAAAGCGGTTTGACTTGGGAGGAGGAATAAATAACTAATGATGCATGATCATGGTCAATTGAGATTGGTTTAGCACCATTGGATCATATCAAACAAGAATGGGGCAGTAGGACCCATGAACATCGCAGCATATGCAAGTATATATGCAAGTGAGAGAGAGAGAGAGAGAGAGAGAGAGAGAAGAAAAAGGGAAAAGTGGAGAAGGAGATAGGAGAAGGAAAGGAAAAGGCAGAAGGGCACGCGAATAGTGCGCCCAAAATGCACTGAAAGCCGAAAAGGGGGAAGCTTTGAATTTGATTGAGCTGTGTTGCAGCACTTGCAATACCTGAACTACCCGCCCAACCCTAATGTAATGTGTTTGAAATGTGAACATAAACCAAAACAACGTAAAGAATTTCATTCTATGTGTGCGTATACTGTCAACCTCTCACTGTCATACGCATATTCTCTTGGCCAGATTTCGTCACCCTACAAAACGAACTAACAATCACCTCTGCTTTATTTAAAGAAATAAAAGGGTTCCCAAGATCAAAGAATCCTCATCTTCATGCATGGACCAGGACCACACTCTTGTCAAATCACCTTGGAAATGGAAATATTTCCCTCAGATGAATACTATCTGCTTTATTCTCTAAATTTCTTTTCAGACAAATTAAATTGTGAAAAATGAGTAAACTTTTACCCCTAGCCCTTAGAATCATTTAATATCCCACTCTGTACAACCATTATGTTTATCAAAATTAAGTACCCATAAAAATTCTCACTGAATGTACTAACATTAATTCAAAAAACACCCGCTGAGTTTTTACTCGGAGAATGTTCATCTTGAACATGATTCATAGTCATCTAGTCTTAGCAAAATATATAGTTTGATGATTGAAAAGAAAATGGTAAGAATAATAAGAAAAGAGGGTTGAGAAATTACCGGGAGCAATATAGCCATAGGAACCGGCAATGACAGACATGGACTCATCACTCTGAATCAACTTGGCTACTCCAAAATCTGCAACTCTGGCTTCCATTTCGCCATCCAACAAAATATTACTAGGCTTCAGATCACGGTGCACAATCACAGGATCACAATCATGGTGCAGATAACATATTCCCTGAGCTACTCCTAATGCAATCTTGTATCTAGTAACCCAATCCGCCACCAAGTTCTCTCCCTTGTTCTTCCCATGAAGCAAATCATCCAAGCTCCCATTAGGCATGTACTCGTACAGCAGCATCGTCGTCTCGCTGTTGCTGCAACACCCTAGTAATCTCACTATGTTCCGATGTCTCACGTTGCCTAACACGTCGACTTCTGCTAACACTCCTCGCCTTCTCCGAACTGTTTCCTTCTGTTTTCCCCACAGCTTTTTGACAGCTATGATCTCACCACCTGGCATTTCGACTTTGTACACCGTTCCTGTCGATCCCATCCCTAGAATCTTGTCTGTCATTGATAGGCACTCGAGTACATCATCAGCCGTGAAATTTAATCTCTGAAATGCGGTTAATTTCCACGGTCCGATTTCGCGATCATCTGAAAATCGACCCCTGTAATTCGCGTGGAAACATCTGGTCCCAGCTATCAAAACAAACAGTCCGATCCCAAATGCTGCAGCCATAATCCACACAAATGCGCCGGCGGTTTTTCTCGGTTCCTGTCTCCGGGATTCCACCTCATCACCGGCGGGAGAATCCGCCTTGCAAGGTATTTTCAAAATTCTTCCACATAAACCTTCGTTACCATAAAAAGAAGATGGGTGGAGATTGGGGAAAATGGTACCAGAATTCGGAATCGGACCAGTCAAAAGATTATAAGAAACATTAAAACTCTCCAGAGTACTACAGTTGTCGAAATCCGTAGGAATAGTTCCAGTCAAATAATTGTACGAAAGATCAACGTCATTAATCACCGGTAAAGTTGAAATCTCCCAAGGAATAATTCCTGTGAGAGAATTTCGATGAAGATTTAGAGAGAGAAGCTTGTTGCAATGACCAATATCCCAAGGAATGCTCCCATTGAGAAAATTATTATCCAATTCAATCTTGTACACACTTTTGCATCCAATGAAATCTGGGATTTTCCCGACAATTCTAGAATTCCTAGCTGAAAAAATTTTCAATTCCGGAGCTGACCAAATGTTGGCTGGCAATTCACTGTTAAATGAATTCCCAGAAATGTTAAGGAATTCGAGTTTCAAGGCATTCCCGAAATCCGAAGGAATTGGCCCACTGAAGTTGTTGTTGCTGATGTCCATGAATGTTAGATTTGGCAAGAAACCAAATCCGTAAGGAACAGAGCCATTGAATCTGTTGTTCTGGATTCGGAATCTCTGCAGTGAGCTGCAATTTGCGAGGCTGTTGGGTAGTCCGTTGGTGAAGAAATTGGAGAAAAGAATGAGTTTGACTAGCTGGTTCTGGAAACAAAGATTTGGAGGAATTGGACCGCTGAGAAAATTTGAAGAGACATCGAGTTTTTGAAGTTTCCCACTTGAGCCGAGCTTTTGTGGCAGTGTTCCAGAGAGAGAGTTGTTCCAGAGAAGCAGAGTGTCGAGATTTTGAAGCTTTCCGATTTGTTCTGGAATTTTTCCTCCTAATTTGTTGTCCATCAAACTCAACCGCGTGAGCTCTTTCAAGTTAGCGAATTCACTTGGAATTTTTCCGGAAAGTAAATTGTCCGACAAATCAAGGACTCCCATATTACTCAACCCGCCAAAAGTAGCCGGGATTTCGCCGTAAAACTTGTTCTTAAAAAGCAGCAGCACTTCTAGGTTTGTCAAATTTCCGATCTCTGGCGTGAGTTTTCCTGTGAGATTCGCCATCGAGATATCCAAATACTTCAAATTCACCAAGCGAGAGAACTCCATCGGTAATCCACTGGAAAAATTGTTATAACCCAACTCGATTTTCTCCACCGTAGACAAAAACCCCAACTCCGCCGGAATCGGACCGTCGAGTGAGTTTCCCGCGAGACCCAGAAACTTGAGTCGAACAAATCCGCCATAGCTTCTCGGAATTCGACCTTCGAAGTAACTTCCACTGAGATTCAGTCTTTCGAGAAACCGGAGACGAACAAATTCACTCGGCAGAAGACCAGTGAAGCTGTTACTATAAGCATTGAAGACGGTCAAATATTTGAGCTTGGAAATGCCGGGCGGAAATGCGGAATTGAAGTTGTTGTGACTAATGTCAAGAGTTCGAAGCTCTCTCAGTTCAAAAACAGAAGTTGGGAAAGGACCATCAAAGGCGTTGTTGCTCAAGTTCAAGTGAATTAGGGAAGACAAGTAGCGGATTTCCATTGGGATTGTGCCAGTAAGGTTTCTATTTGAGAGATTAAGTGAAATGACTTGGGCATTTTTAGGGTCACATTTGATTCCGGACCATGAGCACCAAACAGGGTTTTGGGTATTTTTGGGGGTGGAAAATGCTGGGTTGGAGTCCCAGTCATGGAAGGTTAAGAGAGGGTCCTTGAGGGAGGATTTTAGAGAGAGAAGAGATTGAAGTTGGAGAGGGATAGTTGAGGAAGAAACTATTGATAGAGTTGAAGAGAATGTGAGGAAGACAATAACAGAAAGAAGAGGAGGAGGAGGAAAGGAGGGTTTCATGGTTTCGGGGAGGTGGAGAAGTTGGAAGAGAGATGAAGATGGAGATTGTTAATGAGAAAGGTAAATTTAAGGGAAGGAGTGTTTTGATTGAGAGAAGTGCTTTTTTGGAGTGCTGGGTGCAGCAGGTGTTTCATGATGATTATTTCTTGAGTGGATTTTTCTTGCGGGTGATGAGAGAGAGAAGGATAGAGAGAGAAAAGAGAAAAATCTGAAAACCAAACTACTATTTCGTGTTCATCATCATCTTCTTCTTCTACCACTACTTGCTAGGCTGCTACTCTTTTTATTTGTATGTCCTACTTTGTTAGCAGAATTAAGTGCTCTCTCTCTCTCTCTCTCTCTCTCTCTCGTATTTTAGCTTTGTCTGCTATCGGTATACTTTTGGTTTCCTTGGTTTTCTTTCCTCTTTTCTTTTTCTTCTCTTTTCATCATTCCTTGCTCCCTTTATCTTTGCCTCCCCAAATTCCATAAATTTGTGCTTCAGGACTGAGCCACTGTTTTCTCTCAGGATCCGAGAAAGTCCCTTCAATATCTCTCTCTTTTAAGTTTTTTTTTTTTTTAAATAAATTAAACATTCTTTATAAAATTTCATTTTAATCTTGTTCCCTAACCTTTTCTTTTTCTTGAGAAGGCAAAACCCAAACAAATCAAGACAACAGCAAAAAGAATTTAACATTTTTGAGTTGACACTTTAATTAATTAAGTCAAGACAGCATTCAGCTGAAGAGTCCTACAAAATTAAACCTCCATTAAAGGTATTTCGTTTAGAAGACTTTGTTTATAGCTGAATATGATAAAAAAAACTTCTGTTAAATATTTTTTCTGAAATCGAGATTTAATGTTTGAGTTTTTATAAATGTATATATTTTTACGATTTTTATAATTTTTATATAAAAAAAAAAAGAGGTAAAATGATGGAAGTTAGGGACAACCCTTTTATTAAAATTCCGCATGAGAATTCATCTCAGCTTGGAGCTTTTATACGCCCACCGTAGGTTCAACCAGTGCCAGAGGTCTCCAAGCTTGCCATACTGACCAACCCAACCACAATTACATATGAATTTGCTTAGAGAAATATTTTTTTTAATAATTTTAAAAATTAAAAGAAAAAAAAAAAAAAAAAAACTCATTAGCATTCCTCAAAATTATATTCTTCTCTATTTATAATTTTACCTTGGCATGGGAGATCAAATTGTAAGAATTATGTCACATTCCAATGACCCACTTGGCAGTAGACTTTTCTAGTATTTAATTTCATGAATCAATATGATTTTATGATATAAACATCTTAAGCGCGGGGATTTTGAAAAATGTTCACAATGTCCAAAATGCCCATACAACTTATTAAATTACCCTCAATAAAACCAAAGTACTCTGAGGGTAATATTGTCATTGTGCAAGAAAGATAAACCAATATCCTTTTTGCTTTGTGCCTGTTTGACTTGATGGACATCTGTCCACTTTGTATCATTAATGTTGGCAAAGTGTAGCCATGGTGATAATAAAAGCTTCAGACAATCATCCTTTCCCATTCTAATAATGTTTTTTTTTTTTTTAACCCTGCTTTCCACCTCAAAATAAATAGTACATTTTTTTGGGATATGTCCTGATATTTCCCTTTGGTACCATTGCATGAACCGTATGGAAGTCCCTCCCCTCAAACATTTGAATTCATTGAAAGAAAATTATTTATGTTAGAACTCATTTGAACTCAAGAGACTCAATGTGGAGAAAAAAAAAAATGGGATGGCATTTCCCTTTGGGATTGCTTTTAAATGAAGCAAATGCGTTGGTGAACTATGAAAAATGGTTTGGCCCATAACTAAAATATTACTTAAACCTAATAAATTCTCTCACCCAATAAATCAATTTTTTAGATTGAGTTCTCCTATTAGGTTTCAGTTCATCACTTAAATTCGTGACAAATTAGTATCAGAGTTTCCGATCAAATATAGAAAAAGATTATATGGAAAAAGGTTATCTGATATCAAAATGAGAGCCATTCAAAATGAAAAAGAATTATTTGGTATCGGAATGAGAACTGTTCAAAAAGGAAAAGAGCTACTCGTAAGAGTGAAAGCAAGAGTCGTCCGTGAAGGCTCGATTTCTCAAAGTAAGAGTAATGTTATAAATTTCATGTCAGATTCCAGAGAAATCATAAAATACTATTTAAATTTGATAGGTTTTTTCATCCAATAACTTTTGATTTGAATTTCATTATTGGATTTGAATTTATCATTTGAATCCATAACATGTTGTAATAAAAACGACTCACACATTACATAAATACAAAGAAATGCTGTAGATTTGCTACAACCACACCACAGGGACACTTCCTTAGAACTTGAACCAAAGCCATCGTCACCTCTCACACTTTATCATAACAGAAAAAACTGTATCATAATCCAAAAACAAACATTTGTTGTAACTTCCACGACACACAAACCTTAACCCCAATTACTTTCGTTTAAAATCAGAAATCATCAATTAAACCAAAAAAATACTTAAAATATACTTTTCTCAACGCCATGTAGCTTTGTTTGGGCGTCAACTCCACGGGAGTTGGAGTTGTTAGGATATGCAAATGGTGAAAACTTTTTGTTCATATGTTTTTCCTCGTATCAAAATTTAATAATTGGTTTTCGATGAAAATATATATTTTTGTAATTTTCGTAATCCCTATATAATAAAAAAAAGAAAAGGTCAAGAGCATAATAGTGGAAGAAAAAATTCACTCCTATAAAAATTATTTTCATAAAATTTGTTCTTATAAAAATTATTCTTGCCCATCTATGATTGAATTAAGAGAAATATAATATTTTTTACTTTTTTATATAGATAGGAAAGAGAAAATCAAGTAGTTTATTTCATATTATAAATATGATTTATCATTTTTACCCTTTTTTTTCCTCCATTCACCCCCCAACAAGGGAGATGTGTACATGATCTTTACCGTACGATAAATTTTATGGGAAAAGATTGGTTGTTTATTAAACACATTCAGGGTTGGGTAAAATTTTGAAAAATGAAATGACAAGAATGCCCACGAAATAACGCTGGCGAGAGACCTGAGTATGGGCAAAAAGGGCGTATCACGTGAGGAAAACCAGAAGGAAGAAGGCCTGGAACCAGGAGTGAGCCTAACCAAAGCCCACTTTAACCGAAAGGTGGGCCCGGGGAGAGTGGTGCCCAAGAGTACTTTTGTCCCCTTCATCCCCTTCCATGTGGCAACAGTCCATACCTGTTTTGGCATTATGTGGTCTCTCTCTCTCACTTTCTCTCTCCACAGTCCACACACGTGCCTGGTCATCCTCTCTCGCGTGACGGGCGTGACCACTCTTCTGAGCCCACTTCCTTCGCATGATTGGCGTGTTCTCCCCTCACGCACGCGGGCCTGCCCCCTACTCATTTTCCGCCACTAAAGCCCATCTCTCAGCTCTCTACTTTTTTTTGTTCTCTATTATGCCTCTTCCTTCTCTCTACCATAACTTTCTCCTTCTTATTCAATTTATAAAATCTTAATTTATTTTGAGATTAGAATAATTTTCTTTTTTTTTTTTATAAAAATCATAAAAATACACGCGTTTAAAAACTTCGAATATAAGATTTCAAAAAATACACTTAAATAAGAGTTTTTTACCATTCGAATATTTTTATATGAACAAAATATTTTTATCTATAATATGACAATAAGATACTTATTTAATACATTATTAAATTTAAATTAATATTTCAAAGTTTAACTTCAATGCAGATATTATTAGTAATTTGATTTATGATCATTGGATAACAAAATTAGAACAATTAACATTAAGTTTTCTTTTGCAGGGAATAGAATTTTGCCGGTGTGATTCAATCGAAAGAACAGGAGTGAATATTCAAATTATAGGAGTGGGCCCATCAAATCACGCACTACCCCATTAGGCTAGATGGTTCAAACACTTTTGTTCAACACGCCCGCCCTAGCTATTGCGCAGTCATATATTTTTTATTTTTAATAATACAATAATTTAAACTTTAAATAATCAGATTACGTAAGAGTAATTTGTATCGTTAAACTATTCTCTTAGAGATAATACAGTAATATATATATATATATATATATATATAAAAGGCCCTACCATTCTCTTATTTGTTACCGTTGAGAGGAAGTGAAAAATTGGAAGAGCTAATTATTTAATGGGTTTATAGTATTTGATTAAATCAATCGATTGAAATTCAAATATTGCTATATTGCTCAATACAAGCATCCACTAAAAATAAAAAATTGTAACACTCGAGAAGGTAAAGTCCAACGGGACAGGGGTACTTATTTGGAGCGATACGAGATGCTGCCAGCATCCTTAGCTGCCCAAACTATAAGAAACAACTTCACCCTTGGGCTACCCCATATGACCTGATACAGATTTGAAACTTTAAATAATTAAATTGTATAAAATTGTAAGAAACCCATTAAAAGCAACACGAAGCAACTCGTTAAGTGAAAGAAGAATTTTAAATTGTTCTCAATTTCCCTTCTTCGCCATACTCATGGAGTCCTAACTATATCCTTGTTCTCTTCCTTTAGTAATTCAAAATTTGAAAAAATCAATAATCAAATATATGTTGCTTGAGTTGTAGAAAATAGAAGTACTCCATCCCCCACTCTTTACTTTCAATTTTCCTCCTTTTTCTTTTGATTTGTGTGCAGTAACTATCAAGTGAAAAAGCTAAAATAAATAAAACAAGTGATAAGAGTTTGCATGATTATTAGAGAAATTGATTCGGCAAGGCAAAACTTGTAGATGGTGAATGCGACCATTGGGCAAAGAATATCATGAAAAGAAGATATTTCCTAAGTCACCAAAACCTTAACCCCTTCTACCATTTTCACGCTTTTAAACCTAAAATCGGAACTCACCCTCCTTTTCTTTTTCTTTTTTTTTTCTTTTTGTCTTTTTTGGGCCAAGCCATGGAAGTTTCCGATCAATTCTAATACAATCATCAGATACATATATTAGGGTCGAAGCAAATTTTAAGTGATTGCAGAACATATTGGTGCAAGTTTGGTATTTTAAATAATTTAACTTTTATTTAATGGGGTTTATTCGTGCAAGTTAATATTGTATTAGTATCCCTTCCATTTTTTTTTATTTTCACTATTCATATCCGAAATTTATTCGACTAATCCGATTCGAGTAATGTGAGACATATTTTAAGGATTGACTCTTTCAAATCATTTTTCGTCATTTCCAATATTCAAACTAGAGATCTCTGGTTAATGGGTTAACACACCCAAATCACTTCTATGTTTACTTTTATATAAAGAGAGTTGATCTTTTTTTTTTTTTAACGTAATATTAGTATAATTGATTAATTTATTTAATTAAATATAATTTAAAAATAAAAGATTATTTTTGTTTTTAAAACTATAATAAAAATTTTACTATTTTTTAACTATAATTACATCATAATTGAGATTAATTTTTTAAAATGAATATTTTTGAAAAACTTTAAACTCGAAATTATCTCCGGGGGGGAATGGTGACCCATAAGAAGCTTAACAATGCAAGTTGAGATCGATAGAATGTGATGACGAGGACGAGGATGACCGTGACGGGTCCTATGTAACGGTACAACAATGACGGTACAAATTTCTACTCTCAACCAATCAAAAATTAGATAAATGGGAATAAGCCTCCCCCTTCCTCAATCGCAATGATTTTCTTGTGGGCCCCATCCGAACACGTGGCATTAAATGCTCCCGCCCCCATGGATGGCACATTAACCTACGCAAGCCCACTTTTCCTTCCTTCCTAATCATCACATTCCACTGTTTATTGGATCCAATGCAACTCACACCCACCGGATCATTGGCCATGCTTCACCTGGAATTTGAAAGTTTGCAAACAAGGGTTCTATTTAAATTTAAATAACTTTGGTTTTTTGTTAAAGTGATATAAATATATATATATATATATATATATATATTATTTCTTGACCGATCGATATCTGAATTAGTTAATTAATCCATTTTAAATATTATAAAATCTAAGATATCTATTTTTTTATATTTAAAAAAAATTAAATTTAAGATTTTGATTAAAAACTTTAATATTTTATTATTAAATATATAAAATATCAACGAATAGTTAGTTTAGTGAGTAAAAATACTAAATTTCTTAAATTTTCAAAATAAAAAAATTACATTGTGAGAGATTTTTAAATTATTCAAAATATGAATTCAGAGATCGGTTAATTATTAAAAAAAATAAACCCATAAAATGTTGGTAAAGTAATGTAAATAATGATTGTATGATGAGTTTGTATTTGTTGATTTATCGGATATTATTCTCTTATATCTAAATTTTGATAATATAAATCAGATTATATATCTAAATATTTATGTATCGGACCGTATATAACATGAAAGCCCCAACTCCCATGTCTATTTTATTGGGGGAGTCGCAGGTTGAAAATTAATGCGAGTGACCAACGAAAAAATGAAGAAGAAAATCTTAAAATTTGAAAATGAAAGAAAACAAGAGAACAGATCGAAGGCCCAAAGCTGCTGCAAAAGGAACGTAAGTAGAAGAGAAAGATCCAAGAAGCTGTTGATGCTGGGCCCTCAATGGGATGATGCCAGTATTGACCCTGGGTAAGGGTAAAGCAAAGAGAGAGGAGAATTGTGATGTGGGTCCATCCTGGGACCCATTTGTTGTTGCATGAGATTTCTGTAGCAGTGGCCCAACAATTTTTAAGCCCCCACAAGCCCAACCAATGCCTTGCCCTCAACGTTTGACTTCATAGTCACACTGCTCTCTCTTTCTCTCTCTACATTTTTCCCATCCCAAAGTGGAGAACAAAATTATGAAGGATTTTGAAGGGGAATGAGATTAGCATGTGAACAAACCATTCAAAGTCAATATTTTTGTTTATGTTTTTCCCGCAAATCATTTGGAACCCACAACACGCGCTCCTTGATACGGTAGTGTATGATTACAAGTATTTTGGTACAAATTGTATACTTGAAAATTTTTGAATTTTTAAGGTTTTCAATCATCTTTGTTTCAATTGTACGATTTTATGTACAATAATGTTTTTATACCAAACTTTGTACGATTTTATGTGCAATAATGTTTTTATTCCAAACTTGTTCCCCCAGTCTGATACATCATTTGGTTTCCTATGATAGGCCTTCGTTTGTTTCGCCAAACAATCATGGACCCGATTAACTAGCCCTTTTGGCAAATTAAGTGTAATTAGAATTAACCACTGTAATACTTTTTTTTTGTTCGTAAAATCTGAAATTATATTTCGATTAATTCAATTCAAATATTTACAGTGATCCAATTTAAGGAATGACTCTCTCAATATAGTATTAATCACTATAATATTATTAGATTAGAACTAATAGCAAAAAATTTGAGTGATTACAACATCCTATTTAGTGTATAGGATTAGGTCTCTGTGGCAAATTAAGTAAATTTGAGTGATTATCTTTAACCTAATTGAATTTGGGAGAAGAAAAAAAGATGATTGTAAGGGACCCCATGACCATCATTAGATGCCATGTTCTATCGATTGGTGCCCTGTTAAAAAAAGTTGCTTTAATACGAAGATATGAACATAGAGATAAAATCCCACCACACCACCTTCACTCCACTAATGTTTGAAAGTATGTGAAGCAAAGAGAATAGACAAACCAATGATTTAGACCTTCTAAAGCAAAATTGGGGAAAAAATATTTAAAAAGGTGGTGATGCCAATACATTAGGGTAGGAGGTGAGTTTTTGGGACTTGCCCAAATCTTATTTTTGGTTTTCTCCCACCTACCACCCCTCATTTTTGTGAGTGTTATGGATAAGGTTTATGATGTCATAGCTACGCAATTAATGATAAGGTTTTCAACCATGGTTAGGATGTTGTTCATTGCTCACAATTTTTTTTTTTTTTTTTTAATTTGATTGTTCGTTTGAAATAGCATTAAATTTCTCAACCATTGAAATATAATTTATCTGTATTGAATTAATTTAATAGATCTTTTTCGTTTGATTCAAATATGTATAATTAACTTTTAAGCAAAAATCATATATATTGGGACACTTGACCGGTTTGATTTGACTATTTATTGTCAAGTTTGCCTACACCTTGTTTACCCAAATGGGCCATTAGGAATGAAAAAAAAAGTCCGCAATATATTTTTTTTTGGGAATATAACCAACTGTATCTATATTTAGTGATATTCTGACTAATCTAGTAAAATATTATCGGGTCTAATTTCGAGAGAGTCATCCCAATATAATTTTTTTTATTTTCAAATTTAATTTTAAAATCGAGACTTGATTAATAAGTTTAGTATCTTTATCGACTTTCTGTGATCAAAGCCTACGGTATACATTGAAATAGAAATCTCTCTCTCTCTCTCCATCCCTCCCCCTCCCCCAAAAAAAAAAATGAGGTACAAAGATTGACCAGAGATGAGCTAATCTAACAACGGTCAAAAGTAAAGGGTGTATTGGTCGATGGTGAGAATTCAAATACCCACAAATTTTCGACTCTTGTAAAGAAAAAGAAAAAAAAAAGGCAGCTAATTCACCCCGTAGTTTGGTATGGTTTGGGAAGTTATACATGGTGCCTTCGCCGGGTAATTTTGTTCAACTTTATAGCTTCAAAGGAATTCTGGTTGAAGGCATGCCAGGTGTTGAATGGAGCACTCAAAAATTGCTGGGGTGTGAAGCAAAGAAAGAGAAAGTGTGGAAATCCATCAAGGGAATCCAACCTCTTAAGCAAAACTCAAAAATGGTCATCATATTGCCTTATAAAACAAAACTTTTTCATGATATGGCAAAAGGGTTTGTTGGATACTTGTCTAGTCTACATATTAATCATAAGCTTGGGTGCATGCTTTTTCCAAGCTTTCAAAGCTTATAATTACAAATTACTGGCGCTGTTGGTCACTTTGTAGTGACATTGGAAGCCAACCCATACCCCCGTGGGAGTCCTTCGAATAATCGCTTGTCTTCTTTTACGGCCCTCTCTCATTCATCAATCCCCTTCTTTAGCCTTTTGTTCATACAATTCCTTAAATTTCGCATACAAAAATAGAGTGAGAGAGAGAGAGAGAGAGAGAGAGATCATTGTAAGCCTCCTTGTCACAAGACTCACCAACTGATAGATTATTTTTTTTAATAGTCATACCATAAATTTGAATTCGAATGTTGCCTTCAGTAGGGTTGGATGGAGTCTACGAACAATGAGGGAACCAAAACAATGCAGCAACGAACTTTTACTTTCTTATTAATGGCATGATAGCTAATAGAAAAAGGAAAAGAACATTTTGAGGTCTTAATTTGGACATCAACAAGAGTCAGAAAAAAGGGGGAAAACTACAAGCATGGTGCTTTGCTTGCAGTTCTCTACAGAGGAATATATTTTAGGTGGCAGCAGTGTGTGAGTTTGGTGGCAAAGGAAGATTAGCAATGGTGGAGACAACGGCGCTAATGGAGGCGTTATTTTCTTTAGTCTACTCATTGAATTCTTAATAACTAAAGAATGCGACAACCCAAATGTTGAAAAATCCATATAAAGTGGTAACTTTGCTCTTTAATTTTCTCCTTTTTCCTTTTGTTTTTTGCTGAGCCGAAAGGATGGGATATACCTGTCAAACTGCTATTTTCAGATATCACCATAAAGGCCTCATCCACTGCGGCACGTTTAGTTTGAACCACAGCTATAACCCTCACTGATCATAGTTAGCTATAACCCTCAGCTATAATTTTTTACAGTCATGCACCTAGGCTTTGCCTATGAAGTAAATAACTTTTATTTATTAATAATTCAATTTAAATAAATTAAATATAAATAATAAATAAATAGAAAATATAATTAAATATAATATAATATAATATATAACAAATATAAAAATATATATTATCAAAATGTAATTTTAATAAAATAATAAATAAGTTATAAGTAAAGTAATAAGTAAATAGGTTTATGAAGTAAATAAGTAAAAAACTAAGTAGAAAGTAAATAGGAGAAATGCCATCTCCACTCGAATCAAGACATAATGTTTGCTTGTTCAAAAGGTCTGTATTGGTCATAACGGTCATGCTCTAGGCTTGGCCCATGAAGAGAAGAATCATCCCTTCATCAAATATGGAGTTCCAGAATTATGTATCAAACACACACACACACATCCACACCCACATACAACATATATATAAGGAGGTAGAATCATAAAATATAAAAGAAAAATCGGCTAATCTATAGAACAAGTCCAGTACATATCCTCCAAAAGGGCTCCCGCGTGGTTGATTGAATTTGGAGGTACACAATGGTAACAATATAACTTTCACCCCCCCCCCCCCCCCCCAAAAAAAATCCTCTGATTCCAAATCTTAAGCCACCCAGTTGCTCAACAGCAAGGATACAAATTTATGATACACGATGTATATTTCATTATATTTTCCTATGTAACCATTTATTTCAAAGAAACTTTTTAACTTTCATAATATATATTTTTCAATGAACCTTTTTATAGTAATTTTAGACCTTATATTAAACCCTTAACAAATTTTGCTACTGTTCAAGTTTTAGGATGCCAATGGTAGCACCTTTTTTTGGTGTACCTTTAAATTTTCTGATTGAAAGAATATTAAGAATATTGCTTTGTCTTGTATCTTTAATGCATGGTTTACATAAATTACATATTAGAAGCATTTTAAAATAAACTTTTCTAGAGAAGTATGATAAATTGTAGGAAGTTCAAAAGATAAAATAAAAAAGACATGTACGGAAGGAAAATATGAGCACTAATGCTATAAAAATTGTTGCCTAACACATCTCAGTATTGGTTAAAAAATTCATCTTAATGCTTCTACAATATTTCTTAAGAATAGATTATCCATAAAATCAGTTTCATTGTATACATAAAATAAAAAAAAATTAAAATATACGATACGATACGATACAATACAGTACGATTTGAAGAATAAAAGGAAATCGTTAGGTGCTACAATACCTGATTTGACAACTATGTTCATATCCAGACGCATGAAGAAGAAAATTCTTGTTCTTTCTCAGTCAGCATGACCACGAAAGCTTATGACTACTGATAAATGGCTTCTCATGATGGTAACTGTGAAGAGAAATGGAAACATTGTAATTACTTAAATCAACCTACCATCATAATTGCAACAAGCGATTATCGGAATAAGCTAGTGCAACAAATTGGAGCACAAGGGAATACTTACATAGCAAGCAAATCCAACAGAATAATGCATGGGAAACATACGCCAGAAGTTTTCCCCGTCTAGAAACATCTCTTCTGAATACGATACAATTTGAAGAGTAAAAGGAAATCGATAGGTGCTATGACACCTGATATGACTATTATGCTCATATCCAGTCCCATGCAGAAGAAAATTCTTGTTTTTTCTCAGTCAGCATGAAGTTTTCCCTCTCTAGAAACATATCCTCTAATATAAGGGAGGCCACTCCAGAAAATAAAAGAGCTTTCAAGCAAAAAGGCAAACATCCTGAGAAAGAAAATGAGGATGAACCCTGCCAAGAGTTAAATGAAAGAAATATGAAAGTTAAAGCATGAACCAAAACAACTCAAAACACCATGATGTAACATCAATTTCCCCAAAAGAAAAAGAGAACGCAAGATAGAAAACGGCTGTGCTAGCAGTTAAATTGAGGTGATGTACCAGAAAATATTTCTTGATGAACAGTGCCAAATAAATAATCATCGATGTCAAATCTTTGTGGCAGTCAAGAAACCATTTCACTTAAATTTTGACCTCACATGCATCATGCTAAGCTTACTGCACTATATCTAATGGTAGAAATTACGAAGAGGAAATAGTTCCCAATAATCGTTAAAAGTTGACCGGCACAAGAAGCATTGTATCCTGTTCAGGGAAATTAGACTTTTTCTGAATAGATAAGAGTTCTAAAATTTAACTAGGCTTTGTTCTAGTATACTCAAATCATTTTGAAACCTTGCATGTAAGAATAGATGCAGTTAAAATTCTTGCTATCTAGAGGAGAGGCTTTGTTACTAAATGCTCCTTACATCCAAGTTTTATTCACTTGATGTATTGAGAGGTTTAACACGATAATACAAAGAAGACAAAGAGTGACATGGTAACTACAGCAACTTGAATGAATTACAACTGTGGAATGCGTCCATAATTTTCATGCCAATGGTAGTTACATGATTCCCTGGTTGGTGCATTTGGTCACATAGTCATTTGTTACAACATTCCTCCAGCTAAATTGTCTAAATTAGAGGTTCAAACTGTAATATTATCAATGAAGGAAGCAAAAAATCAGGTGAATAGCTTGCAAAAAGTCCCAATGTCAAAAAGGATACCGAGGGAGTTTGCAACAATCAATCCAATTGCACCAGCTCACTGTACAAGCAGGGCATCACTACTAGGTAAATTGATGAGAATATAAGCATCCAATCATTTGAATGTTTTAGTTGGTCCTCTGTTGCAACTGCATGTACAAAGGCTTCATTCCTATGGCACATCACAAGGATAACAGCATATGTTACTATCAGTGATGAAAAATCAGTTTCAATAGAGTTAATCGAAAACTCAACAACAACAAGATATTTTCAATCATTTCCATAGATAACAAACTGAGCCTTAATCCCAAATTTTGGGATTGGCCATTTGGGACCAGTATAGGAGAAGGGATAGTGAAAAAAACAATAATAGAACAAAATTGTTCTGATTAGATAATAAAAATTCGTCAGCTTAGTCCAAAAGGAAAGATGCGGAATATAGAATAAAATAAAATAGCCAATACAGTTCATGGCCAAGACAATGACATAAAAACAATAATACTGAAGGGCAGTGGATGCTTCTCCATCACTCCATTTTGACCATACAACAATCTGATGAGAGAGTATGAGTAGCTTGAACCAATGCAACAGCAATAAGACCTACAGAATATCCAATCACAACTTCTAGTCAGAATCATGTAGAAGGAAGAGGAACAAAATGTACACACAACAGTGCTTCAGAGAAAGGCTGCCGGTTTCAGTCCTTGACAACAACACATGAAAATTTAAAATTGATGAAAGATCAATAGAATATGGCAAACATGCATCCTACTTTAAAATTGATGATATTGTCAAAGCTCATACCAGTTCACTTTGTTTGACGATTAGAATGTAGGTTGTCAAACATAGCAAAAATGTTGCAGCTGCTTCAGCTGTCAACCACAGCTTTAGAAGATTTAAGTTTTTCGAAAGAATGTACAATGTTTCTGCTAATAGCTCCAATATACAAGCAAGACCTGTCAAAGGAAAAGAATCCATTTCATTAAACCACATAATTCCAAAACAGCATAACTAATATGAAAGCCTTAAATGAGGTAACGTGTGCTGAGCACGTATCTCAAAAATTGACATATCGCCTGTCAAAGTAATGCATTTCTCAGGATTCATACGAGGACTTGCTACTGATGAGAGTTTTCTTTTTAATGGCTGGCCATTTAAATTCACTAAATAATATATTAATGCTATGAAAATTGGTAGGTAATTGAAGCTGCAATGGAAAATACGCTTGAAGCGCTGACAATAATCTGATATCATATATAAGCCAGAAGCAGGCATAAGATGGTGACTCCTTATTTACTGTTAGAACTGAGAACATAAAGTATCATATTAGACCAATCAAAACCTTATAATACACAAGTCCATTTTGCCACATGCTTGCCATGTGGCCTTTGATTGGAATCTTGGCTGCCAATTTCATCTTATGTCAACCCAATGCAGAACCTTATAATATACAAGTCCATGTTGCCACATACTTGCCACATAGCCTTTGATTGGAATCTTGGTTGCCAGTTTGATGCCACGCCTGCACAATGCATAACCTTATCCTCTAGTCCAGAACACTGACAGCAATCCAAGCTCATTCTCTCTCTCTCTCTCTCTCTCTCTCTCTCTCTCTCTCTGATAGGATTTCTCTTCCACTAAATGCATACCTATTTTTCAATTTTCAAACTAATTTTATCTTTTCCTTTTATCTATTAAAAAGCAAGGGAAAAGAAAAACGGAGATAACCATCTCCCTTGTGCAGGTAAAATAATTAACAAACCAATAAGATCATTTTATGGCAAGGAGAGAGCAGTTGAAAGCTGATTCACGGCATAACAATATAGAATATCACCATTAAAGCATACTGCTTGCGCATACGGACTAGAATAACTGAGTGCTTGCCAGTAAAAATTTTTCCAAGAGGAAGAGTCACTTGGGCCAATTTTAGTAGCTTTACCAAATTATCCTCATTTGAAGCACCATCACTGCAGTGCAAAAATCATATTAATCAGGCGAAGAAAATATAAGCAATCAGTTCAACTATGTAGATTCTTCAAAAGTCAGCTCTTCCTTCTCTGTTAGTAAACTTATAAATAGATCTAGTCAATTCTCTTTTGCTCCTATAAGATTTTGCATATCCAGCTCTTTATCAATGTAGCACAATATAAACAAGGAGGGAAATATGTAAATGTGACATTAGCAATAATATGACACATTTTAGTTCTGACGGTAAATAAGGACTGACCATCTTATGTCTGCCTGCATGCACGCATGCTGGAATCCTTCCCGACTAAGAAACAAGATACATGCGATGAAAAGATGAAATTCGACTGCAAACAGCTGCATTTTAACAGGAAAATGTATGTGAGTATTCAATCTCACACCCAAAGACCAGGAAATTGTTTTAAAATGAAACAAAAGAATGAAAAGATCCAGAATAATTGGCTCAAAAAAATGAACTAAATAAAATAAATTCTGCTTTGAGGGGGGGAGGGAGAGAGAGAGAGAGAGCAACCACAAAATTTGCCAAAAAAAAAAAATGCAATTTATCTGAAACATGCTTATTTAATAAACAGGTCAAGAACCCATATTCCATCTATTTCAAAGCTATTATATTTGCCTCATAAAATGGAAGAGCACTTGCTAAGAAGAAAAAATAAAACATAAAACAAATGGAGGAGGGTGAGAACTGCAAATTATTTTAACAGCATAAAACCGGTCAACTCTATATACCTCAACCATTATAATTTGTACTTAATAATTAGGATATCTCAGAACATTGCTCTAATCAAAAGCCCTGTTCTGATTGAATATGTTCAATAGATATAGAGCAAGAATAAAACACCAGTAACTTACATAAACTGATATTGTTCCATGTGCCACATGCAAATACTTCAACTTTCCAACATCAATCGCTTGTATTATGAGGGATGGAGATGGCAGGGAGTGAATGAGGGAGAGATGTTGATTCTTGGTACAACACAGATATTGGTATAAGAAATAGCGCCTATGAGCAGATGTCAACTTGTTAGACTGGTGAAGACTCTTGGATTTGTACCATCCAAGAGATCCACTAACCCACCTCCAACAGAGTCGGGACGGATTTATGAGCAGGGGGAGAGATAAACCTTACTGCGTGGCTCAAATTTGGACACCCCGCCCCTCAACCCCCCCCCCCCAAATAAAAAAAAAAAAAAAAAGATAGTCCCTACAATAGTGTCTGACAATACATGAGCCCATCTTGGAGTATTTTTTAGGAGGGGTTGGAGGGAAGGTAAGGGGATGGGAGGATCCATAATTCTCTATATATGTTTGAGAATTTATCTGAACTAATAACTCAGCAAGCCTCTAGCATGTTGTAAATAAACAATGCGAATTGCCTGATTCAAGATCTCCCCAAAAAAAAAATCAAATATCTAATAGAAAGTAGAACGCTCCATTTTTTCCTTTCAACTGACCATAAAGTTCCTCAAATGAGAAAAAAAAATATAGAAATCAACAAGGATAACGAAAGTAAAAATCAAAACTATGTACTTATTTGAAGAAAGACATGGTGGCCAACAAACTACAAGAACAGAATTATAAGCAGCCAATTCTCTTTTGAAGACGTTAATATGACCAAACAAATATAAGATGACCAAACAGAGAGACAACAATTTCCACATTTTTAAATATACTTAAACAAAGGGGGAAAAATATCGAAAAAGAACAAATGGGGAAAATAAATCTGAAATCATAGTAAAATACTTTACAGCGCAATCGTCTTCCGTAAGATGCCTTACGATCCATGTACCGAATATAAAAGGAATCCCTCTCGATAGAAACCGCGTTGCTATAACCCCCCCCCCAAAAAAAAAAGGATAATACCCCTCATGATTAAAAAGATGAAAATTATAATTGTGTATGTGTTTGAGAGTGTGTGAGAATTCTGATGAATAGTGTATTGAAATTAGGGTTTCATGACTTGAAACTTCTTGCTCGTGCTCGTACTTGGATTTGCAGATGCTCGTTCTTCGATGCAGTACTTATCGATGCAGTACTTTGAGTGGATCGCAAATCCAAACCGACATCGAATCGCGAAATCAAATTTGAAATTCGAAATCCTCTTCACTTGGATTAAAGCCAAACGACTAGCCGGTAGGCCACTTTCAAATTTAGAAACAAATTTATATTGAAAAATATTAGAAACTAAAATAAAAAAGCTTTTAGAAATTAAAATAAAATAAAAGTAAGTTAAAACGAAATTTTAAGTTCTTTTGAAGGGCAAAATGCAACGGCCTATAATTTTTTTTAAAAAAATAAAGTTTAATAAATAAAAATATTTTAATCAAATTTTTTTAAAAAAAAAAATAGTTCGAAAAAATGATATAAAAACCAAAATTAATAAAATATTACTATAAGTTTATAGAAGAATGCTTTTATCATATATGAAAGAACCAATTATATATTTTGATAAACATAATTTTGTTATATTGCAAAATCAATTCCCGTACTGGAACTTGCGTCGATCTTTCAAAATTTTGACATTTTACCATCATTAATATTTTTACAATTATTGTGTAAGAAGGAAAAGAAAAACAAAACATACAAGCATGCCTTGAAGCCTCAAAGAGGCCGAAGGTATAGAGAGAGAGAGAGAGAGAGCGAGAGAGCGAGCCTTAAGTGGCCAGGACAAAAGACACCGACTTGAATAATTTTTCAGAGTCTTACCACAAAAAAAAAAATTAAAACAACTCCAACGTAAATCGTCTTGAATATGCGACATAGACATAGGTTCCCCCCGCCCGCGGTGCTCCTCCGCTTGCGACACTCCTCTGCCCCTCCCCCATTTGCGGCTCTCTCTCTCTCTCTATTTCCTTTGCCGTCGCCTGCGGCGCTCCTCTCTCCCTCTCTCCCCCGCCCGCTGCGCTCTCTTTCCCTCCCTCACCCACGGCTCTCTCTCTCCTCCGCCGCCCACGGTGCTCTCTCTCCCTCCCCCCTATACTCTCTCTCCCTCCCCCCGAGAGAGGAGTGCCGTGAGGGGAAAGGAGGGAGGGAGACAGCCACGGGGGGAGGGAAGGAGGGAGAGAGGAGCGTCGCGGGCGGCCTGGGGGAGAGGAGAGAGAGAGAGCCGCGGGCGAGAGAGGGAGGGAGAGAGAGAGAGCTGCAAGCGGGAGAGAGAGGGGAGCGTCGTAACCAACAACGGAGGATATAGAGAAAGAGAGAGCTGCGGACGGGGGAGGGAGAGAGAGAGCCGCGTCGGGAGGGAGGGAGAACCGTTGGCGCATGAGCACCATGAGCAGCGAGGGGAATCCCGTGTCGCGGGTTGAACCTACGGCATATAAGAGTTAAAAATAGAATTAATTTCCACTGGAATTTGTTTTAAATTTTTTTTTTTGGAGCATATATCCGTACATGACTTTTTCACCCAGCACAAATAATAGGCAATTCACCCTGCAATGAACCCTTATTTTCACCCCCACAAACCCTTATTTTTATAAATGATGAATGAGAACAAGTTGTAGAGCTCCCATGGTTTCAAGAAAATGTTGGCCAAAAAAATAGAAATCAGCTATCAACATTAACAGACAAAAAATCAGCTGCCACTCCGGTCTGAGCTACAAGGCAGTCGCAAAACTGAACATTTGCTTCACCCAACATCCCAAACTCATAAATCAACTCCAAACCGTGACCACAAATGCAGCATCACCCTGTTAGACTTTAGCAAACAATATATGATATTGGCGCAATTAACTTCAAAGATCACCCCATATTGAATCTGACAAATATAAAGTTGCTCATTGATAAAACATCCAAAATCAACAAGTATTGAGTTTGATAATCTAAACTCAGTGAGATGACAATACTCAGACACTTCTCTAACCAACCGCAAGAACACCCAAAACTAGGACAAGAATAGAACCACAAAATAAATCAACGGTAGCGGCGGAGAGAGAGGGTGTTGTTCCTCTTCCATGTTGCCCTCCTTGAAGGTCTTGCCTTGTGGTGCAAGTGTCCCTTTCCGCGCAGACCTCTGTATTTCTTACCAGCAGAAGTAAGACCACGAAGCTCTCTGTGCTTGTGCACTGGCTTGCAGATCCAGTTAATCCTAGGATCGTTGCGAATAGCCTTGTGCGCAGCATCAACCAGGATTACCTCATAATACTTGTAAGTTGAATCCTGCAGGGGAGAATTTGCAAAGCAAGAATTAAAAGCTTGAAAAGAACACCAGGGTGAACTAAGACAGCTTTATGGACTCGTCACTAGTGCAAGGCTATCAACAAACTGAAGTAAATGTCCCACTTGCAAACATATTACGCATTATGTAGTACAGTAGTGGAACTCGTACAAAGCATCTAAAAGAATTATGACGGCATTGAGGACTTCTTGTTGGTGCAATGCCAACAACAAACTGAAGTCAATGTCACTCTTATAAACATACACATAGGCATTACATGATACAGTAGTGGAACTCGTGCAGAGCATCTTACAATATTAGGAACTCAGATCTTATATCTGCATAAGCATGTGGATGACTACCTGAGTAGGACATCCATGCATGCCTTAAGCATTGATAATGGATCCATTGTCTAGGCTTTTAAGTCCATAAAAGTCACAATTGACACATGGTATATAGCACCATATCAAACAGAAGAGAAATGGAATAACAGCGGCAAGAAATAAGCTCAAAATTGACACTAACCTCATTGAGCCAGTAAGAGTTGAGAACCTTGAGACCACCCAGTTTACGTCCGGCACGTTCCTCTGCAACTGAGCGCTTGCTACGCTGAAATTTCAGCTGGGTAACACCCTGATTTGTGGGCTTTCCATACACAATACCCTTAGGAACTGGCCTCTTCCTTCCACCACGTCTAACACGCACACGATAGATGACATAACCCTAGAAAAAGAGTTACAAATATCAAGAGAAGATCCTCATTCTTCAAAGAAAAACAATACTGCACAAAGCAACCAGCAGCAAACAAAGGACTACAACACTAGCCACACAAGCATCATCTTTTGCCCAAAGCAAACCAAAGCCTACCTTCAATGCACAAAATTAACATACAAACATCAAAACTCATAGGAATATGCATGGTTTCCTCGAATCTAAAGACCTATGACATTGGACCAGCGACCAATGCTAATACTAAGAATAGAACCTAGGATTTACAGAAGAGTAATCTCAATCAAGCCGACGGGCCTTTTATTTTTTGACGGTAAAAATGAATGTAGCAATGTTACAAACAGATTCTATTCCAATAGAGAACAAATCATCAATCAAAATACAAATCATGATACATGAGTAAATGCAAACCTGCTTGGCCTTGTATCCCAAGCGACGAGCCTTATCAGGACGAGTTGGACGAGTGACTCGCACGATAGAAGGATGCTGGCGGTACTCCCAGCACCTGACCCTCTGCAAGAACCTCATCACCTCAGACTGCTTCTTCCTCCACAGCTCCGACACATACTTGTAAGCGCCTGTTAAGCCAACACACATACAAATCTTTATCAGATATATATATAGACTACATGTACAAAATTCCAATATCCGAACAGGTTTTTCAGAAATGTAACTGATAGACAACACGGAAGATCCAACATAAGAAACAATATAATCACCGGATTAAACAGATCAGCATTCCTTAAATCTAAAAGAATAAAAAAAAAAAAAAAAAAAAAAACTTCTTAGATTCCCACCCATTTACTTAAAAATAACGAAGCGAGCGACGAAGAAGGGCAAACGACATAACGGAAATGAAACCAATCTAGGGTTACAGAGAATGTAGAGATGATTATAGATCGAGAGTAATGAAGATCGAAATCTGCTTACCCATGGTTTGAGATTCGGAGATTCGCTCCTCTCTCTCTTTCCCTCCCTCCCTCCCTCTAGCTTCGGCTGTGAGAAGGAATAAGTGTTTTGAGGACACGCGATTAGGGTTTTGAGAGGGTTATCGTGTCGATAAAATTACCTAAAAGCCCCTGGACATTTATTCATGGCAATCGTGTTTTTTATTTTTATTTATTTTTATTTTTTTATATTTTTTTTACACATAAATTTAAATATGGAATTTATATATTTAAGATGAGAATTGTGGTTACTAAACTGTTTACTTTAGATCATGGTAAATGTGTTTGCATCATAACGTGGTGAGTTGACCAAACTCTTTTGAATTAAATGATCAACACTCTACTCCCTTAACAAAAAATCTCGATTTCGAATTATGAGAATAACGAAAAAGGATTTGGAAGAGTTAATATCTAAAATGGGTCCTACAGTACTTGAACCGATTAGTCAAATAAATTCCAAATACCGATGATAAAAACAAAAAAAATACTTAGTGAGTTGGGTCTTAATTCACGTCATATTCTTATTATTATTATATCAAACGATATTCGAATTTATATTTTGATTAATTCAATCTGAGATTTACAGTGACCCATTTAAAGAGATTACTCTTCTAATATAGTTTGCTCTATATTCAAGTCGTAAATCAAACTCATGATCTTAATTAAGTGATTTAGTATCATATCTCGTTAGAACAATGAGTTATGAACCCGAACCCAAGAGCACAAAGCCCTGATCCAATCCTAATGGGAGGACCGGAATCCGTGAATATAAGGTAGAAAATATCATATTTAGTTTTGAAAAATAAAAATAAAATAAAAATTATCCTATCCCAAGATAAAAATGAGCTAAATTTTCATATCTCCTTTTTGAAAAAATCGTCTTAATTTATTTCTGCCGCATATGAATTCCTCATTTTCCTCCGATTTACTTTTATTATTTTTTAATAACGGTTTTAGTTAAAATAAAAGATTAAAAATATAAATCTTTAAAGTATAAATAAAACATCTATGTAAAGGTAATTTAAATTATGTTATATCAATAATTTTTATATTTAAAAAAAAAAATCACTCACTCTCAGTGGAGTCCGGAATCAACTTTTCTAAACCAGAACAAACCCGTTAAAATTCAATAATATGTGGGGGATTGAGGCTTCTTCGTATGAAATTCTTAACTTGATTTTATCTTAATGGATTTTTATTTTATTAATTGTATTTATGAATTAACGTAAAAAATGATTAATCGAAATATAAGGTCAGGACCTGTATTTGTATTTTTAAGGACGGATGCCATTCTTTCTTGTCATTAACAATGGTGAGAGAGGTTCTTCAATTCATTGTACATGATCAATTTATAATTTTTTCATACGTAAGGATCACGACAATATATGTATTTATGAAAATTAAAATATTTGGTCTCAAGAAAGATAATAAGAACTTTTATCACTAGAGTGTCTTAACAATGACCATGACCAATTTATTATAAGATGATATAAACTTATGTGATTTGAATTATAATTATTTTTAATAAAAATATTAAATATTTACAAGATTTTAAATAATTGGTGATTCTAAATATATTTACATAAATAAATTATTTTGATTAAACTTAAATTCATTGTCTCAAATCATAAAACAAATAATGGGTCTCCTTTGATGATATTGATCGAAACTGGATGATGCAAAGGAAATTGCTGGTGTCCCAACTAGACAAAATGGATAATGTCATGATCATTGAGAAGAAAACAAGGGAAGCATCTGGGGCTTGCGGCGGCAACAACAAAGAAGACCAGAGGTTGACAGGCAAACATCTATGTGGTTTCATTTGCATCACACATGCCTAAATTTCCAAGCTTTTACCTCCTTTCATCGTTATTATCTATCTGGCTTCTGTCACTCTGTATTCGTTTAATTTTAGAATTCTCATCCCACCACACTTTATCTCCTTTTCTTTCATCCATGCCCACAAGATGATGGTCGTGGTCTTACGATTGTAATTATTATTTTTGCAATCTACGGTCATTTCTCTACAGGGTTATGTCCTTAACACCCTTTTGGGCTTTAAGGACATCCCTTCTCTGGGATGTAAGTGGGAAGAACAAAAGGCTAATTTTGGCAAAATTATAGGATGTATTACCCACTAATATATCAAGTGTGAAAGTGATACATTGTCTTTGTAAAAATATTTTTTTTATATATATTTTTTTAAAATTTAATATTTGAATTTTTATAAATGTTTTATATTTATAATTTTGATAATTTTTTTTTGTTGAAAAAAAAATTCTAAACCCCTATGTAAAGGGTGATGGGCTCCTGGCATTAATCTTGCATCAATTGCAACGTCATTTTCTCGAGACCCCCCCCCCAAAAAAAAAAAGGAAATGTCATTTTCTTCTCACAATATTCAAAAAAAAAAAAAAAAAAAAAAACTTGAAATCAAAGCAAATGAGACGTCAATAAGCTGCTTTAAATACACCTACCCGGAAGGCGATTTCATTAAATGCATACATTAAATGCGGGGAGGTAGTCCGGCGGAAAGAACTTTTTCATTTTTTTTTTCTTTCCTGGGAAAATAAATGTTGCGGTATATACGCGATAAATGAGAACTACGGAAATAAATGATGAAAAGGGAAAATGATACCAAAAAAAAAATTATATTTTATAAAAATATAAAAAAAAATATAAATATTAATCATTTGTGAAAATAATAAAATAGTAATATTTTATAATAAGAATATAAAATAATTAAATAAGAATAAAAATTATAATTAAATAAATACATAATTCATTGAATATAAAACTATATAAATATAAGAATCATAAGGAGTTTTGTGTAATATTAACTAAATTAATATGTTAAAATATTTAAAAAATTAGAAACGTTGGTACTGAAAATTTATGTATGTGTATGTTCTCTGCATAAGAGGTGAAAGACTCTATTCAAAGAACCTTCATTTAATGTAAAATCTTAAATTGAATTATAATTATTTTTATTTAATGGCATAAATTATTGGAACGGTTTAATGTTTAAAGTATAAAATTTTAATTTTAATAATGATTTTGATTTATTTAATAATCGTATAAGAGAAAAATAATTTTATATTTTATAATTAAATTTGGAAATCTTTTATTGAATAAAAATAAATAAATTTTTTATATAGTATAAAGTATGTTTTAATAGTTTAAAAAAATTTGTATAATACAAATTTCAATAATTCATTATTAATTTTTAATCTCAAAATAAAGGAAATATTAAAGTGACACAAATTTAATTGTGGTAAGGTAAACTTTGCAAAAACGAACATAACTTTTGAGAAATTGCGTTTTATTTTTTATTTATTTTATACATGCCAAGGGAGGGCATGTAAACAAATAGAGTAAATACTAGGGGCTATAAGTGGCAAAAGGACGGCCCTTCGAATATTTCATTTTACGACGTTATAAACCGTTTGTTCCGAAACCCGTCATCCGGACCCCACAAAGTGTCCGAGAAACAGAGAGAGAGAGAGAGAGAGAGAGAGAGAGAGAGAGAGATAGAGGGTAGATGAAATGATGGGGCCTTTTGGCGGTGCAAGCAGAAGAATGGGAGGGGGAAGTGGAGGACCAGGAGGTGGAGGAGGAAGAATGGTAAGAACTGTTGGGAGAGCATTTAGAGCAAGTGTTGGTGGTGTTCAAGAACCTTTTTCTGGTACCAACAACACCACCTCCACCACAACTACTTTTAACACTAGTACTAAAAATTCTAAGTCTGGTCAGAGAAATAGCAACAAATGTCTTTCTCTCTCATCATCTTCTTCATCAACTTCTCCTGGATCATCATCCTCTGTCACTTCCCCAAAATTCCCGATTTCTGCATCCAGTTTTGCACCCTTTTCTTCTCTCCCTTCAACCCCAACTTCATTTTGTCGGGAGGAGCTTGATTGGGTAGCTGTGGATGGTTTTGAAGATGAAAGGACATGTGGGTATTTCGATGATTTTGTTTTTGGGTCGGTTCCTTCTGTTGATGAGGTCCAAAATGCTGTTTCTTCTCTCCAACGGTGAGTTCTGAAACTCGTATTGCTCTTTTGCAAATAATGGGTTTTGATTAATTGATGAAAATTATTATTATTATTATTATTATCATGATGATGCTGCCGCCGCCTAAGCCTTTTGTGTTACTATATGTTTGGTGTTTGATGGAATAAATAGTCTATTTGGATTTTTCATTTTTGGTGATGCATATCTTCGGCATGCCTAATTCTCTCCTCTCAAAAAAAAAAAAATGTGTTATTTATTATTTTTTTCGGGTGATAAAGTGAAGGGGCTAGTTAAAGTAGCGTAATTTTCTCTTCATCCGAACAAATTGTTGATGTTATTTTAGTTCTAATTTTTCTTTTTTAGTAATATAGTTTTTCACGAGTGAGAGTTAAGCTATATGTTCGGATAAATGATTCCTACAAGGCACAATAAAGGTCTTTAGAAATGGTTTGCGTTGGTGACATCATTGCTACTTGATATCACCTTGCAATTATTGGTATTTTTGTTGCTGTTATATTTGTGGTCATGAATTGATGATAATGGGGTCTGATACCTACCTCGGCTCTCAGCTTAACCAACAAGTTTGTTCTTCTCTAGCAGTCAATCATTGTTAAGTACAAGGCTCTCTTGTTTTGATCCTATAAGAGACCTTAATTTAATCATTTTGATATTGATGGGGACGTAATGTTGTATTTCAATTTGGGAATACCTTATAATATAATACTCCTCCAACGACTCATCTTTCCAGATTTGAAAGGAAAAAGGACAAAAGATGATAATCAATTTATTGGGGAGATTCTTTTTTTTTTTTTTTTTTTAGATTTTCTTAAACTATGTTTGTGTGTTTGTTTGTGAGTCTCCTATACGCAAAACAGTAGATAGGTCGCTTGTCACGTTTGTCTCACAGAAATTGGATTGGATCCAATGGAACTAGGGTACATAAAAAGACAGCATATTAGTCAATGCGAACAGCATTCTGTGGTTCTTGTCTGAGTGACTTTACATGTGATTGTAAGGAAACTCCTACGTTGAAAATGACTAAAATTGTTTGAGAAGGCTCATCAACCTGGGTGCGGTGCGGGTTCGGACTTATGTTCCATTTCTGGACTTTGATATCCACACACTTGTCATGGTTTATTACAGAATTATATTCTTGAAATGCTTCATGTAAACTAGTGATTAGGTTTCATTGGTGGGTATTTTGAGGCTTGATAGAACCATTTGTTTGTATATTGTTTTACACTTCCACCCTCATTGTCATGTGTTTTGTGGCTAGTATACCAAGATGAAAGAGAGAGACAGCAAATAAAAATGGGAAAACCAACCCTAAAGGAGCAAGTATCAAAGAGCTTCCAAGATCTTACACCAAAAGAATAAGATATCTGATGAATGCAAAGTTCGAGTTCCTTGGTGATCTCTATGAAAAGGAAGTTCACGGGTCATATCACAATGAAATCATGAGTTTCACTGGTTCTCATTCTAGGACCATCAGCAGTTTTCAAATTGGAGGGTACCCTCTTTTTGGAGTTTCTTGAAACAGAGGGATCTTAGTGGACTTCTGTTAGACATGGTTTTAGTTGTGGTGACTGCATGTAACCCTTGCATGATGATTACCTGGATAAATGAATATACGTAGATTTTGCGGGGTCGGATTGCATCCTCATGCCCAGTTTGTCAGTGTAGTTCTTTGTATCTGCTACATATCGAACATGTACTTTTTTGTATTAGTTGTAATTGTTGTATCTTATATTGGAGCTTTGCATTCAATTTCTAAAGTAAAATATCTTATGCAGTGTCCTTGATAAAGCTGTTGCTCTATTGGTCTTGCTTTTTTATTCTCCTTTGATTCAACTTTAAATCTTCTTCTTCTTCTTTCTCCTTTTTTCTTGGGTGTCTATAGGGCAATTGACCCAGCCACATACTCGCAGCTGATAAGGGACAGGTTTTCTTCTAATTCCGACAAAGATACAAGTGATCAAAGAACCTGTGGTGTTGGATTAATGCGTAGAGCTTCTTCATTTGGGTCTGACTTAGACTGGATTGAGCCGTCTTTGCAGCTAGCTAGTCCAGGAGCATTGCCAGCTTGTGGGACTGAGAGAGTATATGATGCTTTCCACTTGTTACGAACTGAGCCATCTGTTCAGGTGCTCTACATTATTTGAACCAACATATATGACCAATTCTGTTTCAAACACTATTTTCTGTTTGACAGTTGCAACTCATGCTTCTCAAGGGAATGACTAAACTAAAGTATAATTCTGGTCATGACATGACAAATGAGAATTTTCCATTGAATGCATTTTATGGCCATCCAACTTTGGAAACAACTAGAACCATGCTCCATATCAGGTTTCATTTATGACATAAAAGGTTCCATAGGTCTGCAATGAGATGAGCATGTTTTGAATTTCATGAGGTCATGCCAGTCTTTTGTGATTTTTGTGCCTCTCAGCTTTTCGTTCTTTCTATTTGGTCTAGAAAATGGTCATTTCACTGTCTTCTGATCAAGCTGTCTGGAGTGCTGTCCTGAACAATGAGGTGGTGCGGGAGCTGAGGGAATCATTGGCTGCAGGCTCAAGTATGTGGTCTTTTATCAACACCTTACAGTTTTAAGTTCATTCTCTATGTCTCTTGTTCTTTTTAGTATGATTTTTTTTTGCGGGGTGGTAGGCAGCTGAATTTTAGAATTATGATGACTCTTTTTGGCTTTATACACTTACCTATCTCCATACCAGAAAGAAACTGAGAGGAGTAAGTTGGCAGCGTCTTACTATGTTCTATGGAAATCATTTCCAGGTTCAAAGTTTTTACATGGGACTGTTTTTCCATTGTAAATATCACCATCTTATTCAGTTAATTCTTTTATTGCTGATGTGGGAAAAGAGAAATCCTTTAATTAGTTTCAAACACACACACCCCAATGCACCCTCCAACAAATCCCAAATTTTGGGATCGGCTGTTTGAGAAGAAAAAAAATAACATAAAATAAAATTAAAATTTAAGAGCAAAAATAGAGAAGATAAAACTAAAAAATAAAAATAATGAATTGTTCGTTCATCATAACAAGTGGGCTTCTTGTCCTTTCTAGCTTTGCATCCTGAAGGGAGGTATGAGCAAGCAGCATGAGTATATAATCCCTTCATCAAACTAGAGTTGTATTTATTTACAAATCATGAAGCAAAGACCACTTCCATTATCGGACCTGAACTGTTATCATATTTACAGCTGAGAACAACAGTCTTTGCAGCACAGACGAGGACTCTCCACAGCCTGATGCAGCGAGGAACATACTCCGCTGGATATTTGATAGCACCGTAGCAAAATTCTTGGACCTTATGAAGAACGTTACCAAGTTGGTTAATGAGTTGTTTAAGTCACCCAATGGTGGGAAGACAATGGAGGAAGGTGCAGGTGATTCTTTTGATGAAAAGCTGAGATCCACATTCCTGCTCTCCATTTTGGTCCTGCTGATTGTGGTTGTGACTCGAGCCCAGGCGCCCTGAACATCATTTGTCGACATCACCACCGGCAATTCTTGGTGGTTGTCTTATACATGTAGGAGACTCCCATTGAATTGCATTGTAAATAGCATTTGGCTTCCCTTTGTGTTAACTATAGACAAAAAAAAAACCTTAGAAACCTCTAAAATAAGAACTAAAAGTGGCTTTTTATGCACTCTTCTATTATTTTGATTTTCTTGTTTTATCCTCATTGTCTTTTTGAGCACCCTTCTATTATATCGACAATTTGCAAGCTCCATCTTGACCAATTATTTCTTTATAAGTGATATAAATAATTTTAATAAAGTTCTTATTTTTTTTTTCTCCCCTTAAAATTTTATTTTAACTAATAAAAAAGAATTCTATAAAACTTATTTAGTTTCAAACACAATATCACTGTCTTATTATCACTAAAACAGAATTAGCTAAACAAAGGTATAACTTTTCGAAAATATATTAGTCACGATAATTTTATGAAAAGTTTTATTACTGAGAATTAAATAGTGTAGTATAGATAATTTTAATACTATTTATCATTTGCGAATTTCATATTTAGATTTTAACTAAATTTTAAATTTGATTACGACGAAAAAAATATAATTGATATATTTTATTAATTTAAAATGATTATAAAAATATAACATAAATTTATTGATAATATTGTGTATTATCCATCAAAAAGTTAATTTTGCCCGACTAAAACTTATATTATTATTGTCTTCGTAGTTTTTATATATAATAATAAAGATTTGAAAATAAAATATTAAAATTATTTTTATATATTTGGTTCAAAAAAATGATATTCTCGTGGTGAGATGTGTTATGACAACCGGATCGAGATTGAGTATTATAATACCTGAGTTCGGCTTGAGTATACTCTAGGTGAGCTCGAGTTGGAGCTGGAGCTCGATATCGAATAGTATTGTTAGGTAGTATAGGTAATATATTTAAAAAATATACTTAAAAATATAATTTTATATATAACATTTATTTTAAAAAATATAATTATATATACAAATTATTTTTTGTAAAAAATCAATATTTTTCGAGTAAGTTGCCGAGTTTTCAAACTCAGACATAATTAGACTCGAACTCAAACCCGATATCAAGCTACCTGAGCGTGAGCTCGAACTCAGGCTTTCGCCGGGTAGTGTCACCGGTGTTATAATAGCTTGTGACAAGTAACATTATAAAGAGTACATATTGAGTTTTTTTCTTATGCATGACCTTGTTTTCCTGTTTCTACCCTTATTGATTAGAAAAATTACAAAGGTGGTATTTAGAGTAAAAATGAAAAAGAAAACGATCGGACATCACCGGCGATTCAAGAATTTCAAGAACCCGCTCTCACATGAAATAAAGTTAGGGCTCTCTCTCTCTCTCTCTCTCTCTCTCTCTCTCTCTCTGATATTAGGGTTAGGGGCCACTAAATTCACATCTCCCTTGTTCTTACTTTCGCAACATCTACCGTGAAAGGTAAGACGTCTTGCAAATGAAGTGCTCGCCTTGTCTATGATTGTTGCCATCTTTTTATAGTTAGTGTCCTTCAGTTCTTATTTGGGAATTTTGGTAGAGTTAAGTGCAAAACAGTCGGTAAATTTCTGAAATTCCCATTATTGATTTGATCCCACGCTACGGTTTTAGGGATATTTGTCACACCAAGAATGAATTTGAGATCATCTTCTGGTATAGCAAAACGTTGGGACCTACTTTTATAGAAGCTCATGGCAATCTCATTATCGTTTTCATGTGGTTCTTGTTCACTGAAGTGTTCTAATTATTTTTACTCTCTTTGTAAGATACTGGGTGTTGCAGAATAGCATTCCTGATTTTTTTTTTTATGACTTTGGTTCATTTGACTCCAAATGTGTATGCCTTTGATCGCAGAAATTGTCATTAACTCCCGTTTTGATGTTGTTTTGCCTGGATTCATTCCAAATTTGTCGAGATCAATTTGGATTTTCACCCCCCAAAAACTTAGGATACACACTCGTATTTATGTTGAAGTATTAAAATCTGTCCCATACAACATCGTACGTGTGTGACACAAGGGCCACTGTAACATGGCGATCTTCAGCTATTCCTAGTAAAGAATGCACTCAAACCAGGGGATGGTGTCTCTGACATCATTTGATTTCCCCACTTTGGTGTTCCCTGGCATAAGATGAATGATGAGACTTATCACTAGTTTGTAAAGTAAATGGTAGATGGTGTGGGTGAATACTTGTTTGTTGTAGATATCTGGATTTCAATGTTTCTTGCATTTTTAAACAGGGTACTGTCATGGCAATTAGAAGATCTCTATGTAAGGTCACTCTTCATCCTCAATCAACTCACGACCAAGTGCAGCCTAATGTGGACAGCCCATTGACTTTTGAGCAAGAGCAACCTAATGCGGAAAGTTCAGATAACCAAAGTACAAGCAACTCACACAGTGAATCACAAGCCACGAATGATACTTCACTTGCTGCACTAGTCACCGATGTAGTTGCTACTTCTGATTTAGAAATTGAAACTGCAGGTAATCTTGGTCATGCTGTAGTTGAAATGTGCTTGAGTGCCTCCTCTTTTGTTTGTTTTGTACTTTTAACGTATCGCCTACAATATTATTTGTCACACGTATTTTCTAATTGGCTTTAGTGGAGAAAAGGGGACGGGGCCCTACTGTACTCTCTGATGTGTGGAGTTTGCCTGAGGAACAACGAATCAATGTGCAGTTTAACAGAAGAGGGCAAGCTATAGGTAAAGAAGGGCGTGTGCTTGCTAGCTTTTTGGGTATAATAGCAAGGGATCCAGATTTTGCTCCCCTTCACTATAGAGATTGGAGATTGGTTCCAAAAGAATCCAAGAAAGTTTTGTTAGAAGTTGTGAAGGTAGAAAGAAAAACGATATGCTGTTGAAAAAACATGTTATTCATTTCTTATTCTATGGTTTCTATTTTTATTGTAGTCTAAGTTCATGGTTCCTTCTGTTGGTGAAAAATGGATGATGAGATCACTTGGAAAGAAATGGAAGGACTTTAAATGTGAATTGAAGAGTAAATATTGTAAAAAGAACAAAAATGAAGGGGACATCCTTCATGCTAGACCTAAGCACATTCCGGAAGACCAGTGGACTATTTTAGTATCTCATTGGTTCTCAGAGTTGGGGCAGGTACGTTTTGAACTTCATATATTTGGTAGTTTTCTTGGCTGAAATTGTTTGCTAATATTGCTAATTATGTTAGCAACGAAGCGAGGCAAATAAAAAAAGTCGTGCAAAACTAATCATGCCACATACTGCTGGATCCAAAAGCTTTGCATGCTTAATGGCAGAGAAGGTTTAAGTTTTGCATTTTTGGCTGATCTTCCTCTTTTATAAATAGTAGTGCATAATTATGAAATGTTCTTATTGATGATAATTTCTCATCTTTTAAATATCTTGTTAGGCCAAGGATGGAGTAGAGCCATCTCAAGCACACATATTCATGGAAACTCATAAGCCACGAAAGGATGGAAGGCCAGTTGATGAGGAATCTGCTAAAAAAGTTGTAAGTGTGGATGGCCAAACATACTAAAATTTCAACAGAAGTCATAGGTTCTGCCTCCCCCATTGCCCTTTTTTTAAAGATTGAAAATAGACTTGCTAATAATGTTATTAATTGATTAGAAACTCATGAAGAAAAAGTTGAATGAGCTGCCCACTACAATGGAACAATCTACAGAAAGAGTTGCTTGGGAAGATGATGTGTATTCCCAAGTGATGGGAGCAGGAAAAAAGGGTCAAGTTCGTGTTATAGGACTTGGCCCAAACCCCACTGGCTTGTGGGGTCAGCAAAAAGGTTTGGAGAGTGAGAGAGTTTTGGAAGCCATGAAAGCGATGGAGCAACGCCATTCTGAAGAAATGAGGATGATGAGGGAAAGCCAAACAAGGTTAGAGGGTCAACTTGCAATGATCTGCTCACTTATGGCTAAATCTATCTCTCAACAAGTTACACCATTTGGGTCTACTGGGGCTTCCATTGAGCAGGTACTTCTATCCCAGTTGACAAACCGTTGTTGGATCACAAAATGAAAACACTATGCGCATAAAATTTGTTTACATATTTGTTTTTCCTTGTGATAGAAACAGATTCCAGTTCAGAACATATAATGCTTGTCTAACACAACCTAACTCTCCAGATTGCATCTTAAATTGTTTCATTGTATCAGTCATTATTGACAATTTCTACTTGTAAAAATTATTCTTGCAGGTTCATAGACAAAAATCATAATGGTGGCCACCCATTAACTTTCATCTGTCAGTTTGGTTTAAGGTAAAATCATCTGTCATTTTTGTCAAGAAGTAACCTTAGTTGATTGACATATGCTGTACGTATATAACATAAAAAATGAGCATGCATGAATGCATATATTGGTTTTCTTGCAATTGTTTGTGTGCGCTAATGAGGGTAAATCAGCTCACATGTGATATGAGCGGGGAGAATTGCATGTTTATTCTTTAAATGACATAGGTGAATCTCCGACCTATATGATTAATTGTTTGTTAAACTTGTTACCTTTTGACCTTAGGAGTTTGTTACATGTCACAAAATTTTGAGATGTAGAAAACTGTGGTTTTGATACTTTGGTTAATAACTGTCAAAAGGAACCCTCTTCCGATTTGGTCAGAACAGGGAACGCACCAAAATTGCAAACTGGCTGAGCCCTCTGACCAGCTAATCTAATTGTAGTGTGAAGCAACCCAAATGTCTAGTTTGGCGGGAATTTACCTGTAAAAACTGGCCAAACCAACCTAATTCGAAGATACAGAATTTGTAGAACTGCACGTCCTTAGATGTGGGATGCACGTACATAATTGATCTCATTCATTTATACAGTGATACATCTAGTATAAATCTGTGGCCTGTTAAGTCAGCGGGCAGAGATGCTCTATGGTACTACATGGTAAAAGGAGCAAGTTATCGGATCAAATCTGATAAAGATGTTGATGGACTCCTAGAGAGTAATTTTGACATTTGACCATAAACTAAGGGTTAAGAATAATATCGTCTTTTTTCTTCATTATCATTGGAAGTCTTCATGTGCTATCAATTTGGTAAATGTACCTAATGGTTGGTCTTCCTTTGATTTAACATAATCTCCTTGATGGGCAGGGATACAGAAACAGACCAATTTTAGAAGCTGGAGAGAGAAGGTTATTATGTTTGGGGATTGCACCTTGGTGTGACCAATGTAAAGTTCTGGTTGTATCCAAGATCTAGAGAACCCATGGTTGCTGCCTTTTGTAATAGAGTCTGGTAACTAGATGCTTTTTGGGTTGATCTTTATGGGCTGTCATGACGGGTCTTCAGGAAGAAGGTTCTCTCTCTCTCTCTCTTTTTTTTTTTTTTTTTTTTTTTTTTTTTCACCCTCGGTATCCGGGGTTTACCCGACTAATCCAGTTCGAGTACTGTGAGGCTCATTTTAAGAGTTAGTTTTTTCAAATCCTTTTTCGTTATTCTCAAGGTTTGAATTCGAGACTTCTGATTAAAGAGGTAGAGTGCTTTATCACTCAACTCAAAGGAGTTTGGTGGAAGTAAATTGTATCTACGGTGACACCTTGTTGTTACTTTGCTTCGCATGCAAATTAGCTTCCCTATGACCGTTTATATAGGCCAGAGAGAAAGGGTGAACTTATAGTTTATACAACCATCAGAGAAATTACTAATTCATTCTCAATTGGAATAGGCAAGTTAAGTGCGTTATCTCCTCTCTCTCTCCTCTCTCTCTCTCTCTTTGGTTGAATCTCCTCTCTCTTTCTCTTTTTAGGGTTTGTTCAGTGGATTCAGGGTTTTGATATTCGTTTGAAAATGGCATAGATGTCTAGAATTGTTGAGATGGTGAAATTTAGTTTGATGGTTATTTTGAAGAAGTGACGAAGATAGGGAAGATTTTCCCTTTTTATGTCTATTAGCGTTTCTTTCTCTGCTTGGGTTTGTTATGCTTTTCAGGGCCTATGATTCCTTCTATTCTACGGACCTTGCAAACCAAATAAACAGGGGGGCGGTGTTTTGTGAGAGAGTTGTTGGGTTAGATTTGACGTTTTGAAATTGGGTTTCATGCTTATTTTTATTATGTTTAATTGGGCCAAACTCCCTTTGTAACCACACCCCGACCCATTTTTCTTTTGATTTTGTGAAATCAAGTTATCTGGTGCCAAACTTTTATGGAATCGTATTACATTTATTTAATTATAAAACTTGGATTCGAGTTATAAAAATAGAGAAATAGGAGTTGAGAATCCAATCCTTTCACGGAGGGCTCTACAGTGTTCGGATTAGATAAATCAGGTGAAACCAAAATACTTGTTATTGACAAGTAAGCCATTGCATAAAAACAAAAAAAAGAAAAAGGAAATCAGTTTTGGTGTTTACGTGGATCGGAAGATTTCAAAGTGAGTTTCACTTGCCTCAATGGAGAAGTTCTGACTTTAAAGTGTGTTATATGCAACTTTTGAAGTTTCTTTCAGCAGAGCCGGATCTGTGAATTTTTTTTTTTTTTTTTTTTTTTGGTCTTTCAATAATGGTAATATATTTTAAAATTATACTTGAATATTACAAAATTATCCCTGCACATGGTGACATGGCACCTTGTTTGTAAGGTGGGTTGAGTACAAGAAAGTGGAGCAATTGATAGGATGCAAATGGAGGGAGAACATGGTGACATGGCGGGTTTTGCGGTGGTGGTGGAGCAATTCCCAAAACAGAAACTCGCCACGTTGTTCAGTTGTCTTACGATATGCCATGTTAGCGTTATGAGTCTGATATTTTAATATCCAGTACATTTGTATGGTCAATTAATTCATTTTTTCCCGGACCAGAAAAAAAGGAGGGAAAACGTACGAATATTTTATTTTATTTTATTTTATGCGTATGGTTCCTAAGCTAGCCACGTCATGCTTCTTCCTAAAAATAAAAATAAAAATATTTTTGGGCAATGAATCAAACCAAACGGAAAATAAAAAAAAGAAAAAGATAGAACAGGAAGGGGACACGCCAGCTACAAAATCCAAAGGTCATCTTCGCAAGAGAATCAATGATCACCAATCAAATTCAAACCCCATTTCTTCGTAACTCTCTCTCTCTCTCTCTCTCTCTCTCTCTCTCTCTCTACGTTTATAAAAATACCGAATCTCCATTAAGTTTGGGCTTGAAGAAAAATGGCTATGGAAGCCGCCTGCTATTTCGGCGGCGGTATTCCAAGCCTCAGCTTCAGCCTCCGTCGAGTCCAATTCCCTCACTGTTACTCGTCTCTCTCTTCTTCTTATTCTTCAACCTCTGCATCTCTCTTCAATGATTCGACTCTCGCTTTCTTCTACAGTCTGCACAAAACACCTTTCCGTCTTCAGCATTTCGTCGTTAGCAGTGACAAAACCGTTATCCGTGGAAGGAGCACCGTGAAACCAACTCACGGATTGAAGAAGAAGAAGAAGAAGAGCTTCAAAACGACGACGACTACGGGAACTGATGCCAGTGATCGTAAAACGACGTCGTCTCAATCTGAGAATATTGGGGAGAGAGATGAGGCTCCCAGTAGTGTTAGGGCTTTGCATCAGAACGGCGATCCATTAGGACGAAGAGATCTCGGAAAACAAGTGGTCAAATGGATATCTCAAGCAATGCGAATAATGGCCAACGATTTCGCCTCCGCAGAAATTCAAGGCGAATTCGAGTTCTCAGAGCTCAAACAACGAATGGGACCGGGATTGACCTTCGTAATCCAATCTCAACCCTACTTGAATGCAATTCCAATTCCATTAGGTCTGGAAGCAATTTGTTTGAAGGCCTGCACTCACTATCCAACTCTCTTCGATCACTTTCAGCGAGAATTACGTGATGTTCTGCAAGATTTGCAGCGAAAATCTGCTGTGAGTGACTGGCGCGAGACGGAGTCATGGAAGTTGTTGAAGGAGTTGGCTAATTCAGCTCAGCATAGGGCTATTGCGAGGAAGGGACCCCAGATGAAGCCAGTGAATGGTATTTTGAGAATGGACGCTGAGAAAGTGAAGGCTATGCAGGGGAGAATTGATGAGTTTGTGAAGAGAATGTCCGAGTTGTTGAGGATTGAGAGGGATGCTGAGTTGGAGTTCACACAGGAAGAGTTGAATGCAGTGCCTACCCCAGATGAGAGCTCGGATTCATCCAAGCCAATCGAGTTTTTGGTCAGTCATGGTCAGGCTCAGCAGGAGCTCTGTGACACCATTTGTAATTTGAGTGCTGTCAGCACATCCACAGGTACTTATTTGAGGTAATTGAATGTGGTTCCCGTATCTGTTTGTGAAATATTATAAGTTTAGTATTGTGATTGTGAGGTCTTAAGAATCTTCGTGAACAGGATTGGGTGGAATGCATTTGGTGATGTTTAGGGTTGAGGGGAATCACAGGCTGCCCCCTACTACGCTTTCTCCTGGAGATATGGTTTGCGTGAGGACTTGTGATAGCAAAGGTGCTGGTGCCACTTCTTGCATACAGGGGTTTGTTAATAATTTGGGAGAGGATGGCTGCAGCATTAGTGTGGCTCTGGAGTCTCGTCGTGGTGATCCTACATTCTCCAAGCTCTTTGGAAAGAGTGTGCGTATTGATCGTATCAATGGCTTGGCTGATTCACTTACATATGAGGTAACATACGCAGGCATTTATTTGTGACTTTTAGAGTGATTCGATGTGGTGTTCATATTTGTGCATATTGGTAGACAAGGTCTGAAATTGATAAGCGTGTCTATGTGCATTTTTACTTGACTTTTCGTGTCTCCGGGGTCCACACTTGAAGGAAACCAACATATGTTGAAAACATCACAATATCAGAAAAGCTATGGACGCAGCCACAAGAGGTCGAGGACCTTGGAGAAGTTGAATTATATACTTGCTAGTTCATTTTTGAAGCATTGAAATATTTTTATTTACCTTTTTTTTTTCCTTGAAGAGACATAATTATTTTGCTACACAATGTATTTGCTTTAGAATAAACTTAGGTTCCTTTGTTTTGCTATTTGCTGTTAGTTTGTGCTAGTTGCACCTTTGCATTTCGTTTGTTCTTTTCACTCCATGGACATAGCTTTTTCACCACTTTAAACATTGTTATCGACTCCAGCTTGTGGCGAATGCATGTGATGTCACATGAAAACGTGTAAAAATGTGGTCAAAGTACTGTGGATATTGTTGATGTATCCACCTGATCTGTTGTTGTTTCAACCTGATGACCAGTTGGCTCAATGCCTTTCTGCTCCAGCTTTTTCAGTTTTTTGCTATATTTATGAACTTAGTGATCTAGACACCCTTTCTATAAGCATCAACATCCTTGGTTATCCTTTGCTTTCTGCAGCGCAATTGTGAAGCTTTGATGCTGCTTCAGAAGAATGGTTTGCAGAAGAAGAATCCTTCGATTGCTGTTGTTGCCACATTGTTTGGAGACAAAAAGGATGTTTCATGGATGGAGGAGAAAAATTTGGCCAATTGGAATGAAGCATTACTGGATGGATTATCAGTGGATACTTCTTTTGATGATTCTCAGAGAAAAGCTATTGCATTGAGTTTGAATAAAAAGCGACCAGTTTTGGCAATTCAAGGGCCTCCTGGTACAGGAAAGACAGGTTTGCTAAAGGAACTGATAGCACGTGCTGTTCAACAAGGTGAACGAGTACTTGTGACAGCTCCGACAAATGCGGCTGTTGATAATATTGTAGAGAATCTTTCTGGTATTGGAATAAATATTGTGCGGGTAGGCAATCCAGCTCGCATATCTTCTACAGTAGCTTCAAAGTCTTTGGGAGAAATTGTGAACTCTAAGTTGGTGGAGTTTCGGGCAGAGTTTGAAAGGAAAAAGTCAGATTTAAGGAAGGACCTTCGGCATTGTTTGAAAGATGATTCTTTAGCAGCTGGGATACGCCAGCTTCTAAAACAACTAGGAAAAACGCTAAAGAAGAAGGAAAAAGAGACTGTGAAAGAAGTAATGTCAAGTGCTCAAGTTGTGCTTGCTACAAACACTGGAGCAGCTGATCCACTGATCCGGAAGCTAGATACTTTTGATTTTGTTGTTATAGATGAAGCGGGTCAAGCGATTGAGCCATCTTGCTGGATCCCAATATTACAGGGAAAGCGCTGTATTCTGGCTGGCGATCAATGCCAACTTGCTCCAGTGATCCTCTCCAGAAAAGCCCTGGAAGGTGGGCTTGGAATCTCACTTTTAGAGAGGACAGCAACACTGCATGAGGGACTGCTTGCTACTCAGCTAACGACACAGTACCGAATGAATGATGCAATAGCCAGCTGGGCTTCAAAGGAAATGTATGGTGGATCATTGAAGTCCTCATCAACTGTGGCATCTCATCTTCTTGTTGATTCTCCATTTGTCAAGGTATGTACCTTTAATATGTTTGTTTCTAAATTTATTGGCTCATACTCCTGCCTTCCATCTGCACGGAGGCCTCCTTTATCGCAATCATCTGTGTAACAGTTATCAGAAGTTCCTCTCTGTGTACTCCAGCATCAGCTTCAGCATTATTTCTGCTGAAATAGGCTCTCAAAATCGCTATTTTCAAGCATTTGCTTTGCCCTGTGGAATCACGTGACTCATCATTACTGCATATCATAATTTTTTTAAACCAAAATTTTCAAATCATTGAGCTTTTGTGATTATTAGTCCAGGAACTTCCACTTACTGAGGATGGTGTTGCCCCTCCAGAGAATTGGTTTTAATTGTATCAGGGTTTCTAATTTGGGACTATTCTGTCATCTGTAATTTCATCACAAATGGCTTTGGCTTTGGCTTTCACAATAACCTTGAATTTTTGTTTCAGACAAAAGCATCATTTGTCTCCAAGTAGCTAGAATCATATGTCTGTCCTCCTGCTCTCTCACATTCCTTCTTTTCATGCTTGCATCTTGAATGCAATAGTCATACCTGATGCAGCTCACCCCTTGACTTAAGCCCTGATACTAATAATTTACTTGGTTAAAGATCTGTTATCACTATGTTACTTTTTATCGGTTCAGTAATAGTTTCAGAAAATAATTTTTGCTTTTGGTATTCATGATTGCAGCATACATGGATCACACAATGCCCATTACTCTTGCTTGATACAAGAATGCCATATGGAAGTTTGTCAGTTGGTTGTGAGGAGCAGATGGACCCAGCTGGAACAGGCTCCTTTTATAACGAAGGAGAAGCAGATATTGTTGTGCAACATGTGTTAGCATTGATTTATTCAGGTATGTATTAGAAATTTATAATATGATTATAAAGAGGTACAACTTCAAAAGATTTCGTGCATGGCCAGATTCTAATTGTTTCAAAGAGTCAGTGTTGCCAGTGTCAGAAGGCTTCAAGGTGCATAGGAAAAGCTATTATGCTAATGAATTGTACAATAACATGAACTTCTGCATATGCAGATCAAGCATAACTGGGAATCAAGAAATAACTTGAGCTCTTGTAAATGACCTCACTCTAAACTCAATTACATTGATTTTGAGATAATGCTTGAATCTACAAGGTAAGCAAGTGCATGCAAAATAGAAATGGCAGATGCAGGGCCTGTCCTTATAAGGGGTCTTTCTCTTATCGTACTATTTCTTCTTACTAGCAGTACGACTGTGTAGATCTTGTTTATATGCTATTCTTTGTGAAATTGTTAGATGAGGAAGAAATAATCAAAATGAATTGCAGGATAATGAAATATCATAAAGTACTGCTGATATTTGATTAGATGGAAGTTCGAAATCCAAGTTTCATATGGACTTTTTCTTAAAATTTAGGGTTTATATCATTTAAGGTAAAGTGCCCCCAGAATGGTTAGAAGACACGACAAACATAGGTTGAAATGGATCTGGAAAGACATGGTCGTTAGCAAAAGGCTATGGGAGGAAGCTATATGTGGAAAACATTATGTCTTAGTGATTTATTTATTTATTTTAAGCAATTCTGCTATTTGACTGGGAACTTATTGCAAATATCTCTTGTTTACTTATACAAAATAACATCATCTTGGCATTTGGGGTCCCAATCAGATTTGCTGATGTTGCTTTGAGTTGTAATAATACTTGCATAAACTCTGCATTGCAGGGCAGTGTTACAGGTCGGATATGTTGGTTTTCCTCTATATGTAATTGGGGCTAGGTGTTGTCCTTGTGCTTTCTCTTAATTCTGTAACTGACCTTTTCAACTAATCCCTGGAAAATCATATTTGTAGTAGACATATTTAAAGGCATGACATCAGTAGAATTGTTTACCAAGTAAATGCTGCATAATCTCTTATGCAGGTGTTGATTCAAGTGCTATTGCTGTGCAATCACCTTATGTTGCTCAAGTTCAGCTCTTAAGAGAAAAGCTTGATGAGATTCCTGGGTCTGCTGGTGTGGAGGTTGCAACCATTGACAGCTTTCAAGGCCGGGAGGCTGATGCAGTAATAATCTCCATGGTATGGTTCTTATCTTATAATAATTCTTTTTCAGAACCATTACCAAGTATTTTTCTAATAAAGTTTTTCCACCTTATGATATGCTAGCACGTTTTCCTTATATCATAGTTATTCTCCCACTAGGATATACTTACCATAGAAAGCTAGTTACCTTTTGCTTCATTTAGATGCTTAACTCTTTTTGCCTGATTAATTGTATTATTTTTGAGACTCCTGTTTGTATTATTTTGTGGAGGATTGCAACTCCTGGTAGCCATCTTGTCCCTAGTCCTTCTATTGCACATTTTACCCTGTTTGGATGCTGCCTACGCTTACCTGGTTTTCATGTTACCATATTTGTTAAATATCGATCTACTCTTTTCCCCACTTATCCAGACTCCCCTTTTGATGGTTATGGTACCTGCTGTCCGTCTTTCATGTAACTATAGAGTAGCAGGGCCGTATAGGTGTAGCTCACAATGACATGTCAGGTGTCTGTTCTTCAAGATTAAGAGATAAGGTTGACAACAAAATGCATATTGGCAAGGATAGGATTTTTTATAATATAAAGGATAGGTAGAGTGACCCCCAACATTTGGCTGGGCCAGTTATGATAACTTTATGAATAATGTTTATACTTCCGTTACAGATATTGATTACACTTTTATTAGATATTGGAGTTTAGATACCCTGATAAGATAAGTGAAACTGAAAAACTACTGAATCTCATCGGTAGATAATAATTTGTGCCTCTTATATATTCCACTCTAGCCCCAGTATCGGTCCTTTCATTACAGGTACCAACCTGCAAAATTTTGAAATGGAAGATTGCAATCCGATTACTGGGCCTGATGCCTCATTGATTTGCAATTGCCTGAAGTAATTTCATAATTTTTCCAGACTTCTTTTCCAATTACTGAGTGGTACTTATCTCAACTAAAGATTCATGCCTGCCCGGAACTAGTTATAACTTGCTGTGCATTAAAACTATCATGGTTGAGCCACCTGGTCTTTTCAGATTTATATAACACCAGCTTAGAATATTGTAAGATGCTGATGATTGTTCCACTGGAATAGGTTCGGTCAAACACTATGGGAGCCGTTGGATTTTTGGGGGACAGTCGGAGGATGAACGTTGCCATAACAAGGGCTCGTAAACATGTCGCAGTTGTGTGTGATAGTTCAACAATTTGCCACAACACTTTCCTCGCCCGGCTTCTGCGTCACATCAGGTATTTCGGAAGAGTGAAGCATGCCGAGCCTGGCTCTTTTGGGGGTTCTGGTCTTGGAATGAATCCCATGCTGCCATCCATAAGCTAGCTTTTAAGAGGCCAACTACTAATTGTCACACTTCCTACACTCAAATGATTTTTGAGAAAACTTTAATTTGAACATCTGCTTTCAGCTTCAATCATCTATTTTGTTACAAGCAAGATTCCAACACAGCCAAAAAAAAAAAAAAAAAAAAAAAAGAATGAGTTCGATTGTAATTGTAAATGTGATAGTGGGTATTTTTCTGTATATAAACATGTACATTGGGGATTTCTTTTTTGTATTTATATATTTTAAATTCCAAAAGTATTCTAAGCAATTGGTTCTCAAGTGTCTGCTTTCTCTACAGAAAGCTTTTGCCACAGAAAAAGCACCACTCTTATTTCTCTACCTCAACAGTGTTTTCCTTCCTGTAAAGCTTCTGCAATTGCACATCTCATACCTACGATTAGTTGAAAATTAAATAAGTCAAATCTTTACATATTTTAATTTTGTTTTTTGATTTAGAAGGAATTTTGACTAATTTAAAATTATTTAAACTTAAATAATTTTGATTTTTATGTTAATATAGAGCAGACTTAATGCAGTTGGTTCACGTATTTCATATTGCTGATGAACAGACATCATTTTTGACTGCAAAGTAGTAATAATGATTAAATGAGTGTGTGTATATATATATATATATATAATTTTTTAGTATAATCAATCGGTATTCAGAGTCGTACCGACTAATTCGCTTTAAGCATTATCGGGTTCAAATTAGGTTAAGCTATTTTAATAGATTTTTTAATTCTCATATTTTGAACTCAAAAATTGATCAGGGATCTAACACCCTGATTGTCCATCATGGAAACATTGATGTTAATAAAGCATATGAAGGGCAAGGAACGAGAGATTTGGTGGGTAGAATATCGATCTCAGTCTGGATTTCAAAAGGGTGTCGAGCATGAGGATTTAAATGAATGAATCCAAAGAAATATAACAAATATTATTGCAATTAATATAATTTTTTGCTCTCATTAACCTAAATTGACAAAAATATAATAATCTCCCATCAACCTCATGCTAATTGATTAATTACTGAATGATGTGGCAAAATGGGGATTTATTTGGGACCGTAGGATGCACATGCTACTCAAAATAAAATATCAGAAAATAATGGGAGGAGATTCAACGACCAGTAACCACCATCAACGGCAGCTTCGGTGGGGGAAAGATGAGAGACAAAAACGTTGTAATCAAAATCAAAAATTCAGAACATGGGACCCAAGTTCTGCCGACGAAATAATCGTTGCCCCTAACTGGGATTCCTTCCACGGCATTGCCAAAAACTCCAAGCCATGCAAATCCCTACAAAAAAGAGAAATTCGAATGCCCTCTTTTGTGCCTTGTTTTGGACAATCCTGATAAGAAATTTAATATATATATTAATGCATGATATCGGGACAGTCGGTTTAGTGAGACGAGCACTATATCCTTTAACTAAGTTTTAAGTTTAAAACTTGAAAATGAAAAAAATTACGTTAATAAAGTCATCCCCTAAATAGGGTTTTCGCAGACATTCAAATTAGATTAGATAAAACATATTTGTATAATATCCACGAGAGGAAATATCGTAAAAAAGATAAAAATGTTATTAAAAATATGCAAAATACTCTTAAAAATTTTAAAAATATCACTAAAATTCTATACAAAACATTGTTTGAATTACAGCATGTTTTCTCAATTGCCCCTTTAGCTTTTCTAATAGAAAATTTTAACTTCTACATTACTTTTTGACAAGTGGTGCTATGGTACATGATTGGTTTGTTGTTATTCCATGAAGAAGAACATTTTCCACCTCTTATGGATACCAATTTTTCTTCTGAAAATCATTGAAGGTGACAAATGCATAATTTGCGCATAAGATGATGTTGAAGGAAGAAAGCACTAATGCTATTGCTAACCAAAAAAGTCTAAAACAAATACCAAGTTTTGCTTTAAATAAAAGGAGTGAAACGTGGAGCGATAGCAACAGGGCACATGCAGATTTTCTATAAATAGACTTGGCAAGACTATATAGTCTAAAATATCAAGCACTAGGCGAAGAATTTAGTAAGCCATAGACTGGAGCATAGAGTGCGCCATTAATCACTATGGCCTTTAAACCATCCCTCACCTCTTTATCACTGCTATGTTCCTTTCTACTTATCCTTTGCTTCCCTCAATTGTGCTTTTGTTTCAATCCCAAACATTTAAACTTGAGCACAATTGCCACCCATTGGTCTTCTGCTGGAGCAACATGGTATGGCAGCCCCGATGGTGCAGGAAGTGATGGTAATGTGGAGAGAGAGAGAGAGAGAGAGAGAGAGAGAGAGAGAGAGAGTAATAGTTTATTGCATTATGTTATCTGTCAAGTTTGAGATCCTTTCATACACACAAACTTTCGCATAATATTTTTTGAGAGATAAATTTTCTTGAATTTTTTATGCATAAAGTAAATGTCACTAAAAGTTTTAAAAACTAAAAATTTTAAAAGAAAAATTGTTAAAAATTTTTAAAATATCATTAAAATTTTTTAAAATATCCTTATTTCTTAAAATTTATAAACTTTGCGTTCCTTCATCTTTGCTCCTACCTTGCGCATGCCATAGTTTACTCTCGTAATATAAATTTCTGATTCACTCCATTTATATTTATCAATCCAAGAGCTCAACGAGAGATGTTCTATGGATACAGGGGGAGCATGTGGCTATGGAAATTCAGTGTCACAAGCTCCATTTTCTTCAATGGTAACTTCAGTTGGCCCAAATCTCTATAATTCAGGAACAGAATGTGGAGCTTGTTACCAGGTACATTCCATAAACATTTTTTTGTCTATTATATATCAAATGGAATGTCACCTTAATTACTTTTAATATGTTATTCAAATTTATGTACTATTATAGGTCAAATGCACCCAACATCCGGCGTGCTCCGGGAAACCGGTGACGGTGGTAATTACAGATTCATGCCCCGGAGGTGTTTGTCTGAGTGATCATGCACACTTCGATCTTAGTGGCACTGCTTTTGGTGCCATGGCCAAACCTGGTAAAGAAAAAAGTCTCCTCGACGCTGGTGTCTTGCAAATTCGATATGCACGGTAATACTAAGTTCAGAATATTTATTATAGATAAGAGTTCAAAATTATTCATACTAAACTTATTTTATTTATATTATTAATGTGAGTAACGAATGAAATTTTCTAATCGCTATAAATTTGTTATTGTCATATAGAGTTGCTTGTGATTATAAAGGAAAGAAGATCACATTCCGTGTTGACCAAGGGTCAAACCCTAATTACTTCGCGGTTGTGGTTGAATTTGAGGATGGGGATGGTGATCTTGGTGGTGTTGCTCTAAGAGAGTCCGCGATGTCTGGCGAGTGGCGAACCATGCAACAATCATGGGGTGCTGTTTGGAAGCTTGATGCAGGATCAACCCTACAAGCACCATTCTCAATCCGGTTGACTTCGCTGTATTCGGGTCAGACTGTGGTGGCAAAAGATGTGATACCAGATGGTTGGCAGCCTGGTGCAACCTATCGATCCGTCGTGAACTTTCTATGAGCCATGTGGTCTGGCGTTGCAAGGCACATATATAGTTGCTTAAGTCTAGGATAGAGGGTATCTGAGAAGCACCAAAGCCCTTCAATTGGGATGTTTGGGTGAGATTTAGCCTTAGTAAAATCAGGCTTAATACCATGTTTGCTATGCTTGCAATGGGTACTTGTCACTCAAGTATTAGATTAATGAAATTATTGGCTAAAAATATTATGTGGGCTGTCATTATTTTCCCTTCATTTTCTTTAGGGTGACAAGTCAACACCTCGTCATTGAAAATTATTGCTTAGATCAAAAGTTGGAGGTTCAAATTTCTTATATTAAAAATAAAATACACAAATTATGAAATTTAATTAGTTAACCCCCTTGTTTACTTTTTGACTTTGATGAATAGACTAGAAGGCCATACTATGATTTTTTTTTTAATCAATCGACATTCGAAATTATATTCGATTAATTTGATTCAAATATTTATTGAATCTATTTTAGGGGAATAATTCTCTCGATATAATTTTTAAAAAAAATTTGAAATTGAGATTTAATAAAACAATAAAATACCTTTACTCATTAAATTAATTGGTGAAGGCCATACTATGATTAACATATGAATTTTGTTTGAAAGTATGAGTTTTGATAGATTAGAGGATGCAAGCAATTTCATAGGCTCTACAAATCGAAGGTTTGGAAGGGAGAGAACATAAAGATTGGGATGGGAAAGAAATCTGTGATTTTTGGATATCTCCAACTCTTCAAAGACTAACTCGCCGGAAAAAGAGATTTAGATTTTAATAAAACTACTAAAATTTATTAAATTTAACATTACTTCCTCTTTAATAATCTTTTAATATTTAAACAAGAGGAGGGCATGTCTAGTCCTCTATTTCTCCCCCTCAAAACTGTCAAATAATACATTAGTTGCAAAACATTATATTTCATTAAAATAAATCTTTTTATTTTTATTTATAAAATATCATAAATAAGAGTCAAATTTAAAACTTACGATGAGAAAGAATTCAGTAATAGGTATTTATAATTAAAATTTCAATTTCGAATTATAAGAATAAAAAAACAGATATTAAGAGAATCAATTTTTTAATTAGATCTTATATCTATTCAAAATAATTAATCAGATTTTTAAATAACGATTTTTAAATAAAAAAAATATTTATCCTTGAATAGAGAAAAGAGCCCATGGATCCATTATTCATCGGCCCTCGTGGGCTCAAATTATAGAGTAATGGGCACAACGGACTTTTTATTTTATTCCTATAGTTAGGTCACCGTCAGCTATTTGAGATTTCATCTGATTAATCCAAATTGATCTAACTATCGGGTCTCATTTGAGGGGATGTCTCATTCATCGGACTTTGTTGTTTCTTAATCTTGGTTTTAACTTAAAACTATTTATTTATTTATTTATTTTTATTTACGTAAGAGATTTGAACATAATATTTTTATAAGGAAGAGAGTGGTCGATCCTATATTCTCATATATATATATATATATATATATAAAGCGCCAAAGGAGATTACTGTTCACCAATAATTTGGACGTCACTGCATGGTTGTCCAATTATTTTTGGGTCATAATTTTTTTCGGTGATGCCCTTTTTTTTTTCATTCACGTTCTTCTATTGTTCATAAAAAATCTTCACATTCTCAAATATTGTCCCTTTATTTTTCGGCCACGATTTTTTTCGTTTAGTCTTTTTTTTATTCAGATCCTTTCTATTTTTTATCATTTTTTATTATTCCCTTCTTTTCGAATATCCCTACATGGTCGTCCTATATTTTTTAGGTACCATCTTTTTTTTTTCAATTCAAATCCTTCCACCTTTTCTTTTTTATCTTATTTTTTTCTTAGATCCTTCTTCTTTTTGAGACCACACTTGTTTTTTGTTTCATTCAAGTCCTTACATATTTTTTATCCCTTTTTTTTTCCGGTTAGGTCCTTCATCCTTTTGAGTTTACAATTTTTTTTTTCATTTAAATTTTTACACTTTTTTGACACTTTTTTCGCTTAAATTCTGTCTTTTTGGGACATAATTTTTTTCTCTTATTTTTTTGGCTCTACATATAGGTCTCTTTATTTTTAGATCACAATTTTTTTTTTTCATTCGGACCTTTGCTCTTTTTATTTTTTAACCCAACTTTTTTTTTTCTCTTAAATATTTTTGTTTTTTTGGATATAGGTTTTTTTTCTTTTTCTTTATTTTGTGAATGATAATTCATTTATTTTTAGATCGCAGTTTTTTATTTTCTATTCAGTTCCTTGATCTTTTTTGACCCAAATTTTTTTCCTTAAGTCGGTTTTTTTAACATGAATTTTTCCCTTTTTTGGTCTCACTTGTCCATCAAGTTCTTTTTTTAATCCATTTTTTTTCACTTTAGTCATTCTTTTTTTTTTTGAACATAGATTTTTCTCCTTCTTCTTCTTCCTTTTTTTTTTGTCCCATAGATGATTGTCAATTAATTTTTAAACCATAGTTTTTTTTTTCTATTCTTGTCTTTTTTTTAACCTCTTTTATCTTTCATTTTTTAAATATAGATTTTTCTTCTTTTATTTTTTTACCCCACAGATGATCATCCATTTATTTCTATTATCTTTTTACTCCATTTATTACTTTTTTTTTACCTCATTGTATTTTTTAGAACTTTCATTGTTAGACTTTTTTTTTTTCCTGTCGCTAATATGCATTGTATTTTTTATTAATTTAGATAATAGTTTAGTTTAAATATTAAACTAATAATAGATTTAATATTTATACAGTAAAAAATATAATTCATATCTTATGAACATCCCATATTTTAACACGGATCAATAACCAGTTAACTTAAAACCATATAGCCGAGGAATGAGAACTCGACTTGTTTGGAATTCCTCTTCATCTCCGAATACTCGGTCTTGTAATTTCTCAAATTGACAGCATTTTCAACTAATTCTTGTGTTGGTTATTGATGCCCATTATGGGCATTTGGGTAATTAAGGAATGGGGTAACTCCCATCCTTAATTACCATTAACCAATATTTTGGTAACCCCCACCAATTAAGTGATATTGGTCTTACCTTCCTTCTGGGAGAGAAAACAATGGAGGAAACTCTCCTTCTCCTACCTTGTGTATGGAGAGAAGCCATGGGAGGCAACTATGGAGGCTAGAGTTTCGCACACTTCTCTAGAGAGAGAAAATAGAGAGAGGGATGGAGATTTTCGCGTAGGAAAATCTTCCATCGTCAAACGAATCACCGGACATGAGGATTGCGGCGTCGTGGATTTGAGGTGGTGATTCGACTAACCTCGTGATCACCATCCGACCGTGCGATTCGTTCGAGAGACATCGCGACACGGTAGATTTTGAAGACTGCCCTACCGAGGTATTTATCCCAAAAATTCCGATCTATTTAATTCACGCTTCCGCATGCGCGATTAAATCCAAAATTTCTATTTGGCGATTTATGCTTATGTCTTGTCTATAAAAATTATATTTTATTAATTCATTAAAAATACATAAATATATATATATATATATATTTTTTGATTTAATAAGAGACTCACGATCCTATGATTACATAATATGGTGTAACAAACCATTCAAGGATATATTTATTATTAAATTATATCTAATTGTATATACAAAAGATAGAGTAAAAACTATAATCAGCACTTTATTCTCTTGGATTTAATGATAAAACTTATTTCCATAGCACCTGAATCCCAAAGGTTAACGACTGAATTTAATGATAGAATATTAAATTTTTTTAAATAAAATTTTGAATTTAAATTTTAAAAATAAAAACATATACGTTAAAAAAACAAACCCAAAATTGGGTTCATAATTATTCGATAGAATTAATCGAATTTTCAGACATGATATTCAACAAACATAAACACAAAATATAAACTTAAATTAAATTAAAATTTAAATAAACAAATCATGAACTAAAATTAACGGAAACCGAAATTGCGAGGGTTATAAAAAATTATCCACCAACCAAAACTCATGTCAATTAATAGCTTATTACTAAAATCCTAAAATATTGTGAAAATTTATTGGCCAAGTCGCTTATCGAACAATATTAACAATCTTTTTTTTTTTTTTTAATGAATATGTTGGTCTACCAAAAAAGTTTAAGGGACATTTTCACGAGGTTTTTTTACTAGAAAAAAATAAACAGAATAATTTGTAGAAAACTAGGTAGCATAAATTAGCGTGACATAGAAAATGAAAACAAAGGTGAAGAGATAAGATGGGGATGTTGAGATTAGGAAAACCCATCCTTCCCCAAATCCATCGTCGTCACTGTCATCGCCCGTTGTCACGAGTACATCCAATTAGTTTCGGAGCAGGTCAGACCCATTCCAGAACCATCCTGCCTCTACGCCAACCACTGAACAAGAATAGGTTGCTCTCATTTCCCAAAGTCCCAACCAGTACCAAACCAGTGTTGGTGAGAGCACTGTCTTCTACACCAACACCAGAGATGGTCAAAGCTATTAGGGTTCATGAACTTGGCGGCCCTGAGGTTCCTCTCTCTCTCTCTCTCTCTCTATTAGTTGCTCCTCTGAAAATTTGATTAAAAGGATGTTTTCTAATCTAATCATGAGATACGCATTTGGTTTTTCTTCTTTTACCTTGATAAATTTCATGAGCCCTATGTGAATTTTCATCTGATTTTTTTTTCTTGGTGGGATTCTTAGAATCTGTAATCGTTGTTTAAATACGCTACGTATGACTTGAATGCCCGGTTTATAATTATTTTATCTAATTGAGGTATATACTGTCTCATTGGATGGATTGATCAAGGTATTGATCCTTTCTTTGGCATTCTATGTTGGGCTCGAAACATGTGGTTGCTTGAAATTTGAAGACCCATTTCTCAATGTCCTCCTCCTGGTTCCATTTATTTTATCTTAATTTTGGTGGGGTGTTGTATTTCGTGTAGTAGCGGGGGTTAAAGCTGTTGATCCTCTATTTTGACCGTCTTTTGACATACTACATAAATTTGGGTGGATTATGTACATAGGTGCTGAAGTGGGAGGATGTGGAAGTTGGAGTGCCAAAACAGGGGGAGATTCGTGTGCGGAACAAGGCCGTTGGGCTTAACTTCATTGATGTCTACTTCCGCAAAGGTGTTTATAAGGCTGCTTCCATGCCTTTTACCCCAGGTTTGTTTTCGGTTTTCACTTTCAACTTGCTTATCAACAGAATTTATTTTTGTCGATGCTTGCTTTTTTGTTTGATTGCGTTATTGCTGCACTACTTCTCCCTTGCACTATTCCAAATTAAATTTTGTGATAACTTCTTGCTTGATAAGTTCCATGTATATCTGCATTGAAACCTCTGAATTGCTTAGCAAGAGAAATGACTTGATTGGTGTATATTGCATATTGTTTTTTGGCACGTCTCTTACAGTTAAGGAGATTGGGGTATACTTCTCTTGCAGTTTTGGGAAACTGAGTCTTTCGCGTCTGGTCAGTTTCTTCAAATATTGGTGCCTGTGCTTGTCTTGTTGCTACTAATCGTATTCTTTTAAATGTTATTTGATCTTGTAAGGGAGTTGTTTTCAGGTGTGCCTCCAATCTCACATGTCAACCTTCTCATGGCTTGTTTAAAAGATGCTCTTTTAGAACCTTGTGCTTGTGAAGGTTTACCCAAGACTCTTTTGTGACCATAACTTCAAGTTAGGAGGGCTTATCTATTTAGAGAATGGGCATGTTCTGGACTCCCATTTGAATGAACTTACATGACATCCGCAATGTCATGTATTTAAAAATGTGGAAAAATGCTACTATAGTGAGATGAAAAATTCAAAAAATTCTACTCAAGTAGTTTTAGGTATTGAAGGACTTGCAAAATTGATGTTAGTCACAACTTTGGTTCTTGTTTCTATGGGATCTGAGAGAAAGTTTATTATGTTATACTTCAAATGAGGTAAGACCCAAGGTATCAAGTGTTTTTTCTCTCTTCCTAGGGATGGAGGCAGCTGGAGTAGTGACAGCTGTAGGCCCTGGACTTACTGACAGAAAAGTTGGAGAAATTGTTGCTTATGCTGGGAATCCAATGGGCTCATATGCTGAAGAGCAGATTCTTCCTGCTGACAAAGTTGTGCCTGTCCCGCCTTCAATTGATCCGGTTATTGCAGCATCTATCTTGCTCAAGGGTATGACGGCTGAGTTTTTAGTCAGGCGTTGTTTTAAGGTGTGTAATGTGTTCTCTCTTGGCAGGTTTTGGATCTAATGAGAATGAATTGCTCTAATTAATTGCACTAAAAGAAATCATAAACTGCTAAGTCAAGTTAAATAGTTCGTTGAATTGTCTTTCTGCAAGACCAAACCATTCTCACTGGCCTGGGAAATGAAGCGGAAAATCATTACACTTTTAGGATACAACTAAGATATACTCATTGTCGTGTTTTTAATGGGTGATGTAGCTCTAAATTACGCATCACTTACTCCACAATTATAGTTCTTGGTTGCTCTTTGTAGTTGGATATTTTGTCTAACATTGTGTCTTATAAAAACAATTCTCTTTCTTTCCTTGTTAACAATCCCCCCACCCCCCAAAAATAGCTAAACTTTTATTGCTGGAGCATCTCTGCCTGACTTCTTAATGACAGGTTGAACCGGGGCACACTGTCCTTATTCATGCAGCAGCTGGTGGAGTTGGTTCTTTGTTGTCCCAGTGGACGAATGCCCTTGGTGCCACTGTCATTGGAACTGTCTCCAATAAAGAGAAGGCGGGTCAGGCCAAGGACGATGGCTGTCACCATGTTATCATCTATGAGGATGAGGATTTTGCAGCCTGTGTAAATGAAATAACTTCTGGCAAAGGGGTGGACGTTGTCTATGATTCTGTGGGAAAGATCACCTTCCAGGTAATCTTCGGTGATCATCCTTATCTTTCTGTTAATTGAATTTTCAGGCAATCATTTTGAGAATCATATGGATCCCAAACAGCAATCATGATGATGATCATATTGCTTTGCTCAGAAACCTAATAAGCTAGTCTGGTTATCTCAACTATGCCCTTCAGGTGTTAGGTAATGCAATCTGAAAGCTTTTATTTGACTGAATTTCGAATTGCTCTTTTGATTGCGGGAAATCCTCACTGGACCCAGACCTATCCTAACATTCGCATGCTGACCAAATGGTTGAGACTAGGTTTTTGTATTATGGTTTTGAATTGATCGGAAAGATTTGTAAAATTACATCCGTATTTATGCCAAGGTAGATAAATGAACAGAATTTTGTGAAAACCTTATTGTGAGTTGGACTTTCTGAATTATAGGGATCATTGGCATGCTTAAAGCCTCGTGGGTACATGGTGAGTTTTGGGCAATCATCAGGTATGCCAGACCCAGTTCCATTGTCAGCCCTTGCAGCCAAGTCTCTTTTCTTGACAAGGCCTTCGATGATGCAATACACTGCAACTCGAGATGAACTGCTGAAATCAGCTGCAGAGGTATTTGCTAATGTTGCATCGGGTGTCTTGCGGGTTCGGGTGAACCACAAGTACCTTTTGTCCCAGGCAGCTCTGGCGCATGCGGACTTGGAAAGTCGAAAGACATCTGGCTCTGTTGTATTAATTCCCGACAGTGTTGCCTAGTTGTAAGTCCCTTTATATGCGGCCTTCATCTCGGTTGGTTTCTTACTATATTAATCCTAGTATACAGCAGGAACATTTACACTGCACCTCATGCTAGGAAGGTAACTACCTTACCCTACAGGAGGTGCAGATGTGTTGTAAAACTAATACTATGAGGCTTTTACTATTATTTATAAAATAAAATGAAGGTTTTTCGGACATCTTATGTATATCTGGCTGATGGCTGTATACTTTTCCTTCATTTACTTATCTGCCTGCGGGAAATGCACTAATCCCATTCCTTTCTTTGGCATTTATTTATTTATTAGTATTCTTCCATATAGATAGTTTCTGTGCATTTGTGTGTCATGCATAGTAGTCGTATACTTCACTTGTGTGAATTTCAGCTAAATGGGCTAGGCCAGGGAAAAAAAAAAAAGGTTTCTCCCCATATCTCAAGTATCAACTTGGTCTTCCTATGTTGGTTTAACTTGGTTCATCCAATTCTGTCTTGAATGCAGAAAGAGATACTAGATCATCCTCGTTCGTCTGCTGCTTCATGACGTCATATGGTTGCTTGGTATATTTGTAGGGTTGTGGTAATGAGTTCATTCTAATAGTATTTTTGGCTCAAACTAAATTCTTTATGAAGAGTTGTTAAAAAAAAAAAGGAGGTATTGACCCAACTAAAATGAAATCTTCCATGTAACATGTCATGAAAACTAAAATCCTGTTTGACCAAATCTTTGCAATATTTCACAAAAGCTAGCCACTTCAAATTCAGCTCCACAATTGGGACAATCAATGTAGTCTAGGAGGGAGGGAGGGAGGGAGGGAGGGAGGGAGGGAGGGAGGGAGAGAGAGAGAGAGAGAGAGAGAGAGAGAGAGAGAGAGAGAGAGAGAGAGAGAGAGAGAGAGAGAGAGAGAGAGAGAGAGAGAGAGAGAGAGAGAGAGAGAGAGAGAGAGAGAGAGAGAAGATTAGGGTTTGCTTTCCCACCTTACCTCAACACTCCAAACCAAAAAAATGTAGTCTAGGTCATCCTCACCATTTGCCATCCAATTATTTTTCTTCGCCAAGTGTTGTCTTGCACAGTTTGGGAGCTGGAGCTGTCCGGCTGGTATAAGACCCTTGTCCATCCAAAGGAATTGAAGTATGTTTTTAAGGGCTTTGAGACACTCCCGTCTTGTTTTTTTCTTGCAAGTTATGACCGATTGAAGCAGCCGTCGACCATTCGCCTTCTCATGCTTGTCGCCGTGGCACATAAAGATGGCACCCAACACATAGCTTGCTTCCACATGGCCTGCCTCTGCCGCTTTTCCCAGTCTTCCTATCCCCTGTTCTACATTCTTGGATGTGAAATAGTCCTCCTAAATTCAATGTTAAAATAATTACAATTTTGTTATCTATTAAAAATAATCATTCCTCGGCAACTCGACCCGGGAATTTAAACTTCTTAGTGACCGAATTGAAACTTATTAATAAATGTATTAGATATCATGTGAATAAGTATTAAATCAAAATCCATATCACAACACCATGATGCAATTGCATGGGAATAAATCTGGGGTTCTACAATCCCAAGAAATTCTAGAGACCATCATCTTATGTGAGAGTTGCCATTTCGTTGATTTTCATGGTGACTTATAATTATAGTATCTTAACTTCCATAATTGTTTCATAATGAAAATATCATAAAAACTATTTGAAATAGTTGAATCAATCCCCTACATATAATCGAATTACCTTCGGATCAGAACAAAGGAATTTAAAAAGAAAAGGAAACTTACCATTCCAAGCCTGAAGAAGGCTTCTGGATTATCACAGGTTAAGCATTGGTTAAAGAAAGCAGAGGCTTCCTCGCTTAAGAAGACCCATGGCACTGGTGAAAAGTTGTCTAGGGAGACCTTCCTTAACACATCCTTCTCTTTGCTTGCTTCATAAAGAAATTTGCAACTGCCTCATCCACAAAAGATTTTTTGTATGTAAGTTCAATACAAAAATATTGCAGATAGCATGCATGTACTTAGACGTACCTAATTTTGGCATTGAAGAGATCAACCATTGAAGAAGCACCCACACGAGAGATTACATCCGTGATCAACTCAGGTGGCAAATTTTTGAATTCTGATCGAGTTAAGGATGGATTTTTGCTTCCTCTTCCTCTCCTCTTCCTCTTCTCTTCATTGAACTTGTCTTCCTCAAAGAATTCTTCATTGTGTTTTATGGGGTTTGTACGGTTCAATCATATAAAATACAGAGAGATTGTGGATGAGTTTTATTTGGAACAGGACTAGGAATTCTTTCATGTTATATATCTCCTGGTCCTGGGAGCCGGAAGAGGGTTTGTTTTGGAAAGTTTAGAATGGGTAACATCATTCACTCTTTCGTAGTTGTGTTCTATTGCAATTTAAATCGTCAAACTTTGACTTGACCAAGGACCATCTATTTTTCTTCTTTTTCCTTTTTTGGGGGAGAGGGGGTAGACAGGGGAAGAGTGTTATGAAAAACTTAATCCAAAAGATCGACTTATTAGACGAAAGAGTTTATTGGATTTAAATATTATTTTATGATTTCTTGGGAATCTGATATGAGATTTGTAACATTACCCTCCCCAGATGGCTCTTATTCTGGACGACTTTCATTTTGATGGGTAGCCCTTTTTCTCTTTGGACGGCTCTCATTCCGACACCAGTTAACATTTTTCTATTTTGGACGGCTCTCACTCTGACACTAGGTAGCTCTTTCGGATAGCCTTCTTTCATGTAGTTCTCTTTCATGTTAAATCGGAGATTCTGATATCAATTCGTCATGGATTTAAATAATGGATTCAAGTCCAATAGAAGAATTTATCTTAAAAGATTGACCTATTAAGTGAGAGATTCTATTAGAGTTAAATATTATTTTATGATTATTTAGGGATTCGATATGAGATCCGTAAGAAAGGGCACGCATTTGTTCCGCGTCGGGTTGCTGTTAAAGGGCATTTATGGAGCTACTTTTCTGAGGTCCCAACGTAGGCCCAGGCTTGGTTCCCAACCATCAGGGGTCAAGGGCATTAGGGACTATGGCCCAATCTATTTTTGGAATGACAAGCCAGCATATTTAAGAATTTTATTATAAAAATCTCTCTTTTCTTTTTATTTTTCTTTTTTTTATTCAAATTATGGGATTGAGAGAAAGCGACGTAACCACTGGACTTTCCTATTTGGGACATTAAAATATCTCTCTCTCTCTATATATATATATATATATCATTATATGTAAAAATTTTAACATTGTCTATTTATATAAATTTATAAATTTGTAATTTGTTTTGCTTTAAAGTAAATTATGGGACTAGATTGTATGAAAACGGAAATAAATATAAAATAATATAAAAAAACGATAGTTTATAATAATATAAGAAACGAAAATGGGGATAAATGTATAAATATAATAAATATAAAAGTTTTTATGTGAATATTAATTATTTTATAAAAATAATAAAATAGTTTTATTTTATATTAAAAATCTAAAATAATTAAAAATATAATCATTAATCATAAAATAAATAAATAAAAATAAAAATTATAGCGGGAACATTGCAAACATTAATTAGCCCATCAAAATAGCAAGAAATTCGGGATGATGTTCAGATCAGATCGGACGGATTACAATTTATGTGGGGAATTTTAATATGATAAATACAGACCACACGGTAGAGGGTATATTTGGAAATAAAGATTTAAATACGATCTCTCCTGAATTGAAAGAAAACCACCAATGAAACAGTTATCTGTCATAATCAAAATCATCTCTCGCTCTCTCTCTCTCTCTCTCTCTCTCTCCCCCTCCCTCTCTACAAGGGCGTCTGTTGTGATGTGAGTGGAGGGTCGCTCCCCGCTACTGCTATCGAGCAACCAACCTCGAAAATCGAGTACTTGACTCTCTCTCACTCTCTCTCTCTCTAAAAGTAAATGTAAAGATAAAATCCATTTTCCTCTTTCAAAATTTCATTGTTTATGCTTCGAGAGATCCAAACATACTCTACTCATTGCGAGGTAGATTCGACAAACTGAGCAGTCCGGCGTGGGTCAAGGTTTAATCTCTTATCCTGTCATCTGCTTCTTCTGCTAGCCTTACCGTTTGACTATTAGTTCTCTTCTGCTCCTCTCTCTCTCTCTCTCTCTCTCTCTCTCTAAAAGACGCACCCGTGTGTGGATGTTGTGTTATGATTGAAGGACTTGGTCTCAGTTACTGCTACAGAACAACACGCCTCGAGTGATTATGTTTTGACAGAGCCATACATCTCCAATGGTTGAGCTATAACCTCTATCTTTTACCCTTTTATGCTCTCCTCCATTCTTCCTATTTTCTATATTTTCAAGTTAATTAGAATTCTGATAAATGTATTTCTTCTGATCAGAAGGGTTTATTATTATTATTATTGAATAATATTTGGTTTTATTTATTTTTTTTATTTATGAAGTTGGAAATCAAAATATGTGTTTCTTTGGTTTCATTTTATTTTCCTGTCCGTTTGAAGGAAGAATACTATTGTTAATATTAATATCAATATTATTGTGATGATGATGATGATGATGATATTAGTATTATTATTATTATTACATGAGATGAGATGTTTCCTTTTTGTGGGGTTATATTTTGGTGGTCTAAGTCAAGTGAACGCTCTCTGACTCTGAATATTCAAAATTTTAATTTTCGTGTTCATCTATTGCCTTGGTTTTTAACAATTTCAGACATTGTCTGGTTTTTTTCGGACCCAAAAATTCCTGTTTATTCCCTTCTCGCCCAGGCTTTTTGCCCCAACCCCCAGTTGCAGTGATTTTGTGATTTTCAATGTGAGTAAAACGGTGCTTGTGGAAGAAAATTTTGATGTCGTTTGAAGATTGTGATTCTTTCTCTTATTTGTCTTTTCAGACATTGTCTGGTTTTTTTCGGACCCAAAAATTCCTGTTTATTCCCTTCTCGCCCAGGCTTTTTGCCCCAACCCCCAGTTGCAGTGATTTTGTGATTTTCAATGTGAGTAAAACGGTGCTTGTGGAAGAAAATTTTGATGTCGTTTGAAGATTGTGATTCTTTCTCTTATTTGTCTTCCCTATCTGTATTCTTTGTTTGAAATCTCTCCTCTGTCTCCCCGGTTCTGCATGTGTTTCCATTTTTTGTTCTTTTGTCACTTTATTTCTATCCCTGCACCCATTCCCAATTTTCTGTCATCACTTGATTTCATGATTACCATAAACGAACTCACGCACCCACTGCACCACAATATCACAATGTCGCTACATTACATGCATCCTATTTGCGGTCCATATACTCCCACTTACTAAAATTGTTTTAATTTTGAACGTGGAGGAAATAGAGAAGAAAGAGGGGTTTTATGGTCCTATAATATTTGGGAGTTTCAACAATACCATGCCATTGCTGTTTATATCTTTCGTACTTATAAATATTAAATTATCATTAAAAATCTATGAATCATTTTATTATTTATTTTATAAAAATGACAACCATTATATGATATTATAATATGACAAATCTCGTTTGTCTTACTGAAGATCCAGTATATTTAATGGAACTTTTTGCTTTTCAATAGGAAAATGTGTGCTTGGGCATGAAGCAACAGACTTGCCGATAGCTTACCACCACTCACCGACATGGGTATCATAACATTCTTCTGATCATATATTTTTTTCCCCACACATGGTTGTTTCATATTATTTCAATCACCGTCACAAACTAACTCTTTTCCATGGTTTTTGTAGAAAACTTTGAAGAAATGGAAATTGAAGTGGGATCTTACTATCAAATTGATCACTCAAGCCTTCCTCGGAGATCTCCTGTTCAACTCCAATCAGTCCGAGTAGTCATGGTAACACATCCATCGCGTGTTTTATATTTTCTATGGTTTGATTATCTCATAAAAAATTTATTGGAGTTTCCCTTTATTTATGACAGGTGACCGAGAAAACTGACAGGACAGTGACGATCAAATTCCCAAGTGGAGACTCTATTAGCAAGTACTTGTGTAGTCGGAGTAGAGAGAGTCCGGCACTAGACGAGAAATTCATCATGGGTTTGTTTCTAACCCATAAAGTTCTTCAACGAAGGATTTCTTCCTTGGAGTTTGACAATGAAAAAAGTGGGGAGAGATTTTGGTTGGTTGCTGGGAAGATGAGCTCTTGTTTGTCTCATTTAAACTCCAGTAATATGATGCGGTGGGGTACTCGCAGACGTGTGGTTTTTTCTGAAAAGAATCCACAAAATGAAAACAATTGCTCTCAGATTTCAAACACCCTTTCAATCTCATTCTCAAAACAAAAACAAAATCAGCAAGATAATGATGAGGATGAGGACGATGATAATGATAATGGAAAACAAGAAGACGAAACCCCAAAGAAGAAATTGCGAAAATCGAGCTGTGTGAGGAGCACTAGAGACCCCAAATGTCAAAAACAGGGGCAGATTGTGCATTACAACACCACGTTGAAGGATGGAAAGGACAGATGGTCTGCTGAGAGGTAAATGAATTAATTAACGAAATGTTCTTTCTATGATCTTGGTTTCATTTAATACTAGGTACTAATCAATGACAAGTACTATATTCATGTAGGTATAATGTTGCTGAGACCACTTTATTTAAAGTTATCAAGGAGAAAGGAGCAGTGTTTGGGAGAACAATTTTGAGACCGGAGCTAAAAGCAGAGGTGAGGAAGTTTATAGGAGACACTGGTTTACTAGACCATCTGCTGAAGCATGTGGCTGGGAAGGTTTCACCTGATGGTCTTAACCGCATTCAACGCAGACACAATCCAGAAGGGGTGATGGAGTACTGGTTGGAGAGTGCTGATTTGGATGATATTAGGAAGCAAGCGGATGTTCAGGATCCTTATTGGATTCCGCCACCAGGGTGGGTGCTGGGTGACAGTGCTACTAAGGATACTGTGTCTGTTAAAGAGTTCAGGGAACTCAAGGAAGAAGTGGCAAGAATCAACAGGTCACACCTCAAAATCTTAAACTTGGTTTTAGTGTCAATTATGATGGCTTGCCTATGTTACATGGTCAAACTGACGTTGTACTTGCATGATAGGGATGTAGAAGTGCTCATGAGAAGCAAGAATAAACAAGCTGAAGGGGATGGAGCAATTGCGGTTGTGAATGCTTCAGATAATGCCATTTCAAACCGAGACTTGGATGGCTCTTCAAATGTTCAAATAGCTTTGGTAGTAATATTGTCATTGAATTGACTAATTTTGTGGTTTCATACGTAGGCTGCATTTATGTATATTTGTTAATTCCCAATAGCATTAATTAAACCATGAGTAATTGAGCATTAGAATTTTTTTTGGGTGAAGGATATAGGTAAGGACTTGATGAAGAAGAAAAGGGAGATTGAGGAACTGCGGCGGCAAATTTCGTTCTTGATTGGCATTCAGGTGAAAGGATTTAATTACTTTAATTATTGGTCCTGATACTATGAGCCGTTGTGTGAATGATGAACATGAATGATCCACTGGGTACAGACATCCTGGGCCTGCCTGGTCCAATTCTAAAATTTATTAGACTTGGCCGAATTTTGAATTCAGAAGAAAAGAACTTTTATGAGCCCTTTTGTTTATTTGTTTACTATAACACACATTGTATGATACCAGAGAAGGAAAGAGGCAGAAGTAAGAGGAGATGATCAAAAGGCAGTAGCTATATCTGATGAGTCCTCAGAAGAAGACTTCGAAGAGAGACAATTACAATTTAAAGAAGTAAGAAAAGCAGCAAAGAGACAAAGGCAGAGGAGTGGGTTCACTATATGGAAGCCCCAGAGAAACTTTTTATGGTCAAAGATGGTAGGTGCTGGTGCTGGTGCCAGTGCTGTCACTAGTGCTAGTTGTGGTTGCAGTGGTGAGAAGGCCAAGTTGTGTTTTGCTCATGCGGAGGCTGTAGCTGTGGAACACATGTTTCCATTCCCAACTCCACCCTCTGTCTCTTCCTCCTCCAAGACTCCACTCCTCAGCCACCTGCAGGAATGCTGCCAGCCATCGTCCCCTGTTAAGGCCTTGGCACAGAGAAGTGCGGTGTCAGCTCTGCGAGTTTCCACTGGGTCAAGTTCTGCCTTATTCGGTGGAAACCCCGAAAGTACTAGCTTGTTCCGTGTGTCTGGGCCGGAGTTAGATGGCAGCAATTCAGTCTCAGGCAGCGTGGAGGCCCTGAACAATATGATCATCAACCTCAATGAAGTTCCTACCACTTCACTCACCCATCACCCTCCTCATGTATGCTTTCTCTTAAACCATCTTGTATCACTAAATAATTGCATTTCATTTATTTATTTATTTCTTTAATCAGCACATGCAGCTGATTATCCTTTGAGTCGGAGGTTTCATGCAGGTTGTTTGGAGCACATGTTCATCAGGCTCAGCCTCGTTTCCATCAACAGCAGCGGGATCATGCTCACAGAAGAGGCGACCAGCAGCACTTTGAGTGAACTCCACACTTTTCCCCTCTCGCTACTTCTGTTAACTTGAAGTTTTAATCCATCACCTACCCTTTCTCTCTCTCACTAGGTTTCAAAGGCATGGAACTCCGTAAACTCCGTAACAGTACTTGCGATAATACCCACTTGCTCTGATTGAATAGGTTACTGGTAATGAATGGAATTGGCCGATACTGAGTGGATTTGGCCAAATCAACTCGGTATCAGTAACCTATTCAATCAGAGCAAGTGGGTAGTATCGCAACCAATCTTATGGAGTTCCACGTCTTTGAAACCTAGTGAGAGAGAGGGTAGTAATTAATATTTGCCTGGAAAATGTCATGGCCCATCTTGTCCAAGGACCACTTATTTGTTTAATATACCAGACTGCCTTATTATCATGAAACTCTTGACCCCCGTTGTTGTGGTTCCACATAAAATCGATAGCTTAGGGCAATGGTTTTCCTTTTTTTTTTTTTTTTAATATTTGGTGAAAATATAGAAAGGTTAAATCCTTGTTGCTATTTTCCCTAAATATTATTATCAATTATAAAAATACCAATTATGATATTTTAATTAAAGACATAATTACGCTTATTTTCATAAAAATTACCTCTCAATTGGTTGCACAATTATAGTAATCAAAATCCTGAAGTATATTTACAAAGGACAGTTCTTTATACCAACACCTTTAACAACAAATGCCATAGGACATGATATGTCCTTGGTGGCTTGTAAAAGGAAATTCATACATAGCTTCCTCCCATATTGCATAGTGATCAAAAAGGGAAAACGATTCATTTCAAATCAGATTTCCTTTGTGCCCTCTTAATAAACCTAAGGTAACTTTACTTAAAAAATATATATAATAAATTAACAGAGTGAAGGTAAAATTGCTCTAACAAAAACCTAAAATAAAAATTTGGACTAAGCAGTAAAATAACATAATTTAATCTACAATCTACTAAATCTGACAAAAGCGACGAGAAAATTAGTGAAGCTTGGCATATTTGCAGGAGCTCTGGTTTCCCACCTCATGTAACTTGATGCAATGAGACAATGCAGTCGTAAGCTTTCTCAGATCTTCTGTCGAATGAGTGGCACTAAGAGTCACACGAAGCCCGACAAATCACATAGTACATACATGAAGACCAATAATCGAAACAATCAAATTCAGAAGTAGAAATGAAACAAAAAATGTCATAAGTTCCCTAGAGTTCAAGACATTTGAATCAACATCTGATGTGATCAATAGTAAGTTTTTTTTTTTTTTGGATACCCCGGATTTGAATCTGAAATTTCCGGTTCAGAGGAGGAGATTATGGCCACTTGACTATACCCTTGGGGAGTATCTATAATAAGTTTCATGTGTATGTTTCACTAGATTGAGGCATGCTATTTGGAACCCACTACTGTAAGTCTGCAAAATCAAGATCGTACAAAGATTTCATCAACTTGCAGCGTGCCGATTGCAGTGAATGTCACTCTTCTCTTCTTCAAGTATTAGCAGAGAGACTATTAAGGAATTGAAACTTAAAAGGTGATTGCCCCTGATCATTTACGTCCTTGTCCATAGAGAAATGCAGCTTGATGCTGTCAGAGCCCGCCGCTACAATTTTTTGCAGAATGATGGCTCTTAATTTAATTACATCCTAAAAAGTTGTTTGCAGTTGTGCTACATGGGTGGTGCCTCTACCCACAAGCTTTGAGGAAGAGAATTTAGGAGAAAGTTTCCTCATTACTTGTCGCGCTAATTTTCAACTTCAAGAGTTATATTCTAGCTACAACCCTAGATTACCATTACGGTCAATAATTTCAAGTCGTATCTATAATTGCCATGTTAATCAGGCCACTAGCCTACATTTAGGACCAATAAATTGCAGTGAACACGACTTGTGACTTATATGTAAGTGGAGAAGACTTCCACTCATGACAGCTGAAGTCGGGGAAGCTACAACCATGTTTGGCATTCCAGTAAAAACCCTACCATTAATGCAATGTGGTGAATCCAAAATTCCAGCAAGGATATATGATAACACAATCCAATATCCAAAAAAATAAAATAAAATAAATGCAATGGAGAAGATGCAAGGAAATAACTTTAAAATTAGAGGCATAAACCAGCATAAGTTTGGAGGCACAGTAGGTGGTCTGATTGCAGTCACATGGAAACCAGATCTCAATAGATGCCTGTATCATTTTGATTAAGACACATGATCAGTGACATGCTCCAAGAAAGATGGAAAGTGGGAGAGGCAGAATGGTACAAACCCGCTTGCTTCGAGGGCCTTCTCCTCACTCCCAACAAGAGAAATGACGGGACTTGTAATAGCAATTCCAGTGAGATCTTGGAATTCTCTCACCCGGTTCCAGATTTCCCTTCTATGCCATGCCTCGTTTGTTGCCACAACAACAGCAGCTGTTAAAGTTACGTATTTTGTTGATGGTGGTGATACTAACAGCAGAATCTAAAACAATAAGTGAATACTCACAAACTTCTAACCAGGACCTTTGCTATTAAGTCTTATACAATATCTGGGCCTTTGTCCTATCCTACACTGCAACTTTTAAAATGTATCGTTAGCATCCATGGCACATGACAAATACTCTCATCCCTAACAAATGGCAAATTAAATGGATCACCCAAATGACTTATGACATCATTCAGCAACAGTTAACTTCTAAAATGGACATCAACCTCTTTTAGGGTTAAATTGTACAACTGAACAGCCCTCTAAAGTAAATCCACAGCTTTACCATGAGCAGCAGCAGCCATAGGGACTGGAATGGCTGTTGAAAATATGAAGGAGTGGCCTCTAGGTTGTATAAACTGCTTCCACTTTTTGCTGTTCATGAAGCAATTCAAAGATGGTTTCAGTGCTTAATCATTATATTTTCATTGATAGAAGAATAATGAAGCATAGGAAATTCAATATTACAGTGATGATGCTTCCATAGAAAACAACCTTGTAGCCATTACAAAAAGCAAGAATTCATAAGATGAGCTATAATGGTAAACTTGCATTATGTTCACATCAAACTCTTGTTCAAAGATTAATGACTGCAGAGTATGGTCAACCACTTGAAGTAAACCATATCCAAATTTATAAAGGAAGGGAACAAATGCAATTATTTTTGAGCTACCAAAAAAAAAAAAAAGAGGAATGTCATAATAACTTCTTTGGTTGATTTGGCTACAGCCATTTTGGAAATTCAAGATCAAGGGCATTAACAAAGATCCCTAATCTTGGTACATGTAGCACAGTCAACGGAGGAATTTCTACTTGAATAAAAAAGGTAATTAAAAATAAAATAGGGAACACGTGGCATGATCGCAGTTCCTCTCGATTTTATAAATTAGTATACTAAAGGTAAGCACTACAATGTAATATACAAGCTTCTGCGCTCTAAGGAAAATCAATTCTATGATTTATACATAATTCTGATATAAAGTAGCCCGACATATGGAAGTGCTCTTGGAAAGCCAAATTTGAAATTTAATGAAAAGATTAAGCAATTTCAATAATTTAAAGACTAATCATTCATTTTGAAGTTGAACTGTTTTCAAACACATAATGGAACATTATATATAGCACAGGGGATGAACGGATTGGTAGGAGTTTTTCCAGAAGTACCACAAGAATACAGCAGGACTACCTGCAAGCTATGAACCCACCATGGGAACCTGTAGCCTTTCTCAGAGTGCCTACACATTTGTCAACATCATATTCACAATTAAACTCCTCGGCAACACCTCCACTGTTCTTGCCACAAACAATGGTGCCATAAGCCTGATGAGGTACAGCAAAATCAACTTCTCAATTACAAATAACAAATATTGCCTCAAGTAACATGGAGGGAAGACACATGCTCACCTTAATCTAACTCATTAAGGACTATTTGATGGTTCATACCATACTTCAGTGTTAGTAAAAATTTCAATGCAGCCGTAACTGTACTACACTTCCGATTTTACGTCTTACCATGTATCTTACACTAAATTCAGTTTAATACCACGTCTACTTAAAACTGGTTTGCTATCAAATCAATAAGTTGGATCTCTAAATCATAGCTTCCTTTATTAGTAACTTGATTAACCCCCCCCCCCCCACACACACACACAGGCACACAAAAAAAAAAAAAAAGGAAAAAATACTTACATCATCAATAACTAATAGAAACCCATGCTTCTTGCAAAGTTTGAGAGCTCTACCATTGGTGCAAAGTCTCCATCCATACTAAATAAGCTGCAATAAAGATATACTTCAAAACTTGCACATTTTTAGATCACAAATTTGATCAGAGATTTAAAAGATTCAGTCAAGAGTTAGAGACAGAATTGCTTCAGTCAAGTACAAGTGAAGAAATTGTGCGTGCAATGAAGTGGATAAGACACAATTTGGGTGAAAAGACTCAGAAAGTTTGTGAGATGGATGCTAACATTTAGCCAGAGGATTGGGGTTAAGCCCAGGGCAATGAGGAAAAAAAAAAAAAAAAACACCCAACAACAACAACAACAACAACAACAAACGAACCAACCAACCAACCAACCTAGAGACGTACAAGAAACACAGCAAGAAAGGCTATAATTGTTTTAGACAAAAATATTAAAAAGTTAAAATTAACGTGTCAGTCACGACAACTTTCTTCTTCATTGAGCAATGTGATCTGCACACACACGGGCTCCATCAAGCAATGAACTTATATATTGAGGAATTGGGGGGGGGGAGTATGAACAACCTACATAAGTGCATTGAGGTGTGCCATGTCACAATGTCTATATACAAAAGACTTCACACTTCGTTGTCGCTCAGCAAGATGGATACCATCAATTATTGAAGCATGGTTTAGAGAATCAGAAAACATGGTAACCTGGTCATCCTTTGAATCTCTTTCATAAGCAGACAAAAGGGACCCAACACTACCAAGAGCAACCATTAGGGCCATATCAGCCGAGAAGCTTGTAGGACAAAAGAAGGCAATCCTAGACCAGAGTTATAAAACCAAGAAGGCATCAGGTACATAAACATCTGGATAAGCCATGACCAAAAGATGACAAAGAAATAACTAGTCTGCAGTACAAGAAGAATGCAGACTACATGTTGAAGTCTATCATTCATGAGCAAATGAACCAACTTAATTGGTTGGATTAATTATATGCCCTGGAAAATTGAAGATTCTTTGTGCCTTCCAGTTTTATAATCACTTCAATGATTTGAACAATTTCTCTGGAACATAAGGCTATACTGGTAAACTAATTCGCAAGAAAACCAAAAAACAGTTTTTAGATATCTCTTTCTTCTTCAAATCAGCTAAGCTTGACTCTACTAGTCTATGGTAACTGGTGTAGCCACAGATAAGAGCAGAATCCCTTGGAACCATTCCATGTAGCTGAGCAGCCTAATTAGGGAAAAGACCCGAAATGCCATAATGTAAGTTTGGATACTCAACTCACAAAATAAGCAGAAACTGTAAAATTCTACTAACACAAACACCTTTGCTGCTGCCTTTGATATTGTTGGATATGAACTTAAACCCAAATAATCATTCCCAGAGAATAACAATAGCTTCTGAAACAGCTGAGAGGAGGCCCCTACTTTGCCGTGGGTTTCTTCGCATCCATGGATATACTGATCTCCTACAAAATCAGAGAGCAGCAATCTAAAGTGCAGAAATCTTTTCAAATTTGGAACATTGAAAATGGAAACCAGAATTGCAGTATGGTTGCAGAAATTGGGGGGAAAAGGTCATGAAGTTCACAAAGTCTCAGGAAAACTACAAAGGGTGCGACTGTTACAGAATTCGAATATCTAAGGCAAACATCCACTGGTGAGAAGTCCCTGATCTCAGAAATTCATACTTGTGTCGTAGCTAGTAATTTATTTTTGAGACTAACACGGACCAAAATTCTGAATGCAAATGGTTGGTTTGTGTAATAAACAGTGGCCTGTTTCATAAATGATCAGATCAACCAATACATGAAAACTGATCCTTTGAAATAAATTGTGCATTGAGAAATGTATTTATCTGCATGCATACAAAAAAATTAGTATCCCTTAATCAGGTAGGACCCACTAGATTGAACCCATTAAACAGGAAAGAAACAGCAAAGCATATGCCACCGTTTTAGGTTTGACTGCAGAAGACAACCAAAAAAAAGGGGGAGGACAAGGAACACAAAAAAAAAACACTCATATTATGTGTAATAAAAGAACCATAGACTAAGCCATGCCATGTTCTTATTATTATTTTTCTCTCTTTTGTTTCAGAAAATTGGTGCAGACCCATCATAAAATCCTTCATCAATGTGATCGAACTCTATAGGGATTATGCAAATTAGAGTACCCGAGTCAATAAAGGATTGAAATCTAAAAATTCCAACCAACATTACCCAGACATATAAAATAAGCCGTACCAGAACTTGGAATGTATTGGACCCATTTGTGGAATGTAGCCTCAGAAATCATGACTTCAACAAATGCTCGATCCTAGTGACGCATTTCGTCGAACACCTCCAGGTCATCCCGACTTCTGCACCATTTATAGGTTCACTTTCGGATTCAGATTGAGAGAGGTGAATGGGTCTGAGAGAACGAAGGAGCTGCAGACCCTCAAGCTTCAACAAAGCTGCTTCCACCCAATCCATGAATTCATCTCCTCCATTCTCATTTGGGTTAAACAAGGGAAAAGCAAAAAAGACTCTTCTGCTTCTTCTTCACCCTCCGAAGGTTTCTTTGGAAGACTCGTTAAACGGCATATCCGAGAAGCTGTCTTTGCGAAGGAACATTTTATGTGTGAACTGCAAAGGGTATGTTTAGATCCTCTCTCTCTCTCTCTCTCTCTTCCTCTCCGATTGCTGGTTTGAAGTATGATATTAGTTTCTTGGATTCGAGTACTTTGTTTCATGGAGCAATAGGATTTGAGTATTGCTAGTTTAAAGTACATGTGTAATGTACGGTAAAAATATTATGAGTTGCGTCATAGTCTTCTTGAGGACCATGATTGTGGGTCCCTTTTTAAGGCACCTTCTTAGTGCTCTTATCGCGGCGACGGTGCTGTTCATGCCAAACCAAGGCACGATTTTACCTTCATTAGCAATATCTCCGTAAACTTTTAAGTTCAACACATGGAATAAGACTGGAATAGGATAGATGGATCTGATGCACTAATGGCACACAAGACATCCTTTCATTTCTGAGGCTTAATGCTACTTTATTCTGGGGATCTGGCCATCTCATATCTGTTTCTCATTACTCTGACCTTGCAACAAGGTGCAGGACTTCAACTTCCTAGGGATGAGTTGCTTTGGTATGCTTAATGCGCGAATTATACTAAAGTGGTCTTCTTTGCCGATTATTGATGGGAGCAAAAAATTGTCATATCGAGCTGAACTAATATGGATCACGTCATAATAAGATATAGTTGCAAATAATTTTCTCTTGTCGGAATTATGTGTTCTTATGGTTCTTAAATGTCCTAACCTTGATAGGAAAGGATCGAAGAGCGGTGCAAGTGGGATGTGCTATGGTTGTGAATGATCAGGGATAAAGATTACGACCCGACAGATTGGTCTTGGCATGGTTCAACAGATGCAACATGTTTGTCCAGAATGCAGAGGCTCAGGTGCCTATTAGCGGATGAAAGATGAAGTGTATCAAAAATTTTGCTTTTGCCCTGAACCTTTATTTAATTGTTTTTTCTCGTGTTGCTGCAGGTGAGATGATCAGTGAAAGAGATAAATGCCCTCAGTGCAAAGGGAATAAGGTAACGCAAGAGAAGAAGGTGCTTGAGGGCATATTGAGAAAGGGATGCAGCATGGACAGAAAATTGAGTTCAAGGGACAAGCTGATGAAGCTGTAAGTTACTTAAAGTGCCCGTTTTGAGATGGGTATTGGATGTGACATTGTTTCTTATATAAATCCCTCTCTCTGCAGCCGGATACCATCACAGGGGACATTGTTTTTGTGCTGCAAGCACAGGAGCACCCTAAGTTCAAGCAGAAGTATGATGATCTCTACTTAGATCACACAGTGAGACACAAACTCCCAGTCGTTTCCAGTTTGCTCTAACCATCTCGATGGTGGACCACTCCTGATCAAATCAAACCCAGGAAAGATTGTTAAGCCAGGTATCCTACCTCGACCCTATGCAATTTTTGCTCTTTGTAAACCTTTGTAGTGGTCACCAATGATAGTCTTGGATACAGGTCAATACAAAGCAATTAAGGGAATGCCTCAACATTAGAGACCCTTTATCGAAGGACGACTTCATACATTTTGATGTGGTGTTCCCAGATTCTGGGACTCTCCATCTGTGTCAGTGTCGTGCTTTGGAGACTATTCTTCCCCCAAAACCAAGCATTCTCTTATCGGCAACGGAACTGGATGAATGCGAGGAAACCACCATTCACGATGTCATTATCGAGGAGATGAGACAGAAGCAGTACCAGCAACGGCAGCAGGAGGCATACAATGAAGATGACGAGGAGGAGCCATCAATGCCTCGAGTGCAATGTGGGCAGCAGAAACAAGGTGCTCTTTGACTCATCTCCTCACAAGTAGCCATTAATGCCTCGAGTGCAATATGCCCAGCAGTAATGAGGTGCTCCTCTACTCATCTCGGTGCAATGATCGGCCATACTCCCCTATCTTATATAATTAATTTTTGTTCTTTGTAGCATTCGTTAAATATGCAATTTTATGGTCAACAAGCAATTCAATGTTGCAGGCACAAGTTAAAACTAATATCGAATAGAGGTAGACATAAATTGGTTCCTTGATATTTTGGAAGTTCCTTGGTGAAATCTTCAGATTCAGACATACAATGTATCAAGCAGTGTTAGGTGCATACAATGTATCGTTGCACCATCTTCAGATTCAGACATACAATGTATCAAGCAGTGTTAGGTGCATACAATGTATCAAGCAGTGTTAGGTGCATACAATGTATCAAGCAGTGTTAGGTGCAATGATTTGTTTCAGAAAAATGAAATCTTCAGATTCAGACATACAATGTATGAAGCAGTGTTAGGTGTTATAAAGTTCTGATTTGTTTTATTTCTGATGCCCTAATTGCAAACTTAGCATGTCCTTTTCTTTTTCCCCTTTTCCAAACACCATGGATTTTCTTCTTTCTTTTGAGAATGGTTCTGATACGCCAACGTTTGTCTCCTACCTGACAAATTATTGGGTTCGTAGCTAAATTAAAAGCTTCATCCACCCTTCAACAACCCCTCCAAAAAATTTAAGACCCACAAAAATCAACCTAATAATAACGCACAACCTTAGCTAAGCATTTATGCTAGTCCATTAGGATGCTATTTGAGATGATAAATGTCTTGGAATGGCCAAGAGAGTACCGTAATGCTGTCAATTTGGTGGGACACTGGGGGTCTATCGTTTTGGACCTTTTAGTGGCCGAGTACCCAAGGCCTAAAGAGGTGAATCAACGCAAGGACGTGACAGAACACGTGCCCTTGTTTGGCTTATATGCCCCTGTATGGTGTACCCTACCCTCCGTTGCAGGAGAGGACACCATTTGTGGCCCAACTTCTGTGGATTTCGTCCTTTTAACAGTACTACAGTAATTCATCTAAAAATAAATAAGCTTGTAGGCCGTGTAATGTATGCATAAAGGTGATGAAAATAAACTCTTGCGAGTCGAGGATCAGATGCATGCATCTATTTTTTTTTAAATAAATTATCGTATTAATCTAATTAAATTTGATTTGAGTTGAATTGAATTTTTAAATTTAAAATTTTGTTGACACTTGTTTTTTAATAAATAATATTCATTATTTTTTTAAGGGTAAAGTTTTTTTAAATATAGTAAAGATTTTTAAAAAATATATTGTAAAAATCTTTAAAATTTAATTTATTATTTAAATATTATAATTTCATTGTACGATGACACCTGGGATCTTGACCAAAAGAGCACAAACATGAGCCACATCGAGGCAGGAGTGCTTTGGACATCACCATCACAATGGGACCATTAGAGGCTTTTCATGCGAAACGCATGCCCAAATGCATTCATGGAGAGAGAGAGAGAGAGAGAGAGAGAGAGAGAGAGAGAGATAGAGAGAGGCGTATAAGAAGTATGATGATATCAATAGACAATTACAATAGAAAAGATATTATATTTTTTTAATTAAATTTTAAATTTAAATATTAAAAATAAAAAATATTATATTAAGAGATCTCTTTTATAAAAAGTTTTTAACACTATATTAAAATAAATTAATCAAAATATAATTTTGAATATCGATTTCAATATTAAAAATAAAAATATGATGGTGGATATTTAGAGACCTTAGGAAAATGTTGGAGATTTTATATTAATTATTCCTCAAATCGAGAGAAAATGGTTATAATTATCAAATTAAGAAAAAAAAATTATAATTATCGGACTTTCCTTGGTATCACCCATTGTGGGGCGTAAGGTTTAACAACCACTTTGAATTTGCACATGGGAAAGAGAAACTACGCACACCTGGCGGAATACCATTGATTATTAGGAAAAGTAAAAGAAAAACCAAAGAATTGTTCTTGAAAATTGGTAAAAGATATAAAAGACAAAGCATGCATCATTGAGAGGATGGAGGGGGCGGGGCGGGGCGGAGCGGGGGCAATTAAAATGAGGCACCTTTTATTTAGCCTAAGGGCCCATGAAAGAATCGCAAAAAGGTGTTAACATCTCTTATTTATCTTCCACCGCCTCACAATCCACATACCGCACTCCTCCCCCCTCAAAGCCTAAAAGGCTCTCCCACGCCATGGAAGAGCCTTTTAACATGGATATTGAAGCTCAAAATTCCTCCTCCTCTTTCCCTTCTACCAGCTTCTCCCCCACCACCGCGGCCTCCACCGCCACTGCTATTTCCAAGTCGTCATTGACTTTGACTTCTCGAAACATGCAAAATGAGACCCTGAAGGGGAAATGTATGGAAAATCAATTAGAGACATTAGGGAATGGCATTGAGAATAAATTAAGGCCATGCAAAAATGGGAGCTCTTTGAAGCATCCAACGTATAGAGGGGTTCGGATGCGAAATTGGGGAAAATGGGTGTCGGAAATCCGCGAGCCAAGGAAGAAGTCAAGAATTTGGCTTGGCACATTTAGCACAGCTGAAATGGCGGCCAGAGCCCATGATGTGGCGGCTTTGACCATCAAGGGTAGCTCGGCTTATCTCAATTTCCCCGAGCTGGCTGATCAACTTCCTCGTCCGGCCACAAACTCCCGCAAAGACATCCAAGCTGCGGCTGCTAAAGCTGCAGCCTCGATATTTGAGCAGGCTGAGCCAAGCCACCATGAGCTGCCAGTCTCTGCAGATCACTCTAATGATCTTCAATCTCCAATTGACGACGATGCATTCTTCAATCTCCCAGATCTTCTAATTGATTTTAGCGATACAATGAGTGAACTTTTGCACCCTTCATTGTGGCATAGTCATGTCGGAGCTGATGTGGAGCTTAGACTCGAAGAGACAATGTTATTATGGGATTATGATTAGAGCTCATCAACAATTATAACTTCATGACTCTCCAAATCCAGAGGAAGCCTGATCATGAAAACAATGTTTCATAGTCTATGCATTGATTTTGGTTCTTTTCTATGAGGCCAAGTCGTACTAGCTGTAAGATTATTGTCTTTTCATGTTAATCTAGTACTAAATTGTTATGGAACTCTCCATTTCCTTAATAATGCCTATTGAGTTTCGATCTTCACTTCTTCGCATTACCACCAATTTATTATTCCTTTTACTAGTGAATTTTGCCCAATAAACTCACAATGAAAATGCCGAATAGAAAAGAATTATTAGTATTAATTTTGAATATTACCACTAGAATCTATTCAGAAATGATTGAAATGTGCTATTTGATAAGATAGATAGAAAATGAGACTATAAATTTTTTATAAGCTTTCTTTTTTGGGTATTTGACTGATTGATATCCGTAACTATATTTTAACTTAATCAATTTGATTTATTTCAAACTCTTTGTATGAAGAGCTCTTTCAACATAATTTTTTCTATTCTTGAGATTCAGATTCAAATTTTGGTTAAAGAATTTAATATCTATTTCCATTAGACCAACTGTAAGCTTTCTTTACTTTTTTTTGTATCTTGGTTAGACCACCGTTCATTATTTGAGACTTTATCCCGATTAAAATAGGAAGTTGGATTAGAGATTTTGCATGAAAATTGACTGCATGATCTAAATGAAACTCAAATGTGTTTCTCATTATCCTTTAATAATAGAGGAAAAGTATGATGCCATATGAAGCAAAAGGCGCAGAATTCTTGTATAGAACATTGGAAGCAAGTGAGGACTGAAGGGTAAGAAGCTGCTTCACAATCACTCCATCCAAATCTTCTTTATGATCGTCTGACCAATCCCATATGGTTACTGGTCATATAGAAGCCATAAAGGGAAACAATTAAAACTTGCTTTCTTCTTTCAACAATCAAGAACTATTATGCAATGCCACGATTACAAAGGCAAAGTATGATGCGCGAATCACCATTGTTAACAAAGTTGTTCCATAACTAGAATAATTTTGGTAGTGAACCCCACCTCTGTCAAATCACAGGGCATTGTATGCTTATTGCTTCACTGATCAAGAAACAACTGCTAAATTATGTGGTTAAGAAATTTCAAAAAGTACTGAAATCATTACTAGAGTTTGGGGTTCATAGGTCATTTATGTGATTCAATCCCTTATGGGTTAATATTATTGACAATATAACCGATAAATAGTTAATTTAATGAGAAGAATATTAGATTTCTTAATCAAGATTCGGGTTCAAATTTTAGAAATAAAAGCGAACTATATTGGAAGAATTCCTCTTTATATAGGATTCGATAATAATTCGAGTCACATTAGTTAGAATATAATTTTGGATACCAATTGATCAAATAAAAAAATAATATAGACAATGTAGTAGTTTTTCCTTTCTCTAGATCAAGTGGGAGGGAGGAAAAATTCTGTTCAGAAAACTGAATTGAAAAAAAAAAAGAGGGGAATGAGAGAGAAATGAGGAAAAGAAAAGGCAAAGAAATTCATTACATGAAGGGAGAAAAAAGAGTGAATAAAAGGAAACCCATTTCTTTCTTTTAAGTTGGAAAGAAGTGCATCAAATGCTTTTCACCAAAAATATAAGATACTTCAATGCTTTTGATGCAAACCCTACTTCTATTTTATCTCCTCTCTCTTCATCTTCTTCTTCCCTCTTTTACTTTTGTCCATTCTGATAAATCAAAAATTTTGTGCTTCTACAAGATGAGCTGCTTTTGATTAATTTTGCTTTCTGAGACCTCTTTGTTGACACATTACCAAAAGATAAGTCCCATGTGAAAATTCACTAAAACAGCTTTTATAATACTGTTTTGACAAAGCTTTGAGTTGGAAAGTAATTTAGAAGCTCAAATTTAGCATGTCCATGCACTGTCTCAATCGTTCAATGCCCACAAGGGAACTACTTGTTTGTTTGTTTATTTATTTATTTATTTATTTTTTTTTTTTTTTTTGAACTTTATACCCTCTGTAATGTAGCTTCTCTGCATCTAAGAACACAAAACTTCTGCAGAAAGCCTGTCAAGCAATTCAGAGATAGCATATTAGTCTAGATTGACAAGCCAAGAATATTGGTCCACAATACCCATGTGGGTATCACAAAGTTTTGTCCAGGAGTATTTGGGTCAGCCTAACTCACTTTTTGGGATGTTTGGCACATATGATCATTTTGTCTGACAAGATGCTTCAAACCTGAAAAGTTATTAGCATAATTATTACGAGAGAATTAGACTATCACTCTAGAAGTTAACTATAAAAGTGAAAAATGTTAATTTTATATTTATATCCAATAATTAATTGATTTAACAAATGATAATCTCAAAATCAGACCGACAAAAATTCATTCTGAAAAATATATACATTTTTTTTTTTGCTCTAATATACTGTAAGAAGACTAAAATGAGACGTCAGTCTGGAGGGCTTCGAAAAGTTTCTCTACTTGCTTCCAAACGAGCCCATGTTAGGCATGTAAAACTAATTTAACACCTACACTCTGCCTTTGTTATTTTTTGGATACCATATCTTCGACACCGCCTGATATTCAAGATTTCGTCCTGACTAATTCAAACTGATCGCTCCAGTAACTCCTTTCAGAGGATGGATCTCCCAACAGGAAACGCTCCATACACATGAGAACCCGATACTTTTAACAAGAGTCAAATTTCAATCGTGTTTAAAAATATTTAACCCTACCCAGTTGAACCAACCTGGCCCAAACACTCCTGTTTAGGATTTTCTACTAGCCCAGCCCTCTTACTTGGCTTCATTGACGCCATTTCTACATTTTAATTAATTGTTTAAGGTAATTTAATTAAAATTAAACATAGAATAGAAATATATTTTCGGTTTGGGCTGGTGTAGCCTTAAACATTTTTTTGAAGTGGTTGACCCAGCCTGACCCGCCCTTCGGCCTAAGCCCAAACCCCTCCGCCACCTTCACGGTGAACTTGTCAATTGCCAATAACTTGTACTCAATTAACCTCAACATTTTTTCTTTCACAATCTCAAATTTGAATCTCTTCCGAAAAGAAATGTAACTCATCAATTTCCACACACGAATTGATTTAGGTCGAGAGAACCCATAACCCAAAGCATCCCATCGACATAGAAGGGCCAACCTAGTTTAAAGGGGCCCATCATACTTTAGAAGCATTTCTTTGACTTTACTTTGCTCCATTGCAATTGTGAAATGCAACGTTCGGGCTTATACAAAATCCCTAGCAGGACTTACGTGAGGATATTCATCTATATCCCCATCGTTAGAGAATCTTTAGGGTAGACCATCAAACACCGAAATCCTTTCTCCTCATATACTTGGTCCAGTCAAAAATCAGAAGTTTGATGCCGCATTGTCTGGCCACCACGTCCGCTTCACAGGGGATGGGAATGTCCCATTTACCTACCAACCATTGAGCCCCCATTACAGTCTTTTCTCCATATCTTACACCTTCAGCTTTACCACTGCTTTCTCTCCAGTATACACACAGCACCCACACACAATCCTGCAGAGGGAGAGAGAGAGAGAGAAGATGAGGGTTCCCTTCTTACTGCCAATAGTAGTGGTCGCTGTCTTCATCTCACCGGCAGCCGGAGACACCGACGTAAGTTTTTTCAATTTTTATCTTCACCCATTTCCTTAATTAATTGAATATGCTCCTGCAATACAACTTCTACCTACCATCTGTGAGTTATATATCCTGCATCTTCAAAACTATTTTGACCAGAAATTGTTATTCGCAATTTTTTTTTCTTGGTAGTCCAATTTAACATACATAATCTATAAACTATATGGGTATATTCCATGGCAATTCCTAAAACAGTATTACTTTAAAACCCTCTACTGGAAGTTTATAGATAAAAAATAAAAAAAAAAAAAAAAAAAAAAAACTATATTTTTTTTAAAGGCCAAGAAGGGGATTGGGAACTATGCAGACTTCAATATATCCAGAATAAAATGCTTGGAAATGGTTACTCAGATTTCACCCATATTTGTATGAAAAAAAAAATATATATATTAGATCTGAGAAAACTTCTAAACCCTCCCCCCCCCCCCCCCACCACCAAAAAAAACAAAAGAAAAAAGATGATTCTTCAAGACCCGCCATAGAGGGTAAGGGCATGGCTTTCTCTTCATTCTTGATTGTAAATTTGTCTCCTTGATTTGTGACACAAAAAGAAAAAAAGAGGGAATTTGTGAGAATGGAGAGTACCCAAGTAATAGGCATTTTTTCCCTTTGGTCGATAAAACTCAAAATACAGAATTTCAAATATTTGAATGATTATTTGAGTCATCGGCCTTAATTATCAATATTGGAATTATAGGAGCGTTATAATTATCACACAACCATTTTTATTCGATTAATTCAATTCGAATATTGTGAGTCTCATTTTTAGGGTTGACTCTCTCAAACCCTTTTTCGTCATTTTCAGAATTTAAATTTGAAATATCTAATTAAGAGAATGAAATATCCAACCACTCAATTTAAAAAAAAAATTAATTAAACTATCTATTTTTTCAATTTGATACATTTATTCGGCTGAAAGAATTAAATACAGTAATTAAGCTTTTTATTAAATTGATTGAGTTTAAATATATAATTTGAATAGACGTATTTACAAAAGGAAGAAATATAGATATTTTTCATTTCCACTCCTTTCAAAAAATATTTTGTATAATTTTTCTTTTCTCTCTCTTATGCAGAATGAATGCGTTTATGCATTGTACGTAAAGACCGGATCCATAGTCAAAGCCGGAACCGATTCCAGAATCGGAGTTACCCTAGGAGACGAATCGGGTCGATCAGTGCGGGTACCCGATCTACGCCCATGGGGACTAATGGACTCAAAGCACGACTACTTCGAGAGGGACAATGTCGATATTTTCAGTGGCCGCGGACCCTGCATTGGAAGACCCATTTGCAGGCTTAATATAAGTTCTAACGGGTCCGGGTCCCATCCGGGTTGGTATTGCGATTACGTGGAGGTCACCTCAACTGGCCCCCACAGAAGATGCGGCCAATCCATTTTCTACGTCGATCGATGGCTCTCATTAGATGCTCCACCATTTCAACTATCGGCGATCCTTGACGGGTGTAAACGTTATGATGGTCCGCCTAAGCATGGGAATAATGATGGGCCTTTTGTTGTCGGTGGAGAAGGATTGGGCCTGCTTGGCAGTAATGTGGCCCTGTGAACCTGGCCCATTTTGCCCTTTTACTTTTCCTATCAGTGTTTTTGCCATCTCCTTTTTGTTGATTTTTTTTTTTTATTATCGATATTTGAGATTTATCCAATTAATTCAATTCAAATATTATAAAACTTATTTTAAAGGTTGACTCTCCCATTAAATACTTAACATGTTCATCAAACGTTTATATTATAACAGTAGGTCACTGTAATTCCTTAATCACAAATTTTAGATTTGAGTCATAAAAATAAAGAAATAAAATTTGAGAGAGTCAATCGTTTAATGAATTTCACAATATTTGAATTAAATTAAACGAACAAAATATAAATACTAGTCGATGAAAAAAAATGCTTATCATGTACGAGAACAAAGTATTTGAGTTGAATAATGTCTATGTTGTAGGGTAGCTTTGATTTATAGAACAAAGGTTATTCGGCAATGTAAATTAACTTAATCAATAAAAACAATTAAGCAACTAAATTATACTTTGAATTAAAAAATCAACTACTTATTAAAAATATCAAATAATAATATAGTTTTGCGAACAAAAGCGAACTTGATCTAAAAAAATGAACCAGCCTAACAATGGAAGCTTGAGAGTTTTCATTCTCACCCTGGCCTTTGCTTCGAGGGTATGGGTTTTTATGTTGAAATGTGCATTTTTCTTTTCCATTAGAAGGGGTTTTAGGAATAGAAGAGAGGGGATATGAGATTTTGAATCCTCTTGCCAATAATAATTTCTTATTGTGCTCTTTTTGTTTAGATTTTTCATCATTTTCAAAGCAAAAAAAAAAAAAAAAAAAAAACATCACAACTATTGGAACATCTTTTCATCTGTAGCTACCAATGACTTTTTTTTGGGGGGGGGGGGGTCTCCTTTGGTACCCAACCAAAGCCAACATTTTGTTCACCATTGTTTTAGAGCAACGTAAAAGAAAATTACATATAAAAAGCTTGTTTTTGTTATAGGAAATAAAACCAAGGAAGTCAGTTAGGGTCGGGCCAAGTGTATGTCAGGACCCGGAAGTGACTCAATCTCAAATATCCGAGATACAATCCAAGTGGGACAAAGTGGGACAAACAGCCCTTTGGGACCGAGAGAGATCCGAATCCAAAAGGAGGGTTCGCACACGACAGGTCCGGTTTCAACAAACCCCCTTTATAACATGAACAATCCCTCCTCATCTCCTCTCACAGTACCAAACACCACCCGTCTCCCCTCTCTCTCTCTCTCTCTCTCACGAAATCTAGGGTTTTCTGTTGTTCTTCGACCTTTGAAACCCTAACGATGGAATCCCTCCAAGCAAACCCTCTCGAATCTCTAACTGCCTACGACGAAAACCCTAATCCTTCCTATCAACAGGAAGCCCCTAATTTCTCATCCGATCAAGACCCTATGTCGCAACTGGAAGCCCTAGTCTCATCCGATCCAAGCAAATCATTGGTACCACAAGAAAACCAAGTTTCTGACACCCAAAATCTGAATACCTTAAGCGAAGTCGATGAAAATTCGAATCCTGCGACTGAGAAGCCCTCGTCGGAGTACAATGGGCAGATTCAAATTCAGGCGATGCAATTGCTGTCAGAAAACGGTGTTGGAAATACTCACAGTGGGACCGATAAAGACTGTTCGGGTGGGGAAGAGGAGACAACTAGCCGACGGCGTCGCAGAAGCCGGTGGGACCCTCCTTCGACTGAGTCGAATGAGCAGAGTGGAGCCGACACCAACAGTGGAACGGGTACGAGGAAGAGGAAGTCAAGGTGGGCGGACGATGAGCCGAAACCAGTAATTCAGCTACCTGATTTCATGGGAGGTATTGAATTCGATCCTGAGATTCAAGCTCTTAATAGTAGGTTACTTGAAATAAGTAGAATGTTGCAATCTGGTTTGCCTTTAGATGATAGACCTGAAGGTGCAAGGTCACCTTCACCTGAACCAATATATGATAACATGGGAATTAGGATAAATACCAGAGAGTATCGTGCCCGAGAGAGGCTGAATCGGGAGAGGCAAGAGATTATATCACAAATAATAAAAAGGAATCCGGCGTTTAAGCCTCCTGCAGATTATAGACCACCCAAGCTACAGAAGAAGCTTTATATACCGATGAAAGAGTACCCGGGTTACAATTTTATTGGACTTATTATTGGGCCAAGGGGTAATACTCAGAAGAGGATGGAAAGAGAAACGGGTGCAAAAATTGTGATTCGGGGTAAAGGGTCTGTGAAGGAAGGTAGGTTGCAACAAAAGAGGGATCTTAAGCCTGATCCTTCTGAAAATGAGGATTTACATGTTTTGGTGGAAGCTGAGACGCAGGAGGCGCTAGATGCTGCTGCTGGAATGGTGGAAAAGTTGTTGCAACCTGTGGACGAAGTGCTGAATGAACATAAGAGGCAACAGCTTAGGGAGCTGGCCGCATTGAATGGAACTATAAGAGACGAAGAGTTTTGTAGGTTGTGTGGGGAACCTGGCCACAGGCAATATGCATGTCCCTCACGCTTATCCACTTTCAAGAGTGAGGTTCAATGTAAAATATGTGGTGATGGTGGTCATCCAACTATTGATTGTCCTCAGAAGGGGACTGCAGGAAAGAAAATGGATGATGAATATCAAAATTTTTTGGCAGAATTGGGTGGGTCAGTCCCAGAGTCGACAACCAAGCAAAGCTCTACATTGGCAATTCAAGGTCCAGGTGGTTCTGGAAGCAATCCTCCTTGGGCCAGTAACAATGCAGGTGGCACAGCACACCCAGGACTAGGGGCAAATGGAATCAAGACTGTAAAGGAATATGATGATACAAATCTTTATATTGGGTATTTGCCAACGACTTTTGATGATGATTCTTTGATCCAGTTGTTTTCTCCTTTTGGTGATATTGTTATGGCTAAGGTTATTAAGGACCGTCTTACCGGAGTAGGCAAAGGCTATGGTTTTGTGAAGTATTCTGATGTTCAACAGGCTAATAATGCTATCGCTAGCATGAATGGTTACCGCCTTGATGGGAGAACTATTGCTGTCAGGGTTGCTGGGAAGCCCCCTCAGCCCGCCGTCCCTCCTGGTCCCCCAACACCAACTATGCCATCGTACCCTGGTTCAAACCAGCCTGTTGGTGGCTATCCTTCCCAGCAGTATGCAGCTGGAGGTCCCCTTGGGACAGCACCACCTGGAAGCTATCCTCCTGCTCCTGTTCCATGGGGACCGCCTGTTCCACCTCCCTATGCTCCTTATGCTCCTCCACCACCTCCTGGTGCCATGTATGCTCCTATCCCTGGTCAACCACTCCCACCTTATGGTGTCCAATATCCTCCGCCAGTGCCATCCAGTGGTGTCCCATCTCAGACGGTGCCTTCTAGCGAGGCTCAGCAAAGCTACCCCCCTGGGGTTCAGACCCAGGACAGCTCAACTGTACCTACCGGTATTTATGGGAGTGCTGCTGCAGCAATTCCTCCAATTGCTCCACCTACATATCCAGCTGCTTCTTTAGGGTATTCTTCCTACTATGGTGTAGCACCTCCTCCACCACCGCCTGCTGCAACAGCAGATCCTTCTCAGAGCATTGCCAATGTTCCTTGGGCATCAAATACATCTGTTACTCCTGTTCCTTCAGCAGAAAAGGCAACACATGGTGCAGATTCAGAATATGAGAAGTTTATGGCCGAAATGAAATGATGCTGTTACTTATTTTCCTTTGAAGGCTTAAAGGTAAGCACACCACAAATTTTCTTTTCTACTAGTTTGGCCACATTTAATTTTTTCTTTTTATTTTGAGAAGGGTTGGGTCGCCTTTCATGTGGGCTTATATTTGGGAACCAGGATCAGTGGCGGGCCTGTCCCTGTGCACAGCCTTAAGAGTGTTAGTGGAGTCAATTGTTAAGATTTTAAACATGTTGCTTCATGGAGTTTAAAACCTCCTTAGTCAACATCCATCCGCCACCACCCACCCACAGAAAAGAAAAGGGAAAAAAAAAGAAGCAATTTAACAGATACCGGCCAAAGGCGTCATTTGCCAGATGTTTCGATCCATTTCTTTTTAATATTCTCACAATCGTTCAATGATATTATGCTTCAACTTAATTCCGTCTTCAATAATTTGTCAGGCTTATGATACAGAGGTTGGCATGATGCTGTCTGGAAGAACCTTTAATTTTGCTGTTTCCATTATATTTTTTTGATCTTACCTCCATTAATTAACTCTTTGCAATTGTTATTATTGTGATATTTTGACAGGCATGATGTTTCTTGGAGCTCTTGTCAACCTGATTTCTTACCTCTTGCCATGTCTTCTTGTTGGAAGTTTGGGACTCACATCTTTAACATTGCTGTACTGTTATGACATTTGCAGAGACATGGGCTGAGAGATCAATTCTATTTCTTCGTTCTGGTGGAACCATTAAGAATCTTCTCGATATCCGGCACTCTCAGTGCAGACCTAACTTTGTTTTTCTGTCGATGTTTGTTGCAGCAAATATAATCGGCTTTCATGTCTGGCTTCTATTTTTTTTATCATTCTCAGCTTTTTGGATAACCATTAACTGACATATGAAGTTGTCATGTTTCATCTTACTTTACTTGTGGTTTATCGTTTTGGTAATTGCCTGTTATGGTAATATTTTGTTTACAGTGATAATATTTACATTACTGTGAGAAGTTCAATATATTTTTTGTCATGCTCTTGAAGTTTCTTGGTGCACGCCATTCTCATCCCCCTAGTGGGAAGGTGGTGGATCGTGCATTATCAACAGGAGGTGATGTGGGGGGTATGTGAAAGTACGGCCTTTCATTGTTTGCTTGAAAGTCCCTTGTGCTTTCGTTTCTTTATTTGTGAATCTGATGTTATTTCTCAGTTCTTATATGACAGGTACTAACCGGATTCCTAATTCATAATCATCAGCATTTGAGCATATGATGCTGCTGGCAGTCCTCAAATCTTGGATGTCCTATTGCTGTGGTCCATAGGATATCTTCCTAGAATTTTAAATCTTAGTTTTCTGTTATTGAAATTACACTGCAGTATATGAATTGGAATCTATGATCGTCATTGATTGAGGTCGCCTGCTTTTTCCTTTTTCTTTTTTTTTTGGGGGGGGGGGGAGGGGGTTGGAGCTGAGTGGAGAAAATAAACCATTAATTGTGTAGGTACTGGGGAATGGTGCAATAGGATTGAAGGTCTTAGAAGGGTTAAGATTGCCAAAATGAAAGGGGTTAGTAAAACCATTAATCTGATAAATTGTTGAAGCAGTTAACCTATTTAGAGAATAAACACTGAAAACTACTGTACCCCACTTACCATTGAAAATTTGTGTTCTCTAGACGGTTTCCTATATTGTATTATATCTTTCATTAAGTTTTGATGAAACCATTAGTATGAAGTTGTAACTTGGAAGTGTGTAGGAGTTGTTTCCCAAAGTCCAGCAGGTGGACCTGCCTAGTTGTAGCATAGGGAGGCCCTATATTTTGATGAGAGATAGGGTGGTTTTTCCACCTTTTTTTTTCAATGAGGCATAAGTTTGAGGAGTAACAGACCAATCTAAAGACTTGACTGGAAGTTGTTTATTTTATACAATGTTAGAGGGCCCTGGTTTTATTTCTTTTCCCAAGGATCCACTCAATCAGGGCACAATTTGAAGCTGCTTGTATGTGGATTCTTTTTGGCTTGTGCTAGAACGCAAGCACTCTGAACTTACTTCTAGCCACACTTAGCTGAGAAATTAAAGGATTGCGGCCGATTCTCTTCTGATATACATTTTTGGTCTAACCTGCAGTCGTCTCATTTTTCTATCTTTAATTGCCTTTTTAGTGTTTGCTTCAAATGGAGTATGTGGCTTTAATTTGGGAACACGAGATCCTTGACTTATTTGAAACATCTTCTGCCTTTTAGATCGAGAGGATTATCGGTAGCCCCTCTCGGATTCCCTTGCTGATATACTTCCTACCGATTTCTACACTTATTAGTGAGAGGTTTCCTTTTCTTTTTCTTTTTCTTTTTTCGTTTTTTTTTTCGTTTTTTTTTTCTTTTTAAATCTTGGTATTACTTAAAAAGCTTCTGAGCTTCAGTTGCTATCTTTCTTTTTTGGCATCCCTAATTGTTGAATATTACTTTCTTAAATCTTTGGATTTTTGATAAGCTGCATAGATTTCAAAGGTAAGCACCACTCTTAAGCACTTTTAACCTATTGCTTTAATTGGCCATTAACCCTTGATTCATAAAATTGTGCCTTAGGCAGCTCTTTCAAGATGATTGACGTGTGTTGGATTTTGGAATATGATGTATTGAGGTCTGTACTGCTTTTATCAGGAGTATTTGGGTCATATACTTGGGACCGCATATGGTATAAATATGACCACAATACCTGTGGTGATCGATCCGTATTTCCTCTGACTTGAGCTTAATTATGGTTAATTTAACCTTTTTCTATATGTGGTAAGGGGTAGTTGCTCAGACATCATGGGTGCGACAATTTTTGCGGTAAATGCAGAACATTGGGCCAATACATTATGCAATATTTGACATTATAGATCTTGATATTCTAACCTCTGGCTAAGCTTTCTGTGGAAAATCTGTTGAAGTTGGTCAGGGTGTTGCTTGTCATTGAGAAGTTCAAAGATGTTTTGTTGCTGTTACAAGGTTTTGAGATTCTTGTCAATAAATCTTTGCGGTCCAGCTAGCTTTTACTATGACTGTGCCCCTTATTCTAGTTAAGTGAGTCTTGCCTGCCTCTTATTTTCTGGAACACCTTGAAACTTTGGTTCTAGTGTGATTTCATTTGATTCTAGGTTAGGTGGGGTCATGTTTTCAGTGCCATTGCCATGGCTATTGGTCGCCCTATGATTTCTTGGAGATATGATTTTTTTTTCTTTGTTCCTGTAGTTTCACTCGCAGGGATCATTGTGCTACAACAGCTGGTTAAATGCCATCTAGGTGTGGGTTTCTTCTTTATATGGTGGCCGTTGGCTCTTTGCTTCCATTTTTATTTTTATTTTTATTTTTTTTGTGTTGATTGCTTTGGCTTGTCACTGATATTATTGTTAAGAGAACTTTGCAAAATTTTAACCTATGATTGATTCTGCTTAACCTTGGATACTTTGCAGTATCTTTGGAATTGAAGTGTCTGGTTCATTAAGTGCCATGTGCTAGCCCCATTACCCTCTTCCATATTTTCCTCCCCAGCGGTTAAGTAATGGTTGATTTGGTTTTTTCTTTCTTTTTTTTTTTTGGGGGGGGGGGGGGGGTTGGTTATCTTAAAATAAGATTATCATGGTTGGATTAATGTTTCCTACTCCTTTGCTTATATAGGAGTAGCAAGTGATTCTGTGCATCACCATGTTTATATTGTGGAAATAGTTGGTGCGGTTGATCTTTCGAGGAAGGTGAATTTCTTTAACTTGCTTTATGTCAGGTGCTTTGTTAATTGTGGGGTTGCAAGGTGGGTTGGATGGGGCTTTGAATGAGTGATCAAGCGTTCAATACGCATTGCGCAATGTCTTCCCCAAAAAAAGTAGAAAAAAAATGGTCTTCAGTTTCGTCCTCTGTAATTTATAATGCAAACGATTAATCAAAATTGAAACATCCCCTTGGGTGATGCCATCGTGATGGGCTTATTAAATGGAGCAGGATTTCAGACTATGGAAGTGGGAGAAATATGTAATGTAATATATTATATTTCTAAATTTTTACGAAATAATTTTTTCTTTTCCTACACTTGAGGCGAGGTAAATGTTACCCTAGTTGGAGTAGGCTAAAAGGAGCAAAAAAGTGGAAAGGAGTAAATTTTTTTGGGGGGGGGGTCGTTGGGGAATTCTTTTTGCTATCTCTTTCTCTCTTTAGAGAAAGAAAGTAGGTGAAAATTTCCCTTATGCAAGGGAAAGGGTAATTTCAAGTTACGCCTAAAGTCAAAAAATGAAACTGAAGGTAAATGTATGACTCCAAATCTAATTGTTTTTTTTGATATCAAGTCTTGGACACCGTTTATTATTCGGAGTTTCGTTCCAACTAATCCGGATTGATTATTGCAGTGGCTCATTTTCGGAGGGTGGGTTTTCCAATAGGGAGCGCTTCATATATATGAGGGTCTGATACTTTCAGTGGAAGTTGAGTCTCGGTCATATTTAAGAGAATTCAATTCCACGATAATATTAAGAGAATTTAACTCTACATCCAATTGAACTAATTCACTTTGTTCAAATCTAATTGTTTTGAACACAAGGAAATTCCAAGCTTTGAGTTGAACCTGAATTGAAATGAAATGTCACAAAAACTTAAAAACTCTAATTTGAGCTTATTAAGATGTATGGAGTCAACTTTACATCAAACTCTAAAATCTGAATTGTGTTGTGTATGCCAATCTATCCTTTTTACTACTATAAAGAATCCAAATAAAACAATGCAAGTTCTACCAAGACTTGTAGAACTGATCAATGGCATTACCCTAATGCAGTCACAGTCACTCCAATGGACTTTTTCCTTTTACCTTTTTGGGTCAAGAAATTTAACCCCAAAAAAAAATAAAAAATTGAAGAAAGTTTGCAATTTTATTCGGGTTACAATTCTACTTTTAACGCATTCACTTTTAGATCCCACAAATTGAGTTGCAAAGATGTGATATGATATTTCTTTTTCCCCAAAAAAAAATTGTTGAATCGGTAGTTTCGTACAAATAATAAAAAATTGGGGCTCTGCAGATGCCTACAAAGCGTCCTAGTGGTAGGGTTGCAGCGGAAGTCTATCTTAGGTCCTGGTTTCGAACCTTTTCCCCTTCATAATATTTTTCCCAATTTTTTCCGGCTTCTTCCGCCGAGTTCTTCGTCTCGCCGGGGAGTATTGTTAGCAAATCTCTCTTCTCCCATGGATCCAGATCTTCCCTCTTCCTCCAAAAGAAAGGTTCTCTCTCTCTCATCACAACTTTGTCTGAATCTTTGTTTCAATTTAACTCGTAGATCAGAAGCCGAATATTTATAACATAAGCTTTCTAATTTGTTTGCAGAGCTTTGATCTATGGTTTTGATTCTTGTTTTCCAGGTTAGGTTTACCCCAAAAGTTCCAGCTCCCAGAAGGCCCAAACCTCAACAAGTCAAAACGTATTTGTCTATGTTTACAATAATTTTTCTTTTGATTACTAATTTTGTTTCTTTGTTTTTCTTTTCAAATTCAATCTGAGATTTGTTCGTCTAACGTTGTTTGACAGTGAATTAACTGACGATGGTGAAGCCGAAGCCGAGGCCCGTCGTCTGCTCCGCCGTGTCAGTGTATGCTCTCTCTCTCTCTCATATAATCTTCCTTTAGAAAAGTGTCAAACTCACCGATCTTTCTTTTTTCCTATTTTTTTTTACGGTTTTATTTTTTATGATCATTTCTGAGATTGTAGATTCTTTCCACACACATCGTAGCTTAGATTTTGAAAATGTGATGGGTCATTCTTCGTTTGAATGTTTTTGGTAACTCTAACTACAGTTGCAGAGGCTGCATGATCATGTTAAATTTCCCTTTTTACCCTTCTCGGCTGCTCTTTGTGTTGGTACTTTTGGTCATCAGATGATCAAGGAAAAACAAAAAAATTAAAAAACATAAAAAAACCTCTGTTTGGTAGGTTAAAATATAATTTATTTTATCATGAAAAAAATAAAAACTAAAAATTTTACCCTGATAAGGGTCGGGAAAAGTTTGAGGCTGTGTAAAATCGCTGGTATAATTTGTAAATGATTACATGTTGTCTCTCATAAATTCATTAGTTAGCATCTCAAAAGGGTAGTGGATGGAATTTTACTGTTATTAAAATGGGGAAAAACCCTTTCCTTATCCCAGAAGAGGCATGCTGATGCATGCTTATTAATCATTGTTTTTTTCTGTCTTCTTTTTTGTTAGGTTATTATATACATGTGAAATGAAATCATGTCTTGCAAGGAAGTTAACATTGTTCTCTTCTACTGAATGACGACTGCTTTCTTGTGTTTTTGCAGGAGAATACAAGGAGACAAGGCCCTAAACCTGAAAAGAAACGTAATTTCTCTCCTTTCCTTCTAAGGAAAAAAGAAAGAGAGAGAGAGAGAGAAAATCTTTCCTATTTCATAATCACCTTGACATTATGCTCCTTTCTCACCTTCACTAACATCACTCTTCTCCATGCACTAAGTTTTGTTTCTTGTCTTCCCTTACAGTTAAATTTCTAGAAATGCTTTCCATAGATTTCTCTTTTTTAAGCTTAATGTTAGAACTTGCAATCCGGTTTCGTTAGAGGCTATCATTTTTAGTATCATCTTCAGCACAAAAAAGTCGCAATTAGTTGTGTCCTCCCTGGACATGGAAATTTGGGATTCTTTATTAACTTGTTGTACCTTTCCGAAGTCTAGGAGTTCTTTTGGAAGACTAAGGAATTGGGTTCAAGACAGTTGCAACTGGTTACCTTAGGACTGCCTATTCCAGACCAGATAATTAGATTGTGGAATGGAAATCTTAGGTTCTGTTGTATCTGTAATTTTACTGGTTGCTGGCTTGTCTTGAAATTTGTGTTTGGTGGCAGCTGTGCAAGTTGCATTTGGTCATGGTGTTGGGGCTCCACCTTCAACATCTATAAGGACCTTTGGCACTCCAAAAAACCCTAGGAGTGGTGAAAGCAATAGCTCAAGTTACCAGTCTGACTACGAAGATACTCAATATTCTTCTGATTTTGCTGAGCATGTTGATGTTCCTGTTGCCGCAATGCAGAAACCTGAAAGACCATACAAAGAACCTTGGGTAAGAATCCCTTCTTCAAATGCAACCTTGTATGTATCTGATCTCCTAAAATGCTGCTACAGGACTACCGCTACTCTTATTATCCTACCACTCTTCCTTTGAGGAGGCCTTACTCTGGAAATCCAGGTACCCCAAATTCATAAAAATGATTAGACTAGGCAAGAACGTTTGCCAGTTCCATTAGAAACATCACATTGCCCTTGTTACTCTCGCTTTCAGAGTTACTTGATGAGGCTGAATTTGGGGAGGCTGCACAAAAGATGGGGTATGATGAGACAAAGATAAACCCGGCTTTAGACCTGGGGACTATGGTTCGTAATCTCCTTAATTTTTAGATTTACACGTCATGTTTCAATAAAATGACTTGCTTCAATACATTTAATGATGTTGGTGACAGGATGCTAGCGAGAGCGATAGGATGCTTTTTCTTCAATTTCCTCCTAATCTCCCTTTAGTTAAGCGAACGGCTACTCCCAAAGGGAAGGAGATTGCTGGCAGAAGCGAGAGGAGGATGGGAGCTTCAAAGATGGGGTGCAGTCTGGAGGAGCTGCCACAAGGATTTTTAGGCAAAATGGTGGTATACAAGAGTGGAGCCATCAAGTTGAAGCTCGGTGATGTCCTCTATGATGTGAGTCTTTATCACCTAGCATTTGCATTATACATACTAAATATAGAAGCGGGCAGACAATGTAGAAATCTTAGCATGGCCACCTCTGCAGGTTTCACCTGGTTCGGATTGCTCATTCCCTCAGGATGTCGTGGCGATGAACATGAAGGATAATCAGTGTTGCGCTCTTGGGGAGCTTGACAAGCGAATGGTGGTTAGTCTTGATGTTGATTCCTTCACACAGAACCGAAGTCCATTGAACATAAAATCTGGGTGTTCGTAACAAATCACTAATTGATAGCTGAGTAATAGTTTTGCTGTCCGGAAAATGTCAATAGTAGATTACTGACGTCTGAACCTATGAAACTTTTTTCCCCCTGTATATTTGTGCAGTATTGGTAATGAAAATCCTTTGATGAAAACCTTGGTCCATTTGGTCCACAGGACAACCCTTGTCCCTTTTAATTTTTCGGGACGAGCTCCAACCTCGATTCTTCAAACTTTCTCGAGCTGGACTCGAGCTCGGGCTAAAGCTCATAAAATTTTAAATGGGTCAAGTCCTTGCTTTATAAAAAGCCTGACTGGCAAGGCTCGACTGCCAGCTTTACCAATAAACATGTTAGATCTTTGATCCGCTGTGTTCGAGCAAGATGGTCTCTGATCAATATCGATTCAGTCAGGATTATACGAGATGGTCTCCAATCAGCACCATTAGCATTAATTCAGCTTAGGCTTTTGGCCATTAATCCATGAATGATGTCGTCAAGTGTCCTTTCTGGTAAGTTTTGTTGCAAGACGATGGTGGGAGTCTTCTCCCACAATGGTGAAATATGAGATCTCTTTGCGCGGTTTTCTTTCCATTCTCAATTTTTGGTTTTTTGTAGTTTTTACTACACAAATCTTGGATTTGTGGCTTTTGTAACTCCAAATTTTTGTGGGAAGATTTAATTTTTAGATTTGTATGCAGTTTGAATCCTTATGTTTCTCTTACTAAAATAATACAAACTAAATATACTTGATTTTATATATATATAGAGAGAGAGAGAGAGAGAGAGAGAGAGAATCAAATTCGAATCACTTTTATTATTGAAATATATAACAAGGGAATAATCATTGAAATTCACTTTTATTGTCTCAAATTTCATTAACATTACTTGTGTAAATTCTAAAAGGAAAGAACACCATCTACCTCTCAAAAGCTTACCATGTCACCCATCAAACTGTTAGATAATATAAGATTAGGAAGATTCTTGGATTTTGCAAAAATTAATGTTTCGTTTTATTTTAGAAGGTTTCTCAAATACATGGGCTGTATTTTTATGGATTTGGACTCTTTCTTGTTAAACATCATTAACTAATGAAAGCAATTTGACCCATAATCTCTTTTGACATATGAAGTAAGTCTTGGCCTTTCAATACCGAAACTAGTTCCCATAGTATCATTAAAAGACTTCCTCTGTATTTGAATTATGTTTCCTTCCAAAAAAAAGCTAATTACTTTTTTCTATCATGGACGAAACAAAATGAAATTGAGAATTTTATTTGTTTATATATATAACTTTTATATTTGATTATCGATAATCGAAAACTCGAATAATTCTATTCGAATAATTATAAAATCTAATTAATAAGTTAACTTTTCTAATATCTATTTTTTATTGTCAAGATATATTTATTTATTCATTCCCAAAATTAAAATTTAATTAAAAGAATTTTACTTTGCTCTCGATTTATTTATATGTAACATCCTCATCCTCTCTCTCTCTCTCTCTCTCTCCAAAAGAAGAAACATTTTCTACAGAAACAAAATAACGATATTTACTTCAAATTTATTGTAACATGAAAAAAAAAAAAAAAAAGAAAAGAAAAACAACTAAATCGTAATTAAGTTGGAAAAATTCAGAAACCCGATCGGTTTAACACAAGCGTTCCTTAACTACGGGGCAATCGCATCCTTCTTTGACCAGAAAAAAAAAAATCCCATGAATTCCTTAAAAAACCATAATATTTGTCAAATAATTAACAGACAATAATTAAGTTACTTACATATAAAGGAAATATGATTAAAAAAAATTTTAATTTAGCGGCCATCTGTTACGTCACTAATTCTTCTAATGTAGATCAGAAAATAGCAGTACAAATTTTATGAATTTAATATATTTATATAATTCAATAAAAAAAATCATCTTTTATCATAATAAAATTATGTCAAATCAATTATTTATTGTTTTTGAAATTTCTGTAAATTATAAAAGATGTAAAATCGGAAAATTTTTATCTGTATTATGTAATACTCTTTATTTTATAATTGGAGACATACATATATATATATATATATATATATATAATATATTGATTTGAATTTTTCTACGTCGTAACTAAAATTAAGAAATATTATTTAACAAAAAATAATTAATTTTGCTACGTTGACAAGTCTCGATCTGTGTAATTAAGGCCAAAGCTGTAAAGAGTTAGATGGGCGGCTAATATCTGAGAGGAAGTGGTAAAAAGGAGAAAGAACAAAGGAGAGGAAAGATCATTATCAAAATAATCCAAACCCCGCCACGTACACAATAATTGATTGCACTCCCACTTGCCCAAAGGATGCCGTGTGTGAAAATAATTGGTCAGTTCTAGTGCTCTCTCTCTCTCTCTCTCTCTCTCTCTCTCTCTCTCTCCCTCTCTCTCTCTCTCTCTCTCTCTCTCTCTCTCTCTCTCTCTCCTCTCTCTCTCTCTCTCTCTCTCTAGTCTCTCACTACCCAACGCGGCCTCCCCACATTTTAACATTTTTACTTTTAATTTTGTCTGAAACGGATGATTTTTACTAGGTTGTTGGACCCCACGTAAGGCAAATTAATCTTAAACTGACGATATTGCATCTGTTTGATTTATTATAAAACTAGACCGGACATGTGCACGAAAGAGAAATATTGTGTAAATAAATAAAATATAAAGTCACCCTTTCCCATTCACCCTCCCTCCCCCCCCCCCTCTCTCTCTCTCTCCAAGAAGGAGGTCCACCTTATTTCTTGAACTTATCTCTTCGGTCTTCCTCCTCCTCCCACCAAAGCTTGCCCCCACCTCTCTCTCTCTCTCTCTCTCTCTCTCCTAGTGGGTGTTGAAGGGGCTGGAATTCAAGGTAAACTTGCTTAGAATTATTATTTTTCTTGTTGTTTTGCATCGAATTTTTGTTGGGTATTATTTGAAATTTATCCCGAATTTGATCTGATTTAGAATTTTTCTGATTTGGGGTTTGTGAATTTAATACCGATATAACTGGAGTTTTTGTAGATTTTTTATTCTGATTAGTTTCTGAGCCAGTTCTGTGTCATCTTAGATCCACGAAGGCGGTGCTCTCTCTTTTTTCTCTGTGTTATGATCTGGCTGAAGTTTGAACTCCGAAAATATTTGGGTTGGATTAGTATAGCTGTATTTAAAGCTCCATGTTGATTTATTTTATGGGTGCTTGTTTTGATCTTTGTGCTGTTTGACTGCTTAGAGACCGTGGTGGAAAGGGCATAGATTGAATTGATGAGGCTGTTAATTTCTCTGTCTTGATTTTTCCGCTAAATTCTTAAGCCTGTTAGCCAAAATATTGCTATTAAACTCTTTCAAGTTTAAGTTACTTATAAAAACATATAACCTTTTTTTTGGGGGGGGGGGTGGAGCAAACCAGGCCTAGATGACTCTTTTTTTTTTTTTTAGTATGGCGTTTATGATTGTGTTTTTAGATCTCCATATCGGACTGTGAATCGATTTTTTTTTCATGTCTTCAGAGATTCGTCGGTTTGTGACACGCAGTAATTTGATTTGATGAAGTCTTTTCAAGGATCTTTTTAATCTTTATCTATTTTGAAATTGCAGATCTCAGATCTTCAAAATTTTACCTGTAGAGAAGGTCTCTTAGTTGGGGGGGTTTGTTTAGAACACGAACTCCGGGTTAAGAAAGAAAGAAAAGTTCTTGTAGCCATGATGATGTTTGAAGAGATGGGGCTTCCTGGCGATATTGATATTTTATCAGGGCCAATCAGCAATTGTGATGTGGGTCATATGGCTGCTCCGGTGCAAATTGAGCCGGAGGCCACTGTGGAGGATGACTATTCTGATGAGGAGATTGATGTGGACGAGCTTGAGAGGAGGATGTGGAGGGACAAGATGCGCCTTAGGCGGCTTAAGGAGATGAATAAGGGAAAGGAAGGAGTTGATGCTGTCAAGCAGCAGCAGTCTCAGGAGCAGGCGAGAAGGAAGAAGATGTCAAGGGCACAAGATGCCATTTTGAAATACATGTTGAAGATGATGGAGGTGTGCAAAGCTCAGGGTTTCGTTTATGGTATCATCCCAGAGAAGGGAAAGCCGGTTACTGGAGCTTCCGATAATCTGCGAGAATGGTGGAAGGACAAGGTTAGGTTTGATCGCAATGGCCCTGCAGCCATAGCTAAGTACCAGGCAGATAATTCGATCCCCGGAAAGACCAAAGATTGTGTTCCAATTGGCCCTACTGCACACACTCTTCAAGAACTTCAGGACACCACTCTGGGTTCACTTTTGTCTGCACTCATGCAGCACTGTGATCCCCCACAGAGGCGCTTCCGTCTGGAGAAAGGTATTCCTCCGCCATGGTGGCCCACGGGGAATGAGGAGTGGTGGCCTCAGCTTGGTTTGCCGAAGGATCAAGGTCCTCCACCTTACAAAAAACCTCATGATCTGAAAAAGGCATGGAAGGTTAGTGTCCTAACGGCTGTTATCAAGCACATGTCCCCAGATATTGGGAAAATCCGAAAGCTTGTAAGGCAGTCCAAGTGCTTGCAAGACAAGATGACAGCCAGGGAAAGCGCAACATGGCTTGCGATTATTAACCAAGAGGAGGCTTTGGCTCGAGAACTGTATCCTGAGCACTGCCCAGTTCCTTCCTGTGGAAGTGAGTCTTTTGTTATCAATGACGGCAACGAATATGATGTTGAAGGGGCTGCTGAAGAAGAACAGAACTTTGATATAGAGGAGTGCAAACCAAACAACATCAACTTGTTGAATATGAGGGTGGATGGTATGACTGAAGGGCTTCCTGTTTTGCAGCCGTCTTTTCCAATCAAGGAGGAAGTCATCACGAATGTCGATATCAACAGGAAGAGAAAGCCATCTAATGAGTTGAACATGATGATGGATCAGCAAATCTATACATGTGAGTTCCTTCAGTGTCCCTACAGTGAGCTCCGACTTGCTTTTCGTGACAGGACTACTCGGGACAATCACCAATTGACTTGCCCATGCAGAAGCCATCCTTCTTGGTCTACAGTTCCAATCTTTCAAAGTGGTGAAGACAAACCGGGTTCTTTCACTTCATCATTTGCTAAGCCTGATGCACCATTGGTTAATCCTTCGCCACCTTCCTTTGATCTGTCAGGAATTGGAGTTCCAGAAGATGGGCAAAAGGTGATCACTGATCTTATGTCTTTCTATGACTCCAACGTTCAAGGAAACAAAAACTCTTCTGCACCAAATGTTGCATTTTCCGAAGATCGATACTTTCTGCAACCAAAAGCTCAAGTTCAGTCTGAAAAGTATCATCAAGGTCAAGGACTTGATATGGGGCATAACATCTTTGGAGAAACAAACATATACTCTAATCATCCAATGCTTTCACAAGAGGGGAACCTGCTTTTTAACCCGGCATTTGATGTCAGTCATGATCAGAACAATTTCCATATTACATTTGGGTCTCCGTTTAATTTGGCTTCTGGATTTCCCCCAGAGAGGATGCCAGGAGTGACGGCTACACTTTCGAGGCAAGACCCTTCAAGTTGGTTCCAGTCCTCGATTGTCTAAGTGAATGTATTTGCTTCTATTTGTCAAACTGTATATTGTAAAATGGTGGCGTTATTTCATGGTTGCGCCCAATGAGGCGAACCTTAGTTGTTCGCTACTATAGCTTTTATGTGTTTCCTTTCATGCATGTGTAGACTATATTCAGTTACAACTACTCTTGAGACAGTTATAATAAAACCTAGTTTATAAGGTTCTCAAATCCATCTGGCCCTTGTATGGAAACTCATCAGCTGAGCCAACTCCGAGTTGGGATTCTGATTCTATTGTCATGTTTTGGCTACATTTTGATAGTCCCATGTGAAGAGACTCCGATACGGTTATTCCGAAACCAAGTTGACTTATATTTTATTATCGAACAATGCTAGAAGTTGTGGATTTATTCTTGGGGTTCCTGTAGCCATTCCGGCGAAGTGAGCTGGCGCATGATTGGAAGAGGATGGACAATTTTTCAACTTGGGTATTGTGAAATTTCTCTGGAAATATTAGTTTCCTGTATGCTCCAGAAAGTGGGAGGAAAGAGAGGAAAAAGGAGGAAAAGCAAAAGGGGATTTTATATAGTTGCACCTTTGAACATTTGGGGTACTTTGAATTTGTGCTTGCAATGTCATTTCATACATCTTTGACTCATATTTTGGACCTTTTAGTAGTTTTATGTCATAATTTTCCACATGCTATGTTATGGGGTTAGGATTAAAGTGCTTTTAAGCCATAGCAGGGAAGGTTCCGTTGTGTGGGGAACAACTACAAGGAAAAGCCACCTTGGATTGGTTTAACTGTATAACGATAAATAGTCACACTTCAGTTTTTGTGCTGGTTCTAGAATAGGCATATCTATCGTGCTTCTTCAGCAGATGCTTTGCTGTTCACACAACGGCATCAGATTCATTCGATGAACTAGAATTTGTTGTCAAAAAGTATGTAAGTCCAACCTAAAGCAGCCTGAACCAATAATTCCTTTTCCAAAATGAAATAGAATTACTCCCAGACTGAAACCAAAATATTGAAATGCATTTTTTTCCCCCTTTAAGAAGTTGACAGATTGTTGAGCAAAACCGAACATCAAAAGTGCATTTTGCTTACCAGTCAAATTTCTTGATACATTGAATTTGGAGAACTAACAGCAAGAATAGAACAGCAAAAGCAAGCTAATATAATATAAGATTAAGGGCAAATAGAAAGCATAATTTTGATCATCCCTTGATTGTAGGGGAGAAAACAGTAAGAGGCTCTTTCTTGGGGAGGCATCTCTCCCTCATTTTGCAAATTTCAAGGGCATTTAGGACCACCTCTTTTGGTCTTCCAATTATTATAACAAGAGCAAACTTCTTTGTGGCCATAAGTGCCAGGGGGAACACATCTGCACTTGAAGCAACATTTCTGGCAGAAGAACATGCATGGCTTCTTGTATTGTGTCTTCGAGCATCTATAAGTGCATGCACCAGGACACTCTGCAACATTTTTCAACACCCCCCAAAGCCAATATTTGTTTATTTAAAGAAAAACATAAAATAACTGAAAACAAAAATTTAGGGCAAAATGTACTAAGAATATCTTGAATCATGTGCAATGGTTATTCTTACACATAATAGAATACATCCATTTTTCGATTTGTATATAATGGATTAGAAATGAAAAGATGAAAGTGTTTTAGTGGAAGATGGTATTATTGAGTCTGAAATTGCCCAACAGAAACGGGAGGTACAGCCCAACAAAACTTGCATTAATTGCATATGTAGAAGTGAGCATCCCAACTAAACACTCCGCAGATATGCCTGCAGACATTAACACATACAAGTGGGGTTTTCTAGCTTGGTTTTCTGAGTCTAATGGCATTTTCATACCTACTTTATCCCACCTGCTGCTTGCTCTTCTTGTTGTTTTTGAAAAGGAAAATTTCACTAACAAGTACCTATTAACTGGGATAACTCCGAAAATTTTGAGGTTTTTTTTTTGTTTTTGTTTTTTTTTTTTTTTTTTTGCTTAGCATAACAAATTTGAGTTAAAGTATAGTTGAGTTGAGTTTTACCTAACAAATTTATTATTTAATATTGTTACTCTTTTTAATTTCCCCTCTCTCTCTCTCTCTCCCCCTTTTAATTCTTTTTTTTTGGGGGGGGGGGGTAGCTTGCATCCAAGTTGTCAGATCCGATGCCTTAGTAAGGGTTGGCTACAAAGTGCAAGATCTAAAAATGGATCCAGTGGATGTGGATCCAACCCCACTCAGCTTAGTGGAATGAAGTTGAAACTAACAAAAGAAAAAAAGGAAAAATAACGATGATCATATGGGTTCACATACAGAGACTTGGGGGATGAGGACACGATGAAACTAGACACCAAAACTAAATGGAAAAGGACATTATATAATACAATTTATAACTAAAAATGTCTTTATCCATGCTTCTCAGAAATGTAAATGAAACAATTCTCCACTCTCTAGTGGGCAAAACAACAAAAGGAAAGACAAAACCATGAAACTGTGAGAGAGAGAGAGAGATAGAGGGAGGGAGAGATCATACCTGCCTCAGAAAAACCTGAATGCCTATGCTTATGATGCTGCAAAATTTCACAATATTTGGTAGCAACCCATTCCGTATTATTATTATTAAAATAAATAAAACAAAACAACAAAATGCAGCCTTACAATATTCTTACCCTTTTGTTCTGAGATGCCAAGTAAAATTGAAAGTCTCTCTCCCCAAAAATCTACATAAAAAATGGCATAACACGGTCCCTTAATTTTTTATTGACTTAACACAGAGAGAGAGGGAGGGAGGGAGGGAGAGAGAGAGAGAGAGAGAGAACAATTTGCATGAACTAACAATCTTACTTGAGCAGAAACAGTGGTCATGATAGCAGAGCAGAGAAGGAGAAGAAGGAAAGCAACAGCATTAACATTTTTTCCCATTGGACTTTGTGAAAATGATTTTGCTACAAGAAATGAAAGATAACCCCTCCCATGTAAAGCCATGCCCTACCCTCATTTATAATGTTCCTTCCTGCCTCTCATTTTAGAATACTGCCATGTGATGCAGTGGCTATAGCAGTAAAAATTTTGCCCAAAAAGCTATGTGAATTTAATGCATCTCCCATCCAGTTTTGGAGTCAGACATTTTCATTTATCACACCAGAGGCCCAACCCCCAACCCCATTGGTATACATGTTTACTGAAGTTCAAACCGCATCATATCATAATTTTTTTCCTTTTTCATTTTTAACTTCTTTACACTGCGAATGAACAAAAAGACTTTTCAAATTAAGAAATTCAATGATTGAAATTTCTGAACAAAATTAATGGGACCGGTGAGTTGGGCAACGATCAATTTAGTAGGTAAAAATTTTAATATTTTTAATCAAATTTTAAATTTAAAATTTAAAACGTTTAAATTAAGAATCGGGTTATGTCTAAGTCCGAACCTTTGTTCAAAAGGCCAGGCCTGATCCAGACTTTGCACGAGTCCACATGCTTAAAGTTAAGGGGGGTACCCACTTCATGCTGTCAATTTTGCAAAAGGAGATGAAATTAATTCTCCCATGTACCGAGACTTTAATGCCCCAACCATGTCAGTTTGAAGAGTTATTTTGGACAAAAAGAAATAAAAAAATGGTGAAAAATAAATTAAAAAAAAAAAAAAAAAGTTTCGATCAATTATAAACAAGTCATAAGGACGAGATGAAATATTGATCATATGCACTAAATTTTATATGATTAATTACATCGGCTATATCATTATATATATCGGCTTTTATTTAATAGAACGAAAGATAGGTGAGAAATATTTTTTTTGTTATACAAATATTTAAATCTAAGATTATTTTTTTTTGGCAGAGAGAAATCTCGGAGAGAAGAGAAAATGTAAGTTCATAAAGGGTCTTGAATTTGTGTTGCTGATGTCTGACTAGTTCCACTGAATATGTATTTTGTGAGGAAAATAGCATTGGTGGAGGTCATGTGGCATGGAAGGGACCAAAAGCCAAATAAAGTTTAATGGGAATAAAGGTGATCCTGTAGGACCCCGTCCTTTGCTCCAGAGGCAGACTGTACCCCTAGCATTGTACGGATAGGGGTTGTGATAAATTTTTTTTTTTTTTTTTTTTTTTTTTTAAATCTTTGAATTTAAGTGGTTGTAGTTTTGTTGAAAAATGGTTGGCTGAGGTGGGAGGATTACGATGGTGTCTGCTGACATTGGATTCTATCTTTACCTTGTATAACATTTTTTATTCGTGGGATTTTATTTAAAATTTATATTTTGATTAATTTATTTTAAATATTATAAATTTTATTTTAAAAATTAATTTTTTAATATTTTTTTTATTATTTTTAAAATTTAAATACGAAAATTCTAATTAAAATATAGAATATCTAATTATTCAATTTAAAAAAATTTAATATTTTATGAATATTCTCTCCATCCATAAATGTGGATGGAAGCCGTGAGGATAAATGTATTTATTTATTTTTTTTTTAATTTTGTAACTTTAAAATTGGAAAAACGAAGGAATTAATAGCACAATAGCTTTTTTTTTTTCCTTTTTGTGTAATGTATGATCGACATCCTTTTCTGTTTGTTTCATAGCTCAATTACGTAGGACTCTCTCTTTGGATAAGATTTCAATTTTAATAAAAATGAAATATTATAAATATATTTTAGAAAGAATTTAATTAATCTAATTGATCGAAACCAAATTTAATATTTTTGTCACATAAATAGACATAATGGGTTTCAGTTGGTCCATAAAATAAATTTGGACTTTGTCGGGATAACAACATTAATTAATTAAAAGCTTTTAAATTGGTAAATTTCAAACTTACCCTTTTGTAAAAACTAAATGAGACACTGATATATCTAAATGTAATGACCCCATCCAAGGGTAGATTGGTCCCATTATGAAGAAAATATAAGTTTAATGATTGGGCCTCAGACGCTCAGCTAAAAGCTGCCTAATGCTTAGCTCCGCACATGGATGAAGCTATTGCACATGCCATTCGGCACACGTGTTGTAGGCGGCCAAGGGTCAAATATCATTCTTGATCTCCCGGTGGCGCCCTGGTAGGATAATATTTATTTCCCAGTTGCGGTTGGTTAGAGCAATTTTTCTTTTTCTTTTTCTTTTTTATTTTACAAGGATTTGAATACGGGATCTTCAGATCAGGAAAGGGGTTTGTACTTTGTACCACTAAATTGTTTTTAAGATAAAAATTTCTAATAATTCAAACCATACAAGGAGAAAGAAGAATTTTATGATAATAAATTGTATGGAAATAATTTGCACAAGAGAATTTTATTCTACCCCTCCATGTCCTTAAAAGACATTTCTCTTGATGAAACCAACAAAAAGGAAAGGAAGGAAGAGAATCCAGCTGTAGAAACACCAGCCCAATTCAGTCCAAAGCCGAATCCAAATGAAATTGTACTTTTGACAAGACATGCGTTCGGGCCACAATTTTGGGCTAAGATCACTTTTCAACAAAGCCCAATACAGACAGGACAAGTCCAACCGTGTCTGCCTGGACGGCACTGGGATTGAAACTCCATCTCTGTTTCCAGAAAACAAAGGTTGATTCTGCATTCCAATCAAAACTTGCCACGTCATAATGTTCTTTTCGAAGATCCATCCGAGAAAGAACTCAATTCATGGAATTCAAACGCAATGGGGTCTGATGGAAAAGTACACTAATTCCGCTCGGTTGAATGGTTTGATAAACCGATTCCGGGTTTTGAAAACTTTAAGCAACCACCAAGAGGCCTTGACGAGATGCTGCCAGAGACATAGGGTTTGAATATATTAGAATATATTATGTTATTTGATTTTTTATTTTTTATATTTCTATACACAACTAAAATTTTAGACCCTCTATCTTAACTTTTTTTTTTTTTTTTTTTTTTGATTTACTTTCCAAAATTATTTTCTGAGATCAAGTAAATGTTTCTGTTTTACTGCCATTGTACTGTTGCCTTCTTCTTCTGTTTTCATTTTAAAATGGTGTTCTTTTACTGTGAGTGACTAGGAATGGATCATCCACAACCAAAAATAGGGTATGTATCATCTTTGTGTTATGATCTACTCTTGCAAAATCCTTAATTCTTGGGTTTAAAAAAAAATTAATCATCTTAAAAAATGGTGTGCTTGACAATATCACAGCAGTTCAAATCTGCTTGGCTAGATATAGTTCGGAAGGTTCTCAAAGGGACAGTTTAGTGATATAAATTTTCATTATCGATCTGATGATTCCAGATTCAAATATTTGTACAACCAAAAAAGACATTGCTTGGAAGTAATCGACCCAAAATTAAAATTAATTATATTTTTAATTTTATAATTAATATTTTTCCTATCACACTTGAATCACTATTAAGTGTCATGTTACTGCCAACCAAGCTAGATCATGGTTGTCGTGGCCCGCCGAACCTACCTTCGCTCCGGACTGGTCGGCCATGGGTCTGATCCGGGCCACAGGAGTAATTGCGTCAGGACTTGATTAGGCCCGATCGGTTATGGGTTCCAGATCCGTACTCGCTTGAAGTCCTTTTTGTTTTGTTTTGGGTTTCTTTCCCTTTTTTTAATTTGGGCTGATCCGGGCCAGGCCGGTCTCAACTGAGCATCATATCTAGTGGAAACTTCGAGGAAAGAAAAGTCTAAAAGAGTGACAAATAATCTCTGTATTGTGATATCCCCGGCCCACATTGTCCCACAAAACATGAGAGAGAGAGAGAGAGAGAGAGAGAGAGAGAGAGAGAGAGAGAGAGAGAGAGAGAGGACAGATATGCAGGGTAAGGGATTTAAACTGCAGATAGGAAACATGTAAAAGAAGGGAAAATAAATTGTAGTTGGAATCTTTCCAAGTTACAGACGACTTGCGGTCTCTGGCACATCACCCCTTTGTCCAATCCACATCCTAATCTCTCTCTCTCTCTCTCTCTCTCTCTACATTAGCAGTTCTACAGTGGATGGCCGGACACCACAAACACCCAGGGAGACATAAACAATCTTGCATGAACCAGCACCCCGTTCTTGCCATTATTAACCAATTACCATGAGAAATATAGTTTTTAAATCATCCAAACTCTGAATGTCCCCATTGATTGCCGAATAATAAATTGCCTTGTTTACAGACTGATCGTCTGATCAATTTATATCTTTTAAAAAACTTTTGCATTGAAAATCTCGAATAATTCTTTTCCAAAACAGATCGGCATAGGGTATTTGTCCTTTCATACTCTGTGTTACCTCATTTGTAGCCCCCCCCCCCAAAAAAAAAATTGCCCCCATGATAACCTCATAGTCTAATCAATATTTAAAAAAAAAAAATAAAAGTAAAGGAATAAAAATTTATTAATTATATATAAATAAATTCATCAAACAATGCATGAAGTTCAAAATCAGACAATGGGTGCAGAGACTTTGTGCTCTGCATTCATTGTTTTGAATATTAGAAATAAATTTTTGGCATGACTTTCACACTATATAATAATAATAACTATAATGCCATGTTACTATAATAAATTATATTTATAAAGAAAATTTATTATCAAAAATTAAAAAAATTAAAAGAATTAAATATTCTTAAAATCAGATCATATGTAATATATTCTGATATTAAAAAAAGATTATTCGAATTTTTGTTAAAATTTTTCAAACAAACATATTATTTTAAAATTTTCTTGCATACATACCTTAAACTTTGTTCAATAAAATAATATATGAATGTCTCCAATGGGATAATTTAGTGGTTACAACTCTCAGGTTCAAATCTCGTGATCCAGGTTCAAATCTCGTATAATAATAAAAATAATAAAAGATATGAATGAAAAAATACGGATAAATACTGTTTGCATATCAATTATGGAAAAGGATTATTCGAGATTTTTTGTATTAAATACCATGTGCATAAAAAATTATTAAAGAAATAACTTTTACTTACAAATGAAGCTAAGTCCGAATATGTAGAAATTACCAAACAGAAATTAGGGAAAATTTTTCTAATTTTTTGTTGTTCGAACAATTTAAAACCATTTTACATGTTTTTCGATATAAAATATAATTCAATTCCCTAAATATTAGAATAAAGTTTTTTATTTTGTGGATGAAAAAATATATATTTTTTTATTTTTTTAATACCAAACAAATGATAAAAAAAATAAAAAATAAAAAATAAAAAATAATTTTTATGCCTAAACAGCCCTTTATTATATAGAAAATTTTCCATACTTACCTTAATTTGGGGGATAGGATACAGATATAGTGCAAAAAAAAAGAAAAAGAAAAAAATTATGAAGAAACGTTGTATTGACATTTGTATGACTTTTTTGGAATTCCAATCCTAGAATATGGAAATACACATGGGAGTGTTTGTCTGGCTGTTTGAAAAGATCATCACGCGGTCTGGATCGGCTGCTCGTTCGAAATCGGCACCCGTATGACACTTTTGCCCTTCCCAAACACTCTGTGTTTGATTTGACGAATGGGCAATTTCGTCATCGCGTTTTTTGGAGCCGAGTGCTTTTGGGCAATTTTAAGATCTCATTCCCACGGGACCTTTTTCTTGACCGTTTCACGGTTCCTTCGTCTACTGGACATCCTCTCCCCGTATGAACTGTGATCCACTCCATTACCTCTCTCTCTCTCTCTCTCTACTGCAGCACCTATATATTCCTTGCATTTGCTGACGTTTTTCTCTCTTTCGCAAAATTGGACAGACTTCTTCATTGAAGCACGGTGGCGCAATACCCTAGCCCTAAATCAGAGGACAGGAATCAGAGTTATTCATTTGTTCTTCTCGACTACAGATTTTCAGTCTAGACGAATTTCAGGTAATTTTTAATTTTTTTTAATGTTGGGTCTTCTGTTTTCTGATTCTTTTCTCTTTGATGTTGATAATTGGTTGTTTTCAATCATGTCTATTTCTTCGTCTTTTGCCCTGTCTTTGTTTGCTATTTGTTAATTGCTACAATGGAGTAATTGAGATTGTTGTCTTTATGCCGCAACCAGGCATTATTCAGATTTGGGGTTTAGGAATTTTTCTCAATTATTTATTGCTTTCCCCTTTATTTGTAATTTCTCCTTTTTCCCTTTTTCTTTAGATTTTTTTGTTTGGCCCCCGGGGGGGGGGGGGTTGTTTGAGTTTTGATGACATTAAACCCAAATAATATCAAGACGTGAAACCCATTTGCGGTTTCATTTTTTTGGGGGGGAGGGGGTACATAAAACCCAAATAATATTACATTCAAAGACGTGAAACCCATTTGCGGTTCCATTTTTTTTTTTGGGGGGGGGGGGGAGTATTTTGAATCTTTTTTAATGAATTGAATATAGGAGGTTGCTGGCATTTTTGTCAATATAATTATTTTTATTTAATTAAGTTACCAATCAGGTGAGATTTAATAGGGATACTTTGCTTTGTCTTTTCATATCATGGTTGATAAATGTCACTCTGGAAATATATACAAGAATTTTCTTTATTTATAAAATTCACTTATTTATGTATTATTAAAAATTTGCTTTGTTATTGGGGTGAGGGGAAGAATTGATAGGTTGAGGTAAAACCAAACATCACTTATGTATGAAGCTTGGAAATATTAATAATGACTTGTGGATGTAGATAACTACTGTTGTTTAGGTGTTAAGTAAATATATTTATAAAGCATGCGTGACTATCACACAAACGTGCAAAGTGACATAATTAAAATCAGATTAGGGCTAATCTAACCATAGTTTAATTACTCAATATAATGTTTACACTCCCATTATAGACTTACTATTACTATTATTATGATTATTTTTATAGTCATTTTTTATTTGGTCATTTTATTTTGTTTTTTTTTTGGGGGGGGTGGGGGTTTGATTTCAATGTTAAACTCTATTTTATTAACTTATTATGCGTTTTCTTCTTGGAGACTCTCTCTCTCTCTCTCTCTCTCTGGGGTATTGATTTTTGACTGCATACTAGCTGTAAGTAGACAAGCATTTTGTTCCAATGGGGAGTTGATTTCTTTGGTTTTTTGTTACCTATCTAACTGGACTTGACTCAATCAGAAGTTTCTAAATTAGTCTTCTAAACATGCATCACCACACGAAACTTGTGAAGGACTATTCTTTTCTTTGCTTACTTTGTGTTGGCTGTCACCTTCCTTTGAATTTTTCTCCCGTTTAATTGGGCCTGTATAAATCTCAACAATTAAACACAAAGAAAGAAACCAATAAAAAATATATAAACATGAATTAGCCCATGAGATGACTTCATGGAAACTACATTATTAGAAAAAAAAAAGAAGAAAACATTTATGTCAATAGCATGGTTTCATGTCACTATCCAAGCTAATCAAGTTTGAATCACAAATTTTAGACAAATAATTAACCTTTAAATCTATTTTTATGCTGATGTGAATTGACTTTCTTCTCATTAAATTTTATATTTTTGCGTAATAAACATCATAATATATTTTTGCCTTATGTTTAAAAGTAGAGTATTGCATACGTAAGAGAAAACCTAAAATCTTCTAGGTCAATATTTGTTAATGACTGCCAAGACATGCACTATATTAGAGTCCATGCTGATTTTTAAGAGGCCTGAAGCAACACCACGGGTCACAAGCAAACTTTCTCTTATTGCAGAGAATCAAGCACAGACCAAGTCCTAATGGCTGACCGGGTCCATCCTCAAGACTCCCCCGCCGTGCACGCAGAGCCCCAAAACCCACAACCCCAAGCCACTGGACAAGACCTAGAAGCACAAAAGCAACCAGTCCAACCGGCATCAGAAAAACCGGTTCCAGCCCCACCAGCAGGCACATATGTCATCCAAGTACCAAAGGAACAAATCTTCCATGTCCCACCACCGGAGAATGCCAGAAAGTACCAAGAATACACTCGTAGAAGAAGAAGTCACCGCAGCTGCTGCTGTCGCTGCTTTTGCTGGACTCTAGGCCTCATCCTGCTTTTCATCTGTCTCTTAGCTATTGCTGGTGCTGTCCTATACTTAGTTTTTAGGCCTGAAAAACTTAAGTATTCTGTCCAGAGCATGGCCATCAAAGGCATGAACCTGACTGCAGTAGCCCATTCAATGTCACCTGAATTTGACATCGCAGTCAGAGCGGATAATCCAAACAAGAAGATTAGTGTGTACTATGAAAATGGAAGCAATATCACCATCAAGTACTCTGATGTTAAACTATGCAGCAGTGTTATACCGTCGTTTTATCAGCCATCAAACAACGTCACGGTTTTCACAACTACCTTAACGGGTTCAGGAGTTGTTCTGTCAAATGCTACTAGGACTTCCTTGGTTGATGCACAAAACGAGGGTTCAGTTCCTCTCAACTTGAAGATTAAGGCACCGGTGAAGATCAAGTTTGGATTGATTACAACATGGAAGATCACGGTTAAGGTTTCATGTGATATATCAGTGGACAACTTATCTGCAGACTCTACAATAATGTCCGAGCACTGTGGTGTTGATGTTGAACTTTGGTAGATGTTTACCACATGTTTGGAGCTGTGGATGATACAATGTATTCTTTTTGTTGTTCTGGTTATTTATTGTAAGTTCTGTTATCTTAATACACTACACTGGTGACGGACCTGATATGGTGATCTTTGTTGAGCATTCAGAAAATAAAGTGAGGGGGCGGGGTGGTTTTATATCTTCATAAATCTGAAATTTTTTGAAGATTATCGACGTATCCTTTATGTGAGACAAATAAATAGGAAATGCGATGAGGAAGCCTTTTATAACCATTTGATTTTATTTTACTAGAAACATGTTGTGCTATTAATCATAACATACGATTAACTTTTGAATTGTAAATATTTATTTGAGGGACACTGAATTTGACCCTAACCACTTAATTATCACTCCCATCTCAGTGGTATTTTCCTTAATTCTAGAAAACATCTCCCAAACCGCTTCCGCAAAGGGAAAGTCGTCAGGCAGGTTCAAGTAGTAAACACTCCTTAACTGGTGTTAGAAAGATCCCGAGATCAAATGCCCAGAGAGACAAAGCCTTGCATCTGACACAAGGACCGTAGATCATAACTCGTGCTGAAACTTATAAAATTAATCGTGCATCAACGTGTTCAAACAATGGAAGATGTAATACTATGTACTGCGCAACATCCAGTGGAATGGGAAAAATGGATTTAAACCCAGAGTGATACATGCAAGAAAACAAGATATAGATGGCTAAGAGTTCATTTGTGTATAAAAACTATACATGTATTGATAGTTTCTTTCCCATGTAACTGCTGCTTTGATCTACAAAACTTAATAACTTAACAGCCCGCAGTACCGAAATCAATCCGGCCCATTTATTTTCTTCTTACGTCTGTGACCAGATGCGGGTTTCTTCGCTTTGCCATGTAAAAATGTCCATTCCCGAACCACCAATCTCCGATGCTTCGTGGGACTATTATTGAGAAATCAATGCTATTGGCTCCAAAGAACATTTTTGGACTTTGAGAAAGATTGTATGGGTAGCATTACCATTGATGGTCCTCATTTATCATAGGGGAGACCTCATATGCATGTACTTGTTCTTAGCATTTTGTATGGATTGCTTAAGGTCTGCATACATTTTCACAGAACACTCTGAAAAGTTGCTTAACTGACCAAGAAAACCTTCCAAACTCAATCGAAAACTATCCAAACTGGGGTTCCAATCCTCAGAGGCCCTGTCTCTTAGCATGTTAGCTGCTGGTTCATCACCATTACTAGCTTTCCAGGATGAGCCAGGGCCCTTTGCATGGTTTTTTTCTTGGCGCGGTAAGAAATTAGTAGTTTCGGCAGCCAAACTCTTTGCAGCATCTGCAACTTCCTCGGTTGGTAGTTTCTCAAGCAGGTCCAACCAGACGCCACATGTGACATATATTGGTGGACCATAGTTTCTCAAAGGTGGAGCCGGAACCCTCCTTTTCTTTTTTGAAGACTTCTCAGGAAAAATGACACATTTGTAAAGCCAACCATTTATAGCTTGCAAATAGGAGAGCTGTGTTCCAATCCATTTTGTAAAACTTGCAGATAGACAGCTAAGTTCACTTTCAAGATAAACAGTGATCTGAGGACGTGATTCAGATTGTATGGAGATTTTGGTGTTGCCGCTGGCATATGCCGCTGAAATTATTTGGAACTGAAGCTTGTGGTATTTAAACATATCTTCCCACATTCTATGTAACCTATCAACACAAAAAGTGAAGGAGATGAAGCCGAGCAGAAAAGCACATCAGTGCAAAATGTCTGCATGCTACAGAATGGAACACATTGATATCACCAAAAAATAAGAAAAAGTGAAACCATACGTTGAAAATCAAAGAAAGATCAAAGGAAACATGTGATAATGTGGTTTAGAAACGATAAGTTACCCTGCACGATAAGATTAATGTACATTCGGCTCACTGAATGCAAATGGGACTTTTTGCCTCTCAATCATGTCATGATGATTGGATCCTCTTTTAGAATGAAGTTTTAACAGGATCCTCACCTTCTGCACAACTAGGGCAAGATTTGACCAAAATTATTCTCAAGTTTCTCTCACTGAGAAGGTGATACATGTGTGCAAAAGTGTTGCATGTAAGCAGGCGTCTGCACAAGCTTAGAAATTTATAGGTAGAGAGAAAAATAGATTCTAGCCTGGACTGAAAGACCAATTGAAAACACTGATGCTCATTTAGTGCATCCATTGCATATTTAAAATATGCCCAAACAAGAAGCTTTTCTGAGTAATTCTGCCATATCTAAGCTTTAATATGAGTGCATACCCTTCAACCAGTTCCTCAAGCTGAGGCTGGAGCTCTTTGTCCCTTAACTCCTCAATTGTCTTTGATATTGAGTCAATCCTATGAATTGCCACTATAATTCTTGAGTGTAGATCTTTGACATTGGCTCGAGTCTTATCAATCCTGCGTGAACTTTCTCCCCTTGATTCCTGTTGTCTAAGAAGCTTGCGCTTCATGTCATACTCCCTTCTGACCTTCTCACTAGCCTGAAAGCCAGCAAATAGCGCAAAAGATTATATCTAAAGAAAAGTCACTACTAGGGTTGGATGACAGCATCTTTAAATAAAGCAGAGAACAATAAAGGGAAAAAAATGAAGAAAATAACCCATTGTAGGTCTAATAATCTACATATTCATTGTTTGAAATTAGAGATGGATAAGAACAAGATGGAAAAAAGATCATTTCAGCCAATTTTAACTTCATGTTTGCTACAAAAAATTCTTTTGGCAAACTGATGCACCTTTTGTATCAAACAGTTCCCTCAGGATAATGTGATTGAATTGATAAAACCTATTTCCACCATAAACAAGGGAAATTTAAGAGAGTAGTAGTTTTATAAACTACATTGCAAGTTTGTGACCAAGGTGAGACCCAAATACTCGTGGGAACCGTCCATTTGCAAGTAAAAGAGTTGATTCATTCAATTGCTAGGTGGCATTCAATTAAAGAGAATATTATCAAAATAATGAAATATGGACACAAATGCCTTTCTTAAAATCAAATTCAATAATTTTCAGTCTGCCTCAAATTGGTTAATCAGGCCTGAGTTAAGCTTCTGTTATCATAAATACAGTTACATGGAAAAAATAACCGCAATCTTCAAGGACTGCCAACTGATGACACTTGAGGAGACCAAAACATAGAATATGGTTTTATGAGTTCCAAATCCCCAAGCTAGTAAATAGAATCATGTGATTTCTAAAAAATGCTGCAGACTCAAATCAAGCTACACAATGCCAGTCTGACAAAAGGATGAAATACATAAGACATGAATCTGCAATTATTTATCACTAAATAGTGCCAATACCTTGACTTCATCATACAGCTTCCTTTCCCATGCATATAACCGGTCTAAGGTAGAGGCATGACTACCTGAGATCATGCAGAAATTATTGTACATATCACCAGCAAAGTCCTCAGTTTCATCTTTTGAATTTGAGCCAAGGGGGTTCCTTGATGAAGAAGAATGAGATGATGCTGTCCGATGCCAAGTTAAGTATTTCACCACATTTTGGACAGGCTCTAGATGGGCATAAAGGTTTAAAAAAAAAAAAAAAAAAATTGTCAGGAGCAAAGAGTACAGATACTTGCAAAGACAAGAAGTAATTGCTGTGACTCACCCTTCTTAGCATCACAAACACCAGATATTTACTAATATGAATCAATCACCAAAGTTGAAGCTTCAGAAGGGGCAATAATGGTAATCGAGATTAGCTTCAACAAACAATTTTTTCATTCTCAAACCTTGCAGTATTTTGTTGGAAACAACTAGTTATAATAATGATAAATCATATCCAAAATGCTTTTACTGAAAATGGAGATATCACTAAGATATGCCATAAGAAATGGACACACATGATTTTCCACATACTATATTGCAGTTAGGCAGACAGCAGAAAGAGAAACAATTAAAGGTTTACTTTTGTTTTGAACAATCAAATGAAGAAGGATCATGTCTGCCTCACAGATTCACAATCCAAGGAACCAAGTACGTCTAAAAACAATAAAAGGTCCAGCCAACTTCCTTTCTTCCTTCCCTCCCCAGCCTACAAACACATAATCCCCACCAGGATGAAACCAAAAGGAGAACAAAGCCAAGTGGATGATCATTTTTTATTTACAGCAATATATTGCTATGACTTTCATCCTATAAAACTTTACTCCTTGGTAGTAAACTCCAATTTGATTACATTCTTTAGCCTTGCCAGAGTGGTTGGAAAGTAAGCAAATTCTCAATAAGTTTTTGAGGAAAACTTTTCCATGCAATCTAGTCTTTCACGTGTCAGACATGACAAGGTAAACTAAAGACCTAGAAATAAGTTTTGATTTTAGAAAAACCTCCCCACAATCTGGTTAAAAGCCTAGATATCAATTTTGAATTTTAAGTTCCACTTAAAACTTCCCAACAAGTTAATAGATGGCATTCAGATAGGAAAGTGAGCTAAATGGGAAGTATTTCAAGCATCCTAATGCATGGACAACAAACTAAGGTTGTCTGACAAAGAATCTCAAACTGCTAAAATTGAATAATTAAGTTGTAAACGCATGGACCAGGTTAATTTCTGAAAGAGGCTTTCCATAGTAGTCTGACACCAACATAAGATCTAAATGCCATCAGCTAATGAAAGGGTAAACACAAAAAGACTAACCTTCATGAACAATGCTTGGGTCTTCGCCACAAGAGAAACAGGTCTTCAAGAATGTGGATGCAATTGAAGTGCCTCCTGCATTTCAATTTATTGTCATGAAAGAAGTCACAGTCAAATGAAGAAGAAATAGTTTCACGTCCCCCCTCCCAGCATAAAGTAACCGGTCAAACTAGCCCCAGAGTGATAAAATGATCTGCTAGGCACAACCAGACACATAAATGACAACAGAAATATAATGCATGGCATACCCCAAGGGTCATACCCCAAGGGTCATTGTTATGATCCCAAGTTTCATATGGTCACCACTATATTCAGAGAACCAGAGCTCATATTTCTCCCCATGGAAGCAGGAGTTGTGAGATCACAGAAGAAGATTTTTAACAAAAAATAGAGAGGTACCTTCTTTTGACGGAATTATTGGTCTGAAATGCAATTTATTAGCTTCAAGCATTCTAGGAACTTCTTGTCCAGAATCAGAAGCTTTTATGAAGAGAGCTTCTATTTCTTTCATGCTTGAAAATAAGTCCATAGGAACAACCTTATTCTCTATACCATCTTCTTTCACTTGTGCATTTTTTATTTCCAGAGGCAGTGCAAATACAGAGGAAGTGGCTCTTAATGGTGAAATATTAGGAGAATTGCTTTTCCCCTCACTCAAGAGTTCGGTTTCTGAAGCCACACTTCTTGTGGAAGGCATTACAAGTGAAGTATCCAGCATTCCAGGATCTGGTATTCTGTTACGGTTTTCAAACTTTCGCACAAGGGTATCAGCAGAAGGCTCTTCATCAAAGCCATCTTCTGATTCCACAGATGCCTCCGTTTCATTAGAGGAGATCTTATCCTCTTCATCTCCTAATTCAGGAATTCCCTCTTCTTCTCTAAGCCTTTCAAAATCAGCATTCTCAAGCCTATGGTTGAATCCCCTACCTTCTTGATAGGAAAATTGGTTGTCAATTGAAGGGAAGAGGCCAAAGAAGTCCCAGGGAGGATTTTCAGATTGATGAGGATGAGCTTCAGAAGGAGGTGTTTCAGGTCTTTGAACAGAGCGGGGTGTGGTATTCTGTGGGGTACTTGAAGAGGTTACTGTCCCTGTGACTGGTAATGTAGGCTTTTCTTCAACTTTCCTGGACAAACTGCCCCGAAACCTCATATGACTCATATGAAACTGGCGTGAGTAAGGAGGAGAAGGCAAGGGAGAAAAGTTTTCAGCTGCATCCACATTTTGTGAAAGAGATGGAGAAGAACATGAGAATTGGGAGATGGACTTGTCAGTTAAAGCATGAGCCGGCTCAGGTGTTGCACTAGTAGATGTATATGGGGAAGATTCAAATGGAGCATCGGGTTCAACGAACTGTCTCAGAGCCGTTCCCATCTTTTTCAGCGACTGAACATAAATAACATGAGCAGCTGAAAGGGAGCACCTGCCATCAAGTGCTTGTCTAACAAACTTCTTCCTTTCACGGCATAACTGCAGGGCCTTATCTTCTTCTACCTTTGAGTTTGCAGCCCCCATTTTCCAACAGCAAGGTGTAGCTTTAGGTTATTCAAACAAAGGATAACTGAAAAATTCAAGAGTTCGAGTACTAACAATTAGGAAAGAAGGAAGTTCATCCACAATACCCACAAATTTGTAGAAACCATAGAGCATTAGACTGAAGAAATTAACTAATTTGGAATAACTTGAGATAGAGCAATGACTAACAAGAAGTAAATGGCAGCAAGAATAATATGATACCACTCTAAAACAAGGATGGCAGAATAAAATAATTCACAAAACCTCAATCATAATGGGAAAGCATCGAGCAACAAAACCAAGGAACAAGATGACCAGAATCCATTGCAAAGCACAGACACACTATGAAATAATCAAATCCACAACCAAACAATTACAGACTGTTCTCTTTTCTTAAGTGAGCTGTCCATTGAGTGAAACAAAGGCACACACACGACACAGATCATAAGAGTGGGCGTGGGATAAGGGAGGAAAAAGATGATAAGCCAACTTTAGTTCAAAAGAAAAGGCTTAACTTTCAGCAACATAAAAAGATGCAAACGCAAACTCTCTAAAGTTGGAAATTCTGAATTAAAACCTCGAAAGAAGAAAAACTATAAAAGGTGAATCACCATGAATATCCAACAACGAACTCTGCATCACCAATTCAACAAAATTTCATCCAAATCACTAGCATCTGCTCCTCCCCCCAGCCCCCCCCCCCCCCCAAAAAAAAAAACACAAAAAGTAATTGCGTCAGCCTCTAAGTACTCTACGAGCCAGAAATGAATTCGCGAGCTTTCTTAGTTATCGCAAACAAAAACCAGAGAGAGAGAACAAGTCAATTCATACCTTAAAAAGGGGAAACCTCAAATCCCAGATTCCCCAAACACAAATCCCGTCAAATCAAAATCCCGAATTGGAGTAAAATCCTGCAAAGATGATAAGGTCAAGTCAAGTAATATAATAATAACAAATAGAAATACAGTTACTAATGCAGAGCAAACGTTCAAAAGACAACCCCCCAAGCCCAAAAAAGAATAATAATAAAATAAACCCTTTTTAATTAAAAATAAATTTCAACAAAGGAAGTAATTAGACCAGCAAAACCCAAATTAAATTCTCCAGAGAGCAATCAAAAAAAAAAAAGTGGAGTAAAAAATTACAATTCATTTCAAAGTGTCTTTGCTAATGCTATTTCAGAGAGAGAGAGAGGGGGGGGAGTCCAAGTGTCTCACGTTAATTGTGAATTTCAGGGAAGAAATCCAAATGAGAAAAATCATGAGAGAGAGGGAGAGAGAAAGTTAACTTTTAGTTTAGAGAAAGTGAGACTTGAAAAAGAAAAGGAGAGAGAGAGAGAGAGAGAGAGAGAGAGAGAGAGAGAGAGAGAGAGAGAGATGGCGAATGAATCGGACGATGGGGCTTGTTTTTTTCATGCAAAATTGGGAGTGAAGAAGGACAATATCGCAGTTGGCGTTGATTGTGTTATGGTGGACCCCACTACCGCGCGCGCGTGTAAGTTTTGAGAGATCCAACACTCGCTCTGGCTACAGAAATCAATTCTGCTCGCTTTATTATTATTATTATTATTATTATTTCTTCTATTTTATCGGTATCATATTGACGTTGTTGTCCTGAAATTGTATCTTAATTACCAAAATGTCCTTAGAATGACACCTCTAAAACCCAATGGTTATCCACTTTGGTCTTCCCCTCACCTGGTCACGTACTAAATTATGAATTCTAAATTTTAATAAGACTTTGTTTCGGCGATGAAATTGCTGAAATCATACATAAACCTAGGCTTTGGCTAGGCTAACGGCTTTATTGTTTGGAAAGAAACAGTTGAAAACCACGCGCACAATGAAGCGAGGTGGAAAAGAGCATTAATGATTCCCGTACCAGCTTTTTTCCCAAGCAGACGGCAAATATATAGAAAATGTAACGGTCCCTTAATTGTAAATCATAAGGTACTGACTTAAATACCATTATATTCAAATAAAAATATTTAAAAAAGAAAATTTTATACGTACAGGTTATTTCACAAAAAACAACACAACCCCCCCCCACCGACTGCCTTTCTTAGGGCGTCATGGGCACCCCACACCCCAATTGGTTTTTAGCGCTCTAAATTCAGATGGTTCGATGGTAAAGCACAGAGAGAGATGGAGTTGGTGCAATTGGGTAGGCAATTTTTTACGGTCCATGAGTTGGCAAGTATTATTAGGTCGATGACTACTTGTTTAGCTTCATTCTATATTTGTTTGTTTGAGTTGACTCTAGTAAAAGACGCCATTCACAATGCCTGTATACAATCCATCAATCAAGAAATCTAGGACCCACCTCAAAAGATCCGAGGTTGTGACACCAGTAAAAGTTAAATATTTAAGAAAAAACAAATAAAGGAGAGTGTCCTAATATATAAAGATTATTACTTCCAAGGAATCTAAGTCCGAATCGGTGCCACATGGGGTATTTGCCAACTCGCACAAGGGAGGTAAGATGAGGTGGCAAAAGAGAGAAAGAAAAAGGCTTTTGATTGCATCTGAGAAAAAGTAAGGTATCATTTATAATGCCAAGCCCAACTTCAAATTGATAAAAAATATGGCATGATACTCTCGTGAGGAGATGATTTCACCTTTTCTTACTCTTATTCCTTCACTTCCAAACATTATTATGATTCCATCTTGGATCTTGTACTAAGTTCAATGACGACCCAATCACCCCATATGTCTGTCACTCAATGATAGATGGACCTCCAACCTTCAACATCAACATAGCTAGATGGAGAACAGCTGTGGAGCAGTAAGAATATTGCAGAATGCGGTCAAGCTATAAATTAGTTACAAGAAATACCAGAAGTACTCGTACATGGAAGAATGCAAGCTACGGAATCATGGTGGACTCAAGTCTCACAGCTACCAAGTCGGTGTCTCATCTGAAACCGAATATGTCTTCACAACACTGTTAGCTTTGTAAATGGTGAAACCTGCAATGCATTAATATATATTTTTTTAATAAGGGGTAAAAGCAAATACTAGGGCAATATTCGGGTAACTTCAAGCGATTTATAGCTGCCTAACCCAACATTGTGACAGCAACTAATAAAACATTGAAAAGGAAGAGGTGAAGTATAGCAAGAAGGACCTCGACATAACTTTAGGAATGACACAACTTATAATGCTTCTCAATGTGCATCACCTACAAAGAAGCAGACTTAAGAGCGTCTGGTAGATCATCAGGTGTTTCTCCTTATATCAGGCATTGAAGCCAGAGAACTAATCCCCACAATATCCAGATTTTCTGCTTTGATCTTTATAAGCCTTTTCCTCATGATAGGTTGAGAACGTTGCTGGGGTTCACTGGGTCCACTCAATTCAGTTTCTTCTTCCTCTACCAGTTCTGCTTTGGGGACTGTATATTCCCATGGAGTGTCACAACCAGGACAAACTCTTTCAACTTGAATGGCTAGAAATTACATAAACTCCAGACCAGTTTGTCAGAACAGATTCAAGTTAGAGAATAGTTTAAATCACAAAAGCAATACCCCTAGTGTAAATTTCCTTATTAGGCAGTAAGCATGAATTCGAACCGTACAAGCTTCTTTTTTGCACAGCTCTACCTGTTGACAATCAGATCAAAACATCACCATGAGGCCTACCAGCAACTGAAAAATAATATTAACTCATGTAGAGATAAAAATTGGAGGAATATCTTCCGGAACAGTTAATGCTTGGGAATGAGACAGTCACAAAAGCCATCAAAGAAAAATTAGAAGGCATTACTATAACCAACCAACACTAAATTCAAACTCTCCAGAGGCAATTTTTCCTCAAAAGGCAACAAATTTGCATGCTTGAGGCTTACCAGCAATTTAGAAAGAAATTAGTTAAAGAATTACTTGGTTGAATTTTTCAGGCAAGAAAAGCATGGATATTGAAACCAAATCTATAATTGCAACAGAGGGAAAGATAGAAAATTACCTTCACACCAGCCTCATTACAAACTTCACAAGAGAGCACATCATTACTATGAAAGCAACTTCGCAGGTCAAGAAATGATCTAACACCAAGTTCAATATAACCATCTAAGGTGGAGCAGAGCCACTGGTCATGGACAAGTTCATTGAAAGTCTTTTCCTTCTGAGACATGGTGAATTTCTTGAATGAGATAGGGAGTTGAGATGGCCCCCCCCCCCTGATTGTGATCCAGTCCCAGCTTGAATCTGGAAATGAATCAATAAAGCAGTGCTTATTATTGTTGCTAAAGAAAACGATATTGCCTACAATGAAAATGTACATAGGCAATTTGCCATAGCATGCTGATACTGTAGTATCACAGTTCGACCAGTGTTTCCAATCTCTACTACTATACAAGTGAATACAAGGATAACCTTCTGGTGTCTCTGCAGATAAATAGGGAAGCTCCAAACATTAAGAAGATAACATATAACATTCATTTCTTCAGAGAAACAAAGAAAACTAGTTGTCCCTATGTCCTCCAACAGAAGGCAAAAAAACATCATGCCAGTTGATGAAGGGGACATGGTCAACGAGAACTTATCCTATGTTTTAAAACTTTTGTCTAGTGCTTCAGGAAGTAATAGACAATTATGGAGGATACCAGAAGTAGGAAGAAGCTGATAGATTCTTCAAAGTCAAAGTTTGACAAGACTCCATGAGAACACTTGTAGTTGGGTGATGGTAGAAGGGAGTTTATGGAATACAGGAAAAGGGCAACTAATCAAACAAGAATAGCCTGCAATCCTTTTGAACATAAAAAATATGTGACAAAACTAAGATAAATTTAAGTAACAATCTTGTACCAAAATAGTTAGGTAAAAGGGCAAGCAATCATTAGAAAACAAAAAAAAAAAATTAAGATACACTCAACCAAGTCATTTTAGCGCAAAGAGTATGTTGATTAGATGCTGCAGATGGCAAAATAGTCTGCAAGCACTTTCTAAATGTCATGCAGGAAACTTCAGGAAATTCCATAGGCCTATAGCCAATATCAGGTAATCTTTGATCTTACTGACATTGTTGTTTATTTGATTGGGTTATCAAACCCCTTAAAAGTAGTCTAATGGCAAACTAAACAAGACAATCATAAGTAGTGCATTATACAGAATTAAAAATGAAACAGCCAATAATTTTTTTCATCCTATTAAATGCATTAACAAAGTTTTGGTATGGAAATGCATAAGTACCTGATTCTCCGCTCGAACATTGAGAGCAACAATGCTGGGTATGCTACCCAGGGCTGAGCTTTCTTGCACAATGGCTTCTATCTGATATCATATATCAAGAAAATGCAGTACATGAGATAGCTCAAACCACAAATTTACGAAGTAAGACAAGAGAAATGACTGTATAGATCTAATGGACCACTAGCAACAGCCTACACTAGGACAAGAACTTCTACTGGGAAATTATTCTCTTAAGAACATTAAAGAGCAAATGGAAATAAAAATAAATAAATAAATAAATCTAAAAGTATGGTTAAAGTAAGTAACAGTGAGTCAAGTAACAGTGAATCAATAGGATAGAGTCTTTTCTTGCCTGTAATTTATTACATATTTATTAACACTAACAAACAAATCCAGCAAATGACTTGAACCTGTAAGTGGTCATTTCAAATCTTCATATTGGTTCTGTATAGGGAAGGTAGGAAAAGATAGTCTGATTGGCTTAAATTGACAAATGGTGCCTAATTGCCACTGTTGAGAAAACTGAAACAGAAAAATTGTGCGCCATGTAGCACCTGTAGAAATCATTATATCAAAGTCTTTATGCATCACCACTGATCTAATCTTGGTTATGTTTTCATATACCAAGTGATGCAGAGAAAACAGTAAAGGAACAAACAATCCATGTCAATCACTTAGAATCGAATATCTTGTTATGAATTTGGTAAACCAGAAAGAAAAACCACATGAAATGCAGTAGTCTTATTTATCATACCCTACCATCTGGAGAACTTTCTAATCCACCTCTCTCAATTACCACTTCAAGGTCATCCTTCAAAGTTTAGGCTTAAGTTTGATTAACTATTCAAAAGATGCTGGACAAAGAAGTTGCCGGATTATATCACAAATAATTACCCAATAAGCAACAGAATAAGGTGCAAAAGACATTGCATGATTTATGGAAACCTTTTTATTCAGACATCTTTCTTTGTTCATCATAAATTAAGAGTATGAAACCCTTTTGAAAACCAATTGTAATACTAATCTCATGAATTTCACAAATTATAAAAAATAAAAAATAAAAAAACTTACAATGCCCTTTTAGAAAGCAATCTGAGGAGCATCGTATTTTGTTCCAAGCTTGGAGGGTTGATCGACAACAGTATTAACAACACCATAATAAACCTTGCCATCATACTGATTTCGGCAAACTCGCAATTCAAGTTGAACACTCGATAGTAGAGCTTGAAATTCTTCTTCTTTTAGCGGACCACTCGATAGTAGAGCTTGAATCAGCGTGTGGTGTGTCCAGGATAAAGACGGCATGTTCGATAGGCGATGTTCAGAAACCCTAATTTTTCTCCGCAAGGAGAAAAAGTTTAAGAGAAATGTAGAGTAACGTTCAAATCGCACAGGTATAAGATGATTGAGAGAGGGAGAGAGATTCATCGGAGGTCGAATCGACCTTGAAAGTAAGAAGAAACCCTAATGGGGTATTTCTTGTCGGATGAGAGAGAGAGAGAGAGAGAGAGAATGGCGGTCTTTCGGGAAGGAGGGAAAGAGCCCTCTAAATTATTTCATCACCATTTTTTTTTTGGGTTAATTGGATGTTTTATTTCCTGATCTATTATGCTGGTTTCAAATAAATATCCAAATTTCATTTTGTATACTTTAATTATAGTAACGAGTAAATCTCTAAACTATGATTAAATCTTATGAATGGAATTTACTAAAGTGGAATTATATCAGGTCTTTCAACTTTTGTTCGATAAATGTCACATCTTAATCATCCATCTACCGTTCTAAAAACAATCGAATAATTAAAATCTCTTATTTAAATATTTTTTTTAAATTATAAAATTTTCATAAATATATATATTTTCATAATTTTTATAATTAAAATAAAAAAAATAATCATTACCTCTACTAATCATTGCCTTGCCTTTGCCGAAACTTTTAAAATTGAGGTTTACAAGTTTATTTGAAACTGGTATGATTCTAAAAATGTCATTTAGGTTTTCTTTTTCAAGTTAAATTCCTAGGGAGGCAGCAAAGCCTACAGTTTTCCCTGATTTGCCAGACAAGCAAGGGGATGGAGAGACTCTCTACACCAACAGGCCCAAAAGGGATACAGCTGGAAGGGAGATGACGCCCACCGGCTAAAAGTACATAAGCAAGTCTATTGTTCTGACCATCTCTCTCTCTCTCTCTCACAACACACCACTAGTAACTATCTACCATTTAAGAGTTTCATAAATTGTAACTTCATTGGCATCTTTATGGTCGATGATTTTCCGTGCACATGCTGCTCTGCATATGCTGTTAAAGTGGCTCTTGGAATTTGTGAGGGATTTGGATTGGTGAAGTGACCCAATCAGGCAAAATAAGATGACTCGGGTGCGGTTTGCCCTGATTTATCAACATTTTATGGATTCATGGCTTTTGAATCACTCGCCTCGAGTTTTCTTCATGATGTGGGACTCCAGAAGACCCGATATTCATAAATGTCTGTTGATAAAAACACACATCCAAGAAAGGCCCGAATTTCCTCTGTGCCAAAGTTAAACATCTGGTAAATCAATGTACCTTGTGGGGAAAAAAGGGGAAAAGAAAAACCCTTAGTCGGACCCTACATTCACAAACATTACTTCAAACATGCATTGCTCAAGGCTATCCCAGAGAGACAAATCCAAACGAAATTCACAAAGAAATAGATAACAGAAATTTGGCAGAAAGGAATAGACACGAAAATGAAGAATGAATATTAATAAATTGCACCAAAACATGTAAAGAAAATGATCACAAAACAAGCATTATAGCATTCTATGGCACAATGAATGACCGTAAGTTCCTCTTTTACCCTTTACATATACATATTTCTGCACCCTCATAAGCGCTGAACCAAAATTCAACATAATAACTTCTCGCAACATATTCTCATAATACTATGAGCTTTCTATGCAAGTGGCCCCCTACAGAACCGTTGTCTCCATCATGATCATGATCGTGAAAGATTAATGTCAACATTCCCACCAAGCAAAGTACTGAACCTACAAGAAGCTTGTCATATCTCTCAATCCAGTGAAACTTGAGCTGGCTTGCCCCATAAAATGAAAGGGCCACCAATGAGGTCATGACAGTAATAGTGCTGCAAGTAAAATATCACCTCTTCATGTCCACTGATTCTAAGTCAGTCCAGATAAAACTTTCATACTCTATTTCAAATAACACATGTAGCAGTAACTTGAATATCAAGCTGATACCGGCTCAAATGTGAGGTCACCCACTTTGTCAAGCCGGAGTAGGCAGCAAAATAGTATAAAGTTCAAGCATGCAGGTGATGGTCTGGAGTTAGAAATCAGTTACGAATGGCACCCTTGCGCAGAAATACAAGGACAGGTTGACCTCAATTCTCCTATTGATACCTAGACAGTGATGTTATGGATTTCACAAGTGCTACCTAAACACTTACCTTGCCAAGCTGTATCCATGTTGACCGGACACAACAAAAGGGCTATGGGGGTTGGACACTTCATTTTAGTGGAAGTTAATCCAACTGAGGCACATAACCATACCCTGTCAGACTCGTACCTGTGCCCGTCACTCAGACCCAAGTCTAAGTAACATAGGATTTTCCATTGGAACACAGGCTGAACAAGCGTTCACTGTTCTACAGAGCCTCCAGCCCAATGGTCAGAGGCGGACAGTGCTATTTACACTTTCAAAGATGATGCAAGGTAAACTCTGATGTCATTGTAGTATTTAAAGAAGTGCACCAACTGAAATGTAAAATGCAGGATTAGATCTATCTAATGCGGGAAATGCTCTGCAACCAGTAGTCTCTTCTGTTATAAGTGAAGGACGCCTACTTCATTAAGCATTTTATGCCACTTAATATCCAGTAAGTGTGTAGCTAGTACCTGAAGAGAAGTACTATAATGGCAAGCACCATCATTGAGGAGGAATTCCCAACAGCAAGAAACACTGGAAGTGTGGTCGCACAAGGAGATAATGCCGGGACAAGGACAAGCCCAGCTACTGCCACTTTCTCCATGGGTTGGTTGTGGGAATGACTGTGACCACCACCCTTACCAGACAGATATAGCAAAATATAACCGCCACCGAGAACCACAAGCAACAAGGATGCAAGTTTATGCACTGTTTCTTCACCTGCTATAGTGTTTGCCATGGTGATTGCTGTTATACCAAGAAGTGCAGTGGATATTACATGCAAAACTGCCCCAAATGCAGCTGCATAGAAAGATCATCAGAGCGAAATTAGGGCAGGTGCTAGTAAATGTGAAATAATGCCTGCACTCCTGCCAAAAGGAACTAAATGCATATTCAACTCTTAAGAGATTCTTGTGCACTGCCCCATCATGTATGAAGGACATGTCGCATCCTAACTCTTTAAACAGCATCAGCTATGAGGCCAGGTCAACTACTTATTATATTAGTGACCAAAACCATCTATGCAAATCCAAAGTCATACCAATATCTCCAAGGGACCAAAATATTATGCAGATTGCATATGTGAATGACAAAATTCCATAAAACTTCACATAACTAGTACTTAAAAGAGAGAGATATGCAACGCAGTATCCCTAAATTGAAACATGAGAAAGAAAACATGTAAAACCTTGAGGATACGCATTAGGTGAAATTGAGGACCCACTCTATATTAACACATGAGACCCATTGGAACGGCCACAAAAGTTTTGTTAATTAAACAATACAATTTCTAGATGTATAAGACTAGTATAAAGAAATTAAAAAAAAAAAAAAAGAGCAGAAGAATGAAGAAAATGTCCTAAAAGAAATCTTTTTTGAACTTGCAGAGAATGAAGAGATGCTCAGCAAGAGAAAAAGGTCTATAGTGTTTTGATCTATGTCCTTAATGCAACTGGAAGCAGCACTGAACGAAGCACTCCCAGTTCTCAATAGGGCAAAATTCACTGGACATTTTCACCCCGTCTAAGCCTTCTATGCCCAGTTCCCTCAAATCCTCATTAAAGTCATTCTGATGCATGAGTAATCTAAGCATGTCAATGGTGCAGATTGCTATTTTCTCAAGTCCGTCCCCTCCAAAATTTGGAAACATCCAAACCAGCTAATCAGCATTAAATGAGTCTCAGGTAAAATGAGAAACAATGGCTAGGCAGATTCATGTAAAATTTGTATCCTTCATTGAGAACCCATTGAATGGCCACAAAAGTTTTGTTAATTAAACAATATGATATTAACGAATAAGACTATAACAAAGAAATTACAGAAAGAGCAGAAAAATGAAGAAAATGTCCTAAAAGAAATCCCTTTTAAACTTGCAGAGAATGAAGAGATGCTCAGCAAGAGAAAAAGGTCTTTAGTGTCTTATGTATGCCCTCAATGCAACTAGAAGCAGCACTGAAGGAAGCGCTCCTAGTTCTCAATAGGGCATTCACTAAATGTTTCCACACCTTCTATGCCTTCTATGCCCGGTTCCCTCAAATCCTCATCAAAGTCATTCAGAAGCTTAAGTAATCTATGCATGTCAATTCTGTGGATTGTTATTTTCTCAAGTAAGTCCCCCTCCAAATTTGGAAACTTTCAAACCAGCTAATCAGCATTAAATGAGTTTCAGGTAAAAAGAGAAACAGTGGCTACGGAGATTCAAAATGTGTACCCATCATTGAGGTTCAAAATATTTTCTTCTACAGTAAGAGTCAAACAAACAATTTACCTAAAGATGTGTGCAAAACCGAACCGATGAATACTAGACAAACAAGTATCATGCCTCTACGCTCTACAGCAGTCTCGATTCTAACAGAAAAAATGATGACAAGTACAAAGAACGTCATACAGGAAATTGCAGGATTGACCACATTATAACAATACGCACCATGCTTGAAACAAGGGCAAAACTTGAATCAAAATCAACTGATGCATAAATAGACCATTCCTTTGTGTGTGTGTGTGTGTGCGTGTGCGTGTGTGTGTGTGCGTGTGTGCGTGTGTGTGTGTGCGTGTGTGTGAGAGAGAGAGAGAGAGAGAGAGTAGTGATAAACTACACAAATCTGGAGACCCAATTCAAAGAGCTTTGTACGGATTTAGCCCAGATTTGGAAAAAAAAAATTTTAAAACAACCCAAGACCCAAAATAATTCCGTGGATGACCCAAAATAATTCAAAGAGCTTTCCCATCTCTCTCTCTCTCTCAGAGAGGGAATTATTTTGGGTCTTGGGTTGTTTTAAAATTTTTTTTCCAAATCTGGGCTAAAACCGTACAAAGCTCCCAATTCAAAACCCTCAAATCGAAAGAGCTACAAGTGGTGGAATATACGCATTGTTATCGCAAGCACTCAAATCATAGGTAACCCTAGCCCAATCATAAGAACAATTTCAAAAGGCAGACCGAGATTCATTTCTGATCCAAGAAACCCACACTTCGATTTCCAGATCCCAAAATGTAATTAGAGATTCGCGATTTGATAAATCGAGAGAGAGAGACGTACTGACAAGGAGGGTGCGGGAGAGGGTCCATTTCTGAACGCGACCGACAATGGAGAAAGGTAACCAGTGAGTGGGAATGAAGGAATGCAAGATAGACACCGTCGCGATCCCTCCAATAGTCGACAGATCTTCCGCGTTGAACTTCAATCCGTCCATTTTCCGACCCAATTTCAAATTAGCTCCCTCGCTCACCGTTTGATTTCAACATCCGTCGACCCCAACCGTAATAGATAGATAGAGAGAGAGAGAGAGAGAGAGAGAGAGAGAGAGAGAGATCAATATGCGTTACGGGGTTCGATTTCGAGTGTATATAAAATTTGGGACGATGCAAAAGTCAGGTAGCATAGCACTCCCATAGCACATGCAGCAATCCCTAATTTTGTCTCAGAGATTTTATAAACCGTCCGATGTCATGACTATATTTTTACGTTTTCAGCTGCGTGCGTCCATACCCACACGGCCGCACCATAATTTGCAGTGTTTCTGGATCAAGGGCGTTACCATATATGCTATACTATTTATTATTATTTTTTTTTTATACAATTGTCATTTTAAAAATTTAAAAAATTAAAAAATATGTAATTATCTTTTCAATTTTATTATTATCTTTTGTTATTTTCAGTAAATACTTTATTATTATTACTAATTGGCTTTTTTATTACTTTTTTTTTTTAGTTTATCATATTTTTCATTTTTTGTGATTTTTTCTTAGTCCCTAAGCTTAGAAGCCACTGAAGGTAGAATGGGGAGAGAAACGAATAAGACTTGTTTAATGGGTTAACAAATTAAGTTCTCTATGCTCTTCGGAATACATTGGAACGAGGAAGAATGTATGACCCCAAAAGAAAAAAATTTTTTTTAAACAACCCTTAAATCAAAAAAATTCCAAAACTAACCCACGTTTGTCGTGACTAGAAAACGCGACGGGCTATGTAACGCCTTGCACCCGCGACGTTGTGACGTGTCGGCAGCAGAGGCGTGTCGCGTCTCCAAGACGCGACATTAGCGCTCCTCTCGCTCTCGCTCTCGCTGCACTCCGCTGCGGAGGGGGAGAGAGGGAGGGAGGACTGTCGCAGGATCCAGGAAGGAGTGCCACGGGAGCTGCGCAGGGGGAGAGAGGGATAGCCGCGGGGGAGAGAGGGAGAAGACTGCCGCGGGGGAGGGAGGACTGCCGCGGGCGGCGGGGGAGGGAGGAAGAGAGGACCATCGCGGGCGGCGGGGGAGGAGATAGAGAGAGAGCCACGGGGGGGAGAGAGGGAAGACTGCCGTGGGCAGGGGGGAGAGAGGGAAGACTATCGCGGGGGGAGGGAGGACTGCCGCGGGCGGAGGAGGGAGGGAGAGCGCCGCGGCTGGGGGAGGGAGGGAGAGAGGACAGCCGACGGCGGCGGGGAGGAGATAGAGAGAGAGCTGTGACTGGAGGAGAGAGAGAGAGAGCCGCACGCGGGAGGGAGTGAGAGAGTCGAGGGCGGAGGAGCGCTGCGGGCGGCGAAGGAACCCATGTCGCGGGTTCAAGACGCGACATAGCCTGTCGCGTCTTTTACCCACGACAAACGTGGATTAATTTTGAAATTTTTTTTATTCAAGGGTTATTCTAAAAAAAATTTTTCTTTTTGGCGTCAGATGCGTACATCTCTCTAGAATGAGAGTTCTTGGCTTCTTCAAAGCCCTAGTGTGTCTAAACCCATTTTCGCCCAAGCTTTCTGGTCGATTTGGAAAGCGAGAAACCATAAGATCTTTAATAATGATGAATGTTCATAGAAGAGCTGGTAGATATAACCATCCCTCTTAACTTAGGAATGTAACGAACTCTCTTCTTAGTTGAAGAATCAACGACGAGTGTAATACTAGTTGGAGGACTAGGCTTCTCCTCTTCAACGATGGCTCAAACTTGATGAGGATCGCAGTGTCAGAAAAAACACAGCTACCGCAGGGGGCATTCTTAAGAACCATACAGGAGACTAGGTTTTGGGGATTCATTTTTTTTTTTTTTTCGGGTTCCTGCGACATTAAGCAAGCAAGAGTTGTGAGAGCTATACTATAACCTAGATTTCCTAGCCCCATAATCACACAATCCCTTCTTGTGGAAATGGATTCTAGAATTGTTGTCGGTCTGATCTCTAAACAAACTAAACCCCAAATGATAAAGAAAACATTTGTTTTTTTGGGTGAAAAAAATGATAAAGAAAGCATTGCCTCTCCTTCGGAGAAACCCCTAAAATAAGAACTGGAGATGCAAAGTTTCTCATATCTTTAGAGAAGCTAACATGTGCAGGAATTCAACTTTAGCTCATAAGGACCCTCCTGGTCTTCAAATCCATCACTCACCACCTCAAGGCATTGCAAATGTCTTTGGGAAGATTTGGCAAGGGTAGTCTTGGGCTAGATGCGTCTGGTCTTTGTTTCCCTCCTATTTTCTTCTGAGTTTGGTGGGGGTTATTCAGGCGTCGTTTTGTCTTGCTAGTCGTGGCCCCTTTTTTTCTTTGTGTGTGTGTGTGTGTGTGTGTGTGTGTGTTTTGACACTTGACTATAGGTCTCTAAGAACGCGACTAATTCGGTGCTCACCCGTCACCCTCGTCAGCCTCTTGAGCCCTCTTTGGTTAAGAGAGCAAACAATCAGTAGTTCTCAATATTCGATCACGTGATATAGGTTAAGAAAGTCTAATGCCAACTTGACCCTTCTTTGGTGTTTATTTGGTCCTGTAGTTCTCGGGTTGTCTTGCCGGGCCATCCTACTCCTGGTCTTCTAGGCGCCCTTCTTGTAGCACAAAGAAGTTCTATCCACTCTTTTGCCATTAAATTAAAAAAAAAAATCACAAATAGATTCAGAGTAACATCCCTAAGACATCAGGATCTCTTCATATTTTTTACGTCAGACACCTCGATGGACTAAAATTACTGACGTTTTGTGAGAAATGCGTAACAAGTAAGCTATATTGGCGTCCCAGCATTCTCTAGCGAAGAAAGAAAAGACAAGTCGAAAGGATGAAATGCATTGACCAAAATCACGTCCCCCTCTCCCTACCCCCCGGCCCTTGCTTTCCATTCTCATTCTCATAGGCTCAATGCACAAAATTGTCAGATAGAGACAAAGTAACTAAGAGGGGGAATAGTATCACCATTATTTATGCTATGAATTATTTGGGGATGCAATAAAGCACTCCCGTATTAAACCAATCGTTCAACAACTCTGGGCAAGCAGAGTCAAGCCCCTCTACTTCAAATTGTTTTAGCAGATTGACAAACCAAACCGGGTGTCCCATCATTGACAAACTGGTGGGAAGCCATCCGCGCAGCAACTTTTGCACCGTCATAAAATTGTTGATGCAAAGATTTTCTAAGTACCAAAAATAACAAGGTTAAGCTGGTAAGGGTAATTCATCACAACCACACCTTAGAAAAATATTGCAACAAAAAAGTGTCCTCCAAACATTAATAGGACCAAAACTTCAATTACTCGAGAGAGTTGCAAACATGAGGAACATAGATTAAATCTCATCTATTTCAGAATCCTGAATTAAAAATAAAAATAACATGTCCTTGTAAAGAGACTGAGACCTAGAGAGACCGATTACAAGTTGGTGTATCTTTCACAAGTCACCCTCTTCAGTGCTCAGCAGGCATGCTCTTAATGATATCAGAATCACCTGAAAATCATTAGACGGTAAAACAAATTAGCACAATAAGGAACTAGGGATAAAGATAATTAAAGATTCCACAGCACAAACCTGGATCAATAACGCTGAGGCAACAAACCCGGAAATATTTGCCACAAGCTGTCCCCAAGTCTACGTTGTCTGACCAAACACAGTAGCAATGTAAAGATTAGAAGCACTAGCACATTTGAAACTCGAGGAGAGAACAGACACAGCAAGCCCTAGTCCTATTTTGTGCAAACATATCATCCAAATTTCAAGTCTCAACAGAACAAGCTACCATTGCCTTGTGAAGATAAAATTATTGGTAGAGCAAACAATATACATAATGAAACTGATGAAGTCTGTTGGCCCCCAACTAAAAACATTAAAATGCTTAAGAATTCAAACACAGTTCTAGAACAAGATATTTTGGTCACTTCTGAAATGAATCCATAAGAACGTAACACTAATTGACCTGGAAAGTTAGCATTACTTATATATATTAATGGCACCATGCTATCAACTCTCACAGAAGACATCTATGATTCTACTTGGTGGAACTACAATAGTTTGTGCATCCATACTTCATACAAGTAGTACCGCCCACGTTTGTCATCCATGTAGTCAAACAACCATAACAAAATGCAACAAGAGCACATTAACAGTACTTCGCAGACCACAGCAGCCACGTGATTTTTGATCAAACAACCTAAATATTTTCTGGTACAAATGGTGAGTCTCTAATACAGTAACGTATCTAAACCTGTGCAATTATAACACTTGGCATTACTCAAGGTCTACTAATACAAGCATTGCATAAATGGAGGAATAATCTTTGTTTTCGTCGACTGAGCGTCGAGTGTTGATAGTAACAAAGCAAATCAGTGCTTAACCCAGTAAGAACTTCCCACGCAATATGCTAACAGAATAACTTGTTGAAAACATACAAAGGAACTAGATCAAAATAGCTAAAACCCAGAAATGAAAATCTTCAATAAACCACGCAATCAAACTAGAAATGTGAACAGGTTTTCAGCACAGGTAGGCTAGTAGACATAACAGCGCAAAATTCTCCACAAAGTAGGGGGATGAGCTGGGCGAAAGATCAGTTAATATCCATGAATGACTAATTTTTCAATAATCTTCCACCGTTGGAGCTCATTCGAGATAGCAATTAACAACCACAGAAATCAAAAAGCAGCTAATCGAAATAAAAGCAAGATACAATTGAATGAAATCCAAAATAACGACAGAAACTAAAAATCTAGCGAGGAAACTTACTTCCGTTGTAGTGGTGAACTCCAACTTTAGCCAACATAGCGTAGTACTCGATCTCGGACTTTCGGAGAGGTGGGCAGTTGTTGGCGATGATTATCAATCTCCCTGTTTAGAGCATCAGAAATACAGGTATCCATCAGATCAGATCTAGAATAGGACTAATCAGGGCCTTTCTAAAGAAAAACGTGTCGAATAGAGAGAGAGACCTTTGGAGTTCCTGAGAGTCTTGAGGACAGTCTTGTAACCCAAGGTGTACTTGCCACTCTTCATGACAAGAGCGAGTCTGTTGTTAATGCTCTCATGGGTCTTCTTCTGCAATCATTCATCGCATCAAAACTCAATGTCAGCACCTGTGTTTGTAAGAGAGCGAGCGACCAACCGACCGGAAAGGAGAGAGAGAGAGAGAGAGAGAGAGAGAGAGAGAGAGGGCCTACCGTCTTCTTTGCGGCAACCATGGTGGCGTTCTGCGGGTGAGGACAGAAGAGAGATGCAGAGAGCGATTCAAAGCCTTACCTCGAGACGGCTGTGAAGAAAACCCTAAAATGGGCGAGAGGGAAGAACACGCGGTTTATATAAAAATGAGGGTCTCTAGGGTTTGGACTGGACTTTGAGCTCTGTTTGGCAATGCGAACTCGCACGTCCTTATTCCACATAAGAATAAACCAACTAAGAATAAACCTGACCGGGATTGGTTTTTGGTTCCGGCACCCCCCCCTTCCTTAATTTCCTAATTAACCATGCTTTGAAATGTGTTTAGCCTACAATGGTAAAAAGGAAAATTTGACACCTTCCTAACGAATAGGGGAGGGGTGGTGAAGTGAGCAGAGTCCAACCTTAATCTTCGCTTAACAAAGAATGAGATTTCCAAAATGCTTGAGAAATAATTCTTTAATTAATGAATTTTTTAAAATTAATGTAATTAAAAAAATATGGTAATTAATTTCGTGTTCCTAAATAGCGTCGTTAAATCGACTGTAATATTATATAAACATGCACAAGATTATACACACACACACACACACACATATATATAACAAAAGGGTTTGTATATGACTTTTCAAAATTTAATATTTCCTCTAATATAACATGCATGGATATCTTAGAGTATTATTTTATTAAAAATATATATATTTGACATGAAATAATAAACTTAAAAAATGAAAAAAAATATATATGAAAAAATTACTACCTAACAAAATAATAAATTTATACTGGAGTTACTACCAAGTATACAAGAGTTCCCCTCATGTACGAGAGAACAATAAAGTTAAAAAATTAATGGTAAATATTATCTTAACAAAAATAAATTAATAAATAAAAAGAGGCCATTCACGATTATTATTCGAAGCGATTTGTTTTAATAATATTTATATTAAATTCAATTAAATTTAGTTTGAGTTTTAATGATAAAAAAAAGATATTTAGTTATTTTTATCTTAATTTGACTTCTAGGTGCATAATTTTATATTTCTTGTCATTTCTACATTTTAATTAAAAACGTCAAAAAATATATGAAAAAAAAATAAAGATAGTAATAATAGATTGAGCTTGAGCTTACTACCTTGATGGCCGCACATATGTCAGAATCGACGACCAAATTTTTATGGGTTAGTGGTAGGGCATTACAGTTCTTTAACTATAGTTCTCAAGTTTGACTTATAAGAATAGATAAATAAAATTTAAAAGAGTCAATTTTTTAATAAATTTTATAATATTTAAATCGAATTAATCAGATAAAATTCAAATATTAATAGAAAAGAAAGCAAATAAGATAAAAAAATACGAGAATTCAGGGCTATTAGGCATTGTCGAGTTCGGGTATACTTCCTAGACATGAATACACCTATCATTTTTCTTTTAATTCTTGAATTTCTAAAATTATACGATACTGATAACCTCTTTTAATAAAATTATTAAATATCTTTAAATTATCATTAAAATTTAAACCAAATTTATTAAAAATATTATTAAAATTTAAACACGTTTTATCAAAAAAATATATTAAAAACATAACCGTAAGTTATAGTTAAAAAATGCATTGAATGATATAAGCATAGCTAAAAATTTGATTTGATTTTTGCCTTTTGGCTGCACCCAAACCAACACGCCCCCGGGCGGCGGAGTCTTTGGCGAGGCAAAAGGTACAATCATATTAAGCTACAACTCAAACACCCCCGGATTGTAAGGTACAATCATATTTATATAATAAATAATGATATATAAAATTTAAAAATAATAAATTTTAATTATAAATTCAATTTAATATATTAAAAAAAAAAGAATGTAAGTGAAAACATGAAGCGTGTGAGAATGAGATAAAATGTCATTATTTGAAAATAATATAATAGACAGAGGTTAATTAATTTAAAAAAATGAATAGGCACATAAATAGGAGTTAATTAATTGATGGAAATACATTGGAATAGTCATTATTCATGATTCGATATGATATAAGATGATTTTCGATTTTATCGGTTTGCATAATTTTTCTTCAATAATGTGGAAATTATATATTACCGTATCATAATTTTTTTTTTTAATTTCAAATCTAACTTAATCAACCGATCAATACGGTATGATATTTGAAACGTTAATTATAATTTATAATTAATTTGGTATTTATTTTGTAGATTTTTTTTACCATTTTCATATGATATTTAGTGGTTCTTAGATCGACCGGTGATAAATCTATCATTCATTTCCATGATAAAAAGATAACAAATATATATATATATATATCACTTTTGATTTAGAATTAAAAAAAAAATAAGTCTAAAATCTCAAATCAAGCTGTCTAATGAGAATATGACTCCAGCTAATCATATTGGCTTATTGTCCCAATGTTAATAATTAATTTTTTAAATATATATAATTTTAAATAATATTTTTAAAATTATAATTATTAATTTTTAAAATGATGAACTCCACTGCATATTATATTTTGTCGTCTGACATAAAATTTTAATTTCACTCGTAATATTTAATTTTATGATAATTTAAGGAAAATTCACAAAATTTATAAAAAAAATGTCACGTGTTTAATATCTATTTTTTTTTCTTTACCTAGAAAATATTTTAAACGTGAGAATAAAATAAGAAATAAAAATGTGATTCCCAAATACGGGATTTATGCCCTAATTCAATTATCATCGGTTGCGGAGAATCCTTCCATTTGCAATCCCGACCCGGCCCGTCAAAATTGAAAACCCCTTCCCCCTCTCTCTCCCCCTAAGGCGTGAATCACAGCTATAAAAGACCTAGGAGGATAGAGAGAGTCATCGCCTTTGTTCATCTCAAAGGTGATCACTCGATTCATTTCATTTCAATTTTTTCTGCATATAAAATGTATTTCTAACCCTAAATCAAACCACTTTACCTGTAAATTATTACTTAGAGACAAGAAAATGAAATCTAATTTCAATTTCCTCATGACTCTCATCAGCTTCGGATCTTCTACCCAATTGTCTAGGGTTTTTCTCTCACCTCGAAATCTCAACTCAATTAACCATGACCGAAGTCATGAGCACGACGCCCCCGGATGACTCTCTCGACCGCCGCCGTGATCGCAAGGACAAATCTGGTGACGAGCGCTCCCAATCTCCGCCGCCGCCCCAGCAGCAACCACCTCCTCCGCCTCCGACAGGCGGACCTCCACCACCATCGAGAAGACGCGACAGAGACACGAAAGATCGAGACCGTGAGCGGGACAGAGACTTTGAGCGCCCTCCGAACCGGAGACCGGAATACTATGACAGGAACCGCTCGCCGCCGCCGCATCGAGACAGGGATTTTAGAGGGAGGGGAAGTCGGAGTCCGCCGCCGTATCGAGACCGAAGGCATTCGCCGCCGCCGTTTAAGCGGTCAAGGAGGGACGACGGAGGGTTCGATGTGAGGAGAGGAAGTCCCAGAGGGTTTGGTCCCGGTGATAGAAGGTTTGCGTTTTGAGTTTTTGCAACTTTGTTATTGTTGCGATGAATGTTTTTATGTTTTCTGTTCTTGTTTGGCGATTTTGTTTTTTAGGGTTCGGGTTTAAGTGATTTGATGTGGTGTGGAAACGTGGGTTTAGTTGTTTATAAAATGCACGTGGAATGCTTGTACTGTTATTAGGATTTCGCAGTGTTTTGCTCGTTGCTTACTTGGTGATTGGGTTTTAGACCACATTTGGCTTTTACAGGGAGGGTATGAACTGTCTTGAGAGAGAGAGAGAGAGAGAGAGAAGACATGAACTATGGAATTTCTCCACCATGACAGATCTGTGGAATTTTTAAATGTTTAGAGTGTCTGTTTGGTGATTTTCCTTTTAGGGTTTGCGTTTATTCTTTGGTTTCAAGTGGTTTGGCATCGAAAGAAGAGTGCTTTGTTGTTTTATGAAATATATAACATTTTGCTCATAACTAACTATGGGGTCTGAGACAAATTAAGCCATTACAAAGAACGAATGGACTTTTGGATTTTTTCAAGTGCATAACATTCCCTTTTCTCAGTCTTTTGGACATTTGATCTGCTATTGATTGACAATTTACGTGCTCTTGCTTGCTGGTTATTATTATTATTATTTTTTGGTCCGAGTTTATTGTTGGTTTTAAGTGATCTGGCGTGGGAGCAAGGAGGGTTTAGTTGTTCATGAAATGGATGTGAAACGTTTATGCTGTTAAAAGGGCATCACAATGTAATTAGCAATGGGGACGAGGACTGTACTAAGCAGTCTTTTGGACATTCAGCTGATATTGTTTTATGATATTTGTGGTTTGGCTCACTCCTTGTTTTATGCTAATTTCCTTTCTGTAATGTGGTTATCATTTATGTGATTTTAGGGAACTTGGATTTACTACTTTAGCTCATTGTATTAATGCTTTACTATTTTTTCATCCCCTTCTATCAAATAGGATGGGATATGATTATCCTGGTGGATATGATCGGGAGATGGGGGGCAGGCCTGGATATGGTGATGAAAGGCCACATGGACGATTCATAGGTCGCTCTGCTGGTGGTTATCAAGGTGGCCCACCAGGTATTTGCTTCACTTTGCTAGTAACTTCCTTGCATTCTTCGGACTATCATTCATATTCTACTTTGAAGTTGCAATGTTGCTTGTCTGTGAAGTTCTCTTATGTCATCCCAGTGTTACCTGATGGTGTTTAAATCAAGAAGCATCATCATGGGGTAAGTTTAGGAAATATTGAAGCAGTAAGTTTCTAATCAATTGCTGATTCAAAGATTTAGTGGGAACTCCAGAGGATTACTGTTGACTATCTCGTGGAGAAAACCTCTTTATTTCATATCTAGCATTGAGTTATGATCGTGGAGCTTTCTTTGAGCCATCTTTGGAGTGATAATGCTGGTTTTAATTAATTTGTATACTTGCTGTTAAAAATACCACGAGTTTGTTATGCAGTTAATGAGATGGTGTTGGGCAACCCTTGCCACACTTTCACATTTTTGATCCTAGAAGTTGTGCGTTAATATGCCTTTTGCAGACTGGGACACTGGTCGTGGTGGTTACAATGATGCTTCTAGTGCTGGTGGTGCGCAAAGGTTAGTATTTGTATTCGGTCGTGCCTATAACATATACCGAGAACATTCATCCTGCTTGTTGTCTAAATGTTGCTCCGGAAATATCTGGATGATAGGATTTCATTTGTTTCCAATCCCTTTATTGTGCTACTAGATTTTGCAGTGCTCTATTATTGGTGACTAGTATTTGAGACAAACACTAGGTTGTTTGGTGAAGTAATGCCCCATAAGATAAAGTTTTTCTTACATGTGAAGTCTGAAATTTATGTCATAGGTGAAAGTAAATTATGTGTTCATAGGGGCTAAAAGCATGTCCTTTCTTTTATCCGCATATCCTGCAATTAGATTAGTGAAGGTGATGATCTGAAAAATGATGTAAATCTGTAATTTAGCAGAAACCCTTTAATGCAGTGTATTCCTCCGGTATATCATAACTTTGAAAAAGTCTTTCTATCAAAAAATAAATAAATAGCTTTGATGAAGTCTAAGTATCTTATAAATGGGATTGTATTCAGTCAAAGCTTGAATTCTAGTCTATATCCATGGAGTTAGAATGCTGACAGACTTTGAATGAGACTTTTTCATCTGATTGTTGATAGTTTTAAGGAAGTAATATGTTGAGATTGAGAATAAGAAGAGTCTGAAGCTTTTTTGTATGAGATAATTTTGCTTACAACCAGAAAGAGAGAAGTTCTAAATGAGTGGCTACCTCCATCTCTATCTTCTACTTGATACTCCTTTAGTAAATGTTCTGTTTGATATGCTGTGCCAGTTCTCTTGTTTGCCACAAGCACAGCAAAAGGATAATAAAAAGATGAATCTTCTGTTTTCTCTAATTGATAACACTTCATGTTTATTTAATTTAAATGAGGGGCTTCTTCTTCTTCTTCTCTCTCTCTCTTTAGGGGGGATATTTTAGCCACTTCCATTTCTTATTGTAGTCTTTATTTAGTTTGTGAAACATTAAATGAAAGTGTAATCATCATGAAAACAAAATTTCATGTATCAAGATAGCGGCACTAAATATCGTTTGAGTTGTCCAATATGATGATGCGCTTGTGCTTACCGTATTGAATGTAAGAAATGCTGCTATTTCCGCTGTAATGAGATGCCCTTTGTTCCTTTCTGTCTATCAAAATTGTCAAAGAATGAATCTTATAGACGTATCAAGAGAATTTCTCAACTTGACCAAGTATTTTATTTTATATTATCTTTTCAGAGAGGGCTTGATGTTGTATAAACAGTTCATCCAGGAGCTTGAAGATGATGTACTTCCGGCTGAAGCTGAGCGGAGGTAGTATGGTTTACTTTTTTCCTTTTGTGGAGTTCCATCAATGCCTGGCCTTCTCTTTTCTTTCAGTGAATTTCTTCTATGATACCTACATGTTGAATTTACTGATGCCTGTGATTATATTAATACCAAAGTATCTCAATTGCACATTATTACCACACGTCATGGAATCTGATCATTATTTTGGGCATTGGGTTGGGGGGCATATATTGCTACTCCTTGAAAGAACAAAATTACTATATACATTTGTGTGCTATATAACATGAGACACAGAAAAGGTGGCTTGGGCTCAGAAAGAAAAGAAAAAAGAAAGAAAAAGTGACATGAACAAAGAATTAGCTGCATCATGTGCTCTTCTTTTGGAAGTGGGATAATCTTTTCTTAAGTTATGGACTGCTGTTATGACCCTGATCTCTTTGTGCATAGGTATCAGGAATACAAGTCTGAGTATATTTCAACCCAGAAACGAGCTTTTTTTGATGCTCACAAAGCTGAAGAATGGTCTCTCTAATCCCTCTCCCTCCCTCTCTTTCTATCTCTCCCCATGACTGATTGAGTTTTATCTCATGTCCTGCAAATGTACTTTTTTCGTCTGTAGGTTGAAAGACAAATATCATCCGACAAATTTGGTTCCAGTTATAGAAAGGTGAGCTTTACTTCTACAGCTAATGGAAGATGAAAGGAAGTGATTCATTTAACATCTGGTCTGACCAGTTTTTGCATGATTAGATTTTTTCCTGCTCAGCCTTGCACATATCTTGTCTTTTGGAATTGATCTGTTTTCATTGTTTGAAACCTTTGTAGGAGGAACGAGCTTGCGCGAAAGGTTGCAAAGGACTTTTTGCTGAATTTGAAAAGTGGAACAGTGGACTTGTAATGATTGCCTTTTGATATTACTTCTACTGATGGCCATTTAGCCTTTAATTCACAGAACCTCTGAACTTTTTATGCAGGGGTCCTGGTGCTGATGCCTTGTCTTCAAATAAATCAGGACAGTCAAGTGAACCAAATTCTGATGATGAAGTAGAAGTTGGAGGCAAGAGAAGGCGGCACGGTAGAGCACCAAATAAAGAAACTGATTTGCTTTTAGCTGCTCCAAAGGCTCATCCAGTCAGTTCTGATCCCAGAAGAGTTTTAATTGACATTGAACAAGCGCAGGCTCTTGTTCGCAAGCTTGACTCAGAGAAAGGCATCGAAGAAAATATGCTTGGCAGAGTTGATAATGACAATTCTGGCAGAGAGAAATCCCATGGTGGTTCTGTTGGCCCAGTTATAATCATAAGGGGTCTAACATCTGTGAAGGGGCTTGAAGGCATTGAGCTACTGGATACACTCGTTACTTACCTGTGGCGAGTTCATGCCCTTGATTATTATGGAATGGTTGAAAAAAGTGAAGCTAAAGGCCTCCGGCATGTGAGGGCAGAGGGTAAGAATTCTGATACATCTAGTAATGGGGCTGAATGGGAAAAGAAACTTGACTCACATTGGCAAGAGAGACTAAGGGGTCAAGATCCCTTGGAAGTCATGACTGCTAAAGAGAAGATAGATGCAGCTGCCGTTGAAGTTTTAGACCCTTATGTACGGAAAATAAGAGATGAGAAGTATGGGTGGAAGTATGGCTGTGGAGCCAAGGGTTGCACAAAGCTTTTCCATGCTGCTGAGTTTGTACACAAGCATCTTCGATTAAAACACCCTGAACTTGTTATGGAGCTAACTTCCAAGTTGCGGGAAGATTTATATTTTCAGAACTACATGAAGTAAGATTGTAACACAACCATATATTCACATAATAATTTGCGAGAATTCCAATTAACATTCTTAATGTATTTCAGTGATACAGATGCACCTGGTGGGACCCCTGTCATGCAGCAATCTTTGCCTGTGAGAATTTCCATTTCACTAGTATTTTAAGATATCAAATTGGAGAATGATGGTTTTATGTTATCTACCCTGTTTTTAGAGTGGCAGACGTCCTGATTGTAGTTTGTAAACTCATGATTATAAGGCATTAAATTTCACTGTAGGAAAGTGTTTGCTGTAATCGTAAAGTGCTTGTTATGAAGCTTCAGTTGAATGCAGCTCTTTTGTGGACATTTATACTGCTTTCCTCTGTTTCTTATGTATCTATTGCAACCACTAGATGAATGGATGTAGATTAGGGTGTCAAAACAAGGGTGTGCATCTTTGGAAATAGATTCAGGCTTCTAAGTTCATGGTTTGCCTGTGGTGTGTGGGTGCTTGGCTATGTCCTTCGAATATTTAATTAGACATTTTTAGTTGGATGATTGATAGACCAAGATAGTTCCATGGGAGCTTCGCTCTATTATAATTAATATGAAAAACTTGATGAATTCACTTGCCTTTTGCTGACGAGTCACACTCTCTTTGAGAACCTTGGTTGCATCTTATTTTTCTCTCTTGCATTTTTGTTGTATAAAAAAATTTATGTACGTATTGTAGACTTGGGGTATCATTTGATTGAGCCATTAACATTTTCAGGTCTTATGCCTCCATGCCTTTCAAATCATTAAGTTTATTTGGTTATGTTATGTGTCAACTGATATTTCATGGGGCTTGAACAGCGATGCTGAGCAACTATAAGATGATGGTTGTTGTGTAATTTAGACTCTGGCTGAATATGACACATTTATGCACATCAAGTCATCATAATTATGATCCACAATGTGCTATGGATTATTATTATGATTATTATTTTTTCGTTTATCAGTGCCTCTAATTGCATAATGTCCACTGAGTTGATATAGTGATCAGTTTTGCTATCTTTCTCTTTTACTAATTATTTTTCCTTGTGCAGAAAGACAAGACACTGAAGCGCAGGCTTGTTACAGATAACCGTTTGAAAGATGAACGGGGTGGTCGTAGAGAACGTGAGAATCGAGCTAATAACAGCAATGAAAGATTTAACAGGTCTGATAACCCCCAGTCCATGGATTTTCAGTCAAATGATGGTCCAGATGGGAGGAACCCCGACGAACCAATGTTTGATACCTTTGGTGGACAAGGAATGCACGTACCTCCTCCTTTTCCCTCTGATATTGCCCCTCCACCTGTGCTGATGCCTGTACCTGGAGCTGGGTAAGGATATGATATCATATATCAGGTTTTAGATCTTTCTGCATATCTTTTGATTCTGACTTCTAAAGATCATGATATATATACTTTTTATATGACAGTCCACTAGGGCCATTTGTCCCTGCTCCACCTGAAGTTGCCATGAGGATGCTTCGAGAGCAGGGTCCTCCTGCATTTGAGGGTGGTGGTAGAAATGGGCTGTCGGGGCCACAGCTGACTGCTCCTGCACCAATACTTGCATTGCAGCCTGCTTTTCGACAGGATCCTAGGCGTTTGAGAAGGTCAGTTCTGTTCTGGATTTATCACCTACTTGAGTTAATTATATCTAGTGATCTGTTATTATTATTTTGTATTTTTAGGCATATGTGTGCACCTTTCTTTCATGATTCGTGCCTTGCCTTCTTTGGAGCCTCATTTGAGAGAACAGACTTCTCATTGGGGAATGGAAAAGGAACCTGAAAAATATTATCGCATCTTTGATATAATTCTTATGATTATATAATTTTTCTTACTCTAGACAAGACAAGAGATAGCCATCAAAGTATCGAAACCAGAGTTGTAACTTTGTAGCACCACTTGGCAAGGGGAGGGGAATGACAATTGCCAGTTATCAGCAGGATTTTTTCTTTAATGTTTGTAGAGCACTGGTTCATTAAATTGTTGTCTGCATCAGAGATGGCATCAATTGCATTTATTTCTCGCATTAATTTGGACATCTTTAAACTTTACTGTGTTACACTCATCATTTGACCTCTTCCTGTGTTTTTCAAACAAGAAAGATGAAGTTTATCTCTTTCAATATGAAAGGCTTCTATTGTTCGCTCGAGGCCACTTCTGATAAGAAATATTTTCTTTGTTGAGATGGTGAAGTTAGTATGTGGGAAAGTTAGCCGAGTTATGGTGGAACTTTTATTAGCTTTCACGGCTTTTGCTTTCTTGATGCTCTGCCTTGTTGGAGAGGTTTAAGATGCGGTAAGAATTTATCATGGAAGGCTGCTGCATTAAGGTTATCTTGGACATTTGGAAGGAAGGAGCAATCACTTATTCACTGGAATTTATCAAGGACATCTTGGAAGGAATTTTATTATTATTATTATTATTTTTGTGCAATCATTTCTGAAATAGAAAATAGGAAAGTGAACAACCCTGTTCACTGCTACTGTTGACTTGGGACATTTTTCCTGGCACTGGTCATAGCATTTGCTACAAGCACTGTGACTCTTTTACTATGACATGAAATGCTATGGATGTTTTAATATAACATGATATAAAATGAGTGCTCGATGTTCTGACTAGGTTAGCAGTTAAGATTTGTGAAATTCGTTGATTAATATTTTTATGTATCTGCAATTTGGTGGAAAGAATAACTTTGATCTCTAAAATGTATGACTTCGTCCTCTGATACCTATTTCTTCTTGGTCTTAAAAGTTTTGACAAAAACTAGCTGGTTTGTTGTATTTTTGATAGTTTGACTAATCAATCTCAGGACTAATGTGGGTTCCATCACATTTATATAATTTTGATGCAGTTACCAAGATCTTGATGCCCCTGAGGATGAAGTTACTGTGATAGACTACCGAAGTTTGTAGGATTCCATATGGCGAAGTGCATGCACATCTCAGAGATGCAAGCAACTGTTGCGATTTTGAAGGATAAACTATCACGAGCAAATTGTAGCAGTCGAAGCAGCAGAGTCATTCTATGGTGCCAAATGACTATTTCGCCGGCTTGCCACCCAAACGTTTTCTTGCTTTTTGTCATATTCTGGTACTGCATTTGGATTTCAGTCACGGCAGTTCCTCCATGGAAAATTCGTCCTTGCGTGATGCTGGGTTGACCTTTGTAGTTCTAATTGAAGGCAATGTAGTACTGACTATTGGAACACCATGTGCGATGTAAAGACGCCAATTTAATTTTATACGGAGGTGTAGCATTTCTCTCAAAACAAGCAGTTTTTTATAACTTTTTTAGACTGTATTATCTTGGTAACTCCGTTTGGGTGCGACAGATTGAATCCCGACTATAGAGTCGTTGGCAAGCCCTCGGTCTGCCATCGGGTGCGGCAGCAGAGGAATTGGGTGAGAAGGAATTACCCTCTTAAATTTTTTCACTTTTAACCCCCCTTCCCCTTAATTTTTTTTTTTTAAAATTTTTTGTGGGGGAGGGGAGGTTTAAATGTTACCTTATAGAGATGAAAATTAAATTAATCATTTTAGAGAGAATTAAAAATTAATATACTTAAGATTGACAAATTTTAAAATAATTTAATTTTTTAGAAAAAAATAATGTGCTTAATTTTAGAGAGAAAGAATAATTTGATTTTTAAGAGAAAATTAAAACAAATATTATGACAAAAACAAGATAAGAAAATTTATGTGTTTAAGTTTCAATAGAAAAAATAAACTTGATATTTTTAATGAGAAAATTAATACATTTAGTTTTAAAAAATTAAATTAAATTTTATTACAGTTTAAAATAAATATGTTTAAAAAAAACAAAATTTACAATAATTTAATTTTTCATAAAAAATTAATGTGCCAAGTTTTCAAAAGAAAAAAATTAAACTTTTTTTTTTTTTATAGTGAAAGAAAAATAAAACCGAGAGGGTAAAATATTTATCCACCACTCAACCGCACAAGCTAAAAGGGAAAGAGGGGGGAAAAAGAGGGAAAGTTATGAGAGCAACTTCTTGAAATATGACACGTGGAGATTATACATGAAAGGCCATGTTTAGCCATTGTGGCAACAGGGTAACATTTGCCGGCAAAAGGGATTCTCCAATTCATTTCATGAATATGCTAAACTCGCCAAGGAAAACTTTTGCAGTGCATATGGTTATGTATGGAAAATTGGATTACTCTACAGACCAATAAGCCTTATAACAAGGGTTAAAACAAATCTCTAAAACTAGAATTACATGATGCCTTAATCACCTGAAACGCACACATAATTTACAAAGGCCATACACCTATGGTTCATGGGAACTGCTACGTGGTTGCTAAGAAACACTTGTGCAGCAAACCAATCAATTGACCATCTTATTCATTCATGGGCTTTTGCAGCAGAGATTTGAGGCCCCCTTTATAAGCAGACAACATATGCTTCTCTCTTCTATTTCATTAGGTTCTGCAGTAACATGGAAAAACAGGTATTGGGTAAGAGTCATTAACAAGAACAGGAAACATAAGTCCACCATACAAGCTATCATCAAAGTTAGTATGCTGACATTCAAAACACGACAACAAACTGCTAACCAATAAGATTAAAAATTCATTATGGGGAAGTGCACAAGACTCAACAAGTGTAATTTTGTAGGCCAGTCTAAATGGCAACCTTGACAAATTTTTTCCTGAATTCTGCGCTGGCAGATTCGATAAGTGAAATGGTGAAGATACAGATAGACAGGGATATGGCCGATGTACCATGACTCATTGTCATAGCTCCAATAATATTGCTAATATTTGTTGGAGATGCATCTATCCACGCAAAGCCCAAGGTTCAAAATTAAGACTGCAATGGGCACAGGCAAGATTTCCTTGGCGTGTTTGCCTTGTGGGTGTGGTTTGTGGGTCATTGCACTTGCCAAATGGGTTTCTGAGATTCCCATTACTAATCAGTAAAAGAAAAATGAATGACTCATTTCATAATGACTGAAGCAGAAACTAACTAGAAAATTTGCCCATTCCATTATGTCAAAAAATGAACAATCAGTGGATCTAACTGCAGTTGTTGCGTTTCATATGTTACAAAATGCAAGCAATAAAACAATACAGTAAACTGCCACCAAAAGGGAGTTGATCAAAAGGCAGATTACAGACAAATTACACACCTGGGGACTTATTCTTATTGCTTCTCTTTTTGCTGCTTCTTAGGTGGTGGTTCTGGCTGAGGCTCAGCCTGCCAAAAGAGAGGTCATTAAATGAAACTACTCACGAATGATAGCACATATGTAATTGAATGCACAGACTGAAGAAATAAGTCATACTGCAATCGAGAGCTGCTCACGGATATAAGCCATTGACCTCAACATGGCACCTAAGGTATCCCTCGAAACCTGAAACTTGACCTCTGATTCTCCGGAAGTTGTCTCAGTATCTTGGAGCTGACATAATATAAAAGGAGATACATCTTCATGAAATGAGAAACACAAGATAAGACAGTAGCTGACCTATTTCATACCCATTGAAATAATGAAACTTCACCATTTAAGGCTACAAGTTTGTCCACAAATCCAGGAAAATGAAATAATGAAAATTGCCGTTTTCTTTTTCTCCTCCTGATTAGAAGGAACACATAAGTTTTAACATTATATAATCAATTATCCTCTTGAATCTTTGATATCTGAAGTAGCTCAGTGGTTATCAAGGAAGGTGGCCATGAGATAGACAGCAGCCAAACACCCCTTTTTTTTCTTTCCCCCCTATGGGAAGTGAAAAAGAATTGTCTAACTCTCATCAACAAGTGCAATCTTGATCCTTCAGTCTTAGTTCTTCCATACCGGCCACCTTCCTACTAGACAAAAAATAACCATTCCTGTATCTTTATCCACAAAAAAATCCAGTTTTTCTAAATTTATGTACTGCTTTCTTCATGTTGGTATACCAAATTCACCATCACTTTGATCATAAATTCATTAAAAGTTTTGCAACATAGTTGGGATTTTGGCTTTGGCTTTCTGAATTTTCAAAATCTTCTCTCACTTCTACACCACTCTACACTGAAGGTAATTCAACTTTTCTTCTAACTGACAATCAACAGAGAACAAACTTTATCTTTTTTTTACCAACAGAGAACAAAAACCAAAGGTATTTCATACCCATTGTAACTAGTATATCCACTAATCTCATCAGCAAAACATGATGATCACAGAAAAGCACCTATAGAAAACAAAAACATGTTACAATATCTAATAGCACAATAAAAATTTCATTTATTTTTATACATTGTACCAGCATAAATTGGTCTGATAACATGATTAATAGATCTGAGCATCAGCCAGTTTGGGCTGGACCATAGGAGACATTAAAATGGGGCACAGTCCAGCCCATTGCAAGAAAAGGACTAAAAGGCCAGGTGGAGCTTGGGTCATGGATGAGTCAAATGAGGAGCAACACTGAAGCATAAACTATTAACATGTTCAACAACCTATGTCCCAATAAATTATCACTATATATGACAAAAGATTATGCACATGATGTGATGTGTCAGTTTAACAAGTGTCCACACTCAAAAGTATAAAATCCTGACATGATACCTTAAGATTGATAACCGCAACTCTATTAGCTGGGGCAGAGAGCTGCTCACTGATATAGGACATGGACCTCAACATGGGTTCCAAAGTGACCTTTGAGAGCTGAAATTTAACCTCTGATTCTCCTGGCGGAGTCTTGCTATAATCTTGCAACTGTGGGGAAATGGTGCAAGGAAAGGATGATACGAAGTTGGTAAGGCAATTACAAAATGCAAACCGAGACACAACAAAAGGATGATACATATACCTTGAGGTTGATGACAGCAACTCTCTTAGCTGGTGCTGAATTTTTATTTTCCATAACCCAAGTCATTGACTTAAGACAAGGAAGAATCACCTAAGAGATGCCAGAATAAATAAATTTTGTCAAATCAATAACCATACTCTCCTTGACACAATAAACAAGAGAAATTTCATACCATGTTCTCTGAAGGACCATCATCACGATGGAGAGAGACAGGAGCCATGCGTGGCAAATTCAGATCCGAAATTGATTGAGCAGAAATTCCAGTATCATTAAGATTAAAACGGCATGTACTTTCATCTTGCCGTGGCCATAACAGCGGTTTCATATCTGAAACTGATGAAGAATTCTTCCTGCCATCATACCCGTGCCCACTAGCATGAGAACTAGAAAGTGCAACTTTTGCGACATTTTTCTTCACTGCACCAACCTTTTTGGTTCCCTCTTTTAGAGCACCCATAGCCACATTGTATGTCTCTACGGCTATTGCTCCATCCTCTGCATACTTGATAGCTTCTCGACATAGTCCATTGTAACGCAAAGTCATTGACTCTTGACCATGTACCTCATTAACACGTTCATCTGACCCCGGACCACTTTTAGCATGCCTGCTCCACCGCTTCAAGATGTAATGGGGTGGCAGTGTAAGCACATTTGTCACAGTGAAGACTGTCAAAACATGTCGACAGAGAATACCTGAATATTCAAGCATCTGGCAGCTACAACTTGCTCTCATCTCAGGGATGTTTAACGTGACCATGTACGCCTTGTGGTCATCTTCAAATTTTGCTACCCTGTATGTGCTAACAGCACCGTCACCTTCAATTCGATTTGCAGTGTATACAAATGTTTCAACTAACTCCTCCTGGAATTTTGCAAATATTTTCTTTGTATAGAGATCTGCTGCTTGTTTCTCCATAGGTGATGGTGTCCTTAGAAGTGGTGTTGTGCAAATTGTATCAAAGTCTGCTTCTGTTTCTTTTTCGAACCAGTTCTCCAAAGCTCTTTCGTACTGCCTAAAGAATGTTGGAAGTGTTGTCTGTTGATTAACATAACCATCAAAAAACGAGCCATCAACTCCCTGGTTTGGAGAAATTACAGCAAAAAAAGAATCCCGAAAGTACACTGGGACCCATTGTCTCCGAGCATTATACAATGATTGGAGCCAATCGTTCCTCCGAAGATCATATCTATCAAGGATAGAACACCAAGATGATTCAAACTCCTCAATTGTCTCAGTCAAGTTTATGCAATTATACAACTCCACTTGAAAATCTGGACGTTCATGACATACAGGAGCCAGCTTTTCTTGGCCCTCTCTTAAAACATTCCACCTGCTAAAACAGTGTCGAGCTTCAGGAAACACCTGACGAACTGCTGTCTGTATGGCTACATCTTGATCAGTGATGATTGAAATTGGAGATCGATCACTCATTGCAGTAAGAAACGTCTTGAGCAACCAAGTGAAAGAAGCTTCAGATTCATCAAGAAGTAACGCACAACCAAACAAAATTTTCTGACCATGATGGTTTATTCCGGTAAATGGAACAAATGGTACCCTATACTGTTTTACCCTATACGCTGTGTCCAAAGTTACCGTATCACCAAAATGACTATATGCAGTCCTAGACCTTGCATCCGCCCAAAACACATTAGCCATCTGATTATCTTCATCAAGCTGTATTGCATAAAAGAAACCAGGGTTTTCTGCCTGCATTTTTTTGAAATAGTCTAGCATATTCTGAGCATCCTTTCCCCATGTCCTCTTTCTGTCGGAAGGTTTACCATAACCCACAGGTCCTGTGCTCTTAATAGGACGATTTGATTCTGCCAAGGGAGCATTCCTAGCTAAACGATTTGCTTCTAAACCCACATGATTTGCATCCATTGACACATACATAACACCACTAGGAACAACTCCCTGGCAAGACTCAGCCATGCCTTTTGCAGAACCAGCAAAATGTCTACGGGATCGAAGATAATGTACTTTGCTTGGACTCATTGCAGAGTGACTATGCTCCTTAATGAAATTTGTCACCACCCACTTGCCTTGACTCTTTAACTCTATTCTAACCATTGCATCACAACTTTCACTGCTCCTCCTCTTGGCCCCCTCTCTGGCACAAACAAACTCCCTAGTGGTACTACCCTGCAACTTGGGACGGGCATGTTGCAAAACCCGGGTGTTGAATCCTAATTTTCTTGCATATCCTTCATAGAAAGTCTTGGCTGCATCTGCAGAATCAAATTCCATACCGACATAAGGCTCTGCATCCCCAATGTCATCTTGACCTGCAGAAGTCTCAGATGCATTCACTTCACCATCATTTGGTTCGGCATCTCCATCATCCTCCAATCCACGGTGTCCCATATGTCCTTCGTCTACATCAATTACATCAACATCCATGCCAAGTCACAGCTTAACATTGAGCTGTCTACAGATCTGCCATAATGGATACCCTGCATGTGTATGAATATAAAAACAACACGAACAAGATCTACTTAAGCATCAATAAGCTACAAATGAAGCAACATGGGGAATTTGATGTTTCATTTAGGTAAAAAATATCATAGAATGCTAAAAGAATAGCCATATAAAGAAATTACCATAAAACTGTCACAAGATTTGAGCTTTAGAGTTAGTAACACGTATCCATCATTTGGTTGCCACTGCACATTCTCGGTAAAAAAGCGAAGTCTTGCGCTTCTTTCTTTCTTTCTTTCTTTTTTTACATTGAAGAATTCATAAAAATTATTTTCCTTATTTATTGACCTTTTGCATTGTCACAATACAATATCTAGTAGTCGTTTATGGAATACTTCTCAACCATTTTCCTTACAATTAAAAACAAAAAAGAAAACAGAGAAATCTTCATTATTATTCAAAATAAATAATTTCAAGATTTACTAAGGATAACACATGGCATGAGTAGTTAAATAAGAGACGGGGTCAAAGCTTTATTGAGTCCAGTTGCTAGCAGCTAATCATTGAGATTAATCCTTTTAAAAGCCATTAACCAAATAAAGGACTTAACTCTTGATAAAATCTTTGCATCAGAAATACGCTTGGCCAAAGAGAAAGAATAAGCACCGGAAATTCCCACAACGAAGCGGACAGAAAAAGGTTTTGCAAAAGAGAACCATCATTGAATTTCTTATAAACTAGTCATAAAATATACAAAATGATATGGAACAACCAAAAAGGAGAAAAGAATAACATCAAGTATTTGTCATTTCATTACAAATGTGATCAGTTTAGCATGCAAGTCGAGAAAATATATCTTCAAAAAACTAAAACCAAACAATCACTGCTTATACTCCACACTCCGCTAGGCAAAACAAAAATTATAAGGGCCAGCTAAAAGAATTTCAGCTTTATGTGGGAAAATGATCAAGTCGTATTAATAACCTGTGTTTCGCAACATCTTTTAGATTTTAAAACATTCCTAACCTAGCCATCTAAAAGTTATTTGCATGTCAATTGTAGACCAACTGTTACTTTCATATAACCCCGTAGACTTCGCACTCAAACTGCTTCGTCTTTAACCTTGAATTGGTTTAAGACAAGATTACACATAAATCCAACTTTCTCCTGTTTTCACCAAACTACTTCAATCAACCAAAAACTAGAAAGTTGTTCACTGTTCACTTCTTTATGCATGTGCAGTACAACTGACAATGCTAGACAGCTGTTAATTCAGTTTGGAGTCAACAGAACAGGAAAAAAGAAAAACCATTTTTTCCCCCTTAAATCCTCCACTTTCATTTTCTCTATACCCCTTTGTTCTTTCTTAGTCAGCTTCCTCAGCAACCAAACATAGGTAAGCAAAAAAATAAAAACCCAACAAAACTAAGTCCAACCCAGAAATGAAAATCACAAATAATCAAAGCTATAGTAATACATGGCGTCATATAATTATCAAACGAGTGTAGAGAGAGGGGGAAGAAAGAGAAAAAAAAAACCTGTGATCCCTATCATGTTTGTATTTCAATAAACATCAACCTGTGAGAGATAGAGAGAGAGTGGCTAATTGTTTCGGGGTTTTGATTGATTGATTACGAATTGCTGACATCGGAATTCTAGGGTTTCCAGGGTTGGTATAGTACGCCGGAGAAATTTCAGAGAGAGATTGGGGGGAAAGGAGAGAGGGCGCGGGGAGAGAGAGAGAGAGAATGGGTGTCGCATAGATTCTTGAAGGCATAAGTAGACTCGAATCCCTGACCGTTGGATCAAGAGCAATGGACGATCTTAGATCAGTATCCTCGGATCTTATCGCGCTTCCCTTCGATAAAACAAGTCTGCCCTGTGGGTCCCGCCACCCAATGTTTCCTGATGCTTACACTGAAACCACCTACTTTCTCAGGTTTTTCCGGGTCGGGTTGGTTCGGACCGACCCATTTCTGACACAAACGCTTTTGCAGTGTTTGGTTACCAAAACCCAGAACCCTCACATCGTACAGGGAGAGAGAAAGAGAGAGAGAGAGAGAGAGAGAGATGGTGAAGAGCATTTCAATGGTGCTGATGGGGTGTGGAGGAGTTGGACGTCAGCTACTCCAACACATTGTTTCCTGCAGACCTCTTCACGCCAAACAGGTAAAATTTCAGTATAAAGTTGAGTTCTTGTTTTTAAAGTCATATTTTATGATTGAATAATGAAGAAATTGAAGAGGGTTTTTTCTTAGTTTTTGATGATTATGTCTGTTATAGCTTTGTTCTTGAACAACACATTTTTAGGGTTTAGAAATTTGGAAATGGAAAATTGGGTTTCTAGTACGATACTGTCCTTAGAAAGGATTTTGCCAATATTTTATTTTCATTGATTGATGTTGTTGAGTTACAGGGAGTGAGATTGCGCGTGGTGGGGATTTGTGACAGCAAATCATTGCTTTTTGTATCAGATTTATTGACAAAGGAGTTTGATGATACCCATCTGTTGGAGGTCTGCCGAATCAAGGCTGATGGCACTTCACTCCACACTCTTACTGGTTTAGGTAAACTGCATCGTCCTTTTTCCTCCTCGGTGTATGGTATAATTCTTTTGAATCAATGGATGGGAGAAGAGAAAAACAGAATAATGTTGTTGATGTGAATTGCCTCATGGAACTAGGTGAATAATGTGAAGCTGGTTGTTTATTTTTAGGTGAATGCCAAGTATGTGCGGATTCGGAGGTTATGAAAAAAATCATGGATATTGCAGCTGATTTGGTTCGAACAACAGGTTCTTATTGACGTTGTCACATTTTTCTTTAATTTGCTCCAATACCATTGTCAAAGTCTTAGCACTGCATTTCATTTTTGCTTTTCTCAAGTCTAAATGAATTGGGAGAATTACCCAACCGCAAAAAATTGTTATATTCTCTTTGTTGGTGGAAATTCAGTGTATATACTTATTGGGCTCATGTAACCTAAGCACATAGTTTTTAAACACATCCCTTTGTCTCTCCCTTGTTCCTTCTCTCAAATGTTGTGTGACTTGTTAAGCAGGTCTGGCTTTAGTAGATTGTTCTGCCAATGATGAGACGATTGGAGTGCTAAAAGAGGCCATTCATTTGGGGTGTTGTGTTGTCTTAGCTAATAAAAAGCCTCTCACCTCGAAGATGGTAAGTTTCACTGTTGTTGTTCACAGTGAAAATTGCAAAACATAAGGTTCTATTCTCATTTGTCTTTTCCATTGCTGTTTTTAACTTCTGTATGATTGAGAAGCTAAAATATTGGTGTTGTTGGCCACATGTTCGATCTTTTCTTTAGTGTAGTGTAATAAGTTGTTGCATACATGCTAATTGATGTTCAATCTTTTCTTCAGTGTAGTGTAATAAGTTGTTGCATACATGCTAATTGTTCTAAACTGAGTCATGAAAGATCCTTAACAGAAACTATTGATGGCTTGGTGCAGGAGGATTATGACAAGCTAGTGTCCCATCCGCGTCGCTTAAGGCATGAGTCAACTGTAAGTGAACCTTGTAGCTCATGCAGTTAGAGTACATCTAAAGAATAATTTCTTAGTTATTCCTACGTGATTCCTTAGCATTGATTAAAATGTTATGGAGCCAGTTCATGTTGGCCATTAGAACTGTATCAGTTTCTTTCGATAAATATAGGCACAAATAATGAAATCGACTCCTCTACACTTTTTTGACTTCCCCGGTGATTTTCCTTGTTCATAGGTTGGTGCTGGCCTTCCTGTCATAGCTTCCTTAAATCGCTTTCTTTCTTCTGGAGATCCTATCTGCCGAATTGTTGGGAGTTTGAGTGGTAACTACTATGAGCATTCATTTCATCTCATTTTCTGTTTTGTTTGCCTTGGACATGTCGTTTAGCATAAACTTTTTCACAACAAACATATTACTATGCCTCTATGCTTTTATACATGTGTTTCCATATAATATTTTATTGTAGGGATGTATATGTATCAATACCATGTTGGTATTTTATCCCTGTTCTTGATTTATTTGATTTTGATTTGTTTCATATGAATATCTGTAACAGGTACATTGGGTTATGTCATGAGCGAAGTGGAAGATGGGAAGCCATTCAGTGAAGTTGTTAAAGCTGCTAAAAGCCTCGGTTATACTGAACCAGGTCTGCAAAGCTATTGCATTGTTCTGAATTTCTTTACTTATGATGATTAATTAGATTTTCTAATTTGCCATTTCTTCTTACAAGTTACAACTCTTTGATCTATTGTTAAATTTCAGTCGTAAACTTTTCTTATTCGCACATCAAAGTTTCTTGTTAGTTCTTGTTGTCACTCTAACTATTTTTCGTGTTATGCTTTTTAATAATACACATATAGATAGGAGGCTGAAAAAGAAAGCATATGTTATGTTATTAACCACTGTGGGACTTTAGTTGCTCTTACCTACAATTTTCACAGATTTCTGTTTTTCTATTCAATGAGAGCCTCTGTAAACAGGAATTTTTTTGACTTGCTGTTGTTGATCACAGATCCACGTGATGATCTCAGTGGAATGGATGTCGCTCGAAAGGTATGGTGTGCCGAATGTGCTGAAATAAATCAGACTTGTTAGATTTTCATGATGTGTGCCTGCTTTCATTCTTTAATAAAGCATGAAATTGACATGTATGCAAGCCCCATTACATGCATAGGAGTTGATTCTCTATATTGTACTTGTTTGTGAAAACTTCCTGGTTGTCGCTTATATATATAATCCTGTTAATGGGATAAAGGCTTGGTTATTGTTATTGTTGTTGTGGCTGTTGTTGTTGAGGTTGAATCCCCTATTCCTTTTCCCCTATTCCTTTCGCCCTTGCGTGCATAATGAAAGGACAAAAAGAAAGTGGAATTTGATGATTGTCCTGCACTGTTTTATTTTCAAAATGACTTTTTTTTTGTATGATGATTTTACTGTTAACATAATCAAAGTTCCATTTTCCTATAGCATTTTGAAGTGCTTTCTCCAGGCCTGTGAATTGAGAGAGATGAAATATGTTAGATATGCTACTCTTTTTCAGTTGTTACTCAGGAAAATCATGCACGGCAAGATTTTCTTATATCTGAGTAGTGGCATAACTATTTGCTTTTACTGGATTTTCAAGCAGGCTCTGATTCTTGCCCGACTCCTTGGCTGGCGGATGGAGTTAAACAGCATCAAGGTTTGGCCAAAGAAGCTTTGTCTTATGCTTATTTATGCTTTTTTCTTTGTTGAGCCTCCAGTTTCAGTCAACTTGATTGACTGTTTTACATTGGGCTCACTTTTCTATTGCAGATTGAAAGCTTGTATCCTGAAGAAATGGGACCTAATGTAATGTCTGCAGAAGATTTTTTGGTCAAGGGGCTTACTTTGCTTGACAAAAATATTGAAGAGAGGGTTAGAAAAGCTTCATCAAATGGAAACGTGCTCCGTTATGTCTGTGTGATTGAGGACACCAGGTAATTTCTGTTGGTGTTTTTTTTTTCTTTTTTTTTTTTTGTGGGGGGGGGGGTTGTTCCTTTTTGAATTTGATAGTAGTCATATATATTCAACTGAGCCTTCTTTTCAGTTCTTATGTTGGATTATATGGTAATCAGAATCTTATGATTTGCAATTCGAATGTTACAATTCGATTCGGACAGGTGAATGTATAAGAATCTTACATACAAATCCGCTTAGCGATTCAAATGATTTGTTTCGATTAAGACAGAATCAAATTAGATTCTGATGATCTTATTTGCTTGTGAAATATGAAATCTGATAATGAGTGGAACGCCAAGAATGAATATCCTTGGCTTCCAAATAATAACTCATAGTTGGATATCCATGAACGTTTCAATAATGATGAAGGAGCTTCAAAAGAAAAAGAGGTATAACTTTATGATTATATAATTTAATATAGAATATTTTTATTTTTTTATAAATTCCTCATTACTTATTTTAATAGGTCAAAAAAACTTGAATGGCAATAGAAAAGAAAAGGAAAAGCAACTGAAAATGAACATGTAGAAGTGATTAAAAATGGTGGTGATAAGGAATACGGATCTTTGAGAGGATTAATGATTTCAATAAAAATCTTCAAAACATAGTATTGGATTAATTAAATATTAACTTTTGAATATATGATATGATTTTTGGGGTATTAAGTATCATGAACAATGCTTTGAATCTTTAAATTTTTAAATTTTTAAATTTTGGAGTATTGGGATATTATAACTTAGATTAAGTTTGTACTAGCTGGTAGTTACTTATTTGAACCCAAAATTTGAATTATGTTACTAAGTTATGAAGATGTTATTTTAATATATTTTGTAGGTATGTTCTAGAAGGTACTTATATAGATAAGATTGAATTTTAGTATTCACAATTCGATTTGATTTGCGATTCAAAAATGAGCTTTCCAATTCACGACTTGAATCATGATTTGATAATCAGGAATTTCAGTTTCCGTTTTAAGGAGGATCTTGTGTCTCCTTCCATTTTTTTCTCCTTATTTAATGCATAAAGATACAAAAGTAAAATTTATATCTTCCGCAAATATGGATGCACAAAAGATTTTCACCAAGGGATTCTTACAGTTCAACTTCAAACATTTTCTCTGTGCTCTTGGTAGTGAGTCTACTAATGGAAGTAAATCTGGATCTAGACCACTGAGGCAATGACATTTAAGGCTTAGAATGTACTAACACCTGAATTCAAGTTTAGAAGCACATTGTATATCTTCTCTTTTGTTGAATGTTGACTGTATGCGGCACAGAATTGCTGCTTGCTAAAACCAGCAGTAGACCGTGTTAGTTAAGTTGTCCTAGTTTTCAATATCTGCCGTTGTTTATGGGAGTCATTCTAGATAAGTACCTTGGGATGATTTGTGAATGAAGTTTAGTTGGACAATGCAAGTAGTTTCATATTTCCTGATCTTTTCCAAGATCTGCAGCCACTGCTTGCATGTGCATGCATGCTTCATAAGCTATTGTCTTATGGTTTCAAGAAACAAGTTATCTATATGAATTGTGTTTCAATTCTTTTGACCCAGAATTTCTCTGTTGACAGGTGTAATGTTGGCATACAAGAAATTCCTAAAGACTCTCCTTTGGGGAGATTGAGAGGAAGTGACAATATCGTAAGCCTTTATTTTAATAGCTTTCTTGGTTGCCTGAATTGTTCTCATACTTTCAGAGCAGTTTGAGAAATCTTATCCCACCAGATAGCAAACTTATGAGTTTATGATGATATTCATTTTGTGGCCCTCCTTACATTTTCCGGTCATGTTCTTAAAATTCATCATTTTTATGAGTATTGCTAATCTTCGGACTCCTGTCTTTTGAAGCACTCGGCATAATTTCAGTTTGCTTTTACCCATTTATCGGCTAACCAGTTCCCGACAGCCCAAAAGGTGTTTAGTACATGAGCTCTCTAACAGGGATTTTTTTTTTTTTTTTTTAAATGCTGCAGCTGGTGGTTCATAGTCGTTGTTACAGCCAACAACCATTGGTAATTCAAGGTGCTGGCGCGGGCAATGATACTACAGCGTCTGGAGTTCTTGCTGATATTCTTGATATTCAAGACTTGTTTTCATCTTGAATATACAGTTTCTTCATAAGGAAGCTAGAAGCCATGGACTTAGCCTTCACAGCTTAGAATGACAAGAACCTCCATTGTAGCAATGAATGGTATGGCTTCTTGCATATAGCTAAACTAAGAGCCACACAACCCCATCAACACCACCAAAAAAAAAAAAGAAGAAGAGACGCCCACAAAAAAAAGGCTAGGAAGAAATAATCCTCGGACGTTGTATCCTTGTAGGCAAATTTGGCATTGTCACTACAATAAAGCTGCTTTCCTCATGTCATCCATTGTCAAAATTTTGTTATGTATGGAAAAGATAGCATCAACAGTGGTAATTTGTGAGTAATGGATAATTTCATATATTGAGACAAATGCAATTAAGGGATGCCTGGCCGAGGAAGTTTGCCTCCCCTCATTTGGCATTACTTATATTTCCACTCTCTTCATTATTAAGTCTACTCTGTTGATCCACAAGGCAGGGGCTCTACAACCTCGTGTGCAAATATTGACGTCCATCCTCATGAGTAGAGAGATTTTTATTTTTTATTTTTTGTTCATATATAAAAGGAACAGAAAGTGTCTTCCCCTTTTTTATCATGGTTTTTTCTTTTTTAAATGAAAAAAGTTACATTATTTATTATAAAAGGGCTCAACGAAATTATAGCATTGAGATCACTGGTCTGCTCACTGAGTTGGGGAGATTCATCCAGATAAATGCAATTTTATATGAATTATAACCATTAAAACTAGGCTAATACATTATCAAATTAATACCAGAACGAAGACTACATTAATAATATTGCCATAATTTACATTTGGAATTTCATTGTACCAAAATATTATTAGAGTTACTGTGAGGAAAATAAAAATTATTGTACTTGCAAAAATGTGATCAATCTTCCCAATTTAAGGTTACGCTTACTAAGAACCAGAGTTCAGAAAGGAAAATGTGTGTAAGACAACCAATTCAGGACTAGGAGGATAGAACATAAGCCTTATGATCAAGGTTTATTATACCCAACTTCCAAATACTGAAGAAAACATGATATGATAGTTTCCTTGCAGGCAAACAACAAATAGAAGAAGAGATGATCAAAATTCTGCCATCTGTGTCTGATCAAAATAACAGCCTGTAGGACCACCAGTTGGAAGAAGAGCCAACATGACTGGTCCTCTGGCTCCTTCTTCGACACTCTGCGTGCCTGTGTTCCAGTTCAGTTCCGTCTTGACAAAACCAGGATGTACACAATTTATGCACATGTTGGGATACTTCCTGGCAAGAACTCTAGTGTAGGCATTGAGTGTCACTTTGGAAACACTATAAGAAGGCAGCATCAATGACCATCCATTGGTTTCTAGGGCATTGTCTTTCAAGTCTTGCAGAAACTTCTCTACAATTTTATCCACCTTCTCTACTGTCAGGGTTTCTATATCTGCAAGTTCATTCCTTATCTTCTCATTAGGAACTCTCTGCAATGCAATAAGTATTTATCAGACATTTGCTATATGTTATCAAGCAAGCCAACTTCAAGTTGCACAATTAGCCTAAGCTTGTAAAGAAATTGAAAGAGAGAACTTGAGATGCTGCAAATCACTACATAGCACTTACTGCACACCATGATGATGAGGAATGGCAGAGATTAAGCCTCAGAGGAGACAAGCAATACCGGGCAGTACTTACCCTAAGCTCACCCCTCAGGGAGGTGACATTGACAATCCTCGCTCCTGCAGTAGAAAGTTCTAACAGTGGAAGAAGAGCTTCTGCTACTCTTTTGCAGCCATAGTAATTAACATTCAGGCATTCTACTCCCTTCTCGTAAGTTTGACTGATGACACTCTGAACCATGTTTGTTGCCTTACCTGAGAGCTGTGCAGAGTAGAATACTTAAGAATGGAACTTACAGGTCAGCACCAACAAGGACAACATAGTGAAGGCTTCTAAATTACCCAGGTCTGCGGATCTATGTTTAATGCCTTTAGGCCATCTACATCAACATGAACTCCCGAAACTCCAGCATTATTCACCTACAGGAACAAAATGGACATGTCTACAGTGTAGATTGCAAGACTAAAGAATTCATACATGATATCATCCTCACCAAGATATCGAGCCTTCCAAATTGGTCCTCGATGAACTTGGCCAATGAGTTGATGCTGACCAGGTCCTGGACCTCAAGCTGGTGGAAGACTACCTTTGGCAAACCTAACTGGTGCAGTGAAGAGGCGGCCTCTATTCCTTTCTCATCTCTAGCCGCTAGAACAACAGTAACACCTTCAGTTGCAAGCTGCCTGACAATCTCAAGGCCAATGCCCCTACTTGCACCGGTTACAACTGCAACCCTATAATAAGAGCAACCAACATAAGCCATAAATTACAACCTAGGTTTGTATCTATTGAAATATAAGACCGCACAAAACCGTCTTACCTTTCTGATTCCCGCATCCCCATTATTTCCAATATTTGAGAGCCAAGGGTACTACTTTCTTGGTACCTAGTAGCTTCTAAGCTGAAACTGAGAAGCAAGGGGGAAGATGAATAATTGTTAATATATTACTATCCGTTTTGCCGTCATGAATTATGAAATATTTTAATTGGTCACAAATTTGTCCATAATTGCCAAACTCTTGTTAGGGGGTTGTTCTCAATTTCATCAATTACGTCTTTTAGTATATACCATTCATTGACCTACATACAACCTTAGACAAAAGAATTTTATTTATGTCTAATGTTTGTTGCATCTTATACCCAACTCACTCAGATTACATGTATAATATGTACAAATACCTTAATATGTATGCCATTCAACATTCATACCGACACAGAAGTAGTGATGTTGGACAAGCAGAGACAGCCCATAATGTTTTGGCTTGCCTGGAAGAGGTATCTTTTGAAATTGGACATTCTTAGATCAAAACAAGATCCATGGGACAAACAATTACATATTCAAATACAATGGCTTAGAGAACCAATAGACCAGGATAATCAAGATGGTTAAGCTAAGCATATGCGAAGAGTCGTTTTTTTATTTCCTTGGATTCATACTATGACTAATTATTCTTCAAAAAAAATACTACTATCTGTTTTGTTTCATTTGTTTTGTCATTGGCAAATAAGAATTTGGATTTCTCAAGCAAAATGGCCCTTTCTGTGAATTTTGGGGGAAAAAAAAAAACACCCAAAATTGTAGAGGTCAATTACGAAGTAGATAACAGATACCCATTTTTTGTCCTAGTGCAGAGAGTGAATTAAAGGTTTGCATTGATAAATAAATTGAATAAAACTCACTAAACTGTGACAAACCCAGAACGCCAAATCACTTCAATATTCAAAATTGAGAGAGAGAGAGAGAGAGAGAGAGGGAAACCTGGGTGATTGTTGAGAAATTAATCTCCTTGTAGCGAAAGATGGCAGTGGAACTTTGTGAAATGGGTAGAAGAATGATTTCCCTGAAAGTGAAAGTGAAGTGATCAAACGTAATTGCCGATGTTGATGGAGCCATCCAAAACGGAAAAGACAAACTAGTAGTTGTCCATGTGATCAGCGGGTCCACACCCACTGCAAAGCACAAAGTCCGAGGGAATTTTTTGGATTTCTTATTTGGCCTTTTTTTAATTATATATATTTTAGAAAAATACCTTTTAACTTATTTTTTTATTATTTTTGACCTTTTATAAAAAAAATAATTCTTTGATCAGGTGTCTAAACAAAATTTAATTAAAATATGAAATACCATATTACTTGGATTTAAAATAAAAAATATTATTAAAATCACTTCAAAAAGATACAATCTTGAATAATTATAATTAAATTATTTTAAAATTATTAACCGCTTGCTTTATTTCATATTTAATACTTTTATCTATTTTCACACACAATTTATATTTTTAATTATTTTCTCTAACGGTATGATTTGGTTTTAATTTCAATTTAATTATCAATTGTATTTTTATTTTTATAAGTAATATTATTACTTTTGCTTAACCGTCACTTCCCTCTGTATTTCTCTCTCCGCCTCCCCGGTTTCTGGTTCTCTCTCTCTCTCTCTCCAACATCGATTTGATACCTCTCTCTTTTTCATTCTAAATGGTCACTTCTCTCTGTTTCCGCTTCTGTCCCTCTCCGCCTCCCTGATTTCAATTCTTTCCCCTGATCTCTCTCTCCAACATTACTATGATATCTCATAATTGATTCAATTCTTTTATCCCTGGCTTCTTATTCATTCGTTTAGCTTTTCTGGTTCTTCTTTCTAACTCTCACGGAATCTTTCTTGGCTGGTTAGGGTTTGAGGTGCGGCAGTGAAAAGATCCATTTGATCAAGAGAGGCTTCAAATATTTTGATCAAGGTTCGTCTCTTCTTCCCAAGTGAAGGATCAGGTTTAACTGTTTCTATTCTTTGATTTCTGAGTTTCTTGGTTTGTTTCTAACATTCTTGATTTTGTTTGGGGCTGTCGATTGGAGTTTGAAAATAAGCAAGAAGAAGGTCTGGTTCTTGGACGGGAAAGATGGATTCAACGTAGAAGAATTCTGAGGTTCGTCTTTTCTTGGGTTAGGGTTTTTTTTTTTTCCTGTGTTTCTTGATCTATTTTCTTACATTCTTAAGACGTTGCTATTTCAGAATAAATGGCCGCTTGTGGCCATGAATCCCTTGTTTTTGGAGCGCATGAATTGTTTCTTCACGATTAGGATTGGCTTGATGCATCTACTTTGATCAAGGTTCATTTTTTCTTCTCAAGTAAAGAATCTGGTTTAGGTTGTTTCTATTCTTTGATTTTGGAGTTTCTAACATTCTTGATTTTTTTGTGGTGGGGGGGGGGGGTTCGATTAGGGTTTGAAAATAAGCAAGGCCCGGTTCTTGGATGGAAAAGATCGAGTCAATGAAGAAAAGATTCTAAGGTTTGTCTCTTCTAGGTTTAGGGTTCTTTTTCCTGTGTTTGTTGATCTAGTTTCTTACATCCTGAAGATGTCGCTATTTCAGAATAAATGGCCGCCCAGAATAAATGGCCGCCCAGAATCCTTTCTTTTTGGAGGGTTTTGAAAACCCAGAACATGTAAGGGTTTTTGAGAGAAATCACTGGTTGATCTATGAATGTCCCATGAATTGTTTATATGCATAGTTTATTTCTTCACGATTAAGATTGGCTTGATGCATTTATTTGAGAGATATCATTAGCTTGAACCAAAATTAAGGTCTAATTTATCAACGGCACCTTTAATTAACATATGCATTTCTCATGAATTCTTTATTTGTTAGTTTTACATTTTAATGATAAGATGTTGAGTTATTAATTTGAATGGTTATCTCTTCACCGTCCAATATTTGGGATTGATGTGATTACTATAAGAAATGGATTTTCTAGATAATATAATTGTATCTTATAGTTTACTTAGAATTATGCATATTAGGCATAAAAGTTATATATATTATCCTCAACTTGTTTGCTCCAAAAAATAAGTAATTTTGTTTAAGAGGATTCTTGAATCAAATGAAGATTCCATGATGCTTTGTTACGCAAAGATTGATTGTTAGCTGGCTGTAACATGTTTCAGTCTTTTAGGGATATGAGATTAAGTGTTCATTCAATCTGCTGAAGTTTCCTTTTCTGTTTCCATACCTATAATTATCTCCCAAAGCTTGACACATTCAAATTAGGAAGCTTGATGAATTTTTCTAAAAATTATGGGGATTTAAGTACTGTTATTCTCTTTGGATGGCTGGGTTTTAAAATCATGTGAATTATGAAATGAAGGGATTTTAAATTAGTGAATTTCGTATTTGGATAGTGTTTGGAATTTTAGGGTGAATGTTGCAAGTTTGTTGCTATTAATAAATTGCACAACTTTTGTTCTTTCTACCCTAAGTCAAAAGAGAGAGATTTTTTTTTTTTTTTTTTTTTTAATCAAGGGATGTAAGAAATTGGGTTTTACAATTAAAAGCATGGTAGTTTTTTTGGTTGAGAATGAGAAATTGTAATGCAGCGACAGAAACATAGAAGAGAGGAAGAGGTTTTTGCTAGAGTTAGGATGTTGTTGATTTGTGATGGCATATAAGGGTTTGGTGAAAGATAGGTTAAAGGAGAAAGAGAACAAAAGAAGGTTTGTTGGCATGATGACAATGGAGGCTTGTGGCTGCCATGATGATGGTCATGGTGGCAGTGGAGATGGTGGTTTAGGAAAGAGTTGTGACGTTTGTGGTTAGTGCTTCATGATGAGGGAGATTGTGGAAATGATGGTGGTGATTCTCACACCTTGATGGATATGGCTGCCAGAAAGTGAAAAAGAAAAAAAAAAAGGTAGAGATGTGATACGTCACCAGATACATGAGACTAGAGTCTTGACTTGAATATTAAGTGTTTCACAAAATACTCTTAACTGAGGTTTTTGATTTTAATTGGGCATTTTATGCCTTAAAATACCTCCACAAAGTCTGCAGAGGATATTATGATTTATTGGAATTAGAGATCCCCTCCACATCCAAATAAGCCTTAGGGTTGTGAATATGATAAGGAAGAAAAATTTTATAAATGAAGTAGTTTTGGATCTCAAGCATGAGATATATGCTCTTCCACTCTTCCACTCTCACATGCGCACACACTATTCTTATTTCAAACTAATTTCTTACGTTCTCCTGTAATCTTTTTGCATTTACTTGTTTTATTATTTGTTTATCTTATTCTTGTTTTATCTTCTCTTTCACACTCTCAATGCTATATTTTTCCCTCTTTCCACATTTCAAAGTGTTTTTTTCCCTCCCCTTAATTTTTGCATTTTCCTTTGATCCCTTTTTGTGTGCTTAATAAATTTTTTTCCCCTCCAGGCTACATATTTTTCTTTTGGCATTTCTAGCTTCTTTCATTTTCTTGATCTCCTCATATCTTATTTTTTTTCTTTACACCATTATCCTTATGTTTCTTAATTGTTTTACTCATTTTTATCATTTCCTTTTCTTTTCTTATTCCCTCTTCTCTTTTCATTGCCTTGTCCTCACAAAACGTATTTTATCATTTGCCATTTTCAAATTCTGTAAACTTGCTCCTTGTCTTCTCTTTATTTATCTACCGTGGTCCTCAACGCATTCCATATTTTGCTTCTCTTCAACTTTTCCCTATTACTTTAAATGCTCTCTACGTCTCTCTCTCTCTCACAGTTTCAATGCCATTCGTCTTGTCCATATTTATTTGTTGCTTTTATTTATATCGTTTTTATTTATTTTTCCTTATTATACATTTTCTTTCCTCGTAACTTATTTTCTCACTTTCTTTTGTTGCCTTGTTGTCCCCGTAATACTTTAACATTTTTAATGACTTTCTTTCTCCTCTTTCAACATTTCAATTTCATTTTTGCTTCCCCCTTTGAATTTTTTCTCTTCTTTTATTTTGACTTTTCTGTTCTATGTGCTTTTTTTTTTAAAAAAAAATATCCATACTTTGCTTATTTTTATTCTATTTTATTTTTGTTCACTTTTGATATTGATAACTTTGTCCAGCTTGGTGTATACATACTGATTCCTTATTTATTTTGTACTCAATTTTTCACTTTTTTAATTCCTCTCCTCTTTTTTTTTTTTTTTTTTTTTTTTTTTTTTTTTTTCCTTTTCCCTTGCTTTCTTGTTGGTTTTGTTTTCCGTTTCTCCTTTTTTCAATTATTTTAACTTGTTCTTTTTCGTCTTTGTTTTAGTTTTTCTCTATATTGAATCCCTTGATTTACTTGCCCTTTACTCATCTCTCATTTAACTCTTTTCAACTCTTTTCCTTCTTTTACTTTTGATGATCTCTCGTTCCTTTCTTTTTTCTAAATTCACACTCCTACTGTCTTCTCTCGTCTTTTGCCTTTTCATATTTTATTTTATTTTATTTATTTTCTTGTTTTGAGGGCGAATCTTGGTGCAACGGTAGAGTTGCTCCTTTGGTAATCTCGAGGTCACGGGTTCGAGGCATGGAAACAGCCTCTTTGCAAAAAATGCAAGGGAAAGGCTGTGTACGCATACATCCACTCCCCCTACCCCCGCACTAAGTCGGGGAGCACTTTGTGCACCAGATGACCTTTATTTATTTATTTATACATTTTCTTTCCCCGTAACTTATTTTGTGACTATTTCTTTTGTTGCCTTGTTGTCCTTGTAATACTTTAACATTTTTAATGACTTTCTTTCTCCTCTTTCAACATTTAAATTTCATTTTTCTTTCCCTCTTTTGACTTTTTTCTCTTCTTTTATTTTGGCTTTTCTGTTCTATGTGCTTTTTTTTTAAAAAAAATAATTATCCATATTTTGCTTATTTTTATTTTATTTTATTTTATTTCTCTTTTGATATTGATAACTTTGTCGAGCCTGGTTTATACATACTTATTCCTTATTTATTTTCTATTTAATTTCTCACTTTTTTAATTCCTCTCCTATCTGTTTTTTTCCCTTGTCCCTTGTGTTCTTGTTGGCTTTGTTTTCCATTTCTCCTTTTTTCAATTATTTTAACTTGTTCTTTTTCCTCTTCATTTTAGTTTTTCTCTATATTGAATCCCATGATTTACTTGCCCTTTGCTCATCTTTCATTTAACTTTTTTCATCTCTTTTCCTTCTTATACTTTTGATGATCTCTCTTTCTTTTCGTTTTCTAAATTCACACTTCCTTTGTCTTGCCTTTTTGTATTTTATTTTATTTTATTTAGTTTTCTTGTTTTGAGGGCAAATCTCGGTGCAATAGTGGAGTTGTTCATTTGGTGATCTCAAGGTCACAGGTTCAAAGCATGGAAACAGTCTTTTTGCAAAAAATGCAAGGGGAAGGCTACATACATATACACTTACTCTCCCCCTACCCCCGTACTAAGCTGAGGAGCATTTTGTGCACCGGGTGAACCATTTATTTATTTATTTTAACCTTTTCTTTCCCTGTAAATTATTTCCCGCTATTTCTTTTGTTGCCTTGTTGTCCTTGTAATACTTTTACATTTTTAATGACTTTCTTTCTCCTCTTTCAACATTTCAATTTCATTTTTGCTTCCCCCTTTGAATTTTTTCTCTTATTTTATTTTGGCTTTTCTATTCTATGTGCTTTTTTTTTTTTAAAAAAAATATCCATATTTTGCTTATTTTTATTCTATTTTATTTTTGTTCACTTTTGATATTGATAACTTTGTCCAGCCTGGTGTATACATACTGATTCCTTAGTTATTTTGTACTCAATTTTTCACTTTTTTAATTCCTCTCCTCTCTTTTCTTTCTTTTTTTTTTCTCTTTTCCCTTTTCCCTTGCTTTCTTGTTGGTTTTGTTTTCCGTTTCTCCTTTTTTCAATTATTTTAACTTGTTCTTTTTCGTCTTTGTTTTAGTTTTTCTCTATATTGAATCCCTTGATTTACTTGCCCTTTACTCATCTCTCATTTAACTCTTTTCAACTCTTTTCCTTCTTTTACTTTTGATGATCTCTCGTTCCTTTCTTTTTTCTAAATTCACACTCCTACTGTCTTCTCTCATCTTTTGCCTTTTCATATTTTATTTTATTTTATTTATTTTTCTTGTTTTGAGGACGAATCTTGGTGCAACGGTAGAGTTGCTCCTTTGGTAATCTCGAGGTCAAGGGTTCGAGGCATGGAAACAGCCTCTTTTCGAAAAATGCAAGGGAAAGGCTGTGTACGCATACATCCACTCCCCCTACCCCCGCACTAAGTCAGGGAGCACTTTGTGCACCAGATGAGTCCTTTATTTATTTATACATTTTCTTTCCCCGTAACTTATTTTTTGACTATTTCTTTTGTTGCCTTGTTGTCCTTGTAATACTTTAACATTTTTAATGACTTTCTTTATCCTCTTTCAACATTTAAATTTCATTTTTCTTTCCCTCTTTTGACTTTTTTCTCTTCTTTTATTTTGGCTTTTCTATTATATATGCTTTTTTTTTTAAAAAAAAAATTATCCATATTTTGCTTATTTTTATTTTATTTTATTTTATTTTTCTTTTGATATTGATAACTTTGTCTAGCCTGTTTTATACATACTCATTCCTCATTATTTTCTATTTAATTTCTCACTTTTTTAATTCCTCTCCTATCTGTTTTTTTTCCCTTGTCCCTTGTGTTCTTGTTGGCTTTGTTTTCCATTTCTCCTTTTTTCAATTATTTTAACTTGTTCTTTTTTCTCTTCATTTAGTTTTTCTCTATATTGAATCCCATGATATACTTGCCCTTTGCTCATCTTTCATTTAACTTTTTTCATCTCTTTTCCTTCTTATACTTTTGATGATCTCTCTTTCTTTTCATTTTCTAAATTCACACTTCCTTTGTCTTGCCTTTTTGTATTTTATTTTATTTTATTTAGTTTTCTTGTTTTGAGGGCAAATCTTGGTGCAATAGTGGAGTTGTTGGTGATCTCAAGGTCACAAGTTCAAAGCATAAAAACAGCCTCTTTGCAAAAAATACAAGGGGAAGGCTACATACATATACGCTTACTCTCCCCCTACCCCCGTACTAAGTCGAGGAGCATTTTGTGCACCGGGTGAACCATTTATTTATTTATTTATTTATTTTAACCTTTTCTTTCCCTGTAAATTATTTCCCGCTATTTCTTTTGTTGCCTTGTTGTCCTTGTAATACTTTTACATTTTTAATGACTTTCTTTCTCCTCTTTCAACATTTCAATTTCATTTTTGTTTTCCCCTTTGAATTTTTTCTCTTATTTTATTTTGGCTTTTCTGTTCTATGTGCTTTTTTTTTAAAAAAAAATATCCATATTTTGCTTATTTTTATTCTATTTTATTTTTGTTCACTTTTGATATTGATAACTTTGTCCAGCCTAGTGTATACATACTGATTCCTTATTTATTTTGTACTCAATTTTTCACTTTTTTAATTCCTCTCCTCTCTTTTTTTTTTTTTTTTTTTTTTTTTTTTTCCTTTTCCCTTGCTTTCTTGTTGGTTTTGTTTTCCGTTTCTCCTTTTTTCAATTATTTTAACTTGTTCTTTTTCGTCTTTGTTTTAATTTTTCTCTATATTGAATCTCTTGATTTACTTGCCCTTTACTCATCTCTCATTTAACTCTTTTCAACTCTTTTCCTTCTTTTACTTTTGATGATCTCTCATTCCTTTCTTTTTTCTAAATTCACACTCCTACTGTCTTCTCTCATCTTTTGCCTTTTCATATTTTATTTTATTTTATTTATTTTTCTTGTTTTGAGGGTGAATCTTGGTGCAACGGTAGAGTTGCTCCTTTGGTAATCTCGAGGTCACGGGTTCAAGGCATGGAAATAGCCTCTTTGCAAAAAATGCAAGGGAAAGGCTGTGTATGCATACATCCACTTCCCCTACCCCCGCACTAAGTCGGGGAGCACTTTGTGCACCAGATGAGTCCTTTATTTATTTATTTATTTATATATTTTCTTTCTTCGTAACTTATTTTTTGACTATTTCTTTTATTGCCTTGTTGTCCTTGTAATACTTTAACATTTTTAATGACTTTCTTTCTCCTCTTTCAACATTTAAATTTCATTTTTCTTTCACTCTTTGACTTTTTTCTCTTCTTTTATTTTGGCTTTTCTGTTCTATGTGCTTTTTTTAAAAAAAAAATTATCCATATTTTGCTTATTTTTATTTTATTTTATTTTATTTTTCTTTTGATATTGATAACTTTGTCTAGCCTGTTTTATACATACTCATTCCTTATTTATTTTCTATTTAATTTCTCACTTTTTTAATTCCTATCCTATCTGTTTTTTTTCCGTTGTCCCTTGTGTTCTTGTTGGCTTTGTTTTCCATTTCTCCTTTTTTCAATTATTTTAACTTGTTCTTTTTCCTCTTCATTTTAGTTTTTCTCTATATTGAATCCCATGATTTACTTGCCCTTTGCTCATCTTTCATTTAACTTTTTTCATCTCTTTTCCTTCTTATACTTTTGATGATCTCTCTTTCTTTTCGTTTTCTAAATTCACACTTCCTTTGTCTTGCCTTTTTGTATTTTATTTTATTTTATTTATTTTTCTTGTTTTGAGGGCAAATCTTGGTGCAATAGTGGAGTTGTTCATTTGGTGATCTCAAGGTCACAGGTTCAAAGCATGGAAACAGCCTTTTTGCAAAAAATGCAAGGGAAAGGCTACATACATATACGCTTACTTTCCCCCTACCCCCTACTAAGCCGAGGAGCATTTTGTGCACCGGGTGAACCATTTATTTATTTATTTATTTATTTTAACCTTTTCTTTCCCTGTAAATTATTTCCTGCTATTTCTTTTGTTGCCTTGTTGTCCTTGTAATACTTTTACATTTTTAATGACTTTCTTTCTCCTCTTTCAACATTTCAATTTCATTTTTGCTTCCCCTTTGACTTTTTTTTCTTCTTTTATTTTGGCTTTTCTGTTCTATGTGCTTTTCTTTTAAAGAAAAATTATCCATTTTTTGCTTTTTTTAATTCTATATTATTTTATTTCACTTTTGATATTGATAACTTTGTCTAGCTTGGTATATACATACTTATTCCTTATTTATTTTGTACTCAATTTCTCACTTTTTTAATTGCTATCCTATGTTTTCTTTTTTTTTCCCCCCCCCCCTTTTTCCTTGCTTTCTTGTTGGTTTTGTTTTCCATTTCTCCTTTTTTTGAATTATTTTAACTTGTTCTTTTTCCTCTTCGTTTTAGTTTTTCTTTGTATTGAATCCCATGATTTACTTGCCCTTTGCTCATCTCTCATTTAACTCTTTTCAACTCTTTTCCTTCTTTTACTTTTGATGATCTCTCTTTCCTTTCTTTTTCTAATTTCACACTTCTTCTTTCTTCTCTAATCTTTTGCCTTTTCATATTTTATTTTATTTATTTTTCTTGTTTTGAGGGCGAACTTTGGCGTAGTGGTGGAGTTGCTCCTCTGGTAACCTCGAGGTCACGGGTTCAAGACGTGAAAATAGTTTCTTTGCAAAAAATGGAAAGGGAAGGCTGCGTATATATATGTCCGCTCTACTCTTACCCCCGCACTAAGTCGGGGAGCACTTTGTGCACCGGGTGAGCCTTTTATTTATTTTTCTTGTTTTACCTTTTTCTTCCCTCTGTTGTTTTATTTCTCTCTAATTTATTTCTTTATTGTACTTTCAATGATTTAACTTCTTTAATAATTTTTCTTCTTTTCATGTTTCAAATTGTTTTTCGTCTTCCCATTAATCTTTTGAATCTTGTTCTTCTTTTTTTGTTCTTTCATGTCCATGCTTTGTATGCTTCTCTTTCACTCCAATTTTTATTTTTTGATTTGTCTTTTACTGTAAGTCCTTACATTTTGATATTTCCTATTCTCCCCATATCTCTTATTTTTTTTTACTTATTTTTCTCATCTTTATATATAATTTTTTCTTATCCTCTTCGTTTTATTGGTTCCCTTTAGAAAAATATTTGCTCCTACCTTTTTCAATCTTTTAACTCTTTTTTTATTCTGTTTAATCTTTTACAATCTCCTTATTTTCAATTTATTGACCCGCCTTTATATTTTGCTTTTATTGAACTCTTTTCCTTCATTTACTTGAAATGCTCCTCTCTCTCCCTCTCTCCTTTTCTTTTTTATTCTAAACTCGTACTTTAACTTTTCCTTTTGACATTTTGCATTCACTCATTTTATTCTTTTATTGACTTTTTCTCACTTTATCTTTTCTTTTAGCATTGTGGTGCTTTCAATACTTTAACTTATTTTCGTTAGTTTCCTTTTATTTTGCAAGATTTCAAATTTTTTTTTTTTGCCTTCCCTTTATTTTTTTATTTTTTTTTTATTTTTTATTTTTCATTTGTAGTTTGTCTCTTATGCTTGTTCTATGCACTGTTTAATTTGATTTTTAGCATTGTCATCTTTGTATTTCCTTAATGCCGTTATTATTGATGTTTTGATGGTCTTCTTTTCATCTTTATATTGATTTCCCTTTTACTTTCGTAGATTTCTCCTTTGAAAATATTTTTCTTTCTTTTTTTTGTTTCAGATTTTGGGACCACTTTTTCCTTTTTAATGTTTTACACAAGGATCATGTAGAATGCGAATTTGTCAAGTTTCTTTCTAATAATAATTCATGGAGGATATCGTCATATTCTTGTTCCTACAATTCAATTAGCCACAAAACGAAAGATCTTTTAGAAGTGCATTTTCCTCAAAGGGATGCTTGGCTTGCTCGTAATCCCAGATCTTGTTTGTTTTTTGTGCATTCTTTTCTTTCTTTAGATGCTCTTACTCTCTCTCTCTCTCTCTCTCTCTCTCTCTCTCTCTCTCTCTCTCTCTCACACTCACGCGCGTGCACACAATTTCAAGCTCATTCTTCATTTTCAAATGTTTGCATTTTTATTCTACTACTTTCTCTTGTTTTGCATTTTCTTTCATGGTTGTTGTCTTTTTCTCAAATCTTTTTCCTTTATTGCACTTTGATTCTACTTTTCAAATGATTTGTTTTTTCTTTTTTGAACATTTTCAATTTGTTTACCCCCTAAATCTTTTGCGTCTGTTATTATATTTATTCTTTCAATTTGTTTCCTCTGTAATTTAATCGAATTTAACATTTCTACTGGAAATAATAGAGAGTTAATAAAGTGTATTGGAAATAAGAGAGAATAAAGCATTGAGACTTCTAGGGATTATGAATTATCACCATATTAAATAGATAGGAGTTAATGTTGAAATTGTTGCATTATTGGAGTGGCAAAAATGGATGTGTATTAAGTGCTTGTCACTCGAGCTTTCACCATGTAATCTCTCAAGCATCCTTTCAGCATGTAACCCCTCCCTCCCTCTTCCTCTCTCAAGCCAATTGGGCCAGTATCATATTGTAGTACTCAAGGTAATTGAGTTGCAAACAGAATATTGTTTCTCCTCCTGCATTTCAACATGGTATTAGAGGTTATCATCCTCATGCCTGTATCAGGAGAGCTCAATCATGTTTTTCTCTAATATGTCGCAAGTCAGTCCCAAGCCACACGGGTCTAGTCACCTTCTGGTCAAGCTTGATTAGTTGCTTGTCAGCCTTCCTGCAGTCAAGCTCATCTGCCATCTAGTCTAGTCCGAGTTTCAGTGGGACTGCCATCTGGTCAAGCAGTACACCATGTCTCTGTCAAATCTAGTCTCCATGAGAACTACCAGCTGGTGAAGCAGTTCCCTATATCTCCATTGAGTTTGGTCTCCATCAGACGTTTCTTCAGCCGTCTAGTCTGGCAGAAGTTTCTAATGGTCAATTTAAATATCCATTAATCTGGGATACTTGTCCTCTGGCACGAGCTCACCTCTTCCCTCAGTTTCATGGGTTTGCCATTTGGTCCAGCAGTACTCAGAACTTACAAAACTCCCTTGTCGCATCCTTAGCTTAGTTTTCTTTGTAGAAAATTCATCAAATTGTCCAATTCTTCACAAGATAAGGTTGTCTCCTCAACAAATTCAGCTTCTCTGCAGCATCCGGTCTGTCCTACAGAAGATTCAGCTTCAGATTGTCTCTGACTCTCTATTCTTCAAATTTTAGATTGTCACCTATTACCGCAGAATGTCTCCAATCAACTAGTCAGTGGAAAGTTTGTCTTTTCTAGGGTTTGGGTTCTTTTTTCTATGTTTCTTGAGCAAGGTTTCTCTCTCTCTCTCTCTCTCTTGGGCTGGTTTCTCTGTGTTTCTCGTTCTTCTTTTCTAACACTTAAGGAATCTTTCTTGGCTGGTTAGATGAAGAGAAGCTTCAAATATTTTGATCAAGGTTTGTTTTTTGTCCTCAACTAAAGGATCGGGTTTATGTTTTTTCTATTCCTTGATTTCTGAGTTTCTTGGTCTGTTTTCTAACATTCTTGATTTTTTTAGGGGGTTGATTGGTTTGGAAAATAAGCTAATGGAAGGTTTGTTTCTTGGATGGGAAAGATGCATTCAATGAAGAAAAGATTCTGAGATTTGTTTTTTGTCCTCAACTTGTTCTTATTTCCATCTATGTTTCTTGTTTCTTGTTCTTATTTCTGTTATTTGATTTCTGAGTTTCTTCTTCTTTTTTCTAACATTATTGATTTTTTTTTTGGGGGGGTTTGATTGGGGTTTGAAAATAACCAAGTGAAAGGTTTGGTTGTTAGATGGAAAAAATGGATTCATTGAAAAAAAGATTCTGAGGTTTGTTTCTTCTATGGTTAGAGTTCTTTTTCCTGTGTTTGCTTGATCCATTTTTTTTTTAATTCTTAAGAGGATTCTATAATGAACTGAAGATTCCTTGATGCTTTGTTGGGCAAAGATTGATTGTTAATTGGTTGCCTTTCATGGATATGGCATTAAGTGTTCATTCAATTGGCAAAGTTTCCTTTTCTATTTCCATCCCTATCATCACTTCTCAAAACTTGATAGATTCAAATTAGGAAGTTTAATGAATAAATTAAGGGGTTTTAAAGTACTAGCATTCTCTCTGGATGTGTGGATTTTAAAATCATGTGGATTATGAAATGAAGGGATTTTAAAAGTATTGACATTCTGAAATCCACAAATTAGTAAATTTCTTGTTTGGATATTGTTTGAAATTTAGGGTGAATTTTAATTTGTTGCATGGTAAAACAAAATCCATCCAAATCAATAATCATCATTCATAGGTTGCAAAAAGCATAGAAGTCAGAGAGCATAAAGAGCTACAAGAGAGGAAAACAAGGCCAACTCTCTACTGTAAATGAGAAGAGATTTTTTTTTTTTTTTTTTTTTAAATCAAGGGATGTCAGAAATTGGGGATTTACAATTAAGACCATGGTAGTTTTTTGGTTGAGAATGAGAAATTGTAATGTAGTAATATATATAGAAAAGAGGAAGAGGTTTTTGTTGGGGTTACTATGTTGTTGATTGGTGGTGGCATATTAGGGTTTTGGTGAGTTATAAGTTGAAGGAGAACGAGAACAAAAAAAGGCTTGTTGTGTGATGGCAATGGAGGCTTGTAGCTGCCTTGATGGCGGTCTTTTTAGGACAATTGTGGGGTTTTGAATTTAGTGCTTCATGATAAGGGAGATTGTGGAAATGGTGGTGGTGATTCTCACATCTTGATGGATATGGTTGCCAGAAAAGTGAAAAAAAAAAAAATGGATGTGAGATGGTCTCTAGAAAGGTGAGGCAAGAGTCTGACTTCTTGGTTGAATAATGGGTGTTTCACAAAATCCTCTCAACCGAGGATTTTGATTTTAATTGTGTACTTTGGGCCTCAAAATATCTCCACAAAGTATACAGAGGATATAATAGTCTCTTGGAATCACATATCCTTTTTGACCTTAACAAGGAATTTTGACTTTGGATTTTTAAATCCATTCTGCACCGCTAAATCCCTCCACATCCAAATAAACCTTAGGGTTGTGAATATGATATGGAAGAAAAATTTGACAAGTGAAGTTGTTTTGGATCTTAAGCATGATATAAATGCTCTTTTGCTCTCCCACTCTCACAGGAACACACTTTTCTTCTTTCAAAATCATTTCTTAGGTTCCCCTTTAATCGTTTTGCATTTACTTATTTTACTCGTTTGTTTATTTTATTCTTGTTATATCTTCTCTTAACATGCCACTTTTTTTTTTTTATCGTACCTTCAATGCTTAAAATTTTCGATATCTTTCCTCTTTCTACATTTCAAAGTGTTTTCCTCCTTCACCTTAAATTTTGCTTTTTTCTTCTTTGATCCCTTTTTATGTGCCTATTTTTTTTTTCTCCATGCTTTGTCAGGTTCTCTTCATGCTCCATATTTTTCTTTTGGCATTTCTAGCTCCTTTCATTATAGTATTTTCTTGATGTCCTTATTTCTTATTTTTTTTCTTTATACCATTATTCTTATTTTTCTTAATTGTTTTATACTCATATTCTATTTCATGTTCTTCTCTTATTTCCCCTTCCCTTTTCATTGACTTGTCCTCAAAAAACATATTTGATCATTTTCCCTTTTCAAAAATTTTGTAAACTTGCTTCTTGTCGTCTCTTTATTTATCTATAGTCTTTCTATATTTTATTTTCCTCAGTTTACCTGGTTATGATTGCACTCCATATTTTGCCTCTCCTTCAACTCTTTCCTACTAATTTAAATGCTCTTTCTCTTTGTTTCTCTCTCTCTCTCCCTCCATTCATCTTGTCCTTTATTTATTTAGTGCATTTACTTATGAAATTTTTATTTATTTTATTTTTCCTTGTTATACTTTTTTCCCCCAGCAAGTCATTCTCTCTCTCTCTTTGTTGCCTTGTTGTCCTTTTAAAACTTTTAACATTTTTAATGACTTTCTTTCTCATCTTTCAACGTTTCAATTTCATTTTTGCTTCTCTGTGTTTTCTCTCTTCTTGTTATTTCTGCTCTATGTGCTTTTTTATCTTTTGTTTTTTTTGGTCCATATGTTGCTTATCTTTATTTTATTTTATTTTTTTATCTTGCTTTCGACATTAATAACTTCGTCCGGCCTGGTATTTATATACTTATTGTTTATTTTGTGCTCAGTTTTTCACTTTTTTGATTCCCCTCTTTTCTTATCTCCCCTTTTCCCCTGCTTGATCTTTGTTTTCAATTCTCCATTTTCAATTATTTAACTTGTTCTTTTTCCTCTCCTTAATGTTAGTATTTCTCTTTATTGAATTTTCAATAATTTACTTGCTTTTGACTCATTTACAATTTAACTCTTCAACTATTTTCCTTCTTTTTCTTTTCTTTTGATATTCTCTCTCTCCTCTCTTGTTCTAAATTCAAACACCCCCTTTATCTGTCTTCTCTAATCTTTTACATTTTCATAATTATTTATTTTTCTTGCTTTACTTTTTTGTCTCCTCTTAGTTGTGTTGTTTCTCTTTAATTTGTTTCCTTATTGTATTTTCATTGATTTACCTTTCTTAATAACTTTTCTTACTTACTGTATTTTCATTGATTTACCTTTCTTAATCTTTTCTTACTTCCTGGTTACAAATTGTTTTTCATCTTCTGGTTAATCTTTTGAATCTTCTTATTCTTTTGTTCTTTCATGTCTGTGCTTTTTGTGCTTCTCTCTCACTCCATTTTATTTTCTCATTTCACTTTTGCGGTGAGTCCTTCGTTATTATATTTTCTGATGTCCCCATATCTTTTAATTGTTTGTTCCTAATTTTTCTTATCTTCGTAATTTTTTTTTCTTGTTCTCCTTTTCCCTTTTATTGATTCTTTTTAGAAAAATATCTTTCCTCATATGTTATCTTTTTAACTTGTTTTTTTTATTCTGTTTAATCTTTTGCAATATCTTTATATTCAATTTATTGACTCCCCTATATTTTGCTTCCATTGAACTCTTTAACTTAATTTTCTTGAAATGCTCCTAACTATCCCTCCTTTCTATCTTGCTTTCCTTTCCTCTTTCAATTTGAAAGTCGCTCTTTTAACTTTTCCTTTTGATTTATTTTATTCGTTTATCGATTTTTCCTTATTTTATCCTTTCTTTCAGTGTCATGTATTTCATCTCACTCCAATTTGTATTTTTATTTATGGTACTTTCAATACCTTATTTCAGTTATTTTTTTTTCAATATTTCAAATTAATTTTTTCCCTCCGTTTATTTGCATTTTTTTCACCCTGTGGTTGGTCTCCTCCGCTTAATTAGATTTTTGACATTGTCTCTTACTATTTGGATATTTCCTTAATATCCTTATTTATTAATGCCTTGATGGTCCTTCTTTCGTCTTTGCTTTGATTTCCCTTTTACTTTCTTGAAAATATTTTTCTTTTTTTCTTTTTTAGTTTTTTTGGATCACTTTTTTCTCTTTAATCTTTTACTTGAGGAGCATGTAAAATGTGAATTTGCAAAGTTGATTTCTAAATAATTCATGAAGAAGATTATCATTTTCATATTCCCGCAATTCAATTAGATGCAAGATTGTATAGAATTAATTTCGAGATTAGGCATAATATGAAAGATCCTTTAGAAGTGCATATTCCTCTGAGGGATGCTTGGCTTGCTCGTAATTCCAGATCTTGTTTTGTTTCTTTTCACTCTTTGTTTTACATTTCCCGCAATTCACTTTGATTTTTTTTTTTTACTTTTCAAATGATTTCTTTTTCTTTTTTGAACATTTGCAATTTGTTCACCCCCTAAATCTTTTACATCTGTTAATTTATTTATTATTTCAATTTGTTTCCTTTTTAGCTTATTCCATTTTAACATTTCTAGTAGAAAAAATAGCGAGTTAATAGAGGGTCTTAGAAATAAGAGAGAATAAAGTATGGGGATTTCTAGGGATTATGAATAGTAGCCATAGTAAATAGTTAAGAGTGAAGGTTCATATGAAATTGGTGTATGGCTTGTGCTATTAATAGATGTGTGTTAAGCGCTTGCTGCTCAAGTCTAACCTTTCACCATGTAATCTTTCAAGCATCCTTTCAGTATGTAACCCTTGTCTCTCTCTCGATCTCGATCTCTCTTGAACTGAGCATATTATAATGTAGCACTAGAGGTAATTGAGTCACAAAAAGAATATGGTTTCTCCTCCTCCATTCTCAACATGATATTGGAGTCTTTCATCCTCAAGCCTGTCTCCGGAGAACTCCATCACGTTTTTCTCTAACATGTCACAAGTCAGCCTGAGTCACTCGAGTCTAGTCACATCCCGGTCAACCTCGAGTAGTCAGTTGTCAACCATCCTACGGTCAAGCTCATCTTCCATTTAGTTGAGTAGGAGTTTCCATGGGACTGCCACTACTCCATGTCTCCATCAAATCTAGTCTCAATCAGAACTGCCATCTGGGGATGGAGTTCCCTGTATCTCTGTTAAGTTTGGTTTCCATCAGAAGTTTCTTCAGCCATCCTCTGGCAGAAGTTTCAAATTGTCGTTCTAACTATCCATTAATCTGGTCTACTTGTTATACTCTGGCACGAGCTCACTTCTTCCCTCAGTCTCATGGGTTTGCCATTTGGTCCAGCAGTACTCAGAACTTTCGAAACTCCTCGCCATATCCTTAGTTAGCTTAGTTATCTTTGTAGAAAATTCAGGATGTGGCCCAATTCTGCACAAGATAAGGTTGTCTCTGCAACAAAATCAGCATTCTCTCCAGCAGAAGACTCAGCTTCAGATTGTCTCTCATCACCACAGAATTTCTCTAATCAACTCGCCAGCCTCTCCTCTTCTCATTTTGGGGGGTTATTACTGTCCAGTTAAGTCCTCTATATTATTCATTGTTATGTGTGTTACAAGCTTAGTGCATATGGTCCATATGTTCCAGCTTGGATGGAATGTTGGAAATAATAGAGTTAATGTTCACAGGAAGTTATATTGTTGGTATATCGTTTGTTGTATAACTAGATGTGTGTTGAGTGCTAGCCATTCAAGCAAACCTTTCACTGTGTTACCCCCCTCAAAAGCCAATTGAGTCAATATCATAATGTTGCACTCTAAGTCAATTGAGTCACAATGAGAATATTGTTTCTCCTCCATTGTGCAATATATTCTCCTCCAAAGGTAATTTGGGTAGTGATTTTGAAAGACATAATATCATATGATTTCTCTTTATAAATAAACATATAATTCCTATATTTTAATAGGATGTGCCCTTTCTTTGAATAGGCACAAATATCTTTTTATGTATTCCTATATTCAATTTACATTGATCAAGTTTACTCTATTGTTGTTCTGTTGTTATTGTTGGTACGATTTGTTCTGGGGAGTAATAGGGGCTTTGCATCCTGGAGACAAGAGTCCACTATAATTTAGGGGGACTAATTGTCCTCAAATTTTCTGAAAGTTATAACCAACTAAACCTTTGAACCCAATCTATAAACAAGGAAGGCTCAAATGATATAACAAAGCCCCTATTACTCCTGTGGAAATAATTGCACCATAGTTAATACAAAAAATGGAAAGGAAATGACAAAGGAAGAGAGAACTCAAATGATATAAAGTGAATAAATGGCGGGCACTTGTGCCTATTCAAAGAAGGCTCATGTCCTTTCAAATTATGGGACTTGCGAGTCTATTTATGAAGAGAAATCATTTGAAATGATATGTTTTTCAAAATCATTACCTAAGTGATCTGGTGAACTTTGGTAGGAAATTGCCAATAATATTGTGTTTTGAAAATATCTGGAACATTAAAGGCCTCTCTTACTTGATTATGATAGAAAGAAGAGAAAGAGGAATGCAAACATCTTGTTTAGACTGATTCTTGCTATCTTACAGGTCCACATATTTTACCTCTGCCTTCAACCATAATTAAATGAAGTGTCTCTCATTTTTCTGTAGCCAAATGGCCCATGTTTGGAGAAAAATCTCGCCAGCTAAAATTTCTCGTACTTTGGCAAAAATAATTGATTAAATTTTCAAAACTTTGTGTGTTTAGTTCCCCCATGTTCAATTTGAAGTTGCATACTCTTTGTAACAATAAATCATCTTTGAGATACACAGTGGACAAATGGTAGTTTGAAGCTGCGCACTTTGCTTGAGGATTTTAGTGGTACAATCTTCTCTGTTTCAGTTCAAGATCCCTCGTCTCTCCACCCGATCTTTTGAGACCATCCCTCTCTCATTGAGATCAATGTTGAAAAATTCCAGAAACGTGGTATGCTAGAGTCTGTTCACCTGGCCATAAATCAATACAAATCTTATGTCATTTCCATCTCGCAAGCCCAAAGCCTCCCTTATTTGGCTCCTGTCACCCGCTTCCATGAAAATAGATTTCTCGTTTCTCCTCAAATTAATGGATCGGGGCCCAATTTATCACTATGTTTGCTTGAAATTATTTTCTTCCAGAAGAGGTTCTCCATTTCTTCTGTATGATGTTTCTTATTGGCTGAAGCATATACAAGGAAACTGAATTTATAGATTTGCAGATGGCAGGTATGAAATTCACATGGGGTCCCAAGTCGATCCAAGATGATGCCAGCACAATGATAAGAACTGTTATCTTCAGACATTTTTATTCATATTTTAGAAGTTTTTATATTTGGTTGAATATTTGAGTCTTCTTTTATTTTAGAATAATTTAGTTAATTGAAATTCCTCTTTTGTTAGGAATGTAGCGTGCCTATGTAGTGGAAATTATGCTTTGAATATGGAATAATACTTGGAAAACTTTGGTTATTTGCTGCTCTCTCTACTGTGTACCTCTGCCTCCCTCTAGTTCTATGTTAACCCACAACATGACTTGAATGTAGACTTAGAAGTCATTAGTTGATGTTTAATCTATTTAAGCCCCAAATTTTGTAACAAAGAACCTTTATCTTACCATCCGAAAATGTAATGAGCATACCATCCATGGCCAAATTCTCTTTCTGATATTACCATGAAACTTGCTCTTGTGCTCTGTGTCTTCTTGATGGAACTATGTTTTTTGACTTCACTCCTGCCTCTCGACTTTGATGACTCCTGTGTTCTCTGCCATTTCTTGTCAGCAATCTTCAAGTGATGGTTGTGTAGAGAGTACACACTGGGGAGACTATATGCATCCAGTTCAGTCCCAAATGCCATTGAGATGAAACCCTATTTTTGATAACATGGTTTCCCTTACTATTGAGATCTTTAAATTCAATGTCTTCATAGTAGCTTGTCTCTGCTTCTTTTTACTTGCAAAACTATGGTTGTGTTGAAATTGATTGGTGGTAATCTTCTTTAGCTTCTTTTTTACTTGCAAAACCATGAGGTGCCCAGCTCGGTTATGGTTTGCAATGTGTTGAAATGAAATGGGGAACAAACCAGCGGTTCCTCATGGTTTTGAACTTTGGAATTCAAAAAGAAAGGGGGCCTTAATGGTGAGAATGTTTTCAAAAGCGGGAAAGGACCAGAATGCCCGTCCTAACCATCAAAAAAGACTAGTTGGAGGGGTGTTTTAGTCAATTATGATTAAAAAAGGCCAAATTCAGAATTCTATAAACTTCGCTTTCTGGTTTTCTTTGGAACCGGATTCCATGATGAAGTTGTGGTTCTGGTCCAGTCCTGAACCGTGACCGGGCCTACTTCCATTTTTTGTTCGTTAATGCGGTCTCAAGAATGTTGATCTTGTGTCTGCATTGCGTGGAACCAAATGAGGAAAATTGTTTTTATTTAACCATTATCAAATATTTCTAAAATAGAGTAGAAATTGGAATTCAATTGAACTTGTCTATTTGAAACAACCTTTAAAGCCAATTGGTTCAATTACGAAATTAAGGAGGAAGCACAAACTTGTAGAAAGGTTTTTTGCACGTGGAAAATATTGTGCACTGTATATTTAAAATTCATGCCGTGCTCCATCTCCTCTGAACCCTTCTTTATATTCCTCCGTGATATGAAGTCATCAGCTATTGCTGGGCATGTGGTATGTGGTTGGGAACTTGCTCTTCTTATTAGTTACGTATGCCATTCTTGCAGATGGTGGTCATTACTAATCTTCTACAACCGTGTGCTTTTTCAATTGCTACAGTGTACAGAACGTGGGTTGGGTCGCAATATGGACTTTGATATAAAGCACGATAAAATTGATACGTACCACTCATTAGAACCAACTCCATATCTTGATTTGGTCTTATAAAGGAAAAAAACATAATAATAGTGATATTTTGTTTCTTTCCCTTCCTTTCCTTCTTACTGTTCCTTAAGTTATAGATATTATAATTTTAATCATCACTTGTATATTGTGCCTTTGCTTTGAGTACAACATTTATTTTTCTATGCTTGGAAATCTGACTGATTCGGAATTTGGAATTGACTAATTGTGAGGGTGGATGTGGCCTAACTTGCTTGAGAAAGCACACCCAATCTGGAAGTTCTCTCTCGGAAAGGTCAGTTGAGATGCAAAAATTGTTCACTTCACAAAGTAATTGGTGATATGAACTCTCTTTGGTCTGCAGATTTACTTTTGCTTCCGTGAACAAAAAAAAAAATCGGTGAGATATGAACTCTCTTTAGTCTGCAGATTTACCTTTGCTTCTGTGAACATAAAAACCCAAACTGGAGGAAGTCAAAAACTTTGGTATTTGGAAGTGACTAATTGTGAGGATTGGTGTGGCCTAACTTGCTTGAGAAAGCACACCCAATCTTGAAGTTTTCTCTCTCAGAAAGGTCAGTTGAGATGCAAAAATTATTCATTTCACCATTTGTATTATCTGATATGAACTCTCATTTGTTAGCGGATTTACTCTTGCTAATACGAATACAAAGCAAACTAGAGGAAGCATCGTGTTTTGTGACTGTGTCATATGTAAGAATAGTACAAAAAATTAAAATGATCTATGGTTACGTTTCTGTTTCTTATATATTCTTAAGAAGTGATTTTCTATTTTATCAAGGAACCTTTTATTTCCTTCACTTCTTTTGTGTTTTTCAGGAGAAAAGGTTAACCATCTTTTCTTGAAGCAGGCAACTTGAGTCTTCACAGGTTAACGGTTTGCCTACTTCTGTTACGGATTTTCGTATGTCTGGTAAGAATTTCTCTTTTTCTCGGTTCTCTTGGTCGAATAAACTCATTAGATGTTTCATATTGGCCTTCTTGTGACAATGTCTTTTGTTGAACAGTTATTTGTAATTAATCATCTTGTTGCTGAGATTGAGCTTCTTTTGGTAGCCTTTTGTAAGGAAGTTGCTGTCTAACTATTCATGTTTTCTTCTGTTCAATGATGAAAAGGGTGCTGTCTTTTTCCTCATGCCCATGCGCATGTGCGCGCGAGAGAGATATATCATAAATTTCTACACTTGGTCTCATACATTCATAAGCATCACATGTAAATACACTTTGAAATATATCAGTGTCGTACACCATTAAATTTCACTGGGTTTAGACATTGAATATATTGTTGTTGGCAGCGGCATATGCTTCCAGAAATTGCTTGAATGCGTACCTAATGTGGAAGCCGTCTGCTTAGAAATTTGGTAATGTTGGTGCTTTAGTAGTGGCTATTAATTTGTAAGATTTGAGATTTTGCCTTATTTTCTGTTCCTAGATGTCTAAGAATTTGCATATTTCCTATGACACTCTTCTTGCCAGGCACTTTCTACCACGGGCTCTGGAGCATTTATCAGAGCCTGAATCAATGTATATCTTGATTAGATTTACACGCCCTTTTCCGGGACACCAGGTGCAAAGAACAAACATCTCACACGTAACTATGACCCCACAATTGTGACTTATGTTTTCTCGCTCCTCTGGTAATAAATCTTATCATTTGATTTGATTCCTAATCTTACCTTTGTTCTGTCGCATCATACCACATTAGAGTTTGATTACTGATTTTTCAAGATTGAATAGAAGTGATAGTATTGTGGATACAGTATCCCAATTTTGTAAATGATAATTAAGCATCTAATTTGGACTTAAAACATATCCTTAATTTACTACTCCATAGTCGTCTATTGAATAGGTGGCATGGTGGAACAAGCTGGTTTTACCTTAATCACGTGAAAATATTTTCCAAGGTGAAAAATTTTGGTTTCGTCTCCAAAAGTCATGTGAAGCTAAAAATTAGAAATATCTCCTAAAGTGAAAGACTTCTATTTCTATTTCTATATAGAGTATGCGGAGAGACAGTCGGACCACATGAACATTACATCCTTAATGAGATGAAATATGTTAAAATCATTTTGTTTTGCTCATCAAAATCTAAGTTTAGAAGTGATGGTTGTGTCATTGATCTTTTTTCAATAAAAGGTGCGCACTGAATCACTGCAAGGGTCTCCTCTTATTATAAGATGTTGAGAGTTATAGTTACTGTTTTTAGAGCGATTCATTATTATAGTTTCATTAATATGTTAACCTTATGATATATTTTCTATATTTTGAATGGTTGTAAATAATTTTATTTTAATCCAGTGTGATCTCATGCTTATGTGATTGATTTTAAGTTTATTTGGACAATTACTTCAACAGTAACATATATATATAAAGAGAAAAGGGTATTGATGGTGATATATCATTTAGAGTAGACATGGGGCAATGTGTCCAAAAATGAAGAGAGACTTATTATTGTATTGACTGTCTTCTTGTCAAATTTTATTGATCAAGTGCTGTGTTGTGTTAGGTCACATGTCCCAAAATATTCCCAATTTCCGAAAATTCTCTACTTGGCTGGCAGTTTTCTATGTTGGGGTGCAGGAACAAAACGTGCAGATGTGGTAAAATTAAAAAAGAATGAGCTGTACCTGTACCGTACTCTTTTATAAAGCAACCAGCAACAGGGCAGCCACTGTATCCTTACATTATTTTCCTTTGTCCAGCTGCTCAGGGGACATCAGATCCTGCTTTTCAGTACTAATCTCAGGTCTCTCTCTCTCTCTCTCTCAAAACACATCCTTCTATAACCATGTTTAATTAGTTTCATCAACAAATTTTTATGAATCTAATAACCCTACATTTCTGTCAAAATTTCCCCTTTTTGCTTGTGGCTTTATTGGCCCATTTGTTTGTGTTGTCTGCTCAATGATTCATGTATAAGCATGCTTACACCTATATTATTTCGGATGTGTACCCAGATAGGTGCATTGGTCATTTTAGTGCCTGTTTGACTGGGTTTTTTTTTCTTTTTCTCTCTCGTTTATCTTCTCGTTTTAAAAAAAAGTAAAAATTAATTTCTTTTAAAAAAGGTGAAAAATTGTTTGGTGTTTTTTTTTTTTACTTTTGAAATAAAGTTAAAAATTAAAAGTTAATTCCATTTTTACTTTTTTACTTTTGAAGTAAAGTTAAAAAGTTAAAAATTAATAATTATATTTCAAATTTTGCATCATTTAAATGAGAATATTAATGGAATAAAAATAATTATGTAAGGATATAAATTGAATAAAAAAATATATTTTTGGAAAAGTTGAAATATTAAAAAAAGAAGAAGAAAAAGCTTCTCCCAGACACTTTTTGTTTAAAAGTTATTTTTTAAATTTTTTTCATAAAAGAACTGTTTTTTTTAAAAAAAAAAAAAAGAATTTTGAAAAAATATTATTCGGTAAGAGTTCTCATTATAAAGAGAAGAAAAGTCAGATAAAAGATCCTACCAAAGGGGCACTTAGTATAATCAAGGAATTCGCTTTTGAGGCTCTCTATTGGCCATTACCCAATTAATACAACAAAATACATTTGCTTTTATAACAAAGCAAGCGAGAAGAGAGGTTATTTTGATACTTAGTTACAATGGCTGACAACTTTTACTAATGCTATTCCTCTGTTCGGGTAGCGTGACAATTGCTATTGTTAATTTTGATTAGACTAATCAATGAAGAGTTAGGAATCTTTATAAAGGAAATAAAGCGAGTGTGTGTGTGATTCATATTTCATAAAATATAATTTTTATTATAAAATACTACCTTGTATTTTTGTAATAATAGATTATACGAAAATTTTTATATAAAAGTTTATTGATATGATAATAATTTTAATCATTTTTTAAAAAAGTTGGCTTTTATTTATAAAATTTTATATTTTTAAACCTTTTTAATTTTAATTAAAAAATATTACAAATAAAACAAATTAAAAATAGCCTTAAAATAATGCAATACTGCAGATTATTAGAGTACGCAAGAAAACACGCTCTTATAATATACTTGTCATCCTTTTTTGATAACTAAACGTTGTTAGGGAGATTGTTTTCCTTATATTTTTGTAAATGAACGTTGGAAAAATAAAAATAGTATCAATATAAAGGTTTAAATGTCGGGAAAAATATGTAAAAAAAATCCTCTTTTTATAACGTAGAGTCGACATTGTTGATGATGTATGGTGAACGGTAGATGGTCCTTCGGTCCGATCCGCCTTCGGTCCGATCCGCCTTAGATAAATATTAATTAATTTAATATGTTAATTCTCATTTGGGTTTTTGTTTATTATATGTTTCTGTGATTTTTATTTCATTATTCATCATAATATAACTAATCTATTTTTTAGTCCAATCATTTTGTCTTATACTTGTAATACTTGTAATTTATTTGTAATATTACAATTTCTTCTGGGAGGAGTTTTTTTTTTTCTTTTTTTTTTTAATGCTCTAGCTTTTTCGGAAATATAGGTTTCTTTTATACCATTTATATTCTCACATAATTATTTTTATTCCATTAATATCCTCGTTTAAATAATATAAAATTTCAAATATGTTTTAATTTTTAACTTTTAATTTTATTTCAAAAGTAAACAAGTAAAAATGGAATTAATATTTAATTTTTAACTTTATTTCAAAAGTAAAAAAATCAAACAAATTAATTTTTACTTCTTCTTAAAAGGGGAAGATAAGTTGAAAAAAATTCTTATCAAACGGATACTAAAACTTTATTTAACTAAAGAGATAATAGACATCTATCCATAAAAAAAATAATTATAGTCAATTTATAAACGATTATTTTTATCGTCAGTGAAAAATTTAATCACACTCTTTGTTTTATAGAATAAATTTATTATACAATCAAATTCCTTTGGCTTGAATGATTAAGGGTATTTTACCCTCTTAATTAGAGATTTCGAGTTCGAGTCTTGGGAATGACAAAAAAGTATTTGAAAAAATTAATCCCTAAAATTAATTTTACAATGCTCGAATCGGATTAGTCGGTTAAAACTCGAATACCGATAGTGAAAACAAAAAAAATAAATAAATAAGTTTATTGTACAAGATATACATGTAATAATTCAAAAATAGATTCGATATTCATACCATAAGATTACGAAATTTGTGGAGTATACTAATTTTTTTAGAAAGTGATTTCACAAACTACGCCAATCTCTCTTCCTCTCTCTCTCATTCTTATTTTCACTTGTACTCCATATAATTGGCAGTTAAACATTTGTATCACAATCCACTGTTTCTCTTCGAATTTGAATTAACAAGCTTGAAGTGGGCTGAGAAAGGCAAAATTAATAATTCAAATATTGATTTTTTTTATATGTAAAGATATATAATTAATTTTCAAAATAAAAAGTGTTAAGAAATAAAATTATTAATGTTAGTATCACAAGAGAAGTATTTTTTATTTTTTTTTGGCTTCATATATGCCTTTATAATTATTTCATTAATAAAATTTTGATCCTGAATATTGATTTTAAATATATTAAAATTAACCAAATGATGAATTTAGTGAGAGAAGAGAGAGAGAGAGGGGGGGGGGGGGGAGCCCAAGTGTACAAGCCAGGAAGGCAAGGATAACGTACCTCCTACCTCAGTCAATCCAACAAAGCCACAAAACAGACATCAAACATTATATTCTTTTCATTCGTCCTAGAATGATTTAACTTTTAATAGAATATAATTTAATTTTTGATTTTATGCCATTTTAATTATAAAATAAATTATAACTAATAAATTTTTAACAGATAATTATAGTAAACAAACTCGTATCTGAGATTTAATTAAGGCGGTATACAATTAGTCAAATGTCGTATTAACTTTTAAATTATGATTGAAGTCCTTTCTTAATAATCTTACCTTTTTGAGAAAAATTTGTGAAGATAGAAGAATTCCGGTCATTTTTGTTGGAGATGTTTCCGGATCAAAGTTTTGCAAAAGGGCATGTGAAGCTTGACATGTACAAAGAACACACCATTAGCTCTAGTGCTGCAGCTGGATACACCTGGACACAGAAAGGGTGCATGTGAAACTTGTCCTGAATGATTAAAAATGGGCACCGGCAAATGGGGTCTAATTCCATTTCCCACCTTCAGAAATTCTTTAAGAAAAGGTGATCTAGTATCAACCCAGAGTTAAATTAATAGAAAAGACGTTAGATTTTTTAATCAAAATTTATGTTTAAATCTTAAAAATGAAAAGTAATATATTATGAGAGCTCCACCTATGGAGAGTTCAATACTAGTTTAAACCGAATTAATTAAAATATAATTTTAAATATCAATTAATCAAGAAAAAAAAGGTCATCTAGTTTGACAATTTATCCTTTTACTTGCCAATTGTCAATGTTTCCATCCCCCATTTTATTTATTGAGGTGGATAAATGTTTCCATCCCCCATTTTATTTATTGAGGTGGATAGATGGGTCTAATCAGGGTTTTAACTTGTGGGTTTGAGAGAACCCCACCTGGATAGCACATAAGAACTTTTTAATTCCAAATCTCCTTTCACATATGAAATAGTTAGCCTCAATTAAGCTATAGCCTATAGCAATATCACAGTTTGAAAAATTCTAATAAAAAAAAAACAACATAGAATTCATCCCTTCACTCTCAATCTTGAGCCCTGGACTCATGAAAAGGTTATTCTGTTCTGCAACTTTCCCAAGATATGTCTGATTTCTGGGTGTTTTCCAGCTAAAATAAGCAAGGTTTCAAAAATCGAAACTTCCTAAAATTTTGAATTTATAGAATAGTCCCTAAAATCCTCATTGATACTATATTTTAAAGTAAATAAGCAAAATAAATAAATAAATAAATAAAAGCAAAAGAAGATGCCAAATTCACACTTGACCACACACACCGAAGGGGGGGGGGGAAGAAGGGGATTTGAAAAGAGTTGGGTGGTAGGTGCCACCATATTAAATTTTGAACCTCCTAAAGTGAGCACAGTTCGTTCACTCAAAGACACATCATCACCATTATTATTACCTCCCCAACCCCTTTCAAAAACTCACTCTACCCTTCAGTTCACACCCCCCACAACACAATTCAAAGAAACCACAGAGAGAGAGAGAGAGATGGCCATTACCCAGTTCAGCATTTCCACTAAACTTCTCATTTTGACCATTTTGATGGCAGCAACACTTTCCAGAGTGGCACCACAGTCAGCGGCACGGGCGCCGGCAATATCATCTGGTGGGTCATCATCATCATCACCATCTCCAACGGCAACCCTGTCACCCGAATCACCAACAACAGGGGCTCCAGGACCGTCACCAGATTGCTTTACAAATTTACTCAACTTGTCTGACTGTTTGACATATGTGGAAGAAGGAAGTAATCTGACGATGCCTGAAAAGCCCTGCTGTGGGGAGCTAGCAGGGCTTGTGGAGAGTACTCCACAGTGTCTGTGCGATCTTCTTGGTAAATCAGACACTTTAGGAATTACGCTCAACACTACTAAGGCTCTTGCTCTTCCTGGCATTTGTGGTGTCTCCACTCCTGATCCTTCTCTCTGTGCAAGTCAGTATTTCTCTCTATCGTTCCTCTGTGTTTAATTTGTATTTTTGTCTATTTTATTTGCAAATGTTTGATTTTTGTTGTACATTGGTTATTAAGTTCAAGTTTTTAGGCAATTCTCCAAATGGGGTTTGCATAGGTGAATCTGAGTATCCAAATCATATGGAAAATTCCAGTGAACTTTGGCTCAAATCTATGTACCACCTTCATAAAAAGGCTTTAATTTTGAGTACCCCTTTGTTTCCTAACCAAAAATTTGGCAGCCCTGATTAAAAACATGAAATGGGCAAATTTTTACTGCTTTTTTGGTTTCCTCTAAATTCTCACTTCATATTGCTATCTGTTCATATCTCCTAGTTGGTTAGTTTGGTCATTTTCTCTGTTGAAAATCTATTAAAGCTTTACCAAATCAGCTGTTCATTAAAGAGGAATGGGGAGCACCTCATAATGCTTACAATAAATGAATGTGTGTGGCACTCTGATATCTTCATACCTCTCCCATTCATTTAGGTCAGTTTCTCCGTCTGCACTTTCTGCTTCTGATTAATGAAGCTGGTGGTGGGCTCATATGACCTTCAAAGTTCATACCCACCTATCTTTTGTTTGGAAGCATCCAATAAGACGAAAATCCTTTACTTTAGGTCTTCATCTTGAGATTTGGAAGTTTGAAAATTTTGACAATTCCTTGAACGAGGGGGAGAGTGTCAGACGTGCCAGTTTATGCCATCAAAGTTTGACCAGTGATGCAGACCTAATTGCTCTTCAAGCAAAACTAAAGGGATGCTTCCAGAGACAAAAAAGAAAGGGGACAAAAGGGATCCATGCAGAATTCTTGCCATTCTTTAAAAATAAGTTTCATGTTAAGTTGAAGAAAAATATTTAATAAATTTTTCTTCATAAAAAATATTAATATAATGATAATAAAATTTTAATTTTTAGTAACAAAAATCTTTTATTTTACTATGATTTTTTTTTTTTAAATTTAATCTAGAGTTAAGTTAGAAAAGTTGAGATTTTCTGAGATTTCAGATTGAACCAAGGTAGAATCTTCAAAAATCCCATGATTTGAAATGAATAAAAGATCTCTGAGTCTTCCCATAAGCCCCCATGATTTGAAAAGGAAAAGAATAACATATTTTAAAGAACATGCCTTTTTGTGATCTGGAGTTGAACATATGGCAATCCTTGTACTGTTATGTACTAAAATCTGAATCTGTCATCTCTTGACGCGCAGATTATGGAATCCCGATAGGTGTGCCTTCATCTTCACCCCCTGGGATACAGCCAACGATCCCTGGTACTCTCTCTCTCTCTCACACACGTTTTCAAATCTATGCTTTTGTGCTAAAATTGAACAAATGAAAATGTGGCAGGGTCCCCAGAGGGATCAGTAATAAGCCCTGAATCAGAAGGCGGTAAAGACAATGGAGCTTCAAGCATTGCATTCTCTGCAAGATGCATTCTTGCAGGATGGGGATTTGCACTTCTCCCTACACTTTTCTGATTCGAAAACTTTGTAATTTTTAGTTTCACATTGCTTTTTAGTCTTATTCATCATCATTCATATGTTTTTTTTTTTTTTTTGGTTCTATCCAGACAGTACTTCCTTATTCATCTGTCATACCAATAAATATGTTTGATTTGAGCTAGCATTGTAATCTATACTTAAAAGATAATCAAATACTTTTCATCTACTATGCCAAGATTACACCGGTTGGTAATTTGATTGATCAGATCATCATATTACATAAAAAAGACATGCAATAAAAAATTTTGATCAATCATGAAAAATACTTAGAGGGCGATGGCGTTGTTGTTTAAAATTTCCGGGGGTTCAAAATCAACGGTTGAATCAGAAGACATCTTTGCAAGCCTAAGAAGACTCCCAGTAGCCAAAATTGCTTTAGGGTTGATATCATGCAAGGACCTGGCATACAGACTCCTACAAGCACTACAAGCAGCCTCAAACAAGTTCTTATCCTTTCCAGTACCCAAAAGACAATGACCTAGAATTCTCAAAACAGGTTGAAGAAGCTCCCAAGGGAGAGGAATTCTTCCCACTATCTCTCTATCTCTTTCCTTCTCAACACTCTCACTTCCAGCATCATCTATTCTCAATTGCTGCATGCCTTTGTCATGTTCTTCCTCATCCATTGTTATTTCACTATCTTGACCTGCCCACATTTCACAAAACTCACAAAACTCAATCTTAGACCCAACAGGCATGTAAATGATTTTGCTGTAAAACAACTCCAATGCAACACCAACAATTCTGGCTCTTTTGGTTGATCTGACTGTTCCATAAGGCTCTAACCTTGGCGAAACAACTGCAATGTTTTGCTCAGTTGCATTGCTCTTGGTGGATGATCTTGTCTCATGATAGAGGCTTGGATGAGATAAGTCAGGAACACTGACTGTCCAGGATTGGCCTGCGCGAGAAGTGGTTTCGTGGGCATAGATTGCTAAGAGGACAGCCTCAAATCCTGCTAAGGTTCTACGGAGAGCAACACGAGAGAGATAGACAGCTGCAATGATGGGAAGGTACCTTAGGACAACTAGTTGTAGGTTTGGTTCAGAGGATTGGAATGTGTCATAGAGCCATCTGCAGAGGTTGTTGTCTCCTGCCCCAGAGTTGTGATCACGGAGCAGTGAGGAGACTTGGGAGGCGATTTCTGGGTCATGGAGGAGAGAGTGGGCGGGGTTTTCAGAGGCGGAGACAGAATTGGGAATGTTGGTGATCATGGTGCTGAGAGAGTTAATGGCAATTTGACTTTTGGCATATGAGTCTGACACGGAAGATGCAGAGGTTGCGGAGCTTCCTGGTGAGGTATCTCTGAACATTGCGGAAAGAGAGCGAGATGATGGCTGAATGGTGATTGAGAGAATGCTTATGAACAGATTCATATATTCGAAGTGGGCAAAACAAATATAGCAATATGGACGGAGGGAATTGAGGAGACAGAACAGGATCTTGAGGTTCTGTTTTAGGAAAAGAAACCAGGACGGATTAGTCATTTAATTTGTTTTAGGAAAGGGTACAAGGAAGGATTAGTCATTTGACGAAGAATCGAAATAAATGGATATATTTAAGGTTCTTTTAATTTCAGCTTGATAGCATCATCCGTTTAAGGAAAGATTCACCCTTTGCTCGACCGGAACAAATCCAATCCCTAGAAGGGATTCCCTACCCTTTAAGACAAAATTATGTGGAATCTTAGTTCATGTTATTATATTGCTTAGCATCCACCATTGTTTTATCTAGCTTTGCTTAAGACAGTACAGCAATTAATCGAATTGGATGGTGCTGTTCTGAAAGTGACTAATATTTCAAACTCCAACTAGCACATATTTCTTGCCCTCTCTGAAACAAGCATTTAGACCTTGAAAGACATGGGAAGTTCTCCTATGAATGACATAAGCATAACAAATCAACATAAAGAATTTTCGCTTTTGTTTCTGTAACCTGTTCTATTACTAACCTTGCAGTTATACACCTTGAGACTATCAATCAAACAACACTTTTAATCTGAAGATGATCAAAATAATAGAAAGATTCATTTGTGGAGCAAGAAATACTCAAACTGGCTCATCAACCATGGCAGTCAATCCTCTGCCGGCTTCTGACTGCAGTTATTTTATTGATGACCTTCCCTCAGCAAATGATCCAGAAATCAAACTGTCATCACAACTGAATCTGCTTCTTCTAGCAAAACTGTTCCCCCAAAAAAAAATATCATATGTAAATTTTGATGAAACCTTTGCCAACTGACAGAAGAAAAGACAGGATAACTTCCAGCAAAGGCGTACAACTATACAGTTTAATCTGGACCATAGTTCATATTGGCAACCACTGACGCCTTCTAACTTGCCAAACAACAGAGCCAGATCACGATCAAGTATTGGCTGCATTGCCAAGTTGAAGAATGGAAATAAGAGCCACAAAATTAAGTTAAGAAAGCAATTGAAAATTCAAATATATCATCCAAATGGCCAGAAAAATGAAAACCTTTCATAAAATAGATGTCAGCTTTGCTCTTCATCCATGGTATAAACAGGTATCTGCCACACCTTTGTGTTCTTCTTTGGATCATCAGTAAGGCTGAGATCATTCTCATCTTCCTTAAATGTTCTTATGAAATATTTCGCTCCCATCAAGATAAGCCTCTCTAGCATAAACAGCTGATAATTGTTCTCAATTACCAGATCCAAGATGTTGCTGTAGTTTGATGAGAAGGCTAATCTGTACCTGCAATACCAGTATCAAGGTCATTTGCATGCCACGTTAACATTTAAGACAATTTATTTATTTACTCTTTTTTGGGGGGGGGGGGGGGAGAGCAGGAGAGGGGCCATAAGACAATTGTAACTAACTAAAACAAAACAGCCATCTTTATACTATCTAGGAGCAAAGTTGGGATTTCCATTTAATCCATTTGAAGATTTGATATGATGGCCCAAGTAACGGATGAAAAGAAGAAAAGATTCTAACAATGTAGAGGCTGTAAATACTGATTTGCCTCCTATTCACACCAGTCATAAACAGCCATTGATGAACATTTCTCCGAGTTATTTGATGAGCAAAGACTCACGGATCACTAAAACAAACTTTTCATAACTTCACTAAGCCTTTATGGTCCTCTTCTAAGCAAATTAACTGTGTTTAATTCCACTAAGTGATACCCATGACAATTTATCATCATCAAAAATGCCTTTGTAAACCATGATTTACAATTTTCTTCATGGTCCCACAGATATTGACAATTTTTTTTTTTAATGATCAGATTCGCAAGAGACTATGGAAGCCAACTAATGAGAATCATGTTCAGAAACACTTGACATTGCTTTGCTTGAGAAGTTACCTAGCAGAAAGTGGTGAAAAGAAACCCGGTGTCCTCTCATTTGAAGCAATGAAAAGAGTTCGCCCTGCTGGGGCCCATTTTGCAATTCTGTGCATAATAAACTCAGGGCGAGTGTCCCTGTCCAGATGAGGATGCAAGGACCTAGAAACTCCAAATCTGTCCTTTCTGGTTTTTATCTTATCACCTCGGCGTACATGGATAGCATCATAATCACCAAGGAGCCTCATAATCTGTAGTAGCCGAATGAAATAATATATTTGAGCTGATTACAGATAGGAAAGGTGAAGATTGACCACGTATACTTTAGTTCTACCATGTGCATATCTTTCTTCTTTCACAGTTAAAACTTTTTCTTTCGAATATTAACCAGTAAAGAACTAAATGGCAACTAGACGATAGAAAGTCAAAATCAATGGACACCTTTCTGGTGGCTAGTCCAACCCTGCATACAACTGTTCTTCATGATTTAAAAGGTGGGAGGTTACAAAGGACAAAGAAGATGGATTTTTTTCTTGATTGGAGAAAGGTAGATAAAAGTTAGACAAATATTTACGTTAGATCTTAATTAACAACAGAGAGACAGAAAACTAGTACTCTGTTTCACCAGGCTAAGACTAACTGGGGGGCCATGGCGTGGGGTGGGGGCTGAGGAAGTTCAGCTGATTTCTGTGACATTACAAGTTTTAAGTCTTGCATAAAACCAAGTTTTTTGTATAAAAGTGCATGTAAAAAACAAACAAGTTCCAAATGATATACAGTCCAAATTGCAAAGATGCAACCAGAATCGAAAGCTCTGAACTTATTCCCTACAATGAAGTAATTATGGCCTATCCATGGTACAAGCCAGCATGATATTAATATCCCAGAATCATCACAGGTATCCATGTTGCCATTGTTAACAGAACATCCTTCAAGGCAAATTGCACAAAGAGGAGAATCAAATTATAGTCACCAGAAATATGAACATACTCAATTTCCATATGAAATGAATATGAAGATTTCATTAGCACATAATGAATAGTGAGTATAACTGGTTGCATGAGTTTCTTTGTACCATAACAAAGGGCAAAGGAGTAGAAATTGATTGTATAAAAACCTTTTCTGCGGCATCACGTAGTTTTTTGGCTGCCATTGAAGGAAGAAAAGAGTATGACAACAATATCGAACTCCTGTTGTTTCGATCCCTGCACTCCATGAACCTGAACACACCATCATTAATTTATTCTATTTATGAGTAGATTTTGTTTTAGACCACTCTAACTCAAAATTGTCACGCCATAACAATCAGTCCAAGAAATTTTGTTTGCCCAAGAAAAATAAGGAGTTACCAAGAAAGTGGGCTTGCAGTTCGATTGATGAGCAAAATGTTTGAGTATTGACTTTTCTCTCTAAGATCAAACCGACTAACTCCTTCAACATGTGCGACACCTCTGCTTCCCAGCTTCATACTTGTTGACAACACCTGGTACCACATTTTTGAATTATCCAATATTACTGGTACAATCTCCGATATGCGATCCAAATCATACAAAGAGTCCATGGGGCAAGAGCTTGCTTCCCACCTAATCCACAAATTATAGCACATTTAGATTCTATAGAGAAACTATATATGTATTTCTATATTCTTTTCCACTTTTTATTGCTATTAATCAGATTGGTTGAATGTAAAGAGATTACAAATAGACAATTTCAAACCTAGACAAATATTTTGAGGGTAGAATAACCAAAAAAAATAATAATAATACAGGCGAAAATTTAACCAATATTAACAAATGGATACCACTCTACACAAATCTAGCTTGTCACGGGCATGTTATTCTCAAACATTTGAAGTAATAAACCTTTTGCCGAGACAGCTACTTAGACCCATATCAACTGAGAATTGAAGCAAACACTATCACTTATGCCGGTGCAGAGAGCACCAGGATTTGAGACAATCGCAATTCGTTGTAAAAATTAATGAAGGACTAATTGCAACATAACCTGAGTAAATTCACCTTTCCTCTGAACTTGAATTTGCAGAGTGATGAAGAATTCCTTTCTTATTATGGATGGGATTGATACACATCCTTGAAGGGATTACAAAAGTCCTGCACCAGAAAAAGCATGAATTTAATGCCACGAGAATATTAAGAACTCGGTACTCCTCCTCAATCAACAAAGCATAAAATGCATATATTTAGCAATTTGATGAACAAACTAGACACTCAACCAAATGCAATGGGAAAATTCAAACAATTGCATACTTATCAGCTATCTCTTCCTTGAGCAATTACAAACACAAAACAATAAAATCCTAAAATTACCGATTCCTACCAAACATAATGTAAGACCACGCTTAAAGCTAAACCCTTTATGGAATCAACGCAATTCAACTACTCTTAAATCCCGAATTAGTTGAGATTTGTCTATTTGCAGCTTCAGTTTGCATGCCATCACTTCCTTTTATGAAGCATTGAGGGGTCTTAAAAGGGCATAATTAATTATTAAAAAATGTTAATTAGAAAACCTCCTCCATTTTTTGCATCTAAATCTACAACTAATTGTACCAGATCCAAACATCTGCAAAAACCTAAATTAAGCGGCGGAAAAATGAACCTAATGAAGCAAACATCAACAATAACAGCTCAACAAAGACTCATAATCATAACCCAAAAGGAAACCCAAATAAGATTCGAGTAATTGCAGACATGATTTATACCTCTGGAGAAAAATGGCTTCTTCGAGAGCACACCTGAGACTCGACTCTTGATGACCCAAACCCTCGCAGGAGTCACAATGCTTGCCAGGACAATCAATCTTGTCACCCCAATACAAATATTTGTCATTTCCGATGTGCGTTTTCCGTGTCTTGACTTTCTTTACTGTTTCTTTAATTTTTGAATAGAAACCATTCGCAGAGATCGAAGAGTAGAGGAAACAGAGGAACATAAGGATGATTAGAGAGATGGCCATTATGAAAATTGGGGACAATGGTCTGGTTTTGGGCTTTAGGGTTCTGTGGATTGCCATTTATGTTGCAGAAATGGGAGGTTGGGTTGGAGAGACAGAGAGAGTGAGAGAGGGAGAGATCGGAGAAGAGTTAGACATGCGAAAGCAGGATACCGGGGGTGGGAAGGAATCCACTTGTACTAAAAAAAAAAAAAAAAAAAAAAAAAAAAAAAAAAGTGCTTGCAAAGTGACAGAGGGTTGTAACAAATGCACTTCAAGAAAGGTTTTTATCATTATTATACCTTTCAGTGATGCCGTTGCCTTGCACCCTTTTTTTTGTGGGGGTTGTTTTGCATTCACATGGAATAACAAATAAGAATAAGAATAATAATAATAATAATAATAATAATAATAATAATAATAATAATAATAATAATAATCTCAAAGAATACTCTCAAAAGCCTACCCGAGTGACTGACATTCTGGCCCCTTTTTTTTTTTTAATATCTGTATGCTATCTTTCCTTTAGTTTGATTAAGGGATTCAAGTTGTCACCAATATTGAAATCCTTTTCCCCTTTTCATCAGCCATACACAATATTTTGGAAGCTCCCTATGGATTTCCTTTTACAATTCACCATGGACTAGTATCATATCATATGGCAATTGTTTATCATGGTGTGGATTGATGACTAATTTTTATGGAAATAATAGTAATTTTGACTTTTACCAGATATTATCTCAAATACTTCTAATAATTTGTAGTTAATATTCGGAGAAAATAGCAATACAGATTAATCTTTCTAAACATAGCCCTAAACTTACAATCTTTCATAGAAATGATCCTTGGAAAAGCTGGGCCATGACTCTTTCCAGGCATGTTGTTGGTTTTTAATTAGTGCTGGTTGCTTCTCCCCACCCATCACTACCTAACCCACTTATTAGTTTTTTAAGAAAAGTTAAATCACCTTTGAACATTTGATGATGGGATTAGCTGCCTAATGCTCTTGACTTGGAGCATGCCAATCCTCGTTTTTATTTTTACAAATGACTGTGACTCACTTGAACAGAATATAAATACCATCCCCCCCCCCCCAAAAAAAAAAACTTTTTACGTAGTTACTGCTGAATCAGGTCTATAACATACTTTGTTTGCAGGAATCAAATAGACATCCTAAAACTGCTACTATCCCAGTTCGAGCATAAGTATTGTTTGTGGTACCAATTGTAAACAGAGTAGAAACTAGAATAGAATGGATGAACTGGTGGAATAGTTCCATGGCCACCATTTACATGAATCATACATATATAGAACGAAACAAAAACATATATACTAGAGTAAGGCTGGATCAAGGATCAGTAACCACAAGGACTGATATCGAGTTCCATGATTTTGAAACCCAGTGAGAGAGAGAGAGAGTCGCGATGGTTTAAAGCTTAACGTGATTAACAAAGGTTGAGAAAGTGGAAGTACGAGGAGTTGACCCAAGTGCTACTGCAGGTGATGGAGACTAGGCTGAGCGTGGAGAACATGTGCTCCAAAAAACCTGCACAAAACCCCATTTCAGTGGATGCTTAGCTGCAGTGCTTGTTTAAATATAAATACAAACAAATGATTTAGGGGTACAGTACAAGTAATTTTGAGAGATGGGGGCACATACATGAGGAGGCTGATGAGAGAGTACGGAGGTAGGGACTTCATTGAGGTCGATGACCATATTCTTCAGGGTCTTCACACAGCCCGAGACTGAATTGCTTCCATCTAACTCAGGCCCAGAAGCACGAGACCAACAAGTACTCATATGGTTTTCACCAAGAGAGGCTGATCTTGACACAATGGAGACCGTCAGAGCTGGCAAAGCACGCCGTTCTGCCAATGGCTTCACAGGGGACGACGATGGCTGGCTGAGTTGGGGGAGAGGAGTCTTGGAGGAGGAAGAGACAGAGGGTGGAGTTTTGAAAGGAAACAGACGCTCCACTGCTACAGCCTCTGCCTGGGCAAGACACAACTCGGCCTTCTCGTCACTGCAACCACAACTAGCACTAGTAGCGACAGCACTAGCAATGTTTGGCCATAAAAAGGTTCCGTGGGGCTTGCATATCCTAAACACACTTCTTAGACTTTTGCAGTCAATTGGTGCCGTCTCTGCAGGTCTCTCCTCCTTTTCAGCAGCTACAGCATACGTGGCTAAAGCTCCTTCCCCTGATCCTGACACTGTTGGTACTAGCTCCCAGCCTGAGCTTAGTTTCTCCTTAGTTACTTCCTGCATCATTTGTCCCTACAAGTATTTTTATCGTGGAGTACCCCCCAAAAAATATATATACATTTTTTTTCATGAAACTTAATAATTATTTTTCTTTTTCCTGAATTTCCAATTAGTCCCAAACCCTACAAATTTTACGACTTAGGCCAGTCAGGCCCATACCTATACCCGGTAGATGGATTCATATTCATCTTACCCACAAAGGCCCATAATGCTGGATCCAATAATAGGAAGCGATCAAACACTTTACCTCATTGCCAAGCAAGGAGTTTGAAATGTATATTAGGTCCTCAACCTCTTCTTTCTTCTTCGTCAAGTCCTGGTATATATCCTTCACCCACAGAATATCCCAATTCAGTTTCTCATAATTTAATTAGTGCCACCCACAATTAATGAATATAAATGAATACAGCCTATACATGCAGCCACAAAATCAATCATTCAGTAGAAATATTACCACCAAGGCCGAAAGGACATTTGAAGAGCCATCTAGGTCTGCCTTTGAAGTGGCTTTGTCTGAAGCATTCACAACTACAATTGTCCTGTCAGCTTCAGTTTGTTGGCTCTTGCTTCTCATAAGCTCCTCCACATCCCTAACATGCCAATTACATGTTAACTTTACGACCATAGGAAGCATACAAATCATCATAATTATCATTTTAATCACATTGAAGGTTCAAGATGTAACCTCTTGATTCTAGTGACCTGCTCCTTGAGTTCTTTGAACTCTCTGGCAAAAATAGGATCGCCAAGCGCCAACTCGGGTGGAGGAGTCCAATAAGGATCCTCAACACCTGCTTGCTTCCTAATATTGTCCAAATCAGCACTCTCCAACCAATACTCCATCACCCCTTCCGGAGTGTATCTACGCCGAATTCGATCAAGACCGTCGGGTGAAACGTTCCCTGCCGCATGCTTCAACAAATGGTCTAGTAAACCCGTGTCTGCAATAAACTTTCTCGCTTCTGCTCTCAGCTCATGCCTCGGAATCTTTTTCCCAAGCACAGCTCCTTTCTCCTTCATAATCTTGAACAAGTTGCCCTCTGCACGATTATACCTACAAGTGTACGGTATTAGTCACTTATTATTACTTGGTATTAACCAGAACTTTGATTAAACAAAGACATCCAAGTGTGTTCATTAATTCATTTACCTCTCAACTGACCACCTGTCCTTTCCATACTTGGAAATGTTGTTGGCACACATAATCTGCCCTTGTTTCCGAAGTTTGGACACTCTAGTGTTTTTAAAACTGCTCGAGCTTCGTAATTTCCTCTTCCCATTTTGGGGTTTCTCCTCTTGTTTTTCTTCATCATCATAGCCGTCATCTTTGTTTTGTTGATTTTGGTTTTGTGCTAAGAGTGAGATTGAGAGAGTGTTTGAAATCTGAGAACAACTTTTTTCACTTCGAAGATTCTTTCGAGGAAAAATCATGCGTCTGCGGATACCCCATCGCAACATATCACTGGAGTTCAACTGAGACAAACAAGAACCCACCTTTGATTGGAGTTGGACCGGAGATCTCATAGGAAGACTTGGGTGATCGGTTTCATAAACAGATGCAACTTTAATTTCCATTTCTTCAGTGTGAATACCCTGGAAAAAGAAAGTGGGGTCAAAATATAATGGAAATAAAATGAAAAACAAGGGCAAATCTGGAAAATTAAAAAAGAAATATGATTAGAGGATCTTCTGTTACCCATGTCGGTGAATGCTGGGAAGCCGGCGGACAAAGGCTGTTGCTGCATTTCCAAGTACACCATTTCCTAATGAAAAACCAAAAAAGCTTCCATCAATGCCTTACAATATAAAACCTCTCCCTCTCTTCTCTCTCTTCCCTCTAAATTAAAAATACAAATATGTTCGGTGAGAGAAAAAATGTAGACAGCACATAGGGTGCATACGATGCAGGGACGTGGTGTTACTTCAGAAAAGAGAAAAAGGGCCTTCCAAAAAGGCAAGGCTTCTCATCTCAAATCTAATAATAGTAATAATAACAATAATAGATTATATGTTCATAATAGGGAGTAAAATCAAAACCAATGACAGAAGAAACACATTTTTAGGTTTCCCACTTCATCATACGTAGAAAAAAAATGTAAGAGTGAAAGATAGAGATTGAACCCTAACCATTGGACTGATTCGGGTATTGAATCTCTTGAAATGAGTTTCAAGCAAATCAAAAAGATAAGAAAATTTGAAGCAAAAGAGGTTTTCACATTTACTTAGAGAGAGAGAGAGAGAGAGAGAGAGAGAGAGAGAGAGAGAGGGAGGGAGAAAAAATTGTGTCTCCCAGTAGTAGGTCATTAGAGGTAGCAGAGACGAAGCCTTAAAGCATAACACAACACACACACACACCCACAAACGCTCTTTTTGGGGGGAGGGGGGAGAGAGGGAGAGAGAGAGAGAGAGAGAGAATATCAAACGTGTGGCTTCTCTGCCTTCTCCATCTGTTGAATGGAAGGTTGGGTTTGCTGCGACTTGAGAGAGTGCTCCCGGACAGGAAAATAAGATCAAACTCTGTAGAAGAAGAAACCAATTATTGGATTTCTAACTTCATCATCAATTGGACGAACATAAAAGGTAAAAAGAGTGAAAAGATAAAGAGGTTAAACCTTAAACCATGCAGGATTGCTTCGACTTCCAGAGTATTGAATCTCTCCCGAAATAAGGATTGTGAAGAATGTGGCGATTAGAGATGTTTTGCATCTTTCAAAACATAAACAACTGAAAATTTTAAAAGAAAAAGGGGGGTACTCTCAGAGAGAGAGAGAGAGAGAGAGAGAGAAGCACTCGAGTAGCAGTCGAGGTTGGTTGTTACGTAGCAGTGGCAGAGCGAGCCTCCACTCACATCACAACACACGCACTTTTGTACACACAGATGATTTTGATTGTGACAGAGAAGAATTATGCGTGGCTTCTCACATGCCGTCTCACTGTTTCTTTGGTGGGTTGGCTTCCGCCCGCGCGCGCGCGCGCGCGAGAGAGAGAGAGAGAGAGAGAGAGAGAGAGAGAGAGAGAGAGAGAGAGAGAGAGAGGGAGAGCTCTGAGATGTGGGGTGGTGTAGGCACAGTAATGGTGCACGCTTGGTGTAAGATAGGCTACTGTGATGTGGGGTCCATATCATCATCCGAAAATTCCTCACACGAATTCTAATCCATCCGATTCGATCATCATCACCCCCACCGTTCAATTCATCACCTGAATATATTACGAGGTAACAATAATATCATTTTATTTTCATTTTGATGGGCTAATTAATGTTATTAAATGCATGTTCCCTTTAACCAGCACAATTTCCACACATTTTTCACTTTTATTTTTTCTTTTCACCTTTTGGAAATGCCAAGATATTGGACTTTTAACATTTTTACAGCGGAGTCACGTGATCTAAGACACGGAATTCTCCTGCCGATTCCTATAAAATTCACCTTCTGGGTTCTATATTATTCAAAAATGTCAGGATTCATGCTTTGATATATCATATATTTTTTCTTCATAAATAGGGTAAAACATGTACTCATATTCTCACAAAATTAGAGTCATCGATCCCTTTTCATCTCCGTGAGTTTCCTCTCATCTTTTGAGATATATATTCAGAATTTGATTTCTTTTAGAAATTAATTTTTTCACTTTATTTGAAAAAAAAAATTATTTTTTAGTTTCGGATAAGTTTTTTTGGGATTATATTTTCAAGAATCAAAGGAGAGTTAAAAAGGACACGTGTTAATATAAAAATAGAGGAAAGCAAATCTTACTTCGTTTTTTTTGGATTAGTTAATTCGTTTAGTTACACATATTTTCAGAATTTAAATAGAAAGAATGGATATGTTGCCATGCAAGACGGCCCACGACCTCAACCCTTTTTCTTCTGTGTCAGTGAAGACCTGGCCCAGCCTGCAGTGTCAGATCTTGGCCCCACTTCATCTATCTCTCTCTCTCTACCCCCCCCCCCAACCTACATCTTGCGGTCGCGATTCAAGGTGCAGCCAAAATCGGGGTCTCGTAAAATTGGCTTTCTCCCACACGATCATTAACAGCATCTCCCCTATCTTTCCGAGGTATTCTTTTTGGGGACGGGATTAGGCTTAAATGTATTTAAAGAAATCAAATGTTAAATTTAGTAGTAGATTGAGATCTATGTTGCAGCTGTGATGGTTAGTAGATAAGAAATACAACTCTTAGTTATATTAACCAGAGGTATTGTTCTCGCAGGAGCCCTGATAAAAAATTTTTATTTAAATGTTTTTTTGAATATCAAAATTTTATATTTAAATTTTTATAAATATATATATTTTTATAATTTATGTAGCCGTTATAAAACTAAAAAAAAAAAAAGAATAGAGGAGGGATACTTGGCTTTCATAGATACTTATATATGCTGAATCCTTATAATGAAATTGAATGAATGATTGTTGGGGGGTAAGGGTTGAGGATGATTTAATAGCCTTGCTCATGCATTGGTCCATTCCGTCATTACTACCATGTATTACCAGATGTATTAGTTCATATTCTCCTTTTTCTTATGTAAGTTTTCAAGTGGGGTTTTGCTTGTTCTTTTTTTTTTTTTTTTGTATCATGTCTTGACCATCAATCTAGTATTTAAAGTGTTCGATTAATGTTGGTCGATCGATTACAGGACCCACTTTAGGGGATGGATATTTTAATATTGATTTTTTCGTTCCCATGGGGGATCGAAAGCCAAATCATGATTAAGGAGCGTCGGTTTTTAAATCAACTGAATTGAATATACGTTCGAGTCTACGTGCTCAAATTGCTATGCTTGCATTGCATGGAAATTGCTATGCTATGCTTGCATTGCATGGAAATTTGGTGACTAGATGCAACAATTTGTTTATGCTCAATAATAGGTAAAAATTCTAGCTAGGGCCTCTTGTTTCTTGTTGCTTAGGGTTCTTCATTTCTAGTTCTTTGATAGATAAAAAAAGGGCTACAAGTTGATTTGATATTATTTTATTTTTACTATTTGTAAAAATAATAAAATTATTTTAAAAATTATAATCTAGAAATAAATTTATTTTAAAACGTTCCCAATATATTCTTCCGAATTTGTAATAATTTAAAATTAAAATTCAATTACAGGTGAGTGTGAAGTAAATTGTACTCTGTCTTTGTGTTTCATAAAGAATATATTACATATTACATATTCTTATGAATAATAGAAATTTTAATAAACTACTAACAATGTTTATATTACAAATTTTGTATGTTTTTATTTTTATCATACTAGATCTTTCTTGTATGCTTGCAAATAATCGATTTATTTATTTTTTTTAGATTTTCACCACTAGTATCCAAATTTTATCCAACTAATCTGATTCGAGTATTGTGGGGTCCATTTTAGCGATTGACTCTCTTAAATCATTTTTTATTATTTTCAGAACTTTAACTCAAGATTTCTGATTAACGGAATAGAATATTTGACTACTCAATTTAAAAGAGTTTGGTAAACGATCAGTTATTAATAAATCAAAAAATTTAAATAATCTTGTTATTTTTACAAATATTGTAAAATTCATTAAAAATTTGAGTTTTTATTTTCCCTTCTCATTTAAAAAATAAAATAAAATCCGGAATTTTATCTGCCTTGGTGTGGGATGGGAGCGCATCTTTTTTTTAGATCCCTTCCTTGGATCCAAAATGAATACATTGTCATCATAAACTACTACTCTTAGATGATCCGACGGTTCAGACCAATCTGCGGCGTCAAAAAGCACGCCATACAGACCGTTGGATTAATCGCCCATTTAACGGTGCTAGACTCTTCCGCGAATTCACCTCTCGTCCTCTTTCTCTCTCTCTCTCTCTCTCTCTCTCTCTTCGTGACCCCAATCCATCGGTCTCTAGATGGTAGATCTCTGAGGTACTCTCGAACCCTAAATCCAACCCCCTTAATTTTAACTTCTCTTTTGTTTAATTTTCTAGTTTTTGTTCTTAATCCCTTACAGTTTAATTCAATTTCTTTTGACAGGTCTGTTTGTAGAATCAAAATTAATCCCGATCGGTACAACCTCTGATTCGCTAATTGTTTTTCCTTCATCTTTCCTCGTCTCTAACTTGTTATTGACTTCAAGTTTAGGGTTTTGATCTCCTCTTCTGTACTTTGTTAAATTTAGGGTTTCTTGTCAGGTTAATTTAGGGCATTCATTTTTTTTCCAGTCTAAAAGTTGATTCTTTTTCTGGGACTGAAAAATTGAGGGATCTAATTTAAGTTCCGTTGGATTGGGATTCTGAAATTTGTTCGTAGGTTTTTAGTTTCATACCTCTAGTCTTGAGAACAATTCTTTTATGGCATTTGAATGCCGAAAGATCACTGTATTGAAGAATTCTGCGGATGGTTTGTCGAAAGAACACTTTGAACCGGATTGGGTTGAGTTTGGTAGTGATCCAGAAATCAGAACAAAGAAGTCATTGGTTTCAAAGCCACCCCATGGGTTTACTAGTCCCAAGAAAGGGTTGACAACCTTGTCTACTAGTAGTACTAAGTCGGTGCCTTCAGATGATGTTTCTTCAAATGTTTGTATCACTGATCTTCCCTCAGCATTGATATCTGAAATTCTGAATTGTCTTGACCCCAAAGAGCTTGGTATAGTTTCCTGTGTCTCGACATCTCTCTATAAGCTTGCTTCTGAACATCGTGTTTGGAAGGATTATTATTGTGAGAGATGGGGACTCCCGTTGGTTCCCACTCTGGAATCAAGAGTTTCAGATGAGAAGTCATGGAGAGAACTTTTTGTGGAGAGGGAGTTTCGAAGCAAGACCTTTATGGGTCGTTATAGCATTGATGCTCTGCATGGTCATACTGAAGCAGTTAGAACGGTTTTTCTTCTAGCTTCTGCAAAGCTTATATTTACGTCTGGCTATGATTGCATTGTTCGGATGTGGGATATGGAAGAAGGATTATCAATTGCATCATCTAAGCCTCTTGGCTGCACAATACGTGCAGTTGCAGCAGATACAAAATTGCTGGTTGCTGCGGGAACTGATGGCTTTATTCATTGTTGGAAAGCAGTGGAGGGCGTGCCTCACTTGTTTGAACTTAAGGGCAATCAAAACCAGGAGGATGAATTCCGTCTTTGGGAGCATCAAGGGCCTATAACTTGCCTTGCTTTAGATATCACTAGAATCTATAGTGGTTCCTGGGACATGACAGTGCGTATATGGGACCGTTCTTCATTGAAATGCATAAAGGTTTTGAGTCATAGGGACTGGGTTTGGGATATTGCCCCTCACAATTCGACTGTTGTGACTTCAGCTGGTTCGGATGTGTATGTTTGGGATGTTGATGGTGGCATCCCAGATGCCATTATACATGGTGCTCATGCTGGTTTTGCTAATGCTTTGGCACGGAGCCATACTGGGGATTTCCTTTTCAGTGGAGGAGAGGATGGGGCAATTCATATGTTTAAGATTACAAGTCATGGCAGTTACTGTAATGTTTCTAAGATTGCAACCTGGAATCCTCACTCTGGCCCTGTCTGTTCCCTTGGATTTGAGTTCCCGTGGCTTGTTTCTGCTTCAAGTGATGGGAAGCTGGCCTTAATTAATGTGAGGAAGCTGATGAGAACAAGTAAGCGTTCTTCACTTAAAAACAATTTAGAGGATTGTAGCATTGACCCTAATGCTGTGGAGCCTCCGCAGAGGATGTTGCATGGATTTGGCTGCAATTTATTTGCAGTGGATATTGGAGCTGATCGAATTTTATGTGGAGGAGAGGAAGGTGTTGTCAGGATCTGGAACTTCTCACAAGCTCTGGAGATAGAGCAGAGGGCCCGTGCTTTGAGAGGCATAAGGTTGGAGAACAGGATGAGGAGGCGCAAGCTCCAGGTCGAGCTAAATAGCAAGGGCAATCGATCAGATCAGTGTTCTGTTGCAGCTAAAAAGAACCCAATGAATAGTGACAGGAATGGTGCCTGGCATAATAAGCGTGGTGTAAATAGCAAGGTGAAGGCATAGCAGAGGAACCTTGAGAGCGTTTTGCTTCAAAGGCGCACTGTGGTGTGGTGACTAATTCATTTAGAATCTAGTGTACGATACTGTCCATCTATGTTTTCAGCAAGTATATTAGTGACTAGTCACTAGTCTTTTACAAAAATGGAAGGGAAAAAAAATGGAAAAAGCTTATCAGTATGCCGGTATCTAACCGCTTGTAATCTCTTGCTTTAAATCAATATCTGGTTTCCCTCAAAAGCGTTGATTTTGATTGTGGGTATTATGCTTTCTTCTATGCATTGATCGCTTATCCATGGCAAATGTCAGTTTCAGTATTCCTGTACATCCATGATTTAGAATTGTTTGATGAAAGTCAGGTTAGAGACATTTTTTGGATGAACTGTAGGTGTGAAGAAGTTATGCTTGTGAGTGGATGATAACAGGGTTTTGTTCTGGAAGATGATATATATATATATATATATATATATATTTTTCTCTCCTTTCCTCTGACGGGGTGTGTGTTCTATTGGGATGGTCTTGCATGGTATGAATTCCCATCAATTACATTGGACATACTCTGCACCTTAATATTTCGAAATTAAAAAAAAAAAAAATCGAATCCTCACTTGAAGGTGAATTTGTCAATTGTGATGTCCGAAATAATTAAATAAATATTAGTTATAATTGGTTCAAGATTGCTTCTGAAAATAAGTTATAATTGGTTCTTTATTTATTTATTGACCTATTTATATTTTGGTCTATAAATATAAACTTTAGGAAGCTTTGCTGGTCCAAACATTGGATTAATCACGCATTTCATGTTTTTTTCTTGGAAACCGCTCTCAAGGCCTCAATTCCTGTAAATGTAAGAGAGATAAAGAAAGTTAAGGAATGAGATGCGAAGAGGATCAGAAGAAGAAAGACAAGATGGGGAACGGTTCTATTTTCAATTCAACAACTTCAATAGGAAGGATAATCAGCGTGTCTGTTGGTTGGATCTTGTTGGTGATTCTTGGTGCTGCAGCATTTGATTTTGGGGTGCAAGAAGTTCCATTGTTCAATGAAATGGATGTTTCAATATCATCGCCATCACCTTCGGTTTCAGGGTTGTTTGTATTGGGAGATTCATCTGTTGATTGTGGAGCCAACACCCTCTTCTACCCCCTTCTTCACCGCAATCTCTCTCTCTTGCCCTGTAATGGCTCTGATGCAAGTCTTCTTCCTCAGCTTCTTGGTCTCTCTCTCTCTCTGTGCATTGTTTTCTTGATTTCTTGAGGTGTGCTGCATATGAACTATCATTTCTTGCATGTCTATTTCACTTATCCAAGATTGCTTCTTTATCATATCTCAAACGTGTTTGTTCTGTTAAATTTTGATTTGAACCAGATTCTTTTGCCCAAATTACATTTTTCCAGCATACCAACCACAGACAACCTAGGCTACGATTACTCTAGCCCAATTCTCTGATATAAAAATTTCATGGGGTTGATGCAGCTGCGAGGATGGGTTTCAAAAACATGTCAACATTCTATTTACAAAATGGGACAATCAGAGAGATAGTAAGTGGCATAATTTTTGGTTCAGCACAAGCAACCATCATGAACTTGCCAAGCAGCCAAACCCACCAATCTCTCAACCAACAACTCCGCCAAGCATTTGAGACTCTCCAACTCCTTCATCTCCAACTTGGTCCGCATGATGCTCAACACATCATCGAGTCCTCCATCTTCTACCTCTCCTTTGGCAAAGAAGACTACCTCAACCAATTCTCCGATCTGAACCAGTACACTGCTCCACAATTTGCGCACATTCTGGTGGACCAAATGACGGTTGCTATCAAAAACCTATACAATGCCGATGGTAGGAAGTTCATTTGTATGGGTGTGTTGCCTTTAGGCTGTGCTCCGCGGACCATGTGGGAAAGGCAAAGTATGGATTATACAACTAACTATGATACAATATATTGTATTGAAGATGTCAACCAGCTGGTTTCAGAGTACAATAAGCTGCTTGAGCAGAGAATTACTGACCTTAACAGAGAATTAACTAATGTGCATATCACATTTTGTGATGTGTATGAAGGTATCATGCAGATCATAATCAACCCAGAAAGTTACGGTACGTAATGGTTGCACATGTTTCATCTGTCACACTGCATATTTGGCGAAAACCTTGTACTAAGAGTGTTTATGGTGAATTTGGATGCAGGGTTTGAGGATGCGAAGAGTGCATGCTGTGGGAATGGATGGAGAGGTGGAAAGGTGGGATGTGAGTCTATGAAAATGGCATGCCCCGTGGAATCAAGTCATGTCTGGTGGGACTTCTATAACCCTACACATGCTGTCAACTCGTTGCTTGCAGACTCTGCTTGGTCCGGTCATCCCTTGCCCAATCTTTGCCGCCCTATGTCCATCCTGGACCTTGCTTCTTCCTCGCCATAGAAGAAGTGTGAGGATTTTTTGATGTCACCATAGATAATGATACTCGTAAACTTTTACTCATTATGCTACTATTTGATTAAATTGAATCTTGTTTTACGAAAAATGGTAACCGTCATATTAACGATTCAACGGCTATAGATTTTTTAGATTTTTCTTTATATAATCGATTAATATTTGGATTTATATTCTGATTAATTTAATTTAAATATTATCGGATCTAATTTAAAAAGAAATTCTCATAAAGTAATTTTTTATTTTAAATTTTGAATATAAAATTTGATCGGTATCTTTATTCATCAAGCCGATTCAATTATTCATCAAGCCGATTCAATTGGTATAAATCTTATAGATGTCAACACTTTCGGAGAAGATAAAAAAAAATACTCGGTAAGTGCGTATGCAACGCGAAGTCTTTTTTGGTTGCATTTTATGTAGTCAGGCATTTCATCAAACAACAGAAAGGCATAAACCTTGTTGTTAAAGAAAAATTCGTGGTTCTTAGTAGAATCATAATAGATTAGATTATATCGTAGCATGTTTACTTAATTGGATTTCGTGTTAAATATCTTTAAATATGATCGAGATTTGAGTCATTCGGCTCTTATGTGTACATAGTATTTCTCATTAAGAAATGCGCTCTCATAAAAGAATCATTACAGTGATTGATTTGGATTAGTGAGGGTGAGCCTTGTATCTCGAAAGATAGATAGATAGGATTAAAAAAATAATAGATTAGATTATTTTAATATATAATTATGAATAATAATGAACAAGTGGCAACAAAGACTGTCACCGTTTCCAAGAAAAGGGCACTCACAAGCTCCACTCCAATGGTACACGGTCTATCACTTTCAGATTCACTGAATTGTCTTCAGCTCAAAAGGAAAACCCTAAAACACCCAAATTTCATGATGGCGACTCTATCATCCAATCTCTTCCAGCCCAAGGTTCATCACTCCCTCCCTTCTTCCACTACAAGAACCAAAACCCTAATCCTAAATCTCTCCCGGAACCACTCTCTCACCATCATCACCGGGAAAACAACAAATCCGCTTTTCTCCGGCAGGAAGCTTCGGGCTGCCGTGATCGGTGGCGGGCCAGCCGGATCCTCCGCGGCTGAAGCCCTGGTCAACGGCGGTGTCGAGACGTACGTGTTCGAGCGCAACCCTTCCGGCTCCAAACCCTGCGGCGGCGCGATTCCTCTTGTCATGCTGGACGAGTTCTCTATTCCGGCGGAGATCGTTGACCGGAAAGTGACACGTGTCAAGGTGATTTCGCCGTCGAATCTCACTGTCGACTTCGGCTCCACGCTCAAGCCGCATGAGTTCATCTCCATGTGCCGTAGAGAAGTCCTTGACTCCTTCCTCTGCAGCCGCGCCGTCTCCGCCGGAGCCGAGCTTATTACGGGCCTAGTCACCAGCCTCGACGTTCCGTCCAACCCTAACGCACCATATACTATTCACTACACTGAGAACGGCCGGCGGCGATTCCTGGCCGTTGATGTGGTGATCGGAGCCGACGGCGCGAACAGCCGAGTCGCGAAGTCGATCAAAGCAGGAGATTACGCTTTTGCGATCGCCTTTCAAGAAAGAATAAAATTACCCGACGAGAAAATGGCGTACTATGAAAATCTCGCCGAGATGTATGTCGGGCATGATGTCTCACCCGATTTCTACGGGTGGGTCTTTCCAAAATGTGACCACGTGGCAGTGGGTACGGGCACGGTTTGCTCCAAACCCGATATCAAGATATACCAAAATGGCATAAGAAAGAGGGTCCAACCCAAGATCAGTGGAGGGAAAGTGATCAAAGTGGAGGCGCACCCAATACCGGAGCACCCGCGGCCCGTCCGGGTCCGGGGGCGGGTGGCCCTGGTGGGTGACGCTGCGGGTTACGTGACAAAATGTTCGGGTGAAGGGATCTACTTTGCCGCCAAGTCAGGTCGGATGTGTGGGGAGGCGGTGGTCCGAGCGTCGGAGGGCGGGTTGAGGATGATCAATGAGGACGACTTGAGGAGGGAGTATTTGAAGAAGTGGGATGGGATGTATTTTAGTACATTTAAGGTTTTGGACATATTGCAGAGAGTGTTCTATGGGAGTGATGCAGCCAAGGAGGCATTGGTAGAGCTTTGTGGGAATGAGTATGTGCAACATATGTCATTTGATAGTTATCTGTATAAGAGATTGGCGGAGGGGAATAGGTGGGAGGATTTGAAGTTGTTGTTCAGTACAATAGGGAGTTTGGTTCGGTGTAATAGAATGGGAAGAGAGGTAGAGGGTTTGGGCAAGGATATGCCCCTCTTCACCAAGCCTGTGTAGTCCCATAATCAGCCCTACCATGTCTGTTTCTTGTCTCATTTCTTTGTTGTTGAAGTTGTATTTTTGAACCTTGCATTCTTAAGATTACTGTTGTAGTGGGTACTAAGGGATAAGAGAAAAGGAACAGACAAAATCAGGCACCAAGCCTGTGGGGTTGTCTTTGTTATTCTTGATAGAAAAGAATTAAATAGAAATAATTAAAATAAATTAAACTAGATCGAATAGATGACTCATGCGTAATATATCCAACTATAGAATCATACTTAAAAAGATGACTCTTGCAAATTTGGACTCTTAAGTATGACTACAAACTGTTTTTAATATCAAAATATTGATTTTAAATATAATTAAATAAATAAATTTGTTTCTAATAATAGGATTTCGAACATTATTCAAAAAAATTTTAATTATTTTACGCCCCAAAAATAATTATTGTGATTTATTTTTAAACTATAAAAAATAAATAAGTTGAAAGTATATGTTTTATTTTTATTAATTTTTTGGGTACAAATTTTATTTTTATTAATAATAACACAAACAGATCCCAATAAATACAGTAAAAGGTGTCATGCGCAGCTAATACTATTATTCTTTGGTATTTTTATTATTTTTTTTCTTTCGCATTCCAAAAGATTTCTCGAGTCTACTTTCCCTCTTTCTTGACCTTGACCTTGGCTGTTGATTTCGACCGACCCGGACCCACATTCAAATACCAAAACCCGCAAACACCCCGGATCTCGTTCCGCTTTCACATCTCTCTCTCTCTCTCGGCTTCTTCATCCTCTTCGCTGTTTCTCCCACACGCTAACGCGCTACCAACAAAGCTACAACCTAATCATTAGATGACGAGGAAGAGGAAGAACGCGTCAAGAAATTAGAAACCCTACTTCCCAAAATCGGTCATGTAACTCTAATTATCTACGATCCATCACCCAGTAGATCAAACACCTTCTCGTCCTCCGAAATGGATTACCCTTTCTCCCGTCTTCAATCTTGGGCATCATCCGCATACATCCCGCCCCACCGTACCCAACTACACCCTCGCATGCATTCTTTCCCTTCAACCTACAACTTTCAAATCAACCCTTCCAAACGCCAATCTCAAAACTCCAAAGACAAGCTCCTTATCATCTTCATCTTTCTCTTACTCTTCCTTTTCCTCATCTACCTCTTCACCACCGCCAACGACATCCACAAATCCTCCAAATTCGGCGATTCTCGGCCCAAGGGTTTCGGCATTATCATCAATGCTGGTGTTTCCTCTTCCCGAATTCACATATTTGAGTATTTGAATGAGGGGCGTGTTCCCTTTATAGGGTTTAATAGGATTGGAAATGGGTCTAATTCCTTCAAGGTTAGGTTAGGGTTGTTAGGGTTTAGGGACAAGCCGGAGAAGGCGGGGGATTTGATTTCAGGGTTTCTTGAGTATGCCCGGAAACGGGTTCCCAAGCCTGAGTGGAAAGAGACCAAAATTCAGTTGTTGGTTAGTGGAGGGATAGAGAAGGTGGGTGTGGATTCGGAGTTGAAGGAGGAGATGTTGGGGTCGTGTAGGCGGGTTTTGAGGTCTTCCGGGTTTCTGTTTAAGGATCAATGGGCCGAGGTTATGAAAGGTGTGGATTTTTTAATCGTTTTTGTGTGTATTTGGACTCTGATTTTGCTTAAATGAATGATTTCATGCAATTTTACCTGAATCTCTTGAAATGGAGATCATGTGAATGGTTTAATATTGTTTAATTTGATACATTTATGGAAATTATATTTAATGTTTGCTATATGGTGGGTCAGATTTAGGTAATATTTGTTAGGTTGCATTATGCAACTTTGTTGGAGCATCTGTAATCCATTACATGTCTAATGGTTTATTAATTTTGTAGAAAGTTGTTGATGGATCTTGAGTAGCCTTGATAACGTAAAAGGAAATTGATTGCTATTCATTTTTCTCATGCCTTTGTTGCACAAGGCTTGTACAGGGTAGGTAAATTTTGAAACAAGAAATGTAAGTAGTTGACTGGTACAAGGTCACAACATGAATATTTGGCATGTTTTATTTATTTTATCTATGTATTAAGTATACTTGGACGTTCACATACCTATACTTCTGCATGGAATTGGTTCTCTTGTCTATGTTGTCATCACCATCATCAGTAGTTTGGGATAAAAGGCACTCTATCTGTGGATCTACTTCCACCTTTGAGTCAAGTCTTTCTATGCAAGATCTAGTTTTATGTCCATCAGCAATGTTTCACTATATACCCTGTCATCATTTATTTCAATTCCTCCTGTCATTTGGAACCTGTCTTTGTTGTGGTTGCTGGAGCAACCGCCCAATGCAATGCCACCTGAAATCTTCATAACATCTGCCAGGTGTTAATGACTTGGCATTCTATAATGCCTCTCTCTCCACCTCTTTTTTATGATGAATTCTTGTTGCTTGATTTATCTATGTTTTCAATTTGAGAGATTGATAGACAGCCGCAATGTGGAAATGTTAATTCAGAATTAAGTGCAAAACTTTTCTACTTATGGGCTTAAGCTTTTGAATTTGCTGATAATGAATGTCTGAGTTTTAAGAAATATGACGGTCTGATGAGGGCTTATCATATTCATATGGTGTCCCACAAACTCAAAGATTGTGTTCATGCCGGTTCTTACTTTCTTCATCTATATGTAATAGAATTAATTGAATTCATTCTGAGCATCCCTTCAATGATAACCTTCTTTTTTTTTTTTTTTAAATTTCCTTGATTGACAAATATTTGTCCAATGCTGTCTCTATTTAAGATGAGAGTGGCATTAGTTATGCAACACGATTACATGCTGGGAGGCCTATTTTTAGTGCTCTCCAGAGAATGATATATGGTTTGATTTGATGTAGGTGAGGATGAAGGTGTTTATTCCTGGATTGCTATAAATTACGTTCTTGGAACTTTGGGCCGTGAACCTCAGGACACCATTGGGGTGGTAGAACTTGGTGGAGCTTCATTGCAGGTTATGTTCAGTTTTCAGTCAAACTGATGGTTTCCTTTTATTTTTCTCTGCATTTTCTGTCTATGTTCGACTCACATACATTGATCATACAGCTGGAATCTGTTCTCCTGCCACTGGGGGTGGGGGGTAGGAATGGAGTTTTTGATGTGTCGTTGCTGTAATTAATTCCTAATTACCACTGATTTAATTGTAAGCCTAACCTTTCTTTAAGGAAACTTTTGGCTTTCAAATTTTGATATAATGGGTTTGTTTTATTTGCCTCTTGCTTAGTTGACATTGCAATTCAGTTCCATAAACAGTGGACATGGAAATGGAAACATTTTTAAATTGATCAAAATGTTGGAAAGGCTTAATGTCTGTATTGTCTTGTGTCAATGATAACCTCTGTGCTATTACTCCCTTTTTCCTGGTTGGCAGAATGATGATGCTCTATTGTAATACTCTAAATTTAGCTACCAGATAGACAGATGATCTTTCTACTGATTTTTTTTTTTCTTATGCAGGTTGCATTTGCTCCTACAGCATCACCCCCAATTCAATTTTCAAGAACTATTAAATTGGCTGGTGTTATTTACAATCTCTATACCCGAAGCTTGGCTCAATTTGGTCAGGTGTTTCTCATGTAATTCCCTCTATTCTTACATTTTTTTTATGTACTTAATTAGGTGATCGGCTATCTGTTGTATTTATGAGGGTTGGAAAACAATAGGGAGGATTCAGGGTTGGGAATTGGTGAGAGGTAGGCCGTAATGATGTTCAGATATGTACTTTTCTTTTTCTTTTTTGGTATAGCTTGCGATATTCTACATTGAGGGGTTCTTTTAGCTAGATTGATTGGCTGAGATATTTTATTTCGGTGAAATTACTTATGAATGCCTATGCTTTTTAAGGGTTACTATGTTTACTTGTGCATCATTAGTCACTCATTTCTTGTGTCAATCTTGTAGGATGCCACCTGGGAATCGCTGCTTGAGCTGAAGCAGTCAGCAGGTGTGATGCTGATGTTTTGTTATCTTTCTCTTCGAATACTTAAGTTTGGTACACACAGAATTGTGTGGCTTGGTGTGGTCTGTCTATTATCTTTTGACTTGATGATTGATACCTGATGCTTTGAATGCCATCATGATTCTCATTATTACTTTAAATTTTGAGTGATCCGCTTAACATGGATTCATATTATTTTGTCCTACTGCTACCAGGATCGACTAAATCATAGGTTTTGCATTGATCACTGTCCAATTGTATTTGTGTGAGCTTGTTTGATGCGTATAATGGTAGCAATAATTTCTGTAATAGGCCCTCCCAACCTTTTTTTTTGCTTGGAAGTGCCCAAGACATTTAGAGTACGTTTGCAACTTGGTATAGGGTTCTGTAGGTCAAAAGGTCACACTGTGAATTTTATGACCTATTAATTGTTTATCCTGGAGGGAAGGGAAACAAACAGTTGCTTGCAATGAAGAAGGAAATGGACTTACAAATAGACGTGGCTTGGATCCCTGAAACTTGGTTGTGTCTTCTTTTTTCTGTCAACTATGCTGGTGTTACTTATTTTGGGTTGCACATGCATCCATCTGTTCTCTTATTGCTGGAACTTTGTCGACTTTGTTAACTGATACAAGTACAGTTGTCACTGTTTTTTTTGCATTGTTTCATTCTGCTTTGGTGTCATTCCTTCATTCTTCTTCTTGCTTATTTTCTTCACAATGCTATACAGCTTCTTCTACCGAAGGGACTCTCAGTAATCCTTGCATCCCAAGAGGATATGAGCTGACGCCGAAAGCAAGTAATTCTAAAATTCTATCACATCAGGCGGTAGGAAATTTTTCTGCTTGCAGATCTGAAGTGTCAGCTATACTGAGAAGAAGAATTGGTAAGATGATGATGATGATGATGATGATGATTATTATTATTATTATTATTATTATTATTTTGTTTTATTTTTTGTTTTTATTTAACTTTGTTCTATTATATGATAAATTCTATGCCTTTTTGCCTTCTCTGTACATTTTTTCTTTTCACGGGCCTTTTAAGATTACAACGGTTAAGTCTGTTTGCATACTCTATTCAGAAAATATCTGGCATGTGCATCCTTTCAAGGGGGACAAACTGAAGGCTGGGAGGACATTTCACATGTTATTGAAGTTGTTGTAGGATGCTTTCTATAGAAATGTATCTTATGCAGTATGTATTGAATTAGGATTAAAAATAGTTCTACTTTTTTTTTTGGTTAATGTACAAACCCCAAATCCCCCCATTATATATATATTGCATACTAGCTTAGTCACTTGGCCGGACACTAGATAGCTATAATGTCTCTTCATTTCAGGTGTTCATCTAATCAGGCATTTGTTTTGATCCTGCTGAGATTAAGCACCTGTTTTTTTTCTTATCAGATAGATGTCTAATTGAGGTCTTAACGTTGATATATAATTATTATTCCTTTTTTTATGGACATCTGCAGATAAATGCTCTCACCCCTCTTGTGAAATTAGCTCATCTTTCTTGGAGTTACAAGGCAATTCTATACCTCCAAAAAGGTTCTTCTACACTTCTGAGGTTAGAATAAGATATGGAAATTTCGATGCCCAATGCTTTGCTTTACAGTGTTCATGCCTGGGTTCTCTATAGGCTAGTTAGACATCTCAATCTAAGTGCATATTTGTGGTCTTTTTTTTTTTTTTTTTTTTTTTTTTCTGGATTTGGGTTATCTTTGTCAACTTCCAGGTTTAGTGAAGTTCAATTAAATCCTCTCGGTAGACATCATATTGATTTCCTACAATTTGATTTTTGTCTTGACATGAAAAATAATGAGTTATTGCAATCATGCACATGGCTGGACACTGAGACACAATGCAAGCTTATGTATGTGAAGTGAAAACTCAAGGCTTTTTCCCATGTGTCGCGGCATGAACTTGCATTTCTCACCCTTCAAAGTCACTTAGATTTGTACCTTGATATTACTTTACTCTCTAGATGGAAACGAGTAGGAAATTGTCCCTTCTTCTCTCATGCTAATGGTGATGGCAGATTATGATAAATGAACTTTCATGCAAAGACATGATTTTCAAGTGTGTTCTCAGTCTCAAAAAATTTATTTGTAATATGTTTCTTGTGGTCAATCGGATTACAAGATTTTCTATCTGGGAAACAGGAGAGGTTTGGGGTGGTGGCACTTGTGTGTGATGTATAGCTTGTGAAAATGGCTTGTCTAGAAATTCTATTTGGTCCATGGAAAGGTATACATGAGGGATAGCTTGGGAAAAAGAGGTGGTAAACATGGTAACTGCCTGTAGGACTAAGTGGCATGAATTAAGGCATTACACTGAATGTGCTTTTCTATCACTTGCTATGAAGCAAGATCTTTCTGGTTTTTAGTGTTTGCTAATACTTTTTGTCTAGCAAAATGTTGATCCAGTTATTACTTCTGTTTCCTCTGCCGCTTCCCTACAGTATTTTGGCCTCCTCCCAAGGACTTCTTTGTCAGAGTTGGAGGTGGCTGGACAGCACTATTGTCAAGATGATTGGGATAGATTAAAAAAGCGACATCAAGGTGCCGACATTTTGGACTTGTCGAGATATTGCTTCTCTTCTGCATATATCATGGCACTCTTGCATGACAGTTTTGGAATTTCAATTCATGATAAGAGGTAGGCTGCTCTCTTCACAAGTAGACTACAATATGGCAGTAGCATTGTTCATTGTTTTTGCTGCATTCTCCCACAATATGGGCATTATGCTGTGCATACCCTATAATAGCTTCTTTTTAAAGGATTAGCCTCCTCTCCTTTCCACAATCAGCACATTGTTCTTTTCTTTTTGTTACACGTGCTACTTTCCTAACTGTGTTTAACTTGAGTAATGTTAGTTTTAGTCCAAGAATATCCAAATATATCAGAAACTCAAGACTGGAAGATTCTTACAGGATAGGATTTGCTCAACATGGCAATGGCAGTGCTGTTGACTGGACATTGGGTGTATTCGTACTCCAAACAATGCTTTTTGAACCACTTGAATTGGAGCCAGATAACTTAGACCATGTTGTTGGGAATGATATGGCGACATTCTTCACATTGTTTGCTATTCTTTTGATGGTGGTTGTTGCTGCGCTTTTTGTAGTGAAGCGGCGAAAACCACAATTGAAGACCATCTATGATTTAGAGAAGGGGCATTATATAGTCACTCGTGTACCAAGGTGATCATTTAGTTGGACACCCTTCAGGTATTTTTCAGATATCGTTTAAATTAGGTAAACATTATTAAACAAGAGTTCCGAGAAAATTTAGACTTTAAAATAGAGAGGGCATGTACAGCAAATGAGCACTCCCTGTGTATGTGTTTAGTGGAAAAACATTGTATGAGAACCATGAACCCTATCATTATCATATTCCAATTTTGACTTCCAAGGGAAAAAAAAAAAGGAATATACCAATTGTGTCAAATTACGTTCTTCCTCTGTACCATACAGTCTTTTGGTTTCAAGTGTATTTAGGGTCTCAAGTTTCAAATGGACTTGGATTGAAAGGCCATTTTTGTATTTGATGATTTGAGTAATTAGAACAGTAAGGGAATGCTTTGTGAAAAATGTTCTCCATCCCACCTACAAACAATTACTTTTTGGATAAAACGAATTTTATATTATAATATATGTGTATATATATATCGGCCAAGTTGATCTTGCTGTAAAATTAACATGGTATATTACAGGAAAACTACCTAACTTTTTCCTATCCAAAAACCCTATACCCCATATTTTTTCTCAACCTTTTATCACAGGATAATAACAACAATAATAACAATAATAATAATATCCTGAAAATAGTGCCTTTGTCTTTAGAATTTTTTTGGTAAAAATTTTTTTGGTGTTTGAATTGGAAATATCAAGCACTCAACCGGTACAATGTTAGGCTGGAAGAGCACAACATATTTTCCCTTTTCTCTTCATTTGGGGCTCCCGCTTTCACAACGCCTCATTAATTCTGCTGTCACGAGTCATAATGGAAGCCTTTAAGTTTGCTGCTTACAAATTTTTCAAGATTAAATGAGTCATTAAAAAATGAAAATTAATCAGCATTCATAACAAAAATGCTTACATTATGAAATCATGGTCCGGAAAACTTTCCGCCATCACAATTATGACAAAAGTTGCTTATGATCTTACAATTGTGTAACCTTACAAATCCACAAGAAAAACTGCTTTCGAAGCCCTCATGGCGTGTCAAAAAAGTTCATGCCATCCACCGTATGGATAACCAATTAAGCGACACGCTACAAAAAATATGTTCAGAACTTAAATTGCATTTCCGAGGTGTATCCAAGGTCTTCAAGGTGAGCAGCCATTGCCTTGTTCATTGGTGGTGGCCCACACTTCAAAATCTGCAAAAGCCATCAACAAGAGTTCCAGCATTATTTGTTGCTAAACAGGAAGGAGCATAAACTTGCCCACACTCACAAATACGCAACTAAGAGAGAGAGGGGGGGGGGGGTTGTTTTAAAGTTACCTGAATATCAGTAGCAGGTGGTGGCAAATGGTTAGAGATCATTTCCTTTGAAATGAAGCCAACTCCACCATTCCATCCTTCAGGGGGCTGAGAATATAATGCAGCATGTTAGCCAAGTGTGAGCGATATCAAAGGTTATATATTTTATCTCATGATTGAAGGCCATTTTATCACCTACCCAACAAAGAGCTCCATTTGTTAACAAAAACCAGAAATGTAATAATTCTCCAAAGTACATACATGAAACACAACTTATGCCATAAAGTTATTGCAAACGAAGTACATATTTTCATTATTTTGTTCCATACTCGAACAAAATCCTTCTACTAAATTGGGCACTTCATGCATATAAGATTCTACTTCATCAAACACAGAACTTTAGTGCTTATTCATATTGTTCACAAATCATAACACCTCTAAACACTACAGACTTTCGTACAGCAGGTGGTATATACTGCATCAAGGGCCTAGCCCCAGATTCTTGGTCAAAGTCAATAACAGGAAACTTCATGCAAACTGAATCCAAGATAAATTATCGGTGTCAGAAGAGAGCCATCTGCTTCCTCTCGGATTAGAATTCTAGATTCAATGTAAGATTTGTGCTCTCCAAAGGTCAAACAACAATAACCTAACCAAAGCTCCTCTTATAACTCTGAAGAAGATTTATTCCTGTTAAATTATGGGCATTCACATGTTGCTGTTAAATGAAAAATTTATCCTCACCGCTGATCATAAAATTTTAGCAGAATTTTCCTTCTTGTTAGGCTAAAGAACACATTATTCCGCCCTGAATGTATATCTTCTTCAACTGAATCCCTGGACTAGTCCACATAATTGGAGCATGTCTTCTTTTCTTTATTTTATTATTATCATTATTTTTTTTTTTTAGGGAAAAAAGGTCTTTTGTCCACAATCGGTTACAAAGAAATTCCGGAACAAGAAGGTTACCATTTTCACAACGGAAAACTTCATTGCTTCTCAAACTACTCATAAACGCTTTAAATTAAAAACAAGTAACATCATCCTTTGAAGGATAATTTAAAAAAAGCATATCACCCAAAGAATCCATAAATGTGTCACAATAATGTAATTGGATACTGTTGTTTTGGATTCTGAATAATAATATCAGGATGTTTTAAAAATGCTATTCTTAAAAATATTACCGTGAATTCTTTTTCTCAAAGTATTTAGTGTCATCAGAACTTGCATTTGATGGCCAAAAGGAGGAAAACAAATGGGTATCTAGATCTGCAACACAGACACTTTCAACAAAATAACTTTTGTATCTGTATGCAAGTGCCAATGTCTCTATATGTGTGAGTTCTATACGGGGAGCAGACAAGAAAGTAAATTCAGTCACCTGATTCAGAACATAATGCACATGGAAGCTGTTAGGAAAGGCTGCAGCAAAATTATCCAGTTCTTCCTACAAACATAGAACATGTGAATTAAATAAAAAATAACAGTGTGCTTCAAAGTGAATACAAGAAAAGTAGTCCAAGAACCAAGGTATACCTTCAAGAGAATGTCCTCGTATGTCACATTGCCATAAATGAGATGTATGCTGGTTTTGTCAATCGGGTTCTCTAATATGGCCCTGGCCACCTAATATGAAACCAGCAAAAGAACAGAAACAAATATCAAATTCAACATGATGTGGAAGGCATAAGGTTATTAACACAAGACATTAGATCAAAATCAGGCTATCCAAATCAGCTTTGGAAATCCTGCAGTGTTTTCATTTATATCCAAAAAACAAGAGATCAAATAGATACCTGAAACATTGGGGTAATGCCAGTGCCACCAGCAAGCATCCCAAAAGCTCTAACTTGTCCAGGTTGGTACTTGAAACGCCCCTGGGTGAAAACATCAACTGGAAAAATAAGTTTGCAGAAAAGAAAAAACAAAATAATATAAGTTTGTTGTGAACTGTCCAAGGAATGGAGTATTGTATAAGTCCCACAGTCCAAATGAGGGAACCTCATATCCTCAAAGTTCTAAAAACATTAAAAGCAACATGATGAAATGGAAATGAGGCATACAGGCTCATTTCCAATTGTTGATATTTATCATTAATGGTCCATAGGTCATCTTGATGAGGAGGCAATCTACTTTCGTACTTGCTTAGCCAAACAGCCTGGCCTTGAAATTAACCCAGGCATTGCAAATATGTCACTCACTACGGAAATTCATACATTTTGTAACAGCAGAACACAACGTTTCCTTAAGTGGCTTTATTTTCTAAGAACTTAAATTTAGTCTAGCAAAACCATTCAATTCACTGTAATTAGCAAAAGCAAAAGCATTCACTTCACTTGACTTCACTGTAGTGGCTTTATTTCTTAAACGGCCGACCCCAAAATTTGGAATTAAGACTCAATTTGTTGTTGTAAAAGCATTCACTTCACTGGTAGAGGCATGTAAGCTTCAAGATTATCTATTTGTAAGCATAATAAGCTAGCTAAATGTAATTGCAAGCAAAATTTAATTTTAATTACATATTGAGGTTCACAAAGGAGCAAATGTTAGGAGACCAACAGAGACTCTTCAGAGAGAGGGAACAACAATCACAAAGAAGGAAAGCTGTGATTAGCAACCAATAATATAATAACCAGTAGCATTATGTGTAACTGAGCCTAGAAGTCAAGATAGTGTATAAGGTAGAACTTGGGCATGGTGATAATGTGATATGTGATACAATTCGAACATCCTTATCCTATAAACGTGATTAATTTATCTACCAACCAAGAGATAAAAAGGTGACAGTTTGCACGATAAATTGTTATCAACACATCCACAATCCTATTTCCCACAGCACCAATAATTTTGAAGAAATAGCTTTAAAGTGATGCCAAAGTTTTATTTTAGAAATTTTTTCTTTCTGTATCAGAGAACTTCTTCCATGAAAGATCACATTGCAATGCGTTCACGGCATGTAGGATCAAGGAAAACATGATGGTAATGCTGACGGAAGAAAAGGCTAATTCGACAAAAGATGTCATATATAGTAGCGGCCAATCAGTTGGCATCAGTTGTGGCATTTTCTTGATAAATTGCCAACTCAAGCATTTCTATGCCCCATTAATGACTATTTACCATATTGACATCAAGACATTCTTTACGAGTCACTTTTAATTGTATCAACAAATGTAAAATGTTTTAGTTAAGAATTATATATGACCAAAAAATTTGATGGAAGCAATAATATGTAATGTCGAAGACAGAATTTTTACCTTGGGTCCCTTAACAGCAAGGTAGTCACCTACTTTCATCTCACGAAAATGGTGGGACATCCTTCCTTGTGGATACATCTAATTAAAAGAGTTAAAGCCCAACCGGCATGAGATATAACAGATAACACAGAGAGAGAGAGAGAAAGAGAGAGAGAATAATGACAAACTTAAAGCTTACCTTGATGACTAGGTCAAAGCAACCAATATCTGAATCTAAAGTAGTTGGTGTATAGGGTTTGATAACTTCTTCACCAACACTATCCTTTCCTCTGTTCAAGAACATTATTAAACGTTAAGAATAACACAACTAAGCAATCACGAGGGGGGAGAGAATGTTACCCATATTGCATGATTTGAACGCTCACATCTTATTGTTAAATAAATATAAGACAAAATTTATGTATCAAACCTGCAACTCAAGTGTTGTCCAATTGGAAGTCCCAATACTGAACTTGGTGTAGGAAGTGCAAATCTGAATTTTGCAACATTATGACTAAGCTGGGTTCTCTCAATAAGTTTAAACTCCCTAAAACTTTCAGAGTCCAAGCAACCTATTAAGCCATCATTTCAGTTAGTCATCTATTAAAGAAGCAAAAATTCTACTCCATTCTGTCAAAGAGGGCTTGATCCTTTTGAGCAAGAAAACTTCCAAACAGAAAACTATCCAAGATACAAAGAAGCAAGAACTACATAGAAATAAGACAAATTCAGAAGCATTAACGAGCACGCCGTGCCAAATATTACCTTTTGTGCAATAGCAAGAGAAACAGATAGGTAAAGAAAGGAAATACATTTACACCCTCATCGAGATGCCCTAAAGGGATGAGGGCAGCTCACCCCCAAAAAATAAAAAAAATAAAAATTTTATAATATATAAATTTCAAAAATTATAACCCCAAATGTTTTGCTTGCCCTGGAAAAATTATAAATCCACCCCCTGAAATTATAACCTCAATACCTTGAAATTATAACCCCAAATACATGTTGTACCTCCTTATATAAGTTTCTAGCTTCGCCTTATGCCCTAGTAATGGAATTCGTTACAAGAAGCAACATGACAGACTGCTAGAAACATAGGTATTGTGTGAATCCTAGAAAGATCGCCCAACATGGTATCTGTCAAATCCACATCTACTGCTACCACAATTGCTTTACAACCTATTAATATAAACAAAACAAATAGAAAGGATGGATAGATTTCAAAGTCAAACACGTACATTCAATTTCAACAACATGCTAAGAGAGACGAGAACAACCAATATTAAGATTCAGATTCATATAAGAACACAACTCTTCAAACAATTTCCCGCAACCCTAAACATCAGCAATTACAGGGCCCACAACTAACATACCAAGATTAATGCAAATCTTGAAGTCAATCATGAACTCAGAACCTTGAAAACAACAACCCACGAAGGCCTCATCGTACTAAATCTCAATAATAGAAAATTTACCTTGATTTAATGAACTTATGTGTGAAAGAATAATGGGTAAACGTCGTATCATTTTTTGCTCCATTATTCATCTCTTAATTTGTTAGAGAAATAAACCTCAATAGTCGAAAATTTACCTTGATTTAGCGAACTTATGTGTGAAAGAATAATGGGTAAACGTCGAATCATTTTTTGCTCCATTATGCTCTTTGGAGAGGTATGAGAAAACCGTTGACATTGAACACCCACCTCGTTTTTTTTTTTTAAATCCCCATTTAATCTCAACTCCAGTAATCCTACTGATTAAAAAAGTGGAAAACTAAATGTGGTTACGAATTAAATTATCAGAGAATAAAATAAATAAACCTTTGGGTTTGGATTTCTTGTTGAGGACGTAAAGATAGTATGCAGTTCCAGCGCAAATAGCAACCAAAGCCACCGCTGTTCCCACCATCTCCATTCTGTGCGACTGTAACAACTCCATCCTCTCTCTCTCTCTCTCTCTCTCTCTGAAGAGTGTTGAAAAATCTCTTCTGCTTACGAGAGGCAAGAGGTAGAAAAAATCCCGCTCGCACCTCTCTCTCGCTCGGTGTGAGCTCATTTATCGGGCAATGGGCCTGCCCAAATAGCACAATGGGCTGGTTTGTAAAGTATGGAGGGCCTATCCTGCGTCCAAGCCCGTCACTGACCATGCATTTTGCACAAACTCTCTTCTTCTGTCGTCAACCCAGCCTGGGATTATTCTGTCGAGCGTATGCAGAGTCAGGTTGTAGATGAATCTAATTTTTTACACCTTTTAAATTAGATTGATGGAGATCAAATTCAAAATTTGACCCCAATAACAAGTTGGGCTGGGCGGGCTGCCCATGCCATTCTATAATCTCCATTATATGTATAATGATATTGGGCTATTCTGGTGCCTAGTGATGTATACAGCTGGGGAGGACAAGTTTATGTTCCTTTCGAATTTCCTTCGTACGCAACGAAATCATGGGACATGGCATTTGTTTAAGACAGTTTACCGTTGAATCACTGCTACAAAAATTCAGATATTAAAAATAAAATTAAAAAAAAACCAAAAAATTAAGGTGGACTTTTTGTCAAGTTATTTTATGCATGCTACGAAATAGGGTATAAATTCCATTCACATTCAAATGGGTGTTTGTGAAATAAAAAAATTTTATGTCTACAACATATGTCACAATTAGACTCGAGCAATGAGCCGCCTGTATCTCCTGCCATGCCGTGCCCTGCCGGCCCGGCCCGGCCCGGCCCTGCCCGGCCCAAGCAGCTTGACCGTAAATGAGCTCAGTGTATGATCGGGCTGAGGTTAAAATTTTGAAAATTATCTTTCGTAATCATTCAAGTAGTCTCATATTCTTATTTGGCTTACAGAATCTTGCTCTTCAGTTATTTCAATAGTTGCATCGTCACTTGGTCCATTGTACATTCAAAACTAAAAGATGCCAAACCACAAACCCATATGCAAAAAGTTATTATATCCTATAAAACATAGGAGTTGGATGAAAAGCCTTTTGTCCTTCCCTCATGTAAGATGATTTCAGACTCATTATTAATTGATGTACAAAAAACATAATCATGTTGATCTTAAGTTGAGTTGGCAGGGGGGCTATCCGGTTCTACCTTAGCCTCTGGTTCACCTTCACTACCTGTATTTTCAGCTTTCTCTATCTTTGAGACCCTGAACATTGCCAAATGGATATCCCCTTCAAAAAAAAGAAGATCCATTTGAGTTACACAACTGTTGGAAACACACTACTGAATATGGTCCATCAAGTTAAAGAGAGAGAGAGAGTACCAAAAGTGATACAACTTCCAGGAGGCACTCTAGCAACAGCCCCAGGTCTAAGCCGCTGTTCATTAATGAAGGTTCCATTTGTGCTGTCTAAATCAGTCACCAACAGACTCCCATCTTTGTTCTGAAGGAGGGCATGCACACCAGACACTGGCAATATATATAGATTTCAGGATTATGTGTCCGATTTGTTTAGTTATGAGTACGATTGAACAACATAAGCACTAAGAAAAGTTGTTGTGTGAAGTGTTTACCAGTTGCTACTGGAATGACCATGTCCGCTTTCTCAGGAAGACGCCCCACGGTCACTGAACTCTAGGGGATTCCCAAATTGAATCTTTAGTTGAAATATATTGCATTTTACATGGCCATATTGGATCAATAGAATTTTGCATTTCATGTACCACTACATTAGTACTTCACTTACAGAAGCTATTTCAAATGCATCCGGCATTGGAACTTTATAACCTATGTGTCTTGAATTCCCATCACCTATTCATAAATTGTCATGAATTGGAGAAACTAAAAGCATAATTAGCAGACAATTAAGCTTAAAAAGATTTGTTCAACACTATAATTAGCAGATAAGTCATTAGACCAAACTCAGGCAACCACTTCACTAACCTACAGGTTCGAGAAGCCATCTTTCAGAAACACCAGTTGCAGGGCTTGCAGCCTCAGAAGCCTTCACAGTCACAGGTCCAAATCTCCTTTGCTTTCCAGCTTTAATTTTGATGTCCTGAAGCTGAAACTGTATGGGGATGTTCTTCTTAAAGTACAAGATTCCATGTTGTTGATGAGCTAGAAGAGAAAACCTAGAATGAAAAAAATTGGAAGATGAAGTGGAGAAGAGAAGAGGTTTTGGGAGGTTGGTATGGGCATAGGATAGAGACTGTCCTGATATTTCCATCATCTAATTAATGGTGTATCTCAAAAGGGTTGATTGCTTTTATGGGTTGGCGTAGATGGAGGGCTTGTTTGTCACATGTTTGTGGTGATCATTTCATATCCTCAACATAAGCTGGATAACGAAATCTTCAACACTTCGTGTTACTGGGTTCCTAAGGTCCGGGTCCGGATCCGGGTCCGGATCCGGATCCCAATTCCACAAAATGGGTCGGATCAAATACCATTCATGTGGTTAGATTTTTTTAACCATCCAAATCTCTCTGACAAATGGTGAACCTTAAGTTGATCAACAGAGACAATAACACAAAAAACTTTGGATATAAAATCTCTTCGTCGGACCACCTTCATTTGGTAGAAACTAAACCTAACCATTTATTTGAAAAGTATTATTGAAACCCATAAAAAGAATAAACTAGTCCATGAATATTTTGCAAAATCTTGACAGCTCAATTGCTTATCCTACTGCATGCTGGCCATTTTTAAGTAGATTTTAATAGCATCCACAAAAAGTTAACTCGCATGTCAAGTCTAGTTAAAGGGCTCAATTGTTGTAGTCTCCCCTTACATTTTTGCAAAGAGACTATTTTCACGAACCTGTGATCTCGAAATTATCAAAAGAACAACTCAACCATACAACAAAATTTGCCTATATGTCAAGTCTAGTTAATTGAAGAATTTGAATTTTGGGTCAAACATTAAAGCTCTGGCTTCTAAAAGGGTACTACATTAAAACTTCATATTAGACATATATTGTTAAATTCAGTTGCACACTACACAGACAATCAAGAACACCCTGTTTCTTTCAATAACTGCACCGTGTGATTGCACTTGAATCATCCAACTCCTGAGAACAACCATGAAGCCAACCAAAAGAAAAAAAATGACAAATCAACTAATTTCTAAATAATGGATAGAACACAAGGTTACCGAATGGCAATCATATCAATTGCCAATTCTTGGAAATTCAAACTGTTTGACATACTTCAAGAATCATTGCCCCAGCCATAAATTTCAGCAACAATTCAACAATGTTAAATTTCTTTCCAAAGAAATTAAAAGTTGATCAATTCAACAATCTAAAACTAAAAAGCTGATCAACAAGCTGTACTTGTTGATCTTGTCCCATACTAAATCCAAAACTAAAATATTTTGTGATCCTGTTCTTCAATGCCACTCAAGTTTCAACTATACTATGCTACTTTGTATCATCATCTTCATCTACAAGGCATTTGATCCAACACTACTAGCTCAAGTTTCGCTGCAACATTGGACAGAACTAACATTGTTCTCACAACTCTCAACAGCACCAACTACATTTTCACCCCAACCCTCAGCAGCACTGTCCGGCACGTCATTGACAATATCCACAGCAGACGAGTGATTAGCCCTGTCATGGAAAACCAAGTTATACAAGGATACAAGCGAAGACTGATAACTAAAGAGGAGAAGATTGAGAGCCATTCTTACCCTTCATTCAATACAATGATTGCGCTTGTTGCACCATCTGCAACGAAATCGCGGTTTCTTGTGCGCCTGCTTGCTTTCTTTCTATTCACCCTTTTAAATTTTCTTTCATAATGTATGGCCTTCCCGAAGACAATGTCAGCCAAAACCTTTCCACAAAATGAACAACTCCTGCAAACGCATGAAACTACCAATCATGAATAACCAGAAAGCAAATCTTTAATCGATACCCACTTGGGATTGAACAGACCATTGATTCCAAAAGGCGCATGCAAGTGAAGAATGAAAGCACGAAAATTTATAAAAACAATTCAAAAATTTACCCTTCAAACTAACAGTATCACTTGGGGTAATTGGGAGGGAGAGGGGGATTTCACTTTTTCTTCATTGATTGAGGGATGAAACCCCAACAAAAAAGGGCTCATGGGATTGTCCAAAAACTTAAAAGGACATTCAAAAGTAGGTATAGTTCATTAGGGTTAACAGGGGATGACCCAAAAATGGAAAAGAACAGATTACTCACAGGAAACGACCTTCATCTCTGGTTTTAATAAATCGGCAACAAGAGCTGCACCATGCCATTGCTGTTGAAACCTAGAAACAAGATCAAAGGAATGTTTTCTGGGTTAGGTTTGACGGAGGAGAAGACGAAACTAGAGGAACAATGAGAGAAATTTGAGTTGCTTTCCGGAGATACAATAGACTTGATTTATATAGGTTTTCCGCATAGGCTCAAATTCCTAAGCCCATGACAACAATTAGGAACTTTGTTGGAATTGGACTCTATTGGATTTCCAATTCCAATAAAGTTCCAACCCACTAAATTAAAAAAAAAAAAAAAAAAAAAGAAAGAAAGAAGAAGAAGAAGAAGAAATTAGAATCCTGCTTTCTTTTTTGTTTTTTTTTAGCATATTAACATATAGGTCTTCCTGAATGCTGATCGATTCAGGAAGGAGATGACATATTATGAGAAAAAGTGAATTTTTTTTAAGAAGTACTAAGAAAGGAGAAAAGAAAAAAAAATAATTTTTAATCATAAAAAACATGAAAAATTTTTTTCTCAAAAGTGGGAGGAGATCCCTATGACTTTTTAATATGCTGATTTAACTCTTATTCTCAAAACGATAACAAAGAAATGTTTTAGTCTTGATGAGTCCTACATCAGTTGCAACCTGGCTTGTGGTTGTTCGGTTGTTTGGTTTTTCCAATCGGTCGACCGAACGGCATTTTGCAACTGCTTAGCCGACTGGTTCTTTAAGCTGGTCGACTGGGCAACTTTCCATTGGTTGGTTCTTCCACCGATTGACAAATTTCTTTGCGAAGCAATGTAGAAAGGTATTTTTATAAATATGAATTATAAATGAAACTTTTCTCTCTAGCTCTAAAAAATTAAAAGAAAAAAATCATTTTTTCTTTTCTTTTCTAACATTCTCAAACAAAATAAAAAGAAAATTTCATCATTTTTCTTTTTTTAACTTTTTTTTTCTTTTCTCTCCTAAAACTCTTATTTTAATTTTTCTTTTCTCTCATAAACTCCCAAACTAAGCGTAAAAGGTTTCATCTTGCATTTGTTCCTTTAAAAGTTTTCCGACAAACGTAGTAATTTTTTTATTGTATTTTATTTTTTCAAAAAACTCAAAGAAAAAAATTACAAAAATGAAGAAAAATGAACACCTCTACACATAAAGAAAACTATATCTAATAATGTTCCATTCAATTACACTTGCAAGAACCTGACATATCATATGAAGAATATTAAAGTTGGGTAAATTTTGAATAGCTCTGATTCAGTAATTCTCCCCAAGAGCTTGCCTTGAAGCCAGGCTACTGAAATTATTGTACTGTCACCCTCGTAACATCTCTCAATCAACTTCAACGGGGTGGGGTTGGAATCATTTGAAATTGTATTTATGCATCTCAGTTTTTTTTTTCTTTTTTTTTTTCATTGAAGGTCAAACGGTAAATTTTTAAATTTTTTTAATTTATCGTTAGCAATTTTTGCTCAATAAAAGTTGAAAATTTACTTATACTTGGTAAGCAAAAATTAAACTAGTCAATTGAAATAGGAAGAGTTAGATGGCAAATCATGGGAATTCACTCAAATACGAAGGGCATTTAGACATTTCATACTTATGGGTAATTATGTCGGTTCAATCATCAACCTATGGAGTCAGCATACGGAGACGGAGAACGTACAAAGGCCAACCAACCCCCGCGACGGGGTCCCGACGGGGTTACGCACCTTTCTAGCCAATGATGCCGCTCTCTCCAATCATTGGCCCCATGGACCATGCTACCGGAAAAACGTGCTTTTAAAAAATTTATTATTTAAACTCATATATATATATATATATATATATATATATTATTGTTATTAGTATATTAGACTAAACCAAGAAAGGAATTTAGTGTCACAACATGTTAATAGCTGTATGAACTAACGAATCCCATTGCTTCACATGATTTTATTAAATTGTATTTTCAACAATGTTTTGGACACAGAATTTACTATCGGTAGCTTAGTATTAACATGTTGTATATCCACCCTATGTTTCTTGATTTTATCTTATCGATTTGCTTGTTGCGACTTTCACTTTTATTATTTTTTGAAAAAAATATTATAAATTAGTTATCATAATAAATGTTTATAATTCTTATAATTAAATTTGATAATTCTCAACCCATTTATAAAATTATTTAATCATATTATTTTCATAATTGCATCGTAGCAATTGATGAGTTCGGATTTTATATGTGAAAAAATTAGCCTTTATAAGACATGGCATCGCCTAATAATTTAAGGACATATGCATATAATAGCAGTAGATATTCTTTTTCAAAAAACAAAAAGATTCATATAGTTTGGCTGCATTCCCATTCATAATTCATGTACGACACACCAAGATGTGGAGTGGAATCCCTCTCTATCTCAAAGACCACGTTCATCGTTCATATGAACCACCCACCTTAAAAAGTACAATCATGCAAGGCGGAGGGCCCAATGTCTCGCCTTTGTGCTTCATAATGCATATACGTCCAAGTCTTCTTTGATAGGAACATTTATGAGGAGGTGGCACATTCACATTGTGTTTTTGACCAATCATTTAAGATTGAGAGCTAGCACCTCAAACCAACCAAAATGATGGGATGCAAGCCTAAAATTGTTGATTTGATAGAGAGAGAAAACCGTTCTCTGAATACCACTGTCACATATATTCGAAACATATATCTGAATATCGATAATGAAAAACAAAGAGAGAGAGAGAGAGAGAGTAATAAAAACCAGGCATCCTCATTTTCATTAACATATTTTTCCTATCAATCTTTTGGAGGCAATTATTGTTTCTCATCCTGGTTCACAACAGATCATGTGTTTCCATTTGCCAAACTTATTTTGGTAAACATGATCTTTGCAAGCAAAAAAGTAGCCACCACTGTGCATATTACATAGACTACAATTTTAGAAACCCCATTTAGGTTTCAAGTAGGAATCTGACGCATGAACTTCCAACACTCCAATAAACCTTGCAATCCTTAGAGACAGAAAGCACAGATAGATGGTCAAAAGCCCAATACCCAGTGACCTATCAAGCTTCATATTTCTTTTGGGCAACACAACAAGTGACCAAAGCAAACCGGCAGTTAAAAACCCTAGAGTTTCAAAAATTGAAGGGTCTTTAGGGATGATGAATTTGGAGGGATAGTTAAACCAGCATGATAAAACAAGGGACAAGCCTAAACCAACCACTGTATTGAACATGGGTCCGGCATAACAGCCTGAAAGTGCAACTTGTGCACCTTCTTGCCCTCCATTTATTGCCATTGTGACATTGGCAACTAGGTCGCCAAGAGAATTCCCCCATGCTAGGACAGTTAGTCCTAGTATTGAAGGATTGATACCCATAATGACCCCAATTGAGACCAATAGAGAAATAAGCTCTTTAGCTGTAACATAAGTCCATGTTACGCTCATGAAAAATCCTCCTGCGAGCCAAGGTAGTGAACATTTCCTTGGAGGGTTAGAGCTCACGGTGTTGATAAATGCAAGAGCTCCAAAAATGACCCCAATTGACCCACCAATTATATAGATGATAATGCTGGTTTTAGAAACCCTGTGTGTCTCTTGAGAATTCCAGAAGAAAGCAAGTAAGAGTGGAGATAATGTGACTGAAATAACTGCAAATGGCTTTGACCATCTCTCCTCCGAAACAACTGGAATGGTTAACCTTCTTGGAAGATAAAGGGGCAGCTCAAGAAGGTACAAGACCCCACCGAGCACATGCTTAACATAGCCGCAACACCTTGTTCTGTCCGGGCATTCACCAACTTGAGGGTCTGAATCATTGACTGTGATCAACTTCTCATCATCCCTAACATAACTAAGCAATGGCACACCATATTCATCAGTGTTCTTGGTCACAGGAAGGATGGGAAGGGAAGCAACGGCTTTTGCTTCTGTGTCTTTGTCATTTCCTAGATTCGATGTAGCTGATATGAGAAAGACATAAACAAGATACAGTAGAAGAAAACTCAGGGAACCCCACAAGGTTATGTTGCCGATTATGATAATCACAAATACGCAGGACAGACAAAAGAGGAAGAAGAGGATATCTCTAAAGAAACTGAAGCGATCAACAAATAAATTGTGAGAATTACTGGCTATGCTAATTATGCCAACGACAACACTAGAGACAAAGAAAGCGCCTCCCAAAATACTACTAAGGCCAACATCATTAACATTATCACCCGTGAAAGAGACAATACCAGAGAAGAGATCCGGTGCACCATTCCCTAGTGCAAGGAGAGTTACACCGGCTATGTTTGGAGAAAGTTTCAAGATTTTAGCCAAGCCCTCCAACGAAACACAAAAGTATTCAGCAGCAGTGTTTCCAAGAAGATAGAAGAGTGTTAGCAGCCATAGAATGAGAAGGATGTAGCCCAAAGCTGGGCTAAAGTTGCAGTAGAAGAGTTCAAGATAAGGTATATATCCTATAGGTTGGCATGCTTTCTGGGATTTAATGTAAGAGCACTTTCCTGTGCTAACAGAGTGATGGCGAAGACTTTTGCACCCATTGCTTGGGGTCTGTAATTGGGAGACTGTGGTATTGTGCTCATGAACATGGGTGCCTTTGTAAGAAGTGGATGCATGGGGACCAAGTATGAGGCAGGAGAGGAGGAAGAGGGAGAGATGCTTCCTTTTGGTTGTGGAGAAAATTTCGGCCATCTAGAGAGAGAGAGGAGGACAGAGAACCACAGAGGAAGGGCGCAAGTATGGTTCTTGTATACGGAGCACGTGGGGGTGACCCGTACAACCACCCCCCCTTTGTTTTCTTTTCCCACACACACCACACAGGCATCTTTCATTTTGTGTCAATGTGACTGTCAATAGAACATGACATTACATTTTAGCCAAGATAGCACTCACCCTAATTCTCATTTTGTGATGTTACAAATTCATGTGGCCGAGATGGAATCTTCCTCAGTTGCAACCTAGAGAAACAGACGGAAACAGAGACCGGTAGACGCATGATTAGACCAGACTAATAATGAAGACAGAGCCAAACTTCCATATAAGAGTAGAATGAACACGCAGCAGCTTTCATAACAGCAGCCAAAACACCGTTTGTAGACAACATGAGATTATTCAGACAGCTTTAAGAGTCTCAATCACATGCCCACCAGAGAAAGACCGACAGAGACATACTCCTCGTCACATGCCATACAAATAGATATACATAGACTTGGTCATACAAAATCCGAAGAAAATAATTAGACAACATAAAATCAATGTATTCCACGAAGCCAGTAACTCAGAGATTGCATCATAATCCTTTATAGATTCGTTATGCAAAATTGCCAATTCAACATAACATCATCTTCATTTTGAATAAAAAGTATCATTGAGTACAATTATACATCCCTCCACCGATTATGCCTAACACCAAAACTTGCTTCAGTGTCGGCTTTCAATTCAAAGAACTCCAAATGTTAACAACCTCCAGTTAATGTGCAATTACATTATATATATCATCCACGAGAGCAATTTCACTTTCGTAACAAAGCAAAGTTGACATGTCATCCATAAGAGCAATAGTTCTTCAAAAACAAAGAAAATGGGAAACATTCTCCACAGTTTCCTGATCTAAGTTTTTCAACATCATCACCTACTTTACAAGTACCACAGATGTCTCCCTATAACCAACATTAGGTTCTTTGCCTTAACCTCCTGCCATTGGTGCCACTGCCATCAGAAAGTTGGGCCCACACACTTCGAGTCTTACTACCTCCACTAGTACAATCCTCGTCGCAACCTGCCACAATCTTCAGGATATCTGACTGCAAAGATGGGCAATTTTCCTTTAGGTACTCGAAGCCATCTGATCTCATAACAGCTGCAGCGAGAAGAATCATGGTATCAGAAGCATAGAAAACGGGAGGAACAAAGATCAAGTGGAACTTGGTTTTACTCTTGCTTTTGATGGCACCATTACAAAGAATGAAGTCAACTAAAATCTTTTCTGCTAGTTGTTAGGCAATGGCTCAAAATTAAAAAAAAAAAAAATTCAAAAAAAAACCAAAGGAAAAAGAAAAAGATTTTTATGAGCAGAATGTAACGTCATAGTGCATTTTCAAATGTATGGAAACCATTTGCATCATAACCATTTAAATTCTACGCATTATATGTGAAGTTACCAAAAAACCTAACACAACAGCCAATCCTCTTGTACAACTTCTCAGCCGCTAGTTGAACAAACCTAGCAAATGCATTGTTGCAGAATACACTAATAAGAAAACCTTATCCATCACACATCCTGCTAGCTAAACTGCTACAAGGGCGGTAATATACATTTATGTCATGCCCATCTTTCTAAGGGTCAGCATTCGAATTAATATGATGTTATCCCACACCAAGCCAGCACGTGGGAATCAAACTAATTAGGAGATACTGACAAAACAGTCTTCAAATATTCAGAAGTAGAGGTACTTACTTGGGAAAAAGCTTTCAAATATTCCAACTCCAAAGGCCAAAGCCATATTATCAACTTCCATCAACCTTAAAATGCCAAATATTCAGCATAACATTTCTAAAATCAGTTTTGAATATGAATTCCGTGAAATTTTCAAGTGTGAACTACAGTTATGGAGGAGGACAAGCATCTCAAAAGAAACAAATAATTTAACATAGGATAAGGAAATGGTAATGTTTTTACAATTCTGATCAGAAAAAGAAAAAAGCTTCACAAAAGGAAAATAAAAAATTACGATTTCACAAATAAAAAAACCTCTCAAAGAATGATGGTGCACACTAAAAAACATGTGAAATAGAATTGTTATTCCAACTAATGATTTAGAGCACTTGGGAGCAATTCACAGAGGATTACTCCAACGTAGATCAGAGGTCTCCTGTTCCTATCTTTTGATTTTATATCTGACACAAGTGTTTGGCATCTTCTGATGCTCGTGGTATTCTGTTTGTATGGGGGTTTTCTGTTTTTATGCGCACCCTTGCACCCACTTGCATGTGCGTCTGCAAGTAACTGTGCTTGTGTGTGTCTGTGAGGTAAGAGCTTATTATACATTACAGCATTAGAATTAACATCAAAATGCAAAGCTCAACTGAAGAAAATAATGTGTTCAGAATTCTGAAAACAGGGTCAGTTCAGCTAAAGGTCAAAGCAAAACATAAAAATTGAATTTGTGGAGACATTAGCTCATGGCAATGTCTAGAATGCAAAAAGAAATTAGGAATATAGAATCAAGACCAAGTTATGTAAACCTGCAAGATTTTCAGCAGCAAATCTTAAGCAAACAGCCTTTAATTCTGTAGCATGATAGTGATCAGCCAAGGATAGTGTGGTAGCAACTGAACTAACAGATATATCATTGCAGAGAGAAGATTCACACATCCTTCTAAGTCTCACCAACCCATACTTGTCTGCAGCTGCGAGCAATTTTCCAGTCAAAGTGTCAGCTAAGGAAGCTGTAGAGGACGAACTAGGTGTTACCAACTCTGCATCTTCTACTACAGTATCTCTGTATATAAAATGCAGCATAGCCTGCATCACATATGATATCATCTTCAGTGGCAGAGTCAAAGATTAAAAAACAGCAAGAAACATGGGTACACCATCACAATAGTTAGATAGGGTAAAATGCAAAACTAAAAAGAAGAAAAAGGCAGCTTTTACCTTGAAGACCTTTGGTTCCATATTATTAATAACAATTTCTTGTTTATCTCCCCCTGTTCCTTCAAAAAATTCAGTTCGAAATAATGGAGACCGGGTGGCCAACACCAACTTGTGAGCATGAAATTTTTCTCCAGCCACATCAAAAATAATATCTGAACCTTCCGAATTTTCAAGTAGCATGCCAAAATGTGCTCCAATATCAGAATCAGGTACCTGGATTGAGTATAGGCTTGAATGATCAATTGCTGAAACAACAACACCAACAGTGCAGTTGATTTTCAAGCAATCATCCTTGAGAAAGTCTGACGATTCAAGCAAAGTTCGTCTAAAAAACCGCTTGTATCCCCTAAACAAAAAGAAAAAAAATATACTAATTTATTAAGAAGATGAATCACCAAGTTTCAACAGAGCTAGCAACAAATAGTTACTACAATTCAAATTTCCAGTCAGTAATCAATATATGTAATATTAAGTTGGTAATTATTAAAAGCTCTTTCAAATTGGAGAGAATCCAGAAGCTCTTTCAAATTATAGAGAACAATGCTAACTCCGAACACATCTTGTATTACCTAATGCGAAAAATGTTCAAGTTGCCGGTGTCATACTTTCCTAGTCCTAGCATAGAAAGATTTAATCATCAACATATCTTAAGAGTAATTTGCAAGCACAAACCTTTCATCAAAGAATTAACTTTCAGTGAATTAGACATAGGCAGCAGCAAATGCTTGTAGCAATTTATATTTGTGACATCCCAACTTTTCATGTACTCAAGAGACCTCACCTTAGGGGAAGGTCAAATTATACACAGAGAGTAGGTATTGTCACTTCATTGCTGAGGTAAAGCTTGATCTCTATTGCCTTACTTTTAATCAGTGGCATTGCTTTATCGAATAAGACATGCTCAGCATGCAATTGCTTGTAGCAATTTATACTCGTAAAATCCCAACTTTTCATGTACTCCAGAGACCTCACTGTAGGGGAAGGTTAATTATACACAGAGAGTGAGAGTGGGTATCAATACTTCATTGATGAGGCAATGCTTGATCTCTATTAATGTTCTTCAGTTGCATTGCTTTATTGCAACCTTCTCCTTTTTTTTCAGTCAATGGCTCGTGTTTAAGGCCCTTGCGTTGTGTTCCGAGGTGTCAATTTTTTATTTTTATTTTTAATCTTAAATTTCCTTGCTCTGAGATTTTCTATTTATAGAATCCTATAGTTAGGGTTGGTAAGGTCACTTAGATGAGACCCTAGATCTTTGTATGATTTCCATTTTAGTATTATTTGAGTATGTTGTGTGAATTGTTATGTTCAAAACAAGTTTTGAGACATTAGGCTCTGATTTGTGCCTTCGTTCCTTAAGAGATAAGGAAATTTATTATGTGTAGCTCATTTTGGGCCATGTAATGGTTTCTCTAAAAGTACTCTTTGGGTATATGCTATTTACACATATGCTGGTTCCTTAGCAAAAGCAAGCTTCGAATTTCATGATCTTATTGTTGAACTATGATGGAACACACATGAAATGGGATTGATATATATGTATAATGAATTTCATTCTTGAGATGTCCAGTGGTTGTTCTAGCCTTCATAGTTTGGTCGACCATTCAACAGGCATCAACTTCAACCACCCCTTCTCCTAGTAGGATCTGTGTGGTCTAGGGTGAGGGATGACTGCCCTTGGCAGAGAGGGTTGGGTGTGTGAGTATGTTTGGGATTCAACCGTTCTCCTTGGCCATGAGATTGGTGCTGGGGAAAAACCTTCACCACTGGAAGGGTTGGATTGTCGTGTGCATGGCTGGCCATGTGAAAATTGATGAATCACATCAGATAGTTATTCTTGAGCTTTTATGTTGTACTTGGGAAACATGCTATGGATTCTTGATTTGAGTAATTTTTTCTTGTAAACTGCTTGGCTTCTATAGAACTTGCTATACAGGATAAGATTAAATCTATTTACATGTAGACATGTCATAGTAGATTTTCTTACAAAGTGGTACTTACCTTATCTTATTTTCCCCCTTCTAGACTTGGGAGGATGCAAAGGGAGAGGAACAGTCAGGTAATGGTGAGGCTTAGTTAATATTATGGGCTCTTTATTATGCCTTTTTATTTATTTAATTGGGTGAAAAAAGAAATTTCTTTTTTGAGAGACTCTTCCAGTGATATTTATTCTGTATAAATTAGTTAAAGTTCTTTAGAAGTTTAGAGGGTTTCATTTTGACGCTAGATTGTGATATGTACGGCACAACCTCTTGCGCTTCTTCTTTTGTTTACCTAGCATTTAATATTGATGGAATTTGTTCTAAGCATAGAAACCCTATGGCTTAGGGTTCTTACCCACTTTAATATTTGTGCTTTATAGGTAGTTATTCAGGGCATGATAATACTAGAAAAGCTTATAAGCATTAACATGACTAAATTATATAACAAAACTAAGCATGTGAATATAAGTGCTTTGTAGGCAATTAAGGACACCTGAAATTCAATGAATGGTCCCAAGTACATGGGTCATTGATCCTACAGTTGAATACCAGGCGCACCCAGCAGTGCAAATGAGTTAAGTCACTTGCAAAGGGGGTTTGGAGCTTCCTTGTTCACGATAAGCTCCAGCTAGCATGTTAAAGCAGTGTACAAATGGAGAAACACAGACTCAGCTTGTCCCTGCTCATTTAACAAAAAGCAATACAGCTTGACTAGTTTGAGTAGATAATTATTTCAATTGGCTTAATTCCATTGTACCCAAAAAGACCCCCACCCAAAAAAAGGATCAATAAGGAAAGTTAGTAAGAATCAGTAAAAAATAAATCATCTATATGGCTACAAAAGGAGAAAAAATGCATTAAAAAGCTAACTATATATATGCACGCATATCTTTAAAACACATCGTGTGTCCATGAGCCCATGCAATAATCTGCCTTAGTTCAAAATCTGTTTGTTTCTTAAACGAAGCTAAAAAATTCTTTTTAAGCTCGGCATATTTAAAAATGAATGAATAAAGCCACAAGTTACAATTCAGTTCCCTACATGATGCACCCACAATGCTTCATATCAATCCAACACTCTTTGCAACCAGAAGGATCACAATTTTAATCACTACAAAACTAAAACATCACACAGAACATCTTCAATTCCTCCCAACATTCTCACTTCATACAAAAAGAAACAAATACAAATTTCTTAAAATGGTCAGCCACCAAAATTAATATCGAGAAAAGATTCGAGCTCAACTCATTTCCTAAATCAATTCTACATTATCCAGCACCGTAATACCACGATTTCAATCTATTAAACATAATCAGAAGACATGACACAAATAAGTGCCACAGCAAAGACACAGACATGAAAGACTCGAACATCCTCATTTCTAGATTCTGAATTACATCAGAAAGAACATCCTTATTCAATGCCATGTAAACCTTAAATTTCCAACGCAATCAATCAATCAAAAACAAACAAACAATCAAAAACCCTTACCACATGCTACCGCGATACTTCAAAGTATAAGGCCCGCTCTCCAAGGCGCGATCAAAATGGCTATGAATCTTGTGTTTGCCATTCCCGCTCTGATCAACCAGCGTCAATTCAAACAAAGCCCTGACATCGGTCCCATCGCTCGCCAACGCTATAAAAACCGACGCATACGTCGCGTTGTCCTCCGTGTTCTTCCCGTCGGGATAGAAGTAGATCGCCCACTGGAATCCTCCGACGGTGAACGTATCGCTCGCTATGTGTTTTCCGATTCCCATCCCTTTCGCCAATGAATACCCCTGGATTACGAATTTGTGAGAGCCGTTCACCGTCTGCGTCACCGACCGCGACTTCAACGGCGACGATGAATTTCCGTCCGGCATTTGGTGGTCGAGAGGTTATTAATATTTTCTTTTCTTTTGTTAGGGTTTTGTATCGGAAAGGATCATCAAGAGAGAGGGAGAGAGGGAAGAGAAACAGATTTCTTGGATTTTTGTTTTGTCTTTATAGAAATTGAATTCGTAAAGGATTCTTTTTCTAGGGTTTGCGTTTTTTTCCTTCTCTTTCTTCTTCTTCCCTCGCCAACTTGGATGATCGTCGGACTTTTCTTCGGTCGGAAACGGTCCATCGTAATTTAGCAAGAGAACGTTCCAGTGCGACATGTTGAAATTACAAATATATCCTCGAACTTTTTTCCGTAAGGAGTGGACACGGGCGCACACGGAACCCGGCACTGCACGTTGTAAAATAATAATTATTCGTATATAAATATAAATAATTTATTATTTTGAATAATATAATTATTAGTATTTCTCTAAAACGACGCCGTTTTCGTTTTTAAAAATTGAGTGGTCGTTAAATGATCTTTGATAAAGTCAGAAATAGATAAATTTCATTATACAGGCATATAGATATAAATAAAAGATAGAAAAATAAAATATTTATTAAAATAACAATATCGATAACATAATTATTATTTTTATTTATATAATTATGTAACTTTATGCGACTCTAGTGTCGAAATCCCATTATATTATTAAATATAGTTGTTAAAAATAGATTTATGTTTTTAATAATTATTATAAAATAGTTTAAAAGCGAAAAATACGGGAAAATAATAAAAATGGAAATTACAAATAAATACTTTTTTATGAATTTTATTTTCTAACATTCGTTTATAATTTTTTCTTTACCTTCAGATTCCCCTCCCTGAACTTTCCCCCCAAACCCCATCCCCGTAAATAGTCGATTGCCCTGCATGTCCCCATTCTCGTTTTAACGTTGAAGAACAAATACAAATACAAATACAAATATTCTCTCTCTCTCTCTCTCTCTCTCTCTCTCTCGCTATCTCTCTCCCCTCCCCCCTCAAATGGTTGAAGACGGCGGCGCAACTGCGGCCCCAGGGCCGATGATCAGCGTGGACGAAGCGCGCGAGATAGTTCTCAAAGTGGCGAAGAGGCTCGAACCAGTGACTGTGCCGCTTCACGACGCACTTAACAGGGTTTTGGCTGAAGATGTTGTGGCACCAGACCCTTTGCCTCCTTATCCTGCCTCTGTCAAGGTATTGACCATAAAACTTTAATACCCCATCTGAAAATAATATGGTTTCGTTTGATTTCGGATGCTAGACCCATTTGATTTTCTTCTGTGTATTTTCGACTGTTGATGATGATAACCGGTATGATTTTTAACATGTGGGTTTGTCGAATTTGTCTCCATAAGTAATGAAAATAATCTAGATTTATTGGATTTTGAGTAAAATTGTGCAAGTCCCTTTTGCTTCTCTTTCGTTACTGTTTGATTGGTGATGATAATAGGTGTGTTCTTGAGTTTTTGCATGATTTGATGATAATAATGGGTATGGTTCTGAATTTATCTTCTTGGATTAGCATATTTTTTTATTTGAATTTTTATCCTTGAGGTCATTTGTTTTTGATGTTTTCTTGTTTGATTTTCTATTGCAAAACTGATATTCTTATGGTTTTAAAGCACAACATTTTTTTTTCTTGAGTGGGTTTTGTATGGGTCAGTTTAGAATATTTTTAGATACATTTTGAGAAATTACATTGTTTTACAACCAATACAACCAACCGTGTTTGCCTGCTTGAGGTTCTTTCAGTAGAAATTATATTTGGGGGCCTGTTTTGCTGTTCCTTTCACCTCAATAATTATGGGAAAAGGAAATCCTTGCAAGTGGTTCAAGATTTGTTGTAAATGGAGTCCAAAAGGTAGAATGAGGAAGAAACAACATGTCTGATGTAAGTCTTGGTCCAAAGTTTATGACATAGAATTTGGGAAAGCCTGAGAGATTCAACCTTTTGATTCAATATATTTTGTAACATTGGGAATAAAAGTAAATACTTTAATTTAACCCTCATTGCTGGATTTCCTCTAGGTGATAGCTCCTTGGTGCTCTTCTAAAATAGAACAGCCAAAGGATGATGGATCATTTCGATCTGAGGTTCCCCATTGTTTACTCATGAGAGGAAGCATGATCCACTCTCAGGGGCGTAGAATTTTACTATCCTGCACCTCTGGCTCCTTAATTGTTTTCATGAGGGCAGCTGATGTTTGGTCTGACTTATAGAACTTTTCTTTTTCAGGATGGTTATGCTGTCATTGCTTCTGATGGTCCTGGTGAATACCCGATAATTACTGAATCTAGAGCTGGAAATGATGGAGTAGGTGTGACTGTAACCCCTGGAACTGTTGCATATGTGACAACAGGAGGCAAGTTCTCTACCCCCAATAAAAACTTTCCTGTTTATAGGATTGCCTTTTGAGAGTGCTGAGAGGATTCAGAGGAATCTTTCTGAAGTTTGACTGTGGATGAATCATGAACTTTAGATGGTGATGAAGGAAGTTGATGGCAAATGCGTGCATAGTAAATAAACTGCCACTAATTTGATAATTGTGATCTGACTTTCTCGTGTTGTGCCCGATTACCATTTTCCTATCTGTGCTTTTGTGCTTTCTTCTCCCCTCTCTCTAATAAATGCACACACACACTGTACATCTTTTCTCATGCTTTCTCTTCCTGTTTGGCTGTCATCATTCACAGTGACTAACTTTTCGTAGTTAATGCAATTTGTGTCTCACGTTAATGTTTTAAGGTTTGCAAGATGCCAAATAGAGTAAGTGTACATGAATGGAGGTGGCTGCTCTTGTTTATCTTTTTTAATCTAAAAAAATTTTTATTGTCTAATTGTCTTGCATGCTATCTTAAAGCCGTTGGTGTTTGAAGGCTTTCTTCATCTTATGTCCCAAAAAAATGAAAGGATTGGAAGCTCATTGTTTGTCGAAAGCTTTAATAGCTGTTTAATTTAGATATCAAATTTTAGTCAGCTTAGGTAGCTTACACTCTTTGTAACACGAATTAGCCCAATTATAAAAGTAAGCACATTGCATCATGAATTCACGATTGACTAACTTCTTTGGGGGACTTATTCATTGTCAAGAGGGCTCTAATTTTGTTTCCTCTGAGGCTGTTGATGGGAATAACACAAGTGACTGGATACTTGACCAAATTTGACTAACTTATTGTGCCAGCAAAGCATTAAGTTGCAGTATAAATTCACCTGCATCGAAAGGGGAAAAAAATCTCTTGGACCATACGGATTTGAAATTTTTTTTTTTCATTATCTTTGGTGAATATTTGAGTTTATCCAGAGAATCTACAAGATTTTGTGTTCTTAAAATCGGAAGAGCATGGCTTTGACAGAGATGCAAAGCACCCTGAAATTCTGCTGGGATATCCACTTTTCCTCTACTGCTTTACTACAAGACACATAGTATTTGTTGTCCAGTAGAGGATTTTAGCAGTGGTCTTGTAGATGGTCATGAAAGGGACTGAAAATCCTTGGCCTTGTCTTTATAATTCATTTCCTTTTCATTCCTTACAAGGTATTTCATCTTCTTAGCTTGTAATATTCCTTTCCTTAACGGCACTCCCTCACCCAAAAAAAAAAATCTTTGTTTTGGGAAGGTCAGCTTCTTACTGTAGATTCTTATTTTACCATATGATTCTTATAATTTTGAAAGTATTCATCTCAGGACCAATCCCAAATGGTGCTGATGCTGTTGTTCAAGTCGAGGACACTGAACAAATAAAAGATGCTTCAGTAGAATCAAAGCGAGTCAGGATTATGCTACAAGCTAAGCCAGGTGTTGATATTCGTCCAGTGGTAAGATATTTAACAAAATGCTATTGGTGAATCACTAAAACTAATTGTATCTTTTGAGGGCAATATCTTTCCTTTCAGATGCCTGCCAAGGTTAATTAGTAATTATCAAGGGCGAAATGCTATTTGTGAATCATTAAACCTAATTGTATCTTTTGAGGGCAATATCTATCCTTTCAGATGTCAACCGAGGTTGATTAGTAATATCATAGGATGAACATGGCTTGTAACTTATAACTAAATGTTTAAAATAGTGTTGTTCAGGGTACTCCAGATTAAAGAGTGCAGTTGAATCAATCATCAGATGGTTCGCCAGATGATGGCTACTTATGAGTGATTACTGTGCTTGTTACATTGATCAAAAGCATACCCATCTTATAGCTTAGGTTTAGAGTGCTTCTGGTATGTTTATGGTAGTTGAATTGTCATGGCATATTCTCTGATTCACAGATTTTTGCACTGTGAGGAACCATTGTCACTTTTAGTACTGTCATGAAAAACTAAATTAGTTACCTTTGTTATTGTTATCATTTTGAGGGGGGGGGGAACCTTATATTGTTACAATTAACTACAATGTTGTGCTTGACTGTTCACTTGATACACTGCTTTGTACCTTCAAAACTGCTCTTTATCTTACCTAAGATTAGAGAGCTAATTTAAGGTTCTTGTTATTTAGGGGTTTGACATCGAAAAGGGTGCTATAATATTAAAATCTGGGGAACATGTTGGGGCTTCAGAAATTGGCCTGCTTGCAACAGTGGGTGTAATGATGGTCAAGGTATCTAACTATTCATTGCAGATATCTGCTGGTGTAATTATGTAGTTTGCTGATGAAAACTCTATTATGTAGGTTTATCCGGCCCCAACAATTGGTGTGCTTTCCACAGGAGATGAACTTGTAGAGCCCACAACTAGCTCTTTGAGTCGGGGTCAGGTATTAAATTCTTGGAGGATACTCTTATTTCTTGTTCTTTGGGGAATATTGGTTACCATTTTAAGATTTCGCTCAGATTTTGTCTTGCATGTCCGAAAGGTTAGATGGAGCTTAAGGTGAGATGACCTTCAGATGTTGCATGACTGAAAGGTCATGCACGATTCTTTGTCAGGGTAATGACTTGGGTGACATATTTGATTAATATAAAAAAAAAGTAATTTTCTACTCATATAGCAGAATTTGAGAACACTACCATTTATTTTGTTACTGGAACTTTTACCCATAAACATTCTGTGCATTTCCTTAAACTTTTTGGGTGGACAATACAAGTCTTATGAAGGAGAGTCTGTTGTTCATGAGCCATGAGTTCCCAGTGTAAGTAAGACTGGAGGTCATTGGGTGCAAGTACTATCTTGTGAGGTGATCAAAAGCCATCAAATATGACTATGCAATTTCCTTCCTGTTGTATTGCTATGAGACAAGGTCTTTTTCCTCACATGGGCAGCTGAGGCATTTGAAGGAGTTCTTTTCAAGATACCAAAACGATTGGAAGGCTTTGCTTTAGTGACTTTTAACTTTCCTTTTCCTCTTTTTCTTCCTTTTCCTGCATATAATTCTTGTTTTCCTGTATAAAAGAAAAAATCATGCTTGTGGAATGTCTATACTTTACCACCATGTACTCTAGTTATCCTATTTGATTTTTTTTTTCCAGTTTTATTAAATTTTTGCTGCCCTATTGTGTAGTGGAAACATTGTAGCTCATTATGTTTTGATAGATTAGGGACTCCAACCGTGCTATGTTACTGGCAGCCGCAATACAGCATCACTGTAAGGTTCTTGACCTGGGTATTGCTCCTGATGATGAAGAAAAACTTGATAAAGTCTTCGATGCTGCCTTATCTGCCGGGATAGATATTCTTTTGACATCTGGAGGTGTTTCTATGGGGGACAGAGATTTTGTTAAACCTTTGCTTCAAAAGCGCGGGACAGTTTTTTTCAGCAAGGTATATGAATTGCTCTGTTCAATGGGATTTCTGCCTTTGTTTTCCTTGAGTGTTATTCTGTACTTCTAACATTCTGAGAATGCTATTTGGTGGTGGGAAACGAATTGTTGTACAGATAAGGTCCCATGTTTTGAACTTCAGTACTGAGATTTAATTTACTAGAGTCCATTCTATGCTCCCTCAGGTTCAGATGAAACCAGGAAAGCCTTTGACATTTGCAACAGTCAATGCCAAATCAAAGGAAAACACTAAAGTCAATGACATTCTTGCATTTGGATTACCTGGAAATCCAGTGAGCTGTATAGTCTGTTTTAATCTCTTTGTAGTCCCTGCCATCCGCTATCTTGCTGGGTGGGAAAACCCTCACCTTCCGAGGTTGTTGAGAATTCTTAAGCATCTCTCTCTTTCTGTGGAAATTGATTAGTGTTGGTCAAATGTTGGGACTAATGAGTCATTGACTACCTCACTTCTGTTTTTGTTGGACAGAGTGCAAGTTCGTCTTGAACAGGCAATTAGGCCAGATCCAGTCAGACCGGAGTTCCACCGTGCAATTCTCAGATGGAATAATGATGGGTCGGGTGATCCTGGGTGAGAGTTGGTTGTATTTCGGATAAGTTGTTTGTGGGATCTTGGGTTCTTCTTGGTCAATGTTTTGCTTAATAATGACAATGTTATGTTTTATTGAATTCAGGTTTGTTGCTGCAAGCACTGGTGGTCAAATGAGTTGCCGACTTTTAAGCATGAAATCAGCAAATTCACTGCTGGAATTGCCTGCATCTGACCATGTAATTGCAGCTGGCACTTTGGTGCCAGCCATCATCATTTCCGATTTAAGCAGCCCTAGCACTGCAGTGATCAATAATCCATTGACATCAACTTCGCCCCCTGTCACGCATAAAACTACACTTCAAGAAATAGTGAGAGCTGAGTCTGGAGATGCCAATTTCAAAGTAGCAATTCTGACTGTGAGTGATACTGTTGCTTTAGGGAATGGGCCTGATCGGAGGTATTTAGTTTTTCTTGTATTTATCTTATCATTTTCTCATTTTCAAATTATATGTACTTGATTCATATACTTGCATAATTTTCTTTCTATCATATGCCTGCTTGACATGTTCTGCTGACACGCGCATGACAAGAATTTCAAACCATTTCTCAACTTTTCTAGGGATGTTAGTTTGACCCTAAATATAAGCAAATATCCAGATTTAAGGGACTAGTTTGCAATATTACTATTGTACAGGCTAATGCAACTTTGTTGTTAGATAGTTCTTTGTTTGGCCTTTCCCAGCAAGTAATAAAAAAGAAAAAATGTGTCTCTACCTTATATGCATCTTGATACACCTTTTTGAATGTTTGTTTCAGAAAGGTCACTTCTTGATGCTAAATTGATGAGGCAGGGTCGATGTTGCTTCTTGTCAAAGCAGAACATTGGAGTACTGAATGCCTTGCAACATTTAGATGGGCATAATAATATACAGATTATGAAGGTTGATCGGGGGTTCTCCACTGGTCAAAAATATCACTTTCAAGGATTTTGGTTTTGTGTACCATTACTTAATACAAATTAACTACCTTGGATTGTTGCGTGATAAACTCAATCTCACAGTAACCTCTTCTACATTTAGGTCGTGTTACAACTTAGATTGGTTGATGTTTGCACTTCAAATCTCCATAATGTTATTGCGTATGGTACCAGTCTCAATGAAGCAATAAGAAAGCAATTGTTCTTCTTCTTTGCATTAACTGTTTGTTTCTGATAATGTGATTTTCTGTATGTAGTGGACCAAAGGCAGTTGCTGTTGTGAATTCGTCCTCAGAAAGACTAGGAGGGGCAAGGGTTGTTGCAACTGCTGTTGTTTCTGATGAGGTGAACAAAATTAAGGACATATTATGTAGGTGGAGTGATGTCGACAAAATGGATCTAATTCTCACTCTTGGTGAGGTTCTTTCTTATCCATTTTACCCACTGAAGTCTAGGAATTTTTGTACAAGCGTTTACACTTCCTGTGACTTCATATTTAAGGTGGAACTGGTTTCACTCCGAGAGATGTTACCCCTGAAGCAACAAAAGAGGTGATAGAGAAAGAGACACCAGGTCTTCTGTACGTCATGATGCAAGAGAGTCTAAAGGTACATCTCAAATTTGAGTCAAACCATAGTTATTATTTACTAGAATTTCTTGGTGTGTGTGTGTAGATAGATGGATAGATATTACATTCCTTTTAATTTGTTCTGCCATGATTACAGGCGTTTTCATGCAAATCTACTCGGGCAATGTTCTAATGTGGCCAAATGTTAATCAATTGTATTCTCAGTTTCTTTTTATTTTGTTCTCTTTTGTGTTTCTCTCCCTCCCTCTCTCTCTGTGTCTCTGTCTCTGTCTCTGTCTCTGTCTCTGTCTCTGTCTCTCTCTCTCTCTCTCTCTCATGCATGGTTTTCTTTTTCCTTTTTCTAATCACCTCTTTTTGGTACATTCTCTAATGGGTAGGGAAGAAAACAAATTAGAGACTTTCTCTTATCAGCTGTTTGTTTATACATTTTCCTCTCCCTCAAATGCGTAACAGGTGACACCATTTGCCATGCTGTCCCGTGCTGCGGCTGGAATAAGAGGATCATCATTGGTAAGGGCACAGCCTCATTCTGCCACTTCTTCTCTTCTAGGTGTATAGAAATTATAAGTCGATCTCTTGTTGGGCTCCCTCCAGCTTGTGATGTTTTGTGGAGGACTTTGTCAGAGGTAGACCCTTGATATCTGTAGATCATTACTTAAATAATTTCAATAACATGAAAGAAGTTGAGAGGCAGACCCACATTTAAAATCATCATATTTATTTCATTTTTGCTCTTAACTTCACATTGGAAACGCTCACAGATCATCAATATGCCTGGAAATCCAAATGCGGTTGCGGAGTGCATGGAGGCTTTAATGCCTGCCCTCAAGCATGCCTTGAACCAGATTAAGGGTAACAAGAGAGAAAAGCATCCTCGTCACGTCCCTCATGCACAAGCAACACCGGTGGATGTGTGGGAACGTAGTTATAAGCTAGCAGGTGGCGGTGACAGTAAGCATGGCCATTCTTGTTCCCATTGAAGCTGATCCTTAAGCCAAGACAAGCGTGTTTATTTCTGACATCCACCCATACTCATGTCTCAGTGATTCGCAGAATATGGTGGTTCGTGATATTTTTGTAGGGTTGCTAGTTTCTTCTGTCCTGTAAAATATAATTGGAATTTGGCTGTCCGAATTGTCCACACTGTAAAATGAAATGAAAAAAGGGCAATCTTTACATAGAATAATAAAAGGGCATTTCATAAGCCCTCCACTTTGTACCAGACTTGGCTATAGGCTGCATGAATGGGTTGTCCCAAACCCAGGCCGGGTCGAACATTCGGGTAAATCATTGAATAAGGAGGTCGCGCATTCCCTTTTCTTGCTTAGTACATGTGTCTCGGAGGGTTCAAGACCATATATGCACTTTCATTGGGTTTTGAACCTATTCTCTTTCCTCTATCCTGCCAAATTCATTGTCATGTTGCTTCTTGTGATGGTAATCTCAACAGCTGAATTCGAGTATTTGCAGTTGCTCAGAATCAGCAAGCACATGACCCTGATGATGGAGGATGGTGGAGGACCACCACTGCAGCCCTTTTTACTGCTCAAGTAAATATGCTTTTTCCAGTGCCATGTGCCTCCTCACAAGATATGGTAAAATATTTTTCCAGAAATTAATTTTGGTAAAACATGCGTTACCCAAGTTCTAGTGAAATAGAAAAACCCTTAATATCATTCAAAATATCTTAACCCATTAAAACAATTAGAGATTGGTTAAAAAAGAAAATCAAGTTTTGTAGTATAAGAATAAAATATTTTTTTCTTTTTTACTTAAATCTGCAGATCAAATTCTTGAATTAAGCTACTCAATTACTTTTGAACCCAAAAAAAAAAAAAACTTTTTAAATTAAAAAAAAAAAACTTTTTAATTGTGGTGAGTGGCCCACCATTACTAGCATTATTATTGGAACAAGTAAAATTAATAATGCGCTAACATCTTAGGTCGTGTTTGGATCGATTTTTTTTAAAAAAAAAAAAATTAGACTTTATTCTATTCTATTTTATATTTTATTTATAAAATTTTTTAAATGAAATAAAAAGTTTTTTTATGATAGTATAAATTTTACAAATAAACATCAAAATGTTCTATAAAAATTAAAATTATTCCAATTTTAATTAATTACACTTTTTGGGCATATATTTTGGTGGGGTCTTAACCCACCACTAAATTACACATATGACTCGAGGTCTCCATTAAAATTTGATCCACGTCTCCAATAGAACAACTTAGTGGTATAAATTTTACTCTCTCAATCTGATGATTCCAGATTTAAATCTTTATAAAAAAAAACTGATCTAGACTCTTTTTTTTTTTAATTTCATTTTTCTATAGAAGCAATTAGTGAAATCATTTCTTTTAGACATTATTTTGTTACAAGGCCCTTATTCACCCCTCAAATAGTCTGGTTTAAATTTTAAATAGATAGATAACATCAGCCAATTATAATTCTTTTTTTTGGTTTTGATGGCTGGTATTTAGAATTATGATTCGATTAATCTGATTTGAGTGTTTGTTGAGATTCTATTTTAGAGATGGTTGCATAGTCTTTTTCATTCCCAAATTTTAAATTTAAAATTTGATTAAACGATTTAGTATTCTATTGTATTAAATCAATTGTCCATTGATATCAATTATAAATTCTTTCAAAACATAAAAGCATATATATTTTAAGATCGATTGTTATAAGTATTATTTTTTTTTGGAATTTGAAATCCCTTATCCTAAGAAAAGGGTAATGATTGACTTGGAATAGCAAATTAGTTGTGAAGGGTGTCTTTATTCTCTCTTTTAAAAGGTTTAAATTGCCAATGGAGACGGAGTTCACCAACCCCTTTCGTCTTCAAATGTATTGGAGCCTTTAAGTTAGAGGTTGATCTGTTAACAAGTCCATATCGGTTGTTGGCGGATCATGGCTAGTCAAATAGTTTTAGAGTCTAGGTAATTAGATGTGTAATCTCTCTCTCTCTCTCTCTCTCTCTATGCTTGTGTTTTTTGGCCTCTCAAAATCCTTAGAAATGCTTATGGCTTACCAATTTTGGTCCTTTAGTTGGTACTTGTGAGACAAGTTGAATTCTATATAAGTTTTGAATTTGAGTAATATGAATAGAAAAATAAAATTTGTGAGAGTCAATCTTTTAATAGACTTCACAATATTCAGATCATATTAGTCAGATAAAATCAAAATACCGATTAATAAAAAAAATGCTATCTTTTAACCATGAAATGTTCTATTTTAGTCATAATTATTATTTTAAATATTAATATATCCACATAATTTATCAAGAAACCAAGGAATTTAAATATATCCCCCCCCAACTTAATAGTGAAAGCATACGACAATAAGAAGTAGGAATATTTTTCAATACAAATGATTATTATTATTGTTATTATTAATTTATTTTGTAGAAAATTTTAATTTATATTTACAAATTTATTATTTTTATATAAAAATTTTTCATTTAAATTCAAAAAATAGAGATTGGTCAAACTAAATTAAAAAAAAAGGTTAAACTTTTCCACATAGTCTCCAAGTAAATATTCCAAAATAAAAGATTTTATCATAATTTAAATTTAAAAATTAAGAATAAATTAACCTAAATTAAAGAAATTTAAATATTTTCATACAGCATCCAAGTGTATTTTATTAATGTAATTTATGAGATACCAATGTGGTTTTCGGTAATATTCACGAATAAGTGATGAGAATATAGAATATGTTTATCGGATTAATTAATGTTTTTGGTAATTATTGATTAATTAATTTCGGAGTTTTGTTAAATCAGTGGGACATTTCCTGGAAAATCAAGGGGGGTTGGTGGGGAGGGGGCGAAATGACAAAAACACCCTAGAATGAATACAAATCATGATTCATAAATGGAGATAAAAAAAAAATAATAATAATAATAATCAGAGCAGTAGGTCTGAAAAAATAGAGAAGTACGGTCTGTGTGAACGAGGGTGAGTAGTATAAATGACCCAAGTCTCACTCCCTTGTCTCGCGCCGGTCTCCTCTCCTCTCATTACGCTCTCTCTCTCTCTCTCTCTCTCTCTCTCTCTCTCTCCCCCCCCCGTCGCGGGACCAACTCTCTCTCTTACGGTTTTCCGCGTCAAATCCTTTACCGTCAGGTCTCTCTCTCTCTTCATTCATTCTCTTGGTGTGAAACTTTTTACATTGCTGTCGAAGTTATATAGATCTGTTCTAGTTGTTAGTTTCGGGTATTTGTGTACTGATTGATAAGTGTTTCGTCTTACCAAGTGTATGTATGACTCTGGGTCTAGGTCCGAGTTGAAATTTTGTTATAGATTCGGACTTTGAATTTGCTTTGACTCATTTGTTGTGCCTTTGTTTACCCAAGACCGGATCTGAAGTTGGTTTCGTGGGATTTGATTTATAAGTTGTCATTTTCTAGTACTTCTGCAACTCATGTATTTTCCTAGGTGTTCATTATAACATATGCCATCATTTCTGGAGTTGATTTAATGCTGATGGTTCTTTAGAAATTGTCTATATTCTCTGGGGATGGGATCTAAATGGTTTATAGTTATTGTTGTATTGGTGGATAATGAGATCTTGGATAATAAAATCGTCTCTTCTTTGGTTAATTTATTTTGGTATGTGTACCCTAGAGTGTTTCTTACGCCGTAAAAGCCACTTTTCTGCCTTTTAGACACTAAAAGGTGGAATGTTTGGTTTCTTGATGTTTATAATATTTGTGTAGTGTTTATTATATATATTGGATGGAATCTTTGGTTTCATGATCCAAACTTCTGTCTGAATGTTGGGAAGAACGGGTAGGTGTAGTGTTTTTTTTTTTGTTGATATTAAATTGTATAATGTTGTTATGAAGTGCTATGGTTTCATTGAAGAAATAGCTAAGAATCGGTTGGAATGTTTAGATGCCTGTTGATATTAAAGCCCTTACCACCTCTTTATGTTTATTTAAATTAATATCTTCCTGAAGTTAGTTGCCGACATCATAAAAAAAGTCTAAATATTGTTTGTTGTCTTGTGATAGAGCAATGGCGTCTCACATTGTTGGATACCCTCGCATGGGACCCAAAAGAGAGCTCAAGTTTGCATTAGAATCCTTTTGGGATGGGAAGATTAGCGCCGAGGATTTGCAGAAGGTGGCAGCAGATCTTAGGTCTTCCATTTGGAAGCAAATGGCTGATGCTGGTATTAAATATATTCCCAGCAACACCTTCTCATACTATGATCAAGTTTTGGACACGACAGCAATGCTTGGTGCTGTGCCGCCTAGATATAGTTGGACTGGTGGTGAGATTGGGTTTGATACCTACTTTTCCATGGCCAGGGGAAATGCATCTGTTCCGGCTATGGAAATGACCAAGTGGTTCGACACCAACTAGTAAGTGGTGATTTCGTCTATGTTGGTGCTTGTTATGTAAAAACTGTTACCTCATCTGTAGACATACTTAATATTTGTGTAATTTTGTCTTTACAGCCATTACATTGTTCCTGAGCTAGGCCCAGAAGTAAAGTTCAGCTATTCATCTCACAAGGCAGTGGAGGAGTACAAGGAGGCCAAGGCTGTAAGTGTTATAGATCTACTTGGCTTTGATGTTCGTCTATTGCTCTTTCAAAATGTTTTTGTGGAAATTAATTGGTTGAGTTTATTTCCTGCAGCTTGGAGTTAATACTGTCCCAGTCCTAGTTGGTCCTGTCTCATACTTGCTGTTGTCAAAACCAGCAAAGGGTGTTGAGAAGACCTTTTCTCTTCTCTCACTAATTGGCAGCATTCTTCCAATTTACAAGTAAGCAGTTGCTAATTTTTATTGACTAAATGTTGGTTTTGTTGTACCTCTTCTTTTGCTTGTAATGTTAGTAAGTAGAGAACGTTCTTTTAGCTTAAGAAGTGAATGTCTTGCAGGGAAGTTATTGCTGAGCTAAAGGCAGCTGGTGCTACCTGGATTCAGTTCGATGAGCCCACCCTGGTCAAGGATCTTGAATCTCACCAGTTGGAAGCATTTACTAATGCCTACTCTGAACTTGAGTCTTCTTTATCTGGTTTGAATGTTCTCATCGAGACTTACTTTGCTGATGTTCCTGCCGATGCCTACAAGGCACTTACCTCTTTGAAGGGTGTGACTGGTATTGGGTTTGATCTTGTTCGTGGAACGAAGACCCTTGACTTGATCAAGGGTGGATTCCCTTCTGGCAAGTATCTCTTTGCTGGAGTTGTTGATGGAAGGAACATTTGGGCCAATAATCTTGCTACTTCCCTTGCTACTCTGGAAGCTCTCGAGGGTGTTGTTGGGAAAGGTAGGCTTACATTAGTGATCTTTTTATTTTTTTCTTTAAGTTTTTTGTATTTTACTCATCTTTGTCACCTGTTAATTGTTATTAATGCTGTTTACTTCTGTTCTCCAACAGACAAACTTGTTGTCTCTACATCATGCTCACTCCTTCATACTGCGGTTGATCTTGTAAATGAAACTAAGCTGGACCAGGAGCTCAAATCATGGCTTGCATTTGCAGCACAGAAAATAGTTGAAGTGAATGCATTGGCCAAGGCATTGAGTGGTCAAAAGGACGAGGTATTTGCTTTCATCAAGAATGCAATTTGTCCTTTTTCTTTTCTCATTTTCCTTGTGGTTGAAATCTGAAACAAGAGTCCGTCTAAGATTCATGATTTTCATAGTTATTAGCTCTTCTTTGTTTACCTGCCATGGTTTTGCATTTTCCACGCATGAATCAGAAATTGAGACAGATTCCATCTTTGTGGATCATTTACCATATGTATTTTGTCTTTATGGCTGAATCGTTATGAATCACCTGTATCATTATCCCAATTGTTCATCCTTTTCAGGCATTCTTCTCTGATAATGCTGCTGCTCAAGCATCAAGAAAATCTTCTCCTAGAGTTACAAACGAGGATGTCCAGAAGGCTGTAAGCAACATTTAACTTCATGATTTGATTCACAAATGGTGATAGTGTGCTGTTCTTAATTAGTTTTTCTTTTCATCATTTTTGCTCAGGCTGCTACTTTAAAGGGCTCTGACCACCGCAGAGCCACACCTGTGAGTGCTAGGTTGGAGGCTCAGCAGAAGAAAATGAATCTTCCCATTCTTCCAACCACCACCATTGGATCATTCCCTCAGACCATGGATCTTAGAAGAGTGCGTCGTGAGTACAAGGCAAAAAAGTAAGATGTTTCATGATTGTTGTTTTTGTTATTTTGAGTATGCTGTTGTTTGTTTACATCTACTCATTTTGGTTATGCTGTGATGCACTTTAGAATATCTGAGGAGGAATATGTCAAGGCAATCAAGGAGGAAATTAACAAGGTTGTAAAGCTTCAAGAAGAGCTAGACATTGACGTTTTGGTGCATGGAGAGCCAGAGGTGATCTATGATTCATTATTCTTTCCAACTTAAATTTAATTTTAAATCAGGTTCCACTTAAGCCTCATTTTGCTCTGGTGTATCAACTACTCATATTTATTCCTTGGTAATGTAGAGGAATGACATGGTTGAGTACTTTGGGGAGCAACTATCTGGTTTTGCTTTCACCGTCAATGGTTGGGTTCAATCATATGGATCTCGGTGTGTGAAGCCCCCAATCATCTATGGTGATGTGAGCCGCCCTAAGGCCATGACAGTCTTCTGGTCTTCGATGGCTCAGAGTATGACTTCACGCCCAATGAAGGGAATGCTCACTGGACCTGTTACCATTCTCAACTGGTCATTTGTTAGGGACGATCAACCTAGGTGAGAAATCAATTCAACTGACTCCACTTATCTCAATTTGTTTTTTTTTTTTTTTTGGGGGGGGGGAATGTTTTGTGATTTCTCTTTGACGCTGCTGCTTGCTCCCAGACATGAGACTTGCTATCAAATTGCTTTGGCCATCAAGGATGAGGTCGAGGATCTTGAGAAGGCTGGCATCACTGTTATCCAGATTGATGAAGCTGCACTCAGAGAAGGTGTGCCTCTGAGGAAGTCTGAAGAAGCTTTCTATTTGGACTGGGCTGTTCACTCCTTCAGAATCACCAACTGTGGCGTGCTAAACACAACACAGGTTTTCCATCTTTGCTCTTTCTATATTTCTTTAGGGAGCAGAGCGTCTCTCAATTATTTGGCATTCATTCTGATTCTCTTACCATGCACAGATTCACACCCACATGTGCTACTCCAACTTCAATGACATCATTCACTCAATCATTGACATGGATGCCGATGTGATCACAATTGAGAACTCCCGATCCGATGAAAAGCTTCTCTCAGTGTTCCGCGAGGGAGTGAAGTACGGAGCCGGCATAGGCCCTGGTGTGTATGATATCCACTCCCCTAGGATCCCATCAACCGAGGAAATTGCTGACAGGATCAACAAGATGCTTGCAGTCCTTGAGACCAACATTCTTTGGGTTAACCCCGACTGTGGGCTCAAGACCCGAAAATACGCTGAGGTCAAGCCTGCCTTGAGCAACATGGTTGCCGCCGCCAAGCTCCTCCGCACTCAACTCACCTGCGCCAAGTGAGCTACTAACAAGGTGCCATGAGTATATTATTGCTGGCTTTTGTGGGGCACAGAAGGGAGAAGGGAAATAAAGGGAAAAAAAGGATATATGGTTTTAATTACACTTCTGTGGGGAAAGATGTATTTTCGGCATCTGGGATTTGTTTTTCTGATTAATAGCTGGTAGGGATGTTTCGATTTTGCCCCTTCGATGGGATTTTGATTTTGTGCTGTGTACCAAAAAATGTTCCTTCTGGGAGGGTACAGTGGAGACAAGGAATGAAGCCATTTATGTGAGGAAAATAAAAGTTAAAAATTCATTCTGCAATACTCACCTGGGGTTCATTTTTGGTTTGAATTGCTGCATTGGATTCATACAAAAATCAGATGAGATCATGTGGGTCGCTTGACCCTGCTTCTATTTTCCGCTGAGTTTAATTTTTTTTTTCCTTGCAATGGAAAATATTAACAACACTGGGATGAAAGAAATAAAAATATTGTAAATGCCGTACCTAGGCTACATCCGATCATGCTCAGGTGGCTTCGGCCCAGGACTAAAGTGTGATCAGGCTGAAGCTGAACTGGCTAGTTGACTATGACTGGCTATAACCATAATTCACATTTTCTCCTTTCCTTGTATACCCAAACTGAATAAATCAAGCGCGGCGGGGAAAACAAAAAAAGAAATTATACTAAAAATTAAAAATTAAAATATAAAATTTAATTGGAACAATAAAAATAAAATATAGAAATTTTCAAATATAATTATTTCTTTAACTGCTTTTAAAATTTTATCTATTTAGAATTAATTAGGATAAAATGGTAATTGAAAAAGTCAAAAAATGAACCTCACAAATTTTTTTAGATGTTTTTTTCTTTTTACAAATTCTAATTTTTTATTAATTTAAAATTTAAAAATTTTAAGAGATTAGAAATAATTTCAACATTTTATTTTTTTCCTCGAGCAACAAAATTTAGAAACCCACCCTGCAATTCATTTGAATCAAAGCGTGGGCTAAGAGAATCGAGGGAGCAGAGTTAGATGGTGCACGGTCACAGACATGCCGAATGCATCTCTCTCTCTCTCTCTCCCTCCCTCCACGTTACCCGCATTTTCGTTTCGCAATGACATGTTGGACTTTTGCTTCTTCTTCTTCTTCTTCTTCTTCTTCTTCTTCTCTCTAAATGAAGAGTGAGAAAGATGTACAAGAGCAAGTTACAGGAACTGTGCCAAGAGAAGAGATGGGGTTTACACAAATACGCATGCATCAAAGAAGGTCCTGATCACCACCCTCATTTCACTGCTTCTGTCTCCGTCAATTCCCTCACTTTCCACTCCCACGCTCTCTCCTCTTCCTCCAAACTTGCTTTCAACGACGCCGCCATGCTCGCTTTCCTCCACTTCACTTTTGGTACTTCCCCATTTTCCACTCTCAATCCCACTTTTTCTCTCCCCTGTTTCTTTTCTTGCGATAACTCCCGCATCCCGAAAAGAAATTAAAGGGTTTGCAGGTTTCTTTTTCAATTTATGTATTTGGGCAAAAATCTGATCTGAAAAGTTAGATAATGTGTGATTTGGTGAATGTTCTCTTTTTATTTTGTTTCTAATCTGTTGATCAGGTTCATTGAGTTCTAGTGTTGAATCCATAAATGGGGAGACAGGGACTGAAAAACTCGGTCAGGATTCTGAGAGGAAATCTTCTTTGGGAGCCAGCGAGGGTAAGCCCAAGTAGTTTTGATGATTAGGCCATTGTTTTTGTCTGTTGTCCTTGAAAATATTTTCCTTTGGAATTTGATCTTCCTGTGTGGAAAGAATTTATTTACTCTTCCTGTTATAATTTGTGCTCAAGTGGGTTTTGTGCCTTAGGCTTTGTTTGTAATAAGAAATTAGGAAAGAATTGGAAAAACATACGTAATTTGTGAAAACTCATATCTTGTGTTATGGTGTCTAGTGTGATTGACAACAGGTGGGGATAAATTAATTTTGCAAAAATTATAGTCGGGGATCTTTTAGAAACAAAAGAGAAACATATCCCACAGGGACCAGCTTTTAATTGCTAGGATTCTTAGATATCAGAAAGTAGCAGTTTAGCCTCTTACCTTTATTTGCAGCCAATGATTTCACTTAAAATGTTCCTGCTGTTATTGGTTCATAGGCAACAATTTGAACCTTGACTAGGTTTTTCATCTATCCGCAGCCATTGTTGCTATAATATGAAAAGATAGGCGGCACTTGCAGTTTCCAGTTGATATTGTTGTAGCCATGTCTTATATTTGGAGTCTTTATCATATGATGTTTTTTCTGATCGCTGATAGTTTTACTGTTACGGAGTACTAAAATTATATTTCTCGACATTTGGAGATAATATTATGGTCAATGTGTGCCTACAGATAAACAATATCCAAACAAGGCCCAGCTGCAAAACTATGCCCGATGAAAAAATCTTGATGAGCCTTCCTACTATTTCATAAGTGATGGGCCACCTCATGCCCTTCACTTCAAGGCTGTGGTCACAATCAAAGATCAAATGTTTGAAAGCCCACAATATTTCAACACTCTTAAGGATGCAGAACATTCTGCTGCGCAGACTGCAAGGACGACCTTTGCTTTTATAAGAGTCTCTTACGGCAACTAGCTCAGAAAGAAGATTTCTGCTTACCAACATATAAGACAATCCAGGTTGGTTTATAAGAGTCTCTTACGGCAACTAGCTCAGAAAGAAGATTTCTGCTTACCACAGGTTGGTGCAGCTTACGATCCAATATTTTTTTTCAACTGTTGAAGTAGAAGGAGAATTTTTCAAAGGGAAAGCTGGAAAATCCAAAAAGCAGGCCGAGATAAATGCTGCAAAAGTTGCTTACAAGGTATTGGGGGAGCGTAAGTCCTAGGCTTTTATTCTTAAAAAATAATACACGTGCTTCTCTGTTCTTTTTAATGTTAAAACATGGAAGTATATTATTGTCAATCTTTTCCCAAATGGAAGTGATTCAGCTCTACAATCTGATGGATGAATTGTTATCCTGCCTTGCATGCTTTTTGCTAAAAAGTGGGCATGCTTCTTGCAGTCATTTATTGATACTTAGGATGTTTATACTGCCTGATAGAGTATTTTCTATTGTGCTGCATTGATGGTGCCTTTTCAGGTCAGTTGAAGAGGACCACTGCTTTTATTTGCTCTGGTTTATCAGAAAATGATACTGTGAATTCCATCCACACTTCTGATTCACTACAAAGCTTGTCTTTGGAAGACAACGACCAACCTGATGGTGCTTCTTCGGTTTTATCTCAAAGATCAAGATTGCAGGAAATTGGTGAAATGAGTGAAGGTAAATATTTCCTTCGTCTTTAGGCAGCTGCATCTGCATCTGCATGCTCGCAAATTTATCTCACTGCTTTGTACTTAGATGATGCATGCTTCATAAATTTACCATTAATCATGTGGCTTAATTGGAAGTTTGATAGATTTTTCCATCTATGTTGCTTCCAAATGAATTTCAAGGAGTAGAATCAACATATGATTATGCTGAAGACATCAAGATTTCCACTCACACACTCAAGAAACCAAGAGTTGAGGAAGAAAGAGGAGATGATAGTTCTTCTGTGTCTTCTATGCCTATGCTTTCATCCCAAGTTCCAGACCTCTCTTCTCTGTCCATTGCAGATTCAGGCATTCAGAAGACCACAGGGACATGAAGCTACTCGCTTTTCAACAAAGTCTGCGTGTATCCCTGCATTCCAAACTTTGCACTTCCCAAAGGCCTAACTTTGCTGCCAATTAGTGATGACAAGTGGGTGGCCGTGAGCTTAGACTACCCAAATCAGAAAATTAACTAGGCTGTTTTTACCTCACCTGCTCTCCTTATAATAAGAGGTCCCACTCCAATGCTTATAAACCAAGATATTGTTGAAAAAGTTACATGACTAATGCTGAAAATGACTTGAACGTGATTTTTGATTCTGATTGTTACTTCTGCTGAATTTTCTATGCGTAGTTCAGTATGATGAAAGATATTATTTCAAGGATGACTATCTGGTTGACATTCTTGATGAGGTTTTTTTTTTTTTTTTCAATATCCTTCAATGGCTTACAAAGGTGAATATTTTAAGGTTACATGATGCCCTTTAAAGAACATTTCCTGGTAATTGTTCTCCAAGAAATTCTCTGGAGCATATAAACTAGATATACATGTGTTTGAAGACAAACTGAAATCCCTTAATCAGGGTAATGTCTTTACATTATTGACTATGTAGTATATACATGTGTTACATTTCGGTTTTTACATTTCAGGCTGATGAGAAGACTTTAAGGCGCATGAGATATACAGCCCAATTGCCAGACCTACAGATGCAGCAATAACCAACTTCATTATTTGCCTTGGTTTATTCAGCTCTGTAATTGTAGCGTCCACCAGTTGCTTACAATACTCTAATCTGGATTTAGCCAAATAACTCTCATTTTGCAGGTCTGTGGCACTGTCAATAAAGTCCCCATTTCTTTGCTCACTTTCTTCTGGTTTCCTCATACGCTCTCTGACAGCATTAGATTCTGCTTCCGTCCGAGTCTGTCGAGGAAAATTTTCAGCATCTCTGGCACTGCTCCTTCCAGATGCTTTAACTGGTGGCTTCTTCTCCTCCTCCATATTTTTAGTAACCCCCTTGGCATCTTCCTGTTCATTTGTTTTCTTTTTCTTCCTGTCTTCCTCATTCATCTTCTGAGTGGCTCCGTCAAAACTTCCGTTCTTGTCAGTCTTCCCATTTCTTTGTTTGTCCTGCCTATTAGCATAAGCAGGTTCTGGAATCACAAATCCCTCTTGGACAGGCTTAGCTATAGCTTGATCAGAAAACCCAGTCGCAGGCTTTTCGATGGTTGGAGCTTCCTTTGGTGGTTCTGCCTTGATCTTCTCTGGTTTGATCATCTTTGGTTGCTTCACATAGAGTATGCCTTTCTCGAACTTGGCACTGATTGCATTTTTGTTACAATTACTAGGAATGCGAGCTTCTTTAGTGAATCTCTCCTTTGCATTGTTTTCAAGTGGACGTTCCCCACTGATCTTTAATGTTCCAGCCGTTGTTAGCTGCACCCTTAGTTGCTCCTTATTGAAATCTGCAGGATCACTTATTAACTAGGTGGCAAACACACGTACCTACAAAAGTATAATGGAAAAGAAGGTAGAGAGAGAGAGAGAGAGAGAACAAACCAGGTAGATAAAGGATGAGGGTGTCACCCTCTTCATCATGAACCAATTCAGTCTTGGGAATGAAATCCTTAATCATGGGTTTGGGTGCAGCTCTCATGCTGGGTTCCATATTTGTCTTCTGTTTCCTACTTGTTCTCTTGCTCTCTTCGAATGTGGTGGAAACGGAATGGATATATGAGAAGTCGAGGAACTTTGTATTTATAGGTAGACATGGAGGTTTGAAGTAGAGGGTGGTAGATTTCCATGACTTTTCTTTTAGGTTGGATTATGCCTTGTTTTGCCTGCTTGTCTTTGTGTTCTCTCTCTCCGGAGTTCTTGAAGTTGTTTCCGATTTTGATATATGCTTTGGTGCTGTTCAAATGGTCACCTTTTTGCATAGGAAAGGTGCAAATTCTTTGTTCATCATATACTCTTTTTAACAACTTGGCTGGTAAGTTTCATCCTTCTCACACTTTTCTTCCTCGATCAGACTTGGGCCTATTTAATGAGGAAAAGAAAAAAAAAAAAAAAACGTGGGGCCTATTCACATTTTCCCAGCAAAGAGATCAAGTACCCTTTTCAATTTAAAAATTATTTACATAATAATTTTATTTTTTTTTGAGAAAAATAAATACTTAAGTTCAATTAAGTTAAATTAAATGAAAACAGTGCCTTTGCTTAAATTCGATGAGACTAGCACATTGTATGCTAAGTTTTGTTCAGCAAAGTATGAACTTTGAAATATAGTTTTCAATTTTTTTTGAAAGTAAAGAAAACCATCAAGTATTTTTCTTTGAAAGACATTTTCAAAGAAGATATGGAACCTTAAGATTCACTTGGAAAAAAAAAAAGAAAAAGAAAAATGAAAAAATTAGTCTATTTAGAAAAGTCGAGAATATTCTTAGTTTTCAATATAAAAAGTTATTCATATAATAATAATTTTATATTTTTTACAGATAAATTTAACTTTGATTTTGCAAAATTCTATATATTACTATTTTTAATTTATTTAAAAAGATTAAAAATGATGAGTTAAACGGGGTTAAAACAAGTTGAGTTTTCCCAAGTATTTTCCAATTTATTTTTTAAACTACCTTGTTAGCGTGGGTGAGATGTGCATCTTCGTTCTTTAATCAGGTTAGAAGTTTGATTTCTTTTAGACATGAAAAAAATAATGTTGGGAGATCCGTTTTCACAAAATGGATCCTGTAGTAGTCGATTCAGATTAATAAGGAGAAATTTCGGATATCGGATGATGATCGAGTTAGGTACCAAAAAAAAAAATTAGATCAGTAGGCCCATATTTCATGGATCACGGTTCATTGGGCCTCTCTCTTACAAGTCCGTTTCGAAAATTCAAATCGAGAGGCCCAAAAGCTACGGACCCTATCCTACTTCTTCGCGCTCAATTTTATTTTATTTTATTTATTTATTTTTAAAATGCACTCCAAATTCCAGGAGTCCGCGTCTTCGCCACTTCGCCGGCGATCTCCTCCTCCGGTTAACGTTTATTTTACTCAAAATTTTCAAAAGAAAAAAAAAAAGCGATGGCGATCGATGACTTCTTCAAACCCTAACCCCAAAAAAGGATCAGAGAAAATCCATGACGGTGGATACGAGTTTTAACTTGCTGATTGAGAATCTCAAGTTGGAAGATCCATGTTTTCCTCCGAAAACCTGAGAATTCATCCCTTTCGGTAGCGGTCTCTCTTCTCATCTTAATCTCTCTCTCCCCCCTCATCACTCTCTCCACTATCCCTTTTCTGTCCCTGTAAGTTCAAAGTTCTTGTTTCATCTCGAAGTGTGTCGAGTTAATCTGATCCGTTATGATGAATTTATCAGTAATATTTATGAATAAGGGTTAAAATTCTGTGTATTCAAAATAGAAACCAAAAAAAAAAAAAGGAAAATTCTTGGTGCATGTACATCAAGTGGTGAATGTATTCAACCAATTCATCTATTGGAATAATAATAAGTGAATATTCCAATATAAAAGATTTTATCATAATTTAAATTTAAAAATTAAGATTAAATTAACCCAAATTAAAGAAATTTAAATAGTTTCATACAACATCCAAGTGTATTTGATTAATGTAATTTATGAGATATCAATGTATTTTTCGGTAATATTCACGAAAAAGTGATGAGAATATAGAATATGTTGTATCGGATTAATTAATATTTTTGGTAATTATCGATTAATTAATTTTGGAATTTTGCTAAATCAGTGGGAGATTTCCTGGAAAAAGTTGCCGCGCAAGTGGGTTTGGATTGGGGGGCGGGGGGGCGAAATCACAAAAGCACCTCTCATTGAATACAAATCATGATGACTCATAAATGGAGATAAAAAAAATAAAATAAAATAATCAGAGCAGAAGGTCCGAAAGAGTAGAGAAGTACAATGTGTGAATTGAGGGCCTAGTGGTATAAATGACCCAAGTCTCACTCCGTCCCTTGTCTCGCGCCTGTCTCTTCTCTCCTCTCGTTCCGCTCTCTCTCCCCCTCGCACCAACGCTTTCTCTCTTACAGTTCTCCTCTTCAACTCCTTCACCGTCAGCTCTCTGTCTGTCTGTCTGTCTCTCTCTCTCTCTCTTCATTCATTCTCTTGGTATGAAACTTTTTACATTACTATCGAAGTTATATAGTTCTAGTTGTTAGTTTCAGGTATTTGTGTACCGATTGATAAGCGTTTTGTCTTGCCAAGTGCGTGTGTGTGATTCTGGGTCTGGGTCCGAGTTGAAATTTTGTTATAGATCCGGGTTTTGAATTTGCTTTGACTCATTTGTTGTGCCTTTCTTCAGATGGTTTCTCCTACTTCTGTGATTTATGGACTTCTCCAATGTTTTCCGTTGTGGGTTTAATTAGATTTGAATTGATTTTAGTCATTTTTCACTATGGTCAATTGGGATACTTCTTTAGTTGGATTCCGATATCTTTCATGTTCTATGTTTACATTTCCTAGTTCTTTACTGGGTTTTGTCTACCGGGTCATTTAGTTATATTTGTATTGGTGGATCATGGGACCTTGGACTTTTATAAAAACCAATGTTATATAATAAATCTTCCCTTCTTTGGTTAATAAATCTTCTCTTCTTTCGCTGTAACAGCCACTTTTTTGCCTTTTAGACACCAAAAGGTGGAATGTGTGGTTTCTGGATATAGACTTTGGTGTATATAATATTTTTGTAATGTTATTATATATTTTTGATGGAATCTTTGGTTTCTTGATCCAAAGTTCTCACTGAATGTTGGGAAGAAGGGTAGGTGTAGATTTTTTATTTTTTATTTTTTAAATTGTATAATGTTGTTATTAAGTGCAACGCTTTTATTGAAGAAAATAGCTTACAATCCGTTGGAATGTTTAGATCCCTGTTGCTTAGGCAGTGACTTGAGCACCTATTTGGTTTAATTTAATTCGATTTAACTTTTTTTTTTCGGCTATGTAGTGGGGGGGGGGGGGAACTGGATTTGAAACTTGACCTCCATAATTCAAGCATTCTGCACCCCTTAGATGACCTTCTGGTCCAAAGCCCTTGCCACCTCTTTATATTTATTTAAATTAATATCTTGCTGAAGTTAGTTGCCGACATCATAAAAATTCTCTAAATATTGTTTGTTGTCTTGTAATAGAGCAATGGCGTCTCACATTGTTGGATACCTCGCATGGGACCCAAGAGAGAGCTAAAGTTTGCATTAGAATCCTTTTGGGATGGGAAGAGTAGCGCTGAGGATTTGCAGAAGGTGGCAGCAGATCTTAGGTCTTCCATTTGGAAGCAAATGGCTGATGCTGGTATCAAATATATTCCCAGCAACACCTGCTCATACTATGATCAAGTTTTGGACACGACAGCAATGCTTGGTGCTGTGCCGCCAAGATATGGTTGGACAGGTGGTGAGATTGGGTTTGATACCTACTTTTCCATGGCCAGGGGAAATGCATCTGTTCCGGCTATGGAAATGACCAAGTGGTTTGACACCAACTAGTGAGTGGTGATTTCGTCTATGTTGGTGCTTGTTATGTAAAACTGTTACCTCATCTGGAGGCATACTTAATTCAATATTTGTGTAATTTTGTCTTTACAGTCATTACATTGTTCCTGAGCTGGGCCCAGAAGTAAAGTTCAGCTATTCATCTCACAAGGCAGTGGAGGAGTACAAGGAGGCCAAGGCCGTAAGTGTTATAGATCTACTTGGCTTCAATGCTCATCTATTGCTTTTTCAAAATGTTTTTGTGGAAATTAATTGGTTGAGTTTTATTTCCTGCAGCTTGGAGTTAATACTGTCCCAGTCCTCATAGGTCCTGTCTCATACTTGCTGTTGTCAAAACCAGCAAAGGGTGTTGAGAAGACCTTTTCTCTTCTCTCACTACTAGGCAGCATTCTTCCAATTTACAAGTAAGTAGTTGCTAATTTTTATTGACTAAATGTTGGTTTTGTTGTACCTCTTCTTTTGCTTGTAATCTTAGTGAGTAGAGAACGTTCTTTTAGCTTAAGAAGTGAATGTCTTGCAGGGAAGTTATTGCTGAGCTAAAGGCAGCTGGTGCTACCTGGATTCAGTTCGATGAGCCCACCCTGGTCAAGGATCTTGATTCTCACCAGTTGGAAGCATTTACTAATGCCTACTCTGAACTTGAGTCTTCGTTCTCTGGTTTAAATGTTCTCATCGAGACTTACTTTGCTGATGTTCCTGCTGATGCCTACAAGACACTTACCTCTTTGAAGGGTGTGACTGGTATTGGGATTGATCTTGTTCGTGGAACGAAGACTCTTGACTTGATCAAGGGTGGATTCCCTTCTGGCAAGTATCTCTTTGCTGGAGTTGTTGATGGAAGGAACATTTGGGCCAATGATCTTGCTACTTCCCTTGCTACTCTGGAAGCTCTTGAGGGTGTTGTTGGGAAAGGTAGGCTTACATTAGTGATTATATATATATTTTTTGTATTTCACTCATCTTTGTCACTTGTTAATTGTTATTAATGCTATTTACTTCTGTTCTCCAACAGACAAACTTGTTGTCTCTACATCATGCTCACTCCTTCATACTGCGGTTGATCTTGTAAATGAAACTAAGCTGGACCAGGAGCTCAAGTCATGGCTTGCATTTGCAGCACAGAAAATAGTTGAAGTGAATGCATTGGCCAAGGCATTGAGTGGTCAAAAGGACGAGGTATTTGCTTTCATCAAGAATGCAATTTGTCCTTTTTCTTTTCTCATTTTCCTTGTGGTTGAAATCTGAAACAAGAGTCCGTTTAAGATTCATGATTTTCAAAGTTATTAGCTCTTCTTTGTTTACCTGCCATGGTTTTGCATTTTCCACGCATGAATCAGAAATTGAGACAGATTCCATCTTTGTGGATCATTTACCATATGTATTTTGTCTTTATGGCTGAATCGTTATGAATCACCTGTATCATTATCCCAATTGTTCATCCTTTTCAGGCATTCTTCTCTGATAATGCTGCTGCTCAAGCATCAAGAAAATCTTCTCCTAGAGTTACAAACGAGGATGTCCAGAAGGCTGTAAGCAACATTTAACTTGATGATTTGATTCACAAATGGTGATAGTGCTGTTCTTAATTAGTTTTTCTTTTCATCATTTTTGCTCAGGCTGCTGCTTTAAAGGGCTCTGACCACCGCAGAGCCACACCTGTGAGTGCTAGGTTGGAGGCTCAGCAGAAGAAAATGAATCTTCCCATTCTTCCAACCACCACCATTGGATCATTCCCTCAGACCATGGATCTTAGAAGAGTGCGTCGTGAGTACAAGGCGAAAAAGTAAGATGTTTCATGATTGTTGTTTTTGTTATTTTGAGTATGCTGTTGTTTGTTTACATCTGCTCGTTTTGGTTATGCTGTGATGCACTTTAGAATATCTGAGGAGGAATATGTCAAGGCAATCAAGGAGGAAATTAACAAGGTTGTAAAGCTTCAAGAAGAGCTAGACATTGACGTTTTGGTGCATGGAGAGCCAGAGGTGATCTATGATTCATTATTCTTTCCAACTTAAATTCAATTTTAAATCAGGTTCCACTTAAGCCTCATTTTGCTCTGGTGTATCAACTACTCATATTTATTCCTTGGTAATGTTGAGGAATGACATGGTTGAGTACTTTGGGGAGCAACTATCTGGTTTTGCTTTCACCGTCAATGGTTGGGTTCAATCATATGGATCTCGGTGTGTGAAGCCCCCAATCATCTATGGTGATGTGAGCCGCCCTAAGGCCATGACAGTCTTCTGGTCTTCGATGGCTCAGAGTATGACTTCACGCCCAATGAAGGGAATGCTCACTGGACCTGTTACCATTCTCAACTGGTCATTTGTTAGGGACGATCAACCTAGGTGAGAAATCAATTCAACCGAGACTCCACTTATCTCAATTTGTTTTTTTTTTTTTGGGGAATTTTTTGTGATTTCTCTTTGACACTGCTGCTTGCTCCTAGACATGAGACTTGCTATCAAATTGCTTTGGCCATCAAGGATGAGGTCGAGGATCTTGAGAAGGCTGGCATCACTGTTATCCAGATCGATGAAGCTGCACTCAGAGAAGGTGTGCCTCTGAGGAAGTCTGAAGAAGCTTTCTATTTGGACTGGGCTGTTCACTCCTTCAGAATCACCAACTGCGGCGTGCAAGACACCACACAGGTTTTCCATCTTTGCTCTTGTGCTGCTTCTATATTTCTCTAGGGAACAGAGCATCTCTCATTTATTTGGCATACATTCTGATTCTCTTACCATGCACAGATTCACACCCACATGTGCTACTCCAACTTCAATGACATCATTCACTCAATCATTAACATGGATGCCGATGTGATCACAATTGAGAACTCCCGATCCGATGAAAAGCTTCTGTCAGTCTTCCGCGAGGGAGTGAAGTATGGGGCCGGTATTGGCCCTGGTGTGTATGATATCCACTCTCCTAGGATCCCATCGACCGAGGAAATTGCCGACAGGATCAACAAGATGCTTGCAGTCCTCGAGACCAACATTCTCTGGGTCAACCCCGACTGTGGGCTCAAGACCCGTAAATATGCTGAGGTCAAGCCTGCCTTGAGCAACATGGTTGCCGCTGCCAAGCTCCTCCGCACTCAACTTGCCAGCGCGAAGTGAGCTACTAACAAGGTGCCATGAACATATTATAGCTGTATTTTGTTGGGGCAAAGAACTGAAAGAAAGGGGAAAAAAGGTGATAAGTTGTTAAGAACAACCTCTGTGGGGAAAGATGTATTTGTAGCATCTGGGATTTGTTTTTCAGTTTAATAGCTGGTAGTGATGTTTCGGTTTTGCCCCTTGGATGGGGTTTTGGTGTTGTGTTGTGTACCAAAAAATGTTCCTTCTGCGAGGGAACAATGGAGACAAGGAATTAAGACATAATGTGAGGAGAATAAAAGGTTAAAAATTCATTTTGCAGTGCTCACGCGGGGTTCATTTTTGGTTTTAATTGCTGCATTGGGTTCATACAAAAGTCAGATGTGATCGTGTGGGTCGTATGACCCTCCTTCTATTTTCAGCCGAGTTTAATTTTTTTTTTTTTCTGCAATGGGAAAATTAACAACACTGAGAGGGAAGAAATAAAAATATTGTAAATGCAGTAACTAGGCTACATCTAATCATGCTAACGGTTCACTTCTGGCCCTAAATTGGAATAGACCTCCTAGACTGCAGACACTTATGGCGCTGGATGTTCTATTTGAATTTAACAGTAAAGGGTTGATCTAAACCACAGAGACCTATAAATAAGAAAAAATTATATGGAGTTTTTCTTTTTTAAATTAAATTTAATAACGTTTATTTAAATTTGAACTTTTTTCCTTTTACCTTTCTTGTAATGTATACTCTGAATGTGTTTGAATCAAAGTTGTGTGTGTTAACTTTAATTTGGATTTTTGAAACTTTATTTGATTTATTTTAAAAATAAGTTTTAAAATATGTTCATTAAATAATTAATTAAAAAAAAGATAAAAAGTGTTCAATGATCGCATATTTAAGAGGATAACTTTTTTAAGGAAAACCATTTGGTAATATATATATATATATATATATTTGCGGATTAATATTAGATTATGGAGAAAAATACTAAGAAAGGTGTCTTAAAGAGAATCGGTGTGAACACGGGAATTGACTGTTGAAGGGCAATTTTGTAATATGAAGTATAATGCGATCCATTTTACTCTGCTTTTTGTTGCGTGAACTCCGTTGACACGATAACCCATCAAGATTCTTAAAGAAAAAGAGGGATGTGACCGTTGAAGGGTAATTTTGTAATATGGAACAAAATGGGTCGCTTGAACGCTACGCGACACGGTTTCTTACGCGTATACCAACCTGGCGCTTTGCTTCCGGGTGTTGTTGCGTCCTCTCTCTCTCTCTCTCTCTTCCCGCTTTCCTCTTGTGGCGCTTTGCTTCCAGGTGTTGTTGCGTCCTCTCTCTCTCTCTCTCTCTCTTTCTTCCCGCTTTCCTCTTGTTTTGAAATGGCAGTGATTAGGGTTTTCAGAACCGATGTTCGAACGCTGTGGATTTCCTGTCCATATGCGAAAGAGCCCATTCCCTCTCTCCTCTTGTTTTGAAATGGCAGTGATTAGGGTTTTCGGAACCGATATTCGAATGCTGTGGATTTCCTGTCCATATCAGGCTTCGAAAGTGCCCGTTTCATCGATCCCTTCGTCCTTCTCTTGCACATTCAATCGCTCATTCCTCTCCATCTGATTTGAACTGGTTTTTTGGTCGCTCTCTCAGTCAAAAGTGTTGCAAAATTTGGGGGTTTGTAATTTTTAGGTCTTTGATCCTTGCGTTTAAGCCTTTTTGATTCTAATTTACTTTTCTTGTCACAGATTTTTGAGCTTTTGAGAAAATCCGGTGCTATGCTCCTATCCCCTGGTTTCTTTCTATATTGATTCGTGGGATTGGATTCTATTCTGTGGATTTTTATTGCCTTTTTCTTTGCACATTCAATCTTTCATTCCTTTGGATTTGATTTGAACCAATCTTTTTTGTGGTTTCTTATAATTTTCTTTTTGCTCTTTCTGGTGAAGCGGCTGTAAAATTTTTTTGGGGGTTTGTAATTTTTAGGTCATTGAAACTTGTGTTTAAGTCTTTTACATTCTAATTTGCGTTTCTTATTGCAGAATTTTGGGTTTTTGAGAAGATCCGTTGCTATACTCCTATCCCCTGGTTTATTTATTGATTTATTTGTGGAATTGGAGTCTATATGTGGATTTTTATTACCTTTTCTTTGCAAGGTTTAATGGCAACACCTCTTCAAATGATACAATGTTTTCGTATATAGTTTGAGACCTGGATAAATAATCTTAATACAGTTCTTTCTTAGAATTTAGACTGATAGCAATATGTTATATGAGTTAATTGCTTCTTTTTATTTTGATTGCTCTAAATATATAGCACTCACAAGCTTGTGAGCAGCCTCGCACCTTCATTAAAACAGTTTTGCCCCCTCGTGTAATTCTTCTGCTTCTGCTAGCACAATTGTTTCCTCATCTTCCCATTGCCATTTTCCATGCCCAATTTATATAATTTTTTCAGCTTTAAGCAGTTTTCTGTTGTAAGGAGGATCGTAGAATGTTCTCTCCATGTTACTATGTGCACCATGATTTTGATTGAGGTGGAGGGCTTACCTAGTGCACAAAGTGCTCCCGGGCTTAGTGTGGGGGTAGGGGGAGGATGGACGTATATGTACGCAGCCTTCCCCTTGCATTTTTTACAAAGAGACTGTTTTCACGTCTCAAATCCATGATCTCGAGATCACCAAAGGATTGGCGTATATGTAGGTAGCCTTCTTCTAACTCTGTTTTCTCTCGTTCTCTCTCTTTATGTGCTCTACATGTTTACCATGTGCACCATGATTTTAATTCATCATTACCACCCTTGCTTTATTTACAAGACAAAAATGTACTTAAAAAGCAACTGTTCAGCCATTTTGCTTACCTGATTCCAGACACCAAGGGGGGCATAGAGTTAGAAGAGTTCAGTCTTCCATTCATCTCGGTATCTCCATTGTGATTACCTCATAGTGAAAGCCCATGCTTGTTTCGTTACAAAATGCAGAATTCAGATAGTTCCTGTAGCTTTATTCTTGTTTTGATGACCAAAAAATTGCATCTAATTAGTTGCATAACTTAGCCATTGTGCTTCTATAAGAGATATGAGCCGCAGATTTTGGACCACAGTAGATAATAAATTAACTGGTTCCCAATACTAGTATGCTGATTTTGAGCGTGGGGAATTCTCACCCAGAAGTGCTGATATGCTGATTATTCCAAATAAGTTTATCCTTATCTAGTTTTGTTTCCTCTACTCTTGCTCAAAGGAAGCTGATTTCCTCTAACTTTCAAATCACATTTTCTTCTCTTGATCAAAATTTTGGTTTGATATTTCCCTTTCTTGCTTCGCAGTTCCTTCAGTTACCCTTGTAGAGTCTGCCTCATTTTGGCTTTGACATCTGCTTAATTTCTGCACCATGTTGCTGGACTAATCTTCTTGCTGTCTTTCTTTCGAAAGTTGGTGTAATTTGGACAATTTGGATAAAGGTATGTCTTCTAAATTAGAGTTTTGGAGAAGAATTGATGCAGTGTGTTAGGGTACCTTCTAGTGCTTGTATTACAAATGCCTATGATAGATTCTTGATTATGTTTTTTTGAACATGTCAGTCTAAGTTTATTTGATTTTGCTTTCAGAAGAGGAGTGTAAAAACTTTTTTTTTTTGGATAGAAAAGCATAAAAACAATTTCATTTTTGATTCAAGGGCCATAATGTCTTGCATTTAGCTGGGACCATAAGACTGACAGAAGTTTAAGAGCTGGTATGTGGTTGGAGACCTTGCTTTTACTTCTCATTTTGATCCATATTCATTGAGAATAATTTGTACTAATGTTTGATTTGTTTCTTTGTAGCTAGAAATCAGATTTTCCTTTGCAAGTTCACGCTCTGCATGCTTACCTTGACTCTGAGTATGTGGTTGCACATGCTGTTGACTTTAAGTAACATTTAAAGTGCTGGTTTCGAGCTTGGGGAATTCTCACCCAAAAGTGCCAATATGCAGATTATTCCAGTAAGTTTATCCTTATCGTCTTTTCCTCTGCTCTTGCACGATGGAAGCTATTTTCCTCTAACTTTCAAATCATATTATCTTCTCTTACCCATAATCTAGTTTGATATTTCCCTTTCTTGCTTTGCAGTTCCTTCAATTACCCTTGTGGAGTTTGCACCATTTTGGCTTGGACGTGTGTTTAATTTCTGCACCATGATTATTTTGTAGGAAAATGTTGCTGGACTAATCTTCTTGCCCTCTTTCTTTCGAAAGTTGGTGTAATTTGGACAATTTTGGATAAAGGTCTGCGATGGTGAATAAATGGCAAGAAGAACCGTCTTCTAAATGAGATTTTTGGAGATAATTGATGCCATGGGTCAGGGTACCTTATAGTGCTTGTATTACGAAAGCCTATGATAGATTCTCGATTTTGTTTTCATACATGTCAATCTAAGTTTATTTGATTTTGCTTTCAAAAGAGGACTGCAAAACCCTTTTTTGGGATAGAAAAGCATAAAAGCAAATTCATTTTTGATTCAAGGGCCACAATAATGTCTGGCTTTAGCTGGGACTATAAGACTGACAGAAGTTTAAGTGCTGGTATGTGGTTTCGGGCCTTGCTTTTACTTCTCATTTTTATCCATTTTCGTTGAAAGTAATTTGTTCTAACATTTGATTTGTTTCTTTGAAGCTGGGCATCAGATTTTCCTTTGCAAGTACTGTTGCTGGCTTATGAGTTTCTCATTTGCAAGTACTACTTTCAAAATGCTTAAATTTAAATTATAATGCGCGTGCTATTTTTAACATCCTTTGATTAATAATTATTATTTTTTTATGGCCAAAGAGTTGGGATTGTTTTTAACATCCTTCAATTAATAATGTGGATTCTTATTACATTTTCTATTGATATTTTGTTTATTTTAGATATTTATCTATTGATTTATTCATTTATTTTCTTTTTCTTTTTCTTTTTCCTTTTCTTTTCCTTTTAGTTTTATTTTATTTTATTTTATTTCATTTTCTCTCTATATATATATTTTTTATTTCTTTATTTCACTTTTCTTTTCTCTATCTTTTTTAAATTTGTCTCTCAAATGACCGATCTCAAATATTGGGATTAAGACTTAGTTTGTTGTTGTTGTTGATCAAAAGTCTGGTTTGATATTTCCTTTTCTTGCTTTGTAGTTCCTTTGGTTACCCTTGTCGAGTATGCACCATTGTGGCTTGGACATCTCCTTAATTTCTGCACCATGATTATTTTGTAGGTAAATGTTGCTGGACTAATCCTCTTGCCCTCTCTCTTTCGAAAGTTATTGGTGTAATTTGGGCAATCTTGGATAAAGGTATGTCTTTTAAATTAGAGTTTTGGAGAATAATTGATGCAATGGGTTAGGGTACCTTCTAGTGCTTGTATTACAAATGCCTATGGTAGATTCTCGATTATGTTTTTTGAACATGCCAATCTTAGTTTATTTGATCTTGCTTCAGAAAAGGAGTGTAAAAACATTTTTTTAGGGGATAGAAAAGCATAAAAGCAAATTCATTTTTGATTCAAGGGCCAAAATGTCTTGCTTTTAGCTGGGAGTAATAGACTGCCTGAAGTTTAAGAGCTGGTATGTGGTTGGGACCTTGCTTTTACTTCTCATTTTTATCCATTTCCATTGTAAATACTTTTTTCTAATGTTTGATTTGTTTCTTTGTAGCTAGAAATCAGATTTTCCTTTACAAGTGCAACCTTTGTCATTCTCCGTACCAACCTTGACTTTGAGTATGTGGTTGCACATGATTTTGACTTGGAGTAACATTTAAAGTTCTGGTTTTGAGCTTGAGGAATTCTCACCCAAAAGTGTTGATATGCATATTATTCCAGTAAGTTTATCCTTATCTACTTTTGTTTCCTCTACTCTTGCATGAATGAAGGAGGTTTTTTTTCCTCTAACTTTCAAATCATATTATCTTCTCTTTACCCATAATCTGGTTTGATATTTCCCTTTCTTACTTTTCAGTAAGTTAGAATTCTCACCCAAAAGTGTTGATATGCATATTATTCCAGTAAGTTACTGTGGAGTCTGCACCTTTTTGGCTTGGACATGTTCTTAATTTGCACACCATGATTATTTTGTAGGAAAATGTTGTTGGACTAATCTTCTTGCCCTTCTTTCGAAAGTTGGTGTAATAATTTGGACAATTTTGGATAAAGGTCTGCGATGGTGAATAAATGGCAGGAAGAAGGTATGTCTTCTAAATGAGATTTTTGGAGATAATTGATGCAATGGGTCAGGGTACCTTCTAGTGCTTGTATTACGAATGCCTATGATAGATTCTCAATTATGGTTTTCATACATGTCAATTTAAGTTTATTTGATTTTGCTTTCAGAGGAGGACTGCAAAACCTTTTTTTTGGGATAGAAAAGCATAAAAGCAACTTCATTTTTGATTCAAGGGCCATAATGTCCTGCTTTTAGCTGGGACAATTTGACCGACAGAAGTTTAAGAGCTGGTATGTGGATTTTGACCTTGCTTTTACTTCTCATTTATATCCATTTTCATTGAAAATAATTTGTTCTAACGTTTGATTTGTTTCTTTGTAGCTAGGCATCAGATTTTCCTTTGCAGGTACAACCTTTGTCATGCTCCTTACTAACCTCTGTCACTAGCTTATGAGTTTCTCCTTTGCAAGTATTACTTTCAAAATGCTTAAATTAAAATTATAATGTGGGTGCTTTTTTTTTTAAAACATCCTTTGATTAATAATTATTATTTTTTATGGCTACAGAGTTGAGATTTTTCCCCCTAGCTCTGCTTGCTGGTTGAATCCAAGAAGTGCTGATTCTTGGTCGGTTTTCTGTTCATACATGGTTATCTTTCTTACCACTTTATGTAAGGAGGAAATTAGCCCTCTTTAGTGATTCCTATTGTTTTTTTTTTTTTTTTTTTTATCGTGATTTCTATCAGTTTTCTTTCTTCAAAATTAATTTTGCAATTATCATGGCCAAAGTATTATAAAGCATTGAATTTGCTCCATTTTATTCAAATGTTAAAATGTTATTTTTTATTTTTTTTGGTACTTGATGTATTCTTCATTCAAAAGAATGATGAAAAAGTTTATTAATTCCATAATTTTCTCTCACTCTAGAGAGCATACAACCACTTTTAAACATCCTAGTTTTTACCAGGGCCTTTAAGTATGGGATATTTCTTTCCTTCTAAGAATATGCTTCTTTTCAAAAGAATTGCCTCCTCTTTCCAGAAGAGGAGAAACACTTCTCTTTAACTCTTGTCACTGATTGCATTTGATTTATTCATATGCTTTGTCTGTATGCTTGAAGTGTTTTCGCTATTCCTAGTAATAAAACAGTAAAATGTATGGTGTTCATATCTTCTATTGAGGAGTGAACCCAAGTTACCTGGACATCAGTTTAGATTTTATTTCTTGTTGCTTCTCCCTCACTGAGTATGCCTGTTTAAGAAAGTACCTCTTGAGTGATGCAATCCTTCTTCCTCAATTGGAGAACTTGCAACTTATGCTGCTATAGTGGATTATGGAATATGCTAGAATATAGTAAGTAGGATGTTTTTACACTTCCCCTTGCATCGTGTGGCTTTCTCTTTCATTTTCTTTTGCTCTCCAAGCATAATCTTAGGATTTTGTTAGCCTCTTCTTTTTTATTAGTAGAATGTTCTTCGTAGTTGGCTAGACACATTTTCCACTTCAATATCTCTTTGATTATCAGCCAACTCCTTGTGTGGTCATGACTTAGCATAATTTTAATTTCAATATTGACTGAGGAAAATATTAGAAAAGCAATAATGACTCTGCAGCCCTTTATAGTCGTAATTCCAACATTCTTGTGCATGAGCTGAGATTTGTTGCTTTTCTTACTCCTTGTATATCCTTGATTGCTGGTTGACTTTGTTGGGTTGTCTAACAAGTGTTCAACATTCCTTCCTTTAGGCTTTGTTTTCGAGTTTTGTTCTCTCTTGATTTGGTTTCCTGGGTACCGGTTATATCGGTTGATCTGTGTCTCTTCTCAAGGCTGCTAGTTGCTGGACCACCAAACTACTGACATTCTTGTGTAGGTATGAAAAACTTTTGGCTTCTGTCTCATAAGCTATTAAAGTAGCATCTTTCTCTATTTCCTTAATTTGTTGTTATCATATACTTGTTCTGATATTGTTTGATTTGTGTTTCTTCTGAAGGCTGCACGGACACTAAGCTTTTAGTTTCTGGAACTCCTGAAGCATTGGCATGCTTGTGTAGAAATGAAATAATTCCAACTTCTTTGGCCTGTAAGTTATTAAAGTAATATCTTTCTTCTCTAGGTTTGTAATTTGTAGTTATCATATTATTGTTCTAATATTATGTGGTTTGTGTTTCTTCTCAAGGCTGCATAAATGCTAAGCCTTCAGTTGCTGGACCTCCTGAGCCATGAGAACCGATACCATTTGCATGTCTATGCAGGTATGGAAGTTTTCTGGATTTTTCTTCTCATGAACTATCTCCAGTTTTGTATCTTGTGGTTAACATATTCTTGCTTTAATATTTAGATTCAAAATGCTTTTTAATAAGATTATTTTTGTTGCTTGGGAGAGAGAAGTTTTTCAACCGGGGTAATCTCATGCCCGACTTTATATGCTTTTCCAGTTGATATCTAGTTTGTCATATGATTGTATGATTAGAATGTTTAAGGGTTAGTAAGTTTAGGTACATGACAAAATCGGTTATGAGATAATTTATTCAGGTCGTCATATTGGTCACTTCAACCCTGGAATTTGGATTTTCTTCTTGATAAGTAAAACAAGTTAATTGCAATTGGTGTTAGAGATTGAACATGATAAAAACTTTCGTGAAAAAAATTTATACTTTATCAGAACAATCAGTTTAATATGTCAAAGCTTAGGACCTTTATATATGAGGTGGTTCTGCACCTTGATTGTGCAATTGAAATAATAAATGAAAGGGATGAATTGGATATTGACAATCAGTTCATCCATCTAGTCAGTTCGGAATGCTTGTCTGTCTGTCACTACATATGTTCTTGTTACTCTGTGTGCATTCATGTATCTTTCTTCTCATTCTTCCTCTTGTTTTGACTTCCCCGTCTTACACTTTTCATCTGTCGGTCCTTTATCTCTTCCCTTCTAAATTTGTTTGGATATTAACAACATGACATATTGTAGGTGTCAATTTCTTCAGATTTTTAGATTTGGGTTACAGAGTGGACTGGCCAATCAGCATCATTTTGACACCAAATACATTGGGCATTTATGCTGAGATATTTAGCCTTTTGATTTAAGTGAAACTTGCCATTTATTCGCTGACTGATGTTTGGTGCTCATTAAAGCTACATATGCATTTAGATGTATGCATTCAGATGTAAGTGCAGACATCTGTAACATAGCATATCTGCTTTCACTTTATCAGTTTGCTGGTTTACCTTATTATTGATAGATTACCATTGATATGGCATGCTTTAAAGACATGCACACTACTTATATGACATTGATTAACTGGCTGTTATGGAGCCTGAGCTTTTACACATGTTCCTTGATTTGGAAAGCAATGCTTACTTTTGTTTTCTTTCTTTGACTAGTTAATTGGAATGGTTGCTGAATTATGTTTATGGAGATTTATATGGATCTAAATATCTTCTTGTATTACATTTCTTAATGAATGGATTGCTTATTATATGTTAGATATTAGCATATTCATAATTTTGCTTTATAAATTGATGGATATTGTTTCTCAGCTCTCACTCCTCCAATCATGTTTCTCATCTTTGTAAATTGCTTATATTCTTACCTGCTTTCATTTCTTTGGCTTGAATTTAGAATACCCTCGTTGGGAATTCTACCTGGGAGATCGAAAAATGGAAACTTATTAGGGTTATGATTTTTGAAAAATTGCTGGTAGAACTCATCTTAGATTGCATTGACTCTCAATTTCAATGTACTGTCTATTTGCTATTCTGCAAATTCATTATGTGTCCTTGCTGTTTCAAATTCCACTCCCAATTATAGTTTAGTGAACTTGGGGCTGAAGGGCATGTCTTTTGGAAGTTCAAAGAGAATTGCACTTGGGAAGTACAGTTTAACTGGTTGTGCTATTATCTGCAGGATTTGGTGCATTTGATTGATAAGAATCATCTTTCCAAGAATTTTGCCATTTTAACGTGTTAACGAGAATGAGATATCTCTAAACTATTGTTTTTGATTTTAAAACATCTTATATCAACTCTAGTCATGTAATCCAGTTTTTCATCTTTGCTATTTTATGGTGGTCTGCCTGGCTTAGATGTGATGTGATTTGAAAAATCTGGTGATCATACCTTAATGCAACGGTTAATACCCTTAAAGTTCAGATGCAGGAATGTTTGATTCTGAAGTGTATCATGAATCTATCAAAACATGAGTTTCCAAAACTCAATTTTACTTATTGGATCTTAAATTTCTTTGATTCAAGATTTCCTTACAAAGCTTAATATAAAATCTCAATTGGATCCTTGAAGCTCTGACAAAAAGTTTTGGAGTTGATCATCCCAGAATCCAAAATTAAGAGTGTAGTGAGGTGAAAATAAAAATGAAAGGTTATGGATCTTATATGTAGTTTTATTTTCATAATTCCTTACCTCTACACTGGTCTTTGAATGTGTGAAGCATGGCCTTGGAGTCTTCTTTCTATGCTGGTAGTCATTATAAAACTTCTGGTTTTGACATTTCCCTGCCTCTGTGTGATCAAGGGACCAGGTTTATCATTTTGTATCCAAACTGCAACAATATGTGCAAAAACAGTTGTTGCACGTTTCTTGGTCCAGGTTTATGAATTCCCTTAAGCATGGGGTTGGGCCAATTACTAAAATACCTCTTTATCATCATTTATTTTCTCTCATAATGGGGTTTCATTTAAATTATTGACTGCATCTGATATTAATGCTTGTTCTGCTAGCATTTTTGGTTTTTTATCCACTCAACAACATTTTATTTTTGGCTTTAACATCTTGCCTCTTATGTCCAATCTTATGATTTTGTTCTACCTAATCCCTTTGATGCTGACTTGCCTTTTCCTTTATCTAGGTTAAGGATATGATGGATCTTGAAACAGTGCATATGGCATATCTGTGATTCTCTGCACATGTAAGTTTAGGTCCTGTAACTGCGGTACCTTAAGTCCCCATTTGTTGTTACCAATATTTATCAGATTCATTTAGGCTGATAAATTAACTGGTAAAAGCACATTTGGATGGTAATTACCCCTCGGCAGATAAGTTGTACTAAAACTTCTTAAAAAGTTGAGAGAGACTGATAGAAATTTCACTGCTTTGGGGAAGTTCTCCAACTTCATTATCTTATTAGAGACACCTATTGAAGATGATGGAATATGGATAGTGTCAGGAAGTGGTTGAATCCACCATGTCTAGGATTTAGAGTGGCTGATGGTTTTGTGGAAAATTGCTATGAAGACAAAGATCTAACAAGGATGGAAACCTGTTGAAGAATTGCATGCGTCTAACAAGGATATAACTTTTCTCTTTGAAGTGCCCATTTGATACATTGTGACTGTGAGCAATATGGAGTACCTTTATCACTGAGAAGTGTTGATTTTTCCATGCCGATGATAGTTATAATTTGCCTGATATCCCTTGGTTATGAATTTTGCTTCAGCACAACTTTTACCTGTTGCAAGTCCTGTATAATTGATACAAAGAATACATATCCATATCCAAACATGTAAGCATAAGAGGAGAACGACCCTTTTACTTTCCTCATTTTGTGGATTTAGGTGTTATGTAAGCATCAGACAGACCTCAATATATGCATCCAAACAAACCATCATAGGAAGAAAACAAATTCATATACGCACTTAGCAGTGGATCTGATTACTTACATTTAATCTTCCCCCTTTGCAAATTTACTCCCTACCTTAGTGTGTCCATCCTAAGGTTAGAATGATGTCTCTCTGGTCACTTGCATGTGTTTACCTTATGACATTTATGTAGATCATGTGTAATGGCTCCTGTTCTGACATTTTAACAATGATTCCTATCTCAGATGTTTTCTGTCCAATGAGATGCAGTTTATCTCTGATATCATCCAGAGCATATTGCAATGTGCAGTTGACTCCCAATCATGTGTAATGGCTCCCGATCAAGGTGATTTATTGAGTGACCTAACCAGATGAATATTCCCATGTGATTCTAATTAGCTTGCGGCTTGTAAAACTTTTATCTCAGGCATAGTGCAGCTATACCCCCCCCTATTGTAGCACTGAGCGTTATGAGTTAGGACAGGATCTTATGATAGCATGTCTCTACCTAACCCCTTCAGCTAATGCCCTTAAAGCATATTTTATGAATTGAGTAGTATGCTGATTGTTGTCTTCCTATTTCCTTCTTAATCTCTAGGTGTATAATGTAAGGAAAACATTTGATACAATCTTAAGTCTGCTAAACATGGGAAATTTGGTATTTCTCAAATCTGGGGATATCTCAATCACAAGTGTTGTTACTCAGGAAGTTGGGTTGCATCTATCTGTCTGTTCTTGGGTTGAAGTATATTCATCTGTTTCAAACTGAATCTTTTGTCAATAGAGTGGTAACCAAGTATACTTTCTCATATTGATAAATTATATTCAATCTTAAGCCATACCATTTCTTTTGTTGGTATAGCGTACACAATATCCACAAAGCCAAATATCTTCATGCAAACCCCATTTAATCTCTAGGCATCCAGAACTTTTTATAACTATATATTATGAATCTCTCTCGTTTTTTATTGACAGAAGAAAGTAAACATTTGCTAGACTCCTTTTGCAGATAAAAGACAATATTAACCTAGACTCCTGTCATTGAGAATTATTATTAATACCCCTTTTTAACATTTAGTTGTTTTCCAGTGAAGAAGTTGGGAGCCTCATTTTTCAAAACAATGTGCTTAATGTGATGTTGTCACCAATTGATTGTTATACTGGATGACATGCAGGAATGAATTGTTTGGTTCTAATGTGCTTGTCATTTCAGTTAATTGATTGTGCTGCTCTGATCATGTTTCTATATGTTAAGTCTAAATTCCTAAAATATGTTGTGGACTGTGGTTTGATTCTGAAACCTTAATTAGACTTTGCCAAAAACATGCTCTCCAAGACAGTGAAAACAACCTTGTGGAAGTGTCATGTATTTGAGCGCATGTCCAATCATAACAAAAAAAAAAAAAACAAAGCTGCTTAAAAGGTTTAGATGACCTTATGGTATGATTAATTTGTATGATCACTCTTCTATGATTAGAATCTCAAGGCTCCGTGGATGGAAGAAGTATAGGATAGACAAATTCATTTTTAAATTATACATTCCTAAAACAATCCTTATTTATTTATGACATTCTTATGTATGCCATGTGGAGAAATGTGGTTTTCATGTTGTTGAACAATATATCTAGATTTTATAATATTAAGAATGACTTTTTTTTTTTGTTTTTACTACCGGTATCTGGGTTTTACTCGACTAATCTGGTTCGAAAACCGTGGGGTCCATTTTAGGAGTTAATTCTTTTAATTTTTTTTTTGTCATTTTCAGGGTTTGAACTTATCTTTAGTTAAGGAGGTAGAGTGTCCGACCATTCAATCCAAAGGAGTTTGGTATTGAGAATGACTTTGTAACATACAATATTCAGTATTCAGTTTCCAGATAATGTACTCTCAATAATTCAAGCTGTGTTAATTCTTATTTCATTGTTAAGTTATTATTGTTGGTGGTGGTCGTGGTGTTGTTGGTTAGTCTCAGTTATAACATGCTCGGTAGAGAACCTCTAATATGCCTAGGTGGCATGTGCCTTTGCAGCACAAAAATTACGACGCCCTGTCCAGATGTACCTCGATAGCAAGACTGGTATTGGCTGGAGGATGGCATCCGATGGAAACAACTTATGTTGTAGGCTGTGGTAACATCACTGCCCTTCAGCTTACAAAATTCGTAATTGTATGTGTACCAAAAAAAAAAAAAAACGAAGATATGGGCCTCGTAATGCCTCACAATATACTAAACACGCTTAAGAAGCATGATTGGGGTTGGGGTGCTTTATCTTTTGACATCGAAGTCTGCAGAACTAACCATACAAGTGAATCTGCTATGCGGACCCCAGGGAAGGTGCAGGGCTCTTTTATTGCTGAAGCAGTGATTGAACATGTAGCATCCACCCTTTCCATGGATGTTGATTCTGTCGGGAAGAGAAATCTCCACACTTTCCGCATCTTCGGCTTATTTTATGAGGAGAGTGCTGGTGAAACTATTGTGTATACACTGCCATCAATTTGGGATAAAATGGCCAATTCATCTAGGCTTTAACCTAAGGAGATTGTCAATCAGTTCAACTGCGGTAATAAATGGAAGAAAAGGGGTATTTTTTTGATACCCGTTATTCATGAAGTTACACTAGGACCAACTCCTGGGGAAATAAGCATTCCAAGTGATGGGTCTGTTGTCGAATGTGGTGTGTTGAGATTGTCCAGGGCTCTATACAATGGTAAAACAGATGGCTGCATATGCTTTCAAACTAATCCAATGCGATGAAGCAGGTGACTTTTTGGAGAGAGTGCGGGTCATACAAGTAGATAGTTTGAGCTTGATACAGGGGGGATTTAACAGCTGGAAGCACCTTGTCTGAGTCAAGTTGTGAAGCTGTCAGACTTTGCTGCAACATCTTGGTTGAAAGAATGACTCCTGTTAAAGTGAGGTTGCAGGAACAAGTAGGCTCTGTAAGAAAGGAATTGTTTTCATTATTTTGGTTTTTCAGTTGGCTGCAATGGATATTTAGAACTGTAAGAAAGGAATTGTTGGTCATTCACTGGATTTACTGCATATTCTGAAGAAATGTGCTGATTCATTTTTTCTTAAATGCAGGCCTTTAAGCAAGCCGGAAATTTGTCAGCACATTCATTTTATGTACCCGAGTCGAGTTCCCTGTCATAAAGCTTTGGTGCGCTGTGAGTTAGGTGAGCATACTTAACCCTTTAGAGTATGTCAGCCCATTCATTATATGTTACCATTTTTAAGTAGACTTTTTTCTAGAAAGTATGATTAACTCAAGGGAATTTAGAAAATAAAAGTAAAAGATACATGGAAGGAAAAGAAAGGGGCTATGCTATAAAGTTGCTGCCCGGCTTATTCCAGTGTTAATTAAAAGTTTATTTACAAAGTTTATATTTCTTCTAGTTTGTTGCTTTTAAATCTGGAGTGTTAATTGAGTGTCACCTTTGTTGTTTTATTTTTATTTTTATTTTTATTTGTAAGTTTATTTGCAAAAGATTTGATAATGTAATTTTCTTTGCAAATTATAAAATCTACTGTTTTTCATATTTGAGTTTTTGTACTTTTCATAAATTTTAATAATCATAGAATTTGTAACTATTAATTGTTTGATCTTTTTTTTTTTGTCTTATATTACAAAAAATTATGATCATTAAATAAGTATCGATGCCTATAAAAATTAAAAAGCAATGGGTAAAAATGCATACAAAAGTTTATTCGGTTAGTTTAGTTAAAAAAAAAAAAATTAATTTTTGTAGTGATAAAGTTACCGAATATATAAATTATTCACATTTTATTTTTCATTAAAAGTAAAGCTATTTTATTTTTCAAGAATATCCTTTGGTCATAATCTCTTTTTAGGGTGTAATGGTTAAATCATAATTTTTTTTTTGAAAAAACTAAAAAAAAAATGACCATTTAAAATGAGATAGAAAGAATAATTATTTTAGTCAATAATGCAAAATTTTCAATAATTACACACTTGCAAATTGCCATAAAGTAGTAGCAATAATAATTTACAATTCGCGCATCTATATTATATAAAAGTATTTATCTGATAAAAATATTTTTTTATCAATACTTTCCTAATTAAAAAATAAATAAATTCTTTGTATTATCCTTATATATTTTATTAAACTTCTTTTCTTTTATTCTTTTTTTTTTCTCTTATACTCTTGAAATTGTTGATTTCTTATTTGTTTAAATATTTTATACAAGTATAAAATAAATAAATATTTAAATTCCTAAGATTTAAGAAATAAAAAATGAGCTCTTTTCTCGGCACAACCGAACAAAATTGAAATATTATGACAAAAACTAAGCATATTGTTTATGGTATAAATGAAATTTCCCTAATCCTTTTTTTTGTCTTTTAATATTAGGCGATTCCATCAAATGGGTAACAATAAAATTTATTGGGTCATGGGCATCTTAGGGTGCCAAATCTAAGGAAGAAAAATGCATATGAAAAGGACATGCTTTTGTTTTCGTGATTTAAATACAATTTAAAGCTGTTTGCTTCTATAACGGTAACTTGTTTTGATCTTTTTCAAAAAATAATAATAACAATAATAAGTATTAAAATGTGACCATTGCACATTCTCTCGAATTCATCGGAATTTAAAATCTTAGCTTTTCAAAAGTCGCCTGGGCCTTCACCGGCATCTACTACACACCTGTCCGCACAACTTTTCGACCTTTTATTTTATTTTATTGAAATAATTAAAAATAAAATAAAATTTCACTAACAATGGATTAGAAAGTAAATATTTTATTGAATTTGCAATTTTATCCTTTCACTTTGCGAGTTATCTCTCTTAGGTGGAAATTTGTTATTAATCGGTATTCTGGATTAATCTGATTAATTTGTTTTTGTGGGACTCAACAAGAGATTGACTCCTTTAATATCTATTTTTTATTTTTAAAATTCGAACTCGATATTTTAATTAAGAAAATTTAATATTCAACCATTATACGTACGTATCATTGGTCACGTGATGTGTATCAATTCAATAAAAATAAATTTCTCATACTTCAAATAATATGAGTATAATGTGAGTAGAGTCGTATCCAAAGGGAACGGTGGATTTATTTTTTTTAAAAAAAATAAAATAAAAATAAAGATAAATATAAGGGTTGAGTTTATCTAAACTAATAAATTGATCGAACAAAAGAAATAATCGAATAAAAGTAAATAACTAAACAATCTGAAATTAAACGATGAAAATTCAATGGAGAATCAATTTTTAGTCAAAGAAATTATATCCACTTTGATTTTATGTAATTGATCATTGATCTATCCAAAAATTTTAATAATCATAAATAAATTGATTATAATCATTCAAAACCAATCTCTCATTATTTCATTGATAATTAAGAAAATCTCTTTAATTATTTCTTTAGTCAAAAGATAATTCTAGAAAAACTTTTAAAATTTAAAGTTTTGATAATATTAAGATCGAGAGAGAATTAATTTTAAGTGATAAACACACAAATAATTTATTTAGATTAAATTATTTAATTCTATGATATAGATGTCATTCACTGCTAAATTAAAATAAACAAATAATATGGATTAACTGTTTTAATAAGTTGTAAATTATTTTAATACTATTAAATATTGATCACTATTTAATAAACTCTAGAAAATTATAATTTATAAAATATAATAATTAAATAAATATATGTTGAATTAATGTGTTTAATTAGATGTTACAATTATCAAAAATCAAGATTTCAATAAATCTTTAACTAGAAAAATAAATTAGAATGAATTTATGAAAAAAGAAAACTTACAAAATAATGTTATTGCCGTTGAAAAATTGAAAGAGAGCGTTGGAACTACAAAAGAATGTGTGTCATATGGCTGCTGGCTGTGAGTAGCCATATGACACACGAATAGTAATCCTAAAAATTGGTCTAATCCTTTCCTTTTTCCCAAAAACAATGTAACACTCCCACCCACACACACACACACACACACACGAATGGTAATCCTAAAAATTGGTCTAATCCTTTCCTTTTTCCTAACTAAAAAAATTATTTTTATTTATTTTAAGAAAAGAAAAACTCATAAAAAACAATACCCTAAGAAATTTCAAATAAAAAAAATTATAAAAGATAAAATTCTTAAAAATTGAATTTTCAAAATTTCTTATATTTAAATATTTTCAATATCTCCAAATTAGAATCAAATTTCATTGAATTTTCATATAACAACGAGGGAATATTGTTGACTTGGTCTCCAAAAAATTTTACAATAGTTGTCATGATCTATGTGTGTACTAATAAATGAGTATTACTGTCTAATTTTTAATCTTGGGTATAATTACTTCAATTTAGTTTATTTTTTTTTCATTTTTCTTAATAAATTTTCTTCTATCATTTTAAATATCATAAAATATAATTATTAATGTAATATTTATTAAAAAATATAAAATCAATTATAAATATTAAATTTATTTTTCATTAAAAATGCTGCTAATTGCTGACACGTGACTAACAAGGCCTACCTTTTTTTTTTTTATTGGTATCATGGCTAGGCCACCGATTCCGTATTCGGGGTTTTGTCCCAATTAATCTGTGTTGACCGCTTACAAGGCCCAATTGAGGGGGCATGTCTCCCAGTACTGATTTTTCTGTTCCGATAAGAAATTGAACTCCCGACCATAATTAAGGGATATCAATTTCCAAATCAACTAAACCATCAAATATTGGTCTACCTTCAATCACGGTCAAAACGTGTCTAATAGGCTTGACAAGTGGGCTACCTTCAATTCAATCTTGCCGCAAGTCGCTCTCTCTTTCCCAGGCATGGATTTAGTTGAGGGAGAATGCCTCTTGCTCTTCTATTCTATCTGCGACTCCACTTGAGCTAAATGTTGCGAAATTGATGAGAATAGATTTGGTTGAAAGAATGGGCAAAAATGAACTTTACGAGGCCTTGCTTGGGAAAAGAAATTATAGTATTTATTTTCAAATCTAAATTTTATGGATTGAAAATTAAAAAGAAAAAGGAAGATGTGGAGTTTATTTGTTACTCTATAAAAGTTATAAAATTTTAAATCGGTAAAAAAATTAAAATAAATTTTATAAAAATTTATGGAATCTAATCTATATTATTTTTCAATTCTCATTTTATTCTCAAGGCCAAGCGATATGAATCGAACCATCTCCCTAACAAAAATAAATAAATAAATAAATAAAATTTCATTTTTTTCCCATTAAATCTGGGTATCAGTAAACACCGAAAAGAATGAGATGTGTATTATGGATGAATCTCAAGGGGGATTTCATATTCTGAATTGACCGGTGACTTGCACTGCTTTCTTTATGCGCATGGTTGTGGTGGTGATGGTGATGGTCATGTGCGTTGGAGGGAGGATGGTAATACGTACAAGCCATATGTGCGCATGGTTAATCTTTTGATGTTGTTTCTCTCTCTACAATCAGATAAAATTAGAATTAAATTTGATTTTTATTTGTTATAAGTAAAATATAAAGGGAGAGACACTAATAGTAAATTTTTTTTTGGTTAAACCTTAAAAAACATTCTAAAAATTTTGAGGTTGTTTGAGCACAATACCATGATCATATTTAAACGTTAAAGAAGTGAGGACAGCGTTGCATAATTTCAATGGCATAAAGATCAAAACCGGACTTTTTATTGGACGAGATTTCTATTTTTCCTTGCCGGCTCCTCATCCCAAGACATCTGTCTGTAACTCCAAGGCTGAGCTGTCCAGAGAATATTTGTATGGGAATGGCGAAAACATTTTTGGTTTTAGAAATAAAAAAAATATACAAACAGTATTCAAGAAAACATTACCCATTTTCTATAAATATCTCGTTCGAACCTCAACCTTGAAAACACAAGGAGAGAACAGGACAGAAATACCCTCTCCCTCTCCCTCCCTCCCTCCCTCCCTTGTCTGGGTCTCTGTGTGTGCTCAACAAGTTAAAGTTCAGATCTACTTTACTTTGACATACAATTCTCATGATAATGTACATCGTTTCTTTTCTTTTCTCTCTCTTTCTTGCAAGTTTCGTTTCTGGAAAATTTGATTGTCTCTCTGCTTCTTCTTTAATGGGTAAAATTTGTGTTCTGAGTTTTCTTATCCCATTCTTTCTTTTTCGTTCTTGAGCAGAAGATAGATTTGACGAGTTCAAAAAAATGGAGAGATTTGCAAAACCCATGTTGGGTTTTCTGCTCATTTGCTTGTTGGCAGTCTCTACAAAAGCGTTATACATTAAATACAAAGACCCAAAACAGCCATTGGGCGCTAGGATCAAAGACTTGATGAGCAGAATGACTCTTGAAGAAAAGATTGGTCAAATGGTGCAGATCGAGAGGAGTGTTGCATCTGCTGATGTCATGAAGAAGTACTTCATTGGTAAAACCTCAATTACCCTTTTAGCACTCTCTTGTATCTATGGAAAATTTTGAGTTTATAAGTTGTTTTTATTCTATATGATGCAAAGTGATTGGGAACCTTATTTTTTTTCTTTCTTAATTTCTCTGAACAGGGAGTATATTGAGTGGAGGAGGAAGTGTACCAGCAGAGAAGGCATCCGCAGAGACATGGGTTAGCACAGTAAATGAGTTTCAAAAGGGTGCTCTCTCAACCCGTCTTGGCATTCCAATGATCTATGGAATTGATGCTGTTCATGGTCACAACAATGTTTATGGTGCTACAATATTTCCTCACAATATTGGACTTGGTGCTACCAGGCAAGTCGGATTTTTTTCCCCTTTTCATAGTTTAGTTTATGGATTTCACACGATACAGCATAGAGATTAAATTTGAACAACATTTTTTTTTTTTAAATTGTAGTGTAGAGCAAAGTTTTCTCTAGAGGGTTAGGTTTAAATGCTTGTCAAGAACTTGACTGGTTTGACGCAAATTCCCTAAATTATGATGATTTTTCCTTTTTGGTCTTTTTTCTGCTTTTGTGTTGACTAAGATGACTAATGCTGTTAACGTCGATTAGTTTATAGCTCTAATGTTGAAACAAACATATACACCAGTATTCACTTTGCAGCTTAACATTTTAGAATGTCTAAATTAGGGACAGTGGAGTTAAAGCCCCAATTTTAGTTTTCAGCAGTTTGAGGATTTTTAGCAGCATAGAGATCTATTTACTTAATTTGATAAAATTTTCCTGGAAATCTTTTACACTTTTAATGTAGTCTTGAGGATTTGATCACATGAGTATCGTGAATTTTTTCTCAATCCAATTTTGTCCATCAGAGATCCTGTTCTGGTCAAGAAGATTGGAGCCGCCACTGCATTGGAAGTTAGAGCTACAGGGATTCCCTATGTTTTTGCGCCATGTATTGCCGTAATTATCATGCCATAACCATCTATTACTTGCTAAGTTCAAGATAAGCATTACTTCCGCTGTGTGCAACCTTAGACTCTTAACAATAAGTCTTTAATGCTTGCTATCAATTATGTGCAGGTTTGCAGGGACCCAAGATGGGGTAGGTGTTATGAAAGCTATAGTGAAGATCATAGCATTGTTCAAGCAATGACCGAGATCATACCTGGATTACAAGGAGATTTGCCTGCTAATGCTAGGAAGGGTATTCCTTTTGTTGCTCCTGGAAAGTAAGAGGATTTAGTGGTGTGGGCTTTTTTTTTTTTTTTTTCACTGAAAAAAGCAAGCATGTGAATGTGATGGGGAAAAGGGTATGCTATCTAATTTCAAGTCGGTAAAGGTGGATTTGTACATCTGACTTTCTTTTTGTTGATAGAATAATGATAAATCCATGTCTTATGTCACATGGTGGGTAGGCCTTACTGGATGGGCCAGGAAGCCTCTAATGATGGGCATGAGGGAACGAGAACAAAAAATGGGTGTCTCCAAGCATGTTTCAGATTTTATCACTAAGATGAAAATACCTGTTGATGCTTGGTCCTAGAAAACTTGTAATCTTCTTTATCTCATATGCAGAATGAATGCCCATCTTGAAACCATGAAATCACATTAGTTGAATTTCGCAATTTCTGATAAAAATATTTGCTGGTACTAATATTATTTATAAATCAAGAAACTGTTTATACAAATAAGATGGTACTAAAACTCCTGTTATAGGAAAAAAAATCCACTGTAAGTAATTTCTTCTCTGCTTGTTGCAAATAATAATATCTTGAGATTTGTTGAAGGCAAATTTGTTCACATACTATATTTTGTTCTGGTCCTAGGCAAAAGGTTGCTGCTTGTGCTAAGCATTATGTGGGAGATGGTGGCACTACAAAAGGTATCAATGAGGACAACACTGTGATTGATCTAAAAGGATTGCTTAGTATCCACATGCCTGCTTATCTTGACTCTATCAGAAAGGGTGTTGCAACAATTATGGTTTCCTACTCTAGCTGGAATGGAAAGAAGATGCATGCTAACCGTGATCTTGTCACTGGATACCTCAAGAACAAAATTCGCTTCAGGGTTAGACACATATATTTCATGAACAAAAGTTGCCAAAAGAGGGTTTACTGATTTCAGTTTGCATAATTTTCTTTTGGATTTTAGGGTTTCGTCATATCAGATTGGCTGGGTATTGACAGGATTACTTCCCCACCTCATGCAAACTACTCATACTCTGTTCAAGCTGGAGTACTTGCTGGAATTGACATGGTCAGTCAAATTTTATTGCTGTTTGGACCCATTAAAGTTGCCATCAAATCTATGAAAACATGACTTAATGCTTGTTTAACTTACAAATGCAATGAGCTTCCTAACTTTGCATGTTTCTGGATGTGTTGCAGGTCATGGTCCCTTTCAACTTCACCGAGTTTATTGATGATCTGACTGTCCAGGTGAAGAACAATATTATTCCCATGAGTAGGATCAATGATGCTGTGAAAAGGATCTTGAGGGTCAAATTTACCATGGGATTGTTTGAAAACCCTGTGGGCGATCTCAGCCTTGTCAACCAGCTTGGAAGCCAGGTTTGCCAATCAAAATGACTCTTCCAAAAATCGAAATACATGTCAAATGATCCCGTGTTGAATTTTTTCATTGCCCAGGAGCATAGACAATTGGCAAGGGAAGCCGTTAGGAAATCACTTGTGTTGCTAAAGAATGGAAAATATCCTAACAAGCCATTGCTTCCCCTTCCCAAGAAAGCAGGCAAGATACTTGTTGCTGGAAGCCATGCCGACAACTTGGGTTATCAATGTGGAGGCTGGACCATTACATGGCAGGGACTTGGTGGCAATGACCTTACCAGAGGTAAATTCCAAAACATTTGGTTTTGTAATTTTACTTTTTTGGTGAGAGATCATTTTCCAGAATAAATTTTTTTTAGTATTACCGCTCCTTCTGATCCCTTGATTAAAGGAAATGCTATTTCTTGCCACAGGCACCACTGTCCTAACTGCAATAAAAAACACCGTTGATCCCTCAACTCAAGTTATCTACAATGAAAGCCCAGATGTCAACTTTGTCAAGACCAATAAGTTCTCCTATGCTATAGTTGTCGTGGGTGAACCCCCTTACGCAGAAACAAATGGGGACAGCGTGAACCTTACAATATCTGAACCTGGACCAAGTACCATAAAAAATGTCTGTGGGACAGAGAAATGTGTTGTTATTGTCATCTCGGGGCGGCCAGTTGTGATGGAGCCCTATGTTGCTACAATGGATGCGCTTGTGGCTGCTTGGCTACCAGGAACCGAAGGTCAAGGTGTGGCTGATGTTCTTTTTGGTGACTACGGATTCATCGGCAAGCTCTCAAGAACTTGGTTTAAGCAAGTAGAGCAGCTGCCGATGAATGTGGGCGATCAGCATTATGATCCTCTTTATCCATTTGGGTTTGGCCTCACCACCCAACCTACCAAGCAAAACTAAGAGCCATAGCCCAGGTTTTTTTTTCCTTAATTCATGATCATGACTAGAATTTCTAGACTGCCCTAGTTGTGTATGAGCTTAACTGGGCTACTGATAGATAGCAGTGTCATGAAGAGCTATGTTGCTACAATTCGTTTTCACAATTATCCTATTTGAGTGTAAAAGTTACCATGTTGTATCAAGCCAAGCCCTGCAAATTCCAGATGTATACGCCCAAAGATCTTTTGTCTAATGAAATTTGAAATGCGCAAATTGTTTACCCCCAAATATATTCTAAAACCGGAGACCTTCCTCTTTCCAAGAAAGCAACAAAATTACTTGTGGCTGGTACTCAAGCAGACAACTTGGGTTACAAATGTAGGGGCCGGACTATCACATGGTAAGGACCAAGTGGCAACAACCTGAACTCGACCTCTGGTAAATTTTATCCTTTCCAGAACATAATACAGAAACTATATATTTTCAAGTTCTAGCCTTTGTTTTGACATCACAGGAACTAGAGTCTTTAACTGCTGTGAGAAACACTGTTGCTCACACCACCAATGTTGTCTACTACGAAACCCGTCTACTACGAAACCCCTGATTCAGACTATGTGAAAGCTGAGAAGTTCGATTATGCCACTGTTGTGGGTGAGCACTCTTATGCAGAAGGTACGGTGACAGTTTGAACTTGACAATATCAGATCCTTGGTCTGGGATCATTCACAATGTATGTGGAGTAGTGAGTCGTGTTGTGGTTGTAATCTCAGGCAGACCAGTTGTGATTGAGCCTTATGTTGCAAGTATTGATGCGCTTGTGGCTGCTTGGCTTCCTGGAACTGAGGGCCTAGTGGTCACTGATGTTCTGTTTGGTGATTATGGGTTCACCGGCAAGCTAGACCCGGGTCTGGAGCTTACTGGTCAAAACCCGGACAATGTACCCGGGTCAGGTAACTCGACCAGAATCCAACCACGTAACTCATATTCTTTGGTTTGGGTGGAAGCAAACCTTTGTCGTTCTGGGAGAAGAACTTCACGTGTCGTCGGAAGTGCTCCAAGAATGCAGGACTTGTAAGGACGTTTAGACTCCTTTGGTTTCTGTATCTAGGTTTTACTTGATTAATCCGATTCGAATACTATAGAATCTATTTTAGGGGTTAGTTTTTCTAAATTTTTTTTCGTTATTTCTAGAACTCGAACTCGAGACCTTTAGTTAAAAAGTAGAATGTTGAATCACTAAACTTAAATAAATTTAGCGAGTAACATCACATTTGTACTTATGTTTCTCATCTAATAATCCAGTTTGCCATGTAGGTCGGATACAAGGGTCATTTTTTGATACTCAAGGGTATTCATACTCATACAACCAAGGATCCGACAAATAATACCCCAGGGTTTTTGGGTACCTCTTCTTTAAAAGGGGTAGCCAAGAACCCTTGAATAATATTTTTTAAGCCATTGGGTACCATGTATATCAACACTAAAGGGCACTCTTAAAAAATTATAGCACACATTTTTCATTAGCGTTAAATTTGATTTTTAAAATTTATGTAAAATTTTTCACTTAATTACTAGGGGAGTGCACACATAAATTTTATTTTCTTTTTCCAACTCCACCAGATTCAAGCAAGTTGGGCTACGACTCCAACCAATGGTGCATTGGTGCCAGGTGCTGGCCCTGCCTGCTCGTAATTATTCCTCAAGTCAGTGTACCTATCATTCTCATCCGGACCTCCGACAAGCGCTCCCTCCAACACATTTGGATTTGGAGCCGGGCTATCGTACCACTTGGCATATCCTCCGTCGAAGGATACTGGTGTTGGATCCTTCTTGATTGACACAATAGATGCACCTCGGTGATGAACGTTGGTCGGGTAATTTTTCCGAATCCAACCATGTAACTCATATTCTTTGGATTTGATCCGAGTACGTAATCCACCGACAAATTTGATCACGCTCACTTAGTTAGGTCTAATACTAGTTTTAGAGTTAATCTCATTCAAAAAAAAAAAAAAAGAAGAAAAGAAAGGAAAAAAAAATGGCCTTTATTACTTGTGATCTGGCTGCTTCGAGTACTTCAGAAGATCGAACGGCACCGCGGGGACATTGAAGAGATGCATGATTTAGATATTTAGAATAAGCCGCCAAGATAAATGAAGAGGAAGCGGCGTATTGAAGACTGCCCCAAGGCGGGAACCACAGCAATCCGCCAGGAGTTTTGTGGAAGAATTGCTATGAAGAAAAAGATCTAACAAGGATGGAAACCTGTTGAAGAATTGCATGCATCTAACAAGGATATAGCTTTTCTCTTTGAAGTGCCGATTTGATACATTGTGACTGTGAGCAATATGGAGTACCTTTATCACTGAGAAGTGTTGATTTTTCCTTGCAGATAGTTATAATTTGCTTGATATCCCTTGGTTATGAATTTCGCTTCAGCACAACTTTTACCTGTTGCAAGTCCTGTATAATTGATACAAAGAATGCATATCCAAACATGTAAGCATAAGAGGTGAACGACCCTTTTACTTTCCTCATTTTGTGGATTTAGGTGTTATGTAAGCATTAGACAGTCCTCAATATATGCATCCAAACAAGCCATCATAGGAAGAAAACAAATTCATATACGCACTTAGCAGTGGATCTGATTACTTAATCTTCCCCATATGCAAATTTACTTCCTACCTCAGTGTGTCCACCCTAAGGTTAGAATGATGTCTCTCTGGTCACTAACATGTGTTTATCTTATGAGTATGACATTAATGTATATCATATGTAATGGCTCCAGTTCTGACATTTTAACAATGATTCCTATCTCAGATGTTTTCTGTCCAATGAGATGCAGTTTATCTCTGATATCATCCAGAGCATATTGCAATGTGCAGTTGACTCCCAATCATGTGTAACGGCTCCCGATCAAGGTGATTTATTGAGTAGACTTAACCAGATAAATATTCCCAGGTGATTCTAATCAGCTTGCGGCTTGTAAAATTTTTATCTCAGGCATAGTGCAGCTATACCCCCCCCCCCGGGTTGTTGCACTGAGCATTATGAGTTAGGTCAGGATCTTATGATAGCATGTCTCTACCTAACCCCTTCAGCTAAGCATATTTTATGAATTGGGTAGTATGCTGATTGTTGTTTTCCTGTTTCCTTCTTAATCTCTGGGCGTATAATATAAAGAAAACATTCGATACAAGTCTTAGGGAATCGCATAATTGCTATCTTAAGTCAGCTAAACATGGGAAATTTGGTATTTCTCAATTCTGGGGATAAATCGATCATAAAGTGTTGTTACTCAGGAAATTGGGTTGCATCTATCTGTCTGTTCTTGAGTTGAAGTATGTTCATCTGTTTCAAACTGAATCTTTTATCAATAGAGTGGTAACCAAGTATGCTTTCTCATATTGATAAATTATATTCAATCTTAAGCCATGCCATTTCTTATGTTGGTATAGTGTACACAATATCCACAAAGGCTTTAACCAATTCATCTATTGTGTATACTCTGCCATCAATTTGGGATAAAATGGCTAATTCATCTGGGCTTAAACCAAAGGAAGGAGATTGTCAATCAGTTCAACTGCGGTAATAAATGGAAGAAAAGGGGTATTTCTCTGGTACCTGTTATTCATGAAGTTACACTAGGACCAACTCCTGGGGAAATAAGCATTCCAAGTTATGGGTCTGTTGTCGGATGTGGTGTGTTGAGGTTGTCCAAGGGCTCTATACAATGGTAAAACAGATGGATGCATATGCTCTCAAACTAATCCAATGCGATGAAGCAGGTGACTTTTTGGAGAGAGTGCGGGTCATACAAGCAGATAGTTTGAGCTTGATACAGGGGGGATTTAACAGCTGGAAGCACCTTGTCTGAGTCAAGTTGTGAAGCTGTCAGACTTTACTGCAACATCTTGGTTGAAAGAATGACTCCTGTTAAAGTGAGGTTGCAGGAACAAGTAGGCTCTGTAAGAAAGTAATTGTTTTCATTATTTTGGTTTTTCAGTTGGCTGCAATGGATATTTAGAACTGTAAGAAAGGAATTGTTGGTCATTCACTGGATTTACTGCATATTCTGAAGAAATGTGCTGATTCATTTTTTCTTAAATGCAGACCTTTAAGCAAGCCGGAAATTCGTCAGCACATTCATTTTATGTACCCGAGTCCAGTTCCCTGTCATAAAGCTTTGGAGTGAGGTGGGCATACTTAACTCTTTAGAGGATGTCAGCTCATTCATTATATGCAACCATTTTTAAGTAGACTTTTTTCTAGAAAGTATGTGGAAGCTGAGAAGTTCGATTATGACACTGTTGTTATGGGTGAGCACTCTTATGCAGAAGGTACGGTGACAGTTTGAACTTGACAATATCAGAAGTTCCATTCAGGTCATTGCTTTTTTAATTTTTTGAGTCATTTTTTTCCCTCTCAAGTGCTTCATTTTTGTGACATAATTTTTTCACCTTTTGTTTTTTCTCTTTTTTTTTTTTTACCTCACGAATAGCCCCATTTATTTTTATTATCCTTTTACTCTACTCAATACCCTTTTTTTACCTCATTCATCGGCCTTTCTTTAAAATACGTCATATTTTTTATTTATCGACAATAATTTCATTTAAATATTGAATTAATTATAAACCCAATAAGTTTTTGCATAATAAAAAAAATATAATCTCGTCTCTGAGACACTCCACGCCTTAGCGACCAATGACTAGTTAAATACAAAAACCCAAAACAGCCATTGGGCGCAAGGATCAAAGACTTGATGGGCAGAATGACTCTTGAAGAAAAGATTGGTCAAATGGTGCAGATCGAGAGGAGTGTTGCATCTGCTTATGACATGAAGAAGTACTTCACGGGTGAAACCTCAAATTACCCTTTTTTGATTGCATATATTGAAAAAGAAATTATTAATAATTTAAGCACAAATTTAATTATAAAAAAAAAATTTATTACTATAGAAAATCATAAAACAAGACTTAAGTAAAGTGATATTAATTTTTGTAATAAAAGTTCTTAAAACTTTTTACATTATACTATAGATAAGCAATTAAATATGTTATTTTTATATTAAATTTAAATTATATAATTATTTTTAATCTTAATTATAAATTTTAAAGCATAGTTTGTTTCTTGACAAATAGGCTACCTTTCAATCTTGCAGCATGGAGATTGCCTCTCCTTCTTCTACCTGCAAATGCAATTATAGAATTTATTTTCGAATCTAAATTTTATTGATCGAAAAGAAAACAATAAGGAAGGTGCTAAGTTTATTTGCAACTTTATAAAGATAATAAATTTTTAAATCAGTAAAAAAAATGAAATAAGTAAAATAGATTTTTTAAGAATTTATAGAATCTATCTATTTTATTTTTCAATTGCCATTTTATTCTAATTAAATTAACCCTAAAAGAAGAGAATTTTAAATGATAAATTTCGTGTTTTATTTTATGGGTCCCATAAGAGAATTTAATTGAATTTAAGATTTTTAATTATTGATTTTAAATATCGGAATGAATTATTGGGTTTATTTTAAATGAAAGGAATTTATTGTTTATTGTTCGGTTTATTTATTTAAAAATTAATTAATTCTTGAATTGTATTATTTAATTATATTGTTCATTGTGGTGACGCAACCGAAGTGATGAGTTTAGAGAGAACAAGAGAGAGAAAGCAGAGGAGGGAAGAAGGATGAGAGAAAAATGGGTAGGTTGAGAGAGAAATGAAAATGAAAGTAGAAAAATAGATAAATAAATTTTTTGGGGTTTAGAGAGACCCCGGCGTGCACGTTTGTGTCAATCCTCCCTCCGAAGTGATGAAATGCCGGCAGCTCGATGCTACGGGCACCTCTTGGGCCAGGAAGTTTGTGTCTTCCCAGGCCCGGTGAGCCCTTGGGCTGTGTTATTTTGCTTTGTTTCTTTCCCTCTTCACCAAAAAATAAAAAAAAAGAGACCCTAATAGTAAATTTTTTTTTTTGGTAAGGAGAAGCAACAAACAGCCCAACAACTACAGGCCAAGGAACGGCCCTACAAGACATAATCTGAGGAAGCCATCCCCCGGTAAGTCCTTAGACAAGAGCTTGAGAGGAGCTCCTTGGGGGGACTAATAGTAAATTTTTTGTTAAACCTTAAAAAACATTCTAAATATTTAAAGGTTGTTTGAGCTGTCCAGTGACCATTTTTATGGGAATAGCGAAAACATTTTTAGTTTTAGAAGTAAAAATATAGAAATAGTGTTCAAGAAAAACATTACCCATTTTCTATAAATATCTCGTTCGAACCTCATCCTTGAACAAACAGCAGAGAGAGGACAGGAAAAAAATACCCTCTCTCTCTCTCTCTCTCTCTCTTCTGTCTCTCTCCCCTCCCCCCCCCCCCCGGGTCTGGGTCTCTTTGTGTGCTCAAGAAGTAAGTTCAAGTTCAAATATACTTTACTTTGACATACAATTGAACAAAACAATGTGGGTTTTTCTGGACCAATTTAATTTTTCGATTGTTTTAATTTTTTTTTCATGACTAATCTAATTAATTTTTAACAACCAAACACATAAGAGTGATTTTATAAGAAATTGTATATTTATTAATCGATGAATGATTTTCATAGAGGACTACAAGTTTCCTACCAAAATTGAAATCTTCTTTCACAATTATATAATTCGAGAGAGAATTTTGGTGACTATTTATAGTCAAAATCCATTTTTACTTTTACTTCTATTTTCTTTTCCCATCTCTAAGAGATTCAAGCAAGTCGGGCTAGGACTCCAACCAATGGTGCATTGGTGGCGGTTGCTGGCTCAGCGTGCACAGAATCACCCCTCGAGTTACTGTACCAATCATTTTCATCTGGACCTCCAACAAGTCCTCCCTCCAACACATTTGGATTCGGAGCCTGGCTATTGAACCACCTGTCAAATCCTTCTTTGCAGGCAACTGGGGTCGGATCCTTCTTGATTGACACAATGGATGCACCTCGATGATGAACTTGGGTCGGGTAATTTTTCCCGAATCCAATCATGTAACTCATCTTGTTTGGATTGTTTCCAAGTATGTAATCCACCTACAAATTTGATCATGCTTACATTGTTAGGTCTAATACTTGTGAGTTATTCTCATTTAAAGGAAAAAAAAAAAAAAGAAAAAGAAAACAATAGCCATTAGTACTTGTGATCTGGCAGCTTGCAGTAATTCAGAAGCTCCAACGGCACCGCCGGGACATTGAAGAGATGCATGGTTTATATATTTAGAATAAGCTGCCAAGATAAATGTAGAGGAAATGGTGTACTGAAGATTGGCCCAAGGCAGGAACCACAACAATCCACCAGGAGTTTTCCTTATATTACTGTAGCCTTTTTGAACTAGATTGCACACGAATTGTTCGGCATCATTCTTGAAATTGTCCCATGGCTGGCCGGAGACTTTGCCCTCCAAAACAAGCTGCATCAAAAATATTAGGCCCCATCAGCCAGAGGAAAATGGCATTGTCATGCTTGTAAACAATAAGAAAAATCAGTCCATATACTCAAATTTAAATAAAAATATACCTTGGCAACAAGAACTTGCGCACCAACGTACTTGTCGTCCCAAGAGAACATGCTTCTTGCGCCACCGGAACCGGCTTTGCTAAGGTAATCAACATATTGCGAATCTCCAGTAGCTCGATGAAGCCAAGCTGCCGCCCATAGTAGCTCATCCTGCAATGCAATCAATCACGTTTGTTAATATTAATGAACCTCTATATGATGTCCTACGTTGTTCGAAGTATTTGGGCCAAGCCCACCCAATTGATTGAGGCCCAAAAGGAAATTAGAAAATTTACCTCATATCCACTACTGCTATAGAATTCGCCTACCCCCGGAATGCTGTTTTGGTATTGACCACGGTATTGATTTGCAAAATTGAAGAGCTGCCCATGTAGAGATTTTGAGTCAGAGGCAGAAAAAAAGAGAGAAAAATTAGGGCAAAATTTGAGCCATTGTTATTATTATTATTAGTAGTAGTAGTAGGAAAAACTGACCTGCTTTGCATGGTTTATAAGAATTTGTGAATAAGCTGGTTTAGATGCCTTAAAAGCAATGGATGCTGCAGCAAGAGCAGCAGCAGTTTCGCCGGCGAGATCGGAACCGGGGTGGTCCTTGTCAATCTTGAAAGCTGTTCGCGGTGTGGTCATGTCCTCAGGTCTTTGCCAGCACTCGTGATCAGCTCTGCCTTCACCAACTTGTCCATATAGCTCATCGGGCTTAGTATGTGCCCTGATAAAATAGTCTGTGCCCCATCTAATGGCACCCAAAGTCTTTGCTAGTTCATTTTTGGCTTCAAGGCTATCACCAAATTCAACTGCAGCCCATGAAAGCATTGTGATTGTGTATGCCATTGGAAACCCAAACTTCACGTTGTCCCCCGCATCATAATATCCTCCTTCTAGATTTACCTGTTCACACAAAATTCTTACTTTTAAGCATATAACATAACATAGGGGCTTTTAGCCGCAAAATCATTTTTAACTAATCCAAAAAAAAATGATCTAAACTTTGGCTCTTTTAATAAATAAATTTATAAATTGAATTCATATTTAGTTCATTTAATCAATTAAATCACAATCAAAGTCACTAATTATTTTCAAAATAAATAATAAATAAATATTATAAAAAAACATACGTTAATATCTTTGCCATCGTTGAGAGCAGAATCACCACGCCATTGAACTCTCTGTGTGGCCGGCAATTTGCCAGACCTTTGAGCCTCAAAAAATAAAAGAGATTTATGGAGAGCATCTCTGTAATCTATGGAAACAACCCCATGAAATAATAATATGTTACAAAGCAAAATCAAGCATAATTTAGTATTAAAAGACATGGTTTAAGAAAAAGAAAAACTAATATAAAGTAGAAAGGAGAAATGAATGTTTGAACACTTTTTTGCTATGGCTCGAGTGCACGAGGTTTTATAGGAGAAGCTGGAGAGAGTCGAGACATTTAATGGGATTTGTGATTATCACCATTTGTATGCCAAATATGTTATGAATATATATTTTTCTTTGAAAAAATCAACAATCATTGCTTACTGCATCATCGAGTGCATGCAAGATCTTCATGTAAGGTTAAAAAATATATATACACAGTATCATACATAACCAAAATACATACATACATACATATATATATATATATATATATAATAGTTTGCATAGAGACCTAATATCATATTGTATCTTTGAGACTTTTAATTTTAAATAAATCAATTACATTGCTAAATCCTGGTGAAGGTCACTGGAACTCTCTTGCTCGTCGGAACTCTCCCTCACACCTTTACATAGGTAAACATCGTTATGACACGATACGATGTTAGAGAATACAGAAACAATATAAAAATATTAAAATTTAATATTTTATTGTTTAAATGAATTATTATAATAATTTGAGTTTATATGATAATTTCATTATAAAAAATATACAAATTTATGTTTCAAATATAAAAATATAAAAATAAGAAAAGTCATATGCGTATCAAAACTTTCATCAAAAAAATATATATGTATCAAAATTATATCAATAATTGATTTGATTTTGATATATAATATATTAAATCTTTTTAAATTAAGTAGTTTTCGCTACATTACATTGAGTTTGAGAAGATGTTACAAAATATATTAAATATCAAAATTAAATCGATAATTAATTTGATTTTAATATATAATATATGCATCACTCCTCAAATTCAATGTATTAGTAGAAAAAACTACTTGATTTTGAAAGATACGATAAATGTATATGGAAGAGTAATATTTTCATAACGAAGCAGGATTCTTCTGAAGACACTTGAGGGTGTAAATTGCTAAGCAAATTTTTCAGAACAGATCAAAAGTCTTCTAGAGATACGTGTGGGTACTTATTGAAGAATTAAAGAAGCTCTCATACCATGATAAAAATATAAAATAATATAAATATAAAATATAGATAAAAATGGTTGTGATACTATATTAAAGAATATTATAAATAATATAAAAATATTAAAATTTAAAACCCCATTGTTTTAATAAATTAAATTTATATAAAAAAACTAATTATCACAAATATATATTTTTGTCATTAGAAAACTTGTATGCAATTTTGATATAAAGTTTATGATTGGTTTGATTACATTAAATATGTTTAGATCATAGTTTTAAAACTAATTGGTTATACACTATTCGGAATTTTGACGCTTAATTAAATGACATTCCACTTATAAATATTATTTCAATTTATTAATTATATTCTTATTTATTAATTATTTTTCGGCACCATATATTTTTTTTTAAGTTATGAAATTCTTTTACACAAATAAATTTTATCGTGATTGCGTATATTGAAAAAGATATTATCATAAAGTTTGGCACAAATTTAATTATAAAAAAATTTAGTACTATAAAAAACATAAAACAAGATTTAAATAGAATGATATTAATTTTTTAAATAGAAATTGTTAAAACTTTTTACATCATACTATATGTAAGCAATTAAATATGTTATTTTTATATTAAATTTAAATTATATAATTGTTTTTAATATTAATTATAAAATTTTTAAAGTATAGTTTGTCTCTTGTGTAGACTAGCTACTTGACAAATAGGCAAACCTTCAATCTTGGCCCAAGTTGCTTTCTCTTGCTCTTCCATCTGCAACTAAAATTATAGAATTTATTTTCAAATCTAAATTTTATTGATTGAAAAAGGAAAAAAAAATGTAGAGTTTATTTGTAAGTCTATAAAAATTATAAATTTTAAAATCAGTAAAAAAATGAAATAAGTAAAATAAATTTTAAAAGAATTTATGGAATCTATCTATTCTATTTTTCAATTGTCATTTTATTCTAATTAAATGAACCATAAAAGAGGAAATTTTAATGATAATTCAAAAAATGGTCATATTTAGAAATAAATTTCGTGTTTTATGTTATTGTTATCGAATAAGAATTTAATTGAATTTCAGATTTTTAATTACTGATTTTAAATATAGAGATGAACAGTTCAGTTTGTTTTAAATAAATCGAATTTATTTTTCATTTGTTATAAGTAAAAATATGCCAACGTATCTTTCAAAATTTAATTTTTGACTTTCTATTATTTTATTAGATTGTTCATCTTCGTAATACAAGAGAAAAAAAAATAGAGGAGGGCAGAGAGAAATAAGAGAGGATTGCATAGGGTGAGAGAAAAACAGATGGCTACGGAGAGAAATGAAATTGAAACTAGAAAAATAAATAAACCCTTTAGGTTCAGAGAGACACAAATAGCATTTTTTTTTTCTTTTGTCTGTCTTATACGAGTAATTTAGTTTGAATACCGTGGGGTTCAATTTAAAAATTGACTCTCTTAGTATCTGTTTTTCTATTTTCAATCATTAAATTGAAGACATTTATTAAAGGAGTCTAATATCCTATCACTAATAAATTTGTTTGTTAAACCTTAAAAAAAAACATTTTAAAAACTTTAAGGTTGTTTGAACACAATACCATGGTTATATATAAACGTTAAAGAAGTGAGGCCCTCTGATTGTTTTATAAAGGAACAAAATTGTTTTTGGAAATATTAAATCCGTCCTTTTTATTTCTTTTCCTTTCATCATTTTTTCTTGATTTTGGACTTAAAAGGGAAATTTAGGTCTGTGGGAGCTTGAAAAAAAAAAAAAAAAAGGAACACACACACACACAAAAGGAAAATAAAATTTGAATCGGACGAGATTTCTATTTTTTTCTTGCCGGCTCCTCATCACGAGACACCTGTAACTGCAAGTCTGAGCAGTCATGAGAATATTTTTTTATGGGAATAGCGAACACATTTTTTGTTTTAGAAATAAAAAATAGAAATAGTATTCAAGAAAAATTATCCCATTTTCGACAAATATCACGTTGGATTCGAACCTCAACCTTGAACAACATTCTACGTTGTCTGGGTCTCCGTGTGTGCTCAACGAGTAAGTTCAAGTTCAAATCTACTTGACCTTGACATACAATTGAAGAAGACAATGTGGGTTTTTTCTTGCAATGTTTTTCACAATAATCAAATGGGTTTTTACCTTTCTCATGATAATGTCTACATCCTCTCTTTTCTTTTCTCTCTTTCATTCTTGCAAGTTTTGATATTTAGGAGCCAGCAACTGGAGGGGTGGTTCCGTGCATCCTGAGCCACCAACTGGCACTAATGCACCATTGGTTGGAGTCCTACCCCAACTTGCTTGAATCTTGTGGAGATGGAAAAAGAAAAATAAAAAATAAAAAATAAAAATAGATTTTGACCATAAATAGTCACCAAGTTTCTCTCTCGAATTATGAACTTATGAAAGGAGACTTATATAATTAAAAATAGTAGTAATCTCTATTTCAGTTAAAAACTTGTATTCCTTTATAAAAATCATTTGTCCCCATCCTTGACCATATGATTCATGAATATACGATTCTTATAAGATTTGTGTTATCTATTTGTCTGTTAAAAAATAATTAGATTAGTCAAGAAAAAATTTCCAATAATTGAAAATTAAAATAAGTTTCAAGAAGATAAATTTGAAAAATATTTTGTTATTTATTAATCCACTTTTAATTGATTGTTTTGACATCCAGGAATAACAACCGCTCATACCACCTAGATTGTCTACTATAAAACCCCTGATTCAGACTATGTGAAAGCTGAGAAGTTTGATTCTGCTATTGCTGTTGTGGGTACGATGACAGTTTGAACCTGTAAATATCAGATCTTGGGGCTGAGATTAGGGTTGCCAATCGGGCATTTTAAACAGGGGTTAAGTCAGGCTCAGCCTGTTTAAAATTTTATGAGTTCGAGCCTAAGCTGACCTCGAGCATGAGAAAGCTTGAAGAATTGAGACTTAAGCTTGGCCCAAGAAATTAAAAGGCCCTTGGGCCTAAATTTTAATTTTTATATTTTTAACTCATTTTATAACATAATAAACATAAAATAAAAATATATTAATTATCCAAAATAAAATATAAAACAAATATTATCATATTAAATTAAAAATTATATATTATTACGAATATTAATAATAACAATGTCATTTATACTCATGAAAGATTAAAAAATTACATCAATAATAATGTATTAAAATCATCAAAGCAATCATTCAAATATCATAATATTTGATTTTAAACGGGTCTAAGCCTATAAGGGACTTAGTCTATTGATGTCTAAATTCGACCTGAAATTAAAATGGATCTCGATCCAAATTCAATACGACCCCAAAACGAACAAAGCTCGGCCTTTCAAAGCAGGCCGAGCTCAGGCCAGTCGGCCCAATTTCCGGTCCTACCTGAGATCATTATTAGCCCTTGCTTTGCTGTCTTCTTGTTCTTTTTTATCATTATGGCTAAAGATGGAATTTCAGGCATTATTTTATTATTCCTAATTAATTTGAAAATTTTTAACAAGTCAATTAGAAGTCCACTGAAAAAGAACAAAATATTTTTCAAATTTATATTCTTAAAACTTATTTTAATTTTTCAATTGTTTGAAAATTTTTTCTTCACTGATCTTTTTTTTTTTTTACCACCATTATCCAGATTTTACCCGGTTAATCTGGTTCAAATACTATAAGCCCCATTTAAGAGTTGACTATCCTAAATCTCTTTTCGTCATTCTTAAAACTCGAACTCAACACCTCTGATTAAGAAAATAGAGTATCCGATTACTCAATCAAAAGAGTTTGATTTTTTTCACTAATCTAATTAATTTTTAAAGGACAAATACATGACAAAGATTTGATAAGAAATTGTATATTTATAAATCATGGTTAAAGGTGACAATAAATGATTTTCATGGAGAAATACCAATTTCCAAGTCCAACCGAAATAGAGATTATTACTATTTTTAATTATATAAATCTCCTTTCATAAGTGCGTAAATCGGGAGAGAATTTTGGTGATTATTTATAGTCAAAATCCTTTTTTATTTTTATTTTTTTAGTTTCATTTTCCATCTCTACAAGATTCAAGCAAGTTGGGCTAGGACTCCAACCAATGGTGCATTAGTGGCAGTTGCTGGCTCAGTGTGCGTGGAATCACCCCTCGAGTTACTGTATCCGTCATTTTCATCTGGACCTCCGACAATTCCTCCCTCCAACACATTCGGATTTGGAGCCTGGCTATTGAACCACTTGTCAAAGCCTTCTTTGCAGGCAACTGGGGTCGGATCCTTCTTGATCGACACAATGGATGCACCTCGGTGATGAACTTGGGTTGGGTAACTTGACCCGAATCCAATCATGTAACTCATCTTGTTTGGATTTGACCCAAGTATGTAATCCACCTACAAATTTGGTCACGCTCACTTTATTAGGTCTAATACTAGTTTTAGAGTTATTCTCATTAAAAAAAAAAAATATATATATATATATATATATCCTTTAGTACTTGTGATCTGGCAGCTTCGAGTAATTCAAAAGCTCGTACGGCACCGCCAACACATTGAAGAGATGCTTGATTTATATATTTAGAATAAGCTGCCAAGATAAATGTAGAGGAAATGGTGTATTGAAGATTGGCCCAGGGCAGGAACCACAGCAATCCACCAGGAGTTTTCTTTATATTGTTGTTGCCCTTTTGAAGTAGATTGCAAACGAATTGTTCTGCATCATTCTTGAAATTTTCCCATGGCCGGCCGGAGACTTTGCCCTCCAAAACAAGCTGCATAAAAAATGTCAGGCCCATTCAGTCATAGGTTAATGACATTGTCATGCTTATAAACAATAAGAAAAATAAAATCCACGTCGAGTCCATATACTCAAGGTTAGGTAAAAATATACCTTGGCAACAAGAACTTGGGCACCGATGTACTTGTTGTCCCAAGAGAATATGTTTCTTGTGCCACCGGAGCCAGCTTTGCTGAGGTAATCAGCATATTGTGAATCTCCGGTAGCTCGATGAAGCCATGCTGCCGCCCATAGTAGCTCATCCTACAATGCAATCAATCGCATTTTTTAATATTAATGCAGTTCTATGCTCATCGATGTTTAATTGATCCATTCGCTAGATATTGATTTCTTTTAAATAAACTCTTAAATTTGAGTTTTATGTATGAAGAAAACAAACGCTAAAAGAGTTTTGCTCTAAAAGATTGAATTTATCTTGAATCAAATTTAGTGATTATCATATATTAATGATTTATACATACACACATAGATATATATATATATATATATATATATTTATTTATTTATTTATTTATTTATATATAAATACAAGCTCTATACTCAATTACGCGCCTAATTATTGTGGTACATTGTTCAAAGTATTTGGGCCAAGCCCGCCCAATTGATTGAGACCCAAAAGGAAATTAGAAAATTTACCTCAAATCCGCTACTACTATAGAATTCCCCTACTCCCGGAATGCTGTTTTGGTATTGACCAAGGTATTTACTTGCAAAATCGAAGAGCTGCATGTAGAGATTTTGAGTTCGATGTCGCAAAAAAGAGAAAAATTAGGAAAATTTCCGATCATCATCATTATTATCATTGGTATTAAATTATAGGATTTGTTTTACACTGCAACAAAATCAGAAAAAATTTGAACATCTATTCTATTCATATGAAAAAGATTTCCATTATAAGATTTCCATTATAAAATTTCTATACAATTTCTTCCTATTCCTATAGGGTAATAGTAATAAATAAGAACTACCTTCTATAATTATTCACTAATGTTTAAGTCATGTAGAATCAAAAAGGGAAAAAAATAAAAATAAAAAACTGACCTGCTTTGCATGGTTTAGAAGATTTTTTGAATAAGCAGGATTAGATGCCTTAAAAGCAATGGCTGCTGCAGCAAGAGCAGCAGCCGTTTCACCGGCGAGATCAGAACCGGGGTGGTCCTTGTCGATCTTGAAAGCTGTTCGCGGTGTGGTCATGTCCTCAGGTCTTTGCCAGCACTCGTGATCAGCTCTGCCTTCACCAACTTGTCCATATAGCACATCAGACTCGGTATGTGCTGTGATAAAGTAGTCTGTGCCCCATTTAACGGCAGCCAAAGTATTTGATAGTTCATTTTTGGCTTCAAGGCTATCACCAAATTCAACTGCAGCCCATGAAAGCATTGTGATTGTGTATGCCATTGGGAACCCAAACTTCACATTGTCCCCCGCATCATAGTATCCTCCTACTAGATTTACCTGTCCACATAAAATTCTTATGTTTAGACAACGCATGACATAACATAGAGCTCTTGGCTGTGAAAACATTTTTAAATAATGCGAAGAAAAATGATCTAAACTTCGCTCTTTTTAATAAATTAATTTAATAAATTGAGTTCATACTCTGTTTATTTAATCAATTAGATCAATCAAAATCACTAACTATTTTTAAAATAAATAATAAATAAATATTATAAAAATGATACGTTAACATCTTTGCCATCGTTGAGAGCAGAATCACCGCGCCATTGAACTCTTTGTTCGCTTGGCAATTTGCCAGACCTTTGAGCCTCAAAAAATAAAAGAGACTTATGGAGAGCTTCTCTGTAATTTATCGAAACAATCCCATGGAATGATAATATGTTGCATAGCAAAATCAAGCATAATTTAGTATTAAAAGACATAACTTAAGAAAAAGAAATACTAATGTAAAGTAGAAAGGAGAAATAATTGTTTGAACACCTTTTTGCTTAGGCCCAAGTGTACGAGGTTTTATAGGAGAAGCTGGAGAGGCTGGAAACATTTAATGGGATTTGTGATCATCTCCGTTAGTATGCCAAACATGTTATGAATGTATATTTTTCCTTGAAAAAATCAACAGTTTTTGTTTAGTGCATAATCAATGTTAGATTTTCATTTAAGGTTAAAATACGTAATAAATTAAGAGTAAATTTGAATAAAATAAAAGATTGTTATTTAATATGGTTTGAATGTGTTACAAAAACCCTAAAAATATTTAAATTAGGAAAAATGAGATTTTAAATATAAAAGATTTAATGATAGACCATTAAAAATTTATATATAAATTATTATGAATGTTAATAGTTTAATTGAAAAGATAATTTTAATTAGAATAGAATGATTTAGGAAAATCTTAATAAGTTGAATTAATAAACTTTTATTATTACTATTACCTGTTATTATTATTATTATTATAATTATTATTATTATTTTATATTAAGTTTATTTTTATTTTTTGTTTTTATTATTATGACAATACGAAGAAGACGACACAGACCAGACCCGGTTCAACAGTGCCTTCACAAGCTCACTTTTTTCACTGTCAAGCATTAATGAAGGAGACAATCTAGACCCAATTCTTGAAACCCCACTAAACCCACCGACAATGCACAAATGGGTCGAACATCCTAAAAGTATCAGACCGAAATACATCGTTAGAAGCCATGTTTTTAAAATTTTACAAAAGCCCAAATTTATTTTTGGAGCAAACCCGAAAGACAATCCAGCCGACGGATTTTAACTTCTTGTTTTTGGCAGCTACTTTTCGTGGCGATGTTTCAAAAAAAAAAAAAGAAGAATTTTTTGGAAATCTTTTAATTACAATGTTTATTAATTTTTATTCTTTTCATAATCTCTATCTTTAGTCTTCTTCTTCACGGATTTCATTTCACAGAGAATGTGAGCAAAGGTACTTCAATTTCTCGCTTTCCTTTCCCTTTTTAATATTTTTCTTGCAGATCTGAAGTTTACGAACTGTATTTTATGATGGATTTTGCGATTTGATGGAAAGATTGTTGATTCTTTATCATGGGTCTTTTTTTATTTTTCAAAGTGAGGGTTTTATCAAGATTCTTGATTCTCTATTTTTTTTCTCTGTTAATTTTGGATTGTAGTGAGATGAGAGAAGATTCTGATGCAATGGAGGAGGGATCGAAGGATTTTGAATGAGAGAGTAGGAGTGGTGTCATTGAAAGGGAACCTTGGTTGATGAAAAATCTGGGTTTAAGAAGCAGGAGGAGAATGTGATTTTGAGGTATGTTCATTGCTTGTAATATGTTTGTTAAAATGCCACGCAACAAATTTATTTAATGTATCTTTTTACAAATCATGATAGCAATTTGGAGGCTGTTGGTGTAGACGAAGCTTAAAAAAGGTGGTTTTATTATTATTTTTTTAATCAAGGGTAAATTTAAAATTTTGAAAAATCTTAATGGCAAGCATTAACATTGCCTCTTTGGTGTAATTTTTCAGTTAAATTTGATTTACAATTAATACAACAACAACAACAACAACAAACTGCGCCTTAATCCCAATAGTTGGGGTCGGCCATTTGAGAGACAAACTTGAAAAGGAGAGAAAAATAAAATAAAAATAAAGATAAAATAAAATAAAAATAAAATAAAAATAAAATAAAATAAAATAAATACAATGAAAAATAGATAAATAAATCAATAGATAAATATTTGAAAACAGATTGGTTTAATTTGTGCGGATTCTACTACGCCATCCATTCCTATCCAAAACCATTTCCTCTTCTAAACCCTTAATCTTCAAATCTTTGCGGATAACTTGCATCCAAGTTTTCAGCGGTCTACCTCTACGTTTTACTAAACTGTCTAGATTTAAGTTCTCGGTTCTCCTAACAGGCTCATCATTGGGTCTTCGTTGCACATGTCCGAACCACCTCAGACGGCACTCTCGCATCTTATCCACAATTGAACTAACCCCCAACTTATTTCGGATCTCTTCATTTCTTATTCTATCTGTTCTAGTTTTTCCACACATCCACCTAAGCATCCTCATTTCTGCTACAGACATCTTTTGTTCTTGTTGTTGTTTAACAGCCCAACACTCAGTACCATATAATAATGTAGGTCTAACCACGCTTCTATAAAACTTTCCCTTTAAGTGCAATGGCATCTTGATTTACAATTAATACAATATATATATACTCACAATGCAATACAAAGTTAGTGCAGGGAAATTTAAAAAATAAATAATTTTATAGCAATTTTGAAATAGTTGTCATAGCTGACATGGTAATATATTGTTTTATTAAAAAAAAAATTTTAAAAATACAAATTTAATTTTTATTGGAGCTTATAGGTGCTGTGGGCCTAAAGAAAGATACCATGGTTGTTCTAAGATTCCAACCTTGAAACTTAAAGAAAGTGTTTAGATCAATGAAGGTGCAATGGTTAATTCTTAAATAAGTTAGAATGAAATTTTAACTATTTAAAATCAATTTTATATAGAAAAATTAAGAAAGTGTTTAAAGATTTGGATTAATGAAGATTCATACGATTCATCATTCTTAAATAAGTCAGAATAAAATTTTATATGGAAAAATCAAAAAGGTGTTTTTGAGTTTTGGATTAATGAAGGTTCAATGGAGTTGGTAATTCTTAAATAAGTCATAATCAAAATTTAATAATTTAAAATCGACTTTATATGGAAAAATAAGAAAGGTGTTTTGAGTTTTGGATTAATTAAGGTTCAACAGAGTTGGTAATTGTTAAATAAGTTAGAATCAAATTTTAATAATTTAAATCGACTTTATATGGAAAAATAAGAAAGGTGTTTAGAGTTTTGGATTAATGAAGGTTCAAAGGGGTCGGTGATTTTAAATAAATCATAATCAAATTTTAATTATTCAAAATTTTTAAATTTAAAAAAATTTAAAAATTAAAATTGGTTAAGATTTAATCCTAACATTTCGTATGGCCACTACATGTAGTAATATCCATATGATGGAAGGGGAGAATAAGTAGCAGATTACTACGCCTCGCTTTCTTCAGCAAAGGCTCGTAGACCTTTAACATTACCAATGATTCAATGTTGTGATTTCATTGCTCTCTCTCTCTCTCTCTCTCTCTCTCCCTACCCCCTTGTGCGTAATTGCTTCCTTCTTAGTGGAGCTTGGTACGTGACCACTGCTCTTATTTCGTGTTCGCTTTTCTGTTGCCAAACCGAGAACTACCATGAGATAATACATGCCTAAAATCACTTGTTTTGGTAGCTAGCATACTAATTTCTTTATGCAATATGTGCGAAGTTATTGTTATTCCTCTAATCAGTTCTCTATGCATTCCAGCTTTTTCTTCATTTCAAATATAAATATAATCCAAGCTGAAGATCATTAAGAGCAATGAAGATGAAGTTTCCAACAGCCATTTTTGGGCTCTTGCTCATATCCTGCTCAGCAGGTCTTACAGAAGCAGAGTACAGGAAATACAAAGATCCGAAACAGCCACTAAATGTGCGTATCAAGGACCTTATGAAACGAATGACTCTTGAGGAAAAGATTGGCCAAATGACCCAGATCGAGCGATATGTTGCATCTGGTGATGTGATGAAGAAATACTATATTGGTAATGAGGATTATAAGCCTTATCTCTAGGATTTTGTAATGGGATTATTTTGCATTTTAGAAGCAAATATATCATTAATTGAAGTTATGATCTTCCCTTATTTTTGTAGGAAGTGTACTGAGTGGTGGGGGGAGTGTACCGGCTGTGAATGCCTCTGCAAAGAGTTGGATCAAAATGGTAAATAAGTTCCAAAAGGAAGCTCTCTCTACTCGTCTTGGTATTCCAATGATTTATGGAATTGATGCTGTTCATGGTCATGGCAGTGCCTACAACGCCACTATATTCCCCCATAATGTCGGTCTTGGTGTAACCAGGCAAGTGCTGATTTATGTATTTGAGACTGTCTTTTACAGTTATTAGTACCATGCGTCCCTTCTGCTGGCATTTTATTCAGCTTCTGCATTTCCAGCTGTCAAGTTCATTAGCTTAATGAAATTCTTTTGCTTTTTATTAGGGATCCAATGCTTGCAAGGAAGATAGGAGCTGCCACGGCTCGTGAAGTCAGAGCTACAGGAATCCCTTATATTTTTGCACCATGTGTTGCAGTAGGATCACTTCAAATAATAGCTGCTTTTGTTGTCTTTGCAGATTTCTGACCTTTAGTAACACTTTTAGATTTCATTATATTTTACTTTGCACATATGTACAGGTTTGTAGAGATCCAAGATGGGGTCGGTGCTATGAAAGCTACAGTGAAGATCCTCATATTGTTCAAACAATGACCGAGTTCATATCTGGTCTCCAAGGAGAGAGTCCTAGAAAGGGTGTCCCTTATGTTGCTAGCAAGTAAGATCCTATAAACCAACTACCATGTCTTTCTACGCTAAAAAAATTTCTATTGCATTGCCATTTTCCTGCCACTAAAAAAATTATACTATACTAGCATCATTGCACTCGAAAACCTGCTTGCTCCTAATTAGCTGAAAGGCGACAGATCTAAGTCAGGTGCAGCACTATTGTTCATGTTAAGAATATCTCTGTATCTGTTCACACTGTGGGACAGGAACAATGTGGCAGCTTGTGCAAAGCACTATGTTGGAGATGGTGGCACAACAAAGGGGATCACTGGGAATAACACAGTGATTGACTTTCATGGACTGCTCAGTGTCCACATGCCCGGATACTACAACGCTATCATCAATGGTGTTTCAACAGTTATGGTCTCTTATTCCAGCTGGAATGGAGTAAAGATGCACGCCGATCAGTTCCTCATCACCAAATTCCTCAAGGAAACACTCAAATTCAGGGCAAGTAAAACAGCACTTCCAATTATCAATAAAGATCACATAGACTGAACCTCAAATGCTAAATGTGAGATTGCTGTTTCAGGGTTTTGTCATATCTGATTATGAAGGTATTGACATGATTACCTCCCCACCTGGCTCAAACTACTCATATTCTGTTCAGGCTGGAATTCATGCTGGAATCGATATGGTATGTTGTACTTTATCTTACCAACATTAGTTTGATAAAAAAATTCACAATAGTTTGACTGTTCCTGATATTTTTGCAGATAATGGTGCCATTCAACTTTGTGGACTTCATTGGAAACCTGACCTATCTAGTGAAGAAAAACTTCATTCCCATGAGTAGGATTGATGATGCTGTGCACAGGATCTTGAGAGTGAAATTCGTGATGGGCTTGTTTGAGAATCCAATGGCTGATCTCAGCCTGGTCAACCAACTAGGAAGCCCGGTTTGTTACTCTTTCTCTCCTGGACTTTCCCAAAAAATGAAATAGCCCATTTGATCTGATGAACAATCATCAAACAGGAACATAGGGCATTGGCTAGAGAAGCCGTGAGGAAAAGTCTAGTGCTTCTGAAGAATGGAAAACCAGGTGACAAGCCGTTGCTTCCTCTTTCCAAGAAAGCACCAAAAATACTTGTGGCTGGTACGCATGCAGACAACTTGGGGTACCAATGTGGAGGCTGGACCATTACATGGCAAGGACTAAGTGGCAACAACCAAACCTCTGGTAAATTTCATCTTTTCTAGTACATACTACAGGAAACTATATATTTTCGCTTTCTAAAACCAATGTTTGACATTGAGACAGGCACAACAATCTTAACTGCTGTGAGAAACACCGTCGCTCATACCACCAAAGTTGTCTACTACGAAAACCCTGATTCAGACTGTGTGAAAGCTGAAAAGTTCGATTATGCAATCGTTGCAGTGGGCGAGCACCCTTATGCAGAAGGGAGAGGTGACAGCTTGAACTTGACAATACCAGATCCTGGGCCGGAGATCATTACCAATGTATGTGGTGCAGTGAAGTGTGTTGTTGTTATTATCTCAGGCAGGCCGGTCGTGATTAAGCCTTATGTTGCAAGAATTGATGCGCTTGTGGCTGCTTGGCTTCCTGGAACCGAAGGCCAAGGGATCACTGATGTTCTGTTTGGTGATTATGGGTTCACTGGCAAGCTTGCCAGGACTTGGTTTAAGAACGTAGACCAGCTTCCCATGAACGTTGGTGATCATCATTATGATCCTTTGTACCCATTTGAGTATGGTCTTACCACTAAACCTAATCAAAATTAAAATCAAGTAACTAAACTCTTTCGTTGTACTGCGTTATGTCATATTAATTGTTTCGCTTCTTGTCCCCTCATAGTAATTTAAAATTAAAATTAATAAAATATACTATTAGTACCAAGGTTAAATATTTAGTTGTTTGATTAACAAAAATATATGTTGATCGATTAACCCTCGAAAAACAAATTTCAACTGGATACTAGGCCAACAAATTTATGATTCGACAAACTTTGTCCCCTACTTACTGCATTTGTATTTTGTTCATACTAAGCCAACAAAATCTAGTACTGATTTTTAGATAGTACAAGATATACTAATCATATGGGCCAATACAGAATAGTATTAATAATTATGATTTTTTTCATTAATATAATTTTTTTTTTTTTAATTTCACCCTTATTTGATAACCCTTTGAAGTAAAAATTATAGATTTGTAGAATTCATAAACAAGGGTTAGACTACCTCATAAAAGGTAAAGTCAAAGAGCTACACAATTTAAATATTTCCAATTTGATTTGAGATCCCAAAAGTTTTGCAGAAAAAATAAAAAAGGAACAATTTACACAATTAATAATATAATAACATTAATTTGATCGTAACACAGAAATATGGTGTACTTGACATTTCCACGTCCCGCCATTATTAATTCACAAAAAGAAGAGGACCTCTCTCTCTCTCTCTCTCTCTCTCTCTATGATTAAGGTCCTTGTTCTTTCCCTCGGCTCCCTTTCGGGCAACTACTCTTCTTCCTGGTGCTGTCATCTGTCACTCTCTTTAGGCAATGCTTTCTAATACCTCCGGATATGGATCGACTTCAAAACAGTTTCCCTTCACCTTGGAAAGAAGTCATAAACGCAGTTATTCACTGAATTTCTGAAACCTTATTAAGTCAAAATTTTCAAATCCCTAACAAACTAATCATCATCATCGTCGTAATTAACCCTTGTTGTGTTGGAAACGCGGATGGCTGCGGGGCCTCAAGAAACAAAATGCCAGATTCAGGGCTATGTTCCTTTTTATGATTACAGTAATCTATGGTATAAGGTAACTTCTCAATATTGATATTTTCTCATTTTAAAAACGTTTTAACATATTAAATTAATTTATATTTATAAAAAATATTTTATATTTTTTATAATTATATATTTTTTCATATTTAATAATTTATTTATTTATTTAATTATAATTTTTGTTTTTTATATTAATTGTCTTATGATTAATAATTATATTTTTTATCATTTTATATTTTTATTATAAAATATGATTATTCTATTATTTTTATAAAATAATTAATATTTATATAAAAATCTTTATATTTTTTTTAAATTTACATATTTATCCTAATTTCCGTTTCATGTATTCTTACAAAGTGTCATTTTGTCATATTATTTCGTATCCATTTCCATTGTTCGGTATCCGTTTTTATTTCCCTGTTTCCCATCAATCATAGTGATTTTTCAATTTTTTTTTTTTTGGGAGAATTTAATTATTTCCAACGATCAAACATATAACAGAGATTTTATTTTAAGAAATTGTGCTCATTGAAAGATTACATTGGATGAATTCCATAAATGAGGACAAGTTTCAACTCAAATACCAAACAAAACAACTTTCACAATTGTATAATTCAGGCAAATTGGGCTAAGACTCCAACCAATGGGGCATTAGTAGCAGTTGCTGGCTCGGCCTGCTCGTAATTACTCCTCAAGTCGGTGTACCCATCATTCTCATCCGGACCTCCGACAAGCGCTCCCTCCAACAAATTCGGGTTTGGAGCCCGCCTATCGTACCACATGGCATATCCTCCTTCGCAGGATACTGGGGTCGGATCCTTCTTGATTGACACAATAGATGCGCCTCTGTGATGAGCTTCTGTCGGGTAACTTGACCCGAATCCAACCATGTAACTCAGATTCTTCGGATTTGATCCAAGTACGTAATCCACCTAAAAGTTTGGTCATGATCATTTTGCTAGGTTTGGTCAAGTGTTACTTTTCTCACCGAAATAGAAAAAAACAAGCGAAAAGAGTTATTACCTGCGATCTGACAAATTCGATTAGTTCAGGAGATTGAACAACGCCACCAATACATTGAAGAGCAGCATGTTTTTGATCCATATACTTAGAATAAGCGGCTAAGACAAACGCAGAGGACATTACGTATTGAAGATCACCCCAAGGTAGGAACCATAGCAACCCCCCGGGACTTTTCTGTATATTGTTGTTGCCTTTCTGAAGGCAATTGCAGAGGAACTGTTCTGCATTATTCTTGTAATTGTCCCACGGCTGTCCCGAAACGGTTCCCTCCAAAATAAGCTGCATCAAAAAAGGTCAGAACCATTCAGTTGTAGGTACATGACACTCTTATGCATGACTTGGATACTTCCGCACGAAAGACTCATAATACGTCATATTGGGGCTGAGATTATTATTATTAATTTTTTAATACTAATCCGTATTTAGAATTATAATCGGACTAATTTTGTTCGAGTATTGTCGGTCTCATTTTAGAGAGAGATTTCCTAACGTATCTTTTTTTATTTTTGAATTTCGAATATGAAATGTAATTAAAATATCTAATACTTTGCCCACTGGCTTGTTGATATTGGAGTTGAGATTATAAGAAAATATTAAATATAAAATTCATGTCTAGACTATAATCAAAGTCAGGTTTAGGCAAAAGTAATACCTTGGCAACCAGAACTTGGGCACCGATGTACTTGTCGTCCCATGAGAAGGTGTTTCTAGTGCCACCGTTGTTGCCTTTGACAAGGTAATCGGTATACTGTGAATCCCCAGTGGCTCTATGCAGCCATGCTGCGGCCCATAATAGTTCATCCTGCAATGCAAATGCAATCATGTTTGGTTATATTAAGCGTATGCCTAATTGTTGTTGGGATTAATGTTTGAAGTGTTTGGGCCAAGCTAACCCAATTAATTGAGGTCCAATAGAAAATTAGAAAATTTACCTCATATCCGCTGCTGACATAATATTGGCCTGCCTCCGGAATACCATTTTGGTATAGACCAGGGTGGTTCACTGCAAAATCAAAGAGCTGCACGTCCAGATATTTTGAGAAAGTGATAAATTAGTAATGCCACCCATCATATGCAATTAAATGGAAAAACAAAACAAATACATCTACGGCACTTATACTATCTCATCCCCCACAATATATATATTTTATAACTATCGATATCTGAGAATCATATTGAACTTATATTACGAACTTGTTTAAGGGATACCAATCGTTAGCCACTAAATCAACTAGAAAATGGTACATCTATAGCATTTATACAATCTCATTCCCATTGTATATTTGACTACTGTAAAATTTTCAATCATTATATTTTTGTCTAAAAAATATAATAGGAAAAATTTATGTATAAGTCCCAAATTATAGGGTTTGGCATCTTTACATTACGATCAAGTCAAAAAAATATCTAATATCTATATATATGTTTTTGGTTAAAAAATAAAAAATAAAAATATTTACTAATTTTTTGTTGATATTGAGGGATATTTATCTAACCAAAATTAAAAAAGTTGTCCTAATAAAATTCTGATAAAACCCTCATTTCATATTATCAATGACTAAATTTTAATAAAGAAAATAAAATAAAAAACCCAACCCTGACCTGCTTTGCATGGTTTAGCAGATTTTGGGAATATGCAGAGTCAGATGCCTGGAAAGCAATGGATGCAGCTGCAAGAGCAGCAGCCGTTTCACCGGCAAGATCGGAACCTGGGTGGCCCTCGTCTATCTTGAAAGCCGTGCGCGGGGTGGTCATGTCCTCCGGTCTTTCCCAACATTGGTGATCAGAATCGCCTTCACCAACAACTCCATATAGAACATTTGGCTCAGGATGTGCATTCATAAAATAGTCTGTCCCCCATCTAATGGCATCCAAAGTATTTGATAGCTCATTTTTGGCTTCAAGCTTATCACCAAATTCGACTACGCCCCATGAAAGCATTGTGATTGTGTATGCCATTGGAAACCCAAACTTCACATTGTCCCCCGCATCATAGTATCCTCCTACTAGATTCACCTGTTGCATAAATATATATTTAGCCGATTTGTTATTGCAAAAAAAAGGTCAACGGTAAAATTGATTTAAACTTGACTTATTTAATAAACAAGTTTGAAAATTGAATTCTTACTCAGTTTAATAACAAATTAAATCAATTAAAATATTTAATTATTTACAAAATAATAACAAATCAGTGTTATCAAAAATCATACCCCAACATCTTTACCATCATCGAGAGCAGAATCACCGCGCCATTGAACCCTCTGATTGGGTGGCAATTTACCAGACCTTTGAGCCTCATAGAACAAGAGAGATTTAGTGAGAGCCTCTCCATAATCCATTGAAGCAACCCCATGAAACAACAATATGTTACATATCAAAATCAAGTATAATTTAGTATCAAAAGGCATGATACCCAGAGAAAAAAAGCGACACTAATTTAAAGTGCAAAGAAGAAAAAATGGAGAGAAAGCCTGTCTAAGAAACACTTTTTTGCTTTGTGAGTTTAGGCCAGAGAGAATTAGGGTTTTATAGAGAATCCGGAGAAGCCATAGAGATAATAATGAATGGGATTTGTGATTACTTCCCCTTTGTATTCCAAATATGGCATAAAGTTGTTTTTTTCCCTAAAAAACAAAGAATTATGGCATAATCAATGTCCTAATTACATAATCCGATGTAATATAAAAGTTCACTGTATCTCAATCTCACCTGCTTATCAAATATATATATACACAATACATAAACAATATATATACAATGTAATAAAAAATTCGAAAATAAATGATATGATAGTTAAAATCTAGAATGTATTATGGTCAAACTTATAAAAATAATTAAAAAAAAATAATACTTTTTGAATTACCATAAATAACTGTGAGTGAATCATATAATAATACTAAAGTTTTCGGGTTCATAAATTGTGAACTGTGGTGGATTAATTATATAGTTTTATTTCCAAATACGTGTTCACGAGAATTTTTCAATAATAAAGTTTTCTTATTTTTAGAATATTTATCATTTTTGAAACTTTTAAATATGTTAAATTAATTAATATTAATATAAAATTTTTATATTTTTATATTTGAATTGTTTGTTTATCGATTATAATTTTAATTTTTTTATAATTAACAATTATATATTTGATTATTTTATATTTTTATTGTAAAATATTATAATTTTATTATTTTCATAAAATAATTAATATTTATATAAAATTCGTTATATTTTTGCATATTTATATTTCTTTTAATTTTAAAAAGTATTGTTTTCCGTATCTTTTCGTATCTATTTTCAAGCAACCAAGCTCCTCTACCACACCTGGTCAAAGTTAACCGATTTGGAAACTTTTTTGAATTTTGTTATTTATGGTTATAAAAAATAAATGGTAGAAATTAAAAATATATATATGAGATACTCTATATTAGACCCAATTCGTTAGACTAATATTTAGTTGATCCAATGAACGAATACTGATTTTTTTAAAATAAAATTTTAAATTTAAATTTATTATATAAAAAAATAAACATCGAATAAATTTAGTGGATCGAATATTAAAAGTGTCGAATCCTTTAGGTCTTATCAACATCTACTCAGCTCATCCGTATGTACATAATATGTAATAATTAAATAACAAATTTGGAGAAAATATTTGGTGTGCAAATAAATAGAATAAATGAAGAATAATTTGTGTATTATTATACTATGCATGGCAAGTTTTGATGTTAAGATTATCAAATTCGGAAACTAAGCCCTTCTTATCTACAAATCCCCATTAATAAAAAATGCAGGGCTCCTGGTGCTCCATTCAAGTCGGGTCAATTAATCGGACGGTAGAGATGAGAGATGATTAGAATAAAAATGACAGACGATCGTGGACTCGGCGTATTTGGATAAAACCCGCTCACGTCCTGAGAAACCTCTATATATACTCTTGACGACAGCCTGATTCTCTCACTCCTCTCGTTTTAAGCAGATACTGATTTTCCATCTCAGTCTGAGGTGAGCGTTCTCTCTCTATCTCTCTCTCTCTCTCTCCTGTTAATTTGATTGTTTTGTGGTTTCTTCAAGGGCAATATGTAACGGCTGTGTGTTTGTTTAATCATTAGGTGTTTTTCTTGTGTTTCTGATTTTTCAGTAATTCAGAGATTTTATTAATTCTCAAATTCCAGTAAAAAGCGCATTCAGTTCTTTTAAACTAAATTCTTTCTTTCATTTTCACTGATTTTTCATAATTAGCGGAATTTCTAGTCATTGTTGATCATTGAGGAACAGTTGTAGCTTTTGAGGTCTATTACGTGACATTCGGCTCAAATGTTGTTGCATGGATTGAGATAAGTTATGTATTCTAATTGCATTTATGTTATCTTGATATTATATATTCCTAAAATAAATTATCCTTTTATTCTGTATTATATAAACAGGAAAAAAAAAAAGAAAAAGAAAAGAGGCTGAAGTTTATTGAGATTTGGGGTTATATTTTAATGCAATTACTATATTAAGATTTGGGGTTCAGTGAATTTCCTTATTTTTGCTTTCAAGTTTTGAAAATTTTGTGGGTTTTCTTCTGACGCTCTTATGAAATTTTGGGTTTGTTTATGATTGCTTTATTCTGAAGGTCGAGTGTTAAGGTAGTCGTTTGTTTGGTTTGAGAATATATCTGTTCAATGTTTACATGGTTTTGTAGCTTATTTTTTACTCAATTAATGTCTTATGTTTGATGCTCTTGTTTTCTGAAAGAAGGGTTGAGTAGCGAATATGGCCAAGCATTTGCTGTTACTTTTCTGGGTTTTGTTCCTAAGCTGTTGGACAGCAACAAGTGCAGAATACATGAGATACAAAGATCCAAAACAACCCCTCAATACCCGAATCAAGGACCTTCTGGATCGAATGACACTTGAAGAAAAGGTTGGCCAAATGACTCAGATTGATCGCTTTGTCGCAACTTCCGAGATTATGCGGCAATACTCCATAGGGAGTTTACTTAGTGGTGCAGACAGTGTGCCATCTCCTAAAGCCACCCCAAAGGATTGGGTTGATATGATTAATGGCTTCCAGAATGGCTCTCTGAATAGCCGTCTTGGGATTCCTATGATCTACGGAATTGATGCTGTTCACGGTAACAGCATTGTCTATAAGGCAACAATATTCCCCCATAATGTTGGTCTTGGAGCAACAAGGTAATATATTAGTTCTTTAAGATGCCCATACTACTTTCTATGGAATTGATGGTAATTTTATTCTAGAACTTCCACCAAGGCTAATGTTTTGAGCTTGTAAAACAAGATAAGAAGATTCAACTTTTTCCTCTTTGAGTTTCTTTGTTTAGTTGGATCAATTGTATAATTAGGACTCTTAACTTGGGACATTTAGTCATTCGATATTGGGATTTGACGTTGCCCTGAACTTGTCATTGTTCAGGGATCCTGACCTTGTGAAGAGAATTGGCGCTGCAACAGCTCTTGAAGTTAGAGCAACTGGAATTCCATATGCTTTTGCTCCATGCATTGCGGTATTCCCCTCAACTCAGACGCATTTCACTAAATTAAGATTTAATTTTCTCCAATTCTTAGGTTTTCCTTGTAATGGCAGCCTCCAAACATTTGTAGAGAAGGAAAAAAGTTTTGACTCATCAATGTTTATGGTGATATAGGTATGCAGGGATCCAAGATGGGGTCGCTGCTATGAGAGCTACAGTGAGGATCCCAAAATTGTCCAAAGTATGACAGAAATCATACCTGGACTGCAAGGAGAGATCCCTGCTAATTCACGCAAGGGTGTTCCATATCTTGGAGGAAAGTAAGTAAAAAATGTCTTATGATATTGTGCCCTCCACACACAACTCGCATGTAATTCTCATTTTGGTTTTCCTATCCAGATTAACATACTATTACTCTTATCATGCTTCTCATCTTAAACTCCACAGGGATAAGGTTCTTGCCTGTGCCAAGCACTTTGTGGGTGATGGTGGCACAACCAAGGGCATCAATGAGAACAATACTGTGATTGACAGACATGGATTGCTCAGCATTCACATGCCTGCTTACTATAATTCCATTATTAAGGGCGTCTCAACAGTTATGGTGTCCTACTCTAGCTGGAATGGGAAGAAAATGCATGCCCATCATGAACTTATTTCCGATTTTCTAAAGAACACCCTTAGATTCAGGGTATGATGTTAATTAAACTTCGTTTTGATTCCACTTCATTTTAGAAACGCCTAATCCCCAAAGCTGACAGTTGTCTTTCTTCTGCATTTGCAGGGTTTTGTTATCTCTGATTGGCTGGGTATTGACAAGATCACGCCTGTACCTCACTCAAACTACACTTACTCTGTCGAAGCTAGTATTAATGCAGGCATTGACATGGTCAGTGCTTCCCCACTCTCTGCCATTTAGAGCTAGATTGACTTTCAAGTTTGCTGAAAATAACTAGATTGGTCTCTATCTAACCTGTATTACTGCTTCTCAATGATTTTCAGGTCATGGTTCCTTACAACTATACGGAATTCATTGACATTCTTGTAGACCTTGTGAAGAAAAATGTTGTTCCCATGAGTCGCATTGATGATGCGGTGAGAAGAATATTGAGAGTTAAATTCACGGCTGGACTTTTTGAGAACCCATTGGCTGACTACAGCTTCGCTGACCAGATAGGAAGCCAGGTAAATTTCACCAATATATACTACTAGCTGTAGTCCCTGCAGAAATTATCTCACAAGTTCACTAAAATAGCTTGTCCTTCGAACAGGCTCATCGAGACTTGGCAAGAGAAGCTGTGAGGAAATCACTTGTTCTATTGAAGAATGGTGAGAAGGCAGACAGTCCTCCGCTACCTCTCCCCAAGAATGCAAGCAGGATCTTAGTTGCTGGAAGCCATGCCAACAATTTGGGTTATCAGTGTGGCGGCTGGACCATGTCATGGCAAGGACTGGGTGGCAACAACATCACTGCTGGTAGTCCATTGTTTTGTTGCCAGCTCTAAATTCTAAACCCTCTTAAAATCGTCATTTCATGTCTTTGATGCTCATCATTTCCTTATTCACAGGCACTACGATCCTAAATGGAATCTCAAGCACCGTTGATCCAAGAACAGAAATTGTCTACAGCGAAAACCCATCTGTTGATTTTGTCAAGTCCCACAACTTCTCCTACGCGATTGTTATTGTGGGTGAGCCTCCTTATGCAGAGACCAAGGGTGACAACTTAAACCTAACAATCCCAGAACCCGGACTGAGCACTATGAATAATGTCTGCACTAGTGTCAAATGCGTTGTTGTCCTAATCTCTGGCAGACCTCTAGTGATTCAGCCCTATCTTCCATCAATCGAAGCTCTTGTTGCCGCATGGCTTCCAGGCAGTGAAGGCCAAGGTGTTGCTGATGTCCTCTTCGGTGACTATGGATTCACCGGGAAACTTCCTTTCACTTGGCTCAAAACCGTTGATCAGCTTCCTATGAATTATGGGGATTCTCACTATGACCCACTCTTCCCCTTGGGCTATGGGCTCACAACCGAGCCAGTGGCGGCGTAAATATAGCTGTTTTTTTTTTTTTTTGGTAGATAAATATAGCTGTTTTATTTCAGTTTCTTTTCTCTCTTTTTTCACCCTTCAAATCTTCGAGTCAATGGAGTCATACTTCTTTGTGAAAGTATCATTTGGTTTAGCTTAGAATTGATTTGGTGCCATTATTAACCAGAATTTATGAATTTACAGTTCTTCCATATTTGGGTTCCTTTTCTTTTTCCCTTAAAAAAAAAATAAATAAAATTATCGCTTGAAAGGTTTGTTCTTCATCCTGCTACATCTGTTTGAACAGATTAAGGGACAATGAAACCTCCAAATGGATCCTTATTTTATTTGTTACAAAAAAAAAAATGTACAAAGGAAGAAAGCGACTTTATTTTGACAACGTCATAGACCTATTACCCGAATAACATTTTACTTTTGTTACTGTGAAAACAGAAGTTCTTATCCAATGTTACTTCAATCATTGATCATCGAGCTCCAAGGGCATGAAATATTTGCCGTCCAAGAAGTACCAACGGTCAAGCGAACTGCCCACACATCCTTAGGCTTTCTTGACACAATTCTGGGCATACAAAGTCATCTCATAAGCAACGAGAGAGAGAGAGAGAGATGGAGAGTCACCTTCCAACCTCCCCAGGCTTGACTAAACCACTATTAATTCTGAGGCAGGGAACAGAAGCAGCTGTCTTCACCGTATGAGGAACCTCAACAACAATAATTGGAGACCCAATCTCTAGTTTTGTGCCACTTTTTGAAGGAACTACTTTGTCTGGCGATGAGAAATCCTTGGATTCACATTTGATAGAGAAACAACTCTTTCTGTAAAGAGAAACAACTCCAATGCCTTGCTTCACATTTCCTCATAATGATCCTTGCTTCCTTCTCCGGCAATACAGGGGTTGCCTTCAGAACAGCATCAAGATCTTTCCCTGCAAAAGAAAAGAAGGGAAAATGCCAAGGAGCGTGAAATGTCTTGGCTCATTTAATAAACAAGTTAAAAAAATGAATTCGTAATCGGTTTATTAACAAATTAAATCAATCAAAATTCTTAATTATTCACAAAATAATAATAAATAAGACTCATAAAGAATCATACTCCAACATCTTTGCCATCATTGATAGCAGAATCACCACACCATTGAACACTCTGATTGTCACGCCCCGAACCGGGATCGTGAACAGCCGCCCGTTGTCCCTGGATGCCGGCTGGATTTTTACAGAAAATCGGGCAGAACCTCCCCATAAATCGGAGGTTTCCCATGTACAATTTCACCTGTATATGACATTCATCCAGTACAAATAAACAATTGGCCATCCCGGCCTCTCCAAAATCAACAATATCCACAGCCAACATCCAGAACAACGCAAGGCTATAAAGTTTCTAACAGTCCTAGCAACAGACCTCTACTGTCATGCCCAACTAGAGCATGAGCAGCCGCCACACCGAGCGGACTTAAATTCTACGCATATATAAAATAAATTCCCAAGTTATTTTTAAATATTTACAAATGCCTCAATGCAACGAAATAATCAACACGCGAGTTTCGCGAAATAAAGTCCATAATTTATACAGTCATCCCAGAAAATTTATATAAATACATTGGTCAATCTAAAACCTCCAATACATAATAATATCACCAATCATCATAGCGGAAGAGATGGAAAATATCCATACCCAATCCCAGTGGTATCTCCTCGATCCAACACTAATCCTGTGGGAAAGAAAGTGAGGGATGAGTATCTATGGGAGGATACTCAGTAAGTGAGGGGATTGACATCATGCTATCAATATCGAGGTGAATTTGGAGTGTCAAAGCATAAGGTAAGAAAATATCCACAGTGTGCAAACCAATCATGTTATTTCAAAATCATATATAATACGCACACATCAGAAAGCAAGATATGCATCCTAAAATTTTACATCAATGTCATGAAGAACCGGCCAATGAAATATTCCCGGCAATGGTCTACCTCGACCAAGGACGGCGCATTGGGGGTTTTTTTCCAAATGCAAGTATTAAAGAATGGTTCTCTGCCCCAATGTTGGCCACAGACTACCCCAACTAGCCTGTAAAAAAATATATAGTGTACATATAACTAGTCGGCCGTGTATGGTGCCCCCGCCTGGTGCTAGACGGAGCCGTACTCAACGTCCTCTCCGATGAGGGTCAACCTGGGACACCCATACACACGACAATCTGGCGGATACCTCCGGCCGAAGCGTATCCGGACACAAGGGGTGCCTCTACCAGATGTCCTTCGTAGCTACGGATCACAATATCAAATCGGCCGGGCACGTAGCCCCATGCATCCCATCACCAGTCGGCCGGGCATATAGCCCCATGCATAATATCATAACGTCGGCCGGGCATACAGCCCAATGCATAATATCATAAAGTCGGCCGGGCATACAGCCCAAAACATAATATCGTAAAGTCGGCCGGGCATACAGCCCAAAACATAATATCGTAAAGTCGGCCGGGCATATAGCCCAAATGTGTAAGTAAATCCATTTAAAACCATGTGCCAATGCAGTGAAAGCATTTAAAACATATCAATATGTCGAAAATGTGGCACAATATACGTTTATCAAAACTCATGGATGCATATCAATAAGGTCAGCAGTTAAGACACTCCAAAGGTCACAAAACATTTCATCAAATATTGGAAAGTCATAACAATCATACATTTTGCAGAAACATGTCATTTAAAAGATATTTTTGAAACATGGTTTTCAATCAATAGCGAATGTCAAAGTCCCACTCACAGTTCTACGGGAGGGAAGTCACTCCCTACTGACAAGCCAAATCGGATCTGACCGCTCGAGTCTCCAAAAGATCAACCTAAATCAGATTATCAAATTTCTGTAACATTCTATACTTAACCTTCAATTCATAGATAATCATTTCATAATTTGTATTCTATATGCATTCCACTTATACTCTAAACATATACAAAACCTTTCATCTTAAATTCAATCCTAGATTCGTCCAATTTATCAATTAGAGTCGAAATCTCCTCACCTAGGGTTTTCTCGAAGCGCCGAGTCTCGTCCGAAAGTCGCTTCGGTCACTCCAAAGTCTGTAGGGTTTCCTATCAAAACAAGGTTCATTTGTTAGATCTAAACACATAGATCCGAAACAAAACCCTAAGTCATTTACCTGCGTGGAGATTCGTGAGCTGTCACGAACTCACGGACCGTCACGGGCCGTCGCGGGCTCGTGGGCCACAGCTAGCGGGCTCGCTGGTCTGCGTGCTACGGGGTAGCGGGCCGGCGGGCTGGCGGACCGATGGGCTGAACTGGGCCGCGGGCCGTACTGGACCTGCGGGCTTGGACGGGCTGGCGGGCCTGGTGGGCCCGTGGGCTTGCTGCTGATGGGCCTGCGGCTAATGGGCCTGCAGGCTGGCGGGCCTGCGGGCCGACAGTGGCTCGCGGGCTGGTGCTCGCCCGTGTGCTGCGCTGGCTCGTGCGCGCTCGCACGCTGGCTTGTGCGCGCTCGCGCGCTGCTGCGTGCCCCTGCGCGCTCGCGCGCTCTGCTCGCGCTCTCTGCGCGCGCTCTGCTCGCGCTCTCTGCGCGCGCTCTGCTCGCTCGTGCACTGGGCCGCGCGCTCGTGCGCTGGTCCGCGCTCGTGCGCTGGGCCCCGAGCGCTCGTGCGCTGGGCCGCTCAAACTCGTGCGCTGGGTCGCGCGCCCGTGCACGCCCGTGCACTCTGGGCCGCGCACTCGGACTCACGCTCGCGCAAGAAGGGTCGCGCGCTCGCGAGCAGTCGCGCTCGCGCTACGGCGTGCTCGGGTGATCGCGCGCTCGCACGAGGGAGGGAATCACTGTTGCTGTGGTGGTGGTGCCTGCGGAAGGTCGCGGGTGGTGCGATTGTGCAGGGAAGCGGGTCGCGCGGTGGCGCGCGGAGGAGGGTAGAGAACAACGAAGAGAGAGCGATCGCGAGAGGGATCGCGAAGGGAGAGAGAGAAACCGAGAGGGAAGAAAGAGGAGAAGAAGAAGAAGAAGAAGGAGAAGAAGGAGAAGCTGCCGGCGGAGCTTGCGGTGAAGACCAACGCCGCGGTGGGGGAGGGAGGCGAAGGGTCGGCGGAGAGAGGGAGAGAGAGAGAGAGAGAGAGAGAGAGAGAGAGAGAGAAAAAAAACGAATTAGGGCTTTAGCCCTAATTCAATTGGGGGGAGGGCCAAAACGCTGCGTTTTGGCTCTCCCTCTTTTTTTTTTTTTTTTTTTTTTTTTTTTTTTTTTTTTTTTTTTTAGGCTTGGTGTTACATTTTCTAACCCCCTAAAAATAAGTTTCGTCCTCGAAACTAAAAGAAAGTAATACGCTGAACAAGTGGGGGTACTGTCTCTTAAGTCTCTTAATAGTCTCTTCGGTCTCTCAGGTCTCTTACTCGACCTAGTCACTCCTCCCCAAAACTCTGACCTATCAATCTAGAATAACTACGTGCTGAGCTAAAACACTAAGATCCTCTCTGTCGGGCCGTCCCTCGTCAGACGTTGTTTGAGCTCTTGAAAGCTCGTCTCACAACGATCGTCCCACAAGAACTTGACGCCCTTCGTATCAATCTGGTATGTATAGCGACAATCCGAGAGAATCCTCTTATGAATCGCCGATAACACCTCGCAAGACCAAGGAAACTTCGCATCTCGATCACTATCTGTGGCTGTTGGTGTGTTGGTCAGCCCAAATGGCATGATCACGAACTCGTAATGTCCATAATGATATCCAAATCGAAGATCAATATTTGAGAAAAGCACGCGCACCATGGAACTGCTCAAATAAATCATCAATATGCGGCAAGTGTTCCGATTCTTGATGAAAACCTTGTTTAGCTGTCTACAGTTCACACACAAATCTTAGAATCCCGTTTTTCTACTTCACGAATAATCACCAGAACACCCTAAGACAAGGTGCTCAAACGGATAAAACCGTTGTCCAGTAATTCCCGCAACTAGATCTAGAGCTCTCTAAACTCCACTGGTGTCATTCTGTATGGCAAAATAAATATAAGAGTGATCCCTGGAGCTAGGTCAATCTCGAAATCACACTCCCGAACTGGGGTTAGTCCGGGTAGCTCATCGGGAATATATTTAGGAAACTCCTGCACCACTGGGACCTTCTCAAGTCTCGGGTCCTCAACAGTGGTGTCAATAACATGAGTTAGGTATGCCGTGTAACCTCGCGACAAGGCTTACCCAACCCGTGGGCAAAAAGGCGCTTCTCACATACGAATGGTTCGACTCGATGTCAAATAGGACACGAGTGTCGACTTCTCATATTGCCATAACTCCTAATGTGAGGAAATAAAAGATCAGTCGATAAATATAAAAGAAAATATCTATAGATATATATATATATATCAAAATGTATGTACAACCAACATAGTTAAGCATCTACGGCTTTAACTAGTGATGGTTCTCAAAAAGTACATGGACATCTCTAAACATGGGGATCAGTGGGAGGAACACCAAAAATCTCATCAGGACTCGCCTCAGCATCCTCCTGCGTCATCGCATATACACGGGCCTGTGTCCTCTGCTGCTGTCGTGATGGTCCTGGCACCGTGTTGCTCCCGGCTACCGTCCGTGGAGCGGTGTAACTCGAGTGCACAGGTGCTCCCTGCTGTCCTCCTCGGGGAACACTCGAGTGTCCACTAGCTGTGTGACCTCCAAATCCCAACTCAGGGCAAGTGCTCCTGATGTGTCCTTGCTTCCCACACCGGTAGCATGTAATGGGCATCCTACACTCTCCAAAAGGGTGGTGTCCAACACATCGGCGGCAAAAGGGGTGCCATTGATCTGAAGTCTGAGTAGTGGCACTAGGGGCCGGTGTACTAAATCCCTGAGATCGTGATCCCTGTCCAGGATGTGCTTGTCTCGGCTGAGAAAAGTCTTCCTGATATCCTGAACTCCTGCCCTTCTTCGAGCCCTCGCTCGAAGAAGCCCCAGATCTCTTCTTTTGCTCCCTGTTCTCCCGCTGTCTGCCCTCAGCACGGACGATATCCTCCGCCCTAAATGCTGAGTCCACAATCTCCGCAAGGGAGGAACTAGGGGTCACTGTCATGTACCTCCTGATGTTCAAGTTGAGGCCGTCCTCAAACTTGAACCGTAGCTGCGTCGGCGTCGCTAAGTCTGGAACAAAAGCAGCTAGTCGCCTCAACTCCATCTCATACTCTGTCACTGTCCTGGCTCCCTGCCGCAAGTGCAGAAACTCTGCCCTCTTGCGGTCCTGCTGGAACTCAGAGAAGTACCTGCGATCGAACTCCCGTACGAAGTCCTCCCATCGCAGCGGCTCGGTAGCATCGTCACAAATCGCCTCCCACCAAGTGAGGGCGTCACCATCTAAAAGTCTCTCTGCTATCCGAAGCCGGTAGTTCTCGCTCAACCCCAAATCAGTCAAAATCCTGCGGGTACGGTTGATCCAGTGCTTCGCTGCTGTGGGATCACCCGTCCCTGCGAACTCTGTGCAGCCTAACTGCCTCGCCTCCTTCACCAGCTGGGTGAGCTCGTGAATACGCCTCAAGGTGGAGGAGATAGTGTCGCTAGGTCCCGACACAGTAGAAGGATCAGCAACTGGTGGCTGATCTGGTACAACAGAAGGTGGTACGGCCGTAGGAGTCGGCACGGCCGTCGGTGGTGGTGGTGGAGGTGGCATCTGAATTCCGTGTGAGGTGTACCACTCGTACACCTGCCTAAACGCCTCAAGGGACGGTGGTGGAACCTCGGCAGGAGCAGCCGGCCGAGTAGGCGCTACAGGGGGCGCCCGTGTAGAGAAAGCAGCCTCAGGCACTCCAAGGGTCTCAGGCTCCCTCGGAGGGTCAGGCACGTGAGGGGTCGCGGGTCTAGCTCCGCGTCCTACTGGTCTACCGCGTCTAGGCGGCATAATTCTGCAAGGAGAGAACTTTCATTAGATATACTTCTAGAGTTTGACATGATTTAAAAATTAGGGCTAGTTATTCGTAACTAACCCCCTAAAATGAATGAAGTTTTGGACCTCAGAATTTAATCAATTAGGTTAGATACTAATCGTATCTAACCCCCTAAAATGAATAACTCATATGTCGAAAACCATGTATGGGATATTAAATGATTGCGTGAAACTTCCAATGTATTGAGGACTTAAAATCAAGTTACTTGGGAATGTTTTCAAATCGTTTTATAAAACATAGCTCTAAACCAAGAGCTCTGATACCAACCGAACTGTCACGCCCCGAACCGGGATCGTGAACAGCCGCCCGTTGTCCCTGGATGCCGGCTGGATTTTTACAGAAAATCGGGCAGAACCTCCCCATAAATCGGAGGTTTCCCATGTACAATTTCACCTGTATATGACATTCATCCAGTACAAATAAACAATTGGCCATCCCGGCCTCTCCAAAATCAACAATATCCACAGCCAACATCCAGAACAACGCAAGGCTATAAAGTTTCTAACAGTCCTAGCAACAGACCTCTACTGTCATGCCCAACTAGAGCATGAGCAGCCGCCACACCGAGCGGACTTAAATTCTACGCATATATAAAATAAATTCCCAAGTTATTTTTAAATATTTACAAATGCCTCAATGCAACGAAATAATCAACACGCGAGTTTCGCGAAATAAAGTCCATAATTTATACAGTCATCCCAGAAAATTTATATAAATACATTGGTCAATCTAAAACCTCCAATACATAATAATATCACCAATCATCATAGCGGAAGAGATGGAAAATATCCATACCCAATCCCAGTGGTATCTCCTCGATCCAACACTAATCCTGTGGGAAAGAAAGTGAGGGATGAGTATCTATGGGAGGATACTCAGTAAGTGAGGGGATTGACATCATGCTATCAATATCGAGGTGAATTTGGAGTGTCAAAGCATAAGGTAAGAAAATATCCACAGTGTGCAAACCAATCATGTTATTTCAAAATCATATATAATACGCACACATCAGAAAGCAAGATATGCATCCTAAAATTTTACATCAATGTCATGAAGAACCGGCCAATGAAATATTCCCGGCAATGGTCTACCTCGACCAAGGACGGCGCATTGGGGGTTTTTTTCCAAATGCAAGTATTAAAGAATGGTTCTCTGCCCCAATGTTGGCCACAGACTACCCCAACTAGCCTGTAAAAAAATATATAGTGTACATATAACTAGTCGGCCGTGTATGGTGCCCCCGCCTGGTGCTAGACGGAGCCGTACTCAACGTCCTCTCCGATGAGGGTCAACCTGGGACACCCATACACACGACAATCTGGCGGATACCTCCGGCCGAAGCGTATCCGGACACAAGGGGTGCCTCTACCAGATGTCCTTCGTAGCTACGGATCACAATATCAAATCGGCCGGGCACGTAGCCCCATGCATCCCATCACCAGTCGGCCGGGCATATAGCCCCATGCATAATATCATAACGTCGGCCGGGCATACAGCCCAATGCATAATATCATAAAGTCGGCCGGGCATACAGCCCAAAACATAATATCGTAAAGTCGGCCGGGCATACAGCCCAAAACATAATATCGTAAAGTCGGCCGGGCATATAGCCCAAATGTGTAAGTAAATCCATTTAAAACCATGTGCCAATGCAGTGAAAGCATTTAAAACATATCAATATGTCGAAAATGTGGCACAATATACGTTTATCAAAACTCATGGATGCATATCAATAAGGTCAGCAGTTAAGACACTCCAAAGGTCACAAAACATTTCATCAAATATTGGAAAGTCATAACAATCATACATTTTGCAGAAACATGTCATTTAAAAGATATTTTTGAAACATGGTTTTCAATCAATAGCGAATGTCAAAGTCCCACTCACAGTTCTACGGGAGGGAAGTCACTCCCTACTGACAAGCCAAATCGGATCTGACCGCTCGAGTCTCCAAAAGATCAACCTAAATCAGATTATCAAATTTCTGTAACATTCTATACTTAACCTTCAATTCATAGATAATCATTTCATAATTTGTATTCTATATGCATTCCACTTATACTCTAAACATATACAAAACCTTTCATCTTAAATTCAATCCTAGATTCGTCCAATTTATCAATTAGAGTCGAAATCTCCTCACCTAGGGTTTTCTCGAAGCGCCGAGTCTCGTCCGAAAGTCGCTTCGGTCACTCCAAAGTCTGTAGGGTTTCCTATCAAAACAAGGTTCATTTGTTAGATCTAAACACATAGATCCGAAACAAAACCCTAAGTCATTTACCTGCGTGGAGATTCGTGAGCTGTCACGAACTCACGGACCGTCACGGGCCGTCGCGGGCTCGTGGGCCACAGCTAGCGGGCTCGCTGGTCTGCGTGCTACGGGGTAGCGGGCCGGCGGGCCGGCGGACCGATGGGCTGAACTGGGCCGCGGGCCGTACTGGACCTGCGGGCTTGGACGGGCTGGCGGGCCTGGTGGGCCCGTGGGCTTGCTGCTGATGGGCCTGCGTCTAATGGGCCTGCAGGCTGGCGGGCCTGCGGGCCGACAGTGGCTCGCGGGCTGGTGCTCGCCCGTGTGCTGCGCTGGCTCGTGCGCGCTCGCACGCTGGCTTGTGCGCGCTCGCGCGCTGCTGCGTGCCCCTGCGCGCTCGCGCGCTCTGCTCGCGCTCTCTGCGCGCGCTCTGCTCGCGCTCTCTGCGCGCGCTCTGCTCGCGCTCTCTGCGCGCGCTCTGCTCGCTCGTGCACTGGGCCGCGCGCTCGTGCGCTGGGCCGCGCTCGTGCGCTGGGCCCCGAGCGCTCGTGCGCTGGGCCGCTCAAACTCGTGCGCTGGGTCGCGCGCCCGTGCACGCCCGTGCACTCTGGGCCGCGCACTCGGACTCACGCTCGCGCAAGAAGGGTCGCGCGCTCGCGAGCAGTCGCGCTCGCGCTACGGCGTGCTCGGGTGATCGCGCGCTCGCACGAGGGAGGGAATCACTGTTGCTGTGGTGGTGGTGCCTGCGGAAGGTCGCGGGTGGTGCGATTGTGCAGGGAAGCGGGTCGCGCGGTGGCGCGCGGAGGAGGGTAGAGAACAACGAAGAGAGAGCGATCGCGAGAGGGATCGCGAAGGGAGAGAGAGAAACCGAGAGGGAAGAAAGAGGAGAAGAAGAAGAAGAAGAAGGAGAAGAAGGAGAAGCTGCCGGCGGAGCTTGCGGTGAAGACCAACGCCGCGGTGGGGGAGGGAGGCGAAGGGTCGGCGGAGAGAGGGAGAGAGAGAGAGAGAGAGAGAGAGAGAGAGAGAAAAAAAACGAATTAGGGCTTTAGCCCTAATTCAATTGGGGGGAGGGCCAAAACGCTGCGTTTTGGCTCTCCCTCTTTTTTTTTTTTTTTTTTTTTTTTTTTTTTTTTTTTTTTTTTTAGGCTTGGTGTTACACTGATTGGGTGGCAATTTACCTGACTTTTGAGCCTTGAGACCTTCTCCATAATCCATTGAAGCAACCCCATGAAAGAACAATATGTTACATATCAAAATCAAGTATAATTTAGTATGAAAAAACTTGATACCCAAAGGAAAAAAAAAATGGCAACACTAATATAAAGCGCAAAGAATAAATAATTGAGAGAAAGTCTTTCTAAGAAAAACTTTATTGCTTTGTGAGTTCAGGCCAGAGAGAATTAGGGTTTTATAGAGAAAGTGGAGAAGCTATGGAGACGGATCTGTTAATACTTCCCCTTGGTATTCCAGATATGGCATAAAGTTTTTCTTTTTCTTAATAACAACCAAATAATTGTGGATTAGGGCATAATCAAAGATCCAATTACACAATTCGATGTAATGTAAGGGTCCATTGGATCTCAATCTCACCTCCATATCCAACAAAATTTAGAAAATAAAAGATACGATGGTTAAGACCCAGAATGCATTATGATCAAATTTATAAAAATTAAATAAATTTGAGTGAATCATATGATGATACTAAACTCTTCAGATTCGTATTTGTGAAGTGTTCTAAGCTTAATAGAGTAAATTCTGATCCAAAATCATTTTTGTATCATTAATCCCTCTTACTGATATTAATAATGATTAATCCCTCTTTGACTGTGGTTCACTTTGATTTGGTGGTGGTTCATTAATCATAGGAATATGATTTTATTTCCAAATACTTGCGTGGAAACTTTTTTTACTATTTTCAAAAGGCTTATCATTTTTTAAATATTTTAATACATTAAATTAATTAATATTTTTATAAAATTTTTTATATTTACTTATTTTTCATAATTATTTATTTTTTTATTTATAATTATAAATTTTATATTATTTTTTATCATTAAGAGTTATATATTTTATTATTTTAGATTTTTATTATATAATTGGATTATTTTATTATTTTTATAAAATAATTAATATTTATATAAAAATACATATATTCTTTATATTTACACATTTACTTACATTTTTATTTCTTTTCAATTTTACAAAATATTGTGGTTTGATTTCCATGCAACTTAAGTTCTCACGCCATTTCTCCTCAAAGTTAAATGATTCCTTATTTATGGATACTTTTTTATTTTTGCTATTTATGAAAAATAAATTGGGAGAAACTAAAATAATGTCAGCGTGTGTTTCGTTGTGGAAAATATTCTCTAATTTCTCATATTTTCTATCTCTAAACAAAAAAATAAAAAATTTTAAAAAATACGAATTTTATTTATGAAAACTGTGTTTTCTAACTTTTATTTTCTAAAATTGAAAAGTGGAATATTTGAATACAGTTTTATTTTTTCAGAAAATATTTTCTAAAAAACACTCTTATTTTTCACAACTAAACACACCATGAGACACTCTATATTAGGCTCAATCCCTTGGGCCTTAATAATATATTTATATTTTTTATAAACTATCTATATTTAATAATTATGTTAAATTTAATTAAATTCGATTCGAATAGAATTGAATTCTTAAGGGGAGAGTTCTCTCGATATCTATTTTTATCATATATAGTTTTTGAATATGAGAACTTCCTTAAAAGATATCAATATTCGATCATTCGATCATTGAACCAACTAAGAATCGATATACTTCATCGATCCCTTGGCTCAGTTCATCAGTTAACATATTCACATGTAATAGATAACAAATGTGGAATGTACAGGCAAATATTTGGGGTACAAATAAAAAATAAATAAATAAAAAACAATTATTATACGATGCATGGGCAGTTTTGATATTAAGATTATCTAATTAGAAATTAACCTCTTCTTATCTACAAATCCCTCTAATCCAAAATGGACGGCTCCCGGAGCACTACTCAAGTCGGGTCACATAATTGGACGGTAGAGATGAGAGATGATTAGAATAAAAGTGAGAGACGTCGTGGACTCGGCGTATCGGATAAAAGCCAATCACGTCCTGAGAAACCTCTATAAATACTCTCGACGACACACATTCTCTCTTGCTCCTCTTGTTTTAAGCAGATTCTGATTTTCCCTCTCAGTCCCAGGTGAAGGTTCTCTCTCTCCCTCTCTCTCTCCCCCCGTTTAGTTTGACTTTTTTAGTGGTTTCTTCAAGTGCAATATGTAATGTCTGTGTGTTTGTTTAATCATTAGGTGTTTTTGTTGTGTTTTTGATTTTTCAGTAATTCAGAGAATTTATTAATTCTCAAATTCCAGTAAAAAGCTTATGCTGTTCTTTTGAACTGAATTACTTCTTTCATTTTTACTGATTTTTCATAATTAGCAGAATTTCTAGTCATTGTTGATCGTTGAGGAACACTTGTAGCTTTTGAGGTCTATTTCGTGCCATTCGGCTAAAATGTTGTTGCATGGATTGAGATAAGTTATATATTCTAATTGCATTTATGTTATCTTGATATTATATATTCCTAAAATAAATTATCCTTTTATTCTGTATCTGATAAACAGGAAAAAAAAATGAAGTGAAATTATAGTGTTTTTTAACTGAAGGGTTTTGATGCCATTACTATATTGAGATTTGGGGTTCAGTGATTTTCCTTTTTTTTGCTTTCAAGTTTTGAAAATTTTGTGGGTTTTCTTCTGACGCTCTTATGAAATTTTGGGTTTGTTTATGATTGCTTTATCTGAAGCGTGAGTGTTATGGTAGTCGTTTGTTTGGTTTGAGAATATATCTGTTCAATGTTTACTGGTTTTGTAGTTTATTTTTTACTAAATTCATGTCTTATGTTTGATGCTCTTGTTTACTGAAAAAGGGGTTGAGTAGCGAATATGGCCAAGCATTTGCTGCTACTCCTGTGCGTTTTGTTCCTGAGCTGTTGGACAGCAACAAGTGCAGAATACATGAGATATAAAGATCCAAAACAACCCCTCAATGCCCGAATCAAGGACCTTCTAGATCGAATGACACTTGAAGAAAAGGTTGGCCAAATGACTCAGATTGATCGCTCTGTCGCAACTTCCGAGATTATGCAGCAATACTCCATAGGGAGTTTACTTAGTGGTGGAGACAGTGTGCCATTTCCTAAAGCCACCCCAAAGGATTGGGTTGATATGATTAATGGCTTCCAGAATGGCTCTCTGAATAGCCGTCTTGGGATTCCTATGATCTACGGAATTGATGCTGTTCACGGTCACAACATTGTCTATAAGGCAACAATATTCCCCCATAATGTTGGTCTTGGAGCTACAAGGTAATATATAAGTTCTATAAGATACCTATACTACTTTCTATGGAATTGATGTTAATTCTATTCTAGAACTTCAACCAAGGCCAACGTTTTGAGCTTGTAAAACAAGATAAGAAGATTGAACTCTTTTTCTCTTTGAGTGTCTTTGTTTAGTTGGATTAATTGTATAATTAGGACTCTTAACTCGGGACATTTAGTCATTTGATATTGGGATTTGACATTGTGCTGAACTTGTCATTGTTCAGGGATCCTGACCTTGTGAAGAGAATTGGCGCTGCAACAGCTCTTGAAGTTAGAGCAACTGGAATTCCATATGCTTTTGCCCCATGCATTGCGGTATTCGGCCCAACTCATGCATTTCACTAAATTAAGATTTAATTTCTCCAACTCTTAGGTTTTCCTTGTAATGCCAGCCTCCAAACATTTGTAGAGAAGGAAAAAAGTTTTAACCCGTCAATGTATATGGTGATATAGGTATGCAGGGATCCAAGATGGGGACGCTGCTATGAGAGCTACAGTGAGGATCCCAAAATTGTCCAAAGTATGACAGAAATCATACCTGGACTGCAAGGAGAGATCCCTGCTAATTCACGCAAGGGTATTCCTTATCTTGGAGGAAAGTAAGTCAAAAATGTCTTATGATAATATGCCCTCCACACTTTTTCATCATATGCTCCTCAACAACCAGCATGTAATTCTTTTTCAATATTTTGGTTTTCCTATCCAGATTGACATATTATTACTCTTATCATGCTTCTCTTCTTAAACTCCACAGGGATAAGGTTCTTGCCTGTGCCAAGCACTTTGTGGGTGATGGTGGCACAACCAAGGGCATCAATGAGAATGATACTGTGATCGACAGACATGGATTGCTCAGCATTCACATGCCTGCATACTATGATTCCATTATGAAGGGTGTCTCAACAGTTATGGTGTCCTACTCTAGCTGGAATGGGAAGAAAATGCATGCCCATCGTGAACTTATTACCGATTATCTAAAGAACACCCTTGGATTCAGGGTATGATGTTATTAAGCTTTGTTTTGATTCGACTTCATTTTAGAAACGCCTAATCCCCAAAGCTGACAATGGCCTTTCTTCTGCATTTGCAGGGTTTTGTTATCTCTGATTGGGAGGGTATTGACAGGATCACACCGGTACCTCACTCAAACTACACTTACTCTGTCGAAGCCAGTATTAATGCAGGCCTTGACATGGTCAGTGCTTCCCTCCCCTCTGCCTTAGAACTAGGTTGACTTTCAATCTCTATCTAACCTGTATTACTGCTTCTGGATGATTTTCAGATCATGGTTCCTCACAACTATACGGAATTCATTGACACTCTTACAGACCTTGTAAAGAAAAATGTAGTTCCCATGAGTCGCATTGATGATGCAGTAAGAAGAATATTGAGAGTTAAATTCACGGCTGGAATTTTTGAGAACCCATTGGCTGACTATAGCTTTGCTGACCAGCTAGGAAGCCAGGTAAATTTCACCAGCATATACTTCTAGCTGTACTGCCTTCAGAAATTTTCTCAATGGTCACTAAAATAGCCTGTCCATCAAGCAGGCTCATCGAGACTTGGCAAGGGAAGCTGTGAGGAAATCACTTGTTCTATTGAAGAATGGTGAGAATGCAGACAGTCCTCTTCTACCTCTCCCCAAGAATGCGAGCAGGATCTTAGTTGCTGGAAGCCATGCCAACAATTTGGGTTATCAGTGTGGTGGCTGGACCACATCATGGAACGGACAGGGTGGCAACAACATCACTGCTGGTAGTCCATCGTTTTGTTGCCAGTTCTAAATTCTAAAGCCTCTTAAAATCGTCATTTCATGTCTTTGATGCCCATCATTTCTTTATTCACAGGTACTACAATCCTAAATGGAATCTTGAACACGGTCGATCCAAGAACAGAAATTGTCTACAGCGAAAACCCATCTGTTGATTTTGTCAAGTCCCACAACTTCTCCTACGCGATTGTTATTGTGGGTGAGCCTCCTTATGCAGAGACCAAGGGTGACAACTTGAACCTAACAATCCCAGAACCCGGTCTGAGCACTATGAATGATGTCTGCACTAGTGTCAAATGCGTTGCTGTCCTAATCTCCGGCAGACCTTTATTGATTCAGCCTTATCTTCCATCAATCGATGCTTTTGTTGCTGCATGGCTTCCAGGCAGTGAAGGTCAAGGTGTTGCTGATGTGCTCTTCGGTGACTATGGATTCACCGGGAAGCTTCCTTTCACTTGGTTCAAAAATGTTGATCAGCTTCCTATGAATTATGGGGATTCTCACTATGACCCACTCTTCCCCTTGGGCCATGGGCTCATCACCGAGCCAGTGGCGGCGTAAATATAGCTGTCTTATATCAGTTTCTATCGACTCTTTTTGCATGCTTCAATTCTTTAGGTCAAAGGAGTCAATAATTCTTTGTGGAAGTATCATTTGGTTTAGCTGAGCATTGATTTGGTGCCATTGTTAACCAGAATTTATGAATTTACAGTTCTTCCATATTTGGGTTCCTTTTCTTTTTCCTTGAAATAAAAAATTATTGCTTGAAAGGCTCGTTCTTCATCCTGGTACATCTGTCTGAAAAGATTTAAGGGACAACGAAAAACCTCCGAATGGATCCTTATTGTATTTGTTTCCAAAAAAAAAAAAAAAAAAACAAAGAAAAAATGTACAAAAGAAGAAAGCGACTATATTTTGACAAGGTCATAGACCTATTACCCGAATAACATTTTACTTCTACTGTGAAAACAGAAGTTCTTATCCAATGTTTACTTCAATCATTGATCATTCAGCTCCAGGGGCTTGAAATATTTGCCGTCCAAGAGGTAAGTACCAACTGTCAAGCGAACTGCCCACACATCCTTAGGCTTTCTTGACACAATTCTGAGCAAACAAAGTCATCTCATAAGCGAGAGAGAGAGAGAGAGAGAGAGAGAGAGAGAGAGAGAGAGAGAGAGGGAGAGTCACCTTCCAACGTCCCCAGGCTTAACTAAACCACTATTAATTATGAGGCAGGGAACAGAAGCAGCAGTCTTCACCATATGAGGAGCCTCAACAACTATAATTGGAGACCCTATCTCTAGTTTTGTGCCACTTTTTGAAGGAACTACTTTGTCTGGCGATGAGAAATCATTGGATTCACATTTGATAGAGAAACAATTCTTACCGGGGAATTTAGTATTAGCACTGTTGAATTGAACATGAGGATTTGAAGTGGTATATCTTAGTTTGGAGCTTAACAGAAAAGTAGAAGAGGAGAGGGATGATGAAGCCATGGAGGAAGAAAAGTCCATTTCGAAATGAGATAACAAAATATGTGGGCATCATTTAAGGCCATTTTATTTTCATTGTAAACCACATCGTGTCCCCACAAACCGGAGGACAGCCCGCAGAAACATTCCCTTACCGTTTTTATTTTTCCTTTCTCTGTCTCCTTAATTTTTTTTTTTAATTTCTTTTATTTTTTGGAAGTAGTTCTGTAATTTTTTTTTTTTTTTTAATGCAAGATGCCAAGACCAAGACGACAAACATTTTGGACTTTTTTTTCTCTCTGAAACGCACATAAAATATAGTGTTTCTTCCAAAGCTTATCATTGGAGGAGATGTTTCTTCTATGCTACTGACAAGGCTCTGTAGTAGAAGATTGCATTAGGATGTAGTTTCTCCCCTCTATCGGACCACTGATCAACAGAAGGACTAATTTTATTGATTGTACACGTACATCATGGGAAAAAGCTAGCCAGCCATTCCTAGGTTAATAAAAAATTTACCACTTCTACATCTTTCTTTCTTTTATAGAACCAAAACAATATCTGATTCAAACAACACAACAAGAAGGCTGCTGTGAACAACCCCCTCGCCTATTTCGCAACCTCCAATCTCCACCTCCTACAAAAAGATTGAAGCAAAGGAAATGAAGAAACAAAATAGGAGAGAAGGGGTCCCTCGGACAGCTCAAGCCGTAGATTCTTTACACTTCCATCCTCCCTTCCCGGATTCAATACCACTTGATTGTATATTGTTATACCAAAAAGAAAAAGGGGGAGGGGAATTTCTCTCGAGAAACAGAAATCCTGAGACTGCAGAATGTCAGGCGAAAGAATTATGATAACTTTACAGCCTATACAAAATCTCTGGTCATTTGCCGGTAACCAGCTTGAAGTTGATCAAGACGATGTCCTCCCTTCCTGCCCTCGATGGCCCTATGCATGAATTTTGATATCTTGATCATTTCTTCGAGTATGTAAGATAAGGATCTTGGGCCACAGTTAGAACATCTGGCCTCTCTGCCTGATTATAAGTTAGACACCTGCGAATCAAATCCTGCATCCACGAAAAAAGGAAATAATGCAGGAAATTATTTTAAATGTTCAATAGTAAATTCCCAGGATCAAAGTGCAAGAAACACAGTGGAAGTGCATGATTTAAACCAGGCTGGTCAAGTGACTTGTACCAATGTAACAGATGAATCCTAAAAGGGTGGTTTGCATAGTTTTCTAATAACAATGCCATAAATGAAGTTGAAAGAACAAGAGTTATAATAAGGGAATTTCTACATGACAAACCAACTCCATCCTCCAACCAACAAAATTTAAAGAAGAAAAACAAGGAGCACCAACCCATCACTCCGGATGATGCTAAGCAAAGTACAGCAAATCAGCTGCCAATGGATAAATTAGAGAGAGAGATGTACTCAGCTCGCTTACCAAAAGTAAACAGCTCGGTTAACACAACTTGGGTAGTGAATAATAGCATTTGCCATAAATTTTGGCTCCTATTCAGTTTCAGTTGCAGAAGTATTGACCATATAAGCAAGGAAAGGATGCAGAAAGTATATGCTCAAGTTTCATCCTTATACTGGCATACTGCTGCTCAGTCACTCCCTAGTTCTAACTTCACTTCCATCAAGTCACAAAACAAAACTAATGATAACGAAATACAAAATTGACAAAACCAGATATGCACGAAATGGAAGAATTGTAATCAACATCTTCCCTGTGGCATGACCATGCCCATACTCCATTTTTAATCTAATCAAAGAATGACACATCAGCACCATAACATGCAGACTCTGAAGGTAGACAGTTTTGCCCTTGGAGCCTTCTTACCCAACAGAAACAAACTTAAAAGTGCAGATAAGAAGTTTTTAAGAACCAACACTGATTGTAAGAGAAAGTACTGATACTCATGAGGAATTAAATAAGCATTTTTCTTTCATCTTAATCGTACACACTACCTTGCTAAATTTTTGCAAAATTCAGAACACATGCCTAACTGAAAATTAATCGAATGTGCAATTGCTCTTTGGATCCATCAACTATGATGAAGATACATACATAGACTGACATTACGAAAACAATGTACTCAAACAGTAAGGAAAAGAGCAGGATAGTGACTAAGATATGGAAATAACTGACCTTTGCTTCATTTGACACAGCAGGTCTTGAAGGAAAGTCCACCTTGCGTGCATTGATAATAGTGTCTTCCCTAAGTATTCTCTCTTGTGATTGATCATGGCCAAAAGGACGTTTACCAAAGAGCATTTGGTAGAACAGAACACCAGCAGACCAAACATCAACCTGTTTTCAAGATAAACAAAAAATGATGAGCAGTTGACAAAGCAATCATAACTTTTGTCCAAAATTTTTTAATTGGCATCTAATATCTCAAGGAGATACTACATCAAAGTTGGACGAAAAGAACTATTGACTGTGTGGGACTTGAATACAAGAATCAAAAGATATTGGGCCAAATTGCTTTAACCAAGATTTCCTCACAAAGAATACAGAGGACCATAAAATTACTGACCTTAGATGATATGAGAGGTATCTTGCTGAGCTCAAAGCATTCCGGAGGCAGGTACCTGAAATCATCAGAGATATAACATCGGGAAGATCAAGTAAAAAAATAAATAAATAAATAAAAATAAAAATTCTATAATTAATCAAGTCATCCTGTATCAATCACAAAGTTATTGGCTTAAGATGTAAATTTACAATATTCACGGAGGCTGTGTCAAATCTAAGGGATAGATAAGTAAATCCCATTGTGTCCTTATAAGTAATCAAGAAGGCATCTAATATCAAATCATAAAATTTACGGGCTTGACTCAAAGCATCTCCTAAGATATTACAGATTTTCAGTATCCACAGAAACCATGTCAATTAGGGGAAAACTTAAAAACAATAGCAACCAAGTTTACGAACCAAGAGGGCTAGAGAGTCCAGCTGGAAACAGTCACACAGCATGCAGAAAATTCAAAATTAGCATCTCTAGAAATGGATCAAATGTTCTAAGGGGCAAATGGAGTAAAGGAGAGTTGATAAAAAGAAAAAATAAAATAAAATAAAATAAAATAGAGAGAGAGAGAGAGAGAGAGAGAGAGAGAGAGAGAGAGGTATTCAAAACAAGTACCCAAAGCATACCGTATTCCTCATAGATAACCAACTGCCTCCACATGAATAGGGATGATCTCCTTGCCTCAACATAATTAAGGATCATGACAAAACTACACTGTTCCCAAATTCAGCTCAAGTATGGGCAAGGAATAAACTCAATACTGAGAATAAGCATAGGCAAGGCAACTCATGTGCCATCATACTTCTCACATGGAGAACAAAGATAGTGTATCCTAATTTATAGTATTTTTTCATTACATAACTGCATGTCAAAAGTGTGATGCATCATTCATACTGTATTTTTTAGCACAAAAGAAATGGGGAGAAACTAACAACCAAATCAAATATGGAGAAGCTAACAACATTAAATCAAATTTCCACTCACCAGTATGTTCCAGCTCCTTGTGATGTAAGTTCCATCCCCTGGGATCCAACATCATCCTCCACTATTTTGCTTAGGCCAAAATCTGTTACTTTAGCAACACCAAGCTCATCAAAGAGAACATTTCCCGGCTTCAAATCATAATGGATAATTTTCTGTGTCCTTTTGTTCAAGTAGACCAATCCTTGAAATATCTGGACAATAATGATCCTTGCTTCCTTCTCCGGCAATACAGGAGTTGCCTTCAGAACAGCATCAAGATCTTTCCCTGCAAAGAAACGAAGGGAAAATGCCAAGGGGCATCAGATGTTTGAACAAAAATTTGTTCCCCAATGTCCGAGGAAAGTGAGCATGGAAGATGGTTCAAAAGTATGACAAATGAAATTCCAGAATACCAATCTAGTCAAAGAGGATGTTTACCACTACAATACTCTAATACAGTGCAAAATGTATTTTGGTCAATTTCAAAGGTGTCCCAAAGCCGCACTATATTATGATGTACCAAAGATTTGTGGATGTTGTACTCTCTGATGGCATGTCGTATGTAGCTTTGTTTTTTCTCTTCACTCCATTGAGCGTTCAAACCATGAAGTTTACATGCAACATATCGGTGCTCCACCAAGTCAAAAGCCTGCCAAAAATTTCTTACTTCAAATCACTGGAAAAAATTCTGTTCTGACAAAATTGCCGGTACAGGAAAACCAAAGAACTAAAACTACTCTTCCTTGTCCATTTTCTCCAGTTTTTATTCTACCAAAAGTAACCATAATTGAATGGGAGTGCTGATAGCATATTTGGATTGTAGAAAACCTTACAAATTCAATGAAAACCAAATATGAGCTCAATAGTTTTTAACCTTGTAAACCTCACTGAATCCACCTCTGCCAAGAAGATTCATAAGGGCATAACGGTGGTTCAAGATCTGATAATTATTAAAACGTGAACCATCCTCATCGCGTATGCGTTTCATTTCTCGTATAAGTCTTCCTTTCTCTAGTTCATAACGGTCCCTCTCACGGAGAAGATTATCTTCCTCCTAAAACATATGCAAGCAAATATAAACCTCTATTACTACTTTCAAGCACCCAAAAGATGGAAAGAGTTCTATAACAATTACATCCTTGAAGCAAACTTACACGTTTGATGCTGGCTAGACGGGATTTATAGATCTCATCTTGGATGAGAAAATCTTCTTCTTGTACTCCAATTTCTGCATCATTACCATCACCCCTATCTTTTCAAGATAAAGTAACACAGTTAATACTCAAATTAGTACTCACATAAATTACCCGGCAATCACTCTATGGCTATAAAAAACCCCAACTAGAAGGATCATGTGCAGGATAAGTACTCAAAGGCATGAATTCATTTTTGTCCAAAGTTGATATATTCAAAATGAAGGAGGCAAACATGCAATCAAAATGAAAAGGGAAAGACCTACCATTTTGTCGCTTTTTCAAAGATTTTCTGTGTCGCTCAACAGCCTCTTTCATTTCCAGCAAATGCCTCTATTAAAATACAAAACTAGATGAGTGTAAACTCCCCTATTTCAGTAAATATGCATTTGAGAGTAATTCACACTCATACACACAAACTGAAGTAAGCAACAGAGTTTGCATTAAGCAGGGACACAGACAAAACTGAGAACCAAAGACTTGCAAACCAAGAACCTTCCATAAAATTTAGTCCATGCAATGTGATCAACTGCAAAATTAACTCTTGTGATTTTAGGGCAGATATCACAACTTGAAAGATTATTAAAATGCTCAAAAACATTCCTTGTCAATTGCTCAGGATATTTCCATTTTAAAGATTATCCTTTTAGGTAAAATTTTCCTTTATCCAATTTTAGCTCTTCACAAACTAATTAAATAATGTGTTCATTTTATAAAGCTAGATTAGATGCGCTAATAAACTAACTTTAGGAAGCATAGAATGTTTAACACTCAAGGCTGGATAAAACATACAAGATGTGCATTAAGATCTTTCAGTGCTTGTCCGTCCTCCCAGGTCTCAGATATAACTGTTCCAGCTCTGCGGTCCAACAGAAAATAGTCCATGTGAATGACCAGACATATGTCATGAGAATTGAAATAAGAAAAATGGACATGGATGCATGCATTCAAAGATAGCATGGAATTTGGAAAATGTGTTCTTTAGATTCACCAAACCCATTAAACAATATCGACCCAATCTCAGTCACCAGGCAGAGATTTAAGTCATGTATGGCTGTTTCATCATCACATGCAAATGTCTAAAATCTTCTTATGTTGGAAACAATATATCAAACAAATTACAGATGCTTGATTGGCACAGTTCGATTAATCGAAAGGTTATTAACCAAGAAAACAGCAAAGACAACAACTGGGCAAATAACAATCTTGTGGCAACTGGTAATAACAGACACAAAGATTGCGCTCAATGTAGCCATTCCTTTTACTCTTAACACAATGGTGCCTCATCTTAGTGTTTAGGCTTTTGTATAAGTAACGGACAACGAATGACTAACTGAATGTTGGAAATGCCATAATAGTGGCAATATAATTTTTTTAAATAGAACTCCAAAAATAAAAAATAAAAAAATCGCTATTATTATCCATTAAGTCAGAAAACAAGAGACCTGACTGTTGGCAGTTCAATTATCTACTCCTGAAACCAAGCACCAAAAGGTTGCTAATTCCAACAATTTTCTCCAACCCAGCCACCAAACCAAATGCCATAGAAAATATGATGCTCAAAACAAACAGAAATCAAATGCAATACCTGATCACACCCACATTACCAAGTCTTAGTGAATCTTGTCGTACTTTCAGTCTTGCCTCCTGTCTCTCTGCTCTTGATACAGATATCAGCAGATCTGATATTACTTTCGTCCTCTGCAGAAGTGATAGTTGCAGATATGAGGTACAATTCACAAAATGCACATCAAGTTAGAACAAATTCTTAAGACAGAGATCCAAAAGCTAAAACGAGGACACCAAATTTAATTCTTGGCAAAGGAATTATGTACATTGTTTATAATTCCATAGGCTCTATCTTAGAAAGTCCCAATATGGGGCAGACATAATTTATTTGTGCTAATTTCAACATAAACCACCTTAAATTGCAAACTTTGTACAACAATCTTGAATACAAGCAATTTATTAAAAAAACATATTACTAGAATTCAAAAGAACCAGAAAATGCACCTTTGGCTTCATTTGCTGTTCCTGATCCCTAATGTCCTTCAACTCCTGCAACAGTATAAAATTATAAAAGGGAAAAATAAAATACAAAAAATAGACATGAACATAAGTTTCCCTCCTGAGTTGAACCCACCCCCCCAAAAAAAAGTAAAAGAAAAAACACCTTTTCCAACTGGATGCAATGAAGCTGGTAATCAGAGGCTTGTTGACGCACTTTACGTAAATCCTCTTCTAGTGCTGCAACTTTCGTACGCAGAGCTACAATTTCTTCCTGATCTCAGGTAACAAAGAGAGGAAAAACTGGTCATTCCTAAAAATACAGCAGGTAAAAGAAAATAACTGCCTTCCAGCTTGAATCCAATATGAGATCTAAAACCAGAAGGATATGCCTCCTATCTTAATCATGTCCCTTGCTGGTTGGGTCAAAATACAGTGAATCGAGCCAGTAATTTTAAGAGAAAATGGAATCAAATCCAAATTCAAAGCCCAAAAATACCTCTACCAACAAATCCCCATCCTTCACAGAAAGCTCTTTAGACCGGCCATCCTGAATAACAATTTAAACAAAAGCAGTCAGCAACAGTAAAAAACAAATAAAAATGTTCTCGAGTGTAACAGTGGTGGCATGTTATACCAAAACTTGACAAAGCAAATACTTGACTCATTTGGATCCCATGAAGATAAAAGTATTGGTGGCCTACTGGTCATAGCATGGAAGTTAAGTCAGTCATTAGATTGCAAATAACACCTTTTAAGGTGAGAATCCAGCACTAGAAACAAGCAACCTCAAAATGTAAACCAAGCAACAACTTGATTGCATGGAACTAGTACTACAAAAATTTGGAACTTAAAATTTTCAACCATTTTTTTTGAAACATAGAAAACGAAATATTGAAAAAACAAGGACACGACCAATAAATAACTTGTAATAAGCAAGGAGGGAAATGAAAGAAGAAGCCATAGTTAGCTATATACCTTCAGATGCAAGTTCTCAGTATGGCCATTCGAAGGTAAAACAGTCAGAGGAGAGACTTGTGCCTTCATCTGATCATTAACTCTGGAAACACGCCCTCTGCCAGAGGTAGAATGTCCCCTGCCACGACCTTGTTTTCTCCTATTTACATCCAGAGAAATCTTGGAATCAACAAGTTCCCCAATATTTTGCCTTCCATCAGCCACAGCCTGTGATACCTACACTGTTGATAAATTAGCTTAGGTAGGAGAGAAAGAGAGAGACAGCAATTGAGAACAAGAAGTGCAGGAGGGAATTCTATTCCTGGATAGGTATTTGCTATTACCCAACCAAAATTTAATCACCAAGTACCTCAGCTTGCTGGAAAACAGTTGAATGTTCATCTTCTTGAAGCTTTTGGCGCTTCTGAGTGTTGGCTTGTATGAGAAATTCATCCCCGTTCTAAAAGATAAGAGATACAAGCAAAGGACTCAAGTGAGGAAAGAAGAAAACATATATCAATCGTGTGCATCAATAGGAACATAAAGGCAAATTTATTATTATTATCAACAGATATAAGTCAACAAAGACAGTCTAAGCATTCCATCAGACATAACATCATACACCAAACAGAGATGAAAGATCTCCAATCAACTGTAAAACCATATCACAGATCCATTGAAGTTATACATTATATTCCGTTCAATAAACACCTTCCATTTAGAAGAATTGCCAGACACATTTAATCTTCCCTTGACATGCATAGAAACAGAAAAGGCTTGACAAGAACAATAGATGAAAACATGCCAATACAATGATACTCATATCACACTTGAATTTAACTTCCATGCCCCTCAAATATGTTCATTAATATCCATGAACTTAACAAAATTAGGATCAGAGTGCAAAAGCCATATGCTCTGTAAGCTTGCTACTCCGAGTAATTCTACCAACATTTACAAAGTCTAAGTGATCGAATTTACAAAGCATGAAGTAGTTTCATCAGTCAGTGAAAAGAAGATCACACAGGATCTCTTCACTTTACAACCCTGATGAAATCACGTCCCTTCAGAATTCTGTGAGATCGGCCCCAGTAGCATCTACTAAGTCTCAAATCATCAACACGCTCAAAACCAACGACAAATGCATCAAGTAAGTAGGCCCACCAAATTCGAACCCATTAGCTAGAACCATAATTTTAATCATGCTATTATGAATATCAACAGAACACTAACACAATAGAAAGAGCAAAACTAAGACAATATTTATAGAAACGGCATAATTGAAGACTCACATCATCGTCGGAATCACTGGAACTCGAATTGTCTTCCAGTTCCTCGGAAACAACAAACTTCGACGCCGGAGGTGTGGAGGCAGGCCAACTAGTTTGAGTCGGCATTGCCGGCATCGACGAACCCTTGCTAATCATTCGAGCTTCGAGTTTTGCCATCTTTGTCGGCAACGAGTTATCGGACTGATTCGACGAATTCGAAGAGAAGTGGACAATAATATCATCGGACATTGTTATCTCCAGTCGAGATAACCTAACCCTACCCTCAAACCCTAGAACCCCCGTTCAAATCATCCAAGCCGTAAGGATTTCACGAACAAACCCTAATGGAAGCCTAGTCAATCAAGAAATGATGATGGATTAGGGGTTTTTATGAGAGAGAAAATTAGGGTTTCCAACCCTTTTCTGTAATTTTATTGAAATGGGTTTGGGAGAGATCAAGTGTGGGAGTGCATGAAGAAGAAGAGGGGAATCAGGGTTGAAACTTGAGAGACACTCCTATTTCGAAAGTCTCCCTCTTGGTGTTTTTCTTTCATTTCTTACTTTTTTTCTTTTTCAGACACGAGTTCATCAATTCAAATAATTAAAATATATTTTGCCAACCAAAATAAAATTTATATGATATTTTTATCCTTGATCTTGGATATTAAGTTAAAGACTAATTAAAATATATAAAACTAATTTATTTAATTATTAATTATTTAGTTGACTTTATATTTTTTTTCACCGTTCTTTTATTTATTTTTTGATACTAGGAGAAAAGAAAGACACACAACAGAGCCAGCCTAACCGCTAGAGGAGGAAATCTCTATGGTCCTTTCCATGCCCATACGGTTCTCCCATAAAAAACGGCTCAGAGACAATGGAAGCTCCTTCAGCTCCATGAAACCTTCAGCATTCAGCTAAGTTAGCTGTGCCGAGTGATCAACACAAACATTAGTTTCCCTAAGCACATGAGAGACAATTTCAACACACAAATCCTTCAACGGCTCAGCACACTCTTGAAAGATATAAAAAAGATGATGGTTGGGGTCTGAATCGTTGATAAGGAGGCTCACTAAGACAGAAGAGTCAGACTCCACCTCTAGATGACTAATGCCCAATCGCCTCGCCATGTGGAGACCTTCCCTGAGACCCCAGATCTCCGCTGAAATCACCCCAGTTCTACCCAACTAATCTGATTGGAACATTGATGTCCGTTATAACGATCGACTCTTCCAAATTCTATTTCTCTATTCTCACGTCTCAAATTTAAAATCTATGAATAAGTGAATGCAGTGCCCGATCATTATATTCACAGAAATTTGATGTTAACATTATATTATTTTCTTTTAGAAATATCATAAAATTCAAAAATCTATTCCCTAAATTTCGAGGTGGATAATTTTAGTGATTATTCTAATATTTCTCTTTTATAACTTAATTAAACAAGTTTGATAACTGATATTTCTATTATAATTTCTCGTATTAATATTCCTTAATTAGCTGTATCTAAATTTTAGAAAAAGTAAATTTTAAAGAAAATGAGTTAAAATGTAGAAATTAATACAAAGAATATAAGATATCATACATATCTAAATAGTCAAAAAATAAGAATAATGTTTTCACTATCATTAGAAACAACGTAAGCATGTATTCAAAAAGTTCACAGGACCTTCCTTGTTGCCATCTAAACATGGACAAAAGTGACCAAGAAAGAGATTGACATAAATCATGATATGATGATCAATTAAAAGTAATTAATCTAAAGATGCAATTACAAATTGTAGTTAACTTGCAATTAGCCCTTCAAGAGTAATTTCTTAAACATAACTAATGAAATAAAATTTCTTTGCTCTTGTTTCATCATGACTTGCTTGACCTTTACCCTAACAGGTAAAAATTGTGTTGGCCAGTCACTCGTGTATATTTGCAAGGGTATAAGTACTCTGCAATTAGCTCAACAGCATATATCCACATTCGCAGTTTTAGTGTCAATGTCTGTTGCTTCTCACACTGGAAATCAAGACCGCCCAAGACAAAAACACAAGAACATGGGGGGAAATAAAAAATGGATATCTTCTGGTCTGCACATATGAATCTCAAAAGGACCACCTGCTAACAAATGACAATCTCTAAAAAATCCCAAACTTGGGATTAGCTTTCTCTTGAGTACAAAATTTGATCTTTAAAAAAAATCCCCCCTCCCCATTTCATTCGTAAGCTTATAAAGAATCCACCCACAAAAATAAAACAAACACCAAAAGATATGCCTAGTCCTTCAAATTATTGATGTTGTGCATAAATAACATCATCTCACCCAAATAAATATACCCTTTTCATAATTTACAATAGCAGGGATACAGCCAAGACCAAGGAACTGAGTAGCACCTCTCGACTGCAATCTGCAAAGCAAGTATGGAAATTGAGTCAGATAGCATGCCTAATAATTGAACTTAATACTGTCAAGATAGCATGCCCAATAATTGCACATAATTATGGAGAAAAAGCTTATCATCACGTGAAGTGTCATTTCATTGAACAAATTCTGGAGCATACTAGTCGAGAAATATCAAAAACATCACTATTTTTATGTTTTTTTTTTTTGGGGGGGGGGGAACTAGGTAAGGGGATGTCTTAGTTACAGGGAGCAGTAAGTCAAAAATCTTTTATTTCAGAGGGTAGTTCTTCTCTGTGTTAGTATTGAAATAAATTTGGCTGCTAGATGTTACCAAAGTCTATTTGGCAAACCCCCAGTGTGCCTCAACCTCATTTTATTTAGTTTATTCTATTTGTAATATTTTTTAATCAAACTGTTTTTTGGTAGGAACTTGAGTTTTACATGTAGAATTTAAATTTCCCCATTAAAAAGATTAAAATTGTAATTACATGAATAAAAGTTTGCATTGAATACCCACCTAAGCTCAACTAAACCTGATCTTAATTTTTCCAAAATGATGCCTAAGAAGTGATCCTTGTTATACAAGCAAAGCGGGGCACGTTCATATAATTTTCTATTAAAAAAATGAATGTTCTTAAAATAACTAAGTCTGATAATAAAAAAATTAAAAAAAAAAAGAGAAGTTAAAAAGTAATCATTGAGATAAAGAGAGCGAGAATGAATAAGAAAACTACAGAGAGTTATAAGAGAACTAATGAGAGACAAAGTGGGATTGTATTGTGTGAGCGGAGGCTCCTTTGAGATGTAATTTAGGAGAGTCGCAGTTTCTGAATCATTTGAAAAACTTAATACGAACCATACTATAAAAAGTAGATAAATATAGAATTTAATTTGACAGAACTATGGATAATTATGTTTATAAAACCATACTAGGATTGACAAACCAAGTGATGGGTACTCTTTATTAATTGCATGATGCACAAAGCATGGTCAATTTAGCAGGTAATTCAGCTGGTTCCACCAATTCAAAGTTTTGGAAACTTTATGATTTCTATGTTAGTAGTTGCTCTTTGAATTTGTAAATTCACTTTCTGTATAGTCTTCACATGGCGAATTACACCCTCCAGGTATTATTTTTCTTTTTCTACAGAAATTTGCTTTAAATGTATGATGCATAATAGTCAACTACGGCCCACTATCTTAGACTATGATTTATCATGCTGCATTAGGTAAGATATCTACGTATTACGTTGTGGACATGGGAGAGTTATATTGATGGCTAAGGGAATAAAACATATTTGAACAAACCCCCCACCCATGCAGGGGGATGCCCCCAATAGATTTTGTGGGCCGTAGGGAGAAAGGACTATGAATTCTTTGGGGAAGGGGAAAAGCCTGTCTACTAACTCTTTAACAATTGCTCTAGTGATTGGTTTCATACACATCAATGATGCTACAAAGTCTTAATTGTGTATATGGTAGGCTCAGTCGGTAGCATTCCTTTGTGCTGCATGCACGCTTCACTTTGTCAAAATCCCACTTCCACATATGGAAAAAGGGTTAATCATTGCTGTGTCAAATTTATCCTGTTAAACATTTTGACTATTAAAAAATGGTGATGCAAAAACACAATATTTGAAAGGCAAGTGCTACCCTAGTAGGCTCCCCCTTGAGTAGCCAAATTCAGTGAAAATTATTCCCTCAAAAATAAGTAAATATTGGATCGACCCTCAAAAGCACCCTTGTGCTTGATTCAAACACCACAACATTGTGCACTTAGCCTTGAACAGCAAATAGAGCAAAAATATGCATGATGCAAACTGTCGAGTTTTTGAAAGATAGAATACTTGCGTAGATCACATAAATTTACTATTCACCTAGCCAAACCAACAGAAGGCAGTCACTCATGGATTTGGAAGTAACAAGAAAAGAACAAAAAGGAAATTTTTAATAAGCACATCATGGCCAACATGATGCACATAAATGGCAACATTAACAGGAAAAATTAAATAAAGAGAAGATACTTACAAGTTCAGAGAAGGTGCAGTCTCCCAGACATTGAGAACAACGTCTAACTAACTAGATTTGCTATTATCCCCTGCATGAAGCAGTTTACCTTAAGATCACCAATCATGACTCATTCTCATCATACTGCCAGAGTTGTCAAACCTTGATGCTGGGAATCTATGCTTAGAAGTTTTGGTAGATCCTTCTGAACTTCCAAAATATAGTTTACGCGTTGATCTTGAAGTTTTGGAACTAGAAAGATGGCCATCTGCGGCTAAACTTCGACTCTTGTAACTTTTACTTCGTGGCGTTGATGGTGATCTCCAAGCAATTGGCTTCGCTTTTATGATGGGGACATGTCCAGGATCCTCAGTAATCCAACCACCTCTGTGTTTTGAATTAAAAACTGAGTTTTCCTTCTCATCTTTATGGGACTTTTTCCTTTTATGAGCTTTTCCCAGATCTTCGGGTCCGGACTTGAATCCCAAGTAGCTTCTATCTTTTTTGGAGTGTCTTTCAGTTGATGTGAACAATTCACGGCTTCGACGGACCTGAAGGAATTGAGTCCAACAAAACATTAAAACCATATTAAAAGAGCAAAAGAAGCAAACGGATAGAAAACTTTCAAACCGATTAATTAAGAATTGATTCTGGGACTGTTAAAGTTCTTAACAAATATTCAATAAATTTGCTGTAAAGAAGTTCTGGCTTTTCAATTCTACAAACACAAAATAGTTTATTATAAAAATCTTCTGACTTAAATCATACAAAAGGATACCACGGCACCTATCTCAAAAGCATAGTAAATTCGGAAAGATGCGATTACCCAAGACTAGCACAATAACATCAATAGTGACCTAATTCTTATGGTCTATAAATGCCTTAAATTTCCAACAGCCATTTAAATGCATCGCTGAATGACTTGAAAGATGGGATTTTGAATACATATAAATCTCCACTTTGGAGTTCCTTTTGCTTTCCCTTCTTTTTTTTTGGGGTGGGGGGGGGACAAAAAAATTCTCTCTCTCAACAGACAAGAATGACTTTATTCAATGGAAGAATATTTCCTCTTCCTTATAATGGATATGCTTATATTTCACTTCTTCTAACCCAACAGAGCTGTACCCTACCGAATAATTTGGACAGCCAAGAAAAAGTCTTAAAGGCTGCCTTTCACCCTCAGCGAGGAGAACCACAAAAAAGGCACATTGATAAACACTTTCCATTATTTCCAGCAATCTAAGAGACTAAAGACTAGATGGGGGGACACCTCAAAGATCATATGGAAGCAAAGAAAAGAACAGATACCTTGCATTCACGGGCAAAATGTCCTTCTTCACCGCACTTGTAGCATAACTCAGGTGACTCTGAACGAATAGCCTCCCACTGAGACCACGTAGAACTCTTCACGCATAGACAAATAGAAAAGAGGCTCAATAAGAAAATAACATTTAAAATTGAAGCACGAAATTCCCATAAAATTGGGGCAAAAGACCAAGAAAGTAATTTAAAAAAAAAGGAGGATGCATTGCTGATAATACTGGCATTGGTCACAAATAGAGTTAAATGTCCTTCACGTACATTGCTGATATGGAAGTAAAGAAAAGAACAGATACCTTGCATTCACGGGCAAAATGTCCTTCTTCACCGCACTTGTAGCATAAATCAGGTGACTCTAAACGAATAGCCTCCCGCTGAGACCACGTAGAACTCTTCACGCAGAGACAAATACAAAAGAGGCTCAATAAGAAAATAACAGTTAAAATTGAAGCACGAAATTCCCATAAAATTGGGGCAAAAGAACAAGAAACTAATTTTTTTTTTTAAAAAAAAAAAAAAAAGAGGATGTATTGCTGATAATACTGGCATTGGTCACAAAATAGAGTTAAAACACAAAATAGAGTTAAAAAAAAATGAAAATCAATCATCACAATTTCTTTCTTAAGTATAAGCTGATGTTTCATAGTTCTTAACCAATCCATACATCTTAATAACTCATGTAAGAAACCTGCAGGTTATAATTTTAAACGTTCAAGAAGGTAAGCGATAATCAATTCTCCATACGTGAGAATATCATTCTCCATGTGAGTATATCAAGCAGGGGACAAAGTGAAAATAGAATACCAAAAACCAGGTATCTTTTTGACTGTAAGACACCAAAAGTTGCAGAAATTTTGTACCTGTGCAGAATTCGTGCATTCACGCGCAAAATGACCTTTCTCACCACACTTGAAGCATGAACTGGTTGACCCCATACCAAGGCTCTCTGCACGAACCCTTCTGCATGCCTGCATTGATGAATCATACAATCCATAGAGAAAAGGTCATATACTCATAAAAATTGTAGTAGAGAGCCACAAGATCTTCTCATGTTGAGAACTTAAATATGAGTAAATTTTCCTCAAAAAAGTGCCCAGTAAACTGATCAAGGTTCTCCAGAAGCACTTTTGGAATAATATAAATTGAATTCAAGAAAAAATAAGAACAATGGAAACTATGAAGGGTGATAAGTTAATAAGCTAAATGTCACAACCTAGTGTTTGGATTTGTGTTGTGCTTGCCTGGGTGTGTTTGCAATTACTGAGTAGATTTACCACAAGAGAGTGTATTTTATAGGTACCATGTGACTTAGCTGTATCAAATGTGGACTGAAAATCATAATTTTTAGATCTCTTTCATCACTCCACTCCACCACATCAGAAGACTATGCACTCAACTCCTCTTGTTCAATCCAACAACTCGGTGTGTTTGTGGCCAGGGGCGTTGGGAGGGTAAACAACAAATTTAGAACCAGTTGGTATAACTAGTTCATGTATACCAGCCATTTATTGCTAGATAAAACGTCAGGAGCAAAATACCTTAAGAAATTTATTTACCATTGCTCCAAAGTACTAGCAAGTGACTCAAATAGCCATATCCAATATACTTAACAATTCAAACCTAGTAATCTGCAGACAACTCAAGATATCACAATAGGACAACCATAAGAACCTTTATGTTGAAACTAGAGAGACATCACCGTGTCAGTGGAAAAGAATGACTATAAATAAGACTTACCAGCCCAGTATGGCCCAGATGACCACATCTATAACAGGAAACTTTCTTTGGATGAGAAGCAGCAAAGTCAATACAACAGAGATGACCAAAGCTCTTGCATACGTAACAACATATTTGCTGAATAAGAGAGGGAAAAGGTTTATTAAGTAATGTCCATGTGACTTACATCAAAAGAGGCATTCAGTAATGGCAGATGAAAGTGCCAGGGAGGTAATATATACCTTTAGATCATCATGGGAATAATCATTCTTGCATGAAAATAAATCATGTCCTGAGCCTCCACATTTCAAACAGAATGAAGAACTTTGGGAGTAACTTTTGGATTTCTCTGGACAATCTTTTGCACGATGGCCTTGTTTTTTGCAGATAAAGCAATCCTGACCCTACAAAGAAGTAAAATATAAAGCAGTCATAAGCCACCCTTTACTTTTTGGATGGAAATTTGCAAATAGAAACAAATGAATGAAAGAATAAATGCAGTCAATAATTGGAAATCTAGGCACACTCCAGGCTTCGAAATACAAAGAGGATGACAAAATACTATAGCTCATTTCAAAACTGGGTTATTTTCAAAATCTCAAAATTGATAGTTCACTTTCCTTAATAAGTATTCTTCTTTCTTGGTATACTGAAATATATATAAATAGGTGCATGCTCTGTCCATGAGATTCCAACGAGATGCCTATTCAACTCAAACAACTTTGCGCTATCATAAAATTGAAAAAATAATCACGAGTCCTTTACTAAGCGCGTGGTCAAACCACATTTACCGCTTTTAGGGGAGATGGGGAAGGGGGATTTAGCTTTTCACCCAATATTTATCCATAAACCTTGATACAGTTCTTAGAATTATGATCTGAGCTCCCACAAACGAAACATGGTTTCCTCCGCTTAACAGATGTACAAAGCACTGCTGTGTGGCCTTCTTCGCCACAACTGTAACATGTTCCCCAACTGCTGTCCGGTGGATCAAAATACCTTGGACCCCGCTGATGAAACAAGTCAGAGAGAAAAATAAACATTACATGTAAAAATTTCTGAAACAAAAAGGAAATTTATAAGACAACACCCTAACTTACAAGCAGCTGTCTTAAGATCAAGTTGTCAGAGGTCTCTAGACCCTCTGGTTCAACAAAATTAACAATATCTGCGGCATCGAGTTGGTCCACCTCCTCTTTGTTTGCAATATCAGCCTAATCAATAAGAATAGTTGAATTTAAGAACGTGCAAACAAAGGATATATTTAGGCAAGATCAAGTCTAGAACCAATACTCCAAAGATACTTGCAAGATTTTCTTCATAATTCTATATATTGGCCGCTCATTGAAGAAAAAAGAACAAAAATTCTCAAAATTCAGAATGTTAGCCAGTTTTATCCCCAAAATATCAACTTTTGAGATAATGTGATCAACCGTTGAGACTATGGAAACAGGTTTAACTACTTACAACCAACTTCCCAAATGTTGCGTGTCTGATCAATTCATGGAAAATTTGAAGAAAAAAAATCAAATCTCTAATTTTCGTTGTCCTTGAGTGGTAATCACACTTACAGTTTGTTCTGATTTCATATTATCAGCCATTTCCACGGCTTCATCAATCTCCCTCTCCTCTTCTTCCTTATGACCATTGACCTGATTTTTAAAGAATACCCCACAAAAACCACAAACCAATAAACCAAATTCAGATAAAAACAGAAAATAATTTTTGCAATGGATTGAAAAGACAAATTACCAAATTATATCGAAATTAGTTAAAAATTCATCAACACTCACATATTGCTGCACGGCTTCGGGCTTATCACTATTAGAGATTTTGTTCTTCTTCTCCTCCTCCGAACCCGAATCTCTTTCTTCCCGAGATGTGGACCAATGAAACCTACTTGCAGAGGCACTGTGCCCAAATTCATCGAAATCGGAATCGGAATCATCTAACTTCTTCCTCTTCGAATCTCTCATCATCGCTTTCTGGACAAGCCTCAAGCTCAGGTCTTCATTGGCCTCCTCATCGTCGCTGCTACTCGGCTCCATGTTCAGCCTTTTTGCTTCTTCTTCGTCTGATTCGGAGTCCATCTGCGGTTTCCGGTTCTGCCTCCTCCCCATCGTTGAGAACTTTGAGTCAAATTGCAAAAATCAGAAAACCCGAACCCTTGGAAATTAGGAAAGACGACAAAGAGACAGAGAGAGATTCGGCGATGATGGAATCGGAGAAAGCTAGGGTTTGAGTCGGCGAGACGAGTTCTCCTTCTTTCTTTTTTGTATTTGGCGAAACGTCACGTGACCGTTTGATGATTGGGAATCGGTGTAATGGACCGAACTAACGTGTTTCGATTGACGGCTACGATTCTTTGACGGATCGGGAACCTTGCGAGCCAATCTTGCTAATTTGCTGAGCACCGATTGGAGGTGCGCGAGGGGATTAGAGGGAGAAAACTATACGTGATAAAATAATAATAATAATTTAAAAAATTAATAAAAATAATAATAATTTTATCATAAAACAAAACAATAATAAAAATAATAATAATCTTAACCAAAAAATAAATAAAGCAATAATAATAATAGTAATAAAGAAATAATAAAAATAATTTAAAAAATTAAATCATAATTATTAATTTTTAAATGATTTTATCACTATAATTTTATGTAGAATTATAATTTTTTTCATAATTCAAATACTTTTGACATATTTTGATGAATATTTTTTTATCAATAGAATATAAATTCAGAATCTTGTACCATGAAATTATTGATGAGCTAAACAATGATTGTTGTTAAAATGAATGCAACTTTTTAAAGATGAGAAGAATATGCAAGAAATGAGCTATCTCATAATTGTCATAAATTAGAAAAACAAAGAGATTTAGGTTTGGATCTAGGTTTATATTAGGTAACATTTTTGTTTTCTTTTAAGGAAATATAATTTTTGCAATAATATCCATTAATTATTATAAAGTACTAAAAAAATTATAGAATCGATTAGTGTTTGTCGTTATTTAAATATTATTAATAATTTATGATAGTTCAGCATTGTGGTTTTTCTTTTTTTTTTAATAAAAAAATATAATCAAACGGGATTCAACCGGAAAAGGAGAAATAGAAATAGAGAGATTCTACCATTTGAACTATTCATGAGCTAAACGTCGTGTCTTTTCTATTTGTTTCTAACTTTAGCAAAGGTTTGTTAAAACAAATAATAATTAATAGCAATGAGATGACTTCAGTTTTAATTTTAAAAAAAATCCATTTTATTTATAAGTCTAGTAAAATTTTCTTTTGCTCAACAATTATCTAAAAAATGTGAGATGAACTGAACTTGCAAGTGTTATTTTTTTATTCAACTCTGCTGGTGTGCATTCTCTTTTTCTCGTACGTCTTAATGAAAAGAGGGAGGACAGATGATTTTTTTCCCTTAAAAAGGTAGCGATAAACAATCTTTCGGTATCAATATTGGTTGGTGCAGCTAGGCCTTCACTATTCCATCACTTCTAAGGTCCAACTCAGGATGAAAGTGAAAAACACGAATGTTAGAAGATTCGTCCCACAAAGCAAACTTTATAACAGTCGATTCAAAATAATCATAACAAAAATTTTGAACACTGAATGATGGCCTATTCAAGATACCTAAAAAAAAAAAAATTCTTTCAGTAAAATTACTATATTGCTTGCAATATTAAAATTTGGAGAAAGATCCAAATTATTTTCAATTTTTGAAAGATGTTCAAAATAGTTTCTCAATCCGCAATTCCTAATTTTTTTTAACCACCCGCAAGGTATGTGACTTAAAAAACATTGTATTGCACTTGAAAATAAGGTCCAAAAATGTTTGGAGTTGAATTATTTATATTGAAATAAAAAAATAGTTATGTAAATTCAAAATTTGAGAAAATTATCTAGCCGGATTGGGTTTTGATAAGATGCAACTAGTTTGTTGCCTAAAGGGATCATAGCAATCCATCTCAATAAAGAGAATTGAGAGAAAAAAAGATAGAGAGAAGTACGAGAGAGAAAGAGTGAAGGAATAGTAGAGAGAGAAAAATAGAGAGAGAGAGAAAGAGAGAGAGAGATAGGGAGACAGAGTATACTCAAATTCCATACATTTGCTTCTCATATCAAATTTTAAATCAAAATTTTTATTTATGTTAACAGACAAGGTGATAAAAATGAATGATAAATCTTATTTAAGTTATATGGAAAATAGTGAAAGAAAATAGAAGATGATTTTCTTTAATTTCTATGAGTATTTTTTATATTTTAATTTTTTTGATACGTTATTTGATAGCTTTATATCAAAATTTTTCTACCATTTTCTTATAATTTTTATCAAGAAACGTAAGTTTTGATATTAATTTGTAACATTCCAACTAAACAACAGAGAGAAAAAGAGATAGAGAGAGAAGATAGAGAGGATAGAGAAAGAAAGAAAAAGTATGCCCAAAGATCAATTCAATTCAATTCCGTAAACTCAAGTATTTATACATTTTTTCTTACTATTTTTATTTAACTATTGACTAATTAACCACTTAATTAATCAATTAATTATTAACTACTAATTATTATATCAATTAACTAATAACCAATAATTGTTATATTAATTAATGACTAATTATTAGTTATTAAATCAATTAACTACAAACTTTTTAGTAGTTACATGGATTAAGAGATGGTCCAGATCTATTTGTAAGCGAGGGATGAGATTAGTGTTTATTAATATTTGTTTTTTAAGTTAAATACTAAATGTTTTTGGTGTGCTAAGGGTGTTTGTTAAGGTTAATCCCTATGGTTTCTTTTATATTTCGTGATTTATCGAGTATTGTGTGTATAGTTTCAAATCACTGGGGTTTATAATTGTTATGGATTCATGTTTTTTCATATATATTCACAAATTATGAAATTTCATTTATTTTCATATTGTGATTTTTTTTTGTACTATACTGACTAGGGGTGTTATGACACTCGGATCGAGTTTGGGTATCATAATACCCGAGCTCAAGCTCGATGTACTTTAGGTGAGCTCGAGCTCGAGCTCGAACTCGCCGAGTTTGTATTTTTCGAGCTCAAGCTCGAACTCAAAATGTCATCGGGTGTCATCGAATAGTGTCGTCGGGTAGTATCATAGGCTGGTATAGGTAATATATTTAAAAAAAATATACCTAAAAATATAATTTAATATATAATTTTTTAAAAATATATATACATAATTATATATAAAATTTATTTTAAAAAAAATTAAAATATTTCAAGTAGTTCGTCGAGTTTTCGAGCTTGACACAGTTGGGCTCGAGTTCGAGCTCAAGCTCGAGCTTTGACCGGGTAGTGTCACGGATACCCGTGACACTACTCGGTTGTCATTGGGTGTCATCGGATAGTGTCGTCGGGTAGTGTCATTGGGTGGTATAGGTAATATATTTAAAAAATATACCTAAAAATATAATTTAATATATAATTTTTAAAAAATATATATACATAATTATATATAAAATTTATTTTTTAAAAAATTAAAATATTTCGGGTAGCTCGTCGAGCCTTCGAGCTTGACACAGCTGGGCTTGAGCTCGATACCCAGCTGCCCTAGCCCGAGCTCGGGCTCGAGCTTTGACCGGGTAGTGTCACGGGTACCCGTGCACTACCCGGTGTCATTAACACCCTTAATACTGACCGGTATCTGGAGTCATATTCCAATTAATACGGTTCGGGACTTATAGTGGTCCATTAAAGGGGTTATCCTCCAAACGTAGTTTTTTCCATACTCAAACCGCGAGTCAAATTCGGGAACTTGGTTAAGAGACCTAACACCACATCTCACTAAACCACTGTCCGTCGGTTCATATTGTGACTTATCTCAAAACATAATTTTTGCGATATATTATTGATTTCGAAGATGCATTTATCTCAAAACATGATTCTTGTGATATGTTATTGATTTCGACTATGCATGTTTTTAGATGTCAACAAGTGATGTTTTTTACACTACTTTGGGACTATGGTGCAAAAATTTTCTCCAATGGACTATTATAATCATTTGGTACTCTACCACTTCAGATTCCAATTTTTTTAGGGAGACACTTTTGTCTAAGTTGCTAGCACCAGTCAAATGGAAGAAAAGTTGGATCTTTTTGGACAAAAGCTATTACACAGTCAAACGTACTCTAATCAATCAGGATTAAAGAGCGAATGACAGAAAAGATGATAAGCATTATCATGCATGCAAAAAGGGGCAAGGCCGGGAAAGAGATGATTGTTCTACAAACAGTTCTTTAGCGAAAAAAAGCACACCTATGGACACATATTTAGAAAATAGTTTTTTATGCAATATAATGCCTAGCAAAAAGCATCAAAGGCTGGCCAAGAGAATTAGCCTGTACGCCCAGATTACAGATTATTACAGTCAAAACCAGAGATCAAATCCACTAAAGTGTTTTGACAGTGCATACAGCCTTGTACAAGAAAAGAGTCTAATGAGATGTAAGCAGAAAAAGTAGTCTGATAACTGCAGTTACATGATTATTCATCCTTCTCCTGCAACAGATAAGCGATAAATGATCAGGAAAAGAGTTCCATGACTTTGATGCTGACCAAATAGATGGACATGGGTTTAGTGATTGAAAAATGGAAAAAACCCGGATATACTTCGTTTTTGGCTTTTTGACAGCTTGCTTTCGCTGTGCTTTTGGAGGAGGTTGGAAGTCTGTGCTCTCAGCTGCTGATGTGTTTCTTTAGTTTCATCAGTGGTTGGAAGGGGGTGAGCAGGCCCCACGCCCAAAAAAAAAGGCCCCTTGGGTGGATTAGAACCTAAACAATAATAGAGTACCTTTTTTTTTTTTGGTACAAGTAGAGTACCTTTTTTGCTTGCTTGGATTTGCTGTCTAGGGAAAAAGCATAACAATTTTGAGCAAACCTGGAAGTACAGTACCCATCACCAAAGTTTAGTTGGCCTCTGGTGCCTTTTTGTGCGATTCCATAGGTCCTTGGTCCTGTGAGCATTCAGTGCCCGGTGTGACCATGAGCACTAGCTTGTTGAGTTCACTGGGTTGCGGGTTCAGAAGCAGTTGGAACATCATCGGCTGGTATGAAAAGGATGGATGCATTGACTCCATCATGGATACATCTGGCTCAGTTGAAGTCTTTGAGGCGGAGGATGTAGAATCATCAGGCAATACAGCAGACCCTATTAAGTCACTCTCCCCGGTTCCCATGTTTGGCTTCCCGAAAAAACTTGAAACATTTTTGTTATGTCGAGGACCCTTTCCAATTCATGGGGCAGCTTCTTAGGAATAACATCTTTCGAATTGTGCATCAGTGCAAAGGCAGACATTCCAAGAAAGAGCTCAGCAGTCTTTCCAAGGATTACAAATGTTGCCTCCTCAGTTTCATCCTCAGCACTGGTTCAAGCTTGTACCTGTAAATCGAAGAAGGGCATGCCATTAGCCGGAGAACCATTGTATTATACTGGCAGTTCTATCCAAACTAATCCTAGCCTATTTATACCATAGCACAGCCGTTGGTGCATCGTGCTTCTAATAGGAGAGATGGTTAAAGATAGTCTTGAGCCTAGTGTTATTGTTTGGGCATGACTCATGGTACTATCCATTTCTCAATTCAAAATCCATGATCTTAGTGCTGCCAGTAAATTTTGTATTCTATCAATAAACCTCGAGTTTGTTCTGCAAACCAAGAAGAAAAAGGGACCGGATGTTATTAAAGGCAAACTCTATTCTTAGTTTTCAGGTCTAGACTGAGAAGCCCTCTTACAGTCATCCTTGGTGGATCACCAAAATTAACCACAGCTAAGGCTGGCAATGGCAGGAGATTAATGTTATATTCAGCTCCAGTAAAGCTGTCATTTTAATGAACAGTCAAAGAGAAGTTAATAGATTGATTCTAGGAAATTCAAAAACAATCCAGTGAAGTTGGCTGTGATGAGCATTAAAAGCCTTGAAAAAATGATGATAACGTGAAATTTACATTGTTTGAAAGATTTGAAGCTCAGGTATGTTGGGATTGACAACAATAACAGTTGCTTAAGTGGAGCTTAGATAAGATCCTGCCTGCAACAAATTGTAAAAATAAAGTAACCAACTGCCACAATCATAGGGAATAAAGAGGTGAAGAATAAAACTGCCACAATGACTTCAACCTTGAAAATGCATGCCTTTGAGGCTTGTGAAGACAGCAAAAACTGGAGAAGAAAGTCCTTGAATAGAAACCGGACCATTAAGCAAAAGAGGAAAATAACATAGGTGCAAATGGCTGGCAGAGCATAAAAATGCTGACCTTGCATCTCTTCTTGTCCCTAGGCAAGAACCTTTCATAGTTTTCATCACAATTGGTTGTATACCTGGAAATCTGAACAAGAACGTCTAAGCACAACTCTAAGGGAAAAAAAAATGACGTGCAGCAGCACCAATCTAGTTAATATTAAAAGCAACCATCAAAAGATAAATATTACCTCTTAGCTCTTTTATGGATTCTACTCCTGGCTTGAGTGAGTAGAAGTCCAATAACCCAAATGCATGCCTAGGAACAGCAGGTCCACTTTCAAGAATTTCACGGATCGAGACACTTCTCCCTGAGCTCAAGCCAGTATTGATTCCAGATTCCTATGTACATCTTATGGTTTGACTTTGTGTAAAACCCATGCACTTAGTACATTTTATCTGGCCTCAAGGCAACAGCAAAGTAGTCAATGTCTGTCCCAGGCATTGAAACGTGTATCTTACCGCCCTGCAGATGGTGGTAGAAAGCATATCACTATTAGAAGGTGGTGTCGAAAACAATCCAATACGGAGCAAGCAATGCCTCATATAGCTACAAATAAAATGCAACATTTTTTCACATGCCTGGCTATCGAGAAAAACAGCATTAAAACTGTTATAATCATGAAGAGGAGTGTGGTCCCTTCCTTTCCAGACCCTATAAACACGCACCCTCATTATATGGTTTTGCTGATGACTGCCAACATCTTTTAGTGGTATGATTGGCATAGGTCTGAGCAGGGGAAAAAACAGTGGTTGTTAGAACACCAACAGAACCCATCACAAATCTGTTTAACATGTTGTTACACCAAGAAAAACAGATTATATGACAATATACTGAGGTAATAGTAAGACAAAACCAAACACTGAAACACATATGCAACGCAAAAAACCATTCCCTGTATGAAAGCCTACCATGTCAGTTCAAGAAAGAGAAAAATAACCCCCAGATTATGTAAGTTTGTAAAGTATCCCACCTTGACATTAGGATTTCACGCCTCAAATTGTTTAGACTATTAAGAGCTTAATTTGGATAGTTTAGCAATTATATCCTCGTAGAAAATATTCTAAGCATGATAATTTCATATATCTCCATTATTATCAATATAAATCTTTAGCCCTTCAATTGTTGCTACCATTGATAAAGCAACACAAAGTTATCTTTGCCTCTTAAACATATAAAGGCCATTTTCCTTCAGTTGCAGGGGATGAAAACCTGTTCACCGACATGACTACCGGTTAATTATCTTTGGCTCATTTAGTATCAATCATTTGAATCACGGTTAAGCGTGTTCCATTTACTTCAGATTTCTAAGCAACGTGATAGGTGTGGCAATTTTCAAAACCAACGCATGTGTTGGTATACCGCTGAATTCCAATCGATTAAGGAAATCAATTGGATACAAAAGATCAAGATTTTAGCATCCATAGGATCAGAACATATGGTATCAAAACTTACGTAAACTCTTTCCTGTCCTGGCATCGACTCCGGTACATATTTATTTGAGCAATATCATCATTTTTTTGGTGTTACCACAACCATTCTTTGATGTGGTTGGCTATAAGAATGAGACAAATCTTTGTAAACGCTCAAAACAATGGATACGACTGGGTTGCCAACGTCTTCAACTAGCAAGTGATTTGGAATCAGCACATACGAAGCTTCTCCGTCTCATGAAATGGTAGATCACAGATTTTGCCATCTCTAAATTTTAGAATCCAGGGAGCAAAGCACGCTAATTCTTGCCGCAACCGATGATCAAGACCTTTGTAGAAAGCCTCATATTTTGTTTAATAATAAAGATTCTATAGTGGGGCCATAGGCCAGTTCCTTCAGGTATGACAGGTAAAATTTGACAAAAATCACCTCCAAGAACAATGGTCTTCCCACCGAATGGAATGGCCTCATTGGCTGATGCATAGGGTGGCAACAAGTCAACCAACAATCTGTGGAGTGCCTCATAGCATCTTTTGTTATTCACTGGTGCCTCATCCCATATATTTAATGCAGAATCCTGAACTAATTTCACTAGGTGTGTTCTTTTTTTATTTGACACATTGAGCTTTCATCAATGGACTACAGAATTTTAAAACGTGAATAGGTGTTCGATGGCCAGGAAACAAAAGGGAAGTAATTCTTGAGGATGCAACGGCAAGGACGATAAAACCCTCCGATATTATTTTAGATGTAATTACATGCCACAACAAAAGTTTTTCGAGTGCCTACCTTGCACATAAAAAGTTCCGTTTTGTCATGGAAAACAGAATCCATGACATGATTGTGAACTTTTTTTTGTTCTTCATTGAGTTTACCATCATTGCATGATGCTTTCTTCTTAGTTATATGGATTTGCTCTATAAGACAATCTAATTCGCGTTCTCCCTGTGTTTTCCTTGCCTAAAAATTTCTATACACAAAAAAAAACAAGGAACTCAAGAAATCAACAAGATAGAAATGTTAACAAGGCCAGTACAAAAGTAGACTACGAATCAGAATCATAAGCACGTTAGGCATGTTAGCAAATACTAAGCCATGCCAAGAAATAACAATGGCGGAATGATCATAATTAGCAAAATAATAGTATCAAAAGGAAGATAACAAACATTGGGAAGCATGATATAAACAATTATTAGTAGAGAAACAAAGCAACACAAAAGAGAAACAAAGCAGCATACTCTTTCAAGAAGAGGCTGAAAAATAGCAAGACGGTAGCCATAAACCTGCCAAGAAAGGGTAAACCATCAGCCTTCACGAAGGAGACAACACCCCACACCAGGAAAGAGCCTATAAATAAAAAATGATATAGAGAGAGAATGGAAACACTCATAAATCCCCACAGAGAATGGACAATAGCGCTGGACATAGGCCTAATTCCAAAGATAAGATTGGAAATTAACCATTAGACACAACACATACCGAACAACAAATCTCTCCCAAACACCAAAAATAAGACGTCAATTTGACAGGGAAATCAGAGAATGACGACACTCTGATGGCACTGGGCTGTTGGTGGACAGAGACAACATGCAGCAATTATATAGACAGAGAATGAACGAGTGCTGCGTATAAACCCAAAACGAGGGCAAAGATGGGAAATTAACCATCAGTGACGACACATGGTTGAACCAATCTCTCCCGATCACTAGGAATCACATATGCGGCGGCAATGGTCCGACGTTGGCAAGAGATTTGAGTAAAAAATTTAAAATAGCCAATTGTCTAAACGACGCCGTTTCCCTCATATTACTGGAGCTGCTGTTCATTCCGCGGAAACAAGGCCCGTTTTCTTCTAGAATATGACATCATTAACGGCTTTATGCTCCAACATGGGAAAAATAAGTTGTCATCCTTAAACCAATGTTATTAAGAATAACTTCATAGTCCATGGTAAACTAACAAACTATCCACAACACTCGAAAGATGAACAGTTTACTTTTTCATGCTGCCAAATGTATACAAGTAAAAGTGTAAAATTATTATATTTTTTAATTAAATTTTATATTCAAAACCTAGAAAAAAATAACTATATTAAAAAAACCGTCTCTTAAAATGAGCATGACAAACGTTTGAATAGAATTAATCAAAATATAATTCTAAATATCAGTTAATATAATATCATAAAAACATAGTATCTTTTAACCTATATTCAAATGAAAATTCTAATTATTTATTTTTAACTTTTTTTTTCTTTTTGATAGAAAAAAATAAAGGAGACAAATAGTTAGCTCAAATTAAAATTATATTTATTTTTATTTATTTTATTTTTTAAATAAATCAAATTGATTGATATAATAATTCATATAAATATATATTAAGTAATTTTTATTTAATTCGTCAACATATTTTTATAATAAATAAATATTTCATTAAAAATTACTCAAAATATGTTAGTATCAATTTTCACATAAAATTTAATCTACTTGGCCTATGATTCATTTAATTCACTTCGAATTTTTTTTTTAACTATGCTTCTATTTTCTTTTGGATATTTGAATTTTAAACTTTCTAAATTTATTCACCGTTGGGGCATTGCTCGTGATTGCCCGATACGGGAAATCGTACGAGTGCGGAAAAACACGGCACGGCAGCGCAGCGTCATTGAATTCCGAAAATGCCCTCCATCGAATAAAGACCCACGACCTTTCTCCCTCGACCAGCTTTCTTTCTACTGATGATCTCTTCTCCTTCCGCTTCTTCCTTCCCCCAACCCCCCTCTCTTCCCATCACCCTTCTCTCTCTCTCTCTCCCTACTCGCTCTTCGCGTTTCTCTCGCGAGGAATCTCCATTGTTAAACTTCTCTTTCTCTTTCAAGAACAATCGGTTTTCTCATCCATGACTGTTATGACTCCTCCATCAATCGATGTACTCTTTCTCTCTCTCTGGCTATCTGTTTCTACTAGTCGTTTATTGACGATTGCATTCGTATCATTAAGTGATCTTTTTCTTTGATTTGGGTTTTATCGGAATTTCTAGGGCTTTTGCTTTCAGTCCACGGGCGTTGAATCAACTTCATTTTTTTACGATTTTATATTGCTTCATCTCTAGGGTTTCGTCACAATATCGACTGTGTTTTTCTGGGTGGATCCAAACGAGGTTTAATATTGTGATACCCTTTTTTCTTCTCGCAGCAAGAGGACGAGGAGATGCTAGTTCCACATTCGGATTTACCCGACGGTCAGCAACCAATGGAGGGTATTTTCTTTCACTGCCCACACCAATTTCACACTCATATGTTTATTTTTTTTACTCTGTAATTGATGGAATCAAATTAGGGTTTTGGTTCTAGTTGCTTTGGTCGCTTAATGTATAATGCAATTGAAGTACTTGTTGCTGAAGGACCATCCCCAAAATCATTCCGGTGCATAATTGATCTAATAGATTGGAAGTCTTTTGGACCCATATTATTGTTTCTTCCTTCTGATAGAAGTTCAGTTTTGGTGTGCGTGTATAGGTATATCTACTATGTCTCATAGGAAACATCACTAAATTATAAGAATCACACGTCTATATGCTTGTTTTTAGACCCAAATTCTTAGTTAGCATGCATACTGTAAGGGTTACACGCACCACACACAAAGCTTACTTCATTTTTCGAAATGTTATTTTGGTTGGATAAGTATGCAAAATTTGCATGTCTATATGCTTGTGTTGGAATTATGTAAGGGGATTGGAAACATAATCCCACGATGTTGCATGATCTGGCATGCAGTTTCTTTGAATATTGGGTATGTGTCTTATCCTAAACCGTTATGGTTATTTTGATCCCCAGATTGTTTGTCTTCTCAAATTTTAGGAATATCTGGTTTCACTTGGTTATGTTACTTTTGTTTTGTCTCCAATTATCAGTGGTAGCACAAGCTGAAAATGCTAATCCTTTGGACAATCAACCAAGTGACGATCCTCAGACATCAAGATTTACATGGAAGATTGAGAATTTCTCTAGGTTGAATGCAAAGAAGCATTACTCTGAAATATTTATTGTTGGTGGCTACAAATGGTACTTCATTTCCTCTATGCATATTTTTCTTGGTATTGTCATATCATATTTTCCTCTTGATATTTTGTACATGCGAGTCTTAGTTACATGCTTCTCTTTTGGCAGGCGCGTGCTTATATTTCCAAAGGGAAATAATGTTGATTACTTGTCCATGTATCTTGACGTTGCTGATTCAGCAACCTTGCCATATGGATGGAGTAGATATGCACAATTTAGCTTGACTGTGATTAATCAAGCAAATACCAAGTATAGCGTGAGAAAAGGTACTCACATTGTCTTTTATATTTTTTTAATTGAAAAATGGATGACAGAAAAAACTAATTATGCCAATTCTAATAACAAATAATATAAGAAAGTGGCTGCATAACTGTTTCTATTTTCACCTTTTTGGATATTTACAAATTATGCCAGTGACTTAATGAAATATGTCAACCATTTTTTTGTAGATCGTAATTAACACAAAAAGTTTCCTCATTGAGGAAATGGGGTTGTTTTGTGCTGACCTTACTTTTAGACTTTGTTTAATTTAGACAATAAGTATGATATTTGAGGTGCGAAGCAGGAATATTATCCAAACCCAAAGTGATCCAGCTTTAGTGACTTATGTTTTTTAGGGCTGGTCACTAGACCAGTCAAGCCACACTTGCACCAGGTTCTGTCAGTCTCAGCTCTTTTCTTCCTACATAGTCGCAATCTTTGCAGTTGCGATATGGTTATGACTAGAGTCACTTTTTTTGCCGTTGGGTTGGTTTCCTGTTAATATGTATTTTTAATTACTTGTATTTTTGCCATGTGCCATGTTCTATAAAATGAAATCACTTATTAGATGATTTTATTGTTATTTTAGAGTGGACAGTTGGGCAAATCTAGAAGAAATGGAATTAGAAATGAAGAAATTTGTAATAAGTTAGGAGTTAGTTCAATTGTGGATAAGATGCGAGAATATTGTATGAGGTGGTTTGGACATGTGCAAAACAGATCCAAGGACGCATGTGTTAGGAGAATCAAGAATTTAAATATAGAAGATTTAATAAAACATAAAGGTAAACCGCTAAAAATTTGGATGTAAGTTATTCGTAAAGATATGATAATTAAGGGTTTAGAAGAGAAAATGATCTTAGATATGAATGAGTGGTGTAGAAGAATTCGCACAAATTCAACATATTTTAGATATATATATATTTTCTTTCCTTTTTTGTATGCATTTATTTATTTTTTAATCATCTCCAAATTTATCTCTCACATGACCGACCCCAAATTATTGGGATTAAGCCTCAGCTTGTTATTGTTGTTGTTGTTGTTGTTGTTGTTGTTGTTGTATAGAGTGGTCAGTTATCTACTTTGTATGCAGGTTGGCTCCCGTTTCCTCAATATTTAGTGAGATATAGATATTATCAGTAATTCAGATGTAGATAACTTCTATTTTTTTTTCCTTCTCCAGAAACTCAACATCAGTTCAACTCTCGTGAAAGTGATTGGGGTTTCACATCTTTCATGCCTCTTGGTGAACTATATGATCCTACCAGGGGTTATCTTGTCAATGATACATGTGTTGTTGAAGCTGAGGTTGCTGTCCGTAGGGTTGTGGATTACTGGTCATATGACTCAAAAAAGGAGACCGGTTATGTTGGACTTAAGAACCAAGGAGCAACTTGTTACATGAACTCTCTTCTCCAGACTCTGTATCACATTCCCTACTTCAGAAAGGTAAGCATTTGTTTTCCTTGTTCCTCCATGTCATCATGACATCGGTAGAAGTAAGATTTCATTTGACTCATTGAAAAGGTTGGCATCTACATTCCTCTATCCCCATTCGCATGCCTAATCTCCAAGGCATTTGGATTCAGAATCTTAGAACCACTGTAAATTATCTCTCTCAGGCAGTATACCATATGCCGACAACTGAGAATGACATGCCATCTGGAAGCATTCCTCTGGCTCTTCAGAGTTTGTTCTACAAACTACAGTATAGTGACAACAGTGTTGCGACAAAAGAGCTGACTAAATCTTTTGGATGGGACACATATGATTCTTTCATGCAACATGATGTGCAAGAACTCAACAGAGTATTGTGCGAGAAACTTGAAGACAAAATGAAGGTAAATGAAGTAACAGTGGAACTAGTCACTAAACTTATTTGAGCTGTTAAGTTATATTTCTGGTTTCCCTACTGATTTCAGGGAACTGTTGTGGAGGGTACCATACAACAATTGTTTGAAGGGCATCATATGAACTATATTGAGTGCATCAATGTGGATTACAAGTCTACAAGAAAGGAGTCATTTTATGGTATTGTGTGAGCTTTGGAATTGAGATGCCTGCTTTAGGGCTTCGGCCATTCCTGTCTTTGAATAATTCTGAGTTATGTATATATTTTGTCAGACCTTCAGCTTGATGTAAAGGGCTGTCGTGATGTTTATGCCTCTTTTGATAAATATGTGGAAGTCGAACGCCTCGAGGGTGATAACAAATATCATGCTGAACAATATGGATTGCAGGTGTGATGCTTTCCGTATTAAGCAAATGTCCTCATCCCATTTTTCAAAAACTTTAATCATTACTGAATGGCTCAAACTTGTTTCTATTTGACATTTGAATTTACGTGTTCTGTTGTCTTTGTTTATTATCTCAATTTCTTCCCTTTCCTCTGTCCATACATGCATATTGGCTGTTACAGTTATAGGCCGTTGATTTGACATTCGAATTTATGTGTTCTGTTGTCCTTATTTATTATCTCAATTGACTTCCCTTCCTCTGTCCATACATGCATATTGGCTGTTACAGTTATAGGCTATTGATTACACTTCCATATCATTAAAATTTATGTCTCTTTCCATTATGTTCTTTTGTCATTTTCTGGTCATTTTGCCTTTTATATGATTTCTTGCTATTAGATCACCTCATCTAAATGCTGTTTGACCTTTTTCAGGATGCTAAGAAGGGTGTTTTGTTTATTGATTTCCCCCCTGTCCTTCAACTGCAGCTGAAACGGTTTGAATATGATTTCATGCGTGACACCATGGTCAAGGTTTTTTTTTCCTTCAATCTCCATCTCTGCTCCATGGCATGTTGATAATCCAACTAATGCATGCTTTGCATGACTAGTTATGCTTTATCATATTAAATGCTAGTCCGAACCCAAAAAAATGGTCCTTTCAAATGAAATTGACTGTTGTTCATAATGCTTGATATGCGTAGGAGTTATTTCGCTTGAGTGTTACTGTTGTAGGAGTTATTTCGCTTTGAGTGTTACTGTTGTTGGTATATTTAAGGTTACTACATGTTGAAATAATACTAATTACTAAATAGTTGGTTTGGCCAGTGCCAAGTAAAAGGCCAATTCTGAATAGGCTACTGTTTATCAATTAATTCCAAAACTGTTTGCTGGGATTACAAGCTTGAATTGTGCTTTTCTTGGTTAAAAGATTATTCTGCAGTGGGTTCTGGCATTGGTTTAATATATAGGTGTTATTTGATTGTGAGACTAGAGGTCAAAAATGTTGAAAACTAATTCAAATCCTTTCCAATTTTCCTTGTGGGTTGTTCTCTGTTACTACTTAAAACATGGTTTCTTCTTCAGACTGCAACAGTTTTGGTTGATTGCTCTCTTTGATTTCATGCTGTCTTTGTAGATAAATGACCGCTATGAATTCCCTCTGCAACTTGATCTCGATAGGGAGGATGGTAAATATCTGTCACCAGAAGCAAATAGGAGTGTTCGCAACCTTTACACACTCCACAGGTACAATATTTTCCATTCATGTCTTATGGGGTAATCTCAATTCTATGATTATGAGACATTCCTTTTTTTAAGATACGAAAGATAATGACCATAATTTCATATTTTGTGATGTAGCTGGGACATGAAGCCAATATAGATGCTGCATTTTTTTAATCTAGATGTGCATTTTGATTTTAGTTGTCCTGTATAATCATGATTCTCCGAGCATGTTGCCAATATGTGTCGTTTAAATTTAATATGAATTATTCAGTTGAGGGGATTATAGACATGGAGTTGATGCTTGATCAGTGCAGGCTTGTTTTCTGGGATATGAGCACATCTAAATTTGTTCTTGGAGGAGAAAATGATGTACTTTATGACTGAATGGTAGGGAGAAATGATGTTCCATCTTTTTCTATTTAAGGGGGAGGAGTTGGGTTCAATGTTGGGAGGAATTATGGATAGAGAGGTTCACACTAAGGTTGTGGATGTTTCAGGCTGCTGATTGAATATTATTCAAGTGGCTCAAGTCCCTATGACAGATTTTCAACCATTATTGGGATAATAATTGTTGTGGGTTGAGAGATACAATTTCCCTGAAGGTTTTATAGCATCAGGACAGGCTACTCTTTTAGGACTTTTTGAACTAAGAGCTTTGGGCTCAAACTGTCATGCAACTAACTTGCAACTCATGCATGTGATAAAGGTCCTTGGATCAAGTGTTGTCCTTCCCCATTGTCAAGCCTAAAAGAAAAAGGAATTACATAATTCGGTCAAGGTTGTAAGGACTTGTTGGCTGCTCTGAAATTGATAGAGTGCAGGGGTAAGATTGTGTCTTTCATGGATGACATGTGGGCTTCATAGAGGACTAAGTTGAACTCGGGTGCCCTGATCATTGATGGAGGACATGCTGGCTTGATGAAGTATTCCTCCACAATCCCCAAGGAAAATGATACTTTCCTTGAGTCTAAGTTAGATTGTTATTCCAAAGCATGCCCATTATTATCACCTCAAAGTTGCAAATGGTCAAAATCTGACTTCTTGCAACATCTTATATGGTAGATGCTCCGACAGTATTAAGGTGGTGTTTTGAGAGACCTCAGCTTCCCTCAACTTACCTCTATCATTTTTTATTCTACTTGTAATTTTGTTAAACTTGGGAAATTTTTTCATTGGAAATATGTAGTCTTACCGGTAAAAGTCAAATTTCTCTATACAAGGATCAAAGTTATCATTATATTAATAATTGTTTGGCTTGAAAAATTCACCTAATCTCAGTTGTGCCTAGCCTCAACTTTCCCAAACAGGCTGTGATTCTTGTGCGTTATATATTATTGCCACATTAATTCATTGTATTCAGAGGGGGAAGTATTAGAACAGTTTGACAAAGGGTTGTCTGATTGCATGACCATATCATAAATGTTTTTTATCTCTACAAAAGCTCCTTTGGCATTGGTGGCTGCTTCACATTGTTGTTGACATGTTTGCTTTTGTTTGCAGTGTTTTAGTTCATAGTGGTGGAGTGCACGGTGGACACTATTATGCCTTTATAAGGCCAACTCTTTCTAATCAATGGTACTGATCATATTTACAAATAAATCTATGAAACATGATTTCCTTTTAGGAATTTTATATCCTCATCAATCTGTTGGTGCACTGCTGTTGATTCTTATTATTGTACCCACAGACTAATTCAAGAGAGCCACCCACATTTGTATTGTCATTATAACTTACATATTTTTCCAGCCTACTCAGTTAGGTGGTTGTTTTGAATTGTCCTGTGATACCTTAGTGATGTGTAGGTATAAATTTGATGATGAACGGGTTACCAAAGAAGATACTAAGAGGGCATTAGAGGAACAGTATGGCGGTGAAGAAGAGGTACGTTTCTAGCTGTTCCCTATTAATTTGAAGTCTATTTATTAGTTATAACTTGCATTTCGTGTTTTGTTTGTTCCTTCTTCCCCTCCTCACTTAATTTTTATGTAGCAGTTGCCACAGACAAATCCTGGATTCAATAACACTCCCTTCAAGTTTACAAAATACTCTAATGCATATATGCTTGTCTACATCCGTGAAAGTGACAAGGACAAGATAATCTGTAATGTGGATGAAAAAGACATTGCCGAACATTTAAGGGTGAGGTGTTTCTTTTGGCTCTAATAATATCTCTTTATAGAGAACATTAGCAAGCATATTGTATGACATTCTTACAGGAAAGATTGAAAAAAGAACAAGAGGAAAAAGAGCACAAGAAGAAGGAAAAGGCTGAGGCGCACCTGTATACATTGATAAAGGCATATCTTCTTGTTAACAATCTGTTTTTCTTTCAGCATCTTTTGTTGACATAAGTGCCTTTATTATCTTATAATTTGATAATTCTAGGTTGCTCATGATAATGACCTAGTAGAGCAGATCGGAAAGGATATATATTTTGATCTTGTAGATCATGACAAAGTTAAAAGTTTCCGGATTCAAAAGCAGATGCCTTTTAACCTTTTCAAGGTACCTCTATTTCTGTCTCATATTTTTCAATGATGTTATTAAAGTCTTTGTTCTTTGGCCCATTTGTTCCCCTTCTGGGATATAATCAGTAACTTGAAGTAGATTAAAATATTGGTAATAAGATGAGATTGGGAGGTCTGTTAAAATGCATTGAAGCATGGGCACTCCATAACCACTGATGGGAAACTGCAATCAAGTATAATTTTTCTGGGCCACCATCTGCTAATGACAGCATTTTGAAGCTGCTTACAGTTTCCCAGCTTTTCATTGTCCTTTTGGTCATACACATCTCACTTGGTTCCCTGTTTGTTGCTCCTGTCACCATTGTTTTGAGTATATTTCATGTGCACGAAAGGTCAACTAATTCATAAGCACTTGACTGAGGCAAAATGATGTTAAGATGCATCACTGTGATTAAACACAATGATGGGGCAGTTGATGCTAATTGGGTAAACTCTCAGGTTTTGTGGGGTTTTTAGATGATTATTGAGGCAGTAGCTTAAGAACTTTATACATTTTATTCTTTGCGATGAAGGAGTAGATTGTGACTTTTTTTCCCTTCACCCAATATGCCAGTAGTGACTAACAGGATAATAAATTATGCATGGAACATATTTCAGTTGGTTGCTAGATTTTCTATCAAAGCAAATGCTTAGAGGGGAAAATTATTTTTTGATGGTTGAAAGATATGATTTAGTGTCATCGATCTTTGTCCATTTTTCTAAAAATGATATGTTTGTGCTAATTTTAATATCCTGTTAACTGCATGACTCATTTATATGCTATCTTATGCAAATTGTTCTTGTATTTGATCTAATCATTGGCTTGTTTCATGGTTCATGCAGGAGGAAGTTGCTAAAGAGTTTGGTATACCAGTCCAATATCAGCGTTTCTGGCTGTGGGCAAAGCGCCAAAATCACACTTATCGACCCAATCGGCCATTAACACCTTTGGAGGAGACACAATCGGTAAAATCTTTGGGTCTTTAACATTCTGTTTTTGTTGTGCTGATTAATCTTTTTGAGGTAGTGACTAAGTGCTTCTTCGGTAGCGCTTATAGTTATTTGGTGTGGAGTTTGTATTGTTGTTTTGGGGACAGGTTACATGGTAGTAGCAATTCTTCACCTGTGTTAGGCCTCATCACTACAGACATTGATCCTTCTAATGTATCATTTACTTCTAACTTATGTCTTAATGTAATACACATTGTTATGGTGTTTTACTGGTGGTTATTACATCACATCTTTTGTTGCTGATAGATTGTATTGCGGGTGTTTTGTTCCATCTTAGTGGCAAAATCTATGTCACTTACTATGCAATTTTTCAATTACCTTAGTTGCTTTGCTTTCATGTTCAATGTTTTGCATGTTTATGTTGCTGCAGTCCATTTCGCTACTTCTTAAAGAGTGCAATAAAGTGATAATGGTTTATTGTTGTCTGTTATTTTTGATTGCCAACTTGCTCTTTAACCCGTATGATATCTTTTTCTTTGTATTGTTTGCATGAGCGTTGTGACGTTTGTAAATGATGACAGCTATTAGATGTCGTGTATTGTCAATCTGATGGTAGCCATTAAAATTTTGTAGGTTGGACAGCTTAGGGAGGTATCAAATAAAGTTCATAATGCAGAGCTTAAGTTGTTCTTGGAAATAGAAACTGGGCCGGTAATGTTGTTTATCTAGCCGTGCTTGTACCTCGCAAACCTTTGTTGTATCCTGACCATAATATTTTATGTGCTGTATGATCACATAGGATTTACGTCCCATTCCACCCCCTGACAAGACAAAGGTAGATATCCTGCTCTTCTTCAAGCTTTATGATCCTGAGAAAGAGGAGCTGCGGTATGTGCTCATCTGTTTTTCCCCATCTACCTTCGGCAAGAATGAGATATGATTTAACTGACTGTTCTCTTTCTGTTCCCATCTGGACATCAACTTCAGTTATGTTGGAAGGCTTTTTGTTAAAGGAACTGGCAAGCCTGTAGAGATCCTGACAAAATTAAATGAAATGGCTGGCTATGGTCCTGATGAAGAAATCGAGCTTTATGAGGTTGGTTTTATCAATTTGTTCTTTTATCATTTGTCGGTCCATCATGGGATTAGTTTTCCATTCAGCACTGTCATTTCAGAACATATGTACACAGATATCTTTCAAGGTTATTTTCATGCCACTTTATGTTTCTTTTCTCTGTAAGCCTCTGTGATCTGTCATAACATGGTTTCCAACTGCTTAACTATATTATGGATAATTGCAAATCTTTTACCTCCTCTGTGGATTTACTCAGGAAATAAAGTTTGAGCCCCATGTCATGTGCGAACCAATTGACAAGAAATTCACATTTCGGGCCAGCCAGGTTTGTCTATGCACACTCTGGTAGTCTTCTCGTATGTTCTTGTTTTTGTGTACCATTTTTGCAACAAAACTGAGTCAATGTTTGCACCAGAGGATATGGTGTTTGTATCTAAATTAATACTAGTTTCTGTGCAGCTTGAAGACGGAGATATAGTTTGTTTCCAGAAAACACTTCCACCTGAAATTTGTGAACGATTTCGTTATCCAGATGTTCCTTCATTTCTGGAATATGTTCACAATCGCCAAGTATGTACCTAGCCCTTTTCGATTTGTCTGCGAACTAAAGGTTGTATTTGTTAATTTCCAGCTTGGAGTCACAGAGTTAAATTTTTTTCATGGTCTAATGTTTTATATAGGTTGTTCATTTTCGATCCCTGGATAAACCAAAGGAGGATGATTTTTGTTTGGAGTTGTGAGTTCGAAATCTGTGTCCCTCATTCTTCCCTTATTGAATCTTTGTTGATGAGGCTCTGTAAATGCTGAATTAAAGGGTTCACTTTCACTTATCTTTCCATTTTTCCTGATTGGAATCTAATGTCTAGGTCAAAGCTATTCACTTACGATGATGTTGTGGAGAGAGTAGCTGCCCAACTTGGACTGGATGATCCATCCAAAATCAGGCTTACATCCCACAATTGCTACTCTCAGCAACCGAAACCGCAGCCTATAAAATACAGAGGTGTGGAACATTTATCAGATATGCTTGTGCATTACAATCAGGTAATTATTGGGTTGGACCTTGGGTTATAATGTGAGATGGTGCTAAATTTGCTGACTTCCTATTATATTGATCAGACCTCCGATATACTATACTATGAAGTTCTGGATATACCTCTTCCTGAATTGCAATGTCTAAAGACACTGAAAGTAGTTTTCCATCCTGCCACAAAAGATGAAGTGAGTGCTAATACCAAGTCACTTAGTTCCTGTTACCTCTGACAGAGAAATGGATAAAATGTTATGGTAAGAGTTTCTTAGAAGTTTTGCTTTGTTACTTCAGGTGGTAATTCACACAATAAGACTTCCAAGACAAAGCACTGTTGGAGATGTCATTAATGATCTTAAGACCAAGGTAAGTCTCGTGTACTTTAGATGCCACTAATCATACGATTGACTAGTTTTGTGCATCTATTCTTAATTTTTGTTTTTTGAATTGTTTGTTTCTAGAAGAATGAGAATAAGTTTGAGAGAGTTTCAGTTCAGAAGTACTAATTTTTTGTTGAATCTATCTCTTTTCTTTTGTATATTTTGTTTAGGTTGATTGCCTCTTTTATTGAGAGTGAACCTGCTTTTCTTTTTTTCCTATGTATTCCAACTCAAAATAATCCCACAGGGCATGAGATTCCTTTTGGTCTAGTGGATGGTTAATGATTGGGATTTTGTTGGAGTGACCCCATGAGCATTCAAGCTTTTGTGGCTGATGTTGGGGGTTCTTTAGATTTGTTGGCAAATAGTAGTTTGTATGCATGGGAGGGGAACGTAAGATGCGCAGATGGCAACATGAAAACCACTTTTATTTTTCAGTCCTCTGGTAACTGTGAAGAGAATGAAGTACAACTGACAACTCATTGGTGATTCCTGCCTAATACAAACAAAAATCACTTTCATATATTTCTTGTGTGCATGGACTCTATTACATTTTATTATTGTGCTTTTCAATTTTAAACATATAAACTTCTCGAACTTAGATTGTATGAATCTTTTACCCTTTGGAACAGGTTGAGTTGTCACATCCTAATGCGGAGCTTAGATTACTTGAAGTGTTCTATCACAAGATCTATAAGGTCTGCATTTCATCCTTTGTTGTAAATTTCTGCTGTTGCTTTTCCCTTGAAACTATTGCTTAGAAGAGAAAATGAACAATCTTTCATCTTTATGACTGGAAATAAAAGAATTCTGTACTTCCGTCTTTGTGCTATGCTAGTCTAGTTGTAATTCGTTACTGATGTGTCCTTGGGAATTATATCTCCAATTATTCTTTATAACTGTTTATTCTGGCCATTTTCAGAGGTTCTGTTCTGAAAAATGAGACAAAGTTCCATAATTGCAGTTTTCTGATTCGATTTTCTCTGTGGCTGTTGCCAGTGCTGTACCCTAGTAACTTCCATTGAAATAATGATTATACATGTTTACCTTACTCTTCCTGGATGTATGCAGATTTTTCCGCTTAATGAAAAGATTGAGAACATCAATGATCAATACTGGACATTGCGTGCTGAAGAAGTTAGTTCCTCTATCACTCCCCTCCCCCCTCCCCCCTCCCCGCCGGCCCTTTTCTTTCACTCGTGCACATTTTTAGCTGTCAATTTTTTTTTTTAACATTCTTGGGATGGCCTGTTATTTTTTAAAAGGGGGGGGTATGGAATTGCTACTTAAAATCTTTCTCCCCATTTTTTTTTCCTTTGTGGTGAAGCTTTTTTGAAGCTAAAGGTTGCACTCCTCTTACACATCAAAAGGCATATGCTTCATTTCTCTTTTAGTCAACTGACAGTGAACTAAGCCATTTTCTTTAAACCTCTTCTCCTCGAATTATACAACTCCATCTTATACACATCGCTACTCTATATGTGCTTGCAACTTGCTCATTCTTCAGATATTTGGTGCCTGTATATGACCTGGGGGGTGCGGGTACTGGAACTCTTTTTGAGTAACAGTTCTTATTGGATAAGAGGTTTTCTGTAAATTTCTTAGTTGATTTGTTAAACTTAAAAGTTATTGAGTTCTTTTTTATGAATTCTTTTAGACTTCCAAACATCCTCTTCACTGTATTAGTTGTTTTGCTAGTTTATTAATCCCCCAACCCTAGAAACTTGTGCAAGCAAGTTCTGTTACTGTCTGTTATATATCCTGACATATTTTTCTGTCACAGATTCCTGAAGAGGAAAAGAATCTAGGTCCTCATGACCGTTTAATCCATGTATACCACTTCACAAAAGACACAACTCAGAATCAGATGGTAATTACCAAGCAGTAAATTGATTATGGGAACCAAAACCTTTGCTTAGTTTTTCAGTCGGAGAATGTCGGAGGATCAGTATTATACTTCAAAAAGGCTATTGTTATGACCGCACACACTAGACTGTCTAAAGGGGTTCCTTTTTTTTTTTTTCATTTTAACAGCAGATTCAGAACTTTGGGGAACCCTTTTTCTTGGTTATTCGCGAAGGGGAGACTTTAGCTGAAGTCAAAGTGCGGATACAAAAGAAGTTGCAAGTTCCAGATGAGGAATTTGCAAGGGTAATATTGCTTTTTCACTGTAAAATCAATCTGGATCTTTTGTTACTGAATTGCAGCTGTAAAAGCATTTTGAACGACTTGAATTGTTGAGTGAAAAATTTGTTTTGGACAGTGGAAATTTGCATTTCTGTCTCTAGGTCGACCTGAGTACCTACAGGACTCTGACATTATCTCCAGTCGTTTTCAGGTGTTCATACTTCCGTCTCTCTTTTTGCATTCTCTTGATCTTTTCATCCTTTTTGGATTTTTTTCCCAATAATTTTACTTGAATTCTTGTGTGCAGAGAAGAGATGTATATGGTGCTTGGGAGCAATATCTTGGATTGGAGCACTCTGATAGTGCTCCTAAGAGGACTTATGCTGCTAATCAGGTAATTTCCTTCACTGATTTCTTGTTTTCTTGGATGCTATGAACTGGCTGCATAATGTCCCCTCAACTAAGGCTGTGACAAAAGCAAACTGATGCTAAATTTTCCAGCTACTGTTGATGTCTGTTATCGGGAACTCAGATTTAAGACTGAAAGATGCGGACTGAATCTGCTCCCTTAAATTGATGACTAAATTCTTTGGTCACAAAATATACTTTGAAAATTCCTCTTTTGCAGAATCGACACATATTTGAGAAGCCTGTGAAAATCTATAACTAGAAAACCAGAATTGGTGAGCTTTTCTGTGGCTGCGTAACCGTCCATGCCATCTGACTGTAAAATGGAGAAGCATAAAAGAGAAGTGATGCATCTATTCAGCCAGAGACAGCATTATGCAGAGTTGATGTTCATGATTTTGTTGGCCGTGTTATTCTTTGTTGAAGTCTGTAGTCTGAAAGTGGAGATCCTTTTTCTGGATCACTTAGTATCAGTACCAACCCCCCTCTCAAGAGTTTTTGATTAGTTCCCTTTGCTATGAAGGTTGTCTTTCCACAGTGATAGCTCGCCTATAAAAACTCCAATTCTATGTAATTTAGCAAAGTACATAAAAACAGGATTTTGGATTAGGGGATGTATACAGGGGTATAGTGGGGTGTTTAATGTATAAATATATTTTTTTTCCTTTGTTCACTCCCTTTCGGGTTTTTACTTTGTGGGATTTGAGAGTGGGGGTTGTGCAATGGTTGGTCAATAGTTTCTTTAGGTTTTCTTCTCCGGTTATCTATGTAAGGAGAAACTCTCAGGAACTGTAATTTATAATTGCTCTTGATGAAAGGGACGTAAGATTTTGATTCCCTCATTTACTTAAAAATCAAGCTCTTTTTTTCTATTGTGCTCACGCGTTTCTTGAGAAATTTTTATGCCAGTTGGGAGGTGCTAGCGGTGGTGCTGGGAAGTACTTTCTTGTGGTCTTTGTGTTGGAGCTTTGTGCGGACGTGGTCTCCAAAAAAAAAAAAATTTTAAAGCATCCTCTAAGATAAACTAATTTTAAAAATATCATTGAGTATTCAAAATTGAACATACACTGTTTATAGAGAGTTTTGATGTCTCGATATGGTGTGCTATTTTTAAAATTTTTTTACTACTTATTATTTTAATTTTTTTTTTAGGTTGATTCCGAACAAAGCTTCTTTATGTTGCAGCCAGATGGTAGCTAAATTTACTAACATGGTCACTTGTCTGGTGGTGATACAGGCGGCCTAGTTGTTTTGGCTTTCAAATTCAACGGAGCTTGAGGCCACCGAGGCTGGGATTAAATCAGCTGTGCATTTTGCTTTATGGGTGACCATCGTTACTTGTTTGGGAGTTTTTATTCTTTGCCGGCTTATCTCGAAATTGCTTCGATTATGATCCCTCTTTTATTAATTTAGCGGACTTTATATTAATTTTTAATTTCAGTTTCACTTTTGTGGGTAACCCTGCAGCCCTGCTTGCATTGCAAGGGTGAAATTGATATGAACGAAATTTTATAGGATAAATGTACAATAATAAAGCCGACCCACAATCTTTCTATAATTTCGCTGAAACATCCAAGACCAGAAAAAAAAGGCGCAAAGTCAAGAACAAAAAACTGAGCTCCACCAACTCAATATCCAATGCATTGGCTACACACTTTTACTCTTCTCTCTCCTCCCTTTCCTCCCTCTTCTTCTATCTCTGCTAACTCTTCAACTTCAACCTCAACTAGTTGCAGTAATTGCAATTCATGCTCAGCCTGTCTCTTAAATTTCTCATTCCCTCTCCAATTTCACACACGTCGCAATTTAACTTTCAAACCCAAATCACTAAGATCAAAATTGTTATTGACTCCAATTTTAATGTTCACGGGCTTTGATGGGCCATTAGATACCCAGACTATTCTATCCACCGTAAGCGTTTTAGCCGCCATTGCTCTCTCCCTCGTTCTGGGTCTTAAGGTATTTCTTGTTCACTTTTCCCAATTTCCTTTCTCTGGAAAATGTTCGATATTTCTTATTTATTTCTGCAATATGGGTAATGGGTATCTCTCCATTATGGTTTTAATTAGGTTTTTGTTGAAATTTTCTAGGGAGATCCTGTTCCTTGTGAAAGGTGTGCTGGAAATGGTAAAATCCCATTTCTCAATTTTGAGTCGCAGTATTAGGTTTTCTGTTGCATTTCCATATGTTTGTTGATGAGGGAATTAACAAGACCCAGAAGCAAAAAAGTGAATGTTGGTTTGACGAATTGGTGATCAATCATTAAGCTGCATTCTTTGTAAAACGTTGCTCGAACAGCGTTGCATTTGTAGCAGCTTTTTATTGACTTGACCTAGTCCATTACTGCACAGTTCACCATGCCCCTGCAAAACTTTATTGCTGATTGTTTAGAAACTCCAATTTGTCACACTCTTTAGACCAATTGGAGACTTACAAGATGATAAGCTTGTAATTCTTCTAGAGGAACGCTAGTGGACTTTATTGAAGTGGAAGTGAACGTACTTGGGATAAAGGCTCTGCTGTTGTTGTTGTTGTTGTTGGCAATGAAAGAACTTGGTTCATATTTTGGTGTGTAATTGTTAATTATTCCATCTGGTCTTTCAAATGGTCAGGCACCTTCGAATACTCAACAGTATTGACCATAGTTGCATTTGCAGTGTCCATGATCTATCTGAGTTTATGCATTGGTCCCCATTGGGATTTTGGCTGGCATAAGAATGTGGCCAGTCAGATACAAGATGCCTGGCATGGAAAAGATTATGCAAGTGGCTAAAACTGCTGCAACTATTTATATGTGGGTACAGATGAAACTTAAAACACTAAAAAAGTTCAGAACTTTGTGAGTGAAAGTTATTCGTAAATTATTTATTAATCAATCTATGCAACTACATGACATGAAGCCTAAACCATGGGTATCAGATTGCGTGTGTATGTTTTCATAGGCATACACATTTAGTTCTGTATGCTATTGAGCAAAATGATTATGTTTCTGCCCTTCTTTTCTTCTCATGGTTCCAGATAATTTTTCCTTTGTGTTTCCGGTCCACCTCCTAATTCTTTTTCATGTCCTTAGTTTTCTACTCTAGTTATGATCAATGGTATTGTTGGGCTGGCCTAGTGCTGAAATTCAGTCTGTACTGTGTCACCTATGTTCTACTTTATCATTTCCTTAGGACATGGAAGTCAATGACTATACGCCTTTTTCATGGATAGGTGGCACGAAATGTGTCTTTTGTGACAATGGCAAGATGAAGAAGGAAATGGGCTTGGTTGACTGCAGAGCATGCAAAGGTGCAGGTATGACATTCTGAGATTCAGATGTTTATTGTTGTTGAGTCAAATGAGCCCAAGATTTTGAGGGTCATAAATCTAATTTTGCCATAAATTCTGTACATGCTCAATGCCATTTTTCCTTGTTTCCGTGTGCACTTTCTCAGTTTCTTCATTATGCCTCTGTGTAGGATTGATACTGTGCAAGAAGTGTGGAGGTTCTGGATACTCCAGACGTCTATGAGTCATAGCCTCAATTTTGTATTTTCTGTCATCCTTTTTGTTTTAAATATTTGTAAGACAATTAGGAGAAGCCTGCAGTGTCTATCCTTTCTTCCTTAATTTTTTACTGACGTATCCTCTGAATGTATTACTGATTTGTTCAGTGTAATAGAACTCCTTTGAAAAATTGAAAATGATTGTAGAGAAGAAAATGCTTGTGTTGTGAGATCAGTTAAAAAGGAAAAAAGAATATCAATAATTTGCTCATTCTAAGTTTTGAAGTTATTACATGTGACGAACTTTTTTGCACCGTCTTCAGCAGTTGTCTATTTTCCTTCAGCTAATTTCTGCTTTCCATTACTCTTTTCTCTCTCCACCCCCCTCCCCCCCCCCCCCCCCCAAAAAAAATTCTGATTCTGATCTGCTCTAAAGTAGTAGTACAATTTTGTGTGATCTGCGCTGAACATGAACCAGCAAAGGAGCTTATGCTTAGAATCAATAAGTTCATCTCTGAATATGCTTTGTAGAGGAATGCATTATCCTCAAGGCTTTTGATCTGCATTTTGTTGCTGCCAATATGTTGGCCTTTGATTATCTCTCTTATCATCTGAGTGTGATTTTTGGTGTGCCCTTGCTAAGGTCACTCTCTCTCTCTCTCTCTCTCCCCCTCTTGGTTTGTTAGTTAAAATCTATAGATTCATGCAATGTGCCCAATGAAAATATAGACTCATTTACGAAATAATGCTGTTCAAATAAATTATATGGACAATTTAGTTCATCAGATTGAACAGCCTTTTCATATGTAAAGAGTAAAAGTTTATTAGAATTCTATAGGCTTTTTCTAGATGGAAAAAATGGTTACTTGAAGTAGAGTGAATCGTGTTGCAAATCTTTGTACTGGTGATCTAAAAATTAAAATTGAGATTTTTCCTCATTTTTGGCTTGTTAAATTAGGATAATAAGGTAATAAGAAAGTAAATAAATCTTGACTTACAAAATTTTGTGAAATTCATTTACAACTTTTTTTTTTTTTTTTCTTTCTTTCTGTTGGTTTGAAACTCCACATTTTTTATTTTTTCAAATAACAAAATTGGAACTTTTTTGCAAAACAAAATTAAAATTTTCAATTTTCAATAAAAAATAAAATTACTATTATATTAATCATTTTTCATATTATTAATTATATTTAATTTCAACTGTTCAAAATGACACCAACACTAAAGAGGCCTTTTCAATGCAACCCAAGGGCATTGGCATTAGGGTGGGTTTCAAGTTGGCTAAGGATAAAGGGCCGAAAGGTCCAGAGCTGGATGTAGATTCCCTGACCGTGGTGGACTTGCATAGGGGTGGGTCTTGTGAGGAACATCCCTTAGGCCTCCCTTCAGGAGGAATGTCGGTCCCTCGTGGAGGAGGTGGAAGTTGTCAATGTCTCTCACATTTTTAGAGAGGGAAATAGGCGCGCGGATCACCTTGCTTCCCTTGGTCATTCCTGCGAGACTGGGATCAAAGAATTCCTACTTCCTCCCTCTTCCTTATGCAGTTTGTTAGCAAAAGATACGAGAGATGTCAGAGTCTTGAGAGAAGATAAGAAAATATCTTACCTTGTTGCTGATGGTCTAGAGCAGAGTTGTTACGTTTTCCTTCGTTTCTTTTCTTCCCAAAAAAAAAAAAAAAAAAAATCTCCTAAGCCATATAGCCTAACCATCTTACATCATTGGGAGCCTAAATCAATCTTCAACTCTTATAATTAAATACCATTAGCCTATATGAAAAACAAGTAATTACTCAAAGAAGAACCCTTAATTGTGCACACTATTTTCATATATCTTAATTAATAAAATAATTGATAAAATTAAATACCCTTTTATGTTTTTTTAATTTATGATAGTCTCTTAAATATTAATAATAATAATAATCTATATCAAAGAATCAAAAAAGAATATTGCTACTTATATTAAATTTTTACTATTATGTGGACCGAACAATAAGTATACCTACATATTATTGATATATTATTTTCTTGAAGTTTTGCATGGCTTAAGGTGCGGTTCGGAAATTTTTAATTTTTTTTAATAAATTATTTTTTAATAAAAATAGAAACTTTTAATGGAAAATGAAAGATTTTGGTAATGGAAATTAATGGAAAGTTTTTTTGAAAATTCATTATGTACTTTAATGTAATTTGATGCATCGGGAAAGAAGGCGGCGTATGGATCCCACGTTTGAAAAAGTTCAAAATCCGAACCCCCCCCCCCAACCCCAAACGGTCTGATTCCCCTATTTTTTATTCCCAGAATCTCCTGACCGTTCATCAAAATCTTTTATAGGCCGTCCGATCATTCTAAACCCCATAATCCGTCCCAAGGAAACATCGCTTCCCTTTTCCTCCAAAACTCATTTCAAATTTCTCTCTCTCTCTCTCTTCAATCATTCACTGTGAATCCGCACCGATCTCTCCAGGTTTCACTTCTTTTAGGTTTTCTTGAAAGAATGCCTTTCATATCAGAGACTACGGGTTCAATGAAAACCCGATTTGGGTTCCAAGACTCTTCTTCCGATTCACTTCTGGTTAAAGGCACACCAGATCTGATCAAATCCGCTTTGAAAGAGAATCTTTTCCAATCTTCGGCGATTCGGAGTATCTGCAAGAGAGACGATGGGTCCGACGGCGTAGTCTCCGCAACCACCAAGAGATTCGAATTCGACGAAGATCCTTCTTTCTGGAAGGATCATAATATTCAGGTTTGATTTATAAGTGTTTCGGATGTTTGTTTAGATTACATGGAAACTTAACTTAAAGAATGTGCGATTTGGGGGAATTTGATTTGATTATGTTAGGGTTTTTCTGAATTTGATCATGCCCTAGATACTAGAAGATGACTTAAATTATCATACTGGAATTTTTGTTTTAAATTTTTCTTTCTTTTTTTTGGGTATAATCTGCAGGTGATTATAAGAATACGTCCTCTTAGTAGTTCCGAGATTTCTCAACAAGGGTATAACAAATGTGTAAGGCAAGAAAGCAGTCAGACCATAACTTGGATTGGGCATCCTGAGTCACGGTTTACTTTTGATCTTGTTGCTGATGAGAATGTTTCCCAGGCAAGTTTGGTTGCTGTTGCTCTTTATGTGATTTATGGGTTTTAATTGTACTGCTGTGATGTTCAATCTTTTAGTCTGTAACAGGAGAAGCTGTTCAAGGTTGCTGGGGTGCCCATGGTGGAGAATTGTGTGGCTGGTTACAACAGCTGTATGTTTGCTTATGGCCAGGTAAACTCTCCCCGATTTTTTGTCTTATCTGTGTTCATACATTTGAGTTTGAGTTTTGAAATCATGCCCTTGTTGTTTCTTCAGTTGAGAGACAATAATTGTGCTTTCACCTTAGTTGCATAGCTTATAGTAACTTTCATTTGTTTAACTCCTGGTTCTAAATTAATGTAGACTGGTAGTGGGAAGACTCATACAATGCTTGGAGACATTGAGGAAGGCACCAGAAGACATAGTGTCAACTGCGGGATGACTCCCAGAGTCTTTGAATATCTCTTTTCAAGAATTCAGAAGGTATGGTTTTGATCTTCATAGTCATTTGAACTTAACTGAATGGAAAATGAGGACCTTGACATATTTTGAAAGATGGGATTCCTCCAAACTTGTAGCTGGTTTGTGTAGAAAATGGCCATGAGAGAATATAATTAGATGTAGTGGTCTAGTCAACAGAACAAGAAAGTTATGTAGTTGAAATTCAAGTTTGAGAAACTTTTGAATGCTCCATTGATATGTCACAGAGGTGCTCTCCAGAATTTCTGCATTGAGACATGCTTTAGCAATAAAGATGGAAGAAACTTGATGTCTTCATTGAAGGCTTTGTTTTAGATTAACTCCTCATTTGTACAAATCTTGTCCATAGAATTTCTATTAAATATTATGTTGAACATTCTAGCATGTTGAACGCTTGGGTTCTGGGTTTGCCAGGCTTAGTGTAACATTACGTGGTTGATGTGCCATTCTTGCAGGAAAAGGAGGCTCGCAGAGATGAAAAGTTAAAGTTCACTTGTAAATGCTCATTTTTAGAAATATACAATGAACAGATTCTTGATCTTCTAGAGCCTTCCTCTGCTAATTTGCAGGTATAATCATTTAACACGTTAAGCATCCATCCTTCAGTTGTCCAAAGACATTACTATCCCCTTAACTCGCATGTTCTTGTGCATAATTTAGGGGATTAAGAATAAAATTTGTCTGTTTACTTGTCTGTTTCCATCTGAACTTCTATGGTTTCATGGAAAATGTAACTTTACCTTTATGTTTGGTGTCTCATAGATACGCGAAGACATTAAGAGAGGGGTTCATGTAGAAAATCTCACTGAATTAGAGGTCACAAGTGCACGTGATGTAATTCAGCACCTTGTTCAGGTATTTCAGCTGCTATTTTTCGTCAATTAACTAAAATATATTAAGTTTCTTGATACTTGTACTTTGCATTTGCTGAGGAAAATGCTTCGTCTTGCTTTGGATATGTAATTAACCTGTTCTTACCTGGAAGAATCAATAAAATATCTAAGCTGAGTTTCTTTCCCCCCCCCCCCCAGTTAAGGAAGCAGAGCTTGCACTTCAGATTTTTGCCATTTTTATTCCTTCAATATGAACTAACTTGAAATAAATTGTTTCATAATTGTGTTTTGAGGGTAGCACTTGTTTTTCATGCATTAGCTGCATTCTTATCAGCAGCTATTCGTTTGTTCTCCAAAATTCTGAATTGCTCTTTGCTCGTGATCTTTCCTTTTAGAAAGAAGCATCATTGGAATAGGTAATGATGGGATTCATAATAATCCAAGCATTCTTAAAGTTACATCAGGGGTACTCCTTTCTCAATCAAATTTCCATTTCTTAGGACCACTTCATGGTTATATATGGGGCCATAATGACAACAATAATGTAAATAAAGAATAAATTTGCATTTTGTTCTTTGTTTAGGAGTAAATGTGAGGTCTTGGTTTCACTGTGTCCCAACCCTCAATTTTGCTTTATGTTGTCTTTGAGTTTCTTGCACTACCTTTGAGCAAGTGTTGAACGTAAATGAATATTATTTTATTATGAAAAAATTTACAGGGTTCAGCTAACAGAAAGGTGGCTGCAACTAATATGAATCGTGCAAGTAGTCGTTCTCATAGTGTATTCACATGCATCATTGAAAGTAAGGTGAGTAATAATTTCTTTTCTTTTTCCTTTTGCTCTTTTGAACTAAGGAAATTCCCTTGTTTGACTGAACCTGACGCATCCACTTACCATGAGTGGAGTTATTTTGGAGTTTTACTGATTATGGCTTTCATTACAGTGGGAGTCTCAAGGTTTGACTCATCATAGATTTGCTCGCCTCAATCTTGTAGATTTGGCAGGGTCCGAAAGGTATGTTTTAATTATTTGGATACTAAAGAACCAATCTGACTAAGTTCAATGACATATTGATTTTTTTTTTTATTTTTTATTTTTTATTTTTTTTTGCCTTCTTGAAGTAGTTTGAACTTCAATAGCTTTACCTTCTTTAACATGATTTTATGTGATCACAGGCAAAAAAGTTCAGGTGCGGAAGGTGATCGACTTAAGGAAGCTACTAACATCAATAAATCTCTTTCAACATTGGGGTTTGTTCTGCCTGTCCTTGATCTTTGTATTTGTTTTTGGCCTTATCTACTATTTCTTTATATTGAATGGCTTCTTACATATTTTGGCTTGTTATTTGGGATGATAGCCAATCAAATTGACTCTATTTTTTGACAGACTTGTAATTATGAATCTTGTGAATATCTCTAACGGGAAATCACTCCATGTTCCTTACCGCGATTCAAAGCTCACATTTTTGCTTCAGGTAAAGAAATTTGAGTGTAAGAATTTTGACCAAATAATGCACATGTTTGTTTCTTGGTTGAAGGGTCACATTTTGCTATAGGATTATTACCATTTGGAAAGCAAGGATGCTTAGGGTTTATATATTTGAAATCTGGCCAGGATGCTTGAAACTTTTGACTTTCATGCATTTTGCTTCTAATTCACAAATTCTTATGTCTGTAAGGCATGATATGCTTTGGATTTTGAACTCAGAGAACTTATGGGTACAAGTTCAATCAACCTAATACCCATGTGTGCTCCGTATACAACCCTTTGCTAGGATCGAGAAAAATTTCCAATCGACATGTTCTAGTTGGTTAAAGACTTGCTATTTTGATAATGGTATCAAGACAAGTAAATCTAATATATCTGTATCATGTCTTATATTTATGCACCTTGCTTTAAATATGGTTCTTTGTTTTCATATTTTCCATTTTTCAGGATTCGTTGGGAGGAAACTCAAAGACAATCATGATTGCAAACATTAGTCCAGCTATCATGTAAGTTCTTGGATATATAAATATATCATGTTTTAGACATGTTACTTTTAAATCTGACAATGATAAGGATAGAGCTGCATGTATTTTTGTCCCCTCTTCTCAAGCTGGTTAATTTTTCAAGTATTCATTTGATATATTGTTACCTTTAAATGCAAGAGTATTTTTGTTTTATCACCACTGAAATTGCTTCTAAAAAACATTTTTCATTTGTCGATGCTTGCAGTTGTTCACTGGAGACCCTAAGCACATTGAAGTTTGCACAACGCGCCAAATTTATAAAGAACAATGTGTGCATCATCCCCTTTGTCTTATCTTCTGTTGTGATTGTCATATTATATTTCTAAACTATACTTCATCCAGTTATCCATAATTAAAAGTTAAACTCATGCTTTGAACAGTAAAGGAGATTTCATTCTTTAAACAACATCCATTTGCCAAGTTGAAGTTTTCAATTCTTTATTTACTAGTTTGAATAACATAAACATATCCTATGTCTGTTATTATAGGCAATTGTGAATGAAAATGCTTCGGGTGATGTCCTTGCCTTGCGCATGGAGATTCAACAACTCAAGGTATTCATTTTTTGGTGCACAAGTGGGTTCTCTACCTGTCCTCTGCTTTTTCTGGAGTATAAATGCTTTACTGCATAGAGTTGTCTCATATATCCTACATTTGTATGTGCTCATTTGTTATGTGTTTTCTTCATTCTTCTGGAGGGAAAATTTAAAAATCCCAAATAGTTGTTGAAACTATCTTAGTTGAAGCAGTGATGACTTCTAATTTAAAGCAATTGTGTTTGATATATATTTCTGTCTTCAGAAAGAAGTGAGTAGGCTTCGAGATTTAGCAAATGGAGGAGCTGAAAATCAAGAAAATGATATCTTGGCTGCATGCTTTGCTGGATCTCCGGGATCATTCAAGTGGGAAGGGCTCCATGGATCATTCAGCCCACTTACCTCAGAGAAAAGCTTGTCTCAGGTTTTTGCTTCTGTTTTGGGGCTTAAAAATAGTCTGCTATAGTATATTTGCCATCTTATTGATTTTGTCTTACCACAGAAAAAAGACTATGAAGTTGCTCTCCTTGGGGCTCTTCGGAGGGAAAGGGACAAAGACACTGCATTACAAGCATTGACTGTAGAAAATCAGGCTGCTATGCAACTGGTATGTGAGAAGAGAACAGATTTTTTTCTCCTCCTTTTCTTTCTTGGCTAAATGAGTTTGAAATGAAAAGCAAAAAGGGCCTGTACAGAGAACATATGTTGTTTGATCATGCAAACTAGCAGCAATTGTTTGGTGCTTTAATTTTCACCCTAAAGAATATAGTAAATATTCTTGCTTTACATTTTTCTCCTCCTTTTCTTTCTTGGCTAAATGAGTTTGAAATGAAAAGCAAAAAGGGCCTATACAGAGAACATATGTTGTTTGATCATGCAAACTAGCAGCAATTGTTTGGTGCTTTAATTTTCACCCTAAATAATATATTAAATATTCTTGCTTTACATACATGAAGATTTCAATCACTTGCAGATGGAAAATTATTAGAAGAATTGACTGACAATGAGATTTTGTTGTATTGGCACAACTTAGGCCGTAGAGAGAGAAAATGAGATACAAGGCTTGAAAATGAGGCTACGTCTTCGAGAAGCTGGTATAAAAAGGCTAGAAGCAGTTGCTTCTGGGAAGATTTCAGCTGAGACACACCTGTTAAAAGAAAAGGAGGAGTACTTGAAGGAAATAGAAGTCTTACGAGCTCAGGTTGACAGGAATCAAGAAGTAACAAGATTTGCCATGGAAAATCTGCGTCTAAAAGAAGAAATTAGAAGGCATGTCCTTTACTGTTGCCTTACCTCAATATTCTTCACAACTTTTCTTTTTCAGTTCATATTGTGGTCAATAAGTTTAGAATATGAATCTACTTCAATTTGTGCATATCTGGTCATTAATCTGTGGATCCAATCCTTGATTTGATCTTTTGGATCATGACAAATTTTAAACATTACATAAGCACAATACAGCTTCACTTCCACTTCTCTTTGCACACATTTGAAGGGGCATAACAAAATTCTTTCTAAGATCTCTGATGGCATTCAACGTTTACTTTTGATGGCAAAGAAAAAATCAATTTACTCCCCAAAGGTTTAAGACCTTAAAATTATTGGAATTTGAGTAATGTTTCCTTCATTTAGTCTTTATTATCTATTTTGTTCTGTCTGCTGCCCCCTCTTTCCAATTCCAAGGGCCAGAACTTTGTCAACATTTATCTGATGAGTTAATCATCTTTCTTCAACAGATTGAAATCATTCTGTGAAGAAGGTGAACGGGAGCAGATGACTGAAGAAATTTCAATCTTACAGAATAAGGCACTTTAAAATTTATTTGATATAATTCCCATGTTTTCTTATATTTTTTGTGGTTGTCAAATGGTAAATGTTGCACTTATGCATGTTTTCTTTTTAAATTTTTGTAGTTAGTAGAAGCTCTTGAATGGAAACTCATGCATGAATCAGATCCATCCAATGTTCAGGTACATCCACTTACTCATAGAAACTCTCTTTCTGGATCATATGTTCTGAGTCTTTCTTTTCTTTCTGTTTCTTTTATTCTTTCTCAGAAAGGAAGATTGGATGATGGTCATAGTAATTTATATGATATCTGTCAGGTGAGCCTACTAACTGTGCCTTCTGCCATAAGACATGCATTCTATTGTCCTTTTGGCTTACAAATATAATAAAGTATTGGTTCTGGGGTTGAATTGTCATTGCAATAATCTGTTTCACTTCTCTTTATCTGCAGTTTCATAAGTGAGCTGCTTGATGATTGCGTAAAAATTGGATATGTTTCGAGTAAAAGATGTTACAACAAGATTTCAAAGAAGTTATAATTGCTATAACTTGCTCATCTTCTTTCTATTTGAATCTAAACCTATGCATAGGGATGAAGTCTAACATCTGTTAGTAACATGGAAAAGGCAAGAGAACCATGATTGGTTGTTTAAGTGGGTAACTTTTATCTTTTGATAAAACAACAACAACAAACTGAACTTTAATCCCAATATTTGGGGTCGGCCATTTAAGAGACAAATTTGAAAAAGGTAGAGAAAATAAAAATGAAATAAAAAAATATATAAATAAAAATAAAAAAGAAAATAAAAATAAAAAAATAAATCAATAGATAAATATCTAAAATATATTGGTTTTGGGTTTGAGATCACTCAACTAGTGTGATACCCAAATCCCTACTCATTTTCTAGCAGTTCCCTTTCTTTTCCTTTGTATCTTGCATATTTATTTATTGGTTCATTAGAATTTTCCACCAAAGAGAAATGGAAAAGTAGTTAAATGTTAGCTATTGAAAAGCATTGTGAAGCATTTGCTTCTTGGAGCCTGGAACATGAAGGAGCTTAAAGCTTCCAGTTTTATCAAATCTCTTTGCTGGCAACTTCGGACCTAAAGAACCTTGATGTTTTTTTCCCTTCATTTTTAGATGCCCCAATTTCCGTTGTTATGCCTGCTTGTTTTATTAATCTCTGCTTTTTATTTTTTTTTCATGACAAATTTCTCTCACATGAACTATTATACTTCTCAAGACAATTGATCTCTCTTAAGTATTCTGATTTATGAAAATACATTTTTTGTGTTTGAGCTCCTGCTTTTTACTACCAGAGTTGAGGTCTATTTCCTTGCACAATGATAATCTTCCTTTCTACCTTCATGCCTTAGATAATCGTCTCCAGACCAGAACCTCAGACAAATGTATGAAAACCAGAGGTCCTAAATACCATTCGAGTATTATTTTTTTCAAAATTGTAAACCAAAGTGGAATTTATCAGTTGCATATTCACCCATTTACTTGGAAAATCACCTCACAAAGCATGCCATATAAAATTGTAAACATGGTAGTGTTATCATTCCTGGATGCAATTAGAGAGGAAAATACCAACCTTGAGTGTCATATGGTTTAACCATTGTCAACATTATCAAATTTTTGTTATCGCTGGCTTTGCAAATTCTGCATATCCTCTTGATTTTACCTAGTCTAATGTAGTACTTGTTCTTTAACAAAAGGACCCGGCATCCCCCTGGCACTCAGCAACTAGCGAGGAGAATGAATTTCTACGTTTGCAGGTATGACATTTATTCATGAAGCTTTTATAGTCTCTGTAAGGGATTCTGGCTTATTTAATCCAGTTTTTCTATTGGGCACTTCTATAACAATTGTATATTTTCTTCAGGCCATTCAAAACCAGGCAGAAATGGACTTGCTCCGCAAGAAATTGCACACATGCCTTGAGGAGAAAGAGGAATTGGAAAGGTAATACTATAATTATAATTTTCTATTCCTAAACTTAGAACTTCAAAACTACGCAATGAATGTTGCAGCACCAAGTTCAACAGTTTTCAATGATTGTTTTGTTTTCTAAAGTGATACTTCTAAAGAAAACCTGGCTCTTCTGTAATTTTTTTCATCCATTTTAATGAATTCATATTTTCTTCCCAATTTTAAGTGTTAATAGCCTCAAATTCTGCAGGCATATCAATGACTTGTTAGCTAAGATGGATGAAGAGAGAGATTCCTCCAGAACAATGAAAGCAGCCGAGGAGTCAAAAATCAAGCCGCTTTCTCTACCTTCTGGATACATCTCTGATGTTGCTCTGAATGATCAGATGGAGCTTAAAACGATGGTTGATGCCATTGCAACTGCAAGTCAAAGAGAGGCAGAAGCTCATGAAATAGCAATTAATTTGACCAAGGAGAATGATGAATTGCGGATGAAGCTTAAGGTCCTAATTGACGATAATAACAAACTCATTGAACTCTACGAAAGGGCTGTTGCAGAGAATAATCTTAAGGAAGGCAATGTTGCTGAGAATGCTCAAACAGAAAACACTAAGGAACATGGAAATGATTTTCCCGAAGTTGCTGCAGATAGAGAGATGGCGATAAGAAAAGAGGCTGAGAACTTAGAACGGCAACTGACTGAAATGCATGAAGAAAATGAGAAATTACTGGGTTTGTACGAGAAAGCCATGCAGGAGAGAGATGAACTGAAAAGAATTATTTCATCTACTGGTCAGATAACAATTGGAGGTGGATCTGAATGTCCAGAGAAGCTTGTGGAAGTTGACACGGGGGAACATGATAGCTTAGATGAACCAGCAGCATCTGCTCATGCAGATGTATCAATGGAGGCTGAACTGAATGTGCAGAGCAGGGAAACCCATGTGGAGTTAGAGACATCTACTGTGTCAGATGACATTGAGGTTCTGAAGTTAGAGAAATCAGCTGTATCCGAAAACATAGGGGTGGTAACAGAGGAAACTAAGTCAGATGACACAGAAATATCTTCTCAGACAGATGCTTTAATGGATACTGAACGGAATGTGCAGGGCAGGGATGACCATATGGAGATGGAGAAACCTTTTGTATCTGGTGGCACAGAGGTGTTAATAGAGGAACTCTTTTCCAAATTGAGTTTGCAAGATATGTCTGAAACATGTTGCAAGAGTTCTGAATTGAATGATTATCTGACTGATCAAGGAGATGGAACTGCAGAATTGAACAAACCGAACATCTTGGTCAAAGAAAGAGTGTTATTGGAGGAGGACCCATTAAATAGCAACATGGCTACAGTTATGGAAGAATTGAATTTAATCAGATTGAAGCTTGAAGGATTGCAAGAAAAATTTTCAAATGCCTCTAGAACTAGTGTGTGTAGATTCTTGGAGAGAGCAATTGTGGAGGTTGATGAACTTTCAAAAGAAATTGAGGTTGTGGAAGAAGGTATATGCACTAAGAAGAATGAGCTGGAAGCACTCAAAATTGCATCTTTTGAAATGCAGGAAAGAGGGGCTCTTGTTGATAAGAAATTAAAAGCCCTCAAACATTCCCTGTCAAGCTTCTCTTCATCACTTAGTTACTTTGAAGAGCGAGAGGCTCGAGCTAAGGCCAGACTGGATGCCTCATCCTCTAATGTGAGCAAGAAGAAAGAGAAATTGTCACAGCTGCAGTCACAAATGTCTGAGATTGAGGCTACACGGAAGAAGATTCAACGATCTGATGTTGAATTAAGGAACAAACTTTCAGGTTTGAAGTCAAAACTTGAGGAGGAGAACAAGAGGCGGGAGAATGAGAAGGTTCTCTTTGCCATAGATAATTTGGAGGGAGCTGAGATCCCTCCACAGAATTGGCATTTGGCTGGTAAGGCTACTGAATTGCTTAAATCGGAGGAAGAGAAAATTAAAGTACAAAATGAAATAAAGCAATGCAGAGAAAAGCTGGGGATCATGGGTGGGCAAATTGAAGATTTGAATCGGAAGTCCAAGAAGTTGGAGAGTCAAATGCAAGTTACTGACTCAGAACTACAGAAGGGACTGAAGTCCCATAAGGAGTTGGAGCTCAGACTCCAAAGTTTCGTTCAAGAGAAGGAAGCACTGTTGGAGCTGAGAGAGAGTGGGAAGACTGAAATTCACAACTTGGTTCTCGATTACCAGCAGTATAATTTTGAAGCAGATTTGAAGGAAGCAGAAATGAAGATTTTGGAAGAAGAAATACTGTTGGAAACAAGAAGAATAGAAAGGCTGCAAACCGCGAGAATAGCAGCCAATGAGAAGAAGTCCCAGTTGTTGGGAGACATTAGATTGACCCCTTGCTTTCTACCTGAAAAAATAGAAGAAGAGCTGCAACTCATTAGGATGTCTGTTTTGGAAGCCAAGTCATTGTTAAGAGACTAATAGGTGGAATGGCAGTAAAGTGAGACTTTTGCCTGCCATTGTATTTTAACTGTTATTTTGATCCCACAATCAATTCGAATTCTTGTTTCCATTTCTAGTGTTGATACCAACCATAGCCCCTCTCTCTCTCTCACACACACACACACACACACACACACCCAAAGCCACCTATAGTATTAGTGCTCTCTCACTCCCCCAGAGATCCATCCCTTGCATATAACAGGAACCGTCGAAGCATTTGGCTTATACTCCACAAGTAAACCCTCCATGGCAGTGACCGCCAGCCAGACCAACCAAGAAAGCAGTGCTGAATTATCCTACAAAATTCAAATACATCTGCCACATAAAAACTGCTTGCAGTAGAACAAAAAGCCTAGTGTACTGAAAAAGTTGCACTTCTAGAACCATATTTGCATTACACGACATCCAATCCTGATTACGCTTGGTGTTACCCTGTGTGTAATCCTGAAACAAAACTCACCCCTGATTTTCACCAAAATTAATAAAGAAACACACACGCGCATGCACAAGATATATGGGTAAGAACGACTTTTGACTGTATTTCAAACTTCAAAGTGAAATTCATACAAAAACTTTATCTGGCGACTCTTAGCTAACAAAAATTTCTTTACGAAGGGTAATGTGGAAAAATTACAGAAAATACGTGACCTCCAATTAGTCTCTTCAGTTCCTCTCACACCCCCCAAGCAAAATCTGCATCAGCTAATATCGCAACAGGCTTAACATCTACACCTTGCGAGCTAGGGTCCGCTGCTTCGTTGCATGTTGGACAACCTTTTCCTCCACAGGAAGGCCTTTCCGCCTTCTCACATCATTAATGAGCTTTCTTGCTGTGTTAGGAAGAACACTAGATCCATCTCCAAACTCTTCAATCTCCTCCTCTGTTTTAGGAACAAAGAAAGGATCCTCATCAAGTGCTTCCCAGTGGCTAAGAACAAGCAGCGCACTTGCAGCACCAGAAGTCCCTTTCCTGAGCTCCTCAGCAAAACCAAAACTTTCAGCTACTGGCAAATAGGCATGCACAGTGAACAATGGAGACCCTTCTTGCATTTCTTCCTTCAAGATTCGTGCCCGCTTCCTGGAAAGCACAGCATACATTGAGCCCAGGTTTTCAGTAGGTGTGTTCAATTCACAGAAGTACATGGCTTCCACAATCCTAGGTTTCTTCTGAAGTACAGCAGCTCTGCAAGCATCCTTGACAGCTGTTATAACCTGACCAGTGAAGACGGCATACTGCTCTGGTGGCGGACTAGAAGTTCCTGACTCTTCCAATTGCCCAGTCAATGGAGAAATGTAAGTCTCCACTACAAAAGCCAAACCCCACATGGGTTCATCGCACAATGGACCAGCTGCAGTAGCTAGTTGAAAACCAGACAAAACACTGCTCTCAAGATTCTGTGCTTCCCTATATAGTGCTCGTGTTTCCAAAGAAGGTGCCTCACCAGCTGTACCACCATTGCAGACTTCTCCAAACCCCAATCTTTTGGACACATGAGCGGAACCTTGGATTAGAACAGAACCACTAAAATTCTCCTTTGCATCCGGAGTGAGAAGGATGTTAGGACCAACCTGCTTCGGCCCAAGAGACCAGATCCTCTTCAGTAACTGCTGCCACATGCTTCTACATTTCTCAGCCCTGTCCTTGTCCACTCCTTCACTCTGATGCAATATTTCACCCTCTATAGCATCCATCATGCGTTTCTTAAGTGTTTCAATTGGATTTTCTTCTTCCATAACCTTTGCATTAAGGATTTCCAAGCTTTTATTTGTCTGCCCCGACTTACCTCCAATAATATCCCCTAATATATCAGAACTTTCATCAAGCACCTTGGTCAGCGCATGAGGTAGTTTGCTAACTCGCACTCGGACAGTACATCTCCCATTAGGTGTTATCTTCTCTATATAATCTAAGCCCCCAAATAATGCTTTCAGATTTTCAAATGGATTAGATACTTCACCCTCAATAGTCTCTCTGTAAGACACTAGAGGTGGAGAGACTAACAAGTTCACTTTAGCAAATCTCTCTCTCAGATCCTTTATGCATCTTTCAAGATGTACCTCGCCTGCCGCAGCAAGCACATGTTCCCCCCTAGAAGAAACAGTTACTTCCACGAATGGATCCGCCCGGTTCAGAAGCTTCAAGCCCTTCATGAGTGCCCCCATATCTGCAGGATCACGTGGCTCAATTGCAACTCTAAGCGTAGGCGAAACCTGAAACACCATACTTGAGAAAGGCCAACAGTTTTTAGTGGACGACAAAGTTGCACTTTTCAATATATGCTGGCCAAGGCCCCTTATAGCAACAACATTTCCTGCCTTTGCAGATGCAACTGGCTTTAGACCTTGACCCATCATCAGATACAAGGATTGCAATTCAGCCTCTTGCATATGCTTCTGCAAAGATTCACTTTTTGTTGGATCATACAAGGATGAAAGAACAAAAACTCTCTGCCCGGCACAAAGAAGCCCACTAAAAATTCTTGCAAATGCAAGAAAGCACTCATCTGAATCACCACTTCCACCTTCATCTGCATAGTTGTTTAATACCTCCCCATGCAAACCCCTCTGAGGAAGCATTTTTATAGGGACAGCAAACATCTTAGATACAAAAGCAACACAAGGAGCTTCAGGGCTAGAATCACAAGACTCGATGGATTTTCTCACACGCTCTGCCTCCGCAAGTACATCAGAGTTGTCCCCATCACCCAATACTTCTCTTTTCGGAAGCAGACGCGATACCCTGAAAGATTGGGCAGCAACTGGGTCAGGAACACACTTAACCACCATAGACAGTATTGCATCTGACAAAGGCAGCCACCGGCTCAATACAGACTGGAGCACAGACTTCGGGTCTTTATTCTGAAGCTCACGAGCAGGGACAGACAAATTGAATGATTTTACGACTTTCTCAAGCACCCTTTTATCACCATCAGGTTCTAAAGCTGCTTGATAAACCTGCCAGAGTGGTTCAAGCACAAACTGCACAAACATTGGCCTTGCCTTACTTCCTGCACTTAATCCTTTCTTTCCCACAATCATCTTGGTTTTGGGATTGTAATATCTGGGACCCCATAAAGCCTTTTTTAGAGCAGCAGTACTCGCCCCCAACTTTGAAGCATAAAACTCTGCAAACTCACCAACCCCAAAACCCCACCCATCAAGAGCACAAACAAAAGCCACATTTCCCTTCTGGGGTTGAAAAGTATCTTCCTCATCATCCTCCACAAACTCTTGATTCTCATAATTCTCATCACCCACCTCACCAACAGGCCCCGCAAGCAATGAATCAACATCCGACAAATACTTCTCCGATCTATAAGCACTCATTATGCCATTAACCTCATGAACAATCCTAAGCAGCCTGGTATAAGCCTCTGTAGGACTTAACTTCAACTCACTAATCAACCTATCAATCTTATTGAGTACTAAACATGGTGTCAGCTTTTCAATCCAAGCTTGACGCAGGACCGCATGGGTCTGAATATGAACACCCTCAACAGCATCAACCAAAATCAATGCACCATCACTCAATCTAGCAGCAGTAGACACTTCGCTACAGAAGTCCATATGACCCGGAGAGTCAATCAAATTAATAGAATAGTCCTTATAATAAAGAGCAATTGATGAACTTTTCATAGTGATTGCTCTTCTTTGTTCTTCATCCAAATAATCCATAAACCTAAGCTTACCAGCTTGTTTAGGATGCACTAAACCACTACGAGACCCAGCAATTAAATGATCAGCAAGTGTAGTCTTGCCATGATCAACATGCGCAAGTATGCAAATATTTCGAATTTTGGAACAATCAAAATCACCCATTTCTTGATACACGAGAAACAATTTCTACCAGTTCAAGTGAAATTAGTGGATACCCAGAAAAGAATTTGATCAATAAAGTCAGAAACAAGAGGTTATATAGTAATAAAATAAGAAACTTTTGATGGGTATATGGGATTCTGGTGTTTTTCAAAGATTGAATGTCTATAGGGTTCTTGATGGGTATATGGGATGCTGGGGTTTTTCAAAGATTGAATGTCTGTAGGGTTCTTTTCTATGGAGAATCGGAGAAACCCTAGTTATAATTATGCGCTTACCAATGTCCGTGACTTCTTTGAACATGTTCCGGCACTAGAGAATTCTGTTAGCCACAGGTGAGAACCCTTCGCCTATTGAGAACCGAAAGAGAGAGAGAGAGAGATTCAAAGAAACTGGGGGGAAAAGGAGAGTGGATTTGTTAGGCGGCTGGACGTCGATTCGGAGAGAAAGATAAAAGTTCATTAACTCGCCGGAACCCTAATGAGGTATATATAGGTCAGGGGCCGAACCGACGGGAAGGCGTCGAGGCATATTCTCAAATTGATGAAATTATATAGATTTTGGTTAAATTTTTAAATAAAGCATTAATTATGTAAGTAAGCCCATGCTGGGATGGGATCTTGCCGAATTCTATATTTTTTTAATTTATTTTTAAATTTAAGTTTTAATGTATTGAATTAAAAAATCATATGATGTTTATTTCCAACTTTATAAAAAGAATTATAAATTTCTAAATCCTTTAAAAAAGTGAACTTTTTAAATTAAATTTTACAGAAATTTGTGAAATTCACCAAATTTTATCTTTAAATCTAATTAATCTTACAGAGAGAAAACTATAATGATATTAAGTAAATAAAATATATAAAAATAAAATCTATATTTTTATTTCTGTTTGTCCAAAAATATAGAAATTCTTTTAAATTCCACATTTTTATTTTAAATTCTAAACATTGTCAATTTTTTCTTATAGCATTATATATAAATTATTATTCTCAATCCTCATCGTAATATAAATGTCTCTCTTATTATTTATTATTTATTTTTTCTTCCGGATATATATGTGTGTGTGTGTGTGTGTGTGAAATCTTGGGTTTATTCCCAATTCAAATCTTACTCTCGCATGACAAGACACCCTTTGGCAGGGAGTGAGCCTCTGCCAAGGCTTGGCTGTTTCTAAGAAATACAGAGAATGAACCGAAGGACATGGGTGTGGAGCTGTCAAAACACAACTTTCTTATATTTGTATTTTACTGAGGAAGATGAGGTTAGTGGAAAGCTGGCTTTTGCTTCGGACGCGTAATAGAGCACTCAAGGGGCCAACTGGGTTGGCCTGCCCTGCCCCTCTAGGAACAGACCTGTGTGGATATATTTTTTATGAATTATAAAAATTATGAAAATACATATTTAAAAAAATTTGAATATAAGTTTTTAGAAAAAATAGTTAAATAAAAATTTTTTACCAATCGAATGTCTCTATAAAGATCCCAATAGCATGTATATTTTATTAAGGTTTAGGTTTAAATTCAATGGATAACAATTCATAATTTCTATGGATAATCAATTAATGACATGATGACACGTTATTAATGAGAAACTAACACCTATTTGATCCGATAGCTAAATATTGATATCTCTTAAATAAGATCATAGATTCGAGTTTCTCATATGAAAAAATATGAGTTGAGAAAATTTTATTTTCTTAAAAATCAAATTTGATTCTAATTGAATTTAAGCGATAATAATTTTTTTTACAATTTTTCAATTAAAATTTAAAAACCCGTATCGAAATATTTTTTCGTCTCTTTTTGAATTTTTAAAAAAATTATCAAAGCAGTCTCTTTATTCATTGCCGAAGGCCCGCTTGGATATGCCAACCCAAATAACCCATGTATTAAACACATTAGGGTCAATGAAGTTTAGCATAGAAAAGAGAAAAAATTAACTATTTTTTTAATGACACAAGTGAAAAAAAAAAAAAAAATCATGTGAAGAATTAAAGAGAGGTGTATTTGAAATAAAAAGGGAACTTAGGTTGGGTACGAGGAAGAGGAGAGGGTGAAGCAAATTTATTTCTTGTAAAGCCCTTAGATCTTGCTCTATAATTGTTCCATTCTCTCTCTGTTTTTGCATTTATAATAAGAAATTTCATTATCCGTTTATTTATTAATTAAAAATATTTAATTAAGATCCCTTTTCTCATCGATGAGTTTTATTTATAATATTTTAATTCCCAAAATATTAAAGGAAACGTCAATGGTTAGCTGATTCTTTTTGGGTTTTCAACATTTGTATTCGAATTTTATCGTTCGAGTGCTATAAGCTTAATTTAGGGGTTAATTCTTTTAAATCATTTTTCGCTATTCAGTTCAAAATCAAAATCTCTGGTTAAAAGAGTAAAGTGTTCTTAACTACTCAACTTAAAGAAATTTGATAATGATTAATCATTAATAACTTTTAAATAAAATCTTAAATTTGAATATTTGTGTGGGATAAAAATATGTGTGGGAAAAATTTATCTTTTAAGAATTCAAATCAATTCGAATCAAATTTAATCCGATCAAACATGATTATCAAATATTGTAATTTAAAAAAAAATCATGGAAGCACGAAAGTTAATGACCTTTTAAAAATAATAATAATAAAAGAACAAGGGTAGGGATTAGTATGATAATATTTTTAGATGCATAAGCTCAGAAATTTCTATATAGTTAATTTAAAATTAGATTATTATCGTAACGCATATGAAATTTTAGAAAATAAAATTGAAGTTTATTCATGTAATATCGAATTTTGACTTAATTATTATTGCAAGTGATTTCAATAATTGAGAAAAATGGAAAACCATTTTGGAAAAAAAAAAAAGCAAAAAACTTTTTGTGGCTGCATGGCTCCGTTTGGGTAGACTGCAAATGGGACTGAAATTTGACCGGTCCAAGTGTCAACGCGGGTTGATCCGGTCGAACCGGCGGATGAAGGACGTCAAATTTGACTAACCAGCGCCAGCGGAGGCAAAGGAATTTGAAATTCCGAAAGGGGCAATGAAGTAAATTAATAAAAACCACACGGATATTCTATCCTTCGAATCGTAGTTCTGTGTCGAATATATGTACGTGTGCGTGTGTGTGTTACACGACGACTTCCGCTTTATTTTTTCGTAAATTGGTTCGATTCAAGTTGATCTCCCCTTTTCTCTTCACGTCCGAATAATCGATCCTCTCTCTTCTCTCTCTCTCTACAAAACCCTAATTCCCCAAATTTGGAGGCATCTGTTATCTGAATCGAGAATTTGTTGAGTTTTCATTCAAATTGACAACAATATGATGATGGATCCGGAACTGATCAAGCTCGCTCAAGAGCAAATCAGTCGTATGTCGCCTTCCGAATTGGCCAGCATTCAACAACAGGTTTCTAGATTCTTCTATCTCTCTTTCTGGAGTTTGAATTCTTCGCTTTTGATCCTTGATTCTTGTATTCAGATCACAGAATTGTTATGTAAATTTAATGAATGATTTGTCAAATTCATGTGAGATGGCTGAGATATTATCTACGTTGTTTGTATTTCGGTCGAGAGTTTTGGAATTTGGTAGAAATTGGAAAGAATTGAGGTTCTGAGATGAAGGGAAATGCATTATCTTTCTCTGTGTTTTGTGGACATAAACTTGGACTTTGAAATAAATTGAACAATAGTTGTGGTTTAAAACCAGGAAAGGTACAAGTTCTCAAGTTGTTGAACCAGGATTAAGGGGTCCACAAAATCATGTTTAGTAACGATTGGCAATCAAATATATCAAGCCACTTCTATGTTGATTTACCTCAAATACGGTGTCAGCGAGGAAGGCTCTTGAATGTCATTATAGAGCCTTTACTCTTCCCGCTTACTGAAGAATGGTCGACTTCAATGTCGAGGCTTTGGTATATAGAATGAGTTGCACGGTATTTGATCCAACTGTAATGTCTTTCTCTTTCCCTCACATACCATCTTCCGCCCCCCCTTCAATGCCAGTGATTTCACATTTTGAATCCAAGGAGACTAATTTGATTTGGTAAATCGATTGTGGATCAACCAAGAGCTTTGACTGAAGTTGTTATCTAAATGACTTCTCCTGGGCTGGAATAAAGATCTTGGCTTTGATTCATCACCATCTTCCATAGATCAATCACAGAACTAGGCCTTTGCAAACCCTCCCCCCCCCCCCCAAAAAAAAAAGGAAAAGGCACTAGCATGGATGAAACAGGAAAAAAATGGGCATTCTAAAAATTTTTTAGGTGCTTTTTATCATCATAGGTTTCTCTTCCACGCTGCACACAGTTTTCTTTGAATTATGATGTATTTTGGTGCTGCAGATGATGTCGAATCCCGAGCTAATGAGAATGGCCTCTGAAAGCATGAAAAACATGAGGCCAGAGGACTTAAGAGAGGCAGCAGAACAATTGAAGAATGTTCGCTCCGAGGACATGGCAGAGATTGGGAAGAAAATGGCTAGTGCATCACCAGAAGAGATAGCCTCTATTCGTGCTCGTGCTGATGCACATATGACTTATGAATTGAATGCAGCTGAGATACTGAAGAAGCAGGTAAGCAGCAGCAAATTATGTGGAACAAATTATACCATTTCTATTTCTATTGGACTGGGTAATTATTCGTATTTGAAAAGGTTGAAGATTTCAATCCATATTTTTTGGCCAGGGGAATCAGCTGCATGGGCAAGGAAAGTTCAAGGATGCTTTGCAGAAATATTTGCTTGTAAGTGCAATTTGGATCTCTTTAAGTTGACTACAGGTTTCTTGTATTTGGGATTTTCCCTTTTGAATTATAAGTTGATTCTTTCCTTTTATTTTTAGGCAAAGAAGAACCTGAAGGAAATTCCTTCCTCTAAAGGCAGACCACTGATGTTGGCTTGTTCTCTCAATTTGATGTCATGTTACTTGAAAACAAGGCAGTATGATGAGTGCATAAGTGAAGGCTCTGAGGTATGACCAACTAATATTATGCTCTCATCCTATCATTCATGACAGTTTATGGTTTTTGAATTTGGGCGTCTCTCTTGAATTAAAGGAATGCTATGATAGTTTTTTAAAGGCAATTTTCACAAGTACTGGTGAAATAATCAAGCATAAGTTTCTCAGTTTCGGCATGAAAACTATAATGGACTGCATATCTTCAAACCAGCTGTTTAAGTCAGATTAAAAGCTTCTTTATTGCCTTATTTTCATAGCATGAGATATGCTTTGCATGTATCATCATCGATGATCTTCTCTCTGGAGCACTAGTGAGAGTTTTATTCAGTAACAACCTCTTTTAATTAACAAAACATTCTTCTATTCTCCAGGTCTTAGCATATGATGCTGAGAATGTCAAAGCTCTTTACCGAAGGGGTCAAGCATATAAAGAACTGGGACATTTGCAGGTGAGTTTTAAAAAGTGATCATGTATTCATTTGATGCTGGATTTGATAAACAATCCTGTCAATGACTTGTGTTGTCTAATGAGTTTGTAAATCTGTTAGGATGCTGTCTCTGATTTACATAAGGCACACACAGTTTCTCCCGATGATGAGACCATAGCAGATGTATTGAGGTATGAGTTCTTGTATTCAAATATAAGATTCTTCTAAGCTGCCTATCTTTAGCATTTTTGGATCCATTTGTGTGCAGTTAAATCCATGCCTCTTTTTTGTTTCGTTTTGTTTTTTGTTTTTGTTTTTGTTTTTGTTTTTTGCTTTTTTTTTTTTTCTCAATGATGGTTGTTAAATGTTTATAGGGATGCTGAAGAAAAGTTGCAGAAGTATAATGAGGAGAAAAATCTTTCTAGAGGTTTGTTGTTTTTTCTTTCTTTGAGATCTTTGATCACAATTTAGTTGCAATAGACTTGCAGCATATTTTTTCTCCTCGTAAATTTTTATATTCTTTTACTTTTTCTTCAGGGGTGGTAATTGAAGAAATAACTGAAGATGAAGATACAATTACATCTGATGGTGACAAAGGTTCGTCTGTGGAGGACCCTGTGATGCAAGATCAGGCAAAAAGTGGCCAGCCTATGAGCCCAAGTTTGACCAGCAATGGGGTTCCTACAAGTGAGTCGGAGTGCTTGCAGGCTTTGAAGGATGATCCTAAGTCTATCAGGTAGATCTTAATTTAGGAAAATGAAAATTGAAAATGGTTATTTTCAGTGCTTTTTCACATACAAGCTTCTCTTGCGATGTTATAAGCTAGGCCAGTTGATGGATTTGGCTGGTTGGTGTACTTAATGGAAAACATATATAAATAATGTATTATTAAATTTGATATTGCACTAATCATTAAATTGATCAATCTATGGTTGGATAGAAGAACTCGTTGTTAATACTTGTTTCTTCCATGCAAATGATGCTTAAGACACATGGGCGGAATGCTCGTTGTTTGCTCTGCCAAGTTACCGTTAATGGCCATTACCCATTACCGGTCCTACATTTCTCCAGGTTGGTGATAATTGAAACGTACAAGTCCTTAGTAAGTACACTGGTTCTGCACGAAGGAAATTACTTCTCATAAGAGTAGGAAAGTATCTGTAACACTAGTTTTAACATTGTTAATCTGATAGAATTTTGTTCTTCATTGATGCTAAAAGTAACATGGGATATGACTGTCTATATGAACTGCTCAAGTACTAAATCGTAGACCTAGGGAGTTGATCCTTGTATTAACATTTTCTTGTTTGTCTATAGATCATTCCAGAACTTCCTTTCGAATGCTGATCCCAGCATGTTGGCTGCAATGGGCAGTGGTAAAGTTGGAGAGATATCTCCTGACATGGTGAAGGCAGCATCTAACATGATTAGCATGATGTCACCTGAAGAACTTCAGAATATGCTGCAGATGGCTTCCTCAGTGGAGGGACAGAACCCATATTCTGCCGGAGGTTCTTCAGACACTAATTCAAAAAGTTTTGGATCTGGGTTTGTTCCTCCCACTATGACACCCGACATGCTCAAAACAGCTTCCAATATGATGAGTAAGATGTCACCAGAAGATCTTCAGACAATGTTTGAAATGGCATCATCAATGAAAGGAAAAGACTCGATCCAAAAGGCAAGTTCTTCAAACAGTAGTAGGTTGAATTCAGACACTTCATCAGGATTCCCTGGAATCCAGGAAGACTCTATAGCTGTTCATAGTCATGCTACTGGTGAAATCAGTTCTTCTCATGGTATGTATCCAAGTTCAAGAGGTGTTGCTACTCAACCTTCAAACTTTCCAACCTCAACTGTTGATTTGCAAGAACAAATGAGAAACCAAATGAAAGACCCAGCCATGCGACAGGTATGTAGATGCAGATTGCCTTAGTTATCTAATATGTCTGACGCTAACCTTTTGTGGGAAGTGGAGGAATTCATTCTATTTCCGGCATTAGCTCTAACAGGATAGGTGTTGGTCATCATGGCATCTAGATGATACTGTGTTCGAGTTGTTTGTTGAAATTATACATCTAATTTGCATTATATATGTGTGTGTATACATATGTATTTGTTTATTCTTTTATTTATATGAGATTTCACATATTTCTGCATTTCTTGCTAATAGCTGTATTGATGATTCTAAGTTTTTCAAGTGAGTGCATTTGTGTTCTTCCCCACTATGATGATGGTTTTGGTGAAGGTTTCCTGGGGCATCATGCGCCCTGACAAAACAAAAAACATGTACATTATATTTCATTTTCTTGTTGTTGTGTTTGTAGATGTTCACTTCAATGATGAAAAATATAAGTCCAGAAATGATGGCAAACATGGGTGAGCAATTTGGCTTCAAGCTTTCTAGGGAGGATGCAGAAAAAGCCCAACAAGCCATGTCATCATTATCTCCAGAGCAGTTGGATGCCATGGTAATTTCATTACTCCTTAACTTTTGTCCTTGCATTCCCATACCTAGATTTTTCTTGACCTGGCTTGGTGACTTGGCACCGGTTCTGACTTAACCAACTGGTTGGACCTGCATGTTGAGATCTGTATTAGGTCCTGATGTCTTCTGAACATGCACTCAAAATGTGAATATCTTGTCTTGAACCAATTACCTAATAGGTTTGTCTTGGGTAGTTTTGAATTGAGCCTAGGACTTGATGAAGTGCTGTATGCTGATGGTAGTTGGAAATTGCGATTTGCATCTTTGATGTCGTTTTGATCTATTGTTTCACTTATTCCTTTCTGCAGTTGCGGTGGGCTGACAAAGCTCAAAGAGTGGTTGAAACTGCAAAGAAAGCAAAGAACTGGCTTCTCGGGAAACCTGGTATGATACTAGCCATATGCATGCTCATTTTGGCAATGATCCTTCATCGGCTAGGCTTCATTGGAAGTTAAAAAGCGGTTTTACCTCTCTTGCTCACCGATGATCCGAAAAAAGAAAATGTTGGAATGGTCCAATTTTTTGCCAAGTTTGGAACCAACATTGTAGTTGTTCCTTAGGATTGGAGGAACCGGGTGCTGAACAGGGTGAGATGAGGGTGGGGAATGTCCCATCCCACTGGAACCATACAACCGTACCGTCCATTTTTTGGTTATTATGAGGTATCATTTCCAATGAAGTATTTGATTTGTTTGGATGCTTTGACTATCCTTACAAGAGACAAATATCTCAAATGAGATTCTCATAAATGTGTAATCGCTAGGTTTGTAGATGATTAATTTTGTGGAATAATATGTAATTTGTTGGTGTCATTTTTTGTGTATGTGATGGGTGTTTGACATCGCTTAGGGTTGAGGACAGACCTTGAATTTGAATTGGTGTTATCAGAATCAAATCGGACAGGCCGGTATATCCTAGAACTGATGGACTGATACGTGAACCGGTCCGATAGCAGTTTGATGGCGATCTGATCATTTTTATAATTGGACTGCATTGACCTGTTTGAACCGGACGATTTTTTCTTAGAATCGGAAACCCTTGTGAATCAAATCGAGTCAATCCAATTCATAATTAAAAGAGAGAAAGATCACAAAACCATTTTCTTTTCCTAATTCTGACCACCCAAAACCCTTCAGCCGCTCTTTTTCCCTTTCACTTCTCTCTCTCTCCTCCCCTCTTGCCCTCACCCTCTCTCTCTCTCTCTCTCTCTCTAACATCAACTGCTGTTATTGGTTCTAGTCGATTTTCTCTTGATGGCAGAAGGTAATATTTATCTACCAGTCGATCTTCACAAACTCCACCGTTAGCCTCTCTCTCTCTCTCTCTCTCTCAACGTGGTTGTAGTTTTTCCTCGGTCAGCGTTTCTTTTCTCACTTCAATCTTTTCGATCTCCAAATTTCTTTACTCTGATCTCGAATATTCATTTAGGAAACTCTCTGTTGATTTTCTTGGAAGACTTGTTTTAAAGAGATTTTTTTATTAAGTTGATATTATTTTTTTTAGATTTCTAATAAATAATATTTAAGAATTATTAATCAATCAAGCATCAAACATCAAACAATTTTTGTGTTAATAAATTATAATTTAATTGGTATTAATATATATTTTTTTAAGGTCTCGAAAAGGGAGAATAGATTTTGTTGGAAATAATACGGTAAGAGAGAAGAGTGGTTGATTTTGACAAGAATAGTGAAAAAAAAAAATCTCACTCCTCAGCAACGAAACTGATCGACAGGCTGGCCACAAGCATCAACGCCTGCCGATGGGGAAAGGGAGGGACATTCATTGTCACACTTCTCAATAGCTGTCCTTTCTCCATGCCTGAAAACAGTGCAAAAAGGTTCCATATTTGGGTCATTGCCTATTTTGAGAGAATCAAGTAATAACTCAGCAATTTTGAGACATTACGATTGATGATGACATCTTGCCAGCTTGGAGTGGAAACACCTGGGGGACATCTTAATGCCATCTCCACCGTCCATCTCACATTCCAATCTGAAAATGGGGGTCGCATCAGTTGCAAACGTGTGTCCAATACCTCTCTCTCTCTCTCTCTCTCTCTCTGCAGTTCGAAGGGCAGTAAGCTGACATGATATTGTTGACCCTTTTGGCTGCTGGGTATTGCTCTGCCCTTCGGAGCTCAAAATCACATACCATCGAGTTCATTCGTATTCCAAACACATCATGACTTAATAATACTTTCCTTCCCCTGTATTCTTCTTTTTGTCAGTCTGACAGACATATCGGCTTAGCAACAATGAGTTTAAAAATCTTAATATTCTTTATTTTGTATTATTTCAAGAAATAAGGTTTATACGATTAACAGAGAATAAAATAATATACCGGATATATAATCCTAACTTTAATATGAAAATTTTCTTCTTATATAAAGTAAGATCGTTATTTCATAAAATAAAAATAGAAGAAAATATTTTGGAATATTTCAATTTTTACTGAAAATGAATAAATTAATGCAAAAATAACTTATAGGCTATTGCTCGCATGAATGAATACTGTAGGTCTATTGAGGGTTTTTTTTTGGGGGAAGGAGGGGGGGGGGGAAGAATTGATACAGAGGAAGAGAGAAGTGAGTCGCTGGAGATTATAACCCCGAAAACAGCAAAAGCGGCGGTAACGGAGGGGGGCAGGTCATTTCGTCCCAAAAATAGAGGGGCATAATGGTCATAAGAAAAGCGTTACATCAGCACTCAGTGCTTACCTGGAATATGCCTATTTTTGAAATCAAAATAACATAAAATATTTCTCTCTCTCTCTCTCTCTGTGTTGTTAATTTTTTTAAAATGGGCAGAGAGTTGACGGCCTCCACTCATATTTTTCCATTATATTTTGTAGTGCGTTATTAAGTGGCTGTCGCCAGAACGAAACCAAAACCCGCGAAACTCGAAACCTCGCGTGCGTAACATAACCAACACCTTCCCCCGACGGTTTCCCAATCTCCGCCGACGGCCAATCTCTCTCTATCTCTCTGGAAATTGACGATCGCAACACCATGTTTCATTTTATAAATCTCCATCTTCAACGAATCATCACCTCTTTATGTAATTGAAGAATCTCCGATTTCCGCTCCCTCTTCAATCCTCTATCAAAAAGACGAGATGAGTCCGCAACAACAACAACGCCGCCATTCGCCTATATTAAAAAACAACTCCTCGTCTCCTACAGGACGAGGAGGAGGAGAGATAAAGCCAAGAAAACGAGTAAGAGAAGTCGCCGGAGGAGCAACGGCGGAGTGCGCGATGATATGTTGTTGCTGTCCATTCACCGTTATGAATCTGTTGGTTTTGGCGATGTATAAAGTTCCGAAAGGACTGTGCAAGAAGGCGTGGTTTAAGAGGCAAAAGCGACAGCGTACGAAGAGGCAACAGGCGGGGGGAGGATCGACGACGCCATGCCTGGCTGATCAAGAGGCGGAGGAAACGGTTCGGGGTGACGGGGAGAAATCTGAGGCGTTGAGTAAAAAAGAAGAGGATGATTTGGAGAAGGAGATGTGGAGCCGGTTTTTGGGGACCGGGTTTTGGAGGAGTCCTTCTCAAAGAGAAGCCTTGTGAATAACGATTCAAAAGAATCGTTGAATCGTAGAGCAAGCGTGTGAAGAGGAGAGATCGAGCGTGGACGGGAACACTCTGAGGGTGTTCTCGGATGAGGATGTATGATGCAGCGTGATCAAGCATCATGCCTATTTCTTCACATGGTTGACTGATAAGATGAAAAAACTCCAATTTTTGGACCCAGAAAAAAGGTCATCCAGCTTTTTATTAAAAAAAAATTGTTATTATTGTGGTTTACCCTTTTTTACCTCAGAGTTTTATATTAATTACCACATGCTATCCTATTTTCTTTTTTTCTGTTTTTATATTTTTGTGTATTTTGCTACGATGACTCTCATAAGGGTAATAGAGCTTCTTTGGTTCGAAGGGGTGTGCATGGAAAGGCACCCAATCATCCTTCGTTGGATTTCATCAAAGGTTCGATCCGTGAGTATTATCACTCGAAGGAGGCCAATGTGCCCTTGGATTGCCTCCTAATGTGTGCCTCTCTCTCTCTCTCTCTTTTGTCGGCCCCAGGATTGACCTTAGTTGTTGTGACAGCATCTTTCTCTCGCCGGATAAGGAGGAAGCCCGATTGGAAGACGAATCTTTGAGTTCTTCCTCATAAAATTGTTTGTTGTTTTGTGGGCTAACTTCTCTGGTAAGGGGTCTGCTAGTGTTTGTGGGCCTTGTCTAGCTCCTGCCTTGGCCACTATTTATTAGTAGTATAGCGCCCTCTATTCTCTAAATCAAAAATCTCAATTTCGAATTCTAAAAATAATAAAAAATGATTTGAGAGAGTCAACCTCTAAAATGAGATTCACAATATTTGAATAGGATTAATCTGAAAATGTTCGGATACCGGTGATGAAAACTTAAAAAAATAAAAAATTAGTAGCATAGAATTTTTGGCCTCGGCTTAAATTCTGTTGGGGTTGCCTCCTCCTGGCCATGCTATTCACTGTTTCCCTTGACCTTCTCGTGCCGGACCAGAAGAATTTTATAAGTTTGCGCGCAGAGAGAGAGAGAGAGAGAGAGAGAGAGAGAGAGAGAGAGAGAGAGAATTTGCTTTGCTTAGGGTTCAAATCCATATAAGTAGTGTTCGAATCCATGAAGGCCGAAACCGAGCATGAGGCCCGCCGAGAACGCAAGATGCGAAGCCCAAAAGGTAGTTTTATTTATTTATTTTATTTAGAATTGTGTTTTAACTTATCATATTCGAATGTATACGAATTTTTATTTAGAAGATAACTCTTTTATTATAATTTTTTTTATTCTTAAATTTTGAATATAAAATTTAATTAAAAAAACTAATATATTGTTTAACTAAACTGGCTATTTGTCTATAAAACTCAAAAAATATGATTTTTTTTTTGTACAAACTCAAAAAATATGATAGAACATGAGATTTTGCCCAAATTTCTCAATTTGCTAACTATAGCACAAATAACTTGTTTAAACTCGCATCACACTAATTTCATTAATCTTATCGCATATTCTTCAACTAAAAAGAAAAATAATAATAAAAATCTATTTTAAAATTAAAGAAAAATGAGAGAGAGAGAGAATATATAAATTTAGATATTTTATAAATATTTATATTTCTATATTTAGATAGTTTTCAAATTTAAAGGGTGAATCCCAATTTAAAAAAAAAAAAAAAAGAGAGAGAGAGAATTCAAAGTACCGACTGCGAAAATCAAAATAGTCAATCAAGAAGCCACGTGGCGAACATTGGTGAGTGAAGACCGTACCAAGCTAAGGTTCTCACGAAGAGTGTGGTGTGTGTGGGCTTGGTCACCGTTCTATTAAGTAAAATAAAGATAAAATGCAGTCGACATTAGACGAGTCTTCTCTCTCTCTCTCTCATCCAGTTCGTTGGATATCTGCTTCTTCCTTCTAGGGTTTCTCGACACACTTCCTTCATACCTCTTCCCCCATAAAAATATCTTCTTCTTCTTCTTCTTGTCCGATTTGATCTCAGAAAATTGTCTCGGATTTCTTAATTCCTTCCTATTACTTAACCCAATTCTAATGGAGGTACGTGTGTTCCCCCACAATTATGCTCTTCCGTCTTGCACCTTACATGTTTTTTATCGTTTTCCCGACCAATTTTCTTGAATTTTGAGAATTGGATTATCTTGGTTTGTTATTTTGTTTATTTTTTTTTTGTGTACTGACTTGTTGATTTGTTGATTGCATTGAAAATTTCTGAATTCTGAAAAGGTAGGGTTTTGGGTATTGATTTTACATAAGATTAGATTTTCTGCATTCATGATCGAGCGTCACTTATTCCTTTATATTCCTAGGTATTTGGGTAATTCGCGAAATTTAATGTTTATGGAGAGTAACAACAATGGTTAAAGGGCATAGTATAGCTAGGACTTAATAGCATCCCATGATGTTGTTAATATCTCATGTGAGCCTTTGTGGCCTTGGCCAGCGTTTAATGAATTTCATGATTGGTATGTGATTGTAGGTTCCGGCAACTGATGAGGGCAAAAAATCTGAGAATCATTTGACCTCTGCTGCGGCTTTTGTCGAAGGTGGAATTCAGGATGCCTGCGATGATGCTTGCAGCATATGTCTTGAAACATACTGTGAAAGTGATCCATCCACGGTACTGTATTTGGAAGAAAAAAAATGCACTCTGGTTATTAGTTTTTGTTATCTCCTGTTAAGACAATCTTGTTTAAATTCGTGCAGGTGACAAGTTGCAAGCACGAATTTCATCTACAATGCATTCTTGAATGGTAAATGTATTTATTTTTTCTGTTGCAAGATAAATAGTCTTGTTACATTGCAGTGATGATTATGTGGATTTAAGGTTTCATATGTGGATCCGTGATCTTACTGTTTTCTGTCTACTAGGTGGGGCTAATATACTGTATGATAAAATGTACTGGGAATCACATCAATTCAATGGTTTTTTAGATCCCAATAAACAAATCTGGCAGTTGGAGGATTTGGCAATTAAAATTTGTAAACTATCTATTACGTTGCTTTCTCATCAGTTCCTTTGAGGGGTGTGGCACATTGGTGAGTTATTTGTCCCTAGAGGGAGCACTTAACATGTAGGATAGTCACTAGATATGCCATGTTTATGGTTTTCTCACAAAATATTACAGGCGAAATTGTTTTGGGTCAAACCAGAGGGTTCATACTTCTCCTCCTGAGTTAAGTAATCTATATCTATGGCCATATTTGATCACTGGCACCTGCATCTGGTTATGTATTAGCTATCATGAATTCATTTTATTTGATATATATTATGGTTGCTCTCATGACACTGTCTTGTTGGTCCTCTTACCTTTCATAAAAGTAGAGCTTCCCAGCAAAGTGCTTTTCCCTCTTCTTTGGTCAGGGTTCTGGGACTTTTCTTTTTTGAGGTGTGCTTAGAGTCCTTCTAATTGGTTTGTTACTGCTTTCTCCCTTTTTCTGGCCGTGCTTAGTGCAAACCTGGGTAGAGCACATTGTGGTCACTAATAGCTTTTTACATGGACATTTTCTCATGTGTGCTTGTGTATAATCTAGTATCAAATAAAAAAGTTTCTTGAATAGACATTTGGCTGGTTGATTAGGTGTTGAATAGGAGCAAGATGGGGCTTTCTTGTGGTTACAGTTATGTAGTTTTTGGATGAAACAGTTTATTTAGATGGCCTATTAAACTTCAGTTGTTGGCAGTGGCTTACTAAAAAGCCATCACCTGGCTCTTGCTGTGGTTTGTTGCTTTGCCACTGAACTACCACACAATGCTCGCTTCATATTAACCATTGGGCAGTGCTATTTGTCATATTTTGAAGTTTACTATTTTGTTGTGCCTCCTGTACATAGAAAATATTTTGAAGAAATGAGGAAAACAAGGGATAAATTTCTACCATAAATAGGAAGGGGCAACAAAAGAGTAAACTTTATTGGTGACATATACCATTTTCCTTAACCAAATCAAATAAAAACATATCTAAATTGAGCAAGCCTGTAAATGCTTCCTGCTGGAAATTAAGACTCTTAAGTGGCATAGAAACTAGTAAGAGACTAATGAAGGATAATAAGAAAGTTGTCCACGTAATGATTGTGGTTCGGTGGATCTTGAAAAGGGGAGCCATTTTTTCTGGGTGTTTTGCTTAATGAAAACATGAGAATCTATATATATATATAAAAGAAAGGCGGTTATGAGAATTATTTTGACATGTTTTAGTCATTGGCTGTCTTAGCATAATGAGGATGAGGCTCTTTGGTCATGTTCTTCGTGGACATTTTCATCATAGTGACGCAGGGGAAGGGTTTAGGGCCATTGGAACTCAACAATTAGGGTTGGAATAGGATGATTTGTGGTTTGAACAATAACTGAGTTTAAAGAAAACCAATTAAAATTTTTTATCGAGAGAGAAAACCAACATGCTTGCTGTCTTTACAACATGGTGACATGGGAAACTGCCGACAAACTTCTTGTGTCTTTCTGCTGCCAGAGATATCTTCAACCACTTCCTCAGCAGACAAAGCATGAATAGGTCCAACTGTTCCATTGGATTCAATAGGAAAAAGTGGCTTTTTGAGAAGCACCCAAAGCAGAAGAATTACTTTTTGCATCCTTTTCCACTGTTACTGGTTGGAGAAAATCATCTTTCTTAAACTCCTGAATTGTCATGTTATCATCAGACCCATGCACAATTTCAGAGAAAGCACTCTCACCTCATCTTCCTCTGCAAGTTTGATTATCAGATATCACCTCCAAACCCGCCTTACAAAGTTGGAACGTTCTCCATGGTTTTGCCAGATGAATTTCACCTGATCAATGTTACGTGAAGATTGCAAGAGTGGATATGCATCCTCCCTATTGTTGTATTTCTCCAAGGTCTCAAGGCTTTTTGATAGCAAACATGTTGTCTCCTTCTCCTCCAACTTTTGCCGTTTTCTTTTCTGGGACGGACTTAACTTCTTGTCTCTCTTTATGTCAACCTTTCCCATACCCAAGTCTAAGCACTTGTGTCCACCATGCTTGATGTTGTAAGGAATTTCCATGAATCTTTCAGTTCCATCTTCAACTTCGTCCCTGTCATAGATGTAGGAGTCAAACACCTGTTCGTTTGCATTTTCTTCCGCAGGAGTGATAAGAGGAAGATGATATTGAGATGTGATTTTAACTTCCTGTTCACCCTCTTACTCATCATACTTGTCCAAAATTGCATATAACACTTCATTGAAAACTCTGACATTCACAGCATGTTTTACTGCTCTTCCAATCCGCCTCATGCACTTGATTTGCGGGTCCAGCTTCGAGAAAGGGCTCACATTTTTAAGTTCCTCTTCTGTCTCTAGATTTGAAATATCAAGTTGTTTGTAGTTGCCTTCTGGAATCTCCATTTGGGCTTCCACAGGTTCCTGACACTGCGAGGCAAGTCCTCAATCATTCTCCATGTCTCAGGAAACTCTGTTTGTTAGGGTTGATTGCCTCTATCAACCATCATTCAGAGAACAGGAAAGAAAAAAATTTTTCGTATTCAGAAAAAAAAATTCTGAATGTTGGAAAAATGTTCTGAGTCGCAGGAAAAGAATTCAGCCTTCTGAAATTAAGTCTGAATCGCAGAAAAAAGCTTAGGAAAGAGTCTGAGTTCCTGCAGAAAAGAAGTTTATGGGTTCTGAAAGAAAATTTACAGAAAAGTTAAGAAAAAAGTTTCTAGATTCTGAGAAATAATTCTGAATTGCAGAAAAAAGAAAATTCATGTTAGGCTCTGATATCATTGCATTCAGGGGAAGGGCTTAGGTCTATTAGAACTCAACAATTAGGGTTAGAATAGGGTGACTGCAGTCGGAACAATAACATGGCTTAAGTAAAACTGATTAAAATTCTTTATTGAGAAGAAAACTATACCATCATAAGGTACTATTGTTGTCCAATTTATACAAATTAGGACAAACCCCTATTCTAGACTAAAACTTTCTAATTAGTTCCTAATTGGTTAAATAAATCAAAAACAAAAGCCAAGAAAAAGAAAAATTCCTATGTAGAAACCTAAATTAAGAAGGAAAATTATGAAACACAAAAATTAGAAACTTTCTAATTTCTTGAATTATTCTGCGTCACATGGCTGACAAAAGGGTTGGTAAAACGAGAAATGCTCAAAATGTTCTAGGTTTTAGTGTGAATAGGACTAGATTAGAACAATGGAGTGCAGTTTTAGTTACATCAGGAACATGCAGATGTGAAGATGGCTATATGTGATTTTGATTTTGAGGACCGCATCATTCATAGGATGGGTAATTGTGTTGTGAAGTAGGACACCAACATGAATCCCCATCTCTTTGATGATGACCCCAACAGTCCCAACCCCAAAACAAATGGGGGGGCTTGTTTGAGTTAATTGAGTGAAGTTACAGATTACATAAGTATTGCCATATTGTGTGTGAGTTGAGGAAGAAGATGCATGAAATCATAGGCAACATAGACCTTTTGATTCCATTTACATGTGATGTAAAATGGATGGTTAGTCATCCGTTTTCAATCCCTATAAATTGGAGCTCTGTGGGATCTGGAACAGCGTAGATACTGATATTTATGATCCTTCAAGAGTGGGTCAAACTGCACGGTTTTTGAGTCCAGAGAAGCACTTTTGGGAGGGGGCCAAATCCTAGGGAAACTTGATGATCGGCAGGAGTTTATTACTGAATTCTTTAGGATGGTAATGGCGACGATAGACCCTCTTGAGTATCATAGCTTCCATGGCTGTGGAAGTAGAGTCCTCTTTGTTTGTTTATTATTTGTAGCACAATGGATAATTATGTTGACCTTTGTTCTAGCAATGCACAGAAAGTAAAGTCAGTAATTTTTAGAAATATTGCTTGTGATGCGGTATTGTTGATTGTGAGTGGAGGCAAGCAATTGATTGCAAGAAAGTTTTCAGTTCATTTTGACAAAGGGATTAGAACATTGAGGGGGATAAGAGTCGTCATTAAGGATTTGTTACTAGTCAATGGTGTTTTTATTCTTATGGGGGTCTCAAGGTTCTGAAGCACCATCTAGAGTTGCGTAGAATATTGTCAAGTCATTAGTAGTATCCCAGTGCCTGAGGCAATGAGAAGGATGGTTGTATTTGAATTTGTGCCTTCAATCCGTAGAGCAATTACAGAAGCATGATGGGACTATATATTGCATAATAGGTTTCAGACCATCAGGTGGATTGATCATGGGTCTGAACTTGTGGAGTTATCTTTGCCTTGAGTTTTTCATTTTGGTTGATTTGAAGAATAAAGAATATTCCTGTCTCTTAGGTCATCAGGTGGATTGATCATAGATCTAAAATTGTGGAGTTATCTTTGCCTTAAGTTTTTCATTTTGGTTGGTTTGAAGAATAAAGGATATTCCTGTCTCTTTCTTTCTTCTTTAACTGCTTAAAAGTTTGATTTTGGGTTACCAAATTGAAACACTATGAGGTGAATTAACTGTAGTCAGTTAAGTGCATGAGGTGACGTATTAAAGAAGAAGATGTTGATGCATAAATATTGTAGCTTAATTAGAGATTTTGGCTGCTACTTATATCCAATGGCATAAGACGCTTTATGGATTCAACAATAAGTCAACATGGTTCTGCTTAATTTTTTGCTTCTACTCTTAATGACTGCTGAAAATTCAGTAATTTGAACACCTTGTTGGCAAATTTGTGTTAGTTATCAAACAGATGACAAGATACCTATTTGACTGAAAATTATTGTCATTTGTGTGCTAGCTGTACAATATACCAGGACTAGTAGGTTGAGAATGTGAAAATTTATGTTTGAGCAACCAATAGTATGCATGTATCCATGATGAATGCCTCCGTCTTCTTATCGGTCTATAAAACAGTATAACCCGGTTATTTATGGATAATCATTAAGCATCTGACAATAATTCTGTTTTCAGGTGTCAGAGAAGCTCCCAGTGTCCAATGTGCTGGCAACCTATCAGCTTGAAGGATCCTGTTAGGTTTATATTCTGTTTTACCATTTTATTAATATCATATATGCTGTTATTGCTTTTATGATGGAAAGTATTTTTGTTTTCCTTTTGTCAGTCAAGAATTGCTTGAGGCAGTGGAGCGGGAAAGGAGTTTTAGGTTTAATCCATCTAGAAATGCCACAATCTTTCATCATCCTACTTTGGGAGACTTTGAATTGCAACATGTCAGTAGTGTGCTTCGGCTGTTTGAGATGTTTGGTCTACCTTTTGCTCCATTCAGTGATTGTAGCATAACTTATGAAACAGTACCATTTTCCTTCATTGTTCTTGTACAGTTGCCAGTAGGCACTAATGATGCTGAGCTTGAAGAGCGTATAATTCAGCACTTAGCAGCTGCAGCCGCAATGGGAAGAGCACGCCATATTGCTAGAAGGGAAGGTCAGAGGAGTAGGTCATCTGCCCATGGTCGTCCACAGTTCTTGGTTTTCTCAACCCAGCCTAATTCCCAATCTGCTGGTCCTGCGTCAGCCTCTCTGGCTCAAAGAGGTGAAGGTGAACCAACTCCAGCAATAGCAATAGCTAGTCCATCATCCCCACTTAGTCCATCTTCCCCCCCGTCTACTGGTGGTGAAGAATCCTCTCAAGTTATTTTATCAGAAGCTGACCAGGCTTCTGGCTCTGTACCTGGGTCCAGTGTTTTAGCTGCCCATCAACTTGGAACTTCCTCAAACAATAGGTACTTTCTGTCTGTTCAACTTGATTCTTGGAGCTATTGTTTATTTATCAGTTTCTTCTCTCTTTTTTGAGGGTTGTTTACTGCATGTGTTTTCATTATTGTCTTCTAGGAGGTCCCCTGGTCAGTCTTCCCCGAATAGCCAAGACAAAGCAGGACCATCTGATTTTCAATCTTTTTCAGAATCTCTAAAATCTCGATTCAGTGCAGTTTCCATGAGGTGCTAGTCATTTGAATGACGTCTGTTATGGCATACCAATGTGTTTATAATTTCATTAATTCCATCTTGACACTTAAATTTTAACTTTTTTTTAGCTTATTTACTGATAGTCTATGATTTTTTTTTTTTTTTTTAAGATACAAAGAGTCTATTTCAAAAAGCACGAGAGGATGGAAAGAAAGATGGTTCTCTCGAAACACTTCCATGGCTGATCTTGGTTCTGAGGTTAGAAGAGAGGTTAATGCTGGAATTGCAACTGTTTCCCGCATGATGGAGCGGCTTGAAACCAGAGATAGTAATAGAACAAACACTCCTGACCCAAATGCTTCAGAGAGTACCTCAACACCTGCTCCAGGCCACCAACAGACTGCAGAAGCTGGTGGGATGGAAACCTTGGGTGGCACTAATATCCAGGCTCCATGTGCCGCGAGTTCTGCTTCAGATTAATTCTTATGGAGCCAATGCATCTAGTCCCAGCTTTGCATCTTCATAGGTAAATTAAAACCCTTTGTAGGCAAGTCTGTTTGATTGGCATGTGTGCTTTTCACATTGCATCTGGTTGGTTGCATCTCTCTCTGTCTCTCTCTCTCTCTCTCGCATCTTGTAAGTATACATTGCTTTAATCATTAAAAACTGATGTTGGCCGGAGGCCTTTAAGGTTATGATGCCGCCTGCAACTAATTTTAAGGTGATGAACAATTGGACATATAGATTTTATTATTATGCACCAAAAAATATAGGTCTTATTATTAATAGAGCTTGCTGTGGTAGCACATTACATCGCTTAGTGTGGTTATGTACCTCCATAATATTGTATCAAACATGATTATTCCCAGTAAACTTGGGTTGGATCACAGTAATAAATAACCAGTCTCTTATTATCTGCATTATCCATGGGTCTATTCCGTGGCTTATTTGAACTGTCTTTTGATTTAACTTCTTGCCAAATTTACAAGTTAATAATGTATAATGTAACTTCACTGATCTATAAATTGTAAACTATATGATAGTAGGGATCTGCAGTTAGAAAAAAAGTGCTCGCTGAAAAATATTACAAAGAAAAGGCGTATCATTACTTACATTCCTCATACTTCATATCCAGTTTGTCTAGTTTTTGAGCTGGACAAGACAAAAGTCCTTGAAAAAGGAATGTGTAGTGAATCTGTGTAGTTTTTTATGCAAGTGCTGAACTTGCAGTCTGACCTAAGTCCTCCAAATTTATGTACCTGACCTAGTCAATTATGCTGATAATTCTGTATCTTTGCCAAGTGGAATTGCTTACACTAGTAAAAGTTATGCCCTAATATAGATGCTTCTGTGGTAGCAGGTAGAATCTCCTTTTCCCGGATGTATGAGATTGATGCTGTGGATGTGATGCTTTGCCTTCCTCCTCAGGCCAGTTGGTAAATTTCTATATCACTATGAGATACGAGAATTGGTGATTGTCATTTGTTTCCGAATAAAGGAACCATATAGACAGAAGGTTCTTCCTTCTCTTTGGATCTTGAAAACTCTGGTATGACTGTAAATTAAATTGTTTTATATGTTAAGAAAACATATTTATGGAAAAGAACATTTTACTTGTAAAAAAGCCAAAGGCTGTAGCCAAGTTTGTTTTGGAAGATATTTCACATGTCATTGTGCCTTAAAAGCTTGCGTGTGGTGAAATTCCTTTTCCATCATATTCAATGCTTCTGTTTTAACTGTGGGCAAGTGTGGGATGCTTGGTCTTGGTAGGGTATAGCTTTTAGAACAAGGAGAAATGTCTCTAGGGTAACACTTTTCCCAAATTAACACGAGTTTCAATTCAATCAGAATTGAAAATCCAACACCACCCTTCATGGGATGAGTCAAACCCACTTGAAGGGCACATCTGAATTATATAAACGTTATTTTTCATGACTGTAGGGTAGATTTTCGTTTTACAGGTTTTTGTTATTTATAGTAGGTCGTGTTTGGTTACTCCTACCGGAAAGAGTTATACTTGTTCAACCCTTTTTGAACCTTTTATAGGTAGGATATTTGGTCGTACAGCATTTTTCAAATAATTTGCTTACATGACAACATAGAATCTTTTAGGAAGCCTTAAATACATATAAAATGAAGATGGCCTGACCTGACATTCAAGCTAGAAAAGAGCAACACGAAATATATATTCTGGGAAGTTGAGGACAAGGATCAGAGGTTAAGAGGAAAGGGCCCTTTAGCTGCGAGCTCTCTTTTTTGGAGAAACTTGGTTGACATTGGTCTTTTGCCTCTAGAATCCATTAATACAATGAAATGCAGTGATGGTAAAGTTTTAACGGGAGAAACATGGCTCCCGAGTTTCTATACAAAGTGAGGTCTTGTGAACTTAATAAAGAATGAGAAGCCATTCCATTTGTGCTTTCAACAAGCAGGCGACCCAAATCCATCTATGGCTTCTATCGGATACCGAATACTTGGATGCTTTAGAAAACTTTTGAGATGACTTCTTTCTTTTTTTTTTATACCTAATGAGCGAACCGTGAACCGTGAACCGTGAACCGTGAGCCATAAATGAAGCTTAATTTAGCTAGTCTCACGATGAACCGAAATATTCGAGTGGCTCTTTTTGGAGAGTTAGCTCTCTGGTTTCCACACAAGTCGTCTTAGCTCATCTCAAAGGACTTATTTATTGCCAAAGGTATAAACTTGGATGCTTTGGCTCGCTTTCCCATCTATACACAAGTCCCACAACTCTATGTTGTCATTGCTGTATTCAATGAGCTCTTTTAGTTTTACCTCATCAACCTTATCATGTTAATGATACAGAGATTCGTCCCTTTTGGAGGGAATTATCTAAACCCAGTCTGGGAGATTTTTTGGTGGAAATAAATAGCTTATGGTTTCATGCTCTGTCGGTGGAATTCAATTCTGTCCAATGTCGTTTTTCAGCAATTAAACTCGTGAAGTTTTCATGAGAATTATTGTACCTCCTTTGGCGGGAGAGAGAGGGGGTGGGGAAGCAGAGGCACCGACAAGTAGCTTAGGGGGAAGAAGAGAATTCTTGAAATATACAGGAGGTCAGAGGAAGTGGAACCTACTGGACAGATATACACCACCAAACCCATATACGGAACCATCAAGAAGAGAAGCGTGCGCTTAACCACGGTTGGAGTCAGCCGTACTTAACCATGGTTAACATGACGGAGGCAAACGGAGAGTCGGTGTGGAATTGGGAGGAGAGATGTCGCCGTCAAAGAAACGGCGTTAGAGTAGAAGATATGTTATTGTTGCGTTACTCTAAGAATGTTGTGGGATGGCGACAGCCCATCTCCATTTTATGCTTAGAAAATTTGTTGAGGCCCACAGTCACAGAATGTGTGTGTGATGAAAAGGCCGACCTTACGAAATGGCTGCAGTTCGTCTTCAGGCTTTAGCTAAGCCATGCAATGCTTTGCTGGTCAGATTGCTAGAATCAATCCAAATGATTTATCTTTTTGTGCTTTTGGGTCTCTGCCTAATCATTTTATTTCTCTTTCATTTTAGGCATTGCTTGTTGTATTGCATTTGATAGAGAGAGAGAGAGAGAGAGAGAGTAGAGAGAGAAATTAGGTCTTAATTCTGCTGCACTACTCATGCAATGCAACTCAATTGGATTAACGCCGGCGGGAGAAGACACCGCAGAAATATATCATTTGGTTTGCGCATAAAAAAAGAAAAGGGATCGACGATCAATTAATCTAATAAGATTTGATATTAAATTTTTTAATCAAGAGCCCAAATATGACTCGTGATTTGAGTATAGAATAGATTATATCAAAAGAATAGCTCCTTAAATAGTCTCAAACCGGATTATAATACTAGAAACAAATAAAAGTAGAGAAGGGGAAGATGAAATTTGGTTATTTATGGAAAAAGTATCATGTAAATTTTATACTAAATCATCGATTATATAGTCGCAAGCAACTTAAATTTGGATTTACATATATATTTCAAACATAAAAATTTTGAATGCGTTAATTTGAATATCAAATTTGAAATAATTTATTTAAATGTAATATATGATAAGATTTAGAGTTAAATTTTTTGTAATTTAATTTTCAAATAATTATTATTTACAACAAAAATGTTTATGCTAAATATTGTTGAGTATTTGAGAAAGGGAGAAATATCACAGAGTTAAATGTTTTTAGAGGGAATAAGGGGGTTTTGAAAGAGATAAAAAAGATTTAATTATTTTCTATAGATAAAAAAAAAGATGGAAAAGGTAAGTAAAATTGTTTTTTTTTTTTTAGAAAGATAAGGAAAGAGAGAATAAAAACTTATTATTTGTTTTTAGAGAAAAATGAGTGATAGAGAGAGAGAGAAAAATTTAAAAGGTTGAATTACTTTTTCTACTTTAATTCTTATATTTTGGATTTGGGTAGAATTTTTGGTTAACTTCAAATCTCTCTTCCAAGCCAAAGATTAAATTTTATTTATTTATTTATTTTTACGAACAAGTCATGATTTTCAGATATTCCAAAAATATCATATAGTTGTATTCGGATATAAATTTAAAATTAAAAAAATAAAATCTCTCATATCTTTTTAATTATAACATGTTAGTTTTTTTATTCAATAATATTGAAATAAAAAGAAGATTGTGGTCAAAATAATTTTCACCTCTTAATCATCACAAATGGGTTTAATTGAAAAGGAGTTGACATTACTACAAACAATAACTTTTAAGGTAATGATTAATTAAAATGATCGCAGTCATGCTAAATCAACGTTGTAGATTACAATATTATTCTTTTTTTATGAAAATACAAATGTAATTCAGAAATTATTCCGTCCTTACATACATACATATTATAATTCGTCAAAAGGAGACGATCAGCCAGTGTAGAGTCGAAACAAAGTAAATTAAAAAAAAAAAAAAAAAAAAAAAAAAAAAAAACCCACAAAACCCAAGCCGAAGCTAAGCTTCCGCGCAATAAAACTAAAGTGGACCCCACATCCAGGCTGTCGGAACTTCCACCTTTGAAGTTACAATCATATGCAACCGATCCTACACTTTTACTCCACACAAGCGCCATTCCTCAATAAACCACGTTTCCAATAAACTCAACAGGCCGACACTTTTTTCACCTAAACTCCGTTAAACACAGAACTAACTTTACCTCCTCACACACAGACTCTCTCTCCCTCACTCTCCGTTCTAATCTCTCTCATCGGGCACTCTTTTGGTCTTTACCACCACATATATTCACCGTAAAAAAGTCCTTCTTCCATTTGTCTGAGAGAGAGAGAGAGAGAGAGAGAGGGAGGGAGGGAGGGAGTTCTCCGTAGGCAGATCGCAAAGAAAATCCACTCCTCTGCTTCTTGAATTGAAACACCTCCTCTGATATCTACATTTCTCTAGATCCCCATGGATTTCAATATCTATGGCCTCAATCCCAAGCTCTTCTTCTTCTCTTTCACCTTCCTTTTCACTGTTCAAATCTGTCTCCCATTGCCGGAAAACTCAGAAAAACCGTCGATGGCTACGAGCTCCGGTGGTCAAATCAACTCCAACTCCGTCCTCGTCGCTCTTCTTGACTCGCATTACACCGAACTCGCCGAGCTTGTCGAGAAGGCTCTCCTTCTTCAAACCCTAGAAGACGCCGTCGGCAAACACAATATTACCATTTTCGCGCCTAAGAACGAAGCACTTGAGCGCGATCTCGATCCTGAGTTCAAACGCTTCTTGCTCGAGCCCGGAAATCTCAGGTCTCTCCAGACCTTGCTTCTCTTCCACGTCATTCCTACCCGAATCAGTTGCTCTCACTGGCCTAACTTCACTCACGTGACTCTCTCCTCCGACCGCGTGCACACCTTCACCCACTCCTCCGGTCAGCAAGTCATCGATCTCGCCAGGGTCATCCAGCCCGACTCCATAACCCGACCCGACGGAATCATCCACGGCATCGAACGCCTTCTCATCCCTCGCTCCGTCCAAGAAGACTTCAACCGTCGACGAAGCCTAACCTCCATAGCCGCCGTATTACCCGAAGGAGCACCCGAAGTCGACCCGCGAACCCATAGGCTCAAAAAACCAGCACCAGCAGTTCCCGCCGGAGCCCCACCGGTTCTCCCAATCTATGACGCAATGGCGCCTGGTCCGTCCCTCGCTCCGGCTCCGGCACCTGGACCCGGTGGTCCCCACCACCATTTCGACGGAGAAGCTCAGGTCAAAGACTTCATCCAAACCCTCCTCCACTACGGCGGTTACAATGAACTTGCCGACATTCTGGTAAACCTAACTTCCCTCGCAACTGAAATGGGAAAGCTAGTTTCAGAGGGTTATGTTTTGACTGTTTTGGCGCCAAACGACGAAGCTATGGCGAAGCTGACGACGGATCAGCTGAGTGAGCCGGGCGCGCCGGAGCAGATTATGTACTACCATTTGATTCCGGAGTATCAGACAGAGGAGAGTATGTATAATGCGGTGAGGAGATTTGGGAAGGTGAGATATGATTCGCTAAGATTGCCTCATAAGGTTGTCGCTCAGGAGGCTGATGGGTCGGTCAAGTTCGGGTCAGGTGATGGATCGGCTTATTTGTTTGACCCGGATATTTATACGGATGGGCGCATTTCGGTTCAGGGTATTGATGGGGTGTTGTTCCCGCTTGAAGAGGAGGTGAACTCGCAGGTGAAGACTGTGCAGAAGGTTAAAGTCGTTTCAAAGCCCAGGAGAGGTAATTTAAGATCCTTTTGATCTATTTATTATTATTGTTATTTTGTTTTTATCTGTCTTTTGGTGATTTCTTAGATTCATCCACGAGAAATTCCAACATAGGAGACGTAATGGGGTTCCGGTTCTTATTTATTTATTGAAATTAGATTTCCAGGTGGGGGTTGAGGGCTAATTGCTAATTGGTTGTTTAATCTAGGAGGAAATACTTTTTGGTGGTTTACAGCTCTGATTTCATCTGGGATTATGGGTTCCTCCTTTTTTTGGGGGGGGGGGGTGGGGAATGTCCATTGATCGATTGAATTGTGATTGACAGACATATGGGGTTGCCAAGATTTGGGTGTGGTATTGATGGTTTTGTCGGCGCGGTTGTTAAGTCTGCCACGGGTGTTCTTCCTATTGGTTATGTTTGTCGGTGGAGAACTGTGGCTTCTGTGATGACTTAATGGTTGTAATGCTAAATCAGGTTGGGTTGGAGATGGAGGGTGGGTGGGAGGTTCTGAGAAATTAATAGGACTAAAGTTCATGATTGATCCTTGGACTATTTGATTCCTGAAGTCTTAATTACCTTGATTAACAATCTTGAGTGATGGAGAGGAGTTTGTGAACAATTAATCGGACTAAAGTTCATGATCAATGCTTGTACCAAATTTTTGGAGTGTCAATCACCTTGATTCAGTCTTGAGTGGTGGTTTTGTTGGTCTTAAAGCATGCTTAATAATGAAGATCGGAAACTTTCCATTCTCTCCTCTTGCCCTTGAAACCACCCCTCCCCCCCCCCCAAAAAAAGGAATTTCCTTTCCTACCATATCAAAGAATTTACAAATTTATACCTAATTAACACAGATCTTTTCCCCTTTTCTTTTCTAAAGCTAATAATTTCTTCTTTATCGGTGGATATATTGCTGGTGCAATTTATTAGATAGGGGAAAAGAAGGTTGATTTGGCATTTTGGGTTGTATTTAGATCTACTCTTTTATTTTTTCTGAATCGATCTTTTTGTTTGTTATCATTTGTATTATTGTATTTCTTTGTATGATTGTTTGTATGGAAAATTAAAAGTGTAAAATAATGGGAAAAGGAAGCCGAATTAGTGGTGGTGGGTAGTTTTTTGGAATTTTGATAAGATTGTGACCATGGGGGGTGGAATCTGCAAGTCATGATAAAAGTAAGGAATTGTCTTGTGACTTTTTATTGACCTTTAACTAATTCCATGGTCCAGCTATTTTGCATCTCATGAATTTCATAAGCCTATAATTAATTTTATTTTCTGCTCCCTTTGAATATAATAATATAGCCTAATGATGGCTTTGCTAATTGTCTGTTTTCAGTACATAGTTTATTTTATTCTGGCAAATAGGTCTTGCCCGGAAGTTCATTTTTGTGTTTGTGGGCTTTGTTCTTCCTAGGATATTGCTTGCTCCTCTGTTAGGAGGATGAACCTAATTAGAAGAACAATTGTAGACAGCTAATGGAAGCTGAGCTTTTTCTTGCTAATTCTGGACAGCTGATAACAGTTGCGGGTGCAACTAGGTTTTCCTTCATTAGGGCGACATAGACATGATGGAAAGTCCAATATGAGCCCTTCATTTGAGTGGAAATTAGAAGAAATCTGATGTGAAATGAGTAAATAGACCGGCCTTCGCAAGGCAAATATATGGGCTTATGAATTGTTTAGACACATTAAAGCCGAAAATAAAAGCACCATGTCTAAGTCAATATCACAAGCAATTGACTTTTTAATAGTGTGTGTTTTTAAGGGGTTTATGCCAGTAAATATACATGTGTTGGGTCCACCAATTATGCTTACTCCATCAGGTGATTTAAAATATCATATTTTATGCACTATTCATTTTTACTTTATTGAAAGTTCTAATCACAAAAGAGTTTGTTAACTTCACCCTTTTCTCCCAGTGGTATATGTTATATTATCCCAGGATGAGCATTCACATTTACATGTTTACCTTGATGTTTTCTTAAATGAGCAGGTAAGTTGTTAGAGGTCGCATGCCGGATGCTTGGAGCCTTTGGTCAAGACTCTCATTTCTCAACTTGCCATTGAAGAATTGCTCGACTTCCCCACTCCGACAGGCTTCAGAACTCATGAGGTAAGGTCCTAGAAAGTAAATATATACAGAACATATATATATATATATATTTTCACAAAACCTTACTTCTGCCTTTTAGTTTTGTCCTACGCTAAATTTATACTTGTTATCAAGCATAGTATCCCCTTTTATGTAAAAGTAATCATCTGATGTAAGATTAAAAATTTGTAGTTTCAAGGTTTCCAAGGAGTTAATATCGGAGGGTTACGACCCAAATGTGGTGTAAATTAGATACCCATTTTGTGCTTGCTTTGCGATTAAGGCAATTAAAAGGTTTGTTTAGGTGTGCCGCGGGAGTAATGAATAAAGTTATACTTCTACCTGTGAAGAATATGAAAACAACTTCTGGGTCTCACTGACCTTGCATGTGACTCACGGACCTCTAAACATAAATAATTTGTTTTGAAAGAGGGCATGCCTCATTTTAATAATTATACGTGGGCTCGATGAATGCTCCTTGAACATATTATATTTATTTTATGATTGGTACCATGTTTTAGACTTTCATTTCGCTCGTCGTTGTTTTTTTTTTCTTTTCTTTGGGGTAACAAACGAGACCAAGAAAAAAACAGGAACAAGGCGAGGAAACCTAGCCAAGGCACATCAAAGCAGCAATCTCACAATTCTTAGTGATTAGAAAGTACTGGGAAATATTAAAGAAGGATTTTCTCTCTTTCATTCTACAAGCAGTCACACATTATTAGGTTTCCAAGGTATTCAAAATTGTGGTGTATAGTAGCAACCAGAAATTACTCAAGACTATGTTGTTTTAACTGTGCAGATTTACAGGGATTTGTTGAACCGTGATGGAAGTGGTTATTCATGGACAGGAAGACATGCGCTGTTGGAGTGTGGGGGTTGATGTCTATAGATTGGATTTTTGGGAGGGAAAATATTTCTTCTTTTGACCACGTTTTGGGGAAATATGGAGTTCCAAGAAAGAGGTTCTGAGGTGTTCATTGGAACGGTAGACTTGTTTTATTATGTGGGTTGTCGTTTCCCAGGGGGGAAGAAAAAGTTCACAAAAAAGAACTACTGTATGTAGTTATAAGTATACTGTTGAAGTACATATGATGTATCTTATTTTTTTATTTTTTAGATGGCGGCGGCGGCAGTGGTGGTGATAGGATTTGAATTTGTGTGTGATAGAAAATTGGTGGGGGCAGTGTATACCTTTGTCATCACTGCCCATTTCAATAAAAGTTTCAAACCAGCAAAAAAAAAGTTTGTGGAATACAATAAAAATGATTCTCATCGGTTCTATCGAGCTCCTGCCATTTTCCAGGTACTTATCTCCTTTTATATGGTCTCGATGCCCTTGCCAGGCCTAGGCTTGGTTAGTGTTTTGCTCCACCAAGTGTGCAAATGGTCATGGAGGATGGGTTTATTTTTTCACCCTCTCTGCCCGCTCCAGTCTTAGCCTGGTATGTGGTAGCCCTGTCTGGGCCTGTCCGGCTTATCCTCTGGCAAAAATTGTGAGCCCCTCCACTGGGCAGACCATCCAGCCATAGGTTAGGCTCGGGCAAGCAGGGTAGACCCAATTGTAAAGCCCAAGAATGTTGTCTGTCTGGGCCTCGCCACAGCCCTGCCCAACGATTCTGGAACGGCAAGTCTGCATGTCTTGCGTCTTTAAGTTTTCGAGGCCTTTGGATAAACGCGAAATGAGAGAAAAATATAGAGATGGATAATTCATTTCACGAATCTCTTTTAATCTTTTCTACAGAAAACAATAAAGATGCAGAGACAGGAGGTGGTGTGGTTGTAATATTGATGGGAACAACTAGGGGCGGTATTTTTTTTTTTTTTTTGTTATACAAAGATTCGAATCTACGGTCACTAAATTGGAGGAAGGAAATTGTGACCACTGGGCTATTCCTTTGGGGACGGTATCTTTCATCTTTCCATCGCTGCACAGTTCAATAAAAGTCTGAAACAAGGTCACCAGACTCTTTTCACTTAAATAATTGAATATTCTACTCTTTTAATTGTCTTTCATTCGAGTTTTGAGAATGAAAAAAAAATTGAGAAAGTTAATTTTTTAATGAATTTTATAATATTTTGAATTAATCGGATAAAACTTGAATAGGTAATTGTAAATAAAAAAATGTATGAAACAGGGTGGTACGCGATGCACTTCTATCTTTTTTTCTTTTAGACAGAAGGGGTGGGTGGGCAGCTGACCCCGCTACCCATTATGTCATCATAACCAATGCTTCAGATACTTCCATTGATAACAGGTACTTTCATGTGGGATTTTAATTGATTGGATTGAAATTTAGGGTGTTGGAGTTCCGAAATACAATTTTTATTTGTCGAATTAAAATTTAGGATTTCAGAGTTATAAGTTGTATTTCATGTCCATTTACGCAATTATCTCGATGCTGTACCTCCGTAAGCACCTGTGACTTCTTATTATTGCATTATTTTCCCTGTATGGAGCTGAAGAAGGAACCCATCCTTCACCGGTGAGACGATTCCCAGATCAAGTCATTATTCCAAGTGCCGGAATTATATTAACGTTATTTTTCATGACTGTAGAATAGATTTTCATTGTACAGGTTTTTGTTATTTGCAGTAGGTCTTGTTGGTTACTCCTACCATAAACTGATCAAAAAAATTTAACTTATTCTCAATCTCAACTCCATTGGCTTAGGCCCTACAGTGCCGGAATGGATTCTCCATTTACCTGGTCTTGTTTACTTACACCAAGCTGGCAATGGTTTTCTAGGTTTAATTCCAAGTGGTCTTCAAACTCAGACTCTTATTAAATACTTGTATTTGGCCAACAAGGACTTCAATTCTACTATACCAGATTGGTTTTGCACCATTCCTCGTCTCAAGTTGCTTGATGTTTCCATGAATGAACCAGAGGATTTGAGTAAGGGGTATCCAAAGTTTTTGAGTTTGTCAGGAATCATTTCTGGAAATCTGGAGTCATTTTCCATGCATACGAATGCACTATCAGGTCATCTTGGAGTTCATTTTACTCTATCCGACATATACCTAAGCTTCAACCAATTTGATGGCCCATTACCCGTTCTATTAACCTATCTAGGCTACATCTTACCAACAATCTGGTTTCTGAAGGAATCTCGGATTTCCTATTTCAGAGGAGATATGTTATCTTGAATTTCTTGGCCTTGGAAATAATCTATTGTCCGGAGAAATTCCTGATTGTTGGATAAATATGCCACAGCTGAGCCATGTGAGCTTGGAAAACAACACAGTTTCATTGGAGAAATTCCAAGCTCAATGGGGAACTTAAGCTGGCTTTGGCCATTGCACCTCCAAGACAATAACCTTCCAGGGGAATTGCCATCTCTTTGCAAAATAGTAGATTACAAACTCTCGATTTGAGCAGGAATGACTTCGAAGTGAAAATACTGGCATGGATGGGAAAAGGTCTTCTAGAGTTGAAGTTTCTTATTCTTCGCTCAAACATGCTTAAAGGTGAGAGAACTCTGTCACCCTTCTTCTCTTCAGATTCTGGATATATCAGACAATAATTTCTCTGGAAAAATTCGTTCATGTTTTAAAAATTTTATGGCCGTGACTGGTACCCCATTTGGAATTCCTTATCTTGATGCCAGAGATACTCCAGAGAACGCATTTTTGGCAACGAAAGGAAGATACATAAATTATGGCCCCAAGTTCGGATTTTTTATTAGCTTGGACCCATCTAGCTACAAGTTTTTTGAAGAATAACCCGCTGAACTAATGAGTTTATTGGGATTGCAGTCACTGAACTTATAAAGGAATCAGTTCAGGGGTCTAATCCTAAAGAAGGCTGGTGACATTAACCATTGAAGTCTCTTGATTTTTTGTGGAACCAAGTTCCTGGAGAAATACCAGAGAGCATCTCCAGCCTTGACTCTTTCGAGTGACTTGAATTTGTCCCACCAATAACTTGTCAAGACAAATGGCATCGCTTACCCAACTTCAAGGTTTAGATCCTTATAATTTTGAAGGCAACCGTCTCTGTGGTCCTCTCCCAAACAATTGCTAAGGGATGGAAGAGGTTTTATTAGAGTTTGGTTCTAGTGTTTCTCATTGGGTTTTGGGGAGTCTCTGGTCCTTTATTCTTTAACAGCTCTTGGAAACTAGACCTCTATAGGTTCTTGGATCGCATGAGGCAGAAGATTTTCTGGTGGCAATACTAAGATTTCTCATTCTTTAAGCAGTGATGCCAAATACCGTACAGATTTTGTTATTTGCATGCTCTTCTTTTCCCACTTCTGTTCACCATCTCTATCTTTGTATGTCCAAATGTTTCCATTTTAGGAAGATAAATAATGTTTTATGCATGGAATATGCATAGTAAATTAAGCAACTTCTCCTCCTTCTTCTTCTTCTTATATATATATATTTTTTGGTTAGGTTTATGCTTTGACAATATTTCACTCAAATGCCAATGATCAATTTGCCTACGTTTCAAACTTCAATAAAGATAGATGGATCATTCTAACAAACCAAAAACATATTGCGTTGTGCTAGACTCTTGTGAGATGTTATCACCACACCAAATCAAGACAGACAAAAGCATTATTCTGCTAACCAAACCCAGAAAAACTAAAATAAGTAAGCTAGCACCACAGCACAAAGTTCAGAAAACATGGCCATGCCCCCAATCCCAGGGGCAAATGTTTATAAAGTGAAAGCAAAATATCAAAGAAGCAAACATTACAAACAAAATATGGTGATGTTTACGCTTATCAGTAGGGCAACCTCCCTCACCACCATAGTAGCAGATTGCGAGTACAAGTCTGCTAAGAGAAGGAAATTTGAAACAACAGCAAGCTCGCACCTCATCAATTATGTCAGAAAATTGATGGGAAAGCCCCCAACTACATAAAGGAAGATTGACAACATGAAAGGTACTCAACTCTTATTCTAGAGATGACAAGAAGCATTTGTTTTCCAGACGACCAAGTTAAGACCTTCCTTCAGTTTTGCTTACCCACCAGTCCAAGAACTTAGTTTGTGCAGCCATGGTATCCAAACGGTAAAGTTGCAGCCAGTGGTTTGCGATCTCCTGTCCAAACGTCCACCCAAATATAGCTCCTGCTCCAAGTGACAATAAAGCACCTGCCATTTTGCAGAATGAGTCCAGAAGTCACACAGCTGGGGCCGATTGGTGAATTTTGATCGCTTCATTGTAATTTGAAAACAGTTTTTTAAGTAAAAACAGAGAACCAGAACAGGTGCTGTTTATTAAGATGGATGTGTCTATTTGTTGTCACATGAATTGACAACTTCAACAAATCTTGTCCATATTCTTAAAGTTAACCATAAAATATCTAAACTAACTGGCTAGGGAAAAAAAAATCATACATGTTTCCAAATTGGAGGCATCCTAAACGGGTGATTAAAAGGGGTGATTTCACAGAGATCCTAAACTGAAGATGGGAACCATAAACCATCAACATCTTGCACCAATTCATAATTTACTTCATCCAAGTGCGCTTGATATCAATAATCAAAGCAAAACCACACTCCTTATAAACTTAATGATGGGTGCAGCACATCTCAAACACTAATGGTAAAGCAACCAAAGAAAAACCCTGAAGTAGGATTAGAAAGTCCCAAAGCTCTAGAAAGATGTTGGAATGAGCCAAAACATCAGCTCAGCTAACGAGTTGAACCTCCTAGGGTGGGGTTTTTTATGGTCTTGTTGGTGGTGGTTTAGGTTGATTGTGATGGCTCCATATTGATCACATTTTAGTCAAAGTCAAGACATAATAAATACCTTGAAAACATTAAACCACCATTTACCAATATTCTGTCGTGATCAGAAACATTCTTGCTACCTTGTACATACTACGTATATGACATCAACTCTGTCTTTTGGCCTGTAATTCAGTTTTCAACCAAGCTATAAGGACACTGTAACGCAACTAGGGGCTTGGTAAGTTTTAAGAGCCAATAGAACAACACATGAATGAACAGAGCATCTCAATGAGAATGTGAATAACTACCCTCGGAGTGTAATGCATGTTTAAGAGTTCAGATATTAGTTCAACTAGGAGACGAGAAAAAGAGAGAAAAAAAAAGTTGCCAAAAAGTTCTCGATTGCACCAAAAATAAGAAAAGAGTAAAAGAAGAGAGTGTAGACTACTACCATGTGGGCTCCTTGAATACCTCCAGGAGAAACCTGCAGTTGAAAGAGCACCTATGACACTGCCTGTGCCAGCAATCTTAGCTGCTTCCCTGGCCTTTGTAAGCTGAGGATGAAAGAGAGAATTGAATGCTTTAAGGATTTAAAATATGACAAGAACTACTGAGGTAAAAATCAGAAGAATGCATACAGCATAACCAAAAAACATATGCTAGCCTGCAGAAGAAGATAATAAATGCAATCAAATTCCATTGCGAATTCATTAGGAAAATATCTTATAAGTTCCATGTGAAAACTCTATTGCAAAAAAGTTAAGAACCATAACAGCAGATTTATCCACCTCTTTTGGTTAAAATCTGACAGTCCCCAGAGTCCTAGTGTGGAAGTGTTTAGCTTGAGAAAATGGGTATTTCTGGGTGATGAAAAATATAATCAGAGGGCATCTCTGCCGTTGGATTGACTGGACAGCAAGTAATAGGATCAGAATTTAATTATGAACTACCCACATCTTTCCACACATTACTTCTGCGGAGAGAGTGAGAAAAAGGAATAGAGAGGTAAGATCACAGTCAGATTTTCTTTACTGTCGGAGTACGAGAAACTACAGACCCAAATGAAAATTAGGCGATCAGATAAAAAAAGGATTAGAATCAAACCTAGTGATTATCGACCGACAAACAACATTCCAAAGTTCAAAAGCTCGAAAATAAACAAACACTAGATAACAAAATCATAGCCACAACAAACCAACCACCTGAAGTTGAACAAGAAGCAAAATAAAACGAAAAGGCCAAAACACAAAAGGGGGAAAAATTATAACCAGCAATAAATATATCCTAGATCAGCAGTAAAAAGAGGTGAGAGAAAAAAAACCCTAGAGACAGAGAGAGAGAGAAAGAATTACAGTGGGGCCGTGAACAGGATCGGAAGCAATGAACTCATCGACATCGGCGGAGGTCCAAGAAGGCAAAGGCTTGTCGCGATTGACGAACCTGGCGTAGTTGTCAAGAAATGAAAACCTCTCTTTCCAGAAGCCCTTCCATCCCTCCCAATGCTTATTGAAGAACCCTGCTTCACTCTCTCCCATCTCCTTGTCTCTCTAGAATTCAGTAGATGCTTATCAGATCACACAGGACAGCTCAACACGCGACTCAGGTCAGAGAAAAAGAAACACGGGATTGGGTTTGGGTTTGGGTTTGGGTTTGGGTCGGGGTTCTGACGAATGAATACCGAGTGAGAGGGAGAGGTGTATATAATCAGGTGGTGGCTAGAGCATGAAACACTATTCATCATCAATCATATCCCTTTGATTTTTTTATAGAATGGGCGTTTCCCATGGAACGTGGTTTCCACGTGCTTTCTTTTACTGCACCCTGCTTCGATTTGACCTTGTTTCCTTTGATTTTTATTTTTTATTTTTATCAATTCCTTGATCCCGATGTATGAAAGATAAAAAATACGTGACCATCCTACTAAACTCTTTTAATTAAAACTTAAAAAATTTAAAAAATAATTATTAAAAAAATCAACTTTTAAATAGATCTTATAATATTCAAAATTGATTAATCGAATAATCTGAATCCTGTTTTATCAGACCAAAAAAAATTACAAGAATAAACATGAGTCCTCAGTGGCTTCACCACTTAGACAACGGAGCAATTGGTTCCTCTTCGAAAATTTTAATCACTAGGGTTTCGTTTTTGTTGAGAATACAAGACTAAAAATAAAAATCTAAAATTGCATGCGCCATTAGATGTTTGACATATTGATCGTAAAAAAAATAAAATAAAAAACATTAAATACTTTATGAAATACTGAAATAAAACCATAATATAATAGTATTCTTATTTTTCATAATTTTTATAAAATTCATTATGTATTTAAATAAAAATATTTCCCATCACAATCATATATAAATATCTATCATGAATAAAACAAATAAAAATAATTAATACGTGATTAAACAATTTATTTAGCATTAAAATTAACAATTATAAAAAAAAAAATCTAGGAGATGCGGATTTTGAATTTGAACATTCAAAAGATCGTTGAAATATTTTATTAAAAACGATGAGTGAGTCAAATATTTGTAAATGAAATTTTAATGGAACAATTATTTTTAAAAAAAAAAAAAAAATGAAAGAGTTGATTATAATTTTAAAACGGTGGACAATAGCTCTTAGGAGGCAAACACAATTTGGGGTTGAAATATTTAGGACTTTATGCCGTGAAATTTTTTATTAAAAAAATTCAAAGGAGGAGGCCCACCTGTCACCCCCAACGCAATAATGTAAGCCGGTTCATCCACCAGCTGCATGCTTCCGTTAGTATGCCCACCGAATAAGAAATTAAACAAGCATGCACTGAAATGACCAAACGGGCAGGACCCATATCATAAATGTACTTAGGAAGCGTTGTCAGATACCATTTTGAAGTAGAAGATGCGACTAAGAGATAACACATGTCAGATACCAGTTGGTGACAAGTATCCATTTACATCAAAAAAAATATTTCATAATATCTTCTGCCAAAAGGAATCGAGAACCATCCCCTAGTCTTTCTTGTGGTTCCTTGGGCAAAATCTCAGTACTTGTCAAGGCCACGAAAACAAAATGAAAGACATTGGGAGTTGCCTAGTCCTCTTTCTAAACCAACCCCGCTTTGCCTCTCCCCCCGCCCCCCCCCCCCCCCCTTTCCCCTCCCAACACACAGATTCTCCATGTAGAGAATCTCCCGAGTGGAGTCACAAAAATTCAACATCCAAATCAACATCCTTTCAAAATCCACAACAGCATATGCATCGCAAGCCAAACATTTATGTACATGGCCTATAAACAAAGCCGCAAGTTACGCAGACATTCTACTTTCATTTGTTCACTTATCTCTTCCGTTTTGCAGCAGCACCACCAGAAACACGCCCACCACCTTTCTTTTCTATGGCACTGGAACCTCCTCTTCCTCTTCCAGCTGACGACTTCTTAACACTTGAGTTCCCAGAGCTTTTTGGTTCTATCTCTACTTGAATTCCTGTAGGTTTCAAGTGTGCATAAATGACGTGACCAAACAATGAATCAATAACAACAAATAAGAAATTCAAAATTGATCACCTTTTGAACTGTCGGTCTGGAGATCCAACCGCAGTGTTTCCCCACCATTAGCAGCATCCTCTGCTAGAGAGCCCAAAAGCAGAGTTAATAGATGAATGGTAAATCATAACTACAAAAAAGGGGCATATACAGAGCCAATGACAAGAAGAAGCAACTCTATACACGGGCAAACAAACATACCAAAGTCACAACTTTGTAGAACAGAATTTCAAAAACAATCAATGTAGTAGCACATATAAGCAGGCAACAATCAGCACTACAGAGAGCAGACAAAAGTTTCAAAGTTGAAAAGATGAAACGGAGCAATGTTGTCTAAAAACACTTGCCACAAGTATATCCTGTCTAAATGATCAACTTTTATTTGTGGTATGAAAAAATTATAAAGTACCAAGATAACTATCCAGCAAATAGATCTAAAATGTAAATTTCATGATAAGCTGACAGATCATGAAAAACATATCGACTAAGCATTGTCTCACTCAGAAATCACAACAGCCACGGTCCAAACCAATGACTCCACCTTGAGAGTTATTTGCATTAGCAAACAAGAAGTACCAGAACACCATGTAGTGCTCATGGCAAGACAACAAATTTTCTTAACAATCAGCTCTTCACAAGAATATTCAACTAAAAACAATGTGCAACACACACATACAGAGAGAGAGAGAGAGAGAGAGAGAGAGAGATTTTACTAGTATCCTCGGTATCAGAAGAGTTTTCTTCATCTTCTTCTATATCTGCCAATGTGTTGCCATTTTCCTCCTCCAATCCACCATCCACAGGCTCCAGAATTGCTGCAATTCTCTTCTTAGGAGCTTTTTTAATCCCGGGTAGAGTTATTAGATCTGCTGCTCGTACCGCCCGAGAGCTACTCCCTTGTTTGTATGCTTTAGTCAATGCAGCTTTGACAGCGGGCTGAATGCCATCTAAAGGATCTGGCTTCCCCTGCACAACGTGATGTGTCTCACATAGTTCAAACACGCATGCAATATCAAAGGTACAAGTACCTGAAATTTTGATAACTCCACAATTGTATCAAAGTCCTCCTGACTTATGGAGTAAATATCCATCAACTCCACCACTTGTTGAACCGCTTCATCCTGGCAGTCAAATTCATTTAAAGTATGTCTTTTCAATAAATCAATACTGTAATTTGTCTTATACACTTCAGACTTTCAATCAGAAAAGGTACTACAGACCTTAGGGAGCAGACGAAGTGGATTGGTCAATCTTTTCAAAAGAAGAGTGAGGCTATCAACCCGCAATGTCTCCCTGTTACACTTGCCAAAAAATAGTCATTAAGCAGCTTGCAAGAGAAAGGATGAAATTTATGCAACTGAATTGGAAAAATAAGGATATTTCCACTACAACAACAACAACAACAAAAAACTGAGCCTTAATCCTAATATTTGGGGTCAGATATTTCCACTAGTGTTTTAAAAAACAATAGCAATAGTAATGATAAAGGAAATGAGGAAGTAAACCAAAACTTTATATTAAACAACAACCCTTAATAGCAGTTTGGTTTTCTACACCGTCACAGTCACAAAGATTCAGTTCAATGTAATGAAATTTTCTGATAACAAAGTGGTGGAATATTACCAAGAACTTGCAGGAGTAGATTAAACACATCATACAAGTGGTTGCATTCAGTACCACATCTCACAAACATCATTTGGCTAATGAAAAACTTGATCACGAAGAAGCTAAAGAAAAATGCTACGCAAAGCTCAACAAATTCAGGCTAACTATGCCAAGACATAGGCCATCGAAACTGTTAGCTACATCAACATCAACAAATTTAATTATAACCAAGATTCAGGCTAACTATACCAAGGCATAGGCCATCGAAACTGTACAGCTCAAGTAAATCTAAAGGCAAGCACACAGAAGATGTCCATCAACATTGATTGGCTACACACTCACGAGGCAAACAGAACATATAAAGTTTCAGGAAACTCAATAATTGTAAAACTTTGATAAGTGAATTTACCTCCCTAAATTGGATTCACGGGAAGCAAGAAGGTGAACATGCAAATTCTCCAAAAGTCTGAAATTTTTGCCCATTGTAGAGTTTTTTCCCAGCCATCCACCAAATCTATTAAAATTGCGCTCTCCCTGAACCATTTTCTAACCTTAGTTTGAAGCAAAAGGTAGATAAACAAAAGAGCTGAACAGAATAATTTCCACTAAGCCATTACAAATGGTAGAGCATACAAAAAAGAATGAGCGTGATCATCTTACAAACGAATTTCAAGACCCCTCTTTTTCTTTGGTCGCATGCATGGTGAAAAGCCCCATAAGCAAAAACCAGGAAAGGTAACAAATATATTGCTCTCTAGTTGTTTGGCATGTGCCTCAAGAGTAAAACACAAGGAATTAAGGGCGGGCTATAGTTCATACTGGTTCTCAAATAATTCCAAAATTTTCTCAGAACACTTCCGAGCAATTTTATGCACTCGGCAGCCTTACAAGAACAGAGGTCAGTTACTACTCTGCCAACAAAATATGGTTGGCCTGATGAATAAATTTTCATTCATTCTGCAGGTAACCTACAAGCAAACCCTCAGGAAATTCAGACATAACCATACAACCTACAAGAGGTCTATTACCTGTTCAAGAGTTTCTCTTTGCCCATGCAACAAAGCAGCACTGAGAGAAAAAGGAAAATGCAAAATTGATACTTCATTTTAGAAGAAATCTCAGTCATGTCAAAATCTGGACAGGAGTAAAGAAACATACGGGATGATAGAGGATGCAAGGGAACTAGATTGAGACAACTGCCACTGCCTATATCGTCGGATTTGTACATTGAATATATCACCATCTCCTATAGATTCGGCAGCATGTGCAAGTAAGCTCATTCTTTTCACTCCATTGTCATCCTTTGCAGCCAAACTTGGCCTGTAGTTTATATAGTTTTCCTGCCATAAGACGATAATAAATCATAAATTGGAATCCAAGTTTATTAAAAATACAAAATATCCCCCCTTACACGAGATAAGGTTCCATAGGGATGTTTATTAAAAAAAAAAAAATCTACACTTTTGAGGACACAGATTTTCAATTTTTCTACCATAAATAGTTGCAATTACAAACACCTACCATGCTGGAGATTGAAATATTTAATCCAACAGCTAATGACCCTGACTACTGTTCATCCAGCAAGCTAGGCCAGTAAAATAACATTGACAAGAGAAAAACAAGTCATGCCCTAACCCACCCGCGCCCCCGGGGGCGCGGGGGGAACTACTTGCCAAGCATGTAAAAAATAATAGAAACTAGTCTTATAAAACACGGCAACAACCTGTGAAGCAATGTGGACATGGTGATACAGTAAATTTCCAAAAATAGAATAAGTTATTACAGTTCTATTTAAACTATAAATTCAGATCATAATAATAATTATCACGCATGCACACATATCTTAACATTGACAAATTAGCCATTTATGGCTCTGTTTGTCTGGGAGAAAATATTGGCCCATAAAATATTTTCCATGTTTTCTGATATTTGGTACAGAAGGGAAAACAAGTCCAGGAGAACTTTCACTCGTTCAACAGAGAGAAGAGTGAATTTTCAAAGAAAAAGTCTTCCACTTTTGAGAAGCAAGTCATTTACCAAAGCCTATTGCATGGCTTGAAGCTTCTCTCTTCCCAGAAGCGGAAGTCATTTACTGGAGCCTATTGCATGGTTGAAGCTTCCATCGTCCCTTTTCACCCACTTTGACACGCTATAGGGAGTCATTTCAATAGGATTTTGTGGGACTTTAGCGAGGTGCATTGCACCTTTAGTGGTGAAGCACTTCATGTCTAAGTACTTCAGAGTAAAGTTTTTAGTTTTAAGTACCGAAGTCTATATAAGGATGTAATAGTGCCATTTAAGGTGATGCAGAAAGGAGAGAAAATGGAAGTTTTAGAGTGTAAAGCCTAGAGCTTATCTTGGAGGTGTCATTGCCTTTCTTCCTCGTGAGTATGCCATGGAACCTTAAAAGCGATTGCCTAAGTTGATCTTCCTAATGAGTGATTCCTAAAAGCCCAAGGTTTGCCTGCCTAAGATTTGTGTTAGCTTTGTTATCCTTTTATTTATTAAAAGAGTACAGTTTTGATATATCCTGCATTAAAATGAGACACAAAATTTGATTTGGCTGGGCTTCATATTGGTTGATTTTTTGAAGTAGGAAAATAGAAGTGATGTTCCAAACACAAGAAAATAATGATTTGTGTTTCACCCAAACAACAGAAAAGGCATTGTTCTCCAGAAAAATGTTTTCCATGAAATCATTTTCCTAAGAATGGAGCTATTCTTCCAAACATAGGGAGCTTATATGATAAGGTGTCCAAGAAATGCCTTAGAAGTGTCAAGTATTTACAAAACATAAAAAAGAAGTCAGTATTTGGTGTGTCCAATGCATGTAAGGAGTGTCATGTCTGAAGATGTCACATCATGATTTCCATTTAAGGACCATGCCATACCTGAATAAGGAGAGGGACCAAATCGGGATCACTCATGCTTAGGTTGATCCGCTCATCCATTCTCAATTTTTCTCCATTAAAACCAAACAGCCTGCAAGCAACAAAACCTGGCATGAAGTACATTTTATATGCAAACTTCAATATTGAGGATCACAAGTTATCCATAGAAAGGTTACAACTGTGTAAGGTGCTATTAATTTTGGAATCAAAAGTGGCAGAAAACTAACATACATATGCTAAAACAAATTGTGCACAAAAGATATGAAGGACAGCCTTTTAATCTAAAAACAACACAAAAAAGGACATAAAGCTTGTATTACACAACATTAGATACTTTATAGCAACAAGAACAAGAGTAAGTGATAAATTAAAGAGGGAAAAAAAATGGAAGAAGAGAGTTTTGAAACCCATAGTGAACAGCCACGCCACATTCGATATATAAACTAAATTACAGAGATCAAAATATGCAAAGCAAATTACAAAGATCAATGCAGGATCTACTTATGTGAGCTCAGGCAAATATATATGCCACCCAAGTAGTGAGGACGCAACAAAGAATGAAGTCACACGCAGCTAAATTATCCCAAAAATCCATTAGTTTTCGTTTTTCAATGTCAACAGATGAATACAATTTCCATTAGTGACATATAAGCATGTAAGAATCATTAAAGTGTTGAAGTCCATGCTGAGGTCAATATAAGGTTAAGTAGTCATACTTATCAACAGCTGTAAATGGTGAAATATCTTCATCTTTCGCACTGCCAAGAAGGCGCTGTCTTATGTCATCATACTTGATGATCGACATGGAGAGGCTCATATATTGTAACTGATTTATTGCCATACGTATATCTCCATTGACTCGTTCTGCAAGTTCCTCAAGAGCAATCTAACCACAAAAATTATCTTCAGATATTATTGTACCCAAAAAAATGGTGAATAAATTTAAGTTGCAAACCTTTGCATATCCATGGAAAGTTCGTACAAGAGAAATGCAAATTGAGTTCCAAATAGGAAACAAACAAGAGCATATACCTCATTAACCTGAAGGCCTTCTGCATTTGCTACTTGCAACAACCTCTTTGCAATCTATTCAAAGCCAAATACGACAGTCAGTAATTCATTACCTTGAGCATGCTACCTAAATGCAAATTAGAACATGAAATCTTAGGAAGCCACTTGCTATCCCATCTCACGGTAAAGACAGAAGCATATAGATACAAGTAACAGTTGACAAATGAAAGTGCCAGCCAAATAGGACATGCTGAAAAGTTGCCGCAGCATGTTGACGAGGAAGGTTGTCTGTGTGTCGATACAGAAACAGATCAATGCATTTATAAACCCTATACAATATATGTATAGCCATGACTAGCAATATTGGTTGATAATTTGGCATTGCAATAGAACTGAATCTAATATCACAGAAACTTGCATAAAGACCTGTTGCTTTGTAGGTTTCCGGTAGCTAAGAAGCAAACAGTAGTTGACAAGACTTTTCAGCTTCTGACTGTATCGATCATTGCAGATGCAAATAATAGGAATTTTGGAAATCTTGATGCTTGCAATAAGATCAGCCACTCCACCTCTATCTCCAGCAGACATCCCATCAACCTCATCCATAATAAGGACAGTTTTTGGATGCTTTGACCTGCAATGTCATCAATAAATTGACTTGCTGGAAAGGGTTATCTGCAGTTTCTATAGCACCAACCGAGAATATAAGTTGGCAGCTCACCGGTCCATGTTAGCCCCCAGGGCTTCATTACTGACAAGTTCCTTTATAGAGTTTGCAGTACTTCCACTGATCCCCTTCAGGATTTTGGCATCAGCCTTTCCACGACTATCACTGGCATTAACCTAAGTGAATCATGCACATCAACAATAGCAAGTGACGTGCGTATTATGAATTGACCTAACTCATTTCCAAAGTGGCATTTATTTATCAATTATCCATATATGACCATGCTAAAAATTAAACTTTGTGAAGGATGCATCACCTCAATTGCTTGAAAACCAAGCATCTGACAAACCAATTTTGCTGATGTAGTTTTCCCTATACCAGGTGTCCCACTTAGTAACACAGCTTTCTTTGCACCGGAGTCATTCTGCTTTTTTCCTTTCCCCTTCTGGCCAGTGTGCAAAAACTGCTCATTCCAATGTGCAAGCCAGTCATGAAGCTGTTTGACCTACACATTCAGAATGTAATTTTTTTACTGCATTGCTTCTGCATAAGTGTCCATGCACATGTATTTGTTGCAAATCTTTTGATACAAAAGCAAGGCAAGGATTAAAATAAATAAATCCTGGTAAAAAATAAAAGAAAAAAAGAAAAAGAATAACACATACCAATGACTGATTTCCAACAATGTCATTCGGGACCTTTGGTCTATATTTCTCTGTCCATGTCAAGGAAGAGGTTAGGCTCTGATCTTTCCTTTTGGAAGGAGAGATAGCTGAACCTTTTGATGCTGCACCCTTTGCTGAGGAGTTGCTCACTTGTTCTTCAGAAAAACACAATATCGATATGTTCAATGGAAGATCTCAAAGAGATAAATGAAAGTTAAATATATCAAATAGAAAGGAAACAAGATGATGGGACATTATTTAGTATAGGGGTATTAGGATAAAGGGCGTGCCACCACAAAGAAGCATGAAATTCAATTACGGGGGAACACAAAAAATCAACCCATGCTGAAAACATCCCACTGAACAAGTAGGACTAGGATGGGCGATATGTCGATACCCAAAGCTCATTATAAAGAAGAGATTGCCTTCAAGAATTGTAATCAACGCATTGCATAAGATAAGATATAAGTAACAGATTCATCCATAAGCATAAAAGACCATTTAAAAGGGAAAATAAAAGGGAAAAGGGATTAAGAAAGAGGAGTTAGGACCACTGATAGGCTCCAACATGCAACAAAGACTAACAAACTGTAACAACAAACAACCAAGAAAAATATAGGCTAACACATGCCACTTAGTAAAGAACCAAGAATTTTGTATAAGAAAACAATCAATATTCTCTGATTTGTTCTAAGGATGTAACAAGAGCACAATAATCATGCCATTTGATTTTTCTGTTTCAATCTTAATCTATGCCCGCCTGCCCACCAAAAAAATCCAAAAAAGAAAGAAAAACAAAAAGAGAAGTATATTCCTAGCACACATGTAAGCCACATAAAGATAAAAGCAACTCTTAGAAAGGAGAATTCGTGCATACTCTTTATGTCGACCTTTTGAGGACTTTCCCTTAGCACTTGAGTGACAATTTTATCTGAAGACTTTTTCACTTCATTCTTCACAGGTGCTTTGGCCACTTTTGAAGCGCGAATCATATCAAACAATCCATCCTCAGTCAAAAAGGCAGTACTGTATCAGAAAACAAAGTACAGAAATTCAATAACAAGCAAAGAACAATTTCAAGTTAATTGAAAGAGTAAGCCGTCGAAACAAACCCCAGCTCTTTAGCTTTAGCAGATTTTCGACCCCCAATATCTTCATCACATAGAAGGTAATTCTGAAAGCAAAAAAAAAAATAAATAAATAAAAATGATGCTCTTTAAATTCCAGTGATACCTCATGTGACTAAAAGAGTTAGGAAGGAATTATAGAAAGACCGTCTTTTTGCTGACTGATCCCGTAACACGACCCCCGTGTCGTTTAATCAAATCTTCTGCTTCCTCCCTTTCCAAACTGAAGATGAGAAGGGAAAAACAATCAAGAAAAAGACTTCCAGAATGAAAGAAAGATCAACTATGGCAGAGCTAAAAACAATGCCGACAAAAATGACAACATTAGTCATTTCTACAGATATATAACACAGATTAAACCGAACCACCTGTCAAGAGTTCCACTGATAACAAAGGTTAAACCAGCCAAACAATCAGGATCACCTTCAGGAACTTCCTGTGAAACATTAACAACGCTTCAGCGCTAAGGCTTAAAATATTCATTTCGACTTATATCACAATATCTCATTAGAATAATGCTAGATGGACCAAATTTTTAGGGCCAAATGAACCAAACTTTACATGACAGTTCATTTGACCAATTATCAATTAAATTATCAAGTTTTGACCAACTCAAACAAACATTTGATGGATCAATTATCAACTGACATGTAGGATTTGGTACATTATTCATCCCATTAGTTTTGTACCTTTTCTCCTTTGTGTGGAGGATCTTTTCTCTCACCAAAGTTCATGAATCCACCTCTTCCACCGCCACCCCTTCCTCGTCCGCCAGCCGGTCCTGCTGAACCACCTCTTCCACCACGACCTCTCCCTGCAGGCTTACTTGGAGTTTCAGTATCTTCATCACCATCATCTTTTTCTTCATCACTTCCCTCAACTTCGAGCTTCTGGGCAATCCCTCGACCCGAGCCACTCTTCAATTTTTTGTTAGGCGTAGCATGAGCCGAGCCTTTGTTGGACTTGGGCAAAACAAAATCATCATCGCCATCATCATCCTCAGCTTTGTGAAGCTTTTTTGATGGTGGGGTTTCCACATCTAATGGCTTCTCATTGCCCTTCGCGGGCTTTCTTTTCACCGAGGCTTCTACCTTCTCATCTTTTGGCTTTTTCTTGTCAAAATATTTGCTAGTTTTTCTCCGGTCAGAATTTTCTTGGCTACCTTGCACCTGCATTAGAAATTTCAGAGAAAGAGATTAAGAGGGAGATCCATTCAAATGTTACCTATATCTGCCACTTATTCTGTTATTCAACGGGAGGGAAAAACAATTACATAAACAGAAACCAATAATGCAAATGGAAGTTTCTAACTTTCTAGGTATATAAAAAGCAACAGCAGATTCTCGTAAAATCTAAACCCTAGGACAAGAAACAGCCAACCTCTAACAGACCGAACGGCCAGAGTATGCATTAAACTGTAAAATAAGTATCTGCAGACCTAACACAAAAACGGAGAGAGAGAGAGACTCACAGGTTTCTCCGGCTGAGACTTAGCCGGAGAGACTTTCTCGGTTGAAGCAGGTTTTGCGGGCTTAGACACACTGCCATTGCCCTTGTCGTGTTGTTTCATAAACCACTTCCTAATATCTGACTGCAAAATCGAAATTCCACAAACAAGAACAAAAATTCAAAACGAAAATTCAAAAGATCGAGGATCGAAAACAGAACCCAAGTGACTCACCATGTTTTCTGATAAATATGGAAATTAATTTTACAATCTGCGCAAGAAAGAAAAAGAAAATAATTACATCATCAAGATAATGCAGACAAGGGTTAGGTTTTTCAGGGTTCGAAAAATTTAGGGTTTAGGGTTTTCAAGTTTCAGGGTAAAAGAAATGTACCTTTCGACTATAGTTCGTTCGACACACAAATCTCAAAACCAAACAAGTTCAGATAGCAGTTGGATTGTTCTTTAGAGAGAGAAAGAGAGAGTCAAGAAATGTTTCTTGAGAGCATCGCATGTATTAATCGGTCGGCGAATTCATGCGAGCCGGAAACCGAACTTGAAAAGTTTGGAGCGAGGAGAGGAGGGGGGGAGGGGAGGGGAGGGGAGAGAGAGAACACCGCTTCTCAATCTTGCACGGGACTTCTGAAGATACGATCACGGGCTTTCGGGCTTCAAAAGAGCGAGGGCCCATTTGAAATTCCTGAAAAGAATTAGAAACTTATTTTATGGATTTATTTATTTATTTATTTGGTTATATAAGAATTCCAACTTTACATTTCAGAATTGGAAAAATGAAAATAAGACCACCAGGTCCCTCGGGGAGTCATGGGTTTATTCTCATTGGAAAGGAAGGTAGCCTCGAGGAAACATGGACTTAAATTCGAGACATCATATCAAAATAAATGTATTAAAAATATTCATCATTTATATATATATTCCCTTTTTATGATTAAATTATAATATTTTTATCTTGTTAAAAATTTAAAAATTTTGATTTCTTATAAATTATTGAGCGGATCAGGTTTAGTTTTTCTCAAATCATGTAATACATACATACATACATACATACATACATACATATATATATATATAATGGATATACAAATATAGCAATATCAATAAAAGGAATCAGGGAAATGAATATATCATAAAGACACCAGGGTGTAGTTCAAACAATCTGCCACAAAATCTTTTAGAACCTCGACTTGAGGAAAGGTCAAGGGGCCAAGTCTCACCCCTCCCTGCTTCTAAGCAGGGAAAGCAATTGAAACCCGCCAATGATAAAAATAAAAGTGAACCTTCGACCATGGAAACACAAGCCTCCTCTGTAGTAAGATCATAAAGATTTAGGCTCCACCGGCATTTCTTGACCTCAGAATTTCCACTCCAAGATAGTCAAGTTGGCCAGGAACTGCAACATGTGGTTTCCCAACCTTGACTCGGACGCTAGATATCTGAGGAAACTTTGCAAATGTAGTAGATGCAATGCGGTGAGCTACAGATTCCAGCAGATTTTGCGGTGTTCCCTCCACAATTTCTTTCACTATGCTGCCAGATCACAAGAGCCAAAAGCGTGTTAATGAATACCAATCCGGAGTCCTACAGACAAGAAAAGTAGAGCAGAGAGGAGCAATCCATCTGTTACACAATTCAAGAAGGCACTGAACTCATCAAACCGCTTGATTATTCAATTCCACACACGTTCTTTCCGATGCGATAAGAAAATTATCAGATTAAACACAGATAAATAGCATTGTTTACAGCATTATAGTTTGTGAAATGAAGTGCACTTATGCATGTTCTTTCCAAATGTGATCAGAAAATTATCCCTGGAATCATTCCGAGTAAATCTCGCAACTTATGTGACTTTCGTTTTGGGACTTATAAGAAAGCAACTGATCCTGCTCACCAGTAAATATCAGTATAACTAACGGTGTCTGACAAGCAGTCAGATTCACCAGCCTTGCGAAGATCTAGCCAGGCATCCACATCTATCAAGAATTTTTGACCTAGTTTCCTCTCTTCAGGCTTCACACCATGATATCCATGGAACTTTAATCCTCTCAAAATGAGTTTATCATCCTTTACAATCAGATCATTGTCCATAACCTGATAACATACAACACCACCAATTAGGTATTCATGAAACTCAAAAGTGAACCTGAAAGAGGAAATAAATAAGAGTGAAGCATGCTTGTTCATGCTAAAGTATGCCCGCTCATGCTAAAGTATGCCCCAGTAAGCCCAGTGTGATGTTTGAATACTGCAAGATAACAACCAACAGGAATAGAAAGAAGACATGGATGGAGATTGCATTCAAGCTACTCGCAACAGGTAGAACTTTAGCTTTTTTTAATTATTATAATTTTTAATCTTTTCAATCAGGAAACTGACTGCAATATGAGGAACTCCTACCAAGTCATTTGTGCAATTACTAAAGCTCTCCGCTACCGCCACACTTGGGATTGAGCATGCTGTGGTTAACCTTACCAAACACCTACTACCATTGATAATTGATTTTTCTATTCATATCACCATACCAAAAAGCTAGATTCACTGCTACCATATTGCCCTGAAGAAATGGCACTGGTAGGGTAATGGTAATCTATCACAATTACCAATAGTAGATTAAAAATTTAATAAAAAACGAATTACCATTAAAAACGAAAAATATTTATATAGAACTACTAAAGAAAATATCGATATGAGAACACAAAAAGGTCAAAATGCTTTCTGAATCTATAATTTTCACATTAGAATGTGTAAAACAATTGACTAGTTAGTAAATTCAACCACCTGCGCATCATAATTCAAATAAAATTGAATTTTTGTAAAAGATAGTTTCGTAGAATGCGAAGCCACTAAAGTTTGACATAAATACCTCTCTGCATAGATGTTGAATAAAACTGTGCAATTTTTACATTAATAAGGTCTGTGATATATTAGATAGGGACCAACAATTGGTGCAGATTGCTGCAGTCTAGGATAACGAGAGAAAGTGTTTAGTAAAAAACAAATACTTTGTCATTATTTTTATATATTTATAAAAATACTGCTAAAACAGTGCAGTACAATAATTCACAGTTTATGGTACCCTTAAAACCCTTACAGTTTACAAAAAAATGGTGATTCATTTTGTTACTGTATCATTTTTAAAAATTACCATAACCGTACCCTACCGTTTTGCAATATTCAGTAATCATACAGTATATGCTCACCCCTAGGTACACTATATGAGTCTTTCGAGATAAATCTATATTGAAATCACCAAACACTCAAAATAAAAATCAGAAAAGAAAAACACTAAATGTTTCAGCTTCAAGAAATGTAGATTTGCATTCTGACATTTGCATAGTATATACAACAGGGCCAGCAGCTTTCTTATAACAAAATAGACTTAGATAACATGAATTTCTCCCCTAGAAAAATGAACTCCTTTGGTCATCACTCCTATGTTTCAAATGAATTCCAACAAAAAGAGGCGTTGCAATCAAGGAAGAGAGAAAGAAGGGGGACACAATGGGCACCAGATGTGGATGCATCACCAATACTATTTATGATCCCTTTTTCATGATCATCATGTTTGCGAATGAGAAGCCATCAGCAACTGCACCAAGTGAACCAAGAGCCTTAATCATTTATCAGTCCTACCAACATGCATGAAAATGGATCAGATAGATCCAGCCTTCTCCATAGTCATCTCCTCAAAGAGCACTAAGATATAGCTATATGTTTTTAAGATCCACAGCCAAAATAGGTGGTTTTCCTCTCCCCATGTTATTCATTTTAGAGTTTTTTTTTTCAGCTAATCAACTAGTGCAATATTGTTTGTTTATTAATCAAGATTATGTCTTGACTTTAGTTACCTAGTATTATGTGTCTTTCACATTGTGCTGTTATATGATGCACTAGAGACAAGATCTGCTTAGAAGATCTGAGGTTGTCTCATTTGTTGGCCTCATTTGTACCTTATCATACTTTTATGTAGATTGACAGGGTAATGTTTTAGCCTTACAAATGAATCCACCCAAAAGAGGCATGGCAATGAGAAAGAAGGGGGACAACCGGAAAGGGACACAACAACTAATTATAAGGAATAATATACTCACTAATATCTGAATGGAAAAACGAGTAATTGAATAACAAAATTGTAATTTTATTAATACATGTAAGATTGATTTAAAAGATGTCAAAATTAATCTTTTTAATTATCCATTAAAGACTTCTGAGTTTCTAGCCAGACGGGGTTGGGCTGTGATTCCATTGGAATCTCTTTTCATCCATTGATTGCATTAGGAGGGTAAAATTCAAATCTAGGGCTAAAAGACTTAGAGAGGATAATTAAAATATCAAGTTCTTTCTCAAGAATGGAGTTGGATCTCAGGAAGTGCGGAGAATGGAGAAGCTTTTAACATTTCTTTTGTTGATATGTTCCTTGATGATCGTATTGGGCAAACGAGGAGGACAGAGATTTATATGCAATTCCTCTCAGAATGTGGTGTTTTCGAGGAAGTCTCTCAAGGCACATGGCCCCAATGGTAAGCCAACTGGGTTTAACTAGAGCTATCAGGGAGATCATTACGCAAGCTATTCATTGTATGATCCAAGGATTCTTCACTCAGGATTGTTTCAATATGAAGGAACTTAACCATAGCCACATTGCCCTAATTCCGAAAACTAGGGTGGCTCGTTCTGGACCTATTACTCTTCCCAATGTTTTGTTAAAAAAAAATAATAATATGTAAGATTTAGGCCATAGACTATGGAGGACCCTTCTTGCTAGTATTATTTGACCCATATCAAGCTGCTTTTGGCCCTGATAGACAACTACATGACTCTTTCTAAATGAATCCATATTGAAAACACCAAATATTCACAAAAAAAAAAAAAAAAATGGACGTGGTTCACATGAATTCCACCCAACAGTGTCATTACAATCAAGGGAGAGAAGGGGGGCTCAATGTACATGCTCAAGCAATCTACGAAATTCAAACTAACAGCAAATGATGAAATGGGTGGCTCTTCTTACTGACGTAAGATTAGAAAAGCGAACATCTTTTATTGCGTTCTCATTAGAATAATATTCTGATCCAATCTGCATTAGGTGGGTTAACAGCAAGAAAGAGGGTCTTTAAAGGAACTAATTATGAGATAAAGTTTCTTTTCACAAATCTTATCCCTTTTTTCCTAGTTTAATCGTTTGACTCATATATATTCTATTGAACAATTTTGAAGATTGCACATAACAATATTTCTTATACTTCTGCACACCAATTCTGGACAAGCACGCTGTTATAGAATTATTACTTTTGCACAGTTAAGCATATGAGCAGTTTGTCCGATGAGATGGCACAGTGGAAGGAAGCCATTGTTTTCCTTTGTGGTTTGCCTCTAACTCTTATCTTAACTCATTTTTTCTTTCTTTCTTGGGGATTTTGCACCATTTTCATTCATTGTTCTCCATTAAGGATGATCACAACATTAAACCTAGGGTTCATGAGAGAACAAGAAGAGAACCATAACTAAGACTAATTGTACATAAAACCCTGCACATTTTTTCTTCAAGAATCCTAAAGCCAGCATATCACTGATTCGATTCTTCTTTTTTCTTTGCCTTTTAGAGACCATTGCAACACAGGCATATTATCAAACATGCCCGGTGCGTAAACATTGGTTATTCTTCGCATTTCACCCGATTGTATACCTCCCGAGAAACGTTCTCTAGCAATTATAAGAAAACAAAACCCTCACAAACTTTTATCAGAGTCATGAACTAACAAAACAGATGCATAATCTAACTTTGCTAATAAACAAAACCCCTCATAGATGATTACAAAATTAAGTCACTTACCAGCAATAAGTCTATGTCCCCGAGAGGAATAAACTGAATTAGAGAGAGAGAGAGAGAGAGAGAGAGAGAGAGAGAGAGAGAGAGAGAGGGCTTCTATCCTCTGCTTTTGGAAACCCTTTTGTCAAATGTTTTCTTGGGTTCCCAAAGTACCTAACCTCTTAGTTCCCCTTGTAAATGCCCAGATTCGATCTTTGGTATTGCAATATATATATATATATATATATATATATATATATATATTTTTTTTTTAATTACTTATTAGATAAGTATATGAATGTGTTAACAATTTATATTTATCAAATATTTTCTATTAAAATTTATATTCATCAAACATTGTAGGTGTCTGATAAATTTACCGATTGATTTGCGTATTGTGATAATTTTCAAATTTCTATCATTAGAAAAAACATGTGAGAAAACTTCCAAAAGGGTAAAAGTAGGTAAGACAAGCAACTCTATCCCACATGTAACTTAGAAAACATCTTTTTCCGAGTACAACTATGGTGATGTGAAGAAAATTTTCTGGTCCAAGTCGACAAAGACATGGATTTCTACAAAGAGAGAAGGAGAGTGAGAAAAGTAATAAAAATAAAAAGATTAAAAAAGCTTCATTTAAGGCTATATCAGAGAAGGGGGCTTCCTCTTTATTTCAACTCATAAACCGCAATGAAAGGATTCAAAACACTCCCCAACCAAAGCTTCCCATCTTTCTCTTCCACTTCACTAACAGCTCTCACAACCTTCCCTTGACTGTCCTCCAGTATCTGCAGCAACTCACCCTCAGGGCTGTACTTGACAATCAAAGCATGAAAACGGAAGCCAATACGAAGCAGAAACTGAGTTCTTATGGGAATAGGGAGCTTAAGCAAGAAGTGCCGCAGTCCTGGATATAAAGAAATAATGTAAGAGTACATGTTGCGGCGACAGTGTAGTGCTACCCAGAATTCACCCTTCTCATTTGTTCTGACATTGTCTGGGAATCCTGGTAGGATTGCGAATATCTCTGAAGTCCCTGCCTTCTCACCTTTCAGCCAATACCTTCGCAATCTGCATTGGCAGAAACAGAAGCCAGCCTTTCAGATTATGTGAGAAAATTCCTTGTTTATGAAACTAAAATCCAGCAGCATGTAAACTTGTAATCCAGCATACAAAAATAACCTAGAAACTTAATCTTGCATTGGAAAATCAAATTGGATACCATGAACATATATGAATGAATGTGTCTGAAATCCAAACAGACAATAAAAAATCCTGTTGATGCAAAAACTGACTTCTAAGTGATAAAATTGGTAAAACTATTCACCTGCCAATGGACGACTCACAGAACCAAAAGAAAGAACCATCCTTGCTTAGGGAAAGACCATTTGGGCATTGTATATTCCGCATGAGGACAGAAGTTTCTTTGGTGATTGGGTTGTATTTCAAAACCCTTCACTATCCTAGCCTGAGAAAACTCGCTGCATGAAATTCCTGAAAGAAAAGGATTTTCGTGAGAACCACAAATGCAGATAATCAAGAACCAAAAAATACCGACAATAGAGTAAAAAGGAAACTGCAGCAGAGATTTTTGACAAAAAAGGTTCAGTTCATTCACATAACAAGAGCTAGTGTAAAGAATACTAGGTCTCGTCCCACAACATGGCAAGTCGCAATTCCATAGAACCGAGTTGACATGGTCACCCTGACATTGCAGCCTAGCAGTTGATCCATTTGTTAAATCCCCCTGAGTGGACATTTTTGGGCTTTCCCAGATGGATTAACATGTCAGAGAAAGGATGGGCCTTTTTGTTTGGTAATAGTAGGAACAATAGTCCATATCATGCATGAAATTAATTTTGCAATTGCAGGGAAATGAAAAGGACAGATAAATTGGTTGGAACATTTGCAATGAACAAAACTGACAAGACAACCTGAAATGTGGCCCTTATGAATTAAAGTCTCGCTGAACATCATCAGTGGGAGAGTTTTACTTGAACACAGTTATTTTGTCAAGACTCAAGATTTATAATAATAATAATAATAATAATAATAAAAGAACGAGAAGCCCTTGTAATGGCGCATGGGTACTATCAGATTCATGCAAAACAAAATGTCTCCTATACCAGTCAAGTGGGGCATCACCCACACCAGGAAACTAGTTAAAACAAATACATTAACATGGCAATAAATTGAATCAAATTGTACATTTAACACTACAACAAAGTCCATTGATCTTCAAATGTATTATGACGGCAGTGTATTACTAATAATGAATAATATTCTCGGTGGTATTTGAATGGAAAAACGTGTAATTGAATAACAACATTGTAATTTTATTAATACATGTAAGATTGATTTAAAAGATGTCAAAATTAATCTTTTTAATTATCCATTAAAGACTTCTGAGTTTCTAGCCAGATGGGGTTGGGCTGTGATTCCATCGGAATCTCTTTTCATCCATTGATTGCATTAGGAGGGTAAAATTCAAATCTAGGGCTAAAAGACTTAAAGAGGATAATTAAAATATCAAGTTCTTTCTCAAGAATGGAGTTGGATCTCAGGAAGTGCGGAGAATGGGGAAGCTTTTAACATTTCTTTTGTTGATATGTTCCTTGATGATCGTATGGGGCAGACGAGGAGAACAGAGATTTATATGCAATTCCTCTCAGAATGTGGTGTTTTCAAGGAAGTCTCTCAAGGCACGTGGTCCCAATGATAAGCCAACTGGGTTTAGCTAGAGCTATCGGGGAGATCATGACGCAAGCTATTCATTGTGTGATCCGAGCATTCTTCATTCAGGATGGTTTCAATATGAAGGAACTTAACCATAGCCACATTGCCCTAATTCCGAAAACTGGGGTGGCTCGTTCTGGACCTATTACTCTTCCCAATGTTTTTTTAAAAATATATGTGTGTGTGTGTGTGTGTGTGTGTGTGTGTGTGTAAGATTTAGGCCATAGACTATGGACGACCCTTCCTGCCAGTATTATTTGACCCATATCAAGCTGCTTTTGGCCCTGATAGGCAACTACGTGACTCTTTCTAGATGAATCAATATTGAAAACACCAAATATTAAAAAAAAAAAAAATGGACAAAACAAAAACATACCAGATGTTACAGCTTCAATAGACTGGGCCTGGTAGCTTTCTAACAACAAAATAGACACAAATAATAACACGAATTTCTAGTCTAGAAAGGTGAAAATTCTCGGTCATCACTCCTATGGTTCACATGAATTCCACCCAACAGTGTCACTACAATCAAGGGAGAGAAGGGGGGCTCAATGTACATGCTCAAGCAATCTACCAGATTCAAACTAACAGCAAATGATGAAATGGGTGGCTCTTCTTACTGACGTAAGATTAGAAATGTGAACATCTTTTATTGCGTTCTCATTACAATAATATTCTGATCCAAATCTGCATAGGGTGGGTTAACAGCGAGAAAGAGGGTCTTTAAAGGATCTAATTATGAGATAAAGTTTCTTTTCACAAATCTTATCTTTTTTTTTTTCTAGTTTGATCCTTTCACTCATATATATTCTATTGAACAATTTTGAAGATTGCACAGAACAATATTTCTTATACTTCTGCAAACCACTTCTGGACAAGCACGCTGTTACAGAATTATTACTTTTGCACAGTTAAGCATATGAGCAGTTTGTCCGATGAGATGGCACAGTGGAAGGAAGCCATTGTTTTCCTTTGTGGTTTGCGTCTAACTCTTATCTTACCTTATTTTTTCTTTCTTTCTTGGGGATTTTGCACCATTTTCATTCATTGTTCTCCATTAAGGATGATCACAACATTAAACCTAGGGTTCATGGGAGAACAAGAAGAGAACTATAACTAAGACTAATTGTACATAAAGCCCTGCACATCTTTTTTTCCAGAATCCTAAAGACAGCATATCACTGATTCGATGCTTCTTTTTTCTTTGCCTTTAAAGAACCATTGCAACACAGGCATATTATCAAACATGTCCTGTGCGTAAACATGGGTTATTCTTCGTATTTCCCTCGATTGTCTACCTCCTGAGAAATGTTCTCTAGCAATTATAAGAAGACAAAACCCTCACAAACTTTTATCAGAGTCATCAACTAACAAGACAGATGCATAATCTAACTTTGCTAATAAACAAAACCCCTCATAGATGATTACAAAATTAAGTTACTTACCAGCTAAAAGGCTTTGTCGCCGGAAGGAATAAACTGAACGAGAGAGAGGGGGGGCTTCCATCCTCTGCTTTTGGAAACCCTTATGTCAAATGTTTTCTTGGGTTCTCAAAGTTCCTGAACCTATTAGTTCCCCTTGTAAATACCCAGATTCAATCTTTGATTTCGCAATATATTTTTTTTTTTCTTATTTATTAGATGAGTATAAGAATATGTTAAAAAGTTATATTTATCAAATATTTTCCATTAAAATTTACATTCATCAAATACTGTATGCGTCCGATAAATTTTTTTATCGAGTTGTTGTGACAATTTTCAAATTTTTATCATTAGAAAAAACATGTGAGAACTTCTGAAACGGTAAAAGTAGGTAAGACAAGCAACTCTATCCCACATATAACTTTAACATCTTTTTCCGAGTACAACTATAGTGATGTGAAGAAAATTTTCTGGTCCAAGTCGACAAAGACATGGATTTATACGAAGAGAAAAGGCGAGTGCAGGAAAAAAAGGAAAAGTAATAATAATAAAAATAAAAAGCTTGTTTTAAGGCTCTGTGGGAGAAGGGGGCTTCCTCTTTATTTCAAGTCATAAACTGCCATGAAAGGATTCAAAACACTTCCCAACCAAAGCTTCCCATCTTTCTCTTCCACTTCACTAACAGCTCTCACAACCTTCCCTTGACTGTCCTCCAGTATCTGCAGCAACTCACCCTCAGGGCTGTACTTGACAATCAAAGCATGAAGACGGAAGCCAATATGAAGCAGAAACTGAGTTCTTGTGGGAATAGGGAGCTTAAGCAAGAAGTGCCGCAGTCCTGGATACAAAGAATTAATGTAAGAGTACGTGTTGCGGCGACAGTGTAGTGCTACCCAGAATTCACCCTTCTCATTTGTTCTGACATTGTCTGGAAATCCTGGTAGGATTGCGAATATCTCTGAAGTCCCTGCCTTCTCACCTTTCAGCCAATACCTTCGCAATCTGCATTGGCAGAAACAGAAGCCAGCCTTTCAGATTATGTGAGAAAATTCCTTCTTGTTTATGAAACTAAGATCCAGCAGCATGTAAACTTGTAATCCGGCATACAAAAATAACCGGGAAACTTAGTCTTGCATTGGAAAATCAAATTGGATACCATGCACATATATGAATGAATGTGTCTGAAATCCAAACAGGCAATAAGAAATCCTGTTGATGCAAAAACCGACTTCTAAGTGATAAAATTGGTAAAACTAATCACCTGCCGATGGACGACTCACAGAACAAAAAGAAAGAACCATCCTTGCTTAGGGAAAGACCATTTGGGAATTGTATATTCCGCATGAGGACAGAAGTTTCTTTGGTGATTGGGTTGTATTTCAAAACCCTTCCACTATCCTCGCCTGAGAAAACTTGCTGCATGAAATTCCTGAAAGAAAAGGATTTTCGTGAGAACCACAAATGCTGATAATCAAGAACCAAACAATACCGACAATAGAGTAAAAAGGAAACTGCAGCAGAGATTTTTGACCAAAAAGGTTCAATTCATTCACATAACGAGAGCTAGTGTAAAGAATACTAGGTCTCGTCCCACAACTTGGCAAGTCGCAATTCCATAGAACCGAGTTGACATAGTTGGTCAACCAGACATTGCAGCCTAACAGTTGATCCATTTGTTAAATCCCCTTCAGTGGACATTTTTGGGATTTCCCAGATGGATTAACATGTTAGAGAAAGGATAGGCCTTTGGTTTAGTAATAGTGGGAACAATAGTCCATATCATGCATGAAATTAATTTTGCAATTGCAGGGAAATGAAAAAGACAGATAAATTGGTTGGAACGTTTGCAATGACCAAAACTGACAAGACAACCTGAAATGTGGCCCTTATAAATTAAAGTCTCGCTGAACATCATTGGTGGGAGAGTTTTACTTGAACACAGTTATTTTGTCGAGACTCAAGATTAAACAACAACAACAACAACCCGAGCTTTAATCTCAACATTTGGGGTCGGTCATTTGAGAGATAAACATGTAGATAAATAATAATAATAATAATAATAAACAAATAAATATATATAATATGATGGTTTAATTTAATTTGTGCGCATTTTTCTACGCCACTCATTTTTATCTAAGACCATCTTCTCATATAAAACCTTAAATATCATATCAAGACTCAAGATTCAAAAAAAAAAAAAAAAAAAAAAAAAAAAGAGAAGCCCCTGTAATAGCATAACGGTGCTATCAGATTCATGCAAAACAAAATGTCTCCTATACCAGTCAAGTGGAGCATTACCCACACCAGGAAACTCGTTAAAACAAATACATTCACATGGCAATAAATTGAATCAAATTGTATATTTAACACTACAACAAAGTCCATTAATCTTCAAATGTATTATGACGGCAATGTATTACTAATAATCATATTAGTAAGGCTAAACCAAAAATTTCAGACACAAATTATGACGGGTTATGATGGCAATGCATTAGTTACATTTTCACATAATTTGTTCAAGAATTGACAATTCCTGAAAACGGTCTTGTAACCTGGCAGAAGTTACCCATGTAAAGCAAGTGGTTATATCTAGTTTTGATAAGCTAAAGCATTGTCTTGGGCCTATAGAGAACCGGTGCTTTTAAGCTTTCTTCTTCAAGATCGACAGTGCAATTGATTAAAATCAATCCCTCTCACATGAAAACATCCTGCTCTGCCAACTAGCTAGCTTATACTTATTAACCATTCTTAGACATGTTACAGTAATTTTCCTTTCACATTTACACTACCTGACACTTGAGCAAACTTGAGAGATGTACAAAAGCTTTCCACATTCGAAAAAACAACAAAAGACATCCACACTTTTCCAGTAGCATCAATTGTATCGATAGGTTGACCAATTAAATTATTCTTTGACCCTTTGGATGTTTCAAAGGCTAGTCCAAAAGCAGATCATGTTCTAAACATCACAATTGCATAAGTCTACTCCCACTTGTCCCACAAACACCCACAAAAATCTCTAATTAGATTCTGTTCCAAGAATCGACTCACTAATTCTCCAATTTGGGCTGAATATATCCAATCTCTCATCTTCAAAGCTCTTGATAACAAGACAATTCTTGAAACTTTAGCCTAAACACATTCCACAACTACTGTACTAGCTAAAAGCACTATTTATATGAGACAGTGCATCTACACTAGAAATCATGAAGAGTACTGCAAAAGAAAAGTATGATAAAAGTGTGAAGTGATCTGGGGCTCATAGTGTTCATGTCTTGCATGAAGAGGCAGAGAGTAAATTGTAGCCAAGGATGACTTGCCCGAATTGCATCAAAGCAACAATGCTTTATCAGTGTATCCTCTGGCAGATTGGTCTTGGCCATATTTTGCTCTTTTCTTCCCATGCCAGGAATCAAAACACAGCTGAACAGACATGCAGATATAATATCAAGACAGGTATTATGGTGTCTCATATTGCAAAACAAGGTACCTTACTCTTATTTCCCACAGTTAGCAATCTAGAAGTCTTTTAATAATTTATCCCTCTTTCAACACAGATAGACACATTAAAACGTCATTGTTTAAGTTACTGTCAAATGCTCTATCAATACCCCCCACACACCTAAGTCCACCATCACACCTACGTAGCAATACAAGAATGTCAAAGTATCTTTTTGTTGAGAAAAACAAAAACCCAACGAGATTCTTCCAATAACAATAAACTTCGTCAAAAGGAAAATATCACAAAAAACATACCTTCTCTGATACATGGTACTACTATCCGTGAAATAGACATTTCCCTCGTCATCAATGTCAAGATCATTAGTAAAGCCCAGAGGAACCCCTTCTGCCTCCGTTGTGAGCGATGTTGCAAGCCCACCCTTGGGTCCAACCTTCAATAGTCCAAAATATGCATCTGCAATATACAGATCCCCTGTTTTCTTGTCAAAGCGAAGCCCCAAAGGCCTACCGCAGATATGCTCATTCTTCAAGTAACTCAAAGGTGATGGCTTAGGATCGCAGAGTTCAGACCTAAATTAGAAATTGTGTATCGCAAGAAATTAATGTCAGAAGATACATTAACCAAGAACCAAGTTTACAAATGCACAAACTCGAACCTTTCATTTTATCCAATAACTTCTAAATGAATTGGATGGACAAACTGACTGCAACATGATAGCACTGCATACATAAGTAATAACGCATTTGAAGGCAGTAAGCCATTGGTTTTGTAGAGGGAAATAGTAGAATTTGAGGGCTAAGCCAGCCTTCTCAATATCGGTGACTTGAAATGAAAAAAGGTGCAAAGGGAAGATTAGGCACAAACTTTCATTCTCAATGTAATAAAGAAAGTAATAAAGCAAGGCTTCAGGCCTCCAGCCCTGTAATTTTGGCAGCAAATCACTTAGTGGGGATCTCTTCGGTAGTAGCTTATGACCCACAAGTAAATGAATAATCCCTGATATCAAAAACACTTTAAACCCCAAATCAAAGTACACTTACAACCAATTGAACCAATTTATTCTACAATTTGCTCCAGTAAGTGAACACGTTCAGCAATAGAGGAAAACTGAAAATCCTTAAAACTCTTTACCTCGTTGTATCCAAATGAACACACAAGGAACCACAACTTAGTACATTATGTACAACATATTTATATCCTAGGACAGAACAATATTCATATCGATCAAATTGCAAATTCACCCAATTTTTATAGCAAACGAAATGTAATGTTATCGGACACGGAAACAAACATAATATATCTTATATCTTTATAAAACAAATAGCAGGGCACCACAATGTTAACAAAGAGTGATCCAAAGAGTTCATCTTTAAGAAATGGGAGTGCAATATACCTTTTCAATTGACCTAATTAATAAGATCCTAGAATCAATATCGAATACAACTATTAAGAAGCTTAAGAAAATACAAATTACAAATATTAACGGAAGAATTTAAGACAGTAAACTCGGAAATTGCAAACAAGAGTTACCAAAAGACTCACCTGTTAGGAGAAGTGTAGGCAAAATCTGTCCAAGCCTCACCATTCCAGAAAATAACACGGCCGTCGGCGACACCGGAGTAAGGACCGCGACCGAGCGGGTCAAACGCGACGCTTTCAGGGCCCTGAACTTGGTTCAAGAACTTAATCTCGGATTTCTGTAACAAATTCTCGGTGTCTCTGTCCGTCGGAACATCACTCCACGCCGGTACTTCAATACGATAGGCCTTGAAGTCAGGGAAGTCGGAGATTGCGCTCTGCTTCAACGGATCGATTCCGCAGTAGAGCGCAAGTAGTAGAATCAAAACCCCCAATAATCCCGCCGGCGTCATGTCAGGGTCCAGAGAGAGAGAGAAAGAGAGAGAGAGAGGGGGAGGGAGGGAGTGGTAGGAGAGCTTGAATGCAAACTGTACTTGCACTTACCTGATGATGCTGAGTTTTGAGGGAGGTTTCAAACTTTCAACTGCCCGTCGTGGGTGGGAAGAAGGCTTTGAGGAGAGGGTAGTTGGGACGTGCGGAGGCAGAATGGAAGGAAGATGGACATTTGTGTGCGTGTTCGTATTTTACGTTTTTTTCCTTTTCTCCTTTTCACTTAATGAACTTTAGCGGCATTCTCAATGAATGCCACTAAAAATCTTAAAACTGCTTTCTTCTTTCTTCTTTCTTCTTTCATCGAACGTACACGATGGTCAGGTCCTGTTCTTTCCCTAATTTGCCACGGACCATTGGCTCATGTTAGAAAAGAAACATGTCTCGGTTTCACGTCCCACAAAATAAATTGCATTAAACACGGGCTATCTATAATACTGATCCTGAAGATAGTATAAAGTCGAATACATAAATTATAATAATATTGACTGAAATTAATCTATATGATATCTTTATTATTAAAAATGATTACATAAATTAAAAATTAAAATATATATATATATATATGCTAATGAATCTAATTAAAATTTTCGAATCCATTACTTTAGAGATTTGTCATCAGCATTTCAAAACTTCGTCATCTCTCAAAATGTGTTACCGCTACTACCAAGGTGGTACGCTAGCATTGATTCTTACCCATAGTTTATACAAGCAAAAACGCTGCGCACACATCCAAAACGGCCTGCACTACTTTTGCTGGGAAAGCTACGCAGTGCTCAGTTCTAATATTTTTATTTATTTATGTATTTATTTTGTTGTAGGTGTGACAATCACCGATCGGTATCTGGATTATTCAACAAAATCTGATTTGAGTATTGTGAGACATATTTTAGGAGTTAGCTCTCTCGGTACCTACTTTTTTATTTTCAAAACTCGAATTCAAAATTTTAATTTAGTGAGTTTAGTATTCGATCATTATACGTACAGGATGTTAATATTCTAATATCTTTATAATATATCTCATGTGAGATTCGAACTAAATGTTAATAACATTCAACCTGGTGTTATACATAATTCTAATTTACCATACACATGTTATAATGGAGGTGAGACTTTAGAACAATATTGTAAAAAGTAATTGCACTTATAATTCATTGTTTCAATTTTCAGAAGTCAAATTAAAAGAAAATCACTAAATAGTCGGTCTAATAAGATAACATATTAGATTGCTAAATCAATTTTTAGATTCAAAAGTTAAGAATGAAAAAAACTATATTGAAAAAATCGTTTCCTAAATAAGGTCTAAGTAAATATTTTTTTTTATTATACAAAAATTCGAATTTTGGATCTCAAGATTGTGGAGGGGATTGTGACCACCATATTATCTCCTTAGAAACCGGTCTAAATAAATATTTGAATTAAATTAATTAAAATATAAATTAAAATACATGTTATGATTAAGAGAGAGAGTATATGCGTATGTTTGTCTGTTTTTGGTCTCAGTTGCTATGGAATTTTACCTCAAGGTTAAAAATTAATAGTTTGATACCAAAGAAAAACCCTACATCATTCATTTGCACGTAGTTATGCCGGCTATCTTGTTTGATCGTGAAGGAGCAGTCGCATACGCATGCACACGAACACCCCCCAGAGGACAAACAATTAATAATTGAAAAGAAATGATTCAAGGGAAATAATTTGTTTCTTTGTGAGACAAAATAAAAATCATGTCACTATATCTCATGATTTTGTCGCTGAAATTGTAAAAATTAGGTCATTTCTTGTACTACTGACCAATAAAATCATAATACACCATTCTTACATTTCAACATCGTACGTTGTTAACCGTCAAATTAATGACCTAATTCTTCTGCGAAAATCGGGTGTTTGATTCCATCAACATGATTTGCCGCCATTATCATATGAACAATCGACGGTCTCATCTCCCGCATAGAGTGGGGCTGAAATCTGCCTCTACATATAATTCCCCGATCATATGCAAACGATCTCAGAATTTATTGATTATATTTTAGAATAAATTAAAATTTTTATAAGATTTTTTACAACTTTCATATGATTTTTTATGAGACTGCTAAAAATTTTTTAATGATATTTTTTAAAATATCTCTAAATATATAAATATCGATTTTTTTTTCAAAATTTTTGCCGGGGGCACTGTCCGAAATTTATGAATTTGCATGATCTCGCGTATTCTATATAAATTTTGCCGATGAGCATTAGATTATTTATAATTCAAAAGAATTAATGACTATAGATTTACTTGGTGAGCACTAATTATGTCTATTCGATAGAAGGGAGAGCTTGTGTGGTCGGCCGGATGGTATCTACACTCCAGCATACTCATATGCCCTTTTTACAAAATGACACTGGTTGATATTTCCTTTCTCACTGGGCATATTTTTAAATTAACATTATATGAGCCAAAAGAGGTAATGTTTAGAATGATCAGATAAAATTAGATATATATATATATATATATATATATATATTTTAACTAACGTCTAGTTGGTTCAAATATTAATAACTTTTAAACAAAATCTTGAATTTGATTGTTATGTATGAAGAAAACAGGCGTTGAGAGAAATTTATCTGATCCAATTCAATTTAGATTTACTCAAATTCAATGTGATTACCTGATATCAGTGATTTATTCAAAAAAAATGGACAGTTTTTTAATCATTATGCATTGCAGAATCTTTTAACTAAAGATCCTGTCGTTTAAATTTTATTTTTTTATTTAACTTAAAACTATATACATAACATGGATAAATGTTTTTTAATTAAATTATAGTTATTAGTTAAATTTATGCACTTAAAAAAAGTTACAGGGGTATGCAAAGTGTAAATTATATTTACTTGGTAATTCTAGTATTTCTATTGTAATTATTGTTACTCATATTTGAAGAGCAGTAGAATATTTTCGATAGTAAATAACTCTTACTCAAATATGTTTTTCGATATTAAAATATAATATTTGATTTTTCATGTATAAATATATTCTCGTAACCCCAATATATATATATATAAGTGGGTTATGTGGGGGAATGGTCTCTCCAGATGCAGATGGCCTCTTTTGTATTTTACACTGGAAAACAAATTTGGGGTGAAAAGTGATTGAAATGCTTGCTAGTTTTGTCGTCTGGGGGACGACAAAATTGACCATTTTTTTTACAAAGATAATCGATGCGACAATATTTTATTTCTTATAATGCCTTTCTATGAAAAGTCTTTTTTTTTTTTTTGGAGGATGTGAAAAATTTTAAAGGATAAGACGTAGATTTAAATATTTGAATAAAATGTCAATAACGTTTTTTCAAAAAAAAAAAAAAAAAAAAAAATCCCTCCAATGATTTTGGCATATCCACCCTTAACTTCTTTATTTCCTATTTTTATTTCAAATGTTCTTTTTCTCTTAATTTATATTTTATTAAAATCGTTTACTTTGTACCCTTGTAATAATAATAGAAAAAAAAAATGAACCCTGAGGTTGGGGCTCCTAAGTTAGCATTGGGAAATGATCATGATTGTTTTTGTCAATAAAATTCAGTCGATGATTGACGGTTTAGAGCTAATGACTGATGATTGACGACTGTAATTGATAACAGACGATTGATTTCAATAACTGATAATTATTATTAATTAATATTAATGTTTAATTGTCTTATTGATAATAATTACTATTTATAAATAAAATGATTAAAAATAACAAATCAAGATTAGTTGAATTTATTTTATTTTTAAGATGTTTTTTTTTTCATCTTAATGCTATATATTGAAATATAAGATTTATAAATATAATATTTATAATTTATAGAAATAATTAATTGGAATTATTTTATAAGAAAAGAAAATTTTTGACTATTTAAAAGAACAAAAACAATTAATTTCATTAACAAATATATATCATAACAATAATTTAAATAAATCTTATCTTATAAAAAAATTAACCAAAACCCAAAGTCGAGAGATGGAGAAATGGAAAATTTAATGTTTGTTATTATTAATGATTTTTTTTTTTTTGTAGTTTTTGGATTATCAATAGCAATTATATCACATGCGATATAACAAAAATGTTTTTTTTTCTTTTTAATATTAATACTCGCATAAAATATTGTTCTCCTTTTGTCTCACATGATGGTATGGCAATTACTTGATCATTCATATCTGGAAAACCGACTAATCTGATTCGAATAATTGTGGGGTCTAATTTAGGGACTAACTCTTCCCAACACGTATTTTTCCATTTACATAATGATAAATAAAACATCTCTTTCTAATTTTCCATTTACAATTTCATCATACCCATGTAATTTACTTTGATAGTGAGAAAACCAACAAGAAGGACATACCCAAAGTGGATTTAACAAAAATGGAAAAAGAAAAGTCTGGCTGATTGATGAAATGAAAAAAGAAGTCAAAGTCAAATTAATTATCTAGGTAGAACATTATCTAGTGGTGACACATAATTTGGAATACATAAATACTATGTTGTCATAATAAAATAGATAATATAATAGTCTATGGGTCCATTTAAAATTATTTTTCAATTACGACATAATCCTTACAAAAAAAATAAATTTATTTTACAAACGAACCGGAGTTCGTTCACTTATTTATTGTTTCAGGTATAGGAATTCAAGAATTTCACATTTTACTCTTTTTTTTTTAGCACGAGATTTTATTTGTTAATGAACTCTGTAACTAATGTCGATTCAAATTAATTGAAGTCATTTTTATTTTTCTAAGCATAGGATAAGAAAAAAGTGAGGAGAGATTTTTATCTATTAAGAGTGTAGTAAAATTTTTGAGTAAACATTGAGTTTAAACTTGTTTATGTTTAGCAACTGGAGTTTTAAAATGTATTAAGACTCATGGAACGATACAAATTCTAGATCAACAAAAAATATTATGATGTTTGAAATTAAATAATGCGATGTAAATTGAGTTGAAATATTTTAGATAAAAAGTTATAATTTTTCAGATATATATATTTGCAACGAAAAAGATAATGCAAATATGACCAATTTAGTTTTTTTTCCCTTTTTCTTTCTCAAAAAAATGGAAATCGCTTATTCATTAATATATATATATATATATATATATATATATATATATATGATAAAATGGGTAAAATGTAAGTGATATAATGGCAATTTCCTTGGACCATGACTAGTGAGAAAATTCTTGCAATTGCGAATTCCAATGGGGGTAAAGATGGGTAATCTCACTCATCCCTAAAACATTCGGGTGAGGAGTGGGAGGGGCATTAATATCTCGCCCCCCTCGTCCGCTACAGAAAGCCATGAAAAATGGGTGGAGACACCAGTCACTCCCACCCACTCATTCACTCAGTCATAACCCCACCATTCTCTCTCTCTCTCTCTCTCCCCCCCCCCCAACCCAAATTCTCTCTCAATTCTCCTCAGAGGGCAAAACCCACTATTCCTATTCTCTCTCTCTCTCTCTCTCTCTCTCTCTCTCTCTCTCTCTCAAACCTTCCACTTAATACGTACTAGCCATCCCCACATACACACCTTAACCCCTTGGTTTGTTTCTCCCGACCAGTCCAGTCCCATCCTCACCCCTTTCAGATATTGTACACTTTTTTTTCCCCCTCCCAACACCATCTCTCTCTCTCTCTCCCTTCCTCCCTCTCTCCTTTTCTTTGTTGTTTGTCTCTGTGTATGGTACTTCAGAGAATCCATTGAATTATAAAACATATATTTCACTTGGGTCTTGCTCAATTTTATTTAGAGAGAAAGAGATCTCTCTTTTGATCTGGCGATCTACAATTTAGCCCACTAAACATGTCAATGGACCTCGCTCCTGAACGTGTTTGTTATGTTCACTGCAACTTCTGCAACACCATTTTAGCGGTACTCTTTTTTTTTTTTTTTGTTTACTTTTTAAGGTCTTGTTCTTTCATAGCTTCACCGCAAAAATAGAAACAAGAATCCTTCAAATTAGCAAACCTTTTGCTTTAATATTTCTTTAAGCTAAAGTATATGTATGCTATAAAATCATATTACAGAAGTTGCTTTTATTTCGTAACAAAACTAATGGGTTTTTTCCCGTTTGAATTTCTCACGTTTAGGTCAAGAATTAAGCATACCTTTTCATATTTTATGACAATTTCTATGTGGGTATAGAGTCTTCAGGTCGCAATTGGTGTGTTCTGCCAACCTTTTTATATTTTATGATCTTAAATACTTATCCCATCCTAATATTAGAAGATCCCATGAAAGTAGGTGTGAGAAGAAGATCATTCAATATGAACTTTGTTACAGAAAAAGCATGTACCAAACACACCTATTTTCCTGATATTGATGTGTATGTTTTAGCTAGGTCTGCAGCTAGGTTTTCTTTTTAGGGTTTTTCCTTAGGTCAAGGTACAAGTCAAAATTGGATCTCTCTCTTTCTGCATTTGCAGAAACGACTTTATTAAGAGTATCATTGTTGTTAATTAATCATCTATGTATCACACGATTTATTATCATTGTGTGTACTTCTTCCCAGATCTGAATTTATCAGTACCTCCCTCCCCCCCCCCCTCTCTCTCTTTCTCGCTCGCTCGCTCGCTCGCTCGCTGTGTCTTCCCCTTTATTGTATAGGGTGCAGTAGAGGGTAATTGCAATTTATTGCAATTTTTTAGGTTTACTACGTGCACGACATAAGTAAACTAATTTTGGCAATTTGGGTATTCAGTGGTGAGAGGTGTGAAGCAATGTGAGAGAGAGCATAGGGTGTTAATAGCAAAAATGACTTTCTTCTTTTTGATTTTGAACCTCGCTTTCATCATAACCATTGTCTTTTTTACAACCCCTTTTGAAAGCCTTCTCTGATCAATTGATCCTCTCTCCCTTTCTCTTTCTTTTTCTCTCTGAAAAATCACAAAATAGGTTTTTGATCTCAGACACACTCACAACAGTCTCTGAACAGTCTGTACAAAAGAGCAATAAATCTTCACCATCATCATCTCTCTCGCTCTCTCTCTCTCTCTTCATGATCTTTGTTTGTGGGTTTTCTCGTTCTAGTCACGTCATTTTCTTTCTCTCTTTCTTCTCAGTGATTTGGTGTCAGGCCGCACCGAAACGAAAAGAGGTGGGGGTTTTTGGTTTTTGGTAGTGTAATTTTTGGGCTTAAATATAGTTATTACCCATGTGAGGTCTGTGTAGTCTTTCTTTCTCTATCCTCGTTCCTTTCCCAAACTCATATATTCAAATATCATTCCTCCTCTCTCTACAATATCTTTTATCAATAGAAACAAGAAAGTTTTCTTCCCTTTGTCTTTCTCTTCATCCTCATCTCCGTTTTTCTAGCTCAAGAAATTATAATACCCATATAAGAGAATAGCATTTTTCTCATGATCATTTTGTCTCACTCCATCTTTTTCCAATATATATATATATATATATATATATAAACACCCTCTCTTCCACTTCTCCTGTTGTTCTTCTCCTTCTTGTCTTTGGCCCCTCTCTCTCTCCATATATTCCTTCACATTGTTTACTTTTTTGTCTTGTGATAATAGGAGTTAGCCACTTGGAGTATATAGCTAGCTGGAATGGCTGTTAACTTTTAAAGGGAAATCTGCTTTGATCTAATGAAGCTGATTTTGATCTATCTTCACTACTTCTAGGTCATGTTAATTTAACGGGTGTCTTGAAAATGTCAAGACAAAGTAATTCAAGCGTTTTTTTAAAGATGAAATAAATATTATACAGCCTTGTTTGTGTATGGAAAAAGAATAAACCCCCCCCCCCCCCAAAAAAAAAATTCCACCCAAAATAAAAGGTTTGGCGAATGCGTTGGTGTGTATATCCACATATTCTATGTACATTATATGATTCCAATGGTGAGTTCTTTTATCTCTGATTTTACAGGTAAGTGTTCCATGCAACAATATGTTAACAATTGTCACAGTGAGATGTGGGCACTGTGCTAATTTGCTGTCTGTCAATATGGGAGCATTGCTTCAAGTGGCCCCTATACAAGATATTCAGGTGCATTTTTTTCCTCAGCAAAGCATCTACATTTTTTACCTGACAAATAAGATGAAATTAACCCAGCAAGAGTACATCACTTGTCGAAAATATAATAGGTTTTCATAGATATTTACTATTTTTTTATCACAAAAGAATTTTTTTTCCTCTTTCAATTCCATTTGTTGAGAATGACCTTTTTTTTCCCCTTAAGATATATATTTTGAGCATTTGAATCTAAATCCATTGCCAGATTTTATTCTTTTGATACATAAAAGCCGGGAGAAGTACATATAGGTTTTTTGTTTTGTGGGAAAAAAAGATGCAGAAACAACACCACCATGCTGAAGATATATTTGTTTTGATACGGTTTTTTTTTTTTTTTTCCTTAAGATATATCTTTTTGAGCATTTTAATATAAATCCGTTTCCAGATTTTATTCTTTTGATACATAAAAGCCAGGAGAAGTACATTTAAGTTTTTTGTTTTGTGGGAAAAAAAGATGCAGAAACAGCACCACCTTGCTGAAGATTCTAACAAGATAGGTGGGTCATCTTCTAAACGCAACAAGCTTGATCATACATTTGAGTCTGCAGAGAGTGAACAAATCAGGATCCCTCCTATTCGCCGTGAGTCTCTCTCTCTCTCTCTCTCTCTCTCTCTCTCTCTCTCTTAGTGGCCTAGTTTTTTAGTACCAGACACTACAATTTGAGGCCGTGAGGGTCTAATGAAAGACCAAAACTTGTTAAAGACCTCTTTAGGGGCATAAAGGGGTTAGCATAGATATAGGAACAAGTGTCATTACCCCTATGGCTTGATAATGACAGTTGTCACCAGATGCCACAAAGAGCCGCATAATTAAATATTAATATGAAATCACCAGATAATTTCTGTCCTAAATGTATGAACTAAAGAATGTGACCTTACATTACCCATCCTTCTCAGCTGCACTGACCACAATACACTAGAAATTAGAAATCGAACGCTGAATATTTTGTCTTGGCCTCAGTCCTTATTGAAGTTCAGCTTTTTACAACCTAACAATCAATTTCATGGTAGTCTTTCTAAGCTACATGCTTTAAAATGCTGTGCACTTCACCCAAGACGATTTATGGAGTATTTTCACATTTGATACAGCACATAAGTATTATTAAAAAAAAAAAAAAAGAATTACATTTTTTTAAGCATTATTTTTTTGATGTTTGTCTTCCCATCAAAATATTGGAGGATGGCGTTTTCCTTTCTTTTTCTTAATCATGCATCTTCCTTGAGCTTCTTTCTTTTAATCTTTAATCTTTTTTATTTGTTTTAACTTGTGAAAGGTATACATTAAATGTTGGTTTCTAATAAAATAAGCTACATTATGATTTTCACCTGCAATGATATAGCACCGCCGGAGAAAAGACAGCGTGTTCCTTCTGCTTACAACAGATTTATCAAGTAAGTAACCGTAATAGAAATATTTAATTATTTTCTCTCATCCCCCTCACTTCCCAAAAAAAAAAAAAGGAAAGAAAGAGATAAAAATAAAAGGAAAGAGCAAGACCCATTTTAAGTAAAAGTATACTTTTGCAGAGATGCCTTAGTTGATTCGCTTGTATATGCTTTTCTCAGGGACGAGATCCAAAGGATAAAGGCCGGTAATCCTGATATTAGCCATAGAGAAGCCTTTAGCACTGCAGCCAAAAATGTGAGTCTCTTATACTGACAAACATAGACTGGATATATATCCAAATTTCACAAAAGTTCAGGGCAATTTTGTGATATAAATTTTGTATATTTCAATAAATAACTAATGCGCCAGAATCTCAGGAGTAGCTAGGTATAAATATGAATCAGAAATCAAAGCTTTGGGCCTTTAACTTTATTCCTTTTTCTTTTATGGGTAACTTTAGATAGAGAAGGAAAAAGACAATACTTTTCGATGCTTGAAAAAGCTTGCAAGAGGTTGAAAATTTGTTGTACAATGCCGCCAGGGAGATCGTCAATGAAAAACACCTTGTCCATATACTTAAAAATGCAAAGAAATACCTTTCAGGAGAAAGATATGTAAAGAGTTTGTTCAAGGATAACAATGCCACCAAAACTATTAAAAAAAATCTCATGGTTACAAATGGCAATAGGCATGGGGAGATCACGAATGAAAAATACCTTGTCCATATACATGAAAAGTGGAAAGAAATACCTTGCAGGAGAAAAACATGTACAGAGTTTGTTCAAGGATAACAATGCCCCCAAAACTATGAAAAAAATCTCACGGCTACAAATGGCAATAGGAATGGGGAGATCATGAATGAAAAATACCTTGTCCTTATACTTAAAAAGTGCAAAGAATGCATTTTATTCGAAACTTTTGCAAGTATTCTTGTCCATGCCATTGCCAGATCTGACATGGTCTTCCTGTCCACTCAATTGGTGAAATTCATTTGTGCAATCGAACAAAAACATAAAGAGTGCTAATTAGTAGAATTTTCTTTCCACACACTTGCCTTCACTAAATTTTAAATCATATCATATAGATCCTTATTGAAAAATTTTAAAAAAAACATGGAACTTATAATAAATTTACTTCAATCTATGGGAGACACCAAAGATGAAAATATGTTATATATATGTATTTATATATAGAATGTAATACAATCTAGCTTCACCAAATTCCTGTCTGTTTGCTTGTCCGAGGGTCAATGAGAGCTAAAGTGAAGCTTAGGTGAAAGGAAAATGCCATTTGATATGGCACTTGGTCCTATATGTCTCCAAATTGAATGTGTAATTGGTTTACACAAAATTGAGAAATTATGTGATGCCAGATCCAGCTTGAATAGCATAAACCTCCTGGAAATCCCCTAGGATATTGTATACTAGATCTGTTCCTACAAAAAGCAAACCTTTGGCTCCACACACACACACACACAAAAAAAAAAAAAATTGCCTTTCCAAGGGTAAATGAGAGCTAAAGTGAAGCTTAGGTGAAAGGAAAATGCCATTTGATATGGCACTTGGTCCTATTTGTCTCCGAATTGAATGTGTAATTGGTACACAAAATTGAGAAATCATGTGATGCCACATCCAGCTTGAATAGCATAAGCCTCCTGGAAATCCTTTAGGATATTGTATACTAGATCTGTTCCAACAAAAAGCAACCCTTTGGTTCCACACACACACACAAAAAAAAAAAAAAAGAAAGTTTGAGCATTGGTAATTGATTGATTGGTGTCACAGATGTTACTAGTAGTTTTCCTCCAGCATGTGCATGCCAACTATCTCCCAGTCAGCAACAATGATTTGCAACGCATTCTTTGTGTTTTCCATGCAGAATTGGAGTCTACATCATACAGTGCATGGCTTTCCAAATCTATATTTTTCATGGGAAACACACTAATCACTTTAACACTAGTAGGTGCGGCTCAATAGGTTTGTGGGGTCTAACACCAATGTCAAATCAGAGACCGGCTACCCTTTTCATAAAGTTAATAAAAATAATAAGTGAATAAGGTACAAGGTTAGCTAGGAATTTGAGGAGATGATAGAAGGAGAAAAGATAGGAGTCGTGGAGAAATAAGCAGTCGACCACAGCTTTCGGGAGTTCCCTTTGTTTTGCAGAAATCTCAGTCAATACATGAATTTTTTTTCCTTTTTAATCTAATTAACCATGGCCTAAACGTTTTAGATACCAAGATAAGCTCCTCTGAGAAGAAACAGAAAAATGGGATGAAGTGTTTGGAATCGTTCAGTTGTCATCCTCAACATGCATCGCATGTAGACATGCAAGGCTGGCTGAATTAGACAAGTTTATATGAGAAGAGTCTCCGTTGCCATTATTTGCATTGCATGGCTGTCAACTTGGAAGGCATGCATCATTCCAAAACTAGCAAACCTGTATTGTTAGTATAACTCAATCCTCGTCTATTTGTTTTTTCTTTTCTTTTTTTTTTTTTTTTGCACTTCACCTTTTACCTGAAATCAATAATTAAGAACACATCCCACAGCTTGAGTACATTTAAATAATTGATCATTCTAATCCAATAAATTATATCTTCTCCTAAAGCGATGGACAAGTATATATGTTTAGCCTGCTTTCCCTGGCATTTCCTTGATTTGATTAAATAACTCTTTCATCCTCTATAATTAGTTAAATGAGCTCTGCATGTTTGCAGCATAGGATGCACTTCTGGAATATCATGGCCTTTTTTTTTTTTTTTTTTTGCCTTTTTTGATTATTAAAAAAAAAAACTTTTTTAGTAGCATTACGAGGTCCAGAAATTACACCACTTACATGACCTTTTTTCCTTTTTAATTATTTTGCAGTGGGCACATTTACCACACATTCACATTGGACTAACCATGGATCATGGCAACAAGCAAGCCAAATTGGACCACCAGGCATTTGCAGAAGGGACACATAAGTCTTCTCAAGGTTTTGACTAGAAAAACCAATAATATGATAATCCAATCTTTGTGTGTGTGTAAAAGCTATCAATTAGCTTCTATATATTTATTACTATAACACATTGGGTGTATTTGGGGGGGGGGGATGAGGGGAACTTATGATATTGATCAATCATGGAAGCCTCTCTCCAAAAAGATACCTCAAGTCTTCCAAACCCCTTAATAATTTCTGTATTTTATGTAAGCTTTTATATCGAATTGATTAAACTTTGTGTTCTTATAAGTGGACAATAAACCCACCAGAACAAAATTACATTTTCCACCAATTTGTTGTTCCAAAAATTTTTGTATGCAACAAGTCATCAAATTATTGAGAGAGAGAGAGAGAGAGAGAGATTCGAAATGGGGTAGAGTTGATTTTAGTGGTCCTCTAGAGAGGCAAACTATAAGCAGAAGAAGGAAATAGAGTTACTTTTAGTGGTCCTTTAATTCCAGACCCAGTTAGTAGTTGATCAGCAAATTGGCTGGCCTAGCTTCCATTGTACAGTCTGTGTGTGTGGGTAATATGAGAGAGAGAGAGATAGGGTACTATTGATGGCTACAACTCCTGGGACTCATCTGTCACATTCAAAGCACAGATCACTTGATGGCACACAAACAATTAATGTAACAATCAAAGACCGGTTGGCTTTGGAAGAGAGAGAGAAGATATTTCCTGCAATCACATTCACGCAACCTCTCCTTTTATTTGCCAATTTGTTTTTGAATATAATTTTTCAAATAGCCTCGAGTCGAGAATAAACGAACAAAGAAAACAAAAGCGACACCATTTCGTCAAGAAATATTCTTTTTCATTACCGATTCCCGCTGTTAAAATGTTCTTTCGCATCTAAAGGTTCTGATCAAACTGTGTTAGCAAATCCATTATAAAAACCCTAGATATTTCTCTCCTTCTCCCTCTCCCTCTCCCTCTCTCTCTCTCTCTCTCTCTCTCTCTCACGTTAAATGACAGGAGAGAGAGAGAGAGAGTGTGTGTGTGTGTGTGTTTGTGTTGTTTGTAGCTTTTCTTGGAACGGGCCTGTCAAAAACCTTACGGACGAAAAAAATTTCAGGGCATTTTTGTTCTTGGAATGAACATGCACAACTGTTTAAGTACGGGGCTATCGTAACATCAGACTCGCTCAGCTGAAATATGCAGCAGCCACTCCAATCTTGCCATGTGTCCTTCTTCAAAAAGTGCAAATGTTTTTTTTTTTCATCGATCCCATGATAATTTATTTAGTAACAGTACAAAACATTATACCTTCGAAGTTTGCATATATAGTACAAGCTCTGAGCCGAATATTTTTCACTTTTTACCTGAACTCCAAAAAAAAAAAAAAAAAAGTTGGAAGGATTAAATATATATATATATATATATATATATATATAATTTGTGAAGTCTTTAAAAATTATTATTTTTTAATAAAATGAGGAAGAATAGTTTGGTTTGTATTCCCCGCACCGACTGCTTTAAAATTTATAGCAAAAGAAAATGATTAAATATGGGTTTTGCAAAATTGAGTTATGGTGGATTGAACCTTTTGGAAAACAAATCCTCACCATTGGCTCTTGTGTCTCCCAGTTTTTGCTCACAGTGCAATAATATTAAATAAAAACTAAATAAATTATGAATAAAAATAAATAAAATTTTGAGTGATAATTTATTATATGTATTAAGAAAAATTTATAATTTATAATTTATTTAATTTATTTGTAGACAACATATTAACTAAAAAAATTAAAGTGGGAACGAGATGGAATAGAGAGTGATCTAACGCAGTTGAATAGTGATATTTATTTTGGGAGGATATGAATATCACAAAGTTGAATCTTAGTCACCTTCCCATGCTAAGTCCATGCCATGCCAAGCAATGCCAACCACCAAGAAGAGAGAGAGAGAGATGGGATGGGTGTGGGCTTCTGTGTTTGTTGTGTAGTGGCACACACAGAATCCGTAACGTCAAATCATGCAGCGTGGGGGTTAGACTGAGGTTATTTCGATGTTTTAATATTAGTGTCGTGTCCTAAAAGTTCAATGCATTTACTTACTTTACCTTTATACATGTCACTCTGGGACGAACTGACGGTCATGTCAAATTAGCAACTCTCTCTCTCTCTCTCTCTCTCTCTCTTTCTTTTTGAGAAAAAAGGGAGAGAAGACGATGAAAGCAACTGGTTGACACGATCGATCCTTTTGTTGTTGTGGTGCCAAAATAATTCTCCTGCCGATTCCATCGGATTTCCCACTTCTCTCACAACTTGTGGGTGGGTTTGGGTTATTGAATCAATCAATGTACCCATATAAGTAAAAGTAAAAGACACTTGCATCGACTTTTATAATGTAAAATTACTCTCTCTCTCTCTCTCTCTTCTCTTTTTTTTTTCTTTTTTTCAAGTATCAGTTGATTCCTCCTTAAATTTTTTCTTTTTTGCAAGTATCAGTTGATCCCTCCTTATTGTTTACATTATAAAAGTCGATGCAAGTGTATGAAAGAGGGTCAATATTGTTTGGTCTTTACATGCACTAATTTTTGTGAGCTAAGTGGTATGGATTACTAAGCATTTGTTGTCTGGGTATCCTACCCTTCATAAAGTTTTGATATATAAATTATTTTTTCTATAAAAATTAGAAATATTTATAAATGCCGGTAATGAGAAATTTTCAAAAGTTAAAAAAGAAACAATAATAATAATAATAATAATAATAATAATAATAATAATAATAATAATAATAATAATAATAATAATACCACATAAGCCTTTCTTTTATCATTAAAACAAAAGTTACCTCTATTCAAAACTTGGGGCTAAGATAGCACCCCACTTACAACTGTTTTTTCCTTAAATCTTTCCACATAGAGTCTAATGTTATCTGCCTTTTGAAAATCATGTGATTTTGATCTCTCTCTCCAAGAATAATCACAGTCATAAGTGCCTCCTCCTTTAGTCGTATACCTTTTCAATTCTTTTTAAATTGAACATTCAAAATTTTTTATGTTTTAATGTTTTTATTTTTATTTTCTTATTTTAACAAAAGTTGAAGGGGGAGGTCAGGTCTACATCGATGTTATTTTTATTTTATTATATCAATTAATATTTAAAATTATATTTTGATTAATCAGATTTGAGAGTTATATTGATATATTTAAAGCGACTACTCTCTTTATATAATTTTTTTATATTTAAATTATGAATCAAATTTAAAAATTTAATTAAGAAATTTAACGATTAAATTAATCGTGTCGGGGGCAACTAGAAATTGAGTTCAGAGGGGAGAGAGAGAATGAAACATGGCGGCAGCGTGGATGGTACACCACTCTATTAATTTAGTAATTAAAATCAACTTTATCCAGTAGTCAACCATAAAAATCACGTATATTGACCGTACAAATTTTTAAATAAATTGGAAGTAGGAAAAAAAAAAAAGCCTCCTTCTTTTAAGATATAAAATGCTAGTATTTATTTATCTAACATTTTTTTTCTTTAAGATATTTGCAATATTAATAATATTTTTCAATTTATTGTTCAAAATATAGTAAAAATATAAGGAATTCCGTAAAGAATGAGAGACCAAACAAATTAAAAATTAAATTTTATGTAATAATTTATCTTAACGTATTTTAAGATTTTTCTTAAAGCTAAAAGTTTTAGTGATATGAACTGTCACGTGAAATTTGATAAATTTATTTTTTATAAAAAAAAAAATAGATCTCCACGGTAATTCTTTCATCGTTTTTAACGTTAGTAATTTTTATCATCTCCTAACGTTATTTTGTTGCTATTCGGCAAAATCCAGCCATTACCATGAACCATGAAAAGCAGAGGAACGTGCAAGAAAATGATGCCCCAGCCAAAGACACCTCACAATTGTAGTCCTTTTGAAGAGGACGACAAAAGAGAGAGAACCATGGCCAAGGCAAGCAATATGAATACGACCAAACCCAATATTCGCACGACTGATTTCCCTACCAAGTGAGAAAATAAAAAGATGCCAAGGCAGAAGAATCAGAATAACAAAAAGAAGCAACGTAAAGCCAATATAGTACAAAATTTCTAAAAAAAAAAAAAAAAAAAAAGATTCGTAATTGTTACTGTTTTTTGTGTGTACACTGGACAGTAGCAACCATTTAGGAAAGTGGGACAGTCATTAACTTTTGAATATTAAATGACTTCAAGCTCTGTTAAACAAGGTCTCAAGTTCGAATATTAAAAATAAAAAAACAGATGTCGAAAAAATTAACCCCTAAATTAAGTCTCATAATATTCAAATTGAATTAATTGGGCAATCCAAATAACAATTAATCAATGCCCCCAAAAAAAAAAAAAATCAATGACTTCAGGGTACCAAAATTTCAAGTAAGTTTGAATGTTTATAATGTGGTCCTAGTATGTATATTCTACAAATATGTTGAAAATGTCGCCTGCTACTTCAAAGCATCCACCGTAATGTTGTTTTATTAAAAAAGAGGTTTCCAGGAATTGAACAAAACCCTAGATGTTGCGGATGATATAAGATGCTGCAACCAGTAGTCCAATGTATACGCATTCTTCTAACAAGAATATAAGAAATGAACCCTAATAAACATGCATGTGAGACACTAGTAAAGGGTTTATGAATCAATAGCTCCTTGTTTGCTCTAGTGTTCAAGCAGCCAAACTTGATAAATAAGTTGTAATCAAATGATTCCCCAAATGTCGCGAGCAAAAGAAATCCAAAAAAAAAATGAAAGAATGCTGTAATGACACCAAAATTGCAAGAGATTATTGTACCAGACTATGAAATGAATGTAATGCTCTGTTCATTTGTTACAGAGATGTAATAAAGGAAACACTATCACATGGGTGTGAAGCAAATCCACCCGGAAAACTTTGAGAGAATCAGTCTATATGATTTTCCTTTTTTCAGCAGGTAAAAGGTATAAAGGGTTAGTCTTTTGCTTCGAATCAGACCTCCCCAATTGGTAATATGTTACAGTCATCCTTAGCATTGTCTTCTTCGCATTTTTACCTCCTCTTCATTGGAAAACTACATGTACTCTGACAAAAATGGTGCCATTGACAAAAGAATGATTTCTTCAATGGTAATTGCTATGCAAGGTTAAGGTGAGAAAAGAACTCACTGACTCACTCCAACTCCACTGAAGATTTCAAAATCAGCTATACTCTATTGTGATGTCATACATCATCTACTCTTCTGTAGAAAAGAACATAAGCTGCCGATGTCTTAATTTATCCTCACTGATGGGAGATACATGGCTATCATCAAAGTCATACCAATGGCCACCTCCATGCTGTGACAAAACAAAGAGTTAGAATGTTCATACTGGATAGCACAGATTCATGTAAAATTTTAATTTGTAATCAAATTCATGAGAACAGAATAAGTCCAGCAAATTTGTGTCCTTTACAGTGGCTAAAAGCAGCTTTCACAGATCAAGAAAGAAACTACCAGGTTTTTCTATAGAAAGTGCCTTGAAAACAACCTATGGCATATAGATAAGGTTTTAGCTCTAATCTGCAGTGAATAGCAATCATATTTATGCCTATTTTGGGGGGGGGGGGGAAGGTAAGGGGAAAAACAAGAAATAACAACACTTACATTGACAAATGCAGTATAATGACCACCACCCATGCTTCCATAGTGATTACTGATGGCATAAAGCATGTAACGGAAAGAAGATTCGCCATTCTTGTAAGCAATGTAAGTTGATAAATTGAGATCATCGATGGGAAAGTCAACAAATGTCTCCAGCTTGTTCTTTGTGTACCGACTATATGAAAACCTCTTTAAATGGATAACTAATATCTCCGGAAGTCTCCAAAGGTCCAACTTTTTACTGGCCTGCCGATGCTCCTTGCAACTAGGGCAATACCTAAGAAACAGATAGCAGATAAAAAAGTGAACAAACTGCAACAAAAATCCTGTGAGAAAAATAACTGCAATGAAGTGAAAGCGACTTCAAGGACAGAAATCCAGAGTGTATTAGTGATGACAAATTAAAAGCAGAAATTGTCAATCTAAGCTAGAGTTCAATGCATTAGGCATTTGGGAACACGAATGCAGGCAATTGTGTTTGTTGATCACAAAAGCAGCTGCAGTACGTACCAACAGGAAATAAAAAATAAATAAAAGACACACCCAGTGATAGAAAAATAATTCTTCATCAGCATACAAAGACAAAGGCAAGGTTCTTTTCTTTATTTTGGGACATTCAAAATGCTTTCGTAATTAGTAGTTAATTGGTAAGGTTTAAGCCGTTTAAATAGTTTAGAAGCAAAAAATAAAAAAATAAAAAAATATAAGCAAATATAAGCAGTGTATTGTGTACACTTAATATATGGAATAGGAAAATGGGAATGTGAAGTATAATTCTACCATCGCATGCTTGGAAATTGTCTCAACTTTGCAAAATATGTGTAGGATAGTGGTGTCTGATATCATAATTCTGTCATAAAACACCAATTTATGAATTTTAGGGGTCTGTTTCCACAAGTACTCTCCCCAGTGTTCTTGACCTAAATAAGGATCAGTCATACCTCAAAATGATATCACTGAAAACCAACAGCCTAGAAATGCTGCCTATATGACAGATCAAAATCAAATGGCTAGATTGCCTTTTGATAAGATACACAATAATGATGAGAACAAGAGACTTAAATTCTATAAGTTTTGTCAATTAACCATTGATTAACAAGCAGCCAATTCCAGGATTACCAAACTCATCAGAAATGGATAGCCACATACCACATATCTTCTGGTCCCAGCGGCTCCTCCTTCAGAAATGCTTCAAGGCACTTGTACAAAGAAACAAATTCCTGAGGTCTTTTTGCAAAAAAGCTGGATTTGAAAACTTCAGGGAGTGAGCTAAACTGCTTAGAATCATACTGCTCGATCTTTTTCAGCGGCCAAGACACATGCACATTCAACTGCTTTGGCAACTCTGTCACTGTAATTGGCTCATTCATCACCATCCTGAAGTTTTTATTTATACCCTCCGTTAAGTAGAACTCTAGATCAGCATCAGAATGAGTGTCGAGCTCATTTTCATCAACAGAATCAGCAGTCCCATTCACGGCATATTCTCCTGTCACTACTTCTGGGACTGAATTGTCCTCTTTGGTATCATCACTTGAGACATCTTTACTAGTTGTCAACAAAGGGTTGAGTATTCTTAAATACAAGCTACGTATATCAGACCCATTCACAATACTAGCAAGTGAAGCTACTAGAGGTATTCCAAATGCCTTCTGCTTTCCATGGATGCCCTGCCTGAAAGATAAATGTGTAACTTTGGAGAGAGAGAGAGAGAGAGTTCCAAGCAAAGATGGTCCTCAGAACGATAACAAAAAAAGAAATCATTAATGAATGACAGAAATGCTAAATCCAGAAAGCACTGGGCTTAAAATGGAGACAATGGCCATATCATCATATTTGAAAGTTGCATCTACTAGTATCGTGAAAATAGGACTAGATAACTTGGAAGGCATTGCACAAATTAGAGCCAGATAACAGCATAAGCAAGGCTTGGTAGGCAACAAGTCCACTTAGCTTGGACCTAATTTTTCTGTAATTTTCATCGCATCCCAAGCAAACACCAGCATTTGGAAAAGATGGAGAACAAACTTGGCTATACCAATCAATTGAGCAGGTAATGGACCGTCCTGCCACAAAGCCAGTGGATAATGCTTTCCCAATAGTAAGAAAAGAGTTATACGAATTCTTTTGAGAAGCAAACACCATGGCAGAGTAATTGGGAGCAAGTATATACTACATTAAATGGATGGGACGCCAAGGAACCCTAAACCCTAAAGCATGCATGACCATGAATGGCTGAAGAAAACAAAACAAGTGTACAAGAAAAAAAAAATGTACCATAATCAGAAAATAATCTTGGTCACTGGCCCAGCTTAAGTAAATAATATTTTCATAGCAGACTCATGAATTCCAAAAGAACAAATAGTCCATCAGATGAACCAAAAAAAATACACACACACACAAAATAAGTGTCTCAGACTTACTCCATCTTTTGATGTGTGAATACAACCAGCTTCTCAAAATCTTTTGGTAAACGGTAGGCAACAAGCCGATCTTCATCTCTAATCAAGGATAATGAATGAGTTGGCTCCTCAAGATAGCGTATGATACTGTTGTTATATATCTGCACAGTAAGCAGATTAAGAGATCAAGATCAAAGTCAAAAAGCTTGCACAGACAACTTTGAGTAGTCATTACTGGCATTTACCTCAGCCACCAAGAGATTCTCATCAACTCCTAAGGAGCATGAAACGCTGAGAGCCTCAATTAGATCTTTGAATCTTCCATTCTTAGGCACAGAAATGGTAAATGCAGATGGTTGTTTAGTTCCATCACTACTTACTACTGTCAGTGACATTGTGCGCATTGCTGTTGAGGGTAGAGGTAGTGATAGATACATGAATGGATCAAATGTGACAGAGACCTTCTTGCAAACAGGGCATACCAATGTTGACCTATATTGACCCTGAAAAAAGACAACCAATTACTAAATACTTATAAAGGAAAATCCAAAGCCCATACCTAAACCCTTTCAAACGGAAGAATACATGATTGCAGATCAGAAATAATTTTAGATAAGAATCTGAATCTAATCATATAAGTGATTCACATTCTTTTCATAGTTGATAATAATATCACGTGTCTGAATTTTGAAATATGTCTGATTAGGAAAGTGATAAAACTAATTTTATAAAATTCTTAACCAACACTTTATAGTATTATTATATTTGCAATTCAACAATTTTCTACAAGCAATCCCATGCAATAATTGGTTCTTGTTAAAGAAATTTGGTACGTTAGCAAAAGCTAAGTTTGTTGGGTTGATGTCTAACGGCAATTTTTCCCCAAAGAAAAATATTAAAATGTGTATGTATACTTCACATAAACGCAGTTTAGCAACCACATAATCGCATTCATTATGAAATACATAATATTCCCTGATGAAACTAACATAAAATTTTGCCATGCAACAGCAAAAAGATTTTTCCACTACAATGACAAGATGCAATCATGAGGGCGAGCGTTGGTGCAACGGTTGAGTTACTCCTTTGGTGACCTCGAGATTACGGGTTTTCGAGACGTGAAAATAGCATCTTTGCAAAAATGCAAGGAGAATGCTGCGTACATATACGTCCACCCTCCCCCTATCCCTACACTAAGCCGGGGACCACTTTGTTCACAGGGTAAGCCCTAATGACAAGATGCAATCATAATAAGCATGAGACTAGTTTATCAACAATATTCTGGCATTCATATAAACAAATCAACTTTGATGCACAAATTGATTGGCAGTTTATTAACATTCTAATCTGGAAACATCATACGCCACTTTACACACTGTATTAGAAATATAATGTTGCTAAATTAAATGCTCAGGTGTTAGAAAGCCGTCAGTACGTCCATCATTCACCAGAAAAATTAAATCCAGCAAACATCTTCAAGATGCAAATTAAGTGAAATATCCTTAAGCACATTGATCAAGATGATGGATCACAACAATCTGAGTCTCCTCTTTCAGAAAACCTTTGAGTTTCTATTCAACTCCAAGAACCATGTACAAAAAGCCTAAAAGTTTGCTTACTTGGCACACGTCAACAATAATAGAGTCATTGCGGGCCAAATGGTATTGCCAATATTCATCTGCAACCTCTTCATCTGGTCGACCATCTCCATCCTTAGCTTGTACATATGGCTTGCATTTCACACGATTTAGATCCTCATGAAGTCCATCCAACAAAAAAGCAAGGAGCTCCTGCAGAGAAATTTTTTTTTTGGGGGGGGAGAGTTAGAAATAACAAAGTCCAAGGTTCGATAGTCAGCCCAAGGGTCAACAAAGAAGAAAACATCAAAATTCATTTTGGAGCAGGAGAGTTTCACAAACTTGAGAATCATGTTGATTAAAGCCACTAAACTGAGGAGCAAAGCGAGCTAGCTTTGATTTAAACATCTTGGGCGCCACTAGACCTGCTCCTGGAGCCCATAATTTCCTCAGCAAGTCTCCAAATGCTAAAGCAATTTCACCCTGTTCAGCAAAGCAAACTGTAAATTATTGAAATCCTACGGGGAAAATGCTTACTGCGTACATCTATATCATTTGATGAGGAAAAGATAGAATTAGAATAGGGTAGCAAGTAGAAGAGAAAACTGAAAACTCACATTCATTCCCAAAGGATTTTCATGATTTATCTCTTTACTGTAGTCTCCATGGAAGTAATCAACAAGCTTTGGAGTATGTGCTAAGCACTGAATTGCACTGTTCATGAAACAAGTGTTTCCAAGATTTTGTAATCCTGTCAAACCTAAAGAACCAGCTTCACCAGAATTTCCACATTTAGTCAAAGAATTGCTCCGAATGACATTAGAGTTCACACTGCCAGAACTACCATTTATCATTAGTGGAACACCACAAGAGGAACCAGACACATTAGAGCTCCGGATGCCATTTTCATCCTTTTTCCCTTCTCTGCCCTTCATGGAATCTGATAGGCCATACACTTGTAGCTCCAGTAGAACCTTAACATAGTAGAAGATAAACTGAGCACAATATAACTTATAAGGACAATAAATAAACGAGTTCACACGTACTCATATCTTGTAGACTACAATTCATAATCCAGACACATAAAAGCTTTTTTTTTTTTTATCATATTTGTTGAAAAAGATGACTTCCTACAAAAGGAAAAGCATGCTTTTAAGTTTCAGGGGGAACACCAGGACAGGCACAACCAAATCAGATTGACATGAAAATAATTTTTCATAACGAAAAGATTATACTCTGAGAAACATGACAAAGCTTTCGAGTTCCACTAAGAATTTCAACCACAAAAGAGTGAAAGCCCAAAATTAACACAATAAATGCCCTGAAATCAAGTCCTCAAGATCCCTATGTAGTCCATTTTCACCATTTTCTAAGCTCCAATTTATAATCCATTTCTGTTCATGCCGAAACCCACCTCCTCAACTGCATAAACTTTTTCAAACACACTTTAACACTGAAATCAATTGAAATCAAACAATGTGACGTTGTATGGCTGCAAGCCTGCAAGCACTTGTCTTCACTTTACGGGTTTGGTCCACAAAATTCCACATTAAACTCCATAGCAACAAATAGGAACATTTGGAAGCGCGTTTATGAAGTGCTTATTGACTTTTTAAATTATATTTTTAACTTTCCAACCAAAACTTGTATTAACAACAATTTTGTAGTGTTTTAAAAGGAAATTTTTATTTGGTATGAAAGACCATACTTTCTATTATATATATATATTTATATATATATATATTTATATATATATATATATATTTATATATATATATATATTTATATATATATATATATATTTATTTATTTATTTATTTATTTATTTATATATTTATTTATTTATTTATTTATTTTTGTTGACAGATGCTATTTTGGGGATAAGACAAAATATGTCATAAGCACTTGAAACATAAAATCTGGCTTATGAAAGATGCACTAAATCTCCAAAATTTTGCTTTCTACTATTGTTGCACTTATCTATTAGCATCCTCAATCTGGAGGCACTAATATCGTACGCTCCTTCCATTTTTTTTTTTCAACTCCTTGGCAAATTATAGTAAGCGTGGCATCAAGGGCTTTTTGGCCATCTATATACTATCATAAAGTTGCAAGGTATCATAAGCAGTCAACATAGTCACTTACGAATATGTAATATTTGAGGAGTTCATGGAAGGTAAAAGGACTATTTAAAGAAGATAAGGCTTCACCAAATAGAAGCAGGCTTAGCCCATTGCATATGGAAAGATGCCGAAGCAACCCTTTGGCAATGGGGTTTAAATCCTCAAAGACATCTTGAATTGACAAGTTTTTTCAAGAAGATAATAGATAAAAATGGTGGTTGACTTTTTCACCACCTCCATATCGTCTTTGCTCCCCATTTTCTTCTTCTGCAATTTAAACACCGGAAACGGTAACCATGTCCAAGCATGTCCTGCACCCCCCCCCCGCCCCCCGCGCACGCGGGGAAAATACAGCCGTTTCAACTTGAGAGCCTTGGGAAAGAGAGAATGCAGGCAAAACAGAAAGCCAATTCACAGATCAAGGCATAATATCAAACTTTAGGCCCAACAAAAGCTGCATTTCTTCCCCCCTTATAATTGCAAACATCACAAAGATCATAAATCTCATTAGCACTGTGCTTTTTAATAAACTACCATAGAATTGGTTGGGGATCCCAAAATGCACTCTTTCGAATATATTGATGCCGTACTCTACTTTTATCGGACACAGGATGCCAACTATCCTATTTACCACCAAGCATTCATCAACCTACGGTTTTCAATGTCTCCAGCTATAACCCACTCATCAAATAAGGATAGTGTATATTTGTATACAACACAAATCTTTCTATACACAAATCCTACATTAAAACTCCGTAGTTTCACTTGTCTGCACCCTGCTTTGCCTTCCCAGCATCTATCATCAGATTCTCGCAATGCTATTTATCATATAATTCTTGATATAGGTTTCAGTATGATCTCCAGAATAATAATAACAAAACCATGATGATGTATTCGACCATGTGGCGATAATGGTAATAATCACCAACAATTGTCACATAGACTAGGCAAAGATTGAGTTGGCCATGAAAACTATATTTAAGATGCAAGCTCAAATACCTAGAATTAGATAACACTGTCACAATTTTCAACATCAAACTATTACCAAATTATCAAGAAAAGACACCCACTGAGAGAAAGTCCCACAATTCAAATTACAAAGTAATATAATAAGACACTGGTGAGAAAATCGATGGGCAACCAGAATACTTCCCTTACCTCCCAGCACAATCACAACTAAAAAGGAAAACACCAAGCAACAAATGACACAAACCAAGCACCAAGAGAAAAGAATGGGCAAAACAAATAGTAAACCAAGCATGAATCTAAAAGGGCTTTAAAATTTTAAGTTTATGTCGACCCGTTTTGCCATAAAAGAATTTAAGCTTGAATGATACATATACAAAAAAAGAAGTAAACTAAAGTGACATTCTAAATTTCCATAACATCCATGAGGCCAACATCACACATAGTGCCCCTTAGATCTGTCCTAATCTCAAACAAGAAATGTAGGAAGAAATCGGATTGTATTTTGCTTTTAATGAAAAAGGCTCTAATCAGGAAAACATGGTTTAAGGTATGCAATTATTGATGAAGTATATATCTCCAGCTGACCTCTTGATCCAACTGTCGCTGACCATCATTTGGGAATTTATTTTTGTCATTCATGAGAAAAAGGGTTGTCCGACCTGAAAAGTCCCAAATGCGCTATACAAAAAAAAAAAAAAAAAAAAAAAAGTTAGAGAGAGAATATTTATGTTAGAAAACAACTCATGGTAGAAATTATTTCTTGAATGGTAAGGAACAGCAATTTGTCAACAAATTGCTTACCAGTTCAGACTCGACACTGAAGATCTTGCAGGCTCTCTTGAAGAACTCAGTTGCATTATCCTGGAAATGAAACCCAGACATTTCAGATATCAAAACTCAAGGAAGCCATGCAAACCCAGTGTACCAGATTGGATGGTTGGACGTGCTTGACTCACAATGCTTGAGACTTGTATCATTAAGACACGAGATAAAGCTACAAGAGGTATGATTGTTCTACCCCTTTCCGGCTGGCTTGTCAAACACTTTATCCTTATCAAACCACTTCCATTTTTTCTGATAAGTGTTATATAACTCCTCACCAAGCAAAAAATGGTAAAGTGGGGGGAGGGGGAAGAGGCACGTGTACTAATCCGCAAGCCAAGGAAGGAAGTTTTCATGTCTAATGCCAATTGTTCCAAATAGAATGCAACTTTGCAACACAATTGCGAATCTTGGAAAGGGCATCACGTTGATAGGGCTATTATTAGCAAACCAGTTTTTGGACATGCTCTTATAAGCATTAGCCAAGAATCATGTTTCTGCTTGCATTTAGCGTCGAGCATGGTAGTACATCGTCGTATCCTGATATTTAAAGTTTTATTGAAAAAGAAAGAAAGTTGAACAACAAATAAACCACCTCTATGTTACCGTCCAGTTGTTTTTTCTGTTCTCCTTATATACGTCAAATGACAACTTAACAACTTTCTACCCAACTTGATATGGAAATTCAACCGAAAGACCATAACAAGGCAATTTATTAATTCAAATTATGGTTGCTCCAGATTGGGTTCATCCTTGTAGAAATCACATTAACTGAATTGATTATGATGCCTACTTGACTTGGGGTCCATATAACACCTCAGCAATAACCTACTCAGTAAGCCAGAAAAACTCAACCTATTTGTAATATCAATCATTTGGAACTTTCTACAGCTTAGAATAGGTCCAATTATTTTAAGTAGTAAAAAACTGGAGGTGTTCAAGGCAATCTCTTTGAGAATCTCAGGTTGTCAAAATGTGCTTTTAATTTTCATTTTATTTATTGCCTTAGGAAAACTATCCATCATTAGTTTTTTCCTTTTCTACTCATATAGAAACATTCTTTCGATGTTTATCCCTAAAGAAGAGAGAGGGAAAGACTGAGAATGAGAGGGAGAGGGAGAGGGAGAGGGAGAGGGAGAGGGAGGGAGAGAGAGAAATAAGCATGCCTTTCTCTGCATTTTATTATGGAATTTATAGAGTAAGAGTAGTTTTATTTTGCAAATTCTTATCTTAGAGTAGATCATAAGTTGCAACTTATAGACATTTAGCATAAGTAACTTCTAAAACACCCACACAACACTTATGTTAATAGCTTTCACCAAGATGTCAAATATATTCACCATGCTTATGAGATGCATATTTCAAACGTGTAGCCTGAAGACCTTAACGCTCTTTAATTAATTATACTCCTTTGTGGAACTCCATGCATGCCTAGACTGAAAAGCAACAAGAAGAGGCTATTGATGCACATTAACTTATATTGTTAATCAAGAAACATCAAATGGCTACCTAAAGATATTATTACAAGAAGATTGCAATCTAACTTATGCAAACAAGGGTTGCAGTAAAAAGCATACACATTATATCATAAAATTTTCCATGATCATCGTGTTCCGTGCCTTCAAAATGGCAAAGGTTGGTGGGAGAAAAATTTGACCTTTTTGCTTATTTTAACTCCTAATGTGTCTGTTTCTCTCACAACTGAAAGCCTGAGTAGTAGAGGATAGACATCTGACATGTCATCTTCTGCTGCTAAAAAGCTTTTACCATTCTTCAACAAAGCTTTAGAATCACTATGCCTGCATGGAAAAGCAGAATGATTTCAGTGTGTTTAGGACTTCACTAAGTCCCTAAAACATCCAAGATAAACACTGTAGTGTCCCCCAATTTAATCTGCAGGGTATACTTCATGCAAAACCAAGTGAACCGATTGTGCAATAGATTCTTATTATGACAGAGGCTCATGCGGAGTAATTGTAAACTCCAAATATGAATCTAAAAGTGATCGAAGTAGGTGCTTAAGTGTGTCAATGAAAAGGACACACAACCCACAGACACACATACTCTGCCTATTTTGAATATAACAATGCGTAGTTGCCACTACCAGGCCCTAACATCACTTTGTTTTGGCCTTCTTCCCATTAAGACATCCATCTCTTCATATTAAATTTTTGAATAGTGATTTCATGATAGAAATCAAACAAATAAATGGAAAGCAAAATAAGTTTAGGCTCTTCCTTTATTTATAAAAATCTCAAATAGAACATCTTTCTTTAAAAGACCCTTGAATCATAATGCATATGAAACAAGCAGCACTCAACACTCAAATGCGCAATAGATGCCATAAAAGCAAAAACAAATTTACAGCAATCCCATTATTCACTAACTATGCACCCAATTTTGCACCAACATCCACAAAAAAAAAACAAAACAAAACAAAAATGAATGGTAGGCATATATCACAGTGAATTTTTCATCAAACAGTGGCTCATAAACTTAAATGCAAATGTCATTTGGTATTCTACATTCAATACATAAATACGGTCAATACACGTAAATATGTAAATATCTCGACACTATTTTTTTCTTCCAATAAAGCAAGTAATGCAATAACAAATTGGACTAGTTGGCATAAACCCTAACGAAAAAAAAAGAAAAGTTGTACAAGAATTTGTCATCAAATCAAGCAACATCATGAGGAATTAATACTAATGAAATAACAATAACAAATTGGAGTAGTCGGTATACTTTTCTAGGAAGAATCATCAAATTAAACAGTATCACGTAGAATCAGGAAAAACCAAGTGCAATTAAAATTTGAAGAACAAAGAAACCCTAATTAAGCTGATTGGGAAAAGGCCACACCCACCATTTAAGGGCATGCAACCACATATCACCATGAACTAGGGCAAAATCGCGACCCGAGACTCCGACTTCATTATCCTGACCAGAATCATCCACTCTCCTAAGATTCAAAACGAGATCAGAGTTGAAAATGGTGTTGATTAGCTTCATTGGACTAGCATACGAGGACGGAGCAGGCGATGCCGCATACGAAACCCCTCTTTTCCCTTCTTTATCTCCCAATGTGGCATCATGTGCCTCTTTCCACCACCTGAAAATCACAAAGTCTCGACTCAATTCGAATAAATTAAATTTCAAAAAAAAAAAAAAAAACTAAGAGTCTAAACGACGACTCGTTAGAAGATATCGAAATTGAATCAGATTAGTGGCAAATTTTTTGATCAAGAGAGAGAGAGACAGAGAAGAATGAGAGACTTGTAAGGAACGAAGTAGACTCGTTGGTCGCCATCGCTATCTGAGAGAGGTCGCCGCACTGCATCTGCGAAATTATCGCCGTCCATTTAGAGAGAGAGAGAGAGAGAGAGATGTTTCGAAGATTTGGAAATGCAGGAAGACTTGTAGAAATGCAGAAGAAAAATTGAAATGTTCGAGAGAGAGAGATTGGCGGATTTGCAGGGAAACAGATGGAGCTATTCTGTGAAGAGGATTCTAAGAACTTGAAAATAACAAAATTTAAATAAAAGGAAAATTCAGGTAATATATAAATATTTATTTATTAAATTCATTGGATTTGCACGGAACAACAGCAGTATATGCTGAGACTACGACTTGATAAATGTGTTGACTTTAGAGCTGTATTTCTATTTTACATGACAAAAATATAAATTAAAAAATTAATATTATTTATTTTTAATAAGATTTTTTTTTTTTGTAATTATTATGTTTATACAATAAGCATTTAAAGTCTTGTGAAAATTTTATGCATTTTTATTTAATTTTTTTAATAATCAGAGATTATTTTATTTATGGTAGCTAGTCCGAAAATTGCCAAGACATTCATGTGCAGCGAAATTAGGTGGATTTGGATTGTGACAATCCTGCCCTGATCACATGGAAGAAATAATAAATCTCTTAACAAGGAAAAAAGATCAACCGATATGACCAGAACGTGGTTAAAATTGGAAATAAATATCAAAAAAGGGCAATGGTGGTAATTGATGCATTTAATCATGAGTTTCGATAGATTAATACTTGTATTCTGAATTTAAGTTTTATGTATAAAAAAATTAAACGAAAGAAGAGTTTTATCACTTAAATATTGAATTTGATTCGAATTAAATTTAGGATTTAATGAAATTAACAGATTTCGTGATTTATAAAAATGAAAAAAAAGTACAAAAAAAGGAGAAAAAAAAGACAATTATGATTTTTATTTTACTCCCAGAAGATAATAATGATTAACATATACAAATGGCAGCGGACCAAGGGTAAAAATGTCATGAGAAAATGGAGCCTCTGAGTTACAACAGAATTCGAATTTATCAACAGTGTTTTCATTATTTTCTTAGCAAAAAAATAAAATAAGATAATAAAACGTGAACATTCTTACAAGAACTTTTCATAAACTTAACGAGAAAGTGGTGGCAAAAAATAATTTAAAAAGGGAATTTTAGAAAGAAAAATTTAGAATTTTACTGATTCCAATTATTCTTATGTATTAAATAAATAAAACCTCGCAAAAAACACTAACTGCCATAAACCCTTCGGTGAAATGAGATTTGTGGAAAAGGAGAATCCCTCGAATATTTATATATTTTTTTCTCTACCCTGAAAAAAACAAGAGAAAAAAAACCCAAAGACACGACTGGAGGACAATCCCAAAACTCAAAAGTAATCCTTAAAAAGGCAGAGGAACATCGATTGACCGGCAGCTTGACTGATGTAACGTGAAACACGAACATTTCATAACCGCCCTGGAGTCGCTTGTTTGTTTTATTCAGCTAATCGATCCCCAACCACGAGCCTTTTTTTTTTATATCTAAATTTTAACCTATTAATTCGATTGAAATATTATAAAAATTATTTTAAATATCGACTCTTTTAAATTCTTTTTTATTATTTTTAAAATTCAAAAAAAAATTATCCAATCATTAAATTAAGAAATTTAATATCCTCAACCATCACGAGCTTTGATTTGTTTAAAAGTACCAACACACACCTAGGATTGCGTTTGGAAAAAACAAAACAATGTAATGTAATTTATAAGATCTTATATTATAATACCATAATAATTTTTATGCCATCAATGTGACAAGCAAGCATATGTATATTTAATTAAATTTTTAGAGAGAAATGTCATTTTTAACAATATTCCATAACACTCGTGAAGAGTGTAGTGGTACTAATAATAATAATAGCAAAATAAGGTTTCCAGGTTAACGCTCTTATATTAATTTTCTGATTAAGATTAAACAAAAATCCTATAATGATGATATCTAAATTTTCACACAACTCTCCTATTTGTGGGCCACTTAGAAAAAATAACATTTAAATAGGGTTTTCAATTAAAAAAATAGCGATATAATAACTTTGGTAACTACCATAAAAGAATCTGATTTTTGCTTAAAAATTTTGAATCTTTTTTTTAATTAAATAATAAATAAAAATATACTGAGATATAAGATTTGATGCACAAGATTTGATACAAGTGACATTAGTCATACTCCTGCAACTAATGTGACAAACTTAAACAAGGGTTATAACGGGGTGGCATACAAGGATTCACTCCAATTAAATTTCTAAAAAAGGCCCAAGAGCATAGCCTAGACAATGTCCATCCCCTAAACGAGACAAAGCTATAGGCACAGGGGACATACCAGGCATTGCAGCTTGCAGACTTTTAAAACTATAAATCCAACTAATGACCTGGTAATGAAAATCCTTTACACTGTCAGAGTTCGCAATGTCAAATACTACACAATGTAGAGTACAACTCTGTCCATATGACAAAAGTTAAAAGGACTTCAGGAATGATTCACGACATAGACATGGATGTTCAGTATAGGAAACTCTGATGATACAAATTTTGCAGTGATCTTCAGCTTTGTAAGGCAACACAGATGGTAAACCATTAACAAGGAATACCAAAGAACAGACCCAGGACAATCATATAGAGTATGAGACTAAAACTAGTTTTCAAGCAAAAATTTATAACTGGTGAGGGTGAAGTAATAAGGCAAAACTTACATTATTTCTCAGCAACCAAATTAGTAATAACGAGCACCAGTATCATAAACACGGCCACCAGGGTAAGAATAAGAACTCCTGGGTTCATATCCATGATCCCTTGGACCACCAAGAAACCGAGACTGCTCCCGGTATGAATCAAACTGTGCTGGATTATAGGGATGGTTTGATTCCTCAACTGTAACCGAGGCTGCAATTCCACCATAACCCCGAGAGTCTACAGAGGCCACGCCACTGTTAGGGTAACGTCCCATCATAGCTTCTTGATATTGAGCTTTCCGGTCATTAGACTCTTTCCGGAGGAACTCATCCCTCCGAGTGGTATGTCGGGCTCGGAGTGCAGCTAGTTGTTCTTCATATTGCGAATGAATTGCATTGATTTTCTGCAATACACAAGTTGCCACTATGTTGGTGACATCATTGAAGGTAGGGCCAGAAAATATAAATAAGATTCACCTGTAATTCATGTGAAGCAGAGACAAAGACACTAGAAATAACACAACAATAAAGTCGTAAAAATTTCACATCAATGTAAGTTGACAAAGTGGCATATTGCGTCATGTCCAAAGAAAATGTCCAGCACAGACACAAGATGAATAAACTCATTTTTATAATTTTCATCCTGCACTGCTGAAGATTGTAGCAGAATTTCACTTTTACAAGGCAAACAAACAGGACCAAAGGATAGACTAATGAATTAGTTTTAGGATGTGCCCAACAAAGAGCAAGATAAACCAACCTCTTTATGCCTTGCATTTTCAGCATCCTCGGCATCTGTCTGTTCTTTGCTTAATTTTATAATTTCATCACGAAATTTCAGCTCAAGCTCTTCGAAAGTCTGCAACAAAGGATTTTTCTCATATCTGACTTCCATATTTTCTTCATGCATCTGTAAGCGAGGGTTACTGTTATCTTGCTTCTCCAATCCAAGTTCCCGATCTGACCTCTGAACCTGGTAAAATGATCTCGATCCATCACCTGCTTGACCTAAAATTATTCATTTTGAAGGCAAAAAGAAAAAAGCACCTCTAATTATCAGATGTCTCCTGCTCAAGATTTATCCTGTTGAGACACATCATTTCCAACTGAAATTGACAGAATATCCATCGGATAAAGCAAACACTAGAGAACAACCTCACAAGAATTACCAGAAATGCCTTTCCTCTGCCATAAAAAGAATAGCATGCAATAACAATGTCTTAACTAAACCACAGCAAATTTATAACAAACTCGAGAAGTGTTTCCTTTATAAACAAGCCATTAATCAGAGGTAATACACAATACAAATACAATCTGGAGTCAGAGGATAAACTGGATCATGAATTCAGATTAATCTCTCTTTCGCTCATCTACATTGTAATTTAATGCAGAGAGTCATATACGTTTGATGTGAATTTGCATCATTTCACCATCATTCCTACTCAAGCAACCAAGAAAAGACAGATTCATATGCCTATATGCTAAGCCATGGTGCAAATACTAAATGACCAACTAGTTCCTGCAACCACGATGGTACACATTGTCATCCAAAGATAAATCAAGCGAGCAAAGCAAAATGTATGAGGCAGATAATAGTAGAGACCAGGCGGGATAGAGAACATGATTTTCACATTCATAGGACTGTATTTTAATCTCGTATCGTGCACTTCCCTTGAAGATTAGCTTCAGTGCCCTTGGGAAACTGGCAAAAGCAGCTTCAATGTGAGCTTAGGCTTTGACAAGATTTCTCGAAGTGGAGTAGATTACTGTGGCTATTTGCTCACTCTCCTGAAATTATTTTCTAAGTTCAATGTCCCCAGTCAAGTGCTTTGATGGTTCACGTTCTTTATCTCTATGAATTTTTTCACCCAAAAAACCACTGCGCCAAACTTGCTATATCTTCATGTTCCTTTACCTCACTAGGTTTGGTCCTTGGACTTTGAGAAGAGACTACAAGAGCCAGAGACATTATGCTCAGCCCAACAATATAGCCAACAACCATAGAAGGACAAAATAAGTAGGGCAATGAACACATCAAACTTTACTAGGCAATTTTCTGCACTTCAAAGTAGATAGAAACAAAACAAATTGGATTTACTAAGGGAAGAGCAAGATCAAGAAAAGCACCAAAAGTTGGAGCCTGAATAAAATGTTTTGCTCCTTTAACACAAAATGAATGTCTTAAATCAAGCATGAATGAACTCTGAGAATCTTCTCCACCACCTTGAACACCTTTCTCTTTCATCCTCCTTCCTCAGCAACTTAAAAGGCAATTTCGAGTGAGAAAGGCATTTAGAATTTTTTCCTGGTAAGCAATGGCCCCCATCCATGCCCAGCCAACACCAGATAAATACCATTCGTAAAAAATATTCACTCTCAACCCATTTTGGTGTCCGACAAGCAAAAGAAAAAAGACTTTTCCATTAATGAACTCTATTTAGCTTAGATAGTAACCTATCTTAGAAGGTCAGCTAAGTGAAATCAGCTGCAAAAATATGTGAACAAGAATAAACAACTGGGAACAAAGAGTTGTGGCCCAATTTGAGTGATGGATCTGCTTCAGTTTGCAACTGTGTCATGACTTAGGTGTTTGTGTTGATGCTCCCCCAAGTAATTTTTCTGACATATATACCATTCCTAGGGCAAGGATCCAGAGATAGTTCTCATTTCGCCCTGAATTATATTGTGTGTTGCTTTTGAAGTCACAGATTAGAAGGTAGAGGTGCTCCTAAACTTCTTTACAAGTATGGTTTGGAAATTGACAAGCATATACCAAAATGGATGACTTGCAAGGATAATGGAACAACAGAACAAATGACCACAATTGAAATAATGTCTAATAGTGGAGCTGAAGCAAATTTCTATGTGAGATGCTTATATGCTTCTTCACCATAACTTCTTGAGAAGAGATGCCATTCCAATCAATAGTTGGGCCTTAAGCAAACAAGCAACTAAAGTTGTAGATGGGAGATACTGTTAGGAATAAAAATGGAGAACCTTGAGTTCTTGACAGATCAAGAACTTCCTTTCATTGAAAGTAGAAGAATACAGACGAAAAAAGAATAAAATCAGTCTGCTCCCATGAGCAAAACTGCCCAATCACTAAGCCAAAGCCTTAAACTATTTTTCCCTCCCTATTCCATCCTCCTTCTCATCTATTTATAGCTTAATTTTCACATATTCCCTCTCTAACTAATTCAGATTCTTTCAACAGTATTTGTTACTCCTAACAGCTCCTCTAGCAGTTGGTTGTTTGCAGACTTTCCCCTAACATTGCCCCCTGCCGAAACTTCAGCCTTGTCCTCAAGGCTGTAGCCCGTAAATTGGCCCTTAAATCTGGAAGGTCAGCCAAGTTGCATCCCTTTTTGTTCCTCCCTCCCAGCGGACCAGCATTTGTTTTCTCTCTTTCTAATGAATATCCGGATGATATCGCGAATCCTCGGCAGCTGTGTCTTCGCTCGCGGCTTCGTCATTCGATGGAACCTCATCCTCGCCCAGAATGATCACACGCAAGCTCTTGTTGGGGCAATTATGGAGAGGATGGTAGGGTTGTTTGCATTTGAAGCACAACCCTTTGGAGCGTAAGTCCATGATTTCATGGTGGGTCAGTTGACGGAAGCTTGGGTTGGGTGTTGAATGTGGTTGCAGAGGAGGAAGGGATGAAGATGAACGTGGAGCTTGAAGGTTGTTTGGGGTTGGAGGCGGGTTAAAAGAAAAGTGGTTCCGGGTCATGGGTATTGGGTGGAAGTGAGTTTTGGATCCTCCAAGGGTCAGTGACCCGACTGTGAAATGGCTCCGTCATTCCTACCCAGTATCAGCCCTATTATAAAGAACCCGTTCTCTTTTTCGATTTCACGAGCAAGTTTCATAGTCTGAAAGAGTGAGAGAGCCTTGTGTGAGCAAATTCGGATGGTCCTTGAGGCCATTGAGGAAGAGACCCAGATAGATCGAAGGGTTTAAGCCCTTGACGAGTGCCTCACAGGCGACGAACTCATCAATATAAGCCTCGACTGTTCCTGCCTGTTTCGTAGATGCTAGGGCTTCGAAAGGGTTTGCGGACAATCCGCCTCCAAAGCGATAAAAGAGCTCAGAAGTTAATTCGGATCAGAAGATTGATTGATTTTGAGCGGATAGCCATTGAACCCAGTGAAGTGCTTGGCCATCCATGGAGACCATCGCCATCACCACTTTCATCTCATCGCTGACGCGATTGACAGTGAAAAATTGTTCTGCGCAAGCAACCCATGCGGCTGGGTCGTGACCATCAAAGAGGGAAGATCAAATCGTCGCAATGTAAGTTGAAAGTCATCAATCGCCGGAACTTTAAACGAAGGTGGAGTTTGAGTGTGTTCCCAAAAGGGGAATGGAGCCGATGTTGAGAGAAGGGCAGCCCTGAACCTCGTTGAGGGCTGTTGTCGAAGATCCTGCTTCATCGCATCCCTCATTTTTTTGACGGAGTAAGGCGGCAACCAATTCCTCCAAGGATTGCAGATGGTCTATTTTCGAGTGCTGGTGGTTCATCTCCTCTATCAACGTTGTGACGCTCTTCCCGATTTCGGCAATGCTCCTCCATGGTATCCAATTTCGTTTCCATTCGTGTTTGAATCATGAATAGTGTGTAAAATATTAGAGAGAAAAGACAGAGCGAGGGAGATGGAGATATGACTAGGGGAAGAGAATGACAGGTCGGACCAATTGTTAGGAATAAAAATGGAGGACCGTGAGTTCTGGAAAGATCAAGAACTTCCTTTCATTGAAAGTTGAAGAATACAGATGAAGAAAGAATAAAATCAGTCTGCTCCCTTAAGCAAGACAGCCTGATCACTAAGCCAAAGCCTTAAACTATTTTTCCCTCCCTATTCCATCCTCCTTCTCATCTATTTATAGCTTAATTTCCGCATATTCCCTCTCTAACTAATTCAGATTCTTTCAACAGTATTTGTTACTCCTAACAGCTCCTCTAGCAGTTGGTTGTTTGCAGACTTTCCCCTGACAAATACTGTATTTTCCCCCTCATGATCTCTTCAGTGAGATACTTTGGCTCAAGCCTAATAAATTGAGCCAGCAAGGCCCACAGAAATGCATAGATAAATGAAGAAGAAACAATTCTACTTTCTTACAATTGATAGTCAAGAGAGAAGAATTCAAGAGCACACCAAGGAAACGGATGTCTTGTTTTCATCAAGCTAATGTTGTGACAATTAAAATTTTACAGATTCACTTTCTTGTAGGTAGTCATTTTGTACTTTTACTACATACCATGCATGCTCTTGACCAGGCTCTTCACAAGCAAGAAAAGAAGAATCATGCCATTTATATGAATAGAATTCCCTATTCAAGCTGCAGTTACCAACACTTGAAGTAATAGAAATTGAACATTGTTTGACATTGTGGAGATATAAAGATGGTGTAAACCAGGAGAGAACATAACAAAAAAGAATCTCAGAAGCAAATGAAGAGAGAAGGAAAGTGGTCAGGGTACACTTGCAGAATTAAATGCAAACAAGCAGCCTTGATCTAGAAAAAAATGGTTTTGATGAGATAGCATGCCAAGAATTACACTTACCTTCATTGAATATGTGTGATTGCATCTGATTTGACACTTTGGCTCCATCTCTTTCCCATTGCCACTGTCCATCTGCTTTTGAGTTTGCATAATGGTGATCCTTATCAGTGCTCAAGTTTTCTTGCCGTCCTTGAAAATGGCCTGGCCTGTTCTCCATCCTCTGCCCAGACATGTGAGGTGTCTGCGCAGGAATATATGAGTTAACACTTGCATCATCATACGGTCCTGGCCGTCTCATCTTCAGTGCCCAAGGAGAGGGTCAAGTCAAACACCTAAAGAGCACGGCAGCAAAATAAGAGAATGCAACTCAGAATCAACAATACACATGCACTTGGGGAGCAAAATGCTACGGGATCTTTTCTGATTTAAAATTTCCATACTACTCAAGAAAAAAAAATAATGAAGATTTTTCAACAGCTATGTGGTCACAAATACTTATTTTTAAACATAGAATATCTAATGAAAATGCACTTGCTTTGGCTTTAAAGACAAGAAAAATTATCCTTCATGATGGAAGGTTGTATTCTAGTTTTAGTCTTTCAGATAAAATCAAGGGTAATTGCTAAAACTAGTTCATCTAAATCAGGTTTTTAGGGTCACAAGGTTGAGGTCAAAAAAGTCTATTAAGTCCCTGGCAAGCTTCATGCACATTGAAATACACATAGACTAGGCCAACAGAAAGGAATAACTTTCCCCCATTGTCTTAGGGTTGAAACAAACAATTAAGTTTAGAGTTCCGAATTAAAAATCTAATAAAAAATAACTGAAAGAAGCATTATAGTAATCATATGTGGCCATATTATTCCTTTAGAGGACACTGGCTGTCATTGTCAATTTCCTAATTAGAAATAAAACATCAATTTGAAGACCAAATTTGAGCCGATTGAAATACTGAAAAGACAAATTGTGTCGCACACTTTGAAAGGCCAACAAGAGCAACTCCTGACCACAGGTTTTAACCAAAATGGTCACCCCAACAACTTGAATCCTCTTTTGTGTTAAGAATTCAGAGTTTGAGTTATGCCCTTGCCAAAAAGTAACGGTAGGCCTACTGAAATTGTTAAATCAGCATCAGGGTCAATCAAAATGCAGAATCAATCATTTGTTGACACGTCTTCGCGATGCTTTGGAAATTTCAGCCAGCAGCTACAGCAATGTGCGCTCGATCTTGGCGCAATTCACAATATACATTAATATGATGTCGAATGAAACCAAATCCAAACACATGATAAGAATTCAGTAGTTCTTTCCTCGTTGGAAAAAAAAAATATTCATAATTATAATGAACAGCATTGTAGAGTTTATCATAAAGCTTAAAATTTCAGGCATCACTTAGGGACTAAATTTCAATTTTTGTCCAGTTGATTGGATCTTCTACTCTATAGTCTCTATCAAGCAGGATGCAAGTGAATATTTTTCCCCCACCCTTTTCCTCCAAAATCTTCTCATGAGCAAACACCAAAACAAAACAAACTCATCGTCTAAGAAACGTTTCATCGAATAATTGAAGTGCAGCCGCGGGACTAATAGGTTGAATTAATAAAAAAAGAAAAAAAATTTAAAGAAAAATTCGTACCACGGCTATAGGCAGAACAGAAACCCTAGAAATCCGCTCACAGTCCACGGTGAGAATGTCAACGAGGGAGATTGATGGAATTTAGGGCAAGACACCACACCGATCTCCCTTTCTGAAGATTCGAAAATTTCTAAAAAAATGTTAGAACTTGTGACCTGTGAAGGTCACCACCTTCTCTTCTTCCCAACCCTCAAGGGAAAGACCCCCCGAATCCATCTCGTATTGTTCCTTCTCAATTTTCTTGGGCAACGATTCTATATTATATAATTTCACAAAACATAATTTTACATATGATTTCGCAGTACATCCGTAATTTTCCCCTTTATCAGCCGCCCTTTTGTTTTTTCCTCCGTAACAGGAAATGGACACCAGCCCTTTGCAGGGTTTGGATGGAAATTGAATAGAACAGTATTTTATAAATATTATTTTGTATTTTAATATTAATGTTTATATTTAGTATGAATTTGTTTATTAAATTTAAGACTGTGTTTAAGGTTAAAAAGCCATGGACTTCATCGGTGAATAGTTGCATTAAATTATGAATCTATTTACACAAAAGTTATAATTTTCCTACCGTCACAGTATACAAAAAGAAATCAAGAAAAAGGAAATTTTGACTTACCTTGAGAAGTCGGTGAACGTAGGTGTCAGGAAGACATCTATGGATAAAGAATGATTAGGTTAAAAGATGGTGAAGAAAGATGAAAGTGAATTTCGAAGTCAGAGATCAAGGAGGGAGGGGGCATTGCTTTTGCTGCAACGTTGCGACGGAAACGAATGAGAAGAGAGAGCTTTTAGGGTTTTAATTACCAACCAGGGCAATTTTCGGAATAATTAAAAATTCATGAGAAGCGAAGTTTTTAAAAAAAAAAAAAAAAAAAAATTCATTAAAATTTCTATTTCCATCTTTGTCCTATTATTTTTTTTTTTAAATATACAAATTTAGTTCATTTCTATTTAAAATTTGAGAGAACCTTTTATTTTATTTCCATTTTGACAAGGCAAACATGATTTTTTTCCTCCTGTATATTCCCACTCTAAGAATTCTTTTGAGCCATTCAACTAACCACTTGTATTAAAACTTTTACCATTTTCTCTTAATTAGCTGCATAGTTACGATCAATACCTCTTGGATTACTCTAACATGAAAATTCATTTATATTATCACATTTACTATATATATATATATATATATATATATCTATGTGTGTGTGTGTATATATAAGAAATTTGAAAAAACATGCGATGATCATCGCTGCTTTAAAAGGAGCCATGCTATTAATCTATTGGGCAATTTTTTTTTTATATTAGAAAATATATAGTACTCTCACTAAGCTTTTGACCATTGTATAAATTAAATTATAATTAATTTGATTTTAAGATGAGGGGGTTTTAAACTCAAAACTCTTACTAGGGAAGGGAGATACCTAACTCATTGTCACATGATACAAGTTTTGTATCAAACTCTTTTTGATTGAATAGTTGGATATTGTATCATCTTAACAAAAAATTTAATGTTCGATCATTAGGAATAAAAAAAAAAGATTTAAGAGAGTCAACCCCTAAAATAGGTTTTACATTATTCGAATCAGATTAATTCGATAAAACTCAAATATTGATAGTGAAAACCGAAGGAAAAAAAAGAGGACACAGGTTTTATAAATGGATTCATTGGATGCTCAAAACCGAAAAAGATCTGCACCCAAAAAAAAAAAAAAAAACCAGAAAAGAGTCAAATTGGGCCCAACTGAGCCCGGCCCAACCCGAAAGTTCAAATCCAATTAGGGTTCCATCCCCCTCATCACGCTTCACAGATGACCGGCACACCCCCTTTCTAATCAACCCTATAAATGAATTTCTCGTCTCGACTTTTTAAACACACTTTCACGCTTCCCTCCATTCTTTTCTCGCGTATACACCATTCGATTCATTATTTTCGCTCAAGAGCCGGGAGCGGGAACTCTCCGGTCTCCACCTCTCTCTCCTGGTTTCGTGCCAACGAACCAGAAGAAGTTTTCCTCGAATGGCGTCCACCGAAGCAGATAAGGAGATTCCGAAGAACGAAGAGCCTTTGGACGAGACAGTCTCCATTGAACTGCCCGCTCCCAAAGGCTGGAAGAAGAAGGTTCTAGAATCTTGCTAATTTCTTCTTCTCTTTCTCCACCACCCTTTTCATGCCCTAATTAGCTATCTCTTGCGTCTCTTGTTCAATTTACCTAGAATTTTTTTTCCTCTGATCCGTTCATTTTAATTTGTTCTTTGATCTGGCTACGGTTATCTCTTTCCGTTTTTTGGTTGGATTTGGATAGTCTCCGGACCTTCGAAGCTTTCATTATGTGAATTGTGTCCGAAAAGGAATTGATTTCGTTGGCTTCGTGGTTTTTGCTTTCGTCAAGTTTGCGTTAGATCTAGTTCTGGTACTTGTGCAAACTAGGTTGGTGAAGTATATCTGATTCGTACTGGTTAGGTATTCTTGCCTCATTCTTTGCGCCTTAAAAATTTGCGGGCGGAATTGCTACCATGTATCTTGTTGCACGCTTAAGAATTTTTTTTATTTCTTGGTTTTGTTGTGCTCTTTTGGCCATTACTGAATGAATGTGTCACTCTAGGGTTTTGGTTTCGATTGTTATTATCTGCAGGTTCTTTCGTCGTGTTTCAACCCCTCTTCTTTTCGGGAGAAAAAGTCATGAAGAACTCAATTAATGTGGCACGTGCATACTTTCCCAATATGGTATCGATTATGCAGATAATTGGGGAACAATCAGTTTGTGTGAAAGGCTTAGCTCATGAATGACTAAGACCACATTGCCATTTATTCTTGGTTGTCTTGAACTTTGTTCTCATTACCTGTTGAGTCCTTCTCTTCCTTTAGCAAGGTTAGTCCAAAATGATACAAAATGAAATGAGAACAAAGTAATGTTTTCTTTCTTGCCACTGCACACTTTTTGTTTTTCTTGGTCGTTCACTTCTTTCAGTGGCTTCTTTTTCATCTTTTGTGTTCTCCTTCTCTAGAGAGAGCAATATTAATGAGAGAGAGGATCACGTTCTCTGAGAAGAGAAGACTATTAAATTGTAATTTTGAACGCAGTGTGGTTCATTAACAAATAGGTTGTTTTAAATGGAAGCTCATTTCACATAAGAATGTCAGCAACTTCCATTAATATCCATAAGTGTTTTGGCAACTTTTTGGAGGACATATAGTTTGGGGTGGATTACTTGAGAAAGTTAAACAGAAGCCGCCAGAAATAACAGTGTTGATTTTGATGTCTTATCCATATTCTTATATGCAGACAGTTTCCTTTGGTACAGGCATACATCGGTTACACTTTATAGGGCCGACTGCTGTATATTCTTTCAACTCTCACATGCTTAAGTTTGTGCATCACTTTTTTATCAATATTATGCGCACACACACACACACACACAAACATGTGAGAGTCTGATACCTTCACATAAGCTTTCTCTCAACCCTTCCCCCATTTTCAACACGTATTTGATGCTAAGCATGCATGCATGCATGCATGCAATTATACATTTCAAGTATTCCTTTTTCTTTTTAACAGATTTTTCATTACCAAAGATCATTAGACATTTGCCTACATTTAGGATTATTAGGAATGTGATGATTTTAGACATAAAGTAGTAATTCTAATCTATCATCTTGAAATATTAAATGACTTGGGTGTGTTTATAAAACAATTGTTGTGTCATGTAGGTGTGGACCTATGTAGCATGGACACAAACACCCAGGCATGACCCAATATGGGCATAGTGACACATCAAAAATTTAAAAACCATTTAAGAGTTGTGTTATTGTGTCATGATTAAACAATTTGTCCAGCATAGATACATTTATTTCTAGAAGCGAAATCAATATATCCTTGTCATTCGGCATTTATTGCCTCCATGTATATTTGAAATTATGGATTGAAAAAACAATTATAAATTCAAGGAGAAATTTTTCATTTTGGCTGGTTGATTTAGTTAATAATTTCATGTCACTTTTTTATCAAATACCAAAGCTTCACAAGGGACCAAGTTACCCTATGTATGAGGCCTCTATCTAAAATTAGTGGCATAATGTCTGGTTTTTTTTTTTTTGGTTCTCGTCAAGTGCCGACGTTTAGCAAAACAGCATTTTTCATTTTCATTCTGTATTAAACTGGGAGGCAATGTTTTAATGAATAGTAGTTTTGAAGAAAGATAATTTAATCTACAACAATTGATGCATTTTTTTTCTTATTCTGTGTTTTGCAATTGTGCAAGTCCCATTCAATTTGGGATAGCAGAAGTAATTGAAAAGACCAAACACGAACCACCACAAATTTCCATTTTGGGTTTAATGCTATATTAGCATATGCCTGCACTTGTCTGAGTGTGCCCACTAATTAATGGTTTCCGTTATGGTTATGGGTTGCTGCATGCACACTTATCAATATATCCACACATCTGTGTTAGCATGGACTTGCCTGAAACCTTTCCTCTTCTGTAGATGAAAGAATACTTTGATATGAATATATTCGCACATAAAAGTTATTTTCTATTGCAGTCTAGTAGTTTTATCAAATCATATTTACTTTTAGTATTTTGGTTTAGTTTTTCACTTCACATGTCACTCTCAAACTCCAATGTTGTCTCTTTATATTAGTAAAATATGTTTTTCTGAATTTTTGCTGCATTGTTTTTGTATTCCTTTGTAAGAAGCTTGATTTGATTTTGTAGAATCTTGATGTTTTGTTTTGTTTAGTGGAATTGGCTTGTTGATTTTTGTTTTTTACCATTATGACGATTGCACCCAACTCCAATTTGTTGGCAATTGCGTTCGAAGTTGGGTTGATTGTAAGGTTCTTTGCTCTGGACCAAAGGTGAAGTTTGCAAACCAGCAGGTGCGATATTGTCTTGAGACACATGGTTCTAAACTGTTGAGTGCTAGGAATTTTTCAGTAGCAAGCCCCGCGAGGAATTATGTGTAACCTACATGGATGGCATTAGCAACCTTATGAAGGTTACATCTTTGAAACCAAGAGGAAATTGAGCTTTTATGGGTTCCCAAATTCCCCCTTATTATCAAAATCGGTGTACTCGAGCCTGCTGTTCCATATATCGGTATCCATAAAATTCTAGTACTGAGAAAGCAGACAACATCTCAACCTCCTAATGAGGAGCGTTCCTGATACAGAAATGTTCCTAGTAATTCCCTTTGAAGGGACTGCCATCTGGTATCTACTTGCTTTGGAGCTTGAGAAATCAGTATTTCGTTTGTGGATATTGTATCGCTTGTACAAGCTTTGATATATATTCATGATTGGGAGGTTTCCATTTTGTATGTGTCATTGTCTAAATGACAGAGTTGATGTCTTGAATATACACTTGAGGCAATTTGGGGAGCCCTGAACATGAATGATATGATTCTCTTTGTGATTTTGCATGCAAAGGGAATTCAGGAATCTAAGCCAAGTGAAATGACAATCAATTGTAATCCAACTGACACCAAGAGTTCATGAATGAGGTGACTTATTCATGCAAAGCTGCACTTTTATATGCCATCACACTGCACTCCCCTGGCAATAACGGTAATCTCATTGAGTCTGTTCTCCTGCAAGTGTCTCACATGATGTTCAAAGAAGAGAAGAAACTTGGTCATTCATTCAGCTTGTCTAAAATCACACTTTTCATGGCTTTGATCTATTATATGGATAAAGGGAACAAGTCTGCTTGGAATGATAAATGTTACAAAGAAAACTTTAATGGTTTAAGTTGTTTTTGCATCTGATTGTTGGAACCATTTGAATGGTTTAAATTTCATGGCCTTTTCTATTCGCCTCTTTGTTTCCATCTGACAAAATTACAAAGTTCTCTTGAGCTTAACATTCTTTTCCTTGTTCTTGCAGTTCACCCTGAGGAAAGGTGGAACTCCTAGAAGGAATGAGATAGTTTTTGTTTCGCCTGCTGGTGATGAAATCAGGAGCAAGAGACAACTAGACCAATATCTCAAATCGCACCCTGGTGGTCCTACTTCCTCTGAATTTGACTGGGGAACAGGTCTCTCTTCTTCTGCTCTATCTGGATTCATGTGCATGCATTCATTGGAATATCTTAGCTTGATAGCTGCATGCTCTATAAATTTGTGCCCTTAACATGCAATTCCTGTTGCTATATTCCTGCAAATAGGCCATACTCCTAGGCGTTCCGCAAGAATAAGTCAGAAGTCAAAGGTAACAGAGTCTCCAGAAAGTGAGACCCCAAATAAAAAGCAGAGGAAATCAAGCTCAAAGAAGGGACCGAAAGGAAAAAGGGATGAAGCCAATGATGATGTGGATGAGGCTGCTGAAGAGGTGGAAACTCTTCCTACAGTCGCAACTTCAGAAGAAACAAAGCCAAGTATGGATGAAGAAATGGATGCAGAGGTGGTGAAAGAAGATGCTGAGGAAAAGCTTGCTAGAGATGGAACTCCCACAAATGAAGATGCTCCAACTGAAGAAAAACAAGCAGAGCCTGAAAAGGAACAGGTTGAGAACATGTCAGTATTACCACCTGAGCCAGATAATGAGAAGGGAGAAACTGAGGAAAAACAGGCAGAGCCTGAAGCAGAACCATCATGACCTGTCACATCTAAGGAAGAGGCTGAGGTGGTACAGGACCCACTTTTGGAGGAAGATGCAAAGATGGAAAAGCGTTCTAAGGCTAAAAAGGAAGAAGAGGACTCTAATACCAAAGAGGTCCCGGGGAACCTGGATGTTGGAGATGAGGCGAAATCCGACAACGGTGCTACAAATGAGAATCAAGAGGTAGCAAAATTTGTGGATAATCACCCGGAGAGTTGCGTGGATACACCACAGGAACCGAAGTCAGCACAAATTAACAGCTGAATGATCTAAATTCATAGAATTTTCTAATTTAATTTTCCTAATCTTGGCTGTACATCTTGTTAGATAATCTGACAGAACCATGATAAATTTCTGACACCAAGCGCGATTAGGTCCTCTACCACAGCCTAGGATGTTTTTATGCAGCACTGCATTGCTGTGATCATCAATTGTGTATCGGAGAAACTAGTATAAGCTATTCTGCGCTGGTAGACTCATGTTCTGACTTGAAGAGTGTATTCATGTAATTGAATTGGTGTTGCAGTGAGAATAATATTAGCACCTTCATTTGGGATATAATTCAAGGAAGGAAATGCAAATTAAATATACGTTGCACTTAAGTACGTACTTCTACAAACTTAAATGCATCTGCACGGGTTGACACAAAAATAAATCAGATATTACCTCAACCCTAGAACCCCTACAAATATATCCTGTTCCATTTCGATTGTTTTTCCCCGGATTTAACAATATAAATAATATGTCTTATCATATGAATTAACAGCAGTGGCAGAGCCAAAGGACGATGGGGTCAATTGCTTCTGATATTTAAAAAAAAAAAGAAATTAATGAACTCTTTTTATTTTTTCAAATATTACCCCTTAAATAAAAGAGAAGGGTGAAGTTGATGATGATGCAACCGAGGCTGCTGAAGTGGAGGAAAGTGTTCCTCCTACTGCAACTTTAGAAGAAACAAAGCCAAGTATGGATGAGGAAATGAAGGATGCAGAGGTTGTGAAAGATGATTGCACGGGAAAGCTTGCTAGTTATGAACTCCCGCAAATGAAGATGCTCCATGGGCTTCTTACTTCCCAAACAGATCCTCCTACATCTATATATAAATGTTGATTTATCAAGAATACGCAAGAAAAACACTTCGAATTATTGATTCATTGCCAAAAATGGCTTAGAACCAATTGTTCATTTTCTAATGGATAGCCTGAGAAGGAACAACAGGGAGAACAGCTCAGTGTTCCTAGCCGAGCCAGATAACGAGAAGGAAGAAACTGAGGAATAACATGCAGAATCTGAAGCACTGCCGTCATTGCCTGTGAGGATATCTAAGGAAGAGGCTTAGGTGGTAAAGGACCCACCTTGACAGAATATGCAGAGGCTAAAAAGGAAGAGGACATAAATTTCCCAGCTTAGTTATACATCTAGTCAGATAATCTGACCAAACCATTATAAATTTCTATTACCAATTGCAATTGGTCGTCCAACCACAGCCTAGTGATGTTTTTATGCTGCACTGCACTGTCGTGATCACAGATTCTGTGTATACAGCAGAAAGTAGCAAGTGATTCTGCACCAGACGACTTATATTCTAACTCGGAAATTGTTTTTAGGTAATTGAATTGGTGGTGTTACATTTTGTTTTGTTGCAGTGAAAATAATATTGGGGCCTTATGGGTTGAAGCTAATAACATGATCAATCCAAACATCTGGATACAGAGTGCGATGATAGGCATGAGCATCGCCATGGCATAGCGTTCAATTTTCATTACAATGGATATCTCTGCGACTAGTACAATGGTCAGATAGAAAAGACTCATGTCATCTTACAATAACACACTTTAATGATCGGAAACAAGCGAACCAAATCCAATTTTGAAATTGAAGCTGATGCAAGTCAACTGACCGCCACTTGCATCCTCCAATTTCATCTTGAGCGAGTATGAACCCTGCAAGGTGAGTCACCTTGTTAATAAAGGCAGCTCTATTTCCAAGATGGGTATCATTAACTAGATAATAAGAAAAGAGTCTAAACAAAATTCTGCACAGCATACGCAACAACTACAGGATTTCAGAAATCATGAAAACTATGCTGTCCAATGGATCATCAAATTCAGCCTCATGGTATGATTGTTCGGTCACGCATTTGTAAACTTCATCCCGTATGACAGTAATAAGTGTATCAAGGCTACATGTCTGACTGTTTTATGACTCTCAATGCTAATGGATGAGGCAACTATGTATGCAAGTAAAAATAGTAGAGACAGTTTTAGCCCCACTCGCCTCTTGGGCTACTTATAAAAGGGGGCCTATCACCTCACCAGCGTCCAGAGGGTTCAAGCCGGGGGCAACTACCCCCCTCCCCCCCCCCCCCCCAAAAAAAAACCAAAGGACTTTGTAGAAAAGTTTTAATATGTATGAAAAACCTAGAAATACCACTAAAACTCCTAAAATGCCACTAAAAGTTGCCCAACTGCCGGCAGAAGTCTTAAAAATTCCATTAAAATTTTTTAAAATACTATTTGTTCCTTAAAATCATAACGTTTGCCCCTTCATCTCCCTTTGCCCCTTGCATTTTGTACTTCCCACCCCTTCCCCTGGCCACTGGTTCGAGCACCCAAAACTCCTTTCCTCTTTTGTAAAGGGCATTGACCTCCCAGTGGACCCCCAAAAAGAAAGAGTTTCAGCAGATCTTAAGACTCTTGACAAATTTTTTGCTCTTCCATGAATCCTTAGGTGATTCTATAAATCTGATAAATCTAGTTAAAAACTAGCAATGTGAAATTCTACTAGTCATTTCCTTAAAAAAATAATTTTACTGAATATAATGATATGCAATGTTAGGGAAAGAATTTCACAAAAATTGCCACTTGAGGACAAATAAATTGTGGCAAATGTAAATATACTGATAATAGCAATCAAGACAGACGTACTGGTGGGGTAAATCCAGGTAAAGTCTGTGTGTGTGAAAGCACAAAGTCGCCAGCGGAAATCGGGCAAGATGTCTCCTCGCAAAGATCATGTGTCTCAGAGTGGACATGCACTCCAAAGTATGAAATATCCAACACAACTGTTCCTCCAGCAAGGGCTTCAGCTGCAGAAATGCAATACAACTTTTTTATCCATTGAAAAACACACAAGTGGGCAGCACACTGAAGGGAACTCAACATGTTCTCAGCCTTTTAAAGGAAATTCACCCTAATATGAGAAGCATCTAACAACTCAAACTTCTATACAATAGAAGAACTTCAGGAGATGAACTAAAACTTTTAGGACCAAATAAGAAGCAACCAGGTTCGAACCATCTAGACCTCATTGATTTGTCTGTCCTAATAATGCATGTCATAATCAACATGGAAATGCATATCAAAAACCTTTTTCAGTCACATTTTGCAGTGATATATCACAAAAGGATTCTCATTAGATGAACAAAAAGCTCTAGTGTAATATGAAAACAATGAATACTGATAAAAGCAAGACAGAAGATTACCTGTAGAAGCAGAAATCTTGAAGGTGGCTGGTTTACCGGAGATCACAGGATCTGGGATTATGTCTATGCCCGTGATTTTAACAGCATAATTAACTTTCCGATCTGTAATTATCTCCAAACAACACAAAGGGTCAAAGACCATCTAAATTAAATGATTATAATCAGGATCATTTCATACTCGTCCCACACAGGAACGCATGATGGGAGAACCATCTTCTCCATAACAACTAATACTAAGTCACAGTTAGGTTTCACAGAAAATTAAGGATACAACATGCTACATAATATATATGTCTCGAAATTTGTGATGCAAACAATCAAAGACTACTCCCGGAGGGATTTTAACAAGAACCCACCACCAAAATAGTACTGCCAAAGAAACCCAACAATCAATTTTCTCAGATTGATGACGTTAAAGTAAAATATCTCGTCATGTGCATTGGAGTGAACAATATTAAACTAAGTCATGCATAATTAAACAACATAAACTAGCCTAGCTAATACGTTTCATCTTCTGACATCAAAGATCAACAACCAGAATTCTGTCCCATTCGATTATAAATCCCAGAAACCAAAAATGATAAAAAAAAAAAAGGCACAGAGAAAACCCAGAATCAAGAATTATCAGTACCGCAGTATTTAGCATCCTTGGCTTGAATCAAAGGCACGATCAAACAGATAGCGAGTAAGAACAAAGTGGTCTTGAATTGTGCCATCTTCGAGTGAGAGTGAGAGAGAGAGAGAGGGAGAGAGAGAGAGAGAGAGTGGGTATTTCTTTAGACCAGGTGCAACGTCGAAAAGGACAATGATTTTATGGTACTGATTTTTTTCTACGAAAAATGACAAAGGGGTTGATTATACATCGATAAGGTAAGGAAAAATACTGATTAATTATATGATAAAATGGGGTTTTGGGGATGGACAGAGTATTAATGAGGAAGCGAACAAAAGTGGGAAATTTCGAATCCGGGCCCTACAAGCTTTAAAGTATTCCCTACTTGCGATTAGCCGAATGAAAGATTTTTCATTTTTTTTTCCTTTTGAGTGTAGGTTTGGGCATCTGATAATTGAATATAGCCAAACTCTGCCGGTCTGTATTTGCCTTAGTCTTGTCCTCAACCCGAATCTTTCTCCTACATTTATATTGTAATAGAATTTCGATCAATTGATTGTTGTCTGGAATTGTGATAGAAGAATGTCCTGTTTTAATGCCTAAAAAGGTAAGCAATCAACTGCGAAAAAATAATTTTTTCAATTACTTTAACTTTTTCTAATTTATTTTTTCTAAATAATTGTGATTTTGCCGACAAATGGTAATTTTTAAATTAAATTTAAATGGGTATTTTCAGAGAAAATTATTAATTTCAACGTGCCTGAAAAAATAATAAATTATATTTTTCCCTTTGTGATTTGACCGAAATCCATATACATCCCATATAGCGAAAAAATATTAATTTATATTCCTATAGTTTTAAAAAGTCATAAATAACAGAGATTTAACGGGATCTCGTAAAATACCGATTATACCCCTATTAAAAGTTATTCTTTTCGAAACCCTAAAATACATTTCGTTTTTTCCAAATTAGAGAGAGAGGACGAACGACAATCGAACATTTTGAGTGAGGGGATTTTTCATTTGAATGAAGGGATAAGATCGAAGTCCTTTTAGATATAGAAAGAGAGGTCGAAGACACTATTAAGTAAGAAGTTGTTATTGTTGTTGTTTTTTGATTGAATGTCGAAAATTTTTTGAAAAGTGTAGACAAATCTAGTAGAGGAATTTTTTTTTTTTTTAGTTTTTTAATTTTTTCTATAAAACACTTTTAGAGTTTAGATGAATTATTGTTTTGAATATATAATAATATTTGAATTGTATATGCTTTACGATGACATGGGATCGTTCTCATGTGTAGAACTATAAGATAATTTTTTTTATTATATTATATCTTACATGTAAGACTATAGTGTTTTTTTTTTCTTTTTAATATTTTTTCTTTAATATTTATTTTGTTTACAATTGTATTAATATTTATATGTATTTATTTTCTTTTGTCTTTATACATATTATCCTCTATCAAAATGGGTAAAAGACCGTCTCTTAGAACTAAGGTTAAAATGGTAGAGGTCAAGTTTCAATATTGTGGGAGATTCTTATGATAATCAAATCTATTATACCTAATAAAATACAAAGGAGATAGATTTGTGGGTGTAGTTGAAATAAACTATGAGAATGACGTTAAGATTATGTTAGAAGCACACGAAAATAAATTTGAAATTAACTTGTATGACCAACAGTCAGTTGGTCTAATGGGATGTGGCGTTAAATCTCTTAACTAAGTTTCTAGGTTCGACTCGCAATTTGGGTATAGAGAAGACTACGTTAAGAGAGTAGCGCCCTTAAATGGGCCACTGCAAACTGTAAACCAGAATGGTCAGAGTATAGTTCTAAATACCGATTTATATAGTACCCAAAAAATTAACTCATATATAGGTCATAATTCCAAGATATGCAAAAATTCTATTCACTCTAACAGCAAATTCAACAAAATTAGCAAAATCTATTTTTATAGTATTTCATTCAATTGTTTTATTGTTAATATAATTTGTTTTATTAGTTTAAGTACCAATTGAGTCCACCATCTCTCACAAGTTGGGAGTAGTTTCAATGATGATGATAGCGTTCAATATGTATCCTGGACTCCTGTGTCACAAGCAAGTCTTATTGAACCTGGACCATCCAGACGATTGCATAGGAGTATAAGGATTAAGAAAACATCAAATAGATCCCCTTGAATTCATTGATCTAGTGGCTTAGTTTGGTATGTTTGAATTACTATATAGTCTATGAAGTTTCTTAAAATTGAGCTATTCAACAATTGGTATATGTAACCAAGATATTACTAGTATTTATAACTTGTATTTGATATAAATAATTTGTATTTGAAACATGTATTTGATATAAAATTGATATTTAATATAAATTGGTGTTGTTGATTAATAAGTGTAAATGTATGTGGAATGTTTCTGTACTTCTGTGCTAATTGATATAAACATGTATTTGACATGTGTGGAACGCTTATGTGCTAATAGTAGTTGTAAGTGTACATGTATGTGTCTATGTCATATTTAAAATTTTGTTTCTAATAATTTTCGAGTAGACAAGTTTAATGAGTATATCGATTTGGATTTAAAATTTTGAATTGTAAATTTGCTGGTCAAATCGATGTATTAATATATCAGGTCAACAAGTTTCGTTCATTGACAAATTTATATTGGTACGTCGACCAATTTTATATTCTTAATCGAATTAAACAATTCTATATTGACCTTTAATTTTTTATGTTCAAAAGGTTGTTGACTTATTACAATTTTCAAGTTGTCATATTTTTGTTCTACAATTAATTGGTGGACATGGAGAGTTAATATTAGTCAACATATTTTAGTATGTCGATATGATTACAATGAGACGTTGACATCTTTATGTTTGAAAACTAATAGAATTTGTCAAAATATTAAGAATTTTAGGTCAACATGATCTTATTTTGGAACAAATTTGTGGATATAACATATTTGAATTGGTCAACACCTAAAGTAATCAGTTTGACATGACTTCAATCGGTAGATATGCACATGGATAGGTCGATATTTAAAGTAATTAAGTTGACATATCTTAAATTGGTGAATCTGTGAACTAAAATTGATAGACATGCATATGGACATGTTGACATTTAAAGTGATTAGGTTGACATGAGTGATAGGTTGACTAATTTTATTGAATATGTCGACCAATTCATGTATCATGTTAACAGGTTTTTACTTAGATCGACATACAATAGTTCAGAATGATTTTTGACTATTTTATATCAACATGATGTCGGGCATGTTGACATAATATTATTTAGAAAAATATTCTGTTTTGTTTTTATTTAGGTCAATAAGGGATTTAGGCATATTGACATATTTTGTAATTTTGCTCAATTGGTCGACATGAGATTTAAAATTGGTTGATATATTACAAGTACACCTCGGTTTTCACAGAGCATCTGCACCGGTTGAAACATTCAATTTCCATAACCAACATTCAATAAATTATGTTAGATTTAGGTACACAATTTTCACTTACAATTCAAGAAAAAGAACAATTTCTCATATCAACCAATATTCAAATTACAAAGAAAACAACTAATAAAAGAAATTATAATTCAAACTCATAGCAGATAACAATCAACATACACTTTACATAATATATTACAAGTGATGAGAGAGCCGTTGCAATTGAGACAACCACAAGTCTCTTGATCAGTCTCAAATTCCTTTCCACACCTAACATCCAACTTGAATCATTTCTAACTTCATGTATTGCATCATCAAAATTGGGACTTTCGAATGTACTACCAGTACTCCAAATTTGCCTATCCATTACATTTGCTCTACTGCATTGCTTCTGAACCTTTCCCTTTCTTTGGCTATCGATTGACGCCATACACAAAACCCACGTCCGTTTCTTTCACAAACAAAATATAGCAACCCTTTTGAAGATTTATCAGATTCTACTATCTTTATGATGGGCCTGTTACCACAATCACACATTCAATACTAGTATTTGAGTTCTCTTGGTCCTCTAATGATGTTTGAAAAAGATATTCTGAATTTTTTTAAAAAAAATATCCAAAAAGAGAGGATAAAAACAAACATTACACCATAAATTGGAAAAAAAATATGGGCTTTATATGAAAATGGATATTAATGAAAACACATGCTGCAATTCAAATTCTTTCGGATCATATATAGAATGTAATTAAAATTCAAATTTCAAGCATAACAAAAAATCTAGACATAATATGAAAATGGATGTTAAGAAAAATATAGTTGCAACCCAAAATTTTTCAAATCGAATAAAAAATACAACTATAATCCATATTTCGAGTTATAAAAAACACGAAAATTTGAAGAAAAATATAAACCCCCAAATCTCAGCATAATATTTTGATATTGAAGTAATGTTTCAAAAATTAGAACAAAATCTGCTTAAATTTTCAAGAAATGTTTAGAAAATTAGAAAAAAAAAAAGATATCTTCACTTAGTTTCGGAGAAACAAGATTTGTTCTTCTATTCAAAATACTTTATTTTGAATTGGAGGCAATTTTGGTATTTGAATTTGTAATGTTGATCATCTTGTACAAAAACACACGCATGGATCATAATCTTCTTAACAACTGATCAGTTTCGTCTGCATTCCACACTTTTTAAAACCATAATGATATAAATCGATAGTTTTTAACCATGAAAACAAGGGATAAAGATAATTTACCCAAAAAATATGAATCACCAAAAATCTTTAAATTGAGATAGTTGATTTGTCTTCATTTATTTTATTACATTTTATATTATTTTTATTTAAAAAATTGAATAGAATAAACAATCTAATATATAAAAGGTATTTTTTTTCATAAAAATTTAAAACTATTGTTATATTAATATTTTTTTATTCAAATTTGATAAATTTTTAGTTTAATTTAATCTTAATTCTTCCGGCAAAAAGAACAGAGCCCATACATTTACTTTGAATTTGATATTGTACGGTGTAATTAGATTTATTGTATTATTCTAGATAATTTAAATATCGTCTTTTCTTTATCTTATTTTATATAATAGTTACTATTAGAAATACAAATATATTACCATTTAAAATATTTTATTTAATTAGAGAATTTAAAATTAATAATATAAATATTAAATATTAAATAAATCAAAATTTAAATCTATTTTTTTATTATATAAGAATTTAAATTTAGAATTATTATATTAAAAAAGAAAAATTTATATCAGACCGTCCTTTTAGACATTTAACGCTGCTTGCTCAAATAATAAAATTGCCTCTTGTTCGAACTTGAAGAATCGACGGGCAGAGCGCGTGCTATGGGCCCAGGTGACTCACAACTGGGCCCACACTCCAACTTTGTTCTGCAACTTTACTCACCTCCCTCTACTCTCTCTCTCTCTCTCTCGTTTTTTCACTTTTGTTTTATTACCGATTTAAGGGTAAAAAACGCCACCGCCGCAGAGAACAATACTGCAACAAAGAACAGCCCACATGAGTTTATTTCTGCAAGTCAAAACGTAACAGGCAGAACGGGCAATTTCATGGATTCTCTGATCTGCAAGGTCGGGCTTCTTCTTCTCTCTCCTTTACCATACTAGAAAAAATATTGTTGGAGTAATTGTTTTATATGGTGATGAGTATAACTTCGTTTCATTTGATCCAATCTTCGGTCTCATCTTAGTCTTTGAAACTTGATTTCAGGACCAAAATCTTTTCTAAGACCCTTTTCTTACAAAGAAATAAAGAGGGCAACCGACGGTTTCGCAACATTGTTGCTTACCACCCCCATGGGGTTATTTACAAAGCAACATTTCGGGAAGGTTGAATTGCTCTGGTGAAGGAAGTTAGAGTATTCATTGACCACAGCTTTATGATTTAATCTATAAATTTGATATTTTATATCTTCGCCTACCCTCTTAAGACTCCCTTAAATTGGAAGGCACGGCTACGAATAGCAAATGATGTAGCAGCTGCACTGGTAAGAAGTTTTGGTCCTTAAACTCTTCTCTGCAGAGGCATAACGAAATATCATATTAGCATCATGCTACACTGACACTTCTCCAATTCATGCATCATGCTAAAAGATTATAGAGGACCTCTTTTGAGTAAGGAAACTATCATGAAGCCTCGCTTTAACTGCCTGTTGCTATGTATGAATTGTTTATAATTTCCACTTATGCTGTAAAATATTTATTAGGAGGATATTGCGAGCGAGCATTTCAAAAATTTGCTGGAAACTTTGTTTTTCAATCTGCACAAGTTCCCTCACGAACTCTTTTGTTTACTACCTTTGCAAAACCTGATCTAATCTTGTAAACTTGATTCTGAATATAAAACTACAGCAGTCCTGTCCAGGGAATGTCAGAACCATGTCCAGATCCACTGTTGCATTGATTTTGTGAGTGAGGTTCAAATTCTGTTTTGAGCTGCTGTATATATATATTTACTTAAAGAGGGCATTAGTTGATTAGCCCCTTCTTGTCCCGTTTGTCCAAATTCCTGAAGGCTGGACCGTATATGTCTCTAGATATTAACGGTTTTACACATGGATTTACAAATTGTGCAATTCATAAAATGATAGACCCAGACCTCGGAAATAACTATAATTCTAGAGAACTTTAAAAGTCTTCTGGCTGTAGCAAGGCTCTGTATAGGATCGGGGGATAATCCAACATTTTCCATTCCACAAGTTCGTGGGTATCTTCAGAGGTTGGAAGTTCCAACATAGTATGTTAGATTCTCAAATTATTATTGATTGTAAAATTTGAATGCTTTATAAAGCTTGTCCAAATTCAAAGGTTTTTTTCTTGCTTGCGATCTTACAAAAGAAAAGAAATGAATTCCTACTTTCAAACTGAACAATGTGCAAGTCTTCGCAGTAGAGCATTGTTGGAAGCCACTCTCCCAGAGCGTGTGTACAAGATATCTCCAACTCGTAAACTCTGATTCTATATCAGGGTGTCGCTGTGTCTGCACATTTATAGTTACCATGGGGCAGCTAAAGGGACGGGACGCTCTAAAAACTTTTTAAAAGAAATGTACAAGCTAAAAAAATAAAATAAAATAAAATAAAATAAATTTTCTGTTCTTGAAAGGACGGTAACAAAATTGCATGCCACCTGCTGGATCCCAAAAATTAATACATATTAAATTGCAATAGTTATTTGGGGATTTTATGTTAGAGAAACCATTAGTTAGAAATCGGTTCATGTTACAGACTAAAATTGGGCCCGTGAGAATGAAAGGTAAAATATTTTGAGGTGAAGGCAGCCCTTTGCAGGTTCAGTTCCTCCCCTTTTAGTACTCTCAAGTTGAACCATTGGTTACCATTGGTTGCCAGAAGAATCCCAGTACCACTGATGTCCATGTTAGTAGTTTACCAGAGAAACTTCCTTAACCATGACATACACCATTTTCCAGGCAAGCAAAAGACATAGCAGAGTCCATCCAGACCCAAAGCAACGACAGAATATGAAAGAATATTAGCAATTACAAGAATTGAAGGTCACTTGACGAAGATCAAAATATTTTCACTGTTTGGCCTTTTAGCAATCACCCCAAACAAGCAAAACACTCCCAGGTGCCAAACGTTTGCACCACTTCTGTCACTTATCGCCATTATCCTTGAATCATCAGTTTCATGTCTAACTAATTACTGTTGTGCGCATTCAACTCTTTGAGCGCCACCATACATGTCCTCATCCTCCTCGTATGCCTCCTGAGCTTGAGCCTGCTTCCTCCTCATCTCATCCTCTATGTTGACATCATAGAGATTGGTCTCCTCACACTCATCCAATTCCATCTCCGTAAGCTGAGATGATGGCCTCGGAGGCAATATTGCTTCCAGAGCTTTGCACTGCTCTGGGCTAAGAGTATCTGGGAATTCTACAGTGAAGTGAATGTAGAACTTTCCTCTCATGAATGGCCTCTGGTACATTGGCATTCCTTCATCATTAATAGCCTTAAATGAATCTGCAATTAGGCAAGAAGAAAATGGTGTTAGGACTTCAAAAATTGGTAGAAACTTTTATATAACCTTGCATTGGCCGTTATTGAGGTATCACTAACCAGGCTTAACAACTTCCCCAGGGTTTGATTTGATGAGAAGCTGCCTGTTGTCCAAGTGGGTCAACACAAACTGGAAGCCACAAAGCGCCTCTGTAAGAGACAAGGTGTGCTCCATGAAGAGGTCATCGCCCTTTCTCTTGAATTTGGGATGCTCTTTCTGCTGAAGAACAAACACCATATCCCCAGTAACAGTATCTGGCTGCAAAAAAGAACACAGAAAAAGGATAACAATCAACCAAAATCAGAAGCATAAAAGTACGCAGAAAAAGCATAGGGAAATATTAGTATATACCGCCTCATCAGCCACGCCAGGGAATGTGATCTTCTGTCCATTCTGCATACCCTTCTCAACTACAACTTCCAGAACCTTCTTCTCCTGGACTACCTTCTCACCTTTACATTGCGGGCAGCGGTCCTTTTCATTGATAGTCTCACCGGTCCCCTTGCATTCATTGCAAGGGTGCTGCATTTGCTGAATCATAGAGGGACCAAGATGCCTAATAGAAACCTTCATTCCAGAGCCTTGACAACCAGGACACTTCATTGAAGCTCCAGATTTCGACCCTTTGCTGCAATTGTTAATTAATCAAGCCAGATAACACATTAATACAAGAAAAATAACAGTTGCCCATGAAGTACAAAGAAGATATAAGATATTTACCCCTTGCATTTAGAACAAATCACGTTTCGCGAAAGAGAGAGCTTCTTCGAAGTGCCACTGTAAAGATCCTCAAGAGAAACCTTGAGGGGATGGACTACATCCTCTCCACGCCTTTGCCTCCTTCCTCTGCTACTACCACCGCCGAATGGGCTGCCACCAAAGAAGGACTGGAAGATGTCAAATGGGTCATGACCACCACCACCACCACCCATTCCTTCCTTGAGCGCATCTTCACCATACTGATCATAAATCTCACGCTTTTCGGGATCGCTGAGTACCTCATATGCTTGAGCAAGCTCTTTGAACTGCAATGCATATTTAGCATTCCGCGTTTCAATTACAAAACATCCTCCATAAGAGAAGGCAGGGAATAAATATGGAGAAAATCCAAACCCCTAAATTACTCACTGCCCTTAAAATAAGTTTCACACGAACTATTGGCAAATCGCAGTCAAGAAAAAATCGAATAGCATTGAACAAAAAACAAATTGAAATTTCCCCCCCCAAAAAAAACCCCAATTGCAATTCACGACTCCCGAATAGTCAAGGTCTTCGGGCTTATATCAGATCATCAATGGATTCCTAAATAAAACGGGCTGATAGATTCAAAACCCCAACTAATTACGTAAATCGGTTTAAAATAAACTCCAAATTATGATTCAACCATTACTTGGGAGAAATTCCAAAACCCCGCTGGCTCATCAACCAATTACAATAAAACCAGCAATAGAATCAGGAAGGAAGGAAAATACCTTCTCAGGATCACCACCTTTGTCGGGATGATTCTTGATGGCAGCTTTACGGTAGGCCTTCTTCAGATCATCTTGGGAAGCATTCTTGGAAACTCCCAATATCTCGTAGTACTTGGTGTTATCACTTTTCTTCGGTGCTCTTCCAAACATCTTTGCAGAGAGGGGGGGAGAGAGACGACTACGAGACGCAGAGAGGAGAATGCGACGTTTGGAAATCAATATGAAGGTTTATTCCTTCGTGAATGGACGGTGTGAATTGGTTGGTGAACGTAAATATGATCGTGGCCGTGAAATTTTTTATTAAAGCATCATTCTAGAAGAGCACGCCAGAAGAGTCTAGAATACTCTTAGGTCCGAAATTGAGAAGGAATAAATTATAGCCGTGTGATGATTGCTTAATCGACGGCCTTACGTTTCGTTCTAGATGCATCTGTTTGGCGAGCGAGCGAGCCTACTCGAACAACCAACCTTCTATTTTTAATTTGTTTCTATTATCGTGCCCAAAAAAATTAAATAATTCTCGTTTTTTATATTGCGAGCCATTCATTAGCGAGTTTTTCTTTTTTTTTTTTTTTAAATTTGAAATAATTAATTAATACTTGTTTATTGGACTAATATATGAATTAGCAAATATAAAAATATTGGTTTTTGGAAAATTTTCAATTATTCACGGTCTAAAAATACTTATCAAATTGTACTATACAAAAATTTTAAAAATGTAAAAAATTGAGAACGATGACAATAGATCTGTTAAAATCATTTTAAATTATTAAAAGAAAAAGAAAAGGATATTAAAGAAAAAGTCATGAGGACTAATCAGAATCAAATTTATCAAAGTACATTTTTCTTGATTACGACAAGAGGAGCTTAATTTATCCGGAGCTATTAAGTTTTCGATCGATATAACGATAGAACGTTACATTTTCTTAATTATAGAATTCATATTTAAATTATAAAAATAAAAAAATAAAATTTGAGAAAATTAGATTTGAAAGAGTAAATCTTTTAATGGATCCGACAATAATTAGATAGAATTAATAAAATAAAGTTTGAATATCATTTGACGACAATAAAAATTTGTTTGTTTTAAAAAAAAATTATTTAGAGCTATTAGACAAATCCCCAACGTCTTGGGAAAAATGGTGCAATTTGCCAAGATTAATAAAACCACGTACACGTCCCTAATAGACAAGTCAAGCGGTAGAGTTTTTCTATTTCCATCATTCTTTTATCAGTACGATTTTATTTAATTATATCTCTTTATATAATAAAATAAAATAAATTCACGTCTACATGTATCTTGATCAGATTGAGAGTTCGACTCCCCCTAAATAAAAAAAAAATAATGTTGAGAGATCTGTCCTCACAAAATGAGTTTTATAACAGTTGATCCAAATTAATCGAAGTGAAATTCAAGATATTAAATGGTAACGAAATCATGCTTATAAACAAATTGTGCTATAGCAATTAATGGCCCACAATGGTGGCCCATAAGCTTCGGCCTGGCCTGTTGGCCCTGGTCAAACATTTATTAGGCCCGACACAATCAAAATAAAAATAATTCTGACGTACAAATACCAATACTTTATTGATCAAGTGAAAAAAATATCAACCTCCTACATCAATAACCGAGATTTGAGTCTTGATAGTGACAAAAAAGTGATATTGAGAGAGCTCCCTCTCGATTGGGACCCGATAGCAGCGCGACCGAGATTAGTGGGAGTAAAATTCTGGATACTCAACGGTAAACTAAGTTTAGGAGATAAAAAAAAAAAATTCCAAGATACAAATTAGGGGTTAGCCACTTATTGAAATTCCGGTTTTTGTCATTAGATAGGTATTCTCTCTCATTTTATGGGTTCGCTTGCTTGGATCCATTGAGGACCTTGAGCAAATTTTTAGAAACCAAGTGTGGGAGAAGATTTTTGGTTTTGTGTACAAGGGAAAATATTTTATACATGAGGAACCAAGATATAATGAAAAATCAGATAATGCTTGGGGCCCAGCTAATGAATATTGCCGGCCCTTTTAAGCGCATTTGATAAATTTAAAATTAATTTATCTGGACTTAGAAATAATGTTTCAATATAAAAATTTATTAATATATTTGTTATAATAATAACTAAAAAAAATTATCCATTGCACATATTAATGCAAGTTGAAGTGATTGTTTTACTCACTTCGAGCAAAGCTGCATTGGTGCTCATCCATTTTTCTGTTTTCGGTCCAAAAAAAAAAAAAAAGCTACAATAGAGCAATACCCATATGCTTAAAAAAAGATGTCTTTGTCTCCAATCGATGGTGGGTTCTTACCATAACACCACATTTTCAATTTGTTTAGTCCCAAGTTTTCTGATGAGATATACATATCCTCTCTTAGAACATGTATCACTTTTACATCCCAAACCCATCATAGTAGAGTTCTAATATTATTATTAATCTTTTTAATAATCAATTTTTATATTTCAATTAATTCGATTCGAAAATTGTTGGGTTCAATTTAAGAATAATTATTTCAATATAGTTTTTTTCATTAACAAACATGTCATAATAGCCGATGGAAACTAAACCTAATTGCCTGCACATCCGATGAAGCAAGAAGGACCATTTTCACAGGAGTTACCTTTCATCTTCAGCTTAAGGAGCAGACCAAAAATTAGCATCTAACATGCTGCCGCTGCCGCTGCCGCCGTCCTTGATAATCCAAATCAATCATTATCTTTCCTGTTGTTAAAAACTCATGGGTATATGAGAATCAATTTTTTCTATTGTTTGTGTCTGTCGGCCATCTTGTGTTAGTGTAAAGATTCATCACTATTTAAACAAAAATATAAAAAGGGTAAACTTTGTGAACATTATTTTTGAACAGAGAAGACGGAGGGGATATTTTTTACAGGATAATTTGGTAATTTCGTTTTAATGTTGGTTGTTTAAGATTTTGAATTTTATGTTGTTTGGGTGAAGGTGATTATGGCGCGCGTGGGTTGAACACATTCCCGTGATTAACTCACTCTCACTCCTAGTCCTATGACTGACAACGACTCAGCGCCGGTACCCCACTCATGCTGCAAAAGTGAGAGACGACGTCGTCCCATAACCGTAAGGCAAAACATCTTTATATCCTCCCGGCGTACTATAGCCGACACCCATCCCAACTGACTACCCGCTTTTAGTGTTTTTTTTTTATCGCCCCAAGAAAAGCACCCTAGGCAAGTTAAAATTGGATAGAGAGAGGAAATATGACGACCTAGAGGAGAGAGAGAGAGAGAGAGAGAGAGAGAGGAAATTGCAATTTTTTCCCCCTCAGAGTGAGAGAGAGAGAGAGGAGAGACCGGAAGAGAAGCAAACAAGGTCTCCATTTTTACATATCTTCGACTTTGGGGAAAGGAAAAGGAAAGGCTTGAGGATCTTCGAAACTTGAATTTGGTTGAAAAAAAGATAGACAGACAGAGACCTAGAGATTGACTAGTTGACTGATTGATAGATCCACTCCCACTGAAAAAAACAGGTCCTCTCTCTCTCTCTCTCTCTCCCCTCATTGCTCCATTTTCACTTCCCTTCTACTTCCCAACTTCCTCACGACCTCACGTAGGTTAATCCATTTGCCAAATTCCTGTAACTTGCCTTAATTTTCTACGTTTGATGCCAATTAGATGCAAGTTGTTTGATTTTCTGCTGCGATCTGTCGATCTGCTCTGTTTTGCTGCTCAATTGTGTTCTTTTTTGTGATAATTTCAGGTGCTTCACCATTTGAATGGGTTTGTTGATGTCAGGGTTTGTATGGTTTTTTTATTTTTATTATTAATGATGTGTTTTTTTTTTCTTTTTTTCCTGAAGATGTAATGGAATTGTTGGTTACGGAATGTAAAGTTTTTGCTGCTAGGACTTCCATTGAATGCACCTAATTATCATGTCTTTTTCTCTTGGAGGCTGCTGAATAATCTGACATCCATATTAATGCATTTCAAAGTTTTCTCTTAATCATTATGTGCAGTTTCCAATCTCAGGTTCTGGTCGTGCGTTATTGTTGTAATTTAGTAGAATTTCTCATACCATAATTGGGACAGGCATGTGCTTTGCAGAGCAATAATGCCTATTCAATAGTGCCTCTATTTCCATTTTGGCTTTCTTTTACCATGGAAAAGAATTTGGAGTCTTTGGGCTGAGAAAATTTAAGGAAAGATTCTTTATACATAGAAATAGGTGAAGCGATGATGAACCTATCAGTAAAAAATAGCATATCCTTATTTTTCTAAATCCTGTAGTGTTTGGATCTAGATGTTCTGCCTATGCTTTAGAAATGTTAACTCCCTAGCCCATTTCTCTTCAACACTATAGGCATATTATCGTTGTATATGGTGCTTAGTGCTGTTTGCAAGGCCACTGTTGGATTTTGATGTCAAAGGTTGTTTGTTGTTGTCACTCAGTGATTTGTTGTCATTGCTTTATTTACAGCACAATAGTACAACATCCCGCTATGTGTATGGAACAGTGTTTGTATGTAATTTCATATTTGTTGGGTATTGGTGGGTTGCCACACCATAATGGTGTGCACCTTAGGATACTTGATAGTTGCTCTTGGTGGGAACTCCACAAACATGTGTTAGGAATTATAGTGCAAAACACAAAAATACTAAATACAAGTGTTATAATAGAGTCTAACTAAAATTTGAAATTGTATTACACCCTAAATTATACTGGAATAAAAAAGAAAACTACTAAATTGATTTTAACTATAAAACCAACACATACCAACATTTATAATGCTCTACGTGGAACAAATATATAAGTTCATAGGTTAACTGATACAAACTCGGAAATAAGAAAATCTTATATGTCATATAAGGAAGTCCACTTCCTTTGTTCCACTAGGTGACTCAAGTTGGAAAAGTAATATAGACTCTAAACAAAAGATAAATTTGATAAGTTGAAAACATTGGAAAAGCAGGAGTGAAGACAATTTTACTCTAGAAAGAAATTGAAATCTTAAGTAAGAGAAGAGTCTGAATACCTAATTTACTCATGGAAAAGTGGGGTTGTATAAGTGTTTCCATCCAGAGAGATGGGATGGATCACAACTATTGATATTGTACAGACTCTAGATATTAACAATTTGACTACAAATTTTCTATCCAATGGAATGAGAACTAAGTTTGAATGATTGAATCACTTAGGCAACAGTGATTTAGGATTCGTAGGCTGTGATATCTTTGTCAAAGAAATGAATGGTTAACTCCTTGAATGACGTGTGGAATGTGGAACAATTGTTTCTTAGTCAACAGGAACAGGATTAAAAATAGTTTAGAGTAAAATATTTAAATAAAGATGGTATGAGTATTATCTAAAGGACAGAATTAATGTGTCTTGTCATAGATACATTATCTATATAATAAAAAGGAATAAGTCTAAGAACTCAGAGATAAACACATTAAAGACTAGAAAAGGGATGGAACAATGGTAACCAGTATTACTTCTCTCTAAACAAATGGTGGTCGATTCTATGACCAAGGGTTGTCTTTGGAAGAAAATAAATTCAAGGGTTTGTGACTTAGGAACTCAGAGGTAAGAAAGGAAAACATCTAGATCAGGAATAAGGGCATAGTTGCAAGACGATTGGGGACACCTAATGAGGTCCGACTATTGTGAATCTACCCAAAGGGGAAACAAATTGGTCTGATAAGGGGTAGAAGGCACTAGCAAAGATGGATATCACTGGTCACGAAGCCGTGCAAAGTTGATAGAAGCAGGTTGTGACTAGTAACAGTTCGTATCCTGCTTAACTAGTGAAAAAAGGATGCTGATAAGGTCCACTATGAAAGTACTCTAGGCTTGAAGGACGTGGAAAATTTCAAGGGAGGTCAACATATAAAATGATATGTTTGGCTGAAGTTGTTGTGTGGTACAGGTTTGGACAAAAGATACCGGTCAGGTTGATGCCATTTACAATTAAATGTAGTCATCTAGGGTGTGCATTGGGATTTAAAGTGCAAGAAGAAGGGCACGGTTAGGGGAATGGCTGAAGGGGAAGTGTGCATTGAGCCTAGCTGTATCTGACGCTGATCTATACTTAGGTTTATGGATGAGAGTTAATAGGGAAATAATACGCTAGCTTGACTATCAACTATTAGAGTTTATACACTATCATAGTGTGCTCGAGTGGGAGATGCTGGGTATTAGTGGTTGATCACACCGTAATGGTGTATACCTTACTACACTTGTTATTTCCCCTTGGTGGGAATTCTTCCCACAAATATTGTGAACTGGGAAAGGTTGTATCTTATTAGGGAAAAGGTTGTGTCCTATTAGAATTGAGACACATTGAAATGAACCATTACCAATAAATAAGCTACTTTAAATGAACTAGTACCATTTCTATTTAGATAGGATACAATAACATGAATTAGTAAAAATTGTATCCTTAGATGAGTCGTTATCATTTAATCGCAGATTTTTGAAATTCTACATATAGAGAAGGGTTGAGGCCATCACATGCACATCCGAATTACATTCTTCTGTTTTCTCTCTTGTCTCTCTCTAAAATCACTTTGTTTGTGAGATGACAAACCTAACGGGATATCTCACCTACATGTTTTGGGCCATCGTTTCCCAACAGTATAAGAACATATGTTTCTTTAACATTTTGACTTCCCATTCAGTCCTTTTATCAAACAGGGGCTTCTATGTTTTATTATACAATTTGACTTCATTTACATGTTTCAGGTTGTATAATTTAAAGAAGCAATAGAAGATGGGGTGTTGCTTTCCTTTTAACATGACAAGCTGTTGAGGTAATTCTTTTTAAGTTCTTCACCTTTTGAGGTCAGCACTGTTTGGTACTTGTTTATGCCACGTGTTCATGTTTGATACTCTGGCTCTCTGTACAGGATAAATAGAGACAATGGGATCTTATGTTATTTATGCCACATGTTCATTGTTTTTGTGCTTCAGGCTATGCCTTTCGAACCAAATTTTCCCAATAGTACTAAATATTTCGTAACCATCTCAAGAAGTGGATTTGCTATGATTTTGAAACGTAGTGGCATGTGGTGTGATGAATGAGTTGTCTAAAATTGTTGCATATCACTATTACCGAATTCCTTGTTAGCTGTTTTATCTGAAAAGAATAGCAAAAAAAAAAAAAAAATCAAATCATTTTTGACAAAATCCTGGAGAATCACATTAAATGTGATAGAAGTATATCATGCAGTTTCAACCTCAATGAATACCCTCCTGTTAATGTTTGCTGAATAGTGGATATCGTTGAAAGTACTTGCCAGTTATTTAGGCCAACATCTGATGATTATGTTTAATATACACATTTATGAGAACCATTATGGCATCCTGTGTTGACATATCACAGTGTCTAAAGAGGAAAATGCCTCTTTACAAAATATTTAACCTGCTACCATTTCTAAACGGCACATCTTTGATTGATTTGGATTGCAGGATGCATAAGTAATCTATTTTTATCTCTAATGCCTTTGGGGATTTGTTGTGTTTCTAATGCAATAGAAAATTAAAAAAATGCTGTTTCAATAATATATTTATGTACATATATCATCATTTTTCCTTGAGCACAAGATTGGTCTTTGCACTTGTTTTGGTTATGAAAATTGGGCCCTGGCGCTTTAGGGATAGGTTTCAGTAGTATAACGCCTTTTATTGGGTTGAACCAGGCTTCTTTTTTTCTTTTCCTTAAATGAACTTCATGTTAAAATTTTTTATCGTTCTGTCCTATTTTTCCCTTTGCATGGTTTCGGTGAATTATAAAGTCAATTGTTTACTGAAGCAAAAGTGATGGTCCAATTTGGTTCTTTTTGTCTGCCTAATATGGTTATGTAGAAGCAAAACTTATCAAACGACTTATCCGAGATCTCATTGCAGACTTGAAGATTAAAGTCAAGACAAAAGGCATCATGGGCGTCTCAGGGAAGTGGCTTAAAGCATTGGTTGGTTTTAAGAAATCAGAGAAGTCACAATCTCAAGAAAAGGTGAAAATGTGGGCATTTGTATTCTTTGTTGTGGACATCTCTTTTTATTTTGGTATTGCGAAAGGATTTCCACTTCTACGAGATCTTCAATTTGACTCTCAAGGGTATTGGTTTTTCCACAAATACATAAGCCATGTTAAACATCCTGATTTTCCTTCGATACCAACAATATGTTTACTCTGACTACTGGCGAGTAAATTGCCTGATTTGATCTTTTCATTAATTTCAGATAACTAATGCTCCCAGCAAATTTCGTCATCAAAGGAAGAATTCTGTTGAGTTCGATGATGACATTTTGCAAGATGAATTCAATCAAGAAATTGTCCCACCAGTAGGAGAGGCCAATCCTTGGTCTATCCCAGATGCATCAGGTTCTCCATCTAGTTCATTTCAAACGCTTGATGCAATTCAAACTCAACAGAATGCAAGAGAAGAATGGGCTGCCACTTACATCCAAACAGCTTTTCGAGGATTTTTGGTGAGGAGCAGGATTCTTGCCATTCAAGTATTGCTATTATTGTTACTTATTTCTTAATTTCTCTCTGGCTTAGGGGTCTCTTGGTAAATAAGGCAAGTCGATTTTTTTTTTGTTGGTTATTATTTCATTGCTGACTTGTGATTGACATTTCGAATTATGAATCTCTTTGGCCGAGCCTTGTCTCATAACCCATTCTTAACTCTTTGCCAATAGTGCATTTCTTTTATGATTACTGTTACTTATTTTGGTAAGCTTGAATTTAATTTAAAGGCCTCATGTCCAAATGTTCGAGTTTTTTGGTGTTCATTCTTCATTGGACTTGTGCTTGACAATTTGTGTACTGGTTCACTTTGTTCTCTCCATATATTAAAAAAAAAAACATTTAACCCTAAGCCCCACCATCATAGATCTCAATGGCCAAGCATTGACCTGTATCTCATCCTTAAGACCTTTTGGTTGTTCCATTCTGGCTCTTTCATTCTCTATCTGTAGCTAGTTTTCATTTAAAAGAAAAGTTTGCTTTACCTCCATGCCTTTTTGCCCGAACTCACACAACCCCCTTATGGTTTAAAACATGTGTAAATACTCCATGTGATTACCTCCATTAATAAAAACGGTTCACTGTTAAATTTTTCCATCCAAGCCTCTGAAGGAGGAGACACTTTTATTAACAGGAAAAATTTTTCTAAAACTTTCCAAACTTCTTAATTCAACTGAGTGCAGCCACTGAAGCCTTCCTCCTCCTCCTCTCCCACTTTCATCCTTGAGCTTGTCGAACAATTAGGGGCTTGGTGAAAGGCTCTGTGTCCTGTTAATCTTCTGGAGACTTTATTCACCGTTATATTTTGGATATATATATATATATATATATTTTGCTTTTGCTACAGTTTATGTTAGTGAGTAAAAGACTTTGATTTGTCCATCTATAAGACCTTTCATGGTTTTTCCAATGCTTTTGTCGTGTTTGCCAGGCTAGAAGAGCTCTACGAGCCTTGAAAGGACTGGTAAGACTTCAAGCACTTGTCAGGGGGCATGCAGTGAGAAAGCAAGCGGCGATAACTTTAAGGTGCATGCAAGCTTTAGTGAGAGTCCAGGCTCGTGTAAGAGCAAGGCGTGTCCGTCTGGCGTTGGAAAGTCAAACTGCGCAGCAAAAACTTCAGCAGCAGGTTGAACATGAGGCTCGTGTTCGAGAAATAGAGGTTTTTTTTCCACTTGATTTAAGTTTATATTGATAGTTTATTTTTATTTCTCTTTTTTTCATTATTTTTATTTTTTAGTATTATCTTCTCTATTTTTTATTTCAAACTTTAATTTTATGTTTTTTTCTCCCTCTCTTTTTTATTTGTCTCTCAAATAGTCGACCCAAAATTTGAGATTAAAGCTCAGGTTGTAATTTATTTATGGTTTCTTCCGGGGATGAGGACATTATATTAACCTGTTTCAGGGTATCATGCTGTTGAATACTTGAGGTATTGGCAAAATGTAGCCATGATTCTTGCCATGACTTGTATGCATGCTAGTAAGATAAAGAAAATCAATTAATTACATTTTATCATAAACTAAAAATTGGATGTATTGAAATTCATGTGTAAATTGATGCTTCTGCAGTATGCCTTTCAAGTAGGAAGTGATGAGACTTAAATGATGCATTTTGTTCAATGATTTGGCCTGTGCATGGCTCTGCTGACAGTGTGTGGTAATCGATATTAACTGTTAGCCACTGCATCAACATCAATTTGGCTTTTAGGATTTATGCAGTTCATGCCATCTTTGGTGATGGGCAGTACACTTTGTAACATGTAATAATTTTTTAGTGATTTGTTAAGATAGAGTAAAATATGAAACAAACGTGGTTCAGAACCCAACTAAGGTTGGTTCCACATTGTACAGTGTCAGTTATTGCAATCAGTCACTTTGGGTATCTCTCTCATCCTAGTTATTGAAAGTTATTGACTACTCTTAGTCGATTGCATCTTGTGTTAAACTTATTTGTTTTGATTGTGATGCAGGAGGGTTGGTGTGACAGTGTGGGCTCTGTTGAAGATATTCAAGCAAAACTGCTTAAGAGGCAGGAGGCTGCTGCTAAGCGTGAGAGAGCAATGGCATATGCACTGGCTCATCAGGTAACCAATTTGGCCCCTCTAAGCTTTTATGAAGATAAATCACGACAGCATTCAAATTCTGAATGTGACTAGTATGCCAAATGCTACAAATCCATTTAAAGAGAATGATTAGCAATGGAAGGTCTGACAAAAATATTAATTTTATAAGGATGCTTCTTATCTCGGCATTCAAAACAAACAAACACAAGAGATTATGAGAGATTGATAAAGAGTTTAGTCTAGACTCATACTAGGGGAGTTGCCTGCCCCAGCTTGACGGGACATGGAAAGATGCCGTCTGCCTCAAAGCTGGCTGGGCTTCTTAGGCTGGGTAGTTTTATTTACCTGGTTTGACCACATAAGACTTACCTCAATGGTTTATTTAGGTGCAGTCATCAGGTTTTTGTCCTGTATCAATGAAAAACACCCAATGAAGATTGACGTCATCTATATAGAGCATATGCATTCTTTCTCGGTGTTCCCCTTTCACTCCTTGGTGTGTGTCCTTGCTAAGGAAAGGTTGAAAAATCATTGAACTTCAGAAAATTGAATAAGATTATTCCTTATGGTTACGATTGGGTTATATTCAGCCTAAGATACTTGTTACACAGTGCCTATGGTTGTGATATGGGTCCACCCAGATTTTATGATTAAGATCCAAGACCTTAATTTTGCGTTGGTCTTGAATCTCAGTATTGCTGCAGAAGTTTTCTGGTTAATTTTTTTGATAATGCTTTTCCCCCTTGTTTGTTTCCTCATTCCAAACTATTTGTTCATCTAAATTAGATCCATTTCCTGATGCTACTTAATTTGTGGTCCTTTAGTGGCAGGCAGGATCGAGACAACAAACAGCACCCGCTGGGTTTGAACCTGATAAGAGCAATTGGGGTTGGAATTGGTTGGAGAGGTGGATGGCTGTTCGTCCATGGGAGAACCGTTTTCTCGACATCAACCTTAGAGATGGAGTTGTGTTGCGGGAAAATGGTTCTGTGGAGGGAAAGAATGGCACCAGGAGCCAGCTAAAATCCATAGGCAAGAAGCCAATTTCTTCTAACCTTCCCTCAAATATTTCAAATCAGAAAGTAGGTCCCAATTCTGATGGTTGTGGTTCTTCACCTGGCATATCAGCTAATATGTCTGAAATGTCCAATACTTCTTCCAAGCCCAAGTCCAGGGCCTTTCCTGACGATCTGGTTGAAGAAGCAAATTCAAAACCTGCTGCCATGACAAGATCTCACAGCAATCCTAAAGAAAGGACCACATTGCATGATAGACAAGTTAAGAAACGACTCTCTCTACCCAACAGTGGTAAGCGTATCTCTCTTTCTCTCTCTCTCTCTCTCTCTCTCTCGCTCTCTCTCACCCAATTGTCTGGATATGTGTGCATGACTGTGTGCGCCTGCACTATTCAGAGAACAAAATTCTTTGTGGTGATTTTGTACCTTTGTCCCACCCTCCACTTCCCCTTGATTTTCACAGAAGCATAAAAAGTTTGGATGTGACTACTACTTGGAGGGTTAGCATTCCATGGTTTATGCATTTGTTGATTTGGTTTGAAACAAGCAGGTACTAGTCCTCAGACCACAAGGCAACCTAGTAGAGTTTCTGTTAAAAGGACACCGCCTTCACAGAAGCCAATCAAGAATAATCCAAAGACTGGAACAGGAGAGAAAAGCTGTCTCACAAGTTGTTGATGTGTAGCTTTGAGAACTCCAGGGAAGATTTCCTACCCACCATTCAGGTGCAGTTTTTCGTCTGTATATAGAGGGTTCTGTATGGCATGGGATATTTATAGGAATTTGTTCGTTCTAGATTCTACTGGTCTCAAAAATAGAAGAGTTTGAGGTGGGGAAAACATTATTTATTGCATAAAATAAGATATCTTTGGACTAGATTTGTACTCTCTGTATTGTAATTACCCATTTGTTGTTGATGTGTCAATTATGGTTCTCTTTGTGGGGGGGGAGGGGGTATCTATTGTTCCTTTCACGTCTTTTCCTCATTTTATGGCAATTGAAGATTGTGAATTTTGGACTTGTTTCATGAAATCAATGTGCTATGTCACTGTCTCTGGAAACAAATTACATGCGATTCTGATCTCAGATTCATCTTCTTTGTAATCTTTTGGGTATGATTTGAACAGCTTGATACTTAAATCTACTTGCTGGCGGGAGAGGCATATTCTTGCCGAGTTGAGTTCAGTTTCTTAACGGGTCTTCTTTCTGTTTGTCTATTTCTGCCCCCGTCCGTTAACCAAACAATTGGCAGTCTCCCTCGTTTCTGTTTTGTAACTATTTTGTTTGTAATATCTTTTAAATAAATATTATTGATAAATAAAATTTGGGTTTTATAAATAAAAATTAATTTTTCCAGACAATGTACAAACTAAACTTACCTTTTCTTGTGTGGGGGCAACTTGCTCTCTCTTCTCTCTCTCTTCCTTTTGTGGCGCAGGTTGGCAGTCTGTTCTGGCTTGGTACGTAAATGGCGGGAGAGAAACGACCATCCCGTATATGTGATTAACTATTTTTTCATGCTTTTTAATAATCGTATAAATGCAATTAATAACCAATCTTGTATGCTTTTTGAAGATTAATACAATTTGGCCAAATATAATCAACCTTTTTCATTATTAACAATAAGTTTGGTTGGGACTTAAAGTAAAAGAAAAAAAAGGAACGAAAGTAAATATGAGATGAAATAGAAAATTACTTTTATTTAGTTCGGAGTGAAAAAATATATGAAAATAAAATAAGAGTAAAACTTTCCGAATCAAAAAAAAAATTCTTTTCATGTGATGAAATTTTATAAATAAAATTATCTTTTTATTTTTTTAATTTAATATGATTTAAGAAGAATAATATATATTTTCTCATTCCTCCTTTTCCCCTTTTACTTCAATTAAATAAAAAAAAAAACTGATAAGTATTTTCTTTCTTTCTATTTCTACCGAACAAAATAAAAATATATATATCTACTTCCATTGGTCAAATAAATCTTCTGCTTCCCCCTTCCCTCCCCCTCACCTTCCGCCTCCGCGAACCAAACTTGAAGTCTCGAGAAAAGTTGTGATGATTTTTAAGAAAATGGGTGATCGCATTATTAACGTTCGAGGACGCAATTTAACGTACGGCGTAGCGTAAGTGGGTTGAGGTCTTTTCCGGTTCAACGTTAAAACGGATCACCAACTTACCGAATTGCAATCTTTAACGCCATCCAAATCCGACAGATACCTGCGGAATCCCGCCAAGGAGACCAGCAAACTGGTTGTGAGTCTGACGGCATCATCTCCATCAAATCAACTGTTCTCCCACTTTCTCTCACCCCAAATCCAAAACCCAAAACATCTAAATTCCCGATCTATCAAAACCCTAATTCAATTATTCTGTAAATCCTCATACCCAAATCTAAGGACCCCAAAACTCTCTCTCTCTCTCTCACTCTCTCTCCAATCAATTTGATGAATTAAAATCCAAGCACAAACCATGAGACAACAACAACATCATTCCCCATATTCCCCGTCCCTCTTCCCTCACCACCAAATCCAAAGCCCTAGAAATCAAAGTCCCCATTCCAATTCCAGTTTTCCCCATTTTTCTTCACAAATCCTCTCAATGTTCTCAACCCCATTTGTTCTCTCATTCTCTCTCCTTCTCTCTCTCCCTCTCCTCTTCTTCTTCGCTCCTCAAATTCTCCCTCCTCGCCAAGTTTCCATTACCCTCCCCGACGAAATCGAAGATCTTTCTCTCTTCCGCCGCGCCGCTCTCTCCATTTTCTCCTCCCCACCCTCCTTCTCCTCCTCCTTCTATCGGTTAGGTCAATCAAAACCGCACCCGAAAATCGCTTTTCTATTCCTCACAAACACCGACCTCTATTTCGCTCCTCTATGGGAATCTTTCTTCAAGAACAACAATCGCTCTTACAACATCTACATTCACGCAGATCCTTCGATCAAGCTCTCTTCTCCTGGTGGGGTTTTCGAGGGTCGATCCATTGCCGCGAAAAGAACCCAACGAGCTTCTGCAACCCTAATCTCTGCAGCTAGACGTCTTCTGGCGACTGCAATTCTCGACGACCCATCAAATGAATTCTTTGCTCTTGTATCACAGTACTGTATCCCACTTCACTCCTTTAAATTTCTCTACAATTCCCTGTTTTCGACGAAAAATCAATTGAAAAATGAGTATAGATATCGTAGTTTCATTGAAATCTTATCAAAGGAACCAACTCTATGGAAGAGGTATAATGCTAGAGGGAAAAATGTCATGTTGCCTGAAGTTTCCTTTGACAGTTTTCGAGTTGGGTCTCAGTTCTTTGTGCTTACTAAGAAACATGCATTGATAGTACTTAAGGATAGGAAGTTGTGGAAGAAGTTTAAATTGCCTTGTATTAAAGTCGATTCGTGTTACCCAGAAGAGCATTACTTTCCTACGTTGTTGTCTGCGGAAGATCCTGAGGGTTGTAGTAATTATACGCTCACGCGTGTGAATTGGACTGACAGTGTTAATGGTCATCCTCATATGTATAAGCCGCCTGAGGTTTCACCCGAGCTGATTTTCGCGCTTAGGCAATCGAATACCTCATTTGATCATATGTTTGCAAGGAAGTTTTCACAGGATTGCTTGAACCCTTTGATGGAAATTGCTGATTCTGTCATTTTCAAAGACTGAGAAAGAGTTTTTACATGGTAAATGTCTGTTTTCTCTTTATTTTCTTAATGGATTTGTTGATTTTTCTATATTGGATTAACTAAGTGTTGATTGTAAATTGTATCTTAGTGGTGGTAGGTTTCCTTTTTTTTGGTAGTGCTAATTTAGCTTGATCTTATAGTAAAAGGTGGTATTTATTAAGATGCAGTCTAGGTCGAAGGTTGAATTTGCTTGTGATTGGTTGGTTAAGAAAGGGAAAAAATCTAGAGTAGATTTTGGTTATACCATTAGCAATTTGAGAGAGAATGTACTAATTGTTGGTTTTTGGATATCTCATTTCTGACATTGGCATTTAGTACAGAGACCCTTCTTCTTTTCTCTTGCTGAGTTGTTGACAGGAAATTGTAAAAGCAAAATCCATGGGGATCATAGAAAAATCCTGAAAAGAAATACTAAATTTTTTATCATTAAAACGAAATGCTAAATTAGGTGATTCTTTTTGGCAGGACCATTTTGAGCAATAAGCTGTCATTTGTCTAAAAGGTGGTATTTATTGAGATGCAGTCTAAGTAGAAGGTTAAATTTGCTTGTGATTGGTTGGTTGACAAAGGAAAAAAATTGGGGACCATTAGAAAGTTGAGAGAGAATATACTAATTGTTGGTTTTTGGAGTCCTCTTTTACTACAGAGACCATTCACTTTTTCTCTTGCTGAGTTGTTGAAAAGTAATAGTAAAAGAAATAGCCAATGGGTATCAATACCCATGGAGATTATAGAAAAATCTTGAAAAGAAATACTAAATTAGGTGATTCTTTTGGCAGGACTATTTTGTGCAGTAGTCTGTATTTTGTCTGCCACAATATCCTTCGGAGATTTTGGAATTACCTTTCAGAGTCATCTGACTGCTCAACCTACCTGTTCTCATTTTATTGCATCTGGATGGTCAAAGGTGCTCCTTGAGGTTTTCTAAATTTTTCTATCGAGTCCAAGTCTCTGAATTAATTCTTATATTTAGTTGGTTTATTTGTGGTTCTATTTCTAAAGCATGCCTCCTCGGTCCTCAAATGGCCTAGATGTTTTAGGGCTGGCAAGCTGAGCGCCCATCCAGAGTCTCCACAAGACTATCTGGGATTGATTCAATTTTGCAATTTTATTGGAGCTCTTGCAATGAACAGGAGCTGTAGTTGTACAAGTAGGAAATTCTGTACCATGTTGCACGTAGATGAACCACTACGCATTTTCTAGACAGTGCCTAATGGCTTTGAGACTTTCTGGGAACTAAAAGAATTTTTTCTTTGAATTTTTAGCTGAGTCTTGGATATTGCAGGATTCCTTCGAGTTGTGCGTTTAGTCAAGGTTGAATTGGGGACAGTAAATTTTGACTAATAAGAGCATTTTCCTTTTTTGGGGGGGTGTGTTTGCTTAAAGTCAGAATTAGGTTTATCAATAGGAAGAGATTGGTGTCAACTTTAGCATTGCCCAGAAATGAACAAAAGACAAAACATCATATTGCCTAACGGTGCCACTTTTCTTAGTTTTGTGAATTCTGCTTGTGATGAACTGAACAAACCAATCTAGTACTTTTTTCTTCTCCATTTCCATCTTTTTTTTTTTGGGCGTATTTGAGTTGCAACTCATCTGATTTGGCCCCAGTGACTAAGTTTCTATCGTTGAACTTCTGCAGGCAGACAGAGCCAGTTACAAAGTTTGACACAGGGCTAACTGTTAGAGTGATTTGGAGCAATCCACGGAAAGGTTTAAAGGCAGCATGTAATGGCATCCTATGCTGCATCCCAATCCTGTGCAATTGCAAAAGATTGAAGCTACTTAGGTTACTCCATGTTAAGGTATTGTCATATCTTGGTTTGGTGGTAATATCGGCAATAGAAATAGTAGTATAGTCTAGCGGCATGAGTGGCACCTAAGATATGGTTGCTTTGTATCCCTAGGAGAGCATTTGTACAAAATATTTGTTAGGATCGAGCTTCTTGTACCTACAATCGTAAAGCATGGTACTTGAAGATAAGAAATGGAGGAGGTAAAGCCAAGGCCTATTGCCTTCTACTCTTAGTACTTTTCTCGCTTTCAACTGTGATTATTCTTGAACTTGGTGAACGAACTGTTCTTATAAATGGTAGTACCACGACAAATTCAGCCACCCCAAGTCACAAGATCCAAGTGCTTGGCGGCTCTCTGCAGTCCTGTAAAGTAAATGTGCTGCAAATAATGAGTTATTAAATTTGCAACATTCCCCTTTGGAGTCTGCGTACCACGTTTGATGATTGCCTTATTTGTATTTCTTCATAAAAGATGCTTGGCCGAGTTGCAATCTTTTGAAGTGAATTGGCAATAGAAAAGTTCTGATTATTTTTTACCAAGTTTTTAAATTCTTTTTAGGCCAATCAGTTTTACCCGGAGATTGTGACAAATAAAAGCTGCAAATGACAAATAAAAGATGTAATCGTTGATGTTCCATTTCTGAACTACCTGAAAAGTTTTTAGTAGAAGTATTCCATCTTCGACCACTACAGTCCACGCTACATTCAGGATAGAACTCCAAGTAAAAGCCATTTCATAATATACCCTTTTCTCTTTTTTTCTTTTCCAAGGTACTTTTATTCAGAGTAAACTTTGGTGGTTAGTTTTCCACTGTATCATCAGCAGCAAATTTCACTATGAAGAAATAAATTCTATTGGGCCGTTCCCATGCAAAGAATAAAACAAATTCTAATCTTCATGACAAACGAAGGAAAGAAAAGGGCTTGGTCCTCCGCAACTGCAACAAAAATTTCCTCCTCAATAGCAATTTTTGAACCTCAGAATAATGTGTGCTGCCAAACCCACAAATAATGAGTGAGCATTTTTGAACCTCAGAATACTATCTTCCATCCTCCTTGTTTCTTTATCACGAATTCTGCATTTTAACCCTCAGGAAGAAAGATTGCTGATGCCAAAATAAAGAGTCTTTTGTTGAAATGCATTCATGGCATAATCAACCTGAAACTGCCCCACCTGAGATTTAAATCGAAGACCGTACCCAAGCCCAACTCCACTGCCTGGTTTCCCTTGTCTCAGTGCAGGATTTCCTGAAATACACCAAGCCAACTAATTGTTAGTTCGTGTGCAGTCCAAATGAGGATCACATCCTGTTATCTGGTAAGCAAAGGATAAAGACCATCAAAATGCAAACCGGTGGGTTTAACGTGAGACATGGTTAAGTTGAGCATATAAAGTTTCCAGTGACAAAAAAAACTCAAAAACCAAGGCACAAAGTGAACAAAAGAAAGAAAAGCAGAGACTAATAGATCGATAGCAGGACAAGGAATACCAGTACCTGTAGCATCTTGATATATCCAATGACATAACAGAAAAAGAAAATCAGTAAAATTCTTCTGGCCCAGCCATGCATATGTTCATGTTTTGAGAAAATGGAACTCACCAGGAACGTGACGACCAGAGCCCAAATCTGTTCCACAGTCCAAGAAAATAACACCTTCCAGCAATTTGTTCTGAAAGGAAATATTATAAGCTACAGGTGAGGTGAGTAGTCTCGTGGGTACATTATGCTAAGGAATTGAATTAGAACAAGAAGATATCAATCCCCCCATCCAGCAAAAGTGAAACAAAACTGGTGCTATTAATAGAATAACATTTTCACAACCACAAGATTGAAAATGAGTAAAGATATAAAGAATTAGCCCCAGCCAATGTCTCCATTTCCAAGGATACAGTTATACAAGAGTAATAGGGGGGCATGGCTGTGTCACAGAGGACTCTGTTAGTATAAGAATAGCCCTTCTAACCCATCAGAAAGAAAATGGAAACAAGCTAGTAGAATGGAACTTAGAGAACTCCAAAATAGAAATGAAAAAAGATTGCTCCAGACAGGGCTCCCCTCATTGATGACATCAATGAGTCTCACAAAATAGTTTTCCTGACTGCAGACGATTGTCGTGCACTTTATTTTTGTATGAAAAGTGAATGCCAGAACGCTACTTTAGAACATCTTGTCATATTTTTGAAATTTTAACTTTGAAAGACATGAAACTCCACTTTCAGGCTCAAGAGTTTTCATGACACTGGTACAAGATAAGAATGTTGAGAAGTACACCAATAGACGGAACCTATATTATCTGATTGGACACGGGTACTCACTATGATTTTAGTTTGTGAGAGTTCCCACATAAAATATCCTTCTTCGTGCATTTATTTGACAAATAACATTTAAATTGCAGTTTGCTTAATATCAGCAGTCTTGGTTAAAACATGTGAACTTGCTAAGTAGGAGATTAGCTAGGACATTAGCAGTAAAATAGTAAGTCAACTAAGATTCACAGTAATCCAATGACTGCTAAAGCATTGGCAAACTGAGATGAAAACATAAAAAGCAAATAGAAATGATGGTGTGCCAGTATGCAAAAGAAGGCTTCTAAGGTACCAGAAATGAGCATCAATTACTCAAAAACTTAAAACGTCTCAAGAAAGAGGCCGACTATGTGGCAGTTATAAAACCCTACCATCACTGTACAACTAAATGACTACATGACAAAAGCCACACACAAGCCCAGCAGAACTTCCAGGAGATCATGTAGCAAGATAGTCATTCCATGCAAATGGTAAATCCCCTTCCCAACAAATGACTGCATATTTGCCAATGCCAAGCATAACATAATGTGCGATACATCACTGATGAGCTAGGGAGAATGAGTGACTGATCCATAAGGGTTGGACAACAACATAGCTACGAACAAATTGATGGCAAGATTAGCTGATGCACAGACCTTATAACCACAAAAAAGGCCTTCCAATAGACATGCTATGCACTCCTAAATATTAAAATTCAATGAAACAATTAACCATGTACCAGAGGGATTGTCAATTCACTGTTAGCAATCAGGCAAGATCTCCCAGTTCCAACAGCTCCCTCACCATAGCCTCGAACACTGCCAAGACCTCCAATTGGAAATGCTTGGTATGGAGCCATGTCCCCAACAATGGAGCCGCCTGTCAGGCTGTCAAAGGAACCGGGTAAGAGATTGATGCTTCCGAGTGGACTGGGATTTTCTTAAGAAACAAGATTAAAACTTCTACTTTTATCCTAAAACTCTCCCTTTTTGCTGATGCACATGTTGTGCTGTCATGTATGGTGATCAACCTTTCACATCAAGTCCACTTATTTGCAGATAGAAAATTTTATATATCAGTTCATTTAAGCGTCTCCATGTCCCTGGTTTCCAAATTACACCATTTCCTGCTACACACTTGTAATTATAAGACTGCCAATCACTTGTTAGTGTGTCATGATGCATCTTTCATGTATTGAATAAATTTTGGTTTTTCAAGAGCTTCCTGTTTCCAAATACCCATAATTTGAAGATCTCCCATTCCCTATCATATCAGCATGAACCTTTTGTCTGCAGAAGATAATTTAAACAGAAGGTATATCACTCACGTTGTTAAGAGAAATGCTGGGCCGAGTCTTAGACCCTTTGATGCCACAAATTTGAACTTGTTGAAGATTAACCACTTAGATAAAACGGGAACCCCTTGTTCAATCTGAACACTGAACTGAATTTAAAACAAGAAGAAAGTTAACAAAACACATGACACACTAAACTTACAAAGCGATGAGAAGCAGACAAACTTTTTGTAGATTAAGATTAACCTATTACCCGAGTAAAACTTTTATCGTTGGCCTTTGTGTATCGAGACTCTTGCCTCACAACTACCATACTATCATGAGCACCACCACTGTCAGAACAAGAAGGTTGCATAAACACATAATGCTTCACCTATTGTTTCTAATTAAAGCTACCGTATTACTAGTACAAGCCTCATGTACCTGCAAGTAACTGGAAAGCCATCAAGGTCTCTGGTAATAGAACGCCCGTCGTCATTGACCGGACGAACATGCTGCACAATACACAATAATATATATATCTAAGAGCACCACTAAGACCAATAATAGCAAAAGAACCCTCAAACAATAAATCCCACTAGCGTAATTATCACAAGCCAGTCATACCTCAAACTTTACACTGGTTGTGCTGCTCCAGTTGGTCGTTGCAGGTTCATTCAAATCCAAACCTACTGAAAACCGACACAAGTTTACACCACCGCTCCCAGCACGAGAAAAGTTTTCAATCGGCAATCCATGAACACCAATCTCTGGTGAAGTGGAGTGCTGGACAATCACAGACATTTGCATATCAGTATTGCAAAATATGCAAATACATCCCAGAAGAAGAACTTGACCCCACCTATGTTCAAATTCTCAATTGGGTCATCACTAGACACATACTAAGCATAAAGTGTCATTCTAGTTTAATGCTGATACAAACCTGAATCACATAAGATGCTTGAGGAAGAGACTTGGGTCTAGGCCTCCGGTAAGTAATCAGAACATTGGAATCATATAACCCTTTATCCAAGGAAACATCAAGCTTTTCACTTCCTCCAAAGAGGTTTGGGTGCTTGAAACAAAGACTGAAATTCGCAAAATAAAGCTTAAGAAAACTACTCAAAACCCATACGCCAATTCAACTTACACATCAAAGCAAAAAACGGAAAACCTGCCTTGCAATAACCAATGAAAGAGGACTGCCATTGTTTCTGCCACAGAGAGAGAAAGTGGAGAAATTAAAATTAGCGTGCGAGTAAAAAGTGAGAGTAGTGATGGGCGGAGAAGTAAATTAGGCAAAAGATTTAGAAAAACCGGAAAGTGGGTAGCATCATAGCAGCGCATAGCTTGTGTGTGAGATCGACATTGACGTCGATTTTGGCTGCGGAAACAAAATAAGAATTGTACTACATAAGAACACTATATGATTTGATTAAATTTAAATTTCAAACACATAGTATGCCACTATTTTTCCACTATAATTTGTGGATTTTTTTTTGGGGGGGGGGGGAGAGGACTGACCTTTGCCAGCATGGATGCTCTTTTGAGCCCCCATCTCAATCCAGTTCGTGTTTCATGAACCATTAATGGGTTCGACAAACAATATTGAAGTCAGTGAACTGAATAGAATGTCTAGAGAGAGAGAGAGAGAGAGAGAGAGAGAGAGAGAGATGTTTGGGGGTTAAACGACGTTTTTGTGCATAGGATGCGAGTCGTTTTGAGGGGAGGTGATGGAAAAGGGCTTTTCACCGAGTGCACGTTATCCTTTCCTTCTTCACTGGTCTTCTTGCACGTGAGAATCAGATGCCTCTCCTTCATCTCTCCTCTCTCTCTCTCTCTCTCTCTCTCTCTCTCTCTCTCTCTCTCTCTCTCTCTCTACCTGAGATACTTGCACGTCTTTGGAGAAAATTCTCGTTCTTTCCTCCCCTCTCTCTCTCTCCCCTTTTAATTTGGAATTTCAAAATATATCCCCTTTACTTTAATTTTTTATTTTTATAATAATTTATTATTAATTCAATTTTAAATATATTAATGATAGAAATAATTAATATAATTCAATTATTCTTTAAAAATCTAATTCACTTAAAATTTAAAAATTTATATAATTTATATTTAATTAGTTTAGTTTAGATCTATAGAAAAAAACCTAACCGAAACTTGCTTTGGGACCAATCATGAGTCTGGTAACTAAGAGCATAGATTATTCTCATGGACTAAATTAAGGTTAAATTCTTAAATTCATTAAAGAATAATTTATTTGAATGATAATTCAATTATATTTGAATTCGAATTTCACCGTGACAAAATAAAATAATTTTATTTTGAAGCAAAAGAATACTTCATAACGAAAATAATATTTACATCAAATAGATATTAAATACAATATTCATTGGATATTTAAGTAATACATATCAGATATATTATGCTACATATCCATTTTTAATTATGGAATATTTTTAATATACTCAACAGATACTCATCAAATAACAAATTCTTGATTTTTTTTTACAACAATAACATTTACTAACTATATATATAATTTTATTTTGATACCATTTGACTAGATAATAAATGATCGAACAAATTTCTTTATTGTACTGATTTGTTATATTTCATCTATACCCACTTTTAAATATTCAAATTACTAATAAGTTAAATTAATCTTATTTTAAAATAATAGTATAAATTTATTCAATATATGATATATTAACTTTATTTTTTTTAATTATAAATTTGTATCGTAACTTTTAAAATTATTGTATAATTGTATTTATATCGTGTTGAGTCGTTTTAGTTGTACCTATATTTCTTCGTTTCTTAGTTTTAAAAATTAAAAAGTAAAAATATTTTCTAGCAAAACTAGTCACCAAGGAAATATAAAAATAAAATTTATAGTATTCTATATTTTTTATTCCTAATTTTTGAAAAGTTATCATATTCTTGTCTGTGTATCCTATGGAGCACCATACGGGTTGACCAAAACGACGCACTTAGAGTATTAAAACAGCAAGACATCATGCCAAATGAAAAGCCTGAGGTTTTTAGTTATGAAAACGTTGAGTTTAAATCGCTCATACATTGGGCCACAAAAACGGCTCGTTTCGTTTTGTAAAGGAGTACAAGTTAGCATGAGGGCCACCGTAGGAAGCACACGCAAAAATCAGCCGCCGATCCACCGGAACTCTTTAACACCACCAATACAAAACGAGAGAGAGGGAGAGGGAGAGTTTTGATTATAGATTTCTGTGATTTTTGGGTTTGTAGTCTTACGTTTGATTGAATAGCGAGAAACCTAAATTTTCGAAAAAAAAGGATGGGGAAGAACGAGAAAACGGCATTAGGTCGAACACTGGTGAAGCACCACAATCAGATGATTCAACAATCCAAAGAAAAAGGACGATTCTACAAGAACCAGCAGAAGAAGGTTCTCGAATCTGTCACCGACGTTAACATCATCGACGCCGTCATTCAACAAGCCGACGAAGATGCCCTTCTTTTCTCTGACCCCTCAAACCCTAAAATCAACCTGTAACTCCAAATTCTTCTCTCTCTCCACTTGTATTTTCTGCGTATATTTTTTACACATGTTGTCTAATATGTGTGGCAGTGATCCAAGTGCTGGCTCCAGTTTGACGCCTGAGCAGAGGAGAGAGGAACAAAAGAAGGAAGAAGCATTGCACGCCGGTAGTCTCCGAATTCCTCGCAGGTGCCGGCCTGAAATTTTAAGAAAAATTTTAATTTGTATAAGTCAGAAATTATTACCCCAAATGTTGTTTGCCCTATTATAACTCCTGATATAAATTTCTGGCTTCGCGACCGATTTGTCTGCAGGCCACCATGGACTCCAAAAATGACTGTTGAAGAACTTGATGCCAATGAGAGACAAGCTTTCTTGATATGGCGTCGAAGTCTTGTGAGGTGAGGAGGCTCAAAACCTATATTTGCTACTGGATAATTTTTTTTTTCTTCGATGAACACGTTGCTGTGGCATGGGATGATCTTCAACCAAACAATCATTCATTCATTAACTTCACCTGATTTATGTCTTTCTCTTTGCACACTGCATAGTTGTGTAATGGAGTCTTTCCATCATGCTTTAGTTTGAATTTGAAGGGTCGTTAATAGTAACCTGAGCTGACCTAGTTTCTGATCCCCTTGTTTAGATGTTGTGGCCATCTAAAAATATTCTGGTTCCTTAGAATATTTTGAGCTGACCTACTAGTGTAACTCTTGTGTTGGAAAACATTTTGCAAGTTACCAACACCAGAGTTACGGTAATATGTGTGAACTCGAATACTGATTGCCCATACCCATTAGGAACTTAGCTTTGTATCCTTGAACCTGCTCTTTCTTTATCATATCCTAACAAGTGGATAGATGTCCAAACAGAAGTTATGTGTATCTCTATGAGCAGCTCGGGGTAAAATTTGTGATCTTTTGGAGTGCGAGTCTGCTAACTTGTATGAACTTCAAAAATGTGACTCGAGTAAGATATGCTGTCAGGTTATAGTGTTTACTGTTAAACAATCACTATTTTTTTTCAAGGGCTTTTGATGTGCCTATTCAATGATTTCTTTTGGATTGCTATGCCTATAGCATGAATCAGATTCTAGCCTGAGCTAGATAAATTTATAATATCATTTGGATTAGTTTTAACTTTGATTTTGTGTGAATACTATAATATTATGTTTCTTATGTTTGGTCAAGAGCTTACTGGAGATTGTACGGTCCAAGTAAAATCTGCGGCCTTGATCTCAAAATGTTTTTGATTCCTTTTGGCCTGATCTAGTGTACTGATTATGTACTTGCATTGCAATCAATTGAAGTTTGCCTCTGCTTTGCCCAGTCCCAAATCCACCAGAATCACATTTTACATGGCTCCAAAAATATTCTCTCTGTCTCTTTTTGTGATTCAATCTGTTTGTGCATTAAATGAAGGGATTATTAGGGGGAGATGGGAACCCATAGAGTCAACTTAAGATCATCATAGCACTTAAGATCATCATAGCAAGTTATGCAGAGGCAGGGGATCCTCCCAAAGCATGCTTGTTTTTGTTATATTTGCCATCTCAACACTGTCCCTGCTCTTTTTGCATCTGTTTAGATACTTATAGAAATGTAATTCCTCTTTTTGCATATGTGACCTTTCCATGAAACACATTACCCTTCTTCATGCAGATCTCACAGTTATATTAGTAAGTCATTAAAGTTTGAAGTTATCTTTTTCTCCATATTCCTTTGTTCCTGCTGTGTACAAGTCATTCTTGATCTATTGTAGCATTTCATGCCTAGAATTAGAAAGTTTCTCCTTCTTATTATCATACTTTATATGCTTACAACTATTCTTGGCCTCAGACTTGAAGAGAATGAAAAACTTGTTCTTACTCCTTTTGAGAAGAATCTGGATATCTGGAGACAACTTTGGCGTGTTGTTGAACGAAGTGATTTGGTAATATCATGGCATCTTTTGTTCCTCCTATTTAATGAATTGTTATTCTATGCATATAAATGTGTCAATGTGAAGTGTTCTATGAAATGCTTAAACTTTTAAGATACATATTACACACACACTCTCTAAGATATCATGTTTTGACTTGATTTCTATTTGAATTCTGTCAGCTAGAATATGTGTGTGTCTCTGTGTGTGTGTGTGTGTGTGTTTTTTTTTTTTTAATCTATTCTATTACATTATTCTTGCATATTGGTTTCGATAAGTACTAATTTGTCTAACCCAGTTGTAAATGATACTTTTTGGGCCTTCCTTGTTGGGATGATTGGTTATTTATTTAACTTGTCATTGCTAACTTCGGCCTTTCTTTTTATTTCCCAGCTTGTGATGGTTGTTGATGCTCGAGATCCTCTATTTTACCGATGTCCTGACCTTGAGGTAACTTGTTTACCGTCTTCCTTCAATGACTACATCTGATGTGAAAAATAACATTGCATTATGGTGAAAGCTTCATGCTTTAGAGAATACATGCGGCACATGGATTATTGTTGGTCCTTTTTTCCTGACTATGTTATTAATAAGCTAGATAGAAAATAAACATGAAGATTAAATATAGTTTTTTTTCCCTCTTTTTTCCTTTCAGGTAAAGATAATCTAATTGGTTTTGTTTTCCTTTGCAATAATGTTTATGCATATGTCATAGAATAGTTATCTCTCGAATGGAAACTCGCATTTGCTTTCCAGTTGTTCCCTTTGCTTTGTGAATAATTGCTCACTTATATGCTTGATCAATCAAAGGTATTTCATAACTAGTAGTGAGGCAACATTTGAGATGACACGCCGTTGCCTGTTTAAATGCAGACATATGTGCGTGAGGTTGATAAGCACAAGAGGACACTGCTTCTCATTAACAAGGCAGATCTTTTACCTCTTTCTATTAGGTTTGCTTCCTCCGTAACCCAGTGTTGCTCTCAATTCCACAACCAAAAAACAAAGGGATGGTTCCATTCCTGATGTCTCTACTGCTACCTGCAAACTAATTTTTTTGATCTTGTAGTCATTGTTCACTTGTTATCACCTGCAGGAAAAGATGGGCAAAGTACTTCCGCCTTCATGATATTCTCTTTGTTTTCTGGTCAGCTAAAGCTGCTTCTGCTGCTCTCGAGGGCAAGAAGTTTACCCCCAGATGGGAGACCCAAAAAACAGTGGAAGGAATAGATGATAGTGATACGAGAGTATACCGCAGAGATGAACTTTTGGCCCGTTTACAGTCTGAGGCTGAGGACATAGCCGCCAGGAGGAATTCAAGTTCCAACAGTTTGCACTCATCTCCTATTAATTCTGTTGTTGGAAATACTATCGGAAATCCATCATTTGAAAACGTAATTGTGGGATTTGTGGGATATCCTAACGTGGGAAAAAGTTCTACAATAAATGCTCTGGTAGGGGAGAAGCGGACAGGTGTCACTTCTACACCAGGAAAGACAAAGCATTTCCAAACATTAGTGATTTCAGACAAGCTGACCCTCTGCGACTGCCCTGGACTAGTATTTCCTTCATTTTCAAGCTCAAGGTATGAGATGATTGCCTCTGGAGTTCTGCCTATTGATAGGATGACTGAGCACAGGGAAGCTGTTCAGGTTGTTGCCAATCGGGTTCCTAGGCACGCCATTGAGAAGGTCTATAATATCACATTGCCTCGTCCGAAGGCATATGAATCACAGTCTCGTCCTCCTCTGGCATCAGAATTTCTGAGGGCTTATTGTGCTTCCCGTGGATATGTTGCCTCAAGTGGGCTGCCTGATGAAACTCGAGCAGCCCGCCAAATTTTAAAAGATTATATTGATGGGAAATTGCCCCACTTTGAAATGCCCCCTGAAATGCCTGATGAGGAAGATGGTGCGGAGGATGAAATGTCCAATGAGGAAGATGGTGCGGAGGATGAAATGTCCAGTGAAGAAGATCGTGCGGAGGATTTTACTGGACTTGACTTGTCTGAGGATCATGACCCAGAGACATCAGATAATGAAAATACTTCAGATGTTGAAGGTGAAGGGGCACCTAGTCTTGAGCACGTGCTTAATGATCTTGATTCATTTGACATGGATAATGGGCTAGCTTCCAAGCAAGTAACTGGTCGGAAGAAACCCCAGAGAGCAGCACATAAGCTACATAAAAAGCCTCAAAAGAAGAAAGATCGTTCATGGAGGGTGGGGAATGATGGTAGTGATGGAACGCCGGCAGTAAGAGTCTTTCAAAAGCCAGTTAATACCGGCCCACGGACGGTTGATTGAGGTTCTGCATAGAATCAGTGCACTGCTCGAGCCTTTCAATGGCCATTAAGGGACTTGCATACTGGTCAACTGTCTCCTCTCCAGATGTTGACTCTCTCTCTCTTTGTGGGAAATACTAGATTCTGCATAAGTTAAGCTTGGTGAAATTAATGTGTTATCCCGTTCAATTTTGTTTAATTTACTTCTGAATTACATCTTGAATTTCAAGAGATTGAAGCCTGATGCAGGGGGGGATGATATTCCCTTTCGAATTAATGGGGCAGAAATTATATGTTTCTCTGTTGAAGTTGGTATTTTGTAAAGCCCTGCGATTTTTCTTACGTTGACATTGTGAATTACAAATATTTGACATGATCAAGACTCTTAATCACCAAAAAAAAAAAAAAAAAAAAACGTTGTTTCCATTGAAGCATTTTTAGGTCTTCCGCTACATTTGTTTTATATTTATATATATAAATTTTGTAAATAAAACACATCTTGAAAAAAATACTCATTGATGAGGCAAACTTTTCCTGAAAGCCTTGTACCTCTTTTCCTTTTATTCCCATTATATAAATTATTTTCGAATTGATGGTTCTTAGGCCTGCGGGACTATGTTTGTCTTCTAGCTGCAAAGCCAAGAAATGCTGATCGATCCATCCATCGGTTAAAGCCCCATTCTTCGTCCCCGTGACCATGTGAATTCCCTTTTTGTGGAACATCATTTAACTTTGTGGATGTGTGATCCTGCCCTCGATAAAGAGAGAGAGTGTGGGATTGTGGGTAGGGTCTCTTTTAGTGTTGGCGGATCTTTGGGCCATCAAACACATCTTTTTTCCTTTTTTTATTATTTTTTTATTTTTTTCCAATGAACAGTTAGTATAACGAATAGGTCGCTATGTTTTTTAATCAAAATCATGAGTTTTAATTCTGATTTTGACAAGAAGTTAATTACGTTAAGAGATCCCTAACCCCTAAGAGAGAGCCCAGTCGAGTCAATCTGGATTAATCGGATGTAAAGCTCTGGATACCAGGTGGTCGATTAAGTTCAAGGGCATCACTTTTTTTTCTATAGAATGAGATATAATTAAATGAGATCAAATAAAAAAAAAAGAAGAAAAATAGAATTGAGTTAACTCACTTGAATTATCCCGAGTGACTTGACCATCAAACCGGCTAATCTCTAGCCACTAACTTGGACATCAAGGATTTAATCATCCAATTCCCTTGATTAACTCATGGATACTCTTGCGATACATGATTACTCTTTCGTGAGAGTGACGTTTTTTATGTGTTATAATGCCTTGGCTGTTAGCATTTTTTTATGTGCGTTTGTTTTTTAAGTTACAGAGGATGGCATTTTTGAAGGAGGGGAGCATAAATTCGAATTTAAAAACTCAATTAAAAAAAGATTGTGGTATTACTCGGCTAGAATACCGTCGTTATTGTAAGGCTTTTCTGAATAATGATTTCTTATTTCATCAAAAGCAAAAAAAAATAAAAAAGGGTAGGAGAGGCAGGAAGATGTGGGACGTAGGGATGGGAATGGGGTTTTGAAGGTGTCAAACAGAGCATGCTATAGTGTGGAGAATGGCCCATGACAGTGTGTCAAGTGCACAGTGCTCCATCTAATAAAAACAGACTTGATATCATAATGCTACGGAATGAGTATAAAGTTTTCTATCTACGGATATAATGGATTAAAATGTTTAATTTTTTAATTAAATTTTAAATTTAAAATTAAAAAAAATTATATTAAAAAAATTATCTCTTTAAATAGGACTCTTATATATATTTAAATCAAATTAATCAAAATATAATTTTAAATACATATAAAAATAATGGATAGAAATTACCTAATATTTGTCCTCAATGTCACGTACAAATGAACACCCTTCCATTCTTTTTGCCCAACATAATACGCGCGCACACGTTCACACACACACACACACACACACACATATATATATATATATATATATTTTTTTTTTAATGTCTTTGGACTTAGTCCATTATTTGGTATACGAAACTCTATCTTAATTAATTTAGATCAATTTGATTGAGCTCCCTCTTAAGAGATAGAGATCTTTTAATATATTTAATTTTATATTTAAATCATGAATCAAATTTATAATTTTAATTAAGAAATACAATTATTTACCCGCTACGTAAACATCAGTACACACGTTCACATGTATTAGAGCTTGCTTTTGGTTGCCAACCGTCCTTCACTGTACCTGCTTGCATTAATTCGAATCGGCATCAAATCCCATCCCCTTCGCATTAAATCCAGGCAAAGTCAGTCAGGTGTTCTTCTCGGGCTCGCATGGGCCAGAATGGGCTAACTTTTAGGCCCACTACAGTGGGCCTACTTGTTATTACTCCGAAGAGGAAAACGTATGCTGTGCGAATAGAATCCGCAGACATCTTGAACTTGAGTTACTATTTACGTGGCCACGCTTATCCTTGCCTATTGCTAACGGTCACCATCTGATGATTTCTGTCAGCCAATTCCCATTCTCATTTCATAAAGTCGACACTGAAGTAACTTGCTTTCATTTGGAGTTATGATTGTTCTGACCAGTGCAGTCTCTCAAAGACATTGGCTTCTATTTTGGGAAGAAACCGACAATATTGGAGAATTTTTATGGGACAATAAACAAGTGTTTTGTGTTCATAGTAATTAGCACTCTTTGCTCTTTATAGGCATCCAGATGATTTAAGGGATATTTGTAGAAATAACTTAATCAGAGTCTTTACGGAAATAATTCTTTTAGATTATATTTAATTTTTAAAAAAGTAAAAGGAATATAAAATATTTTTTAAAAATATTTTCTTAAATTTGTTTATCAGAAATCTTGAGACCTTTTTTTTTTCCAAGAATTGAAGAAAAATCTAGGCAGGACGTCGTGTTCTGAATGGTATAAAAAGCAATATAAAAAGCTGGGAAAACAAAGAAAACTTGTTATTTATGTCTTCTTGTCTCTTATTTTTATATAATATGGTAGATTGGTAAACTGTATTGGAGTTTTATTATTGAAAGAGTAAGATTGTATTATTTTGGTTTTCACATTTTGAAATTTATTCTATTAATATATATATATATATATATATATTTAACTTATTAGTATTTTTAATATTTTATTTGTGTTATTTGCCTTGTGCTTCCCGTATTCGTTCGATACAAAATGAAAAATTCGGACAGACAGCAAAAGTACTTCAAAAAAAAAAATGGACACTTTCAAGCAATGAAAGTGTTCTTAAGGAAATTCTTAGATACTTGCAAACATATGGAAAATTAAAAATTTTCCCTAAAAAAAAAGAAAACAACAACTACCATCTCAACATTTGGTAAAACCTAATAAGTACTAGATTTTAAATTTTAGAATTTGTTTTGGTGCTAACACGGTGAGAACATTACTATAATATTTCTATCATACTAAAATTTTATTAGTTTTTTATCTCGATTATTATTATATTTTACTAAATATGTTATATATTATTATGGTCATCACTCTGATTATATTCGAACTTATAACTATATGATATAATTACTAGAATATTGTCATCTTTGTTAACTAACCACCGTGCCATTGACCTATGGTGACTCTGTCTCGGTTGTGCGACGAAGTCTGGTATGTTGGCCTGCCCCGTCGGCTTGCGAACCTCTAATTGCCACAAAAATGAGAATTATATTCAAGAATTAGAAAATTTAATCATACAAAATCCTTTATATATATTTTTAATAATTTTAGCCGAACCCTTCTCAGCCAGCAATGCACCCCGATATTTTTAATTATCAGTTCAAAAATCAGACACGCATGATCCCTCGACTCTCTCTCACGCGCTTAATTCAAAACACTTACTTGCACTGACCCAAGTAGTGGCAGATAAGATTACGGCACCACCGCACTTTACACCGCACTGTCTTCGTTTTTTATTGGACAGTGAAATACACGAGCCCGAAGTTGGGGGCAAATTATGGCAAGACTCCATAAAGGTAGGAACCGAAAGCACCGTTAACAGTTGCGGCATTTACCGGCTTGCCCGGTAATTTCAGCCCTCCGTACCGTCGGAAATGTGTAGCGTACGCGCACTCAACCGGTTAATTTTTTTATGATTGTGGTAAGAAAAACAGAAGACCAGCGCTGTCCAGTGAGAGAAAAGAATGAGAGAGTAAATATAATTTTTTATAGAGAGAGAGAGAGAGAGAGAGAGAGACGAGAAGATATTGTTAGAGAGTGAGAGGGTGGGAAAACGGAGGAGAGAGAGAGGTGGGGCATTCACCTTTGGAGTCGTGAGGAGGCTTTGAGATTTTCTCCCGTTCCGTTTCTATTCCTCGACCACTTCGAGAAAGAGAAAAGGGAGGAAAGAAAGTTTTTAGAGAGAGAGTGAGAGAGAGATTAAGACCTAAATTTTTGTTTATTTTTGGAAAACAGTTCCTGATTGTTTCGATTTCGATTGAAGTGATCTAAAGTTAGGGTTTAGAGTTGGAGGTATGAGGAGCGAAAATTTGGGAGAATTCTAGCTTTGGATCTCGTAAAGAAGGAGAGACGAGAGAGAATCTAATGATGGACGTTGATTCGTCCATGGCGGCGGAAGCCTCCGATCACGATCGAACAGCGCAGAATCACAATCCTTCTTCAACTGAGACGAGAGAGCAGCAGCTGAGCACGGCGGAGCAACCTTCCTCCCTCCCGCCGGCGAGTGGATCTCCTCCTTCTCCGCCGACTCCGCCGCCGGTTCAGGTACAGCAGAGCGTAGCTGCCGGTCCTAGACATGCGCCGACCTATTCGGTTGTCAATGCCATTATAGAGAAGAAGGAGGATGGTCCGGGACCGAGGTGCGGTCACACGCTGACCGCGGTGGCTGCCGTCGGAGAAGAAGGCACGCCGGGGTACATTGGGCCGAAGTTAATTCTGTTCGGCGGAGCGACTGCTCTCGAGGGCAATTCCGCGACTTCTGGGACTCCATCGTCTGCCGGAAGTGCCGGCATTAGTATGTCTTTTGATCTTCTTCTCATTTCTCAGTTTTAATTGGAGGACCCTAGATACAAGTTTTTGGCATTTGATGAAAAACACCCTAGTTTTAGACCCTCCCAATTTGTATTATGTTTCTTTTGTAGTTCTCTTGCTTGTTTATGGTGTGGAAGTTCAGTTGATGTGCGATCTAGTTCTACTAAGTGATTCAGTTCATGCATAGTTTCCCTGAGCTTTAGCAGTTGGAGTGGTTGGCAAAGCCTAGTCAGCCTTAAATCTGGATAATTCATGTTGTATGGATGGATGTTTTATTGTCACCCGTCTTCTGATCTCCACAGGAGTGAGAGCAGTGTTGTCCAACTAATCTTGGTGTTGGTACATTTATTGAGCACAATTCTCTGATAACCTTTCCAAGTTCAATATTCCGGTGATTATTTGATTGTTTTGGTAGTAACGCTGCAAAGAGTCCAGAATTGGTAATAAAATTAAAAAGCCAGGTTGATTACAGGTTTGTTGTGACACTTTCCCAATTTGATGATTACTAATGTATTATGATGGCTTAAACGCCAGATTCATTATGGGTTTGTTGCGGCACATTTCCAATTTGATGATTACTAATATGTTATGACCACTGAAATCAAAATTCAGATGAACTTTTCTGTAATCAATGTGTAACATAGAAAATTTCCAGCTTTAAGTTCTAGAAGTAATACAGTGGATTTACTTCTATTGCAGGACTAGCGGGTGCTACTGCTGATGTCCACTGTTATGATGTGATCACAAATAAATGGTCAAGGTGAGTTATGATAGTCAATCTGTTTTATTCCTGCATAATCTTACAATTCTAGCTGCTTCTCTGCAGATGCCTAACATGGTTGTGTGCAGGATCACTCCCATCGGAGAGCCACCTTCACCAAGAGCTGCACATGTTGCTACTGCTGTTGGCACCATGGTAGTAATTCAGGTTAGCATGGTGATGTTATGACTTAAGTATATGATGTAAAGTAGGCAGCATCAGTATATCTATTTTTTTATTTCTGATTTATTAATAACTCTTTGGAAGTTTTGAATTCAATCTAGGGTGGAATTGGTCCAGCTGGATTGTCTGCTGAGGATCTGCATGTTCTTGATCTTACACAGCAAAGGCCACGATGGCATAGGGTTGTTGTCCAAGGTCCTGGACCAGGGCCAAGATATGGACATGTCATGGCTCTGGTAGGGCAAAGATATCTCATGGCAATTGGTGGAAACGATGGTAAATCTCTTTGGATTTAATTTTCTCTGCTTTTACCATCAACACACCAGATAGGTCTTAGTAGTTGTTAAATTTGTAAACGTTCTCTGCTTACCAGGAAAGCGACCATTGGCTGATGTTTGGGCCTTAGATACAGCTGCCAAGCCTTATGAATGGAGAAAATTAGAACCAGAAGGGGAAGGGCCTCCTCCATGCATGTAAGTCCTGCGATAAAGAAAGCCTAAGCAGCATTGCATCTCATACCTCCCATGCACATAATAAACAATGGTGCATTTATGTGTTGACATAGCTTTTTCTAAAGGTTATCAATTGGTATTATGATCTAATTTGTATGGTTCTATTTACGTACATCTTCCTTGCACAGTATTAGATATGGATGCCTAAGTAGTCTTTGACCCTTTATTATCATATTTTCTAAAGCAAAAACTGTTGAGACTTTATTGAAATATGTTCAAGTTTAGAATTGCCTTTACCATTATACTAATTTGTATTTATAAATTTGTGTTGCCAAAATGAAGGGTTCCAGAACTTTCCATATGCATTTATGATGTTATCCAAAGGTAAATCAGTGGGGTGACAAATTGGATAAGAAAACTCATATTAGAGTAGGGTTACGGGTAGCCCAGTTGGAGATAAGTGGATTAAGGAGGATGGATGACCACACTGTGGCCACATAGCTTATGTACTTTTTGATGCCTTAATAGTTGTCAAGTTTTGGTTTTTTATTTTTTATTTTTTATTTTTGTTTTTATTTTTTATCAGTAATAGTTTTCAAGTTGAAAGTGCTCTAACCACTTGGGAAGGTCTAATCTTTCTCTAGGGGAGGTACTAGGAAACAATTTGCTAACTATTAGTGTAATGGCTAAGATCGTCTCATATAGAACTGAATTAAATAGATCCTCTAATATGGTCAGCGATGAGATCTAATTACAAAGGAAGGATTATTTACATAAAATGGGAGTAGATTCTATAGAACTGCTGAAAATTAGAATAGCATCAGCTTCAAGTAATGCCAAAGTCTGTTACCTGTCAAAAACAGTGTACCCATACTAAGTTTGTGAAAATATCTGTTTCAACTCTGACATGCTTACTTAAGGTTTGGCAGCTGATCCGCTTAATTGTCCAAGTATTGCACGGGCCATTGGAAAATTATTACATTTTGTTAACAAAATAATGTAAAAAGGTTTTGTCTAAGGCCCTCATTTAATACATTTCTCCCTCAGGTATGCTACTGCAAGCGCACGATCTGACGGTCTTCTTCTTCTTTGTGGAGGGAGGGATGCTAACAGTGTGGTAAGATTAAATATATCACTCTGTGGCTATTACCTTTCTAGTTTTTGGCTACCTTTCAAACATCATGGGGTAGTAGCTGTGCTATGTGATATGCTTAAGTTGATCATGGAATATCTTACTAGAGTAACTTTATTATTATTATTCTTTTTTTGGGGGGGGGAGGGTGGTGGGGAGGGGGCAATGCATTTTAGGTAGTTGTGGAGCATCCTTCCTCTTTCTCGTACGTTTGGTTGAGAAAAGTTGCATTCTCTTGATAGCTTGTGGACTATTACTTTGGATTTGATTAGTTTATTGTCATTGTTTAGTTACAATATGCCTGCTTTACTTTTCCTTATTTTGTAAAGGACTTATACTTTTGTTAGGTTTTTGTAGGGTAAGTAAATTCCCACATCTTTTAAAATCTTTTGATGACTTCCCTGCTATACTATCCGAAGAATGCCATTGATGATTCCTTAATGTTCCTGTTGCCAAATAAGCTGATCTGATACATTGAGAACAATATGAGCGGAATCGTGGGTCTATCATGTTAAATTGTTGATAAAACTACATAGAGGATCTATAAGTGAGTTGTGGTGGTTCATTCAGGTCATGTACACTGAGAATAAGTGATAGTTGTTAGAATGGAGGTGCCTCCCCATGGCGTTTTTTGAAAAGGAGTAGCTAAATAGAAGGCACAATCATGGATTTGAAAAATTGGATTATGGTGTTACTTTATCACTGTAATGCCTCTAGATAAAGCAAAATCTAGTAAGATCATAATTTAGTTGAGCCTAGCAGCTGGAGTGAGGCCATTGACTGAAAAAAATTACACAAGTCCTTGGATTTGTAAATACTATTTGCGATGCTCATCACACACTACTGTTTTGGGTTTAATTATGGACCGTTGTATGCAAACAAGCTAGAATATCCCAATGTAAATGGTGTTTTTGGGCCTTGTTGTCGGTGATAGGTAAGTGTGCTCACTTCTTGGAAATGGACAATGATATGGTCACTCTGGTAGCCTTCTGCCTGCCCTTAATTCTCTGATTATGTCAGGAATCCTCCTGGTTTAGATCTTGCAGCATTAATATATATATTTTTTTGGAGTTTCAAAATTTTACAGTCATTAATTATAGCTCATGTTGATGTAGGAGATTTGGATTATGCAGAATTTCACTGCAGGCTGAGGTTGAAAGACCATGTAGTCATGTTATATGAAACTTGTTAGATAGCATTTATCATGGACAAGGTGGATAATTTCTTTCTCCACAACAACCACAGACAAAGAAGAATTTTTTACATTCGGCTTGAGTTTAGCAATCATGACAATAAAATGGCGAAGTTGATTTGGAGTTGGGGCTCACCGGATGAAATTAAATATTAAACTGAGCTACGCATATTGTTTGGTGGAGACCCATGGTTGCACATGACTAGGAATCTTACTCCCGACATCATTCAATTACCAAAGGATGGCCAAAAAACATACTAGGAGACTAGTTGAATGAAGTTCTCAATGCTAAGCTGTCATGTGAAGAGTATTATGATGTTTCTGTTTTTGAGCTTTGTTTTATTTTGAAGAGCCAAAGAGCATGCCATTCTTTTCTTGCGCATGAATCTCTCTGCCTACTTATTCAATTGCCGAAGGATGGCCCAAGAATATACTAATAGACCAGTTAACAAAAGTTATCAATTCTATTCTGAAGAGCCAAAGAACATGCCATACTGTTTTAGATACATCGCCTTTTCTCTGGTAAATTTAACAGATTCCTTTCCTGCCAAAGTTTTTATGCAGCAGAGGAACTTTACAAGATTAAGTTTTTAGCAAGTTGGCAGAGTGGCCTCTTCTTGTGCCTGGAACCCGGAGATGCCACCATGAGCTGTAATTTTATAGTATGTCAGAAAAGGCCTTATCGGGATGGGTTTTCTGCAGTTCATTGGGAGGCATTGACTTATAAACTCCATCAAGAGGGGTACCGAGGGGTTGCCATCCTCTCTGTTGCAACCTAGCACAACAGTAGAAATTTGACCAATGAATCAAACTGATTTGGGGACAAAAGGATCAAGAAGAAAACAAAGAATGAACGGTTTGAAGCATATCTATGATGGTTTTTCATATAATTTGAACATCCTACTGTTCTTGATAAAATGACTATGATATTACTACTTCTGGAACAACAAATACTACTTTGTTCACTATACCTAAATTTCAGAAAGCTCAATGAATGTGTAGTGAGGAATAAACAAGCTCATAAATCATTTTGCTCTAGAGAAAATGAATCAGAAAAAAATTGGCGGTTGCAATATCCATCTCCTACAATATCCAAAAGTGACTATTTCTAGTTCCAACAAACCTCTTAGCAACTTAACACAACATTAACATGATTCATATAAAGCAAAGTAGGAGGTTCAAAAGTGTGCTCTCGTTGAGGGTCACAATAGTCAAGTTCCTTTGGATGGATGCGCCCTTCCATCACATTTGCTTCTCTAATCAGATCACTAAACTTATAGTACATTTTTGAGTTTGCATTATACATTCGTTTCAAACCCCTATTTGCGATAAAATTATTGGATTGTTTACCAATTTGTTGGGAGATCCCCCCAAAAAGAAAAAAGAAAAGAAAAAAGAAAAAGGGCTTAGAGCTGTCTGTTTGGTTAACATAAATCTCCGAGTGCCTGTCTCTCCTGTCAATATTTCTATAGTGTGGGTTGGCTGAAGGAAAAAGGGGGTGTGTGTGAATAAATTGCTATTATAGTTATCCATGTGTCATCCCTTTGGGGAACTTATATTTTATTAGATAGTCCATTTTGCCAAGTAAATAATTTAGTTGTTTGTTTTTCAGCCACTGGCGAGTGCATATGGACTTGCTAAACATAGGGATGGCCGTTGGGAGTGGGCCATTGCTCCTGGCGTTTCACCATCTCCCAGATATCAACATGCTGCAGTGAGTTTGTTTTTGTACTTTTTCAAGTGTATGTGTAAAATGAGCATCTCTCAGTGACATGTTCTTCTGTTTTAGGTTTTTGTTAATGCACGGCTTCACGTGTCTGGAGGGGCACTTGGTGGTGGCCGGATGGTGGAAGACTCATCAAGTGTTGCAGGTACTCAATTGGTGTCTGGACTCTAGACTTTGGTAACATCATTAAGCTACACAAAGAAAATGTTGTCACGTGTCAGGCTAATGGGTCTCCCCCAACCCCCCACCCCCTGGTTCTCTCTCCCACACTTGCTCTTGCCACTTTTTTTGGTGCTTATTTGTTACACCACATCCCACCTGCTATAATGCTCACTGTTCTCACAGGATTCACTCCGTCACCTTTATACTGAGATCTACATATACTGAAAGGAGGTCCATCTTGTTGGCTCGTAAGAATGTTTAATCACTGCTTACAACTATTCTTTGTCAATGTAGTGTTAGATACTGCAGCAGGAGTCTGGTGTGATACAAAGTCTGTTGTTACAAGCCCTAGGACAGGAAGATACAGTGCTGATGCAGCTGGTGGAGATGCTGCAGTTGAACTGACAAGGCGATGTAGACATGCAGCTGCTGCAGTCGGTGACTTGATTTTTATTTATGGTGGATTGCGTGGTGGTAAGACATGAAGTTGCTTTGCTCTTCATCTTCTTGCATTACTTATTATAATCAGACATCAAAGCAGTTAATTATATAATTATCCATTTCAATATTTTCAGTGACTAACTATTAACATCAGAATGAGTGGCTTATTATAGGCTTAAGGTTTCATAGGTGTTTGATGTGTTGATGATGTATTTATCATAATTGGGGTTGAGTATATGTCTTTTCATTACTGGCCGCACATAGGCTTCTCAAAACAGAAAGTACAACAAATCTTGAGAGATATGAGTTGCTCACACTTGGTCATTCATTTTTAGGAGTATTTTCTGAGGAAATTGTACCATCATCAACATTTTTCATGGCATTTGTGTAATTGTGGAGAAGAATCCTTTTTCCGAATTATGGTTGTACGAGTTTATTAGTCATTTATAGAGGATGATAACTGTTCCCATGAGTAAGTGGAGGGTTGTAGTAAATGAATTTTCATGTCCGAGAGTATTTGGTGAGAAAAATTGTGCTAGTATCAATACCAGTACCAACAACTGTGGGCAATAGTCCTTTGTTTCAACTAATTTATTCTGCTTATTTGGTATATATAGAGGATTATAGCTGTAACAATGTTATGAGCTATGAGATAGGTCTGGCGTTTGTTATATAGTTAATTCAAGGTCAAAGATAATGAACCATTTTTTCTCTTTATTTGAATGGTCAACCACTAAGAAGAGAGGCATAGGAGAGTTTTCTTTCTTTCTTTCTTTCTTTTTTTTTTGGGTTGGGGGTGGAGCGGTGGTGAAGTGGATGATGGCTTTTAAGAAAATTTGTTGATAGCAGTTCGTATCAGTTTGGGGCTGAAAATGACATTCCATAGGAAGTAATTCTAGGAAGTTCCTATCTAAGAATACTGGATGTCTGTGTTTGGTTGAATAAAGTCACACATTCTTAGCTAGGTGATTTCCACAATCATCCATCTTATCTGAGAAGGTCAACAGAGGTTATTTCATTCAGGTGTGTTGGAAGTAACAGCTGCAAGCACATGGTAATTGCAGGACCCCTTTAAAAGCACTAGAAAAACAAGAAAGATGCTTACGTTTTGTTACATTAGGCCAGTATTGAACACAAGATTGCATTATCTTAGCAGATACAGCTCTAGATAGGATAAATGAGATCATGTTACATTGATTAGAAAAAAGGGGCCTGGATTAAGTTAAATAATGTCGGCCAGCAACTCAAGCAGTGGGCAGTGATGCGTCTTATTTGGTATCATTTGAGAATTTAGTGTGTCATTTTCAAGCCCATATAATGCAATTGGCACTGAGGGGGACCATCTGTCATTACTCATTCGTACTGGAATGCTAAATATTCTTGATACGTCTACTTTATGTTTGTTTTACCTCTGTCTTTCTGGTTGTTTCTTTTGTGTATTCCTCTCTCTTTCTCACTAGCCAAATAGATTTCTTTCTTACAAGGAGAGGTGATAGAATGACCTATAAGGATTACAAGGTTATACCGAGAAAGAGTGTAACAACTCAATATAAACTCCTAATCTTAGATACACGTGTCTAATAGGCAAAAGAAGTATCGTCGCCAAAAATTAAGAGGCGGAATCTAAAAGGATAAAATGTGACGACCTTTAGAGACAAATTAATTCAAGTAGCAAATTGGCCGATTAATGATGATTCAGAAACAATGTGGAAAGAAATGTCTACTAATGTATCTAAAGGTCAGGCCCCAATAGGTAAGGAATTATGGTGGTGGAATGAAAAAATACAAATTGCAATTTTAACCAAACGAGAGTGTTATAGAAACTTTAAAGGTAATAGTAGTAGCAATTCATATAAAAAATACAAAAGTGCAAAAAAAGAGGTGAAAAATATTATCCAAGAATCAAAGGGTAATGTGTATAATGAACTATACAAGAGATTGAATACTTAAAACGGAGAAAGAGAGATCTACAAAATTGCCAAATTAAGAGAGAGAAAGGAAAAAGATCTAAATGGTGTTAGGTATATTAAAAGTGAAACTAATAGTATACTTGTAAAGAATGAACACATAAAAAAGCGTTGGAGAGATTATGATAATTTTTTTAATGTTAAAAGTGCAACAGATATATGAAATATCGAGATATCTGTAGAAGAGATTAATAAAAATTTTAAACGTAAAATTTGTTCCCATGAAGTGAAGGAGATTTTAAAGAATGAATAATAAAACTATAGGATCTGATGACATTCCTATAGAAGTGTGAAATGTTTGGGTGAATTTGGTATAATAATGTTAACGGATATTTTCAACAAAATTTGGCAAACCAAGAAAATGCTCCAAATATGAAGGAAGAGTATAATTGTACTACTATATAAACATAAATAAGACATACATGATTACTCCAATTATAGATGAATTATACTTATGAGTCATACCATGAAACTATGGGAGAGAGTGATAAAATATAAATTGAGATTGAAGATAAATGTATTTCAAAATCAATTTGGATTTATACCAAAAAAATCTATCAAGGAAGCAATCCACTTGTTAAGACATTTGATGGAGACATAGAGAGTACAGAAGAGAGATCTACATATGGTATTCATTGACTTAGAGCATATGATAGGGTTCCTAGAGATGTATTGTGGTAGGGGTTTATGAAGAAATGGATCTTTTTGAAATACATTAATCTCATTAGAAATATGTATGAGAGCTGTAACCAATGTAAGAACTTGAGGGAGTCTTAGCGATAGCTTTCCCGTTAACATTGAGCTCCAAGGTTTGATATTAAGTCCCTTCCTTTTTGCAATAGTGATAGATGAAATCACAAAAAGCATCTAAGATGAAATACCATGGTGTATGTTTTTTGTAAATGATATAGTATTGGTTGATTAAATTATGGAGGGTATTAGTGTTAAATTAGAGTTATGGAGGGTCATACTAGCATGCAGAGAATTTAGATTAAGTAAATCGAAAACTGAGTTTATGATATGTAGGTTTAGCAATAACTATCAGAATGATGAAAAACGATTAGATTAGATTGATAAAATTTATCAAAAAGTGAACAATTTAGATATCTTGGTCCTATCATTTAAAATGATGGCAATATAGATAAAGATGCAAATCATAGGATTTAAGCGGGTTGGATGAAATGGAGAAGGGCATTTAGAGTTCTTTGCTATTGCACGATACTACTGCATTTGAAGGGAAAATTCTATAGAATCGCGTTAAGATCTATACTATTATATGATACTCAGTGTTGGGTTATTAAACAATAAGAACAAAAAATGACTGTAGCAGAAATGAAGATATTTAGGTAGATGTGTGGCAAAACTAGAAGAGATAAAATTAGAAATGAAGAGATTTGTAATAAGCTGAGAGTTCAATTATGGATAAGATGTGAGAGTGTCATCTGAGGTGGTTTGAGCATGAGCAAAGAAGATAAAAAAACGCACTGATTAGGAGAATCGATAACTTAAATATAAGAGATTTAGTAAAATATAAAGTTAGACCGCTGAAAATTTGAATACAAGTTATCCGTAAAGATATTGAAATAACTTATCCGTAAAGATATGATAGTTAAGAATTTTAACGAAAAGATGATATTGGATAGAAATGAGTAGTATAGAAGAATACTCATAAATTAAACTAACATATTATAGATATTTTTGTTCATTATTATTTATTATTTATTTTTTTAATCATTTCTATATTTATCTCACAAATGATCGAACCCAATTGTTGGGAGTAAGACTCAAGTTGTTTTTTTTTTCATCTTTCTTTTTTTTTGGGTCGATAATAATTCCATCTCTTGAGGGGAATCTGTTCTTGTAATAAGAAAGGATTTTTTTTAATTTTTTTTTAATTTTTTTGGCCTCTTGCTTTCATAAAGAAATAATTCCATGTCTTTCTGGTTCTCTCTTGTTTGTGCTATATAGGTGTATTGCTAGATGACCTCCTTGTTGCTGAGGATCTGGCTGCTGCTGAAACAACTACTGCAGCTTCACAGGCTGCTGCTGCAGCTGCTGCAACCAATGTTCAACCAGGAAGATTACTTGGAAGGTATGGATTTGTGGATGAAAGATCTAGGCAAGCCATTCCAGATGCATCTCCTGATGGTGCAGTTGTGCTGGGAAGTCCTGTTGCCCCCCCTGTAAATGGTGACATGTATACTGATATAAGCACTGAGAATGCTGTGCTACAGGGATCAAGGTAGGGAAGTTGCCATCATGTTCCAATTTGTCTTCCATGACAGTCCTACCAATATCTGCATAAGCCAAAAAAAAAAATGTTTGCATCTTTTCTTGATTTACTCTCCTTTAGTTTTCATTTTCATTTTATCTGTAGTTTTTGGTTTTGCAATAACCTTCTCATTTAATGGGCTATTGTATTTAAATGACTCCAGGAGACTAAGTAAAGGTGTTGAGTACCTGGTTGAAGCCTCAGCCGCAGAAGCTGAGGCAATCAGTGCCACACTTGCTGCTGCCAAGGCACGACAAGTAAATGGAGAGGTTGAACTACCAGACAGAGATCGTGGTTCAGAGGCAACCCCTAGTGGCAAACCAATATCTAGTTTGATCAAAGTCTCTGATTCTCCTTTGTCAAATAATCTTGCTCCAGCTGGAGTCCGGCTCCATCACAGAGCTGTCAGTTCTATTTACCTCTGCTCATTTGATTGTTTTATATTTTGAGCATTTGCGCTCAATGCTCATCCACTACCATCTTTAGGGATGTCAATTTCTTCTTATATGCAGGTGGTTGTAGCTGCAGAGACTAGTGGAGCTTTAGGTGGCATGGTTAGACAACTTTCAATTGATCAGTTTGAAAATGAGGGTAGGCGAGTCAGCTATGGAACCCCAGAAAGTGCTAGTGCAGCAAGGAAACTATTGGACCGGCAAATGTCTATTAACAGTGTACCCAAAAAGGTATGAGAGACTTTATGTTTGTTGTGCAATTAAGTCTTTGGATTTGTAATGTGGATGTCCTTAGATATGCATGTTTGCAGTGCAAATGCGATGACATTCTGGGAGTGGATTTTGCCATGAAAGGATTAGAAAAAAGTTGGAATCCTGATTTAGATGGCCTCTTTGGCATGGCCTTGGTTTCCTAGTCTGGCTATATAGGCCTCAGAGCTAGCTGTACCCTGAGGATAAGCAAATTTGCTAGGCAACAATCATATGCTTTTATTTTCATATTTGCTTGCAGTGCTTCATCTCTCTATACTGTGAATTAGATGGTATTACAAGTGAATTGGAGGTAGTTTACTGCTATATTGCAAACTAAAATGTCAAGTGGTAGATCAAGATTCTAAAACAGAACCATGGGCATTTCTAATGTAGGCAAGTTCACATTGTTGGACTAAGACTGAGTAATTGCTTTTGTTTCTAGTTGATGTTCTGGGATGCAAAAAAGTACTCTAAATTTGGTTGCTTTTCAGGTGATAGCACATCTGCTGAAGCCTCGTGGTTGGAAACCTCCAGTTCGCAGGCAGTTTTTCTTAGATTGCAATGAAATAGCGGAGCTTTGTGATGACACTGAACGTATATTTTCAAGTGAACCTACTGTTCTACAACTCAAAGCACCTGTCAAGATTTTTGGTGATCTGCATGGGCAATTTGGAGATCTCATGCGCTTATTTGATGAATATGGTTCCCCTTCGACTGCAGGAGACATAGCGTATGTATCTAATCATTATACCCATTTTCCATTGTTGGAGTTCTGGGATTTTTGGACTGAATAACTGTATGTGCCCTTACCAAGATGAAGCGCACAGCCTAGTTGATCCATAATTTAACCTTCCATAGCATTCAGATTTTCTGCGCTGAATCTCATTCAGGTTACTCCATTGCCTGAGTGTTGTCCATGCTCATTTACATCTGCCTGCATGCTCCACTTGGAGACAGCTAATGTTTATGGCATCTAGAGCTTCCCATTTTTTCTAAAACCACTGATATTCAAACATTTTAATATCTTGGTTGAGCTTAATACTTCTTGCTATCATCCTTTCATTTCAGTTACATTAAATTTAGTAATATTGAGATAATATTCCGGCTCCATGATTTAATAGAGACCTTGCTTATGAATGCCATACTATGATATTGCATATTTATGATGCTGCCTCACATTTCTGACCCTTTAGGCTTGGCCAAGTAAAGAATTCTAGTAAAATATACTGTCATTCAAAATTTTCAGCGCCTCAATCAGTTTTTAGTGACAATGACTCCATTGTTCTTCAATTATTCCTCTGATGTACCAAATTTTCTTCTAATTTAACCACGAGTCAAAATTCTTTATATGATCAACATATGCAATCACTCATTTCTATTTTGAATATGCCTCATCTGCTTACATGCAATTTTTTTCCCCTGTTGGTACTGATACTGATGTAATGTGGATGATTATCAGATATATCGATTATCTCTTCTTAGGAGACTATGTTGACCGGGGTCAGCATAGCCTAGAAACTATTACTCTTCTACTTGCTTTAAAGGTATAGCCAGGTCCTTGTTGCTTTATCTGATCAATGTTCTGATTTATTAATGTTGATGTTTGATGAGGTAAGCTTTTATTTCAATTTTGTAGGTCGAGTATCCTCACAATGTACATTTAATTCGTGGTAACCACGAGGCTGCAGATATAAACGCCCTTTTTGGCTTCCGGATCGAGTGCATTGAGCGCATGGTAGAACTTGTTATTGAACTCGAAGGTTTTGTTTGCTTCTCATTGCATGCATTAATTCTATTTACATGCTGAACAGGGTGAGAGGGATGGAATATGGGCATGGCATCGAATAAACAGATTGTTTAATTGGCTTCCGTTAGCTGCCCTAATTGAAAAAAAGATTATCTGTATGCATGGTGGAATTGGCCGGTCAATAAACCATGTTGAACAGATTGAGAACATTCAACGTCCCATCACAATGGAAGCCGGCTCTATAGTTCTTATGGATTTGTTGTGGTCAGTGCTTGTCAATATGTCTCCATTGTGGTGCTTTGTAAAGATTTTACACCTTGTATTTATTTCATATTTTTATTGAATTGTAGGTCTGACCCAACTGAGAACGACAGTGTGGAAGGATTAAGACCAAATGCCAGGGGCCCTGGGTTAGTCACTTTTGGGGTACGTCCATGTCTTCATTTATTTCATTTTTCTTTTGGTTTTAAAAGGAAATCTCATTAGAAGAAAAGAGAAGAGGACAAAGCCAATCTCATTACCAATTTCCTTGGAGACACATCAAAGTACATGGTATGGTAGTTATGCAAGTGGGTACATCAATGGGGGTTATGAAGTGAGATGCATCCATTTCCAGTAATCAATACATTATAATTTATATCAGTAATATTATTGCTGTTTACAGCCTGATCGTGTGATGGAATTCTGCAACAACAATGATCTTCAATTGATTGTTCGTGCACATGAATGCGTGATGGATGGTTTTGAACGGTTTGCCCAGGGACATTTGATAACCCTCTTTTCAGCCACCAATTACTGTGGTATGTCCCCAGCTCCGAACTGAGAGTTGTGCAGTTCCAGTCACATTTTAGCCTTTTAACCTATACTAGTCCGTGTTCCTACAGGCACAGCAAATAATGCAGGGGCAATCTTAGTTTTAGGAAGGGATCTTGTTGTAGTTCCAAAGCTGATTCATCCTTTACCCCCAGCTCTGTCATCACCAGAGGCATCCCCAGAACGTCACATAGAAGACACGTGGATGCAGGTCTGGCTACTTTCTGTGAATTGGATCGACCTTTAATGCATTTACAGTGTCCAGGCACTCCTAACTTTATGGTGGTCTTTGGTCAAAGCAGGAACTGAATGCTAACAGACCGCCAACACCAACAAGAGGCCGTCCTCAAGCTGCTAATGAAAAGGGTTCTCTGGCTTGGATATAAGCGCCTTTGTAATTGCTTCATACTAATTCCCAGCTCATGCAGCCTCGTCAGGTTTCTGGTCTTCTATATAGCGCACAGTGCCACTGATGATTGCGCCCAAACTCATCTTTGTACCCAGATAAAGGACATCGAACAGTTTTAATGTTATACTTGATTGGAGGGCCTTGTGAGGATGAAGGTATATGATGAGCTACTGGGTCGTGAGCAGGCGGAGAGTGCTTTGTAAACATTCAACATGTCATGCAAGGTGGCTTCCCCCCAAAGGTGCCCTTTATACATTGAGCTCCAGAGAGGTAGAAGACAGACCTTCATGCTGGTTGATTGACCCGTCATGATGGCAGTGCTGGTTTTTCTCTCTTTTCGTTTCCATTAGCTCCATATATTTTTTTAATCCTCATTTTTAATCTTTAGGCATATTATTTTTTTTTTTACCTTTTATTCTGAAAAAAAAGAGGGATGGGGTCTTGATATGTGATGGGTGAGATATATATAGTATATATATATCAAAAGTCATTGTGGGTGTCGATGTATCATAGAGTTGTTTGCTTTCTGTAATCTTCATAACCTTGTACAATGTTAGTTTTTGTGTGATGATATGAAACGCTTTACCGGAGGAAACATAAATCTGCCAACTGCATTTAAGGTTATGTACCCTTAAGTTTAATTTCATTTCTTTCTTCTATCCTACCATATATATGTGCCCTTTTACTTTTCTGTTTTGGGGGCATAACCGTGTTCTTCCCGGGTGGTGTGCAAGGACATTGGTTGAGTGGGACGTTACACGAGTTAGAAGTGGCTCGGCCTGCTCACCCAGGACGGAATTCTACTGGGCCTGATTTTCGAATCTTGGGATGTAATATGTGCAATCTGTGTCCTGGCCATTCAGCTCAATGCGTAAATCTGGCCTCACGGCCATGTGCACAAGCCTACGAGAGAGAGCGTTTGGGGCTGGGCCCCAATTCGGAAAATATTAAACCATTGGGCCCAGTTGGGCTCAAAGCCTCGTGTCCAGATGAAACATGCCCGATAGAGGGCCTCGGCGCGTTTAGTCATCCAATTGTGTTTTAGGCCTAGAGGCCTGACTTCACGAACTATACAAGTTAGAACACGCCCTGGCGGCCCAAATCTGCGACCCAAATTCAGCCCATCCAGATCGAAAGGGAAACCTGCTCCTGGCGGCCTAATCTTTCGGGTTCGTTGACAAGTCAAAGTCTTTAATGCTCAGGCCTTGTCATGCACAAAGGCACCAGTGCTCGTTCAATTCTGAAGGAAAACATCGAGAAATTGAATTGTAGTCAAGAGGCATCCTGCAAAACTATATAGTTAGGTTACAGCTCATCTTTTTACATCTATCTTTGGTTGTCCCCTATCATAAATTTAATTTTCATACAAAGATTATTTATCTTGGTGGAGAGGCGAAGTCATGTATGCTGCTCTCATTGGCAAGAACAAGCCTTCATACAAACAACGAATGGTCCAGACCTTATCCACCATGAAGCATTTTCTTCAATTCTGGAAATGATGGTCTCCCAAAGGAACCCTCTAATGGCCTTTCTTTAACCTCGCTTCACAGGCCTTTGAACATAGGATTTGTTAGGATCTTCTGTTTTCAGCTTTGGCGGTCGAATCTCTCCTTTCTTAGACTGCAAATAGACGATAAAATATACCTTCACAAAGTTATTCTTTGTCTTTCAGATGCAGGTGGCTGAAAGTTAAGCACATAATCTTACCTTTTTCCCAGTCTTCATAAAATCTCTCCAGCTTGAAACCTGAAACATTAGTAACAAAAGACAACATCAAGGATCCAAATTAGGAAAAAAAAAAGCAGCTAACCATATCGACAACAAACAAAAAACTAAGCCTTAATCCCAAATTTTGGGATCTACCGTTTAAGAGATCAATATAGGAGAGAGATCTGAATAGCCCAGCATCATTCCATACTCCTAATATAGAAGGCGCCGGCAAGAACATTGAGGCGTTCTACAAACACAGAACCTGGAGATACCGTGGCACAAAGGCTTCCATCTACATTATACGCAAATTCCATTCTTTCTTCTCATTACTATCCCTAGAGTGCAATTTTAAAAATTAGGAGGAAAAAAAAGGCCATCCAGGGGGCTTTTCATATGGTTCTCCAAACAGCGAGAAGAAGCATTGTTTCAAATACGAAAATAAAGACGTTTTTGATCAGTACCACCAATCAGGAAACTGAAGCATGGTTTTACAGTTATGGTCACCTTGCCAAAATAATCTAGTACAAGATAATTCCACATTGACCATACACAAGTCCTCAAGGACTCGATTAGATAACACTGTCACCAATTATCTGATGTTCTCAGTGTGGGTTTTGGTACAGTGATAAGGCTGCTCCATTGTTACCAAGAGGTCTTTGATTCAAATTAGCAATATAACTCACAAGCTAAAAGGCTTGTATATTGGTGCATCTGTATATTTGTTGTAGACCACAACTTGTAGCATTTGGCCAAAAAAAAAAAAAGAAAAGAAAAGATCCCAGCAAGCATTCCATCTACCGTTTTTAAAAACAATAATTTCTCTAGTTCTATAGCTTGCCTGAATATGGGCTAGTAATATTCTATTAGATTATACTACGTTTGTTTTTACTAACACTTAATTTTAATTTCCTAACAAACAAGCATTTCTCGTGTCAAGAATCTTGATGATTCAAACAAGTACCCACTCTATCAAGTTAATATTTCTCCCCCTATAATTCAATAGGCACAAGCAGATAAGGCAGCATACAAGATCTGAGAAAAAGGATAAAGATAGACCCTTTGCTCCCTTGTTCCTTCCCATTGTTCCTCATGCTCTCGCTTTCTTTTCCACATCTCTTTTTGCTCTTCTTCATCCTTCTTCAATCTACCTTCTTCTTCTGCTATCTGCACAACATGAGAATTATGAAAATACATCATAGAAGTATGAAGTTAGAAGCAATCATTGACAAAGGCACTAAGAATACCCTCTTCTGCATTTTCCTTCTCCGCCATTCCTGTTCTGTTAATATTTCCCGGACTTTCAACTTTAGTTGTTGCTGGAACTCCTCAGATTGTTCATACTGTTGCTCATATTTTCCCTGTATCAAGCAACAAAATCATCATGGCGCCTTCTGATTTCTCTTCTTAGTTATTCTCTCTGTTTCTTCTGCTTGTAGGAGAAAGAACAGGAGGAAGGGGGTTGCAGTGATTGTACATAACTATTCAGTTTAAAAACATACCGAGCTGCCAACAACCAACACACACACACACACACACACACAAAGTGTACCATATTGAAGTAATATAAGAGAATTTTAACAATCAGATCAAAAAACAAAATTGGCTTGAACACATTGCATATCAACCCCATTTTGTGTTTTAAAGGTAAAATGATAATCCAAATAGAAATAACATCTCTAGCAACCTCCATCCTTTAACTCACCACACCATTGAGTAGTGAATGATTTTCAACAACCCTTTCTGAAATTTCCGAATTATTTTAAGCATATTGTGCCCAGGCAGAGAAGAAGTGTGCAAGTATAACCTTGCATTACCTCATCAACCAAGGACTTCAACTTTGAAGCGTTATCCTTCTTCAGCTGCTTCTTTCTCTTTGCTCTAAGTTCTTCTGCAATCAGAATTTAAATAAAAAATGACAACTTCAGAGAAAACCATTTAAACAAAAGCCATGCTTTAACTGCACATAGGAAGAGAGACGTCCAAATTTCCGGTGACTGTTTTCAACATTGAAAAGAAATATACACATATGCAGAAACCATTAGGATATTGTATGAGATAACTGGGAATACTGCAAAATTATCATTTGTCCCAATTTCCTCCCACAGCAGATAAGGAAAAACTATAAGAAAGGTTAGCTCCAACCTTTTGCAGCATTGACTTGGTTAAGGACATATTCCCTTTCTTGCGGATCCAGTAATAGTTGTTGAGCTTTTGCCAGTGCTGTTCACATGCAAACAGAATGCATAAGAAACAATCAAATTTTACCAGCAGAAACCCAGCTGCTAAGCATGGAACAAGTGATATACAAAACAATTGCCCATTTAAGTCAAAACCACAACACCCTAGTAGAATATTTCCATAAGCACATGACTAGAAATCAATCTACTGCCTAAGACAGAAGCACTAACAGAATGAATGAACACCAAACCGGATGGAATTTAAGTTCTCAAAAACTTTATCTTGAATCAAATAAAATTTTTAAAATTAAGGATACATGGAGAGGCTGAAAACGATTGTTAAAGACTTTTGGAGTAAGCAGCCAAAATTAAATAATTCTAAAGGTGCAGGAAGGTTCACAAACTAGCATGCCAAAATTAAATAATTCTAAAGGTGCGGGAAGGTCCACAAACTAGCATAGTATTGCTGATTTGATGAACATGATGAATAACAACAAAGGAAAGCCGAGAACTCAGAAAATAAACCAAGGTTAAGACTACTGACTCTAACCTGTGCCCAAACAAAGCTGAAACATGGAACATAAATCCTAAAAGATAAATGGAGACAGAAGTTCTGCACCAAAATATTGACAAATGGTGCGTAAACATTATTGATAAAGCGAGACAACTGACAAATTATTGTTGGAACAGAAACCCTGCGCAAACATTATTGTGGAACATATCTATTTCCTTATTGTTGGGATTCAGGGTTGCCAATAAATTTCCATGCAAATTGCTTGCAGCTAGTTTTTCAAGCATGAAGGAAATATGAATTAGTTTCTAGTAATTCCAAAAAATACATGTCAAAGCCTAGGTCACATGAGAAAATTAATTGCCTAAATCAAATTATGCAACATGAGAAAATAACAGTCTGCTTTTACTTTAGATACAAAGGAGAAAGAGAAGAGAGAAAATTCCAAAATGCAATCAACCTTACCGGCAAATGCCTCCTTTGCTTGTGGATGCTTGCATTTATCAGGGTGAACCATCAAGGACAACTAGAAAATGTGAAATTCATGGCAAGGTGTCAGTAAATGCCCAGTAAATGATAAAATGCCAAGAAATTTGTTATGCTTATTTTACCCCATGAAATTACCTTACGATATTGCTTTTTCACATCATCAAGGGATGAATCAAATGGAAGATTTAGGTACTCAAATGGGTTTAATTTGAAGCAACCAAGAATCCTGCAAAAGAATCCCCAAAAGCATAATTCATTAGTGAAGCATCTAGGGTTGGGGGAATGGGTCTCCACAAAAACATTAAAACACAAACCATGTATTTTGCAACTTAAAAAATCACTGATATGCATAAAAAACAACAACAATACAGGAAATAGTTACAAAAAGGCTGTTCCAAAGGTGCAGGTCTCACTCAAAATGTATAACTCAAATGGGGAAAAAAGAAAAACCTCCAAAGAGTCCTATCCACTTTCATCTTTAACAACTATGCAAAGATCCTACGTAGTTTATACTCATACAATAACAATACCTTAACCAACTAGAAAATAGAATCAATAAGCACATGAGATGTTAATAAGACATATGCAAATTTATGGTGCATACGGTATTATGCACCAAAAGAAAGATGTGACAACTGATAAGTAATTGACAAATCATGTATTACTAAAAAATGATGGTAACCACCAGTGAAGAGTCGAGGATCTCAATTAACCACAAAACCATTACTAAATATATATTCTACTATATGACCGTGTTTGATCGAATGCCCAAGTCCCGACAAACAAGAGCGCGCTCATTTCTTGAAGTGATTGCGGAACATTGAATTGAGGAAGTGCATATAAATCATCGATAAAGCTAAAAGGAAAATAGTGCAAGATTTTCTTGTTCCTCCATTCGTATACACAAGTATCATTTCTAAAACCTAATTCATCAAATAATAACCCTAGATTCCTAATTTTGGAAAATTCGAGTCAGATAAATTCTTTGAAAACCATACATAGAATACAAAGGACGCGGTTTCGACTCAATTGAAATTAACAAATAACCGAATCGCTCCATAAAGATAAACACGCAACGATCGGGGAACAAAAAGGAAGAACAGTTTATTCCACGAATTTGAGGTTCTCTCTCTCTCTCTCTCTCTACATATATATTTGGAAATTCTCATTTCAGTTTTTCTCAAAACCCTAAATCCGATTTAGATAAGGCAAGAGCGAAACGAAGAAAGCGAAAGAGTGAAAAAACCTGACAACTTCGTTGTCTCTCTCAACTTCGCCGACTTCGGCGAAGAAGTTCTTCAACAGCAGATCCTCCGCCGTGCTCTCCCCCATCGCTCCTTCCTCGCTCGCTCTCTCTCTCTCTCTCTCCCTCTGTCCCTCTCCTGACACGAGACCGGGGAAGTAAAATTGTCGAGTTTAGTTTAGGTCCTCTCCAGATGATGAGTTTCTATCCAGTGCGGTCGGTCTTACCTAAACTAAAAATTATTGTGCTCAAGTGAAAGGCAAACGATGCCGTTTAACCATCCAGGGCATAAGGCTCCTGAAAGCACTATGTGGACCATGAAGGCCCAGATTACGCAAAAGGGGTAAGGATTGTTTCTGGGTAACAGCCCCCAACCCAAGCCCAAGCCTCAAGGCTGGGGTACCTTTTTTTTTTGTTTTTTATGTAAATGGATTTTTTTTTTTACAATTAAGCGGTACGTGATTTTCATCCGATTAATTCAATTTGAGTATTATAAATCCCATAAAAAATTAATTCTCTCGAATCTAATTTCTTAGTTTCCATAACTAAAGGTGAAGTAATTCTTTTATGTACTATCTATGTATTAATCCATTAAAAAAAATTTTCAAAATCCAATGACTAACATTTATTCATTAAGAATCAGATTGAATACCAATTAATTGAATTTGTAAAATGGTACAAAGACTAAAGATTTGAATATTTGGCTAGTTTGGAGATTTAATAGATAATAATATTTCTTCAATTTTATTCATTTTAACAGCAAAAAAGAAATTTATAAAAACTCATTCTTAGCAAATATAAGATTGTAAAAAATATTTCATATTGTTTTATCCAAATATTTTATGGTAATAGGAGTTTATAAACTCTAAAAATATTTTAAGAGATTATAATCTGTTTAAAATAAACTTAACCAAATAAACCCTTGTCTCAACTCACTTTTATTATATTCTATTTACAATAATTTTTAATAAAAAATAGGAGAAATATAGAGTTTCACAAATAAAAAAAAATAGATTTCTCTATATAAAAACTAGAATAATCAATATATAAATAAGCTTTTATATAAAAAAAAATTGTTTAACCATGGTTAAACTTATTCTTAACTTCTTCGAACGTAATTTTACCTCTAATGTGGAATTTTAATCACATCACAACCCTAGTTGAGAGTTGAGAGTTGAGAGTGGAATAATCTCGTCCAGAGTTCTACTACGCACAACATAGAAACAATATCCCTAGAAATTCAAACTCTTGACTTGAGCCGGTTGGCGCCGTAATAGGTAAAAGAAGAACAACCGGAATCATCTGGAACAAGGTAAGGCTCTCGTTACACGGCTCCGTGTCTGCGTTGGCCTTACCATGGGTGTGGGTACATGTTCCACTTCAACTCAAGCCCGCTCAAAATTGGTTTTTAGATAATGATCACCATCAAGCAGCAGCCTTACTAATCAAGTCAACAAACTTCGCTTGTGTACTCACTTACGGATTTAGTCTTAATGATTACGATTTATGTATTATTAATAAAGAGATTAATATTATTTTTATTGTATAATTCTCAACTTAAGATCATAATTTTTTTCAAAAGTTTGAAGGCTTATGTGTTTTTTTTTATCCCTGTACTTGATTCATCGTTAAGTATCCGAAACTTTAATCTGACTAATCTCAACTGAGCTACTATTGAATCTCAATTGGGAGGGCGTTCTCCCAACGTTGTTTTTGTCACTACTAAAACTCGAATCTCAATTTTTAGTGTGGAGTGTTAGTATTCTTCCCACTAGATTAACGAAACATGGGTCTCCTATGTGCTTTAATGAGCGAGGTTCTTCTCGTTCGTTCTCTCTTTCTATTTTTTTTGATAGAATCGTAAATTTAGAACTAAATAATGAGTTGTGATATTTTATCATGCAACCACCGAATAACCAGAGTTATTATATTTTTATTCCCTTGGATGCATAGGAGATTCGAAGTCAAAATTTTTACAAGAGGAAGAAAACGGTATTAATTGAATTATAGTTCAATAGCTAACCAGAGTTATTACTAGGTCTAGAGCTTTGCTCCCTTAGAGTAAGCTACCAAGTGCATCATTTGTTAGACGATATCTACTTATACTCTCTTTAAATTTTATATTATATCTTGATACCATTAATATTAATACATCATAAATTAAATGGACTATATTTAGGCACTCTAATTGATTTTTAATTAAATTATTTATTACTTTTGACAAATTTAAATAAATATTAATTGATAAAAAATATTAGTGTGTAATTTTCGGTATTGTTGGGATGGTTTGTTAAAACGTCAAAGCAGGAAGAAAAATAATTTGAGGAGGCATGACCATCGAAAGGATGTAAACCTTAAAAAAAAAAAAAGAAAAGAATAATAAAAAAACATGACCCGGGACAAGAAAATGAGGCACAAAATAAACACGAGGACCAAGTCCAACATTAATGTATGTATTTATCCACTTGTAGGGCTTGTTGTTATATTCTTGGTTGCTTCATTGCCTCAGAAATCCATCAATGCAATTATATATTTAATACTTCATTATTATGTGACCGAACGAAAAGAGAGTCTTCCATCGATAGCACATGAAGAGAAGAGAAACCCCACAACAAAATCAATACATGGATCATGGTGTTCCCAAAATGAACATCAAATGGACCAGACATGACCTGCCTCACAAACCCCCCATTGGCTTGGGATTTATAAAGCAACACCCCCATATAAAGGATCCTTATTGTAAATAGATAATAATGCAGAGAGACAGATGAGACAGTCCAACCATAGTCAAAAGATGATGCTCCCCCTCACCCTTAAGATTTTGTCCATCCTATCTGGTACTGATACTAATTTTTAAATTATTTAGATAAACAACTGTTTAATCATCCTCCCATTTATTTGAACATGATCCATCTAGAAATCATACCAAATTCTCTATCTCTTTCTCTCTCTTATGTTTTAATAATAATTTTATTATCTACACAAACACTTAACAAAGTTGGCTAGAGAGAGAGACATAGTAATATGGTAACACTAGCTAATTAGTCCTGTGAGTGATTAAGAAGTGGCAATGCAATATGGTTCCCAAATTAGCAGAGACCTCCTAGGCTCCTTGCAGCCTCTTAAAAGAGGAACCAAGTACTCAGCCTTGTTACCCCTTAAAAAACGCACTTGTTGCTCTTGTGCCTTGAACTTGCCATTAGGTTGTGGGGTTTTCTTGTTCCGCCAGCAGTAGTCATAGGCATTGAACGATGCCGCAGCTTTGGCTTCTGATGCTGCAGGAGGTGAGGGGATCAGCCTAGCCACTCTTGGCTGCGACCGTGGAGGGACAGGGAGTGATTGAGGCAATGGGGTTGGCTCATATTCCTCTGCATCATCCACCATGCGAACCATTTCATTGAACTTGTGTGGCCATGTTGAGTTCCTAGTAGCTAACCTTATGAACTTGTCCATGTAGAAGGTTGGCCTTTGCACATTTACTAGTCCACTTGGCTTTTGTAGCTTAGCTGTTTGCTCTATTGCTGCTTCTCCTACAATTTCTTCCTCTTCCTCATCTTGTTCATCGTCCTCTTCCTCCTCCTCCTCCTCCTCCTCCTCTTCTTCTTCATCATATGATCCAAATTCTTCTTCTAGCTCATCTACTTCCTCAGTTGCTAGCTCTTCTTCTTCTTCTTCTTCTTCTTCTTCTTCATCATCATTTTCTTCTTCTTCTTCAGGGTGAGGGTTGTTGATGAAGGTGAGGAGGAGGCGACCGTCTTGTCTTTCAGCACGGAAGCAATTTGTGGATGGGACTGACACAGCTTCAAGCACTAACCTTCCGTCCTCACGGCGAGAGCGCATGCGGACTGATGGGCCATCGCAGGTGGACAGGGAAGGCAGTGGTGGAGGGAAGGATCTAGGAGGCGACTTCCTACTTGGAGGGTAATTGTATTTTACAATTTCAAATTCCTCTGCATCAAACACTTGATAATATTCTTTCTCTTTTTTCTGTTGTTGTTGTTGTTGTTCATGTTCATCTTCTCCGTCTTTTTCGACCTCTCCAGCTTCCGAAGATGGGTAGGAAGAGAACCCATCGAAGCCAGTCTCAGAACCGAGACTCTCAGTGCAAATTTCAAGACTCTTTTCACTCAAAGTGCTTGCAGATCTCTTCACAAGAGGATGAACATAAGGAGCTGAATTCAGGGCCGACCTGAAGTTGTTGTTATCAGATTTCTGACACAAAATTGAGCTCCAAATATCAAAATGAGGCTTATTTTCAGCCTCATTTTTCTTGTCTTGAATCGAACCCCAAATATCAAATTGATCCGACCTTTGGACCTCCTTCTCTTCGTCATACTCATCTTCTCCTTCAGATGATGATGGTGATGAAGATTCCACCCGAAATTGTTCGACAGAAGCGATTTTCTTCATGGGGTAAAACCCATTTTGAGCCATCCATTTCTTGGAAGACATGTCTGCCGACAGAGTTCTGCGCAGTGAAGCAGCAGTTCTGGTTCGGTCGCAGTGCGACCCAAGAATGGTGACTATCCCCTGCTTCTCACTCATTAGTTTCGCTTCTTCTTCAATTATAAAGCAAGATGAAGAAGTAGAAGAAGAAGACAAGCCCAAGCTCTTGCTCAAGGTAGACATCTCTCTCTTTCTGCTTTTCTCTGGGCTACTTCACTCGCAGACCAGAGAAAAGATGGTTGGATTTCACTGCAGAACACAGTGTTATCAAGTTTAGTATACACTTGGTCTATTGTTGTCTACTAGCATACTTCTACTAATTTATTCGAATTTGAGCTTAGAAAATAGAGAAAGGGAAGAAATTGGAGTGGAAAAATTTAAGTGGAGAAAAAATTTAGTACCTTTTGGTCTAGAGAAGCATCGGCATCCAAGAGAGAGCGTGCGCGGCGTGGAGTTTGCAAGAAGGTGGGAAGGAGATGATGAAGATGATGTTTGAGGAAGGTGTGGCGGATGACAAACACAATGGGGGGAGGAGGCCCTTTAATAGCAGCCTAAAAGCCCTTGGAACCGCGGTCTCTTGGGTCCCGCCTCCGGGCACCATGAAAAGGACTCATTTTTCTTCAGTTTCTCTCCTCGCCGGCAGTTAAAATTGAGAATATATATAAAAGGGCCAAAAAGAGAAAATCAAACGGTCCTTTTTTATGTGTTGTGTTTCTATAACAATTTAGGAACTAATGATGGTACAATAAATTTTTTTTTAATCACAACAATTTAAATATAAACTAATATAAGAGGGATGAAATAAATCAATAACTAAATAAATTTGATTTTACATATCAGTCCATTTTATTATATTTTTAAAAAATTTTTGATATACGATGAGACTCAAATTTAAAATCTTTAAAGTAAAATGGATGATCTCCGTCAAATTATAATTTATTAGTATTTTTTACTTAATTTTAAAAATATTTTGGACAGTTCAAAATCATAGACATATGTGGGATTATACTTGTCTTTCACGAATTGTTACATTATAAATTCATTTATTCCATTTAATATCAATAAATTATTGCTCAATTAAATACGTCTAAGATTTGTATATGATTGCGCGTAGAATGTTATGATTGTGACAAGATTAAACTAATTTAAAAAAGTAAGATATTCTACCCTAGACACTGAAGTCTGGCTGCCAGTTTCACAAGAGGCGCACACCACGGATGAAATTCAAAGAATCACACTTGCATAAGGAAGTGAACTAACGTGGTCAGGTGGAAATCTCTCACTCCAGGTCAAATAGAGTATGATTAACACTTTCCTTTTGTTAATTTCTTCATGCCCATTTGAAGTTTGAATTACTATTTGTATAAATAAAATTCTTCTTCATTACATAATTTTGTCTTCATACACATGGAAATAGGATTTCGAATTTTGTTTTGGGCATTCAGTTAAAATAAAAAATGCTGTAAAAGTGTTCTTTGGTTTTGATACTGGAGATGCTACATAATACTTCAAAGAATATGCTAGCCTCTATGCCTACAGAGGAGAGAAAATGGACGGTGGGGTGAAACTCAAAATTAGGATAAATTTACATCAGCAAAAGGGGTATATATGCAGTTCTATCTGGAAATAAACTTTTTGAGTCCGAAAGATTAGTGGGCACCAAATGTTGAGAGCTAACTGGACTACACAAAAGAGAGAGAAAAGGAGAGTCTTAGACAAAAAGAGAGAGAAAAGTAGTCCTTTTTTTTTTTTATATCGATCGATATCCGAAATCATATTTTGACTAATTCGATTTGACTATTTATCGGATTCATTTTAAGCGATAGTTCTCTTAACATAATTTTTTTCATTTTTAAATTTTAAATTTAAGAATTAATTAAAAAATTTAACACTATAATTTACTAAATTAATTATTCGTTAGTCGAGAAAAGGAGCCTACACTGTTTTAATTCATATGGGGGTAGTGCAGTGCAGTACTGTGAGTGCATCTTATACTCAATCACAGAAGTAGCAAATAAGCCCGACAAGAATGAGAAGAAATTAGTTTATGGTTTTGTAAAATTTTACCAATTAGGTAGAGAAGAAAGAGACAGCCGTTGATTGGATGAAAGTGGCTTAATGGGGAAGCAAAGGAATCGCTTTTTAAAGCCAACATGATTGGGCGGCCTAAAAGCCCCACGATCACCCCCCACCCTTTTTAGAGAATCATCATTCAATATTATTTGTAAATTCATTATATAAAGTTCTGGATTTATTGAGATATAATCTAAGATGGAATAATGTATGTGGGAACAATAGAATGCGTCACGTCCGGATATTGGACCCATATGAAATCTCTCTCTCTTTCTGTGGTTTAGACGTATACATGAGAGAAGTTCCACAGGTGCCAAAAGGCTTTAATGTTAATCATTTCAAACCATGATATAAATTACAAATACTATTTATTGCGAACCAATAGATTTATTATCTTTTCTATGTATTATCATGAAAGTGTTCTAATCTAAGTTATAATTATTAATTAGATTTATTGTTTTAACATACTAAAATATCAAAAAATTCTAAACTTTTTTATCAATAGAACACTTTGATCGTAATTTCTCAAATAATTTTCATTAATCGAATTCAAATTTTCTTAGAGATATGAATCATGCGCATTGTGTGTCCCGGTTAGGATAACTACTTCGGTAGTATTTTATGTAAATTGTTATAAAATAGATTTTTAGATGAATTTTATGAATTAATGTTACTAAAATATATTTAACTTTTTTGCAAACCATCGATAATTTAGAGAGAGAGGGTCATCAACGAACAGTGAAATTAGTATGATGGGATGTTAAGTTTTTTTAGATCGATAACAATATAACTCCGTATAGTGATATTGGGAACAAGAGAGAGAAAGAGAGAGACCGCGCGCGCGCCTAGTAAAGAGTATGTAGGCATTGACGCAAACCGAGGAAGGCAAAGGGAAAACCCGGATGCTTCTTGTCTGCCTATAAAGCAGTACCACTCGAAGGCAACAGAACTTATCCAATACTAGGATCTTATACCAGTTTTTTTCCGGGCAGTACAGCTACAGACCAGAGAAAGATGTTGCTATGCCTTAAAAGGAATTTTCCCACTTAAATGAGGTCATTACACATTTTCCGCCTACTTCCAATTGAATTTTGACATGTCGCTCTCAAGAATTATTCCCATCAACACTTTCTAGCTGTGGCCACCAGCTAACTTGGGACAAATTAAAATCCATATTCTGTTTCCCTCCCCCACCCCCCCCTAAAGTTGTGACTTGTGAGCTACAATTTCTTATTCGACATGCATGACTTGGCCATCACTTGTGCAAATGAGCAAATTAATAACATATTTAAAGGTACCCTCACACTTCCTTTCCCTGTAATTTTCATAATCTTTTATAGAAATTAAAATAATCAAAACTTTACGGAGTTGGTATCAGTTGGAATTCACTTAATACAAATATCTCCAAATCTTTGAATTACAGACATAATACTCATTTCAGGTCGTCTTACTTTTAGACCCGACCTGATGTAATTCACTTTGTTTCTCAAAAGCAATGAATACTTGTATATTTAAAAAATAAATAAATATAAAAATAAAGTGCAAGGTATGTACGGACCAATTAGATACGTTGCTTAACCAATGACACGCGTTTAAGGTAATTGATTCCAACGTTCGAGTATAAAACAAATTTAAGACAAAATTCATTTCGATAGAATAAAATATTAAATTTTTTAATCAAGTTTCGAGTTTAAAATATAATAATGAAAAAAACTATATTAAGAGAATTGTTTCTTAAATAGAGTTCCGTAGATATTTTAATCAAATTAGTCGAAATATGGATTAAATGATGAAAATAAAAAAAAATAAAGCAATTTTAAGTGGGTTCCAATGGCATCCATCATCATATAAACAATTCACTTAATTTCGATTTCCCAAAGTTTAGATCATCTAATATTATCTGTTAATGAGGTAAGCGTCCTCCAATTGGGGTTGACTCGGGAGATTGGATTAAAAAAATACGTGACATGATTTAAAGACATTTATTCTTCTAATGGTATGAGACAGCACGCAACTACATATTTATATTATAGTAGCCCATGATTCCCTAGTAGAGCATTATTCGAAGTGCATGGATTGATGGAGTTGACTGTCAAATTTAATTTATAATATATAATATTAAATTAATATTTAATTGATCTAATAATTGAATATTGATATTTTTTAAACAAAATTTTGAATTCAATTTTTATATATGAAAAAATAAATGTTTGGAGATGTTTATCTCTTAAAAATCTAATCTGATTCGAATCAAATTTATTTCAAATTATCAAATATTAATGGTTTATAAAATAAAAATAATATATGATATTAAACAAAAGTATACACGGAGAATCTTGAAAATTGCTTTTATAAAAAAGTAAGCCTCAAATTAATAGTAAAAGGGTATTTGTTAAGTAAGATGTTTTGGGCAACTCCACTATTAAAATTAATGTGAAGACCGCAAAAAGTGTATCTGATTAGTGGTAGATTTTTGTTTGAATTTGAGACCTCTGGAGCTGAGTTAAAACTCATTCGCATGATTAGTGGTAGATTAGCGCACAAAGTGCGGTTGGATTAGGATATAATTAAGCAAGGGGCCATGAACTTGTAAGTATTATGACTCACCCTTGATGTCTTTTTCGAGCACCCACAATATATAGATCAGCTAGAGGGCACTCTCGATGGCATTTGACCACCCAGAATTCACTTGCCCCGTTGGGGGCGCATAATATTTGGTGGGTTTATTGTGTAGGGGTGATAGCTGTTAAAAATTTTCTGCTAAAAACTTGTTATTCGTTATATCAATTTGATTATGATTTTTTGCTAAACTTAATGTGATACGGTATGATTAGTTAAATTAAATGATGGAAAAAATGTGCAATACAATATTCAATCAATCATTTTATATTGTATATTTAAAATGAAATCTATTTCTCAAAAAATTATTATTTGCATTTTACATTGTATTTATTGACCAGAAATATTGATCGAAATGTAATTATAATCAAGGGTTTAAGAAATTAATTGAATCAAACTAAGATCATGAACCAAATTTCTGAAAAAAAAAAAAAAAGAAAATTCTAAAGACTAATCATTAATTCATCTCTTTAAACCATAAGAACTTATAGGGCAAAACTATTGATCTGTTAGATAAATATTAATTTTCTTTTGTATTTTCTTGCAAGGAAAAGCATAAATTCTGGGATTTGCGTTTGATATCTCCAATGGGCAAAAGAATAAGCATATGCATAACTATTGAAGATATGAGGACTCAAATAGAGGACCCTGACAAATGAAGGTATTAGATAAGAGAGGCTAGAAGATAATATACGAGAATATCAGTCTATAAATAGAAAACAAAAAAAAAACTTTTTTCCTTTTTTTTTTTTTTTTAAAAGTGATGTTAGCATCATTTTCACCTCACCCATGAAAAGTGGGAAAAGTTGTGTACATAAAGATTTAGTTATGATGTGAGGAGACAACCAAATTTAGATGAAAGACATCAACATTTATTTATTTATTTATTTATTTTAAACAAATTGTTGTTGCCTTCCCTCCACCATCTCTTTTTCCTTTTCTTTCCTTTTCTTTTTTAAGATGGGAAAAATAATTCTACGGTGGAGAGTCGATTTGAAAAAAAGAATATAAATAATTTATATTTTGAATCACTTTTAAAATATTTTCGATAAAAACCAAATTTTCTTATCCAGAAATAAGTAGAAATAATGCCAAATATCAACTCTCTTCGACCATCGATGATTTAAAAATTATCCAAATGAAAATTTTTTAAAATTTCGACCAGAACTTAAGATTTTTGTCTTGAGTGCAACCCATATAACAAGTTCGTCATAAGTCTCGTGAGATGTAGCGGTGTGGATAAGTGAAGAGTTTTACATGCATAAACAAGTTACAACCAATAAGAAACAGCCACGTCATGACAGCATAGGGGAGTGCCAATATGAGTGTGGATGGCAGATATTCTCCTGAATAAACTTGTGCAATGAAAAAAGGGAGACCAAACGTTATGGAGAGGGAGGGAATGTGGTTCTTTAAGCACAACTCATCATCACCAAACACTCAATTCTAATGTTTCTGTGTGCGTGTATATGTGAGTATGCGTGTGATTCCCACTTGCACTGAGAGAGAGAGAGAGATGGAAGAAAGAGACAAGAGAGTGTCTTGTAAGATCAGTCGTCCTCGCTGCGTCCTTTCTCATTTTACTCTAAAAGGAAACCTAGCCCATATTTCTCACATACCCGTAGCGTATGTTTATACAAACTTTGGGGAAAAAGACATTTTTGGACCGTATGATTAAATCTCACCCTTTTATGGGTTTAGAATATAGTGGTAAGCTCTACCCTCTATCTGAAAAATGCATGAAAAGCACCCATCGATGGCTTTTGAGTGTAAAAAATGGATTTCTTGATTATCATAGTGACAGAAAATATTTTTTTTTGCAGGGATATACATAAAAGTCAAATCAGATAACTTTGTATTTTTCATGAAAAAGGATGTGGAATCTATTTAGACACTCAAATTTTGTATTTCACTTTTGTACATGTCAAAGCTGTTGTTGCCCTAATTGTCCAAAAAATGAAGGATATGGAATAAGTATAGGCACTCAAATTTTTTCCCTCTTCGAGGATCTAAGCTTCGAAAATGGTCCATTCAATTCCCTAGTTTCTCCTACTTGCTTTTTATGCGAATATTAAAATTTTTGGCAAATGGAAGTTTTCCCATTTGTGATCTCATATGGACTGGTTGATTGGGTCCCCCCCCCCAAAAAAAAAAAGAAAAGAAAAAAATGAAAAAGTGCTCCCAAAAATCATTGATAGACTATTATTAATGTCTTGCAAACATATTTTACTATTTTTTGTTAATTTTAAAAGATATAAATGTCATAAAAAATGGAGAAAAAAATCTTAGATAATAATATTTATTAAAAAAACTCTCTTTTTAAACGATGATGGCATTTATTCTCATCGCCTTCTTTAAAATATTTTAAAAGATAATGGATAATATTATGTAAATAAATAAATAATCAATTTTAAATTAATCAACCGAGATGGCATAATGAGAAGAATGCGAACTTGTATATATAAAGAAAGAAGTATTCACTAATTCCACTCTGTGTATTTATTTTTGATAACTAAAGTGACTATTTATTATATAAGGAAAACTCTATTTCCATAATATTTAACCAAAAATATTAATAATGAAAAAATGGAATACCACCGTTGCTACTAAATATAAGACGATCTCATGGATATCAAGGTGAAGTCATACTAGCTGGTGTAAATGTAGTACTGCTCTCTCCCTCCTCTCTCTCTCTCTCTCTCTCTCTCTCTCTCTCTCTCTCTCTCTCTCTCTACTATGACTAATGTTGCAGATATTTTTTTTGTCCGCAATAATTTTCAGGGGAATCATCAAATCGTATCCATTTTGCGAGTCCCTAACACTGATGGTCTCTGGTAGCATTTCAGAAGGATGCACACACGTCCACACGGGGCTCAGCTCAACTGTCTCTTTTCCTTCCAATAATACGCATCATTCTTAGCCCCTCCTCCTTTTTGTATTCATTTCCAATGCAAAATTATTTTTTGTCCATATACGACTATCCAATATCAATTTATGAAACAAAAAGGAAAAAAAAAAAAAACAATGATTCGCTCAATCCCCCGAGCCACTGATCTGGATTTTTATGTTCCCCCACCCCTCATATGATTAAGAGAGCTAATTTGACTAGCAAAAAAAAAAAAAATCTTAACTAATGCCTTTCAATGTCTCTAAGCCATTCATTGCCATATACGGCCATCCTTGATTATAAATCAGCAAAGCTGTCGAGAGAGCCAGTCAAAAAAAGAAAAGAAAAAGCTGTCGAGAGATTGTATTGTCCTATATAGTAGTCAAGAATATCTTTACTAGGAAAAGAAGAATTTCATTGCGAATAGCCAGCCTTTTCTATTGCAGAATGGACGCCTAATTCAAAAATGCTACTCATAGTGTAGTTCAGTAGTTAATAGAGCGATTGCAATTAAATATTTGTTTAACGTCAATGTGTCGATTGTCTAATGGTCTCTCTCTCTCTCTCTCTTGTTTTACAATCCCATCATGCACAATACATGGTTTGCTAGTTGGCATTAATATTCATATTTATCCCCTTATAGTGGCCCTTTTGAATCTAAAGATGTCAACAAAAGGCAAAAACCTCTTTCATTTCCCTCAACATTTTTTTTTCTTTGGATTTAATTCTACTGAGAAAAAGATGAGTTCGAGAATAGAAAAGGAGAGAGAGAAAAAGAGAGAGATATTCGTGCCAACAAGGGGTTGCTTTAGGAAGCTTTTCAAGGAGGCTTTACTAGACCAACTTTTTTATTCTCGCAGAAGCAGAAGATCTCTTGCATGCCATTATTAGACTGATTGGGGGCAATCTGATGGTACAGAAAGAAAAATAAAGAGAGGGAAAAGCAAGAAAAGTAGAGAGAGAGAGAGAGAGAGATGCGAGAATATGTTGGGGGAAAATTCCATTGTAAATAGTTATTTTGTTGTTGATAGGTATAGTGCGAATGGAAATGAGCCACGTGGCTAAATGGGTGTGAAGCCACGTAAGGAGGTTCGGGTTTGGGTTGAAGCGTGAGCTAGGGGTTTGTCTTGATACGTGGTCCAAGCCCCTTTAGGTTAGTGATGGTGAGACCAGCGGTGGCCTTTGAATCATGCGAATGAATGAACCATCCACCAGGGAGAGAGACCATAGAAAGAACATCTAATATGAGAATATTGGTATACAGCCCAGCAGAATCTTGATTTGTTCTTCGATTTGATCTCGCATGAGAGTTCAACACGTGTCTAATAAAAGATTTAGTTAATTATATTTGAGAAATTTTCTATTATTTCTGTAATTATTGAGATGCATAAAATTTGTATTCGATGAGCTGTTATTGGGTGGTCATTGATCATTTCACATCCTATATTATAAAAAAAATTGATAATTATTAAATGATAATTCAATAATTAAAAATTTTATAAGGTAATACTAACGTAAATAATATAAAATCCATATCCAAAATTAAAGTTGTTATTAAAAAAAAAAAATTGTGTGTTTGTTTAAGCTACTATTAGATAGTTTTTTTCAAGAAATGAAACCTAATTAAAATAATTTAATATCCAACTTACCGTAAATAAGAACAAAATTATGCTTATCTTGTAGTATTCGATAAAAGAAATTCTATCTCTACATGATCTTTGCTACAAAGAGATTGATAGCCACTTCCTCAGAATTTATTCATATGTGGTAAACGAAAACCCAAGAATCTGCTGAGCTTGGAAAGTTGATTAATCAAAATTGTTGTCTCCATTAAGATCTTTGTGATTCTAAACAAGTTTTCCTCTTAGAGACAAAATCAAAATGAAAAGAAAAAAGAAAAAATTCCCTCAGTACTAATTTTTCTCAACAATTTCTGTGAATATATAATCAGAAGAAGGCGGATTATTTGAGAATAAGATTACAATAATTGTGGACTATAGTCATACGATGTTTAAAACGAGGGGGGGAGAAAGAGAGAGAGAAACAGAGAGAGAGAGAGAGAGAGAGAGACGCTTTATGGGGGGTACAAGACCTTCATCAAGTATAACGGGAGACATTAGGGGGGAGGGGGGAAACCATCAGCACTTCAACTAAAGGGAGGAGGAAACCGGTAGAATTGTAACTTTAAATCGCTGCATCACTGCTAGATATTATATATAAAACAGATTTATGGGAAAATGCACCAAAATTCATTATACACATAATTACCGTCATTTCTATCATTTTCCATGTTATGATTTTGTTGCCCAGAATGTATGAAAATAAAAAATAGTTTGTGAAAAGAAAATAAAGAGGGAAGAAAAAGAATATCGCATTTATAAAAATTTTGAAAAAAGAATATTTAGATAATGTGCAAGTTTTGTAACTCAAATTGTATTACCGTTAACATGTGTCATTGATGATTTGATTTATTATAATGATTGATGGAATGGAATTTAAATAATAATGTAAGATGGCGATGAATATAAAATATCAGCCAAACCATGTACTTTATGTTTGATTTAATAATTTTTCCTAACATGCATATTGGAGGTTCTCATGCTCATATATATATATATATATATATATATATATATAATATGTATCAGTCGATGAAACAAGAAAAATGGGGTAGGGGAGACTGAGGCCATTCCTTGGAACCTTCTTCATTGCCCTCTGGCTTTCGGCAGGGTTGTATGGCGCGGGTGGGGGTTCCTTTTTCTGGGGTATGCTAGAAAGAAAGAAAGTCCGAAGGATTAGTTGTCCAAGAAGAGTGTGAAACATCATATCCAAATCCACGCAACATATGAATTGTCCGATCACACACATGAAGGACATCACCCCACCCCCCTCTATAAAGCAACTCACTTTAGCATTGGCACCACTTTGTTTCTCCCTCCCTCCCCCTCTCTCTCTCTTTCTCTCAAAATCCTTCCCCAACTTCTACTTAGTTGCGAAGTTTATGAATTCAAAAATTGAATCGAATAATTCTTAAAACTTTATAGTACATACACCACACACCTTACTTTTCTAAGCTGATTTATCTTTTTCCCTAAATGGATGTAATGGAGTACATTTAGAATGCAATGGTACAATGGCATGGGGTAGCATAGAAATCATTAGGTGGTGAGATATATGAGATGTACCGAAAGGCAAGATCTTGAAAGATCTGCCTGGAATTCCACCCGTCAAATACAGCCTCAATGAGCTTGCCATTACCTCAACCTCCTAAAACGTTCTGTCTGACATCTAAAAAAGGCAAAAAGAATGTAAACATCCTTTATTTTTCCGAGTCTAGATATTTTTAACCTAATTTTAATGTAACTATACATCGTAAATTATTGGTATGTTAATCGAATTATAGTATGTATGCAATAATTATAAACAATTAAAATATATATGTTTACATAACTTGTATCATTTTCCTGAACATTTAAGCATAAAAATGTAGGTAAGAGGTGGGTTTAGGTTTACATACAAAAAGCTTAGTTCGATTTCACACCATTCCACTCAATATGGGCAACCCTACATTAGGGAAGTTTTGCATGTGCGGGCATGCGCCCCATGAGAGAGAGAAATAGAGTTGATGCTTGAATTGACAAGCTGGAGAGGATGTATGTGCATCGAGAATGTAACATTTGTGTTGACTCTTTGATTTAAACAGGTCCCTCTTGCAAGAGTAGTAATTTTGGTCAATTACAACTCTATGAATATGAGTATAGTTTGCCGCCGTGTGTATATAACTTTTCCAATCAATGAATTCCTGTTTTCTAACACGCCAGAGAGAGAGAGAGAGAGAGAGAGAGAGAGAGAGAGAGAGAGAGAGCAATTGAAATGATTTGATTGGAATCTCTGACCAAAATTGAATAAAGATTCTCAGGAGTGAAACAAGAAATGGACAAGAGGCCGAGAGACGGGCAAAGCAATTGGAGGAAGTGGTGGTGGGTGGGAGCATAGAAAACTTGAAAGGATCAAAAGATGTCTGTGAAAATTGTGATGGCTGTGACGTGCTTGGATCTTGTCCACCACCACCAACCCCCCCATCGGCTTCGTACACGTAACAATAATTAGCTTAATTGAAATGATTTCCATACTAATAATTAAGCGACAAGAACAACGAAACCAATTGCATATTTGCTTTCCTCACTTCTTTTCTTTTGGGGCCTCCCTTTGGCGCACTACTTAATGAGCAATATGGAACATTCGGACAAATTAAAAGATACACTCCTAGGACACTTTGTTCTTCCTTTTATTTTTCTTTCCAGGTTTCATTTTTTATGGTGAACTCTAGGCTAGCTACTAACTTATGGTCTCAGGTATTTTCTCCTGGCTAGAGTCACCGTGACTTAATTACTAGTTATAGAAAATTAGAGAACTTATTTTGTAAAACAGATCGAGTGTTCATACTCACATCTACACATGACAAGTTAACTCTACCATGTAATGGAAATACAATCTTATAAGATTTCTTAAAAAAAAAAAAAAAGAAAAAACATCGTGATTATCAACTATTAAATTATGGGAAAAGCATGAAAACAAAACTTTTTAGACACCCTTCCCAGGTAAAAGAAAGGTTTTTTAGGGAGTCGGACAAAAAAGAACTCTAGATTAATCATGGGTACATGAAACATATGGTGGTGTCGTGACGCGAATGGCAGATGTTTTCATGTCTACAGTTGGTAACTATTTTATTTTTTTTTTTTGGGTATTTGAGTATCTTTATCAATACCGTTATCAAGAAACGATATTAAGTGATTTATTTTTAATTTTTTTTTTTATTTTTAAGATTAACTCTTTATAAAAAATTTTACTAAAAATTGTCAAGAATTGAAAAGAAAAAAACATCAATCACGAGATATGACAGCCATAGGGAGAGGTGCATGGACATGAAAAAGGAACGGTAGCAGCCGAGATGCATATTCAATCATGTAGTTCAAGTTTTTTCTTTCCATTTCTTATTTATTGTAGTGAGTTTTTTTTAATGTTTTATTTTTAATTTATTTTATAGTCAAAAAATTATTGAAATTTTGATAAATAATGATTGTGAGATTTAAATGATCTTCTTTACTTGATATTTGTGGGTATTTATTTAATCTCTATATTTAATATTTATGATTATTTTGTGATTGTTAAATAGAGCGTTATATTTAATAACGTTAAAATAGTTTACAACTATTTAAAAACAGTAAAATTTATGTGTTTTTAATAGAGTGATAATTGGTATAATTTTATGGCATCGCAAGTGGTGAGATTTATGTCAAGAGATTAAATAATCTAATTTAAATAAATTTAGGTTGGAATTTACTGATTAGAATTGGATCTCTCTAAATATTAATGCTGTCGGAATATTAAATCCAATAAGCGTCTTCTGGGTTGTCTTTCGATTAGAAAAGTAATTAACGATAGTATCTTGATTATCGAAAAAGTAAAGAAAGATTTGTCGATTTGTGGTATTTAGAGGCTATAACCAGTTTATTCGCATAATATCGAGTAATTTTTATATCGATAATTAATCAAATACATTAAGGTGGAAAAAACTCATTTGGCTAGATTTTACTTTTATTGACATTCTCTCTTTTAATTGACAGTATTTAGTTATTTTATTTTAGTTAATTTTCATTGATTTATTTATTTATTTTTAGATTTAGATAATCTCTCAAACCCCCTATATTTTCATTTTCTTTGAAAAAGATAAATCTGTCGTTTCCTGTGGATTCAACCATACTCACTCTAAACTCATCTTTAGTGAAGTAGGTAATTGACCAACCAAAAATAAAATTACCTAATTCACTAAAGATGAGTTTAGGGTGAGTAGGGTCGAATCCACAGGGAACGACATATTTATTTCTTTCAAAGAAAATAAAAATATGAGGGGTTTGAGAGATTATCTAAATCTAACAAAAAATAAATAAATCAATGAAAAATAACTAAAATAAAACAACTAAATAATGTCAATTAAAACAGAAAATGTCAATAAAAGTAAAATTTAATCAAATGATTTATTTTCATTTTGATGTATTTGATTGATTATCGATACAAAAATTACTCGATATTATGCGAATAAACTGGTTATAGCCGTTAAATACCACGAATTTACCAATCTCTCCTTATTTCTTCAGTAACCAAGGTACCTATCTAATCTTTTGACATAAATCTCACCGCTTACAAGACTATAAAATTATGTCATTACCACTCTATTAAAAACATACAAATTTTAATGTTTTTAAATTGTTGTAAACTATTTTAAGATTATTAAAGATAACGCTCTATTTAACAATTCCAAAACAATCATAAATATTAAATATAGAGATTAAATAAATACCCACAAATATCAAGCCAATAAAATCATTTAGATCTTACAATTCTCATTCATCAAGATTTCAATAATCTCTTAACTAGAAAATAAATTAAAAATAAAACATTAAAAAAAGCTCACTAAAATAAATAAGAAATGGAAAGAAAAAGCTTGGACTACATGGTTGAATATGCATCTCGACTGCTGCTGCCTTCTCCCAAAATATATCCCCTTTTCATGTCCAAAAGTAAGGAGATACACCTCTCTCTATGGCTGCCGGTTGCAGCCCAAGTGGGCTGCACACCTCTCTCCCAAGTTCCACTAAACAATGTGTAACACTCCTGTATATATAAGAGTGTATATATAGGAGTGTAACCCTAGAATTCATTCTTTATTCAAATTGGTTTTTAAGAAAAAATAAAACTCTCTGAGAGATAATATTTTAGAAGTTTAAAATAAAAGAAAAGTTCCTAAAAGGTAAAATAATTTGAGATTTATATTTTCAAAAATTTCTTTTTCAAAATATTAGAAATGGAATAAATATCTTCAATATCTCTAATTCCATCCGAATTTCCTCTTGAATATGCAATTGGGAAAAAAAATTTTACTGTAATAAATCTTCAAAACCTTTTACTTGTCTCTTGAAATCCGCGTGGCCACGTGCTAATAAAAGAGTATTGCTGTCTAATTTTTCATACTTTGCAAAATTGCTCCAATTTAGCTTATTTTTCTTCTCTTTCCATAATAAATCTTATCCTAAATCAAATGTCACAAAATATAAAAATTAGTGGAATATTTATTCAAAAATAATATAAAATCGATCGTAAATATTACACTCATTTAAGATCTATCACTTATTCATAAACTCAATTAATCTGATTCGAAAAACTATAAGGTCTAATTTACGAACTCTTTTCCGATACTTATTTTTCTATTTTCAAGAATCAAATTAAAAAATTTAATTAAAAAAGTTTAATATTCTCTCATTAAAAAGGCAATGTAGCCCAAAGCCTAATTGGCATGCTTTCTTTCCCAACCAGGAAAAAGCATTTATTTATTTTTTTGTTTCCATCACCGATATCCAGATTTTTATCTGACTAATGTGGTTCGAGTATTGTGATGCTCATTTTAGGGATTGACTCTCCCAAATCTTTTTTCGCCATTCTCAGGATTCAAATTCAAGACTATTAGTTAAAAAAATAGAGTGTCCGATCACTTAACCTAAAGAAATTTGGTAGAAAAAGCATCTATGTTGGTATAGCATGTTACCCACCTCCCCCAACCCCTCCCCACCAAAATAAATAAATAAATAAAATAAAACAGAAAGAAAATAGGAAATCAAGCAAGATATATATATATATTTGGTACAGATCAAACAAGAGTACGAAGCTGTGGTGATATGGCCGGACAGGACGCATTGGGCTAATGAGCCCAACTATACTGGATATTCAACCACAACAATCAGGATGGACCTGACGGCAGGCCTCAGAAGTTGAAGATGTCAAAGCCCAAGTTTAAATGGCCTGAATCAAGCCTACTACTCCGGGTCTCGCGATCTATCGTTGTGAATCTCCCTGGACGCTCCTCCTTTCTTTCTTTAAAAGATTTCGTGGAAAAAAAAATTACTGCCTATTTATAGTCTATAATGAGATTTTTAAGATAGCCTTTAGAATAATATATAGAATAAGCATTTTAAAAAGTTTTAATCTAACTTCTCTCATGTGTTTTCTCTACTATTTCATCCCTTTCGTCCTGAACTCTCAAATCCCACTTTTTAAATCTCGTGTGGCCGTGGCGACTGCCATGCCCACAGCTCAACCTTCATAATTTGCAACTGACCGCATTTCATTAACCGCCCACCGTTCCGGTGTGTACTACCTAGGAATCTTTATGATCTTCTTGTACAGTGAAAAGATTTGTCCTCCATTGCTGATAGGCAATAGGTAAGAGAGTTTTGCTAGCAACTCCCTTTTTTGGGGAGTGTTGGGCACACGACTTTTTGAGTCACTACTTCAATGACCATACGATTGGATCAATGTATGACCCTGCAGGCCTTTATTATTTCCTTTTACTTTCTTTTGGAAAGTGGATATTTGAACAATTGGTAAGGAAATTAAAATTTTTGCAGAGAGATAGAGAGAGAGGCATTACTGTAACATTCAATAACTTGAGGAGGGTATGTAATTGTGGATATGAATGGGCTTAACCATTGATGCTTCGTCTATAGAATTTCTGAACTCAGTCTGTGAGTATGATTGACGTGGAATCTTATTAATTATTGCATGCAGAGACGTGTGTCCTTCCGTGTTTGAGGGCCAAGGGAAGCCCAACTTGCGGGGGTTGACCCCTCGACTCAAAATTTTCTGGAAAAAGTTGCGAATTCAAATAAATGCTTGCCCCCAAAGTTGAAATTTTGCAAAGTTTGAAATTTCAAGCCTCCAGTAGCTACCATTGGATTCTTTTAGAGCTCATTTGCTTGAAAGTGAGTATTTTTTTTTGAATTATTTTTTTCCAAATATACAAAATTATGTTGCAAGACTAGTATACCGATTTCCTACCTTGCAAAGGGTAACATATCTAGAGGGTTTTTTTTTTTCCTTTATTTTTCTTTTCTAAATAAATATAAGAGGATAGCATCGGTTTCATTCCTTTTAAGAGCAAATATTTGAAGATAGGGTAGGGCATATATCACGTTCCTGGAGTGACCCTTTGCGGCCATGAGGAGTCTGAGACTGACACTCACCAGTAATTAGGCTCATTAGACATGGATCGATAATTTCTATAGAATTTATATTATTTATTTATGGAGGTTCCTAGGTCTGAACGTGGAACAGCTCATGCACAACCCAGAATTGGACCACTGCTCTGCTCATCTCCTTTCTATGTCATTAGCCTCTTACCCTCCTTTCTTGAAAGCCAACGCCTATCTTCCTAGCTTACACTACTTTAAATTCTAGTCTTCTACTATTTTAATATTTTACATATTTATTATCTTTTTATAAGCTGTCCCAACCCTGATGATGATGATGATCGCGAATGTTTAAGTTTATTGAAAGAACTTTTAACCTCTTGGAAAGAATTATTTACCATTCTCATTCTATGATAGATCATTAACCAATAATCTTTAATATGAAATCTACAACATTTTTGCATCTTCTTTACAGCCATTGTGCTTCCAGTTAGATTCAGACGAACCTATAATCAGTAAAAATAATTGAGCCTACATGCTATACTTAGAATAGAAGTCACGCATACACAATGTCTTGGTATAGGTTCACATGAAATTTGAACATAGTTGGAAGTTAAAAGGTTTAATGCATGCACTACCTCTGACCTTTTTTCCCTTTTTCTTTTCTTAGCAATCGGGGCAGAAGTATTTAACTTTATACAAGTACGAACCAAAGTCAACTATGGTTTTAGACTTCATCTCTATGCTCCCTGCATATTTAACAACTGGAAAATTTATGGTTCAATAGTACAACACCCATGTGAAACTATGAATATGATATCTGTACAGAAAGAAAATAATAAGCTTGATCAAACAAATTTTAAATTATTTTTGTATATTTTATTTTATTGAAAAATGTAAAAAGAGATTATTAATTTTACTATTCTTTTTACATGAAACTCTTATTTACTATAAAATGTCTGATTTAAATTATAATTGTAATTTTTTAAGGTAAGCTGATACCATGACGAAATGAAAAACAATTACTTTTAAATCTCTTCCGATATTGTAAGTTTAATATGTGATTTTGCATGCATTTTTTTATTCAAAATTTAAAATTTGTTTACATTATAAAATATTTGTTGTGTTTACTTAACAAACCATCAGCATTATACATGTAATTTGCATTTCCTTTTAATTTGCATTTAAGCTAAAGCTATGAAGGCTCCTTTGATTAATTCTGTGTGGCTATGCAGGAAGAATTGAATCTATGTGGGTAGCTTAAGGGAGTAGTTGCTTCATATTATCAAAAAGAAGTCCTAAAAAGACCAAGTTGTTGGCACTCTCATAATCAAATGATTCACTATTTTTCATCATAACTACGATTGACTACTTCATAAGCACACTTTGATTAATTAATTTATTTTATGTTAAAAATACGATGAAGTCAAAAGAATTTACTTATAGCTCTCCCATGCAACACCGACGGCCCAACTCCACACAATTGTTGAAGATGTTCCAACTTAATGGAGACTCCGTATTAAAACCGAAGTCCTCTCTCTCTCTCTCTCTCTCTCTCTCTCTGTCCTAATTTAAGACACCCCCCTCCCTCTCTCTCTCTCTCTAACACCACTATTTCCGTGTTTTGACTTTCTGATTTATCACAACTTCAACTAGCGTAGCACACCCCGCCCATCAAATTTCTTGTTATATAAGTACCCAAAACCTATTCTCAAACTTAAAATTCCTGCTTACCCCAATATCCATATCCTCCTTAAACAACCCACAAACAGTGAAAAAAATGGAGGATATTGAAATTCCTTCGCATTTTATCTGCCCTATTTCGTTACAACTAATGAGAGATCCCGTGGCAGTCTCAACCGGAATAACGTACGATCGAGAGAGCATCGAGAAATGGCTCTTAATTTGCAAGAACAACACTTGTCCTATAACCAAACAAGTCCTTACTGATTTTGAGCTGACCCCAAATCACACTCTTCGAAGATTGATCCAAGCTTGGTCCATGCTAAATGCTTGTTACGGAATTGAAAGGATTCCAACTCCCAAACCTCAGATTTCCAAATCCCAGATTTACAAATTCCTCGACGATGTTAAGAAATCGCCGCCTCATTTGCAAATCAAATCCCTTCATAACTTCAAAAATCTCGTACTAGAAAACGAGAGGAACAAAAAGTTCTTGGAAGAGAATTCCTCGGCAATCGAATTCCTAGCCTCGTTAGTTACAAAAAACAATACCAATTCAAATCTCGTCGATGAAGTGCTTAGCATTCTCTTCAACCTCGAAATATCCGAAAAGAACATGAAGAATCTCATCAACAGAATTGGCCAGGAATTCGTGAACTCTCTCATTCAAATCCTAAAATATGGCAATTACCAATCTCGGGCTAACGGAATCAAACTTCTCAAATCCATTTATGAAGCCTGTGATCCGATCCAACTAATTGGCACCCGACCCGAATTGTTCGACGAAATTGTGAGAGTATTCCGGGACCAGATTTCATACCCAGCCTTGAAAACCGGGTTGAAACTGTTAGTAGAGCTGTGTCCATGGGGGCGGAACAGGCTCAAAGCGGTTCAAGCCGGGTTGGTTCCGGTTCTGATCGAATTATTACTTGAAACATCGGATAAGAGGGGGTGCGAGCTGGCACTTCTAGCATTGGACCAGTTATGCAGGTGTGCGGAGGGTCGGGCCGGGTTGTTGGATCATGCGGCCGGGTTGGCGGTAGTGTCTAAGAAAATTACGAGGATTTCGCATTTGGCAAGTGATAGGGCTGTGAGGATTTTGAGTTCAATTTCAAAGTGCTCGGCTAATGCTAAGGTGCTTCATGAGATGTTGCAAGTGGGTGTGGTGGCAAAGCTGTGTTTGGTGCTTGAAGTGGAAACTAGTGTCAAGACAAAGGAGAGAAGTAAGGAGATGCTAAGATTGCATTCAAGAGTTTGGAGGAATTCTTCTTGTATTCCTTCTCACTTGCTTTCTTCTTATCCATCTTCCTGAGAGATTATACTAGCATTTTATTTTCGGTTGTACATAATTTTCTGGGCAAGAAATGACTATGATGGCCTATGAAAATGCCTTGAATTTGGCAAATTGGATGGATCGGTAATTTTTTTTTTCTTGAAACCAAAATGGGAACATGAATTCCTTTGATTTGCGAAAGGAAAATGCTTCTTAACTTTCAAATATCAAGAGCCACGTCGAGGGCCTTGTTAGAGAAAGTTGAGGTCACACTTAATCAAGTAAAATATTATTATTATAATAATTTTTCATTTAATAAAAAATTATGATTTTTACTTATAAAAATCTATTTTTCAAAAAAAAAAGAAATAGTTTAACTAAAAATATTTGAAATAAATAAAATAAAATAAAATAAAAATAAATCGAATAAAATTAAAAATTTTCAAACAGGGCTTATACAGATTATGACTAACCAAACGTGGGTGCCACCAAAAAGAGAGCGTACCCGATTAAGCACTCCATTAAGTTTGCCTGGCATGTCGCGAATGGAGTTGGCTTGGTTGGTCTACCGATAGCATTTGAATTTGCATAAAACCCTACTTTAGGCTGCCAAAAAATTTTATCATGCTCGTTGCATGGACTGTTACTCTCTCCGCCATCACTCAACTATACATTTTATTCACATGTCCCACAAAATCTAATGGTGCAAATGTATAAAGAAGGTGATGATTTCGAGGTCCGATCGCAAATAAACAAGGAAGAGGTTCACGTTCGATTGGTGATGCTAATAAATAGAAAAAACTCCAACTCAAGATATTTAAAAGATAAAAAATAGTATCGGTGGAAAAGAATAATTATTATATTTTAGATATTTATATTTATAAGAATCTATATAAGTTTGGATCATTTAAACCTTTTTAAATATAAAAGTTTAAAATAGTTAGAATATTTATTTTATTTATTATTTTGTGAGTCACTATGTTGAAACGATAATGTTTGAATTATCAATTTTGATTGCATTGGGCCCACCAATTTCATATCGATCTTTTTTATTTTTTTGGGTTGAAATGTTTGAGATTGAGACCACCCGTTTCAATTTTGGCACTTGTGTTATGTTAGAATAATATTTAAACAGAGTTGAAAGTTTGTAGAGATTTATGAGTTTTATGACTATTAAACGTGTTTTAGTTTATTCTTTTTTTTTTTTAAATGATTGTGAAAGATTGAATTATGTCCGGAGCCAAAAATTATGGGCGAGGTGAGTTGGTGTGTGAAGACAGTCGTATGGAAAGAAAAGTTGGCGTAGACAATTTTGAGCGGCAGAAATTAGAAAAAAATGAAATCTAAATGTCAATTTTGTGAAAATTCCAAGTGATGAATATTATAGTCTCTTCAGAAAAATGGTTGATTATAGTTCCTATATTTCTCCGAATCGTGTGCTAAGGTTAATGGGAGGACTATCATCTGACTCCCGTAGAATTCCATGACCCGTGCCAACAATCTCGAAAACCTTGGGCACATGATCTAAATTGTGTTAGGGTAGTCAATATTTACGTTACATGCTTTTTTTAATTAATATGTTATAGTAATTTTTCGGCAAAATTAGTGTTATTTTAATATACGATAAGTAGTTATATATATAGGACATAAATCTGTTTAGTAAAGTAATTGATTCATATTTACTAAAGATTTTTTAAGTTAAAAAAGATGAGTTCGGAGAAATGCAAGTATTAGAAATACTAAGATGGTTAAGAGTGCATCAGAATTGGAATTGAGTGTGGGCGGTCAATGCATTTTAAATTTCTGGAACCCGAATTCTACTCGGTTGAATTGTCTTACTTAGGCATACCGATGCCACACATATTGCCAATTCAAAAATCAAAGTACGAGAAACACATGCATGCAAATATTAGTATTTTTATTTTTTATATCCACAATTCTAGACCACAGAGAAGCGTTTGGCGAGGAAAAATGAGCCATATCAAGACTTTGCACCCCACGATTTAATACATATTATTCTCTCTCTCTCTCTCTCTCTCTCTCTCTATTTTATTTTTGGGTTTTGGAGGGGTGAATGGAGAGATGAGTACGTAAGTGTTGGTAGGTCTTTTAATCAAAGTAGAGGGGTCAGAATTGTTATTTTATGCACAGAAGATTAGATGGATCTGAGCCGCATACATTGAAGTGGAAACAATTTGACGCCTTCAAATTTGGTACATCCTCAAAAATTTTGTGGTCTTTTTTAAACAGTAAAACCAAATGGAAATTCCAACCAATTTCTGAATCAAACCAGACCAATTGCCCAGTTGATTGAAATTACGGGTAAAAGGAAAGGTCACCGTTTATTGTATTATTAAATTATTGTTATAAGAAAAATAGAATAACTAATTTAGGATCCATGTTAAATCTCATTACTTTTATAAATTTATTCACTAAAATGAGTAGATTTTACCTACCCCATTGTATAACCCTAGTTGGAACTCCCAATTTTCGAATTTGATTTCTTAACTCTCTCTCTCTCTCTCATTTTTTAAAAAATTATTTTTTCTCTTTTTCTTTTGCTCCTTTAATGGTTAGTATCTCTATAACAATCCTCATTAGTATTCCAATTTCCAAGTGATTATTTATTTAACCAGCAAAATAAATTAACCTCGTCAGTGAATCAAACAGATGAGCATTGCTATTTCGTAGATGTAGAGAAAACTTTGTTGGGTTTGGGAGGTAAAAATCACTCGTCAGTACAAACACGGCAACTAGAGTGAAGAGACGAGGGATTAGTCAACCCCAACCTCAATTACGAATTCTCCCAAGAACATGAAAATTAGGTGGATTATAAGAGGGTAACTTCCATTTAAAATTAATCAATCTTCATTCAAAAGGGGCCACATTAAGCCTACAATTTTGTTTTATTTTGTTTTTTGTTCTATTGTGGTCACTGGGGGGTTGTTTTATTTTTTATTTTTTATTTTTTTGCTCTGTACTGTGGTCAGAAGTTGGTCCTTGGTTTGACACTGATGTGTCATGGTCTTAATTAAATAATGCGCGTTGCAATTTGAGATAGAGAGAGAGAGAGAGAGAGAGAGAGAGAGAGAGAGAGAGAGAGAGAGAGAGAGAGAGAGAGAATGTTAACAACATAAATAGGAGTTCAGGCCTCATTTTTCCTTAGTATTCCAGGTCAAAGAGTGAGGGGGAGAGAACATACGTAGTAAAGTCGAAATAAAACATTTACTTTTGTGGCATCGACAGAAGCTGACCATTATGTTGGTCTATAGCTAAGAAGATGAATATGTGCAGCACCACCAAGAAAAGTCCAATATAAGATCCTCGACTCCCACAAATTCTTACTGAAAAATTTTATCACGAATTTTTTTTTTTAATGAATTCGTGTGTCTTCTATATAAATAACCATTAAACAATATATTAAATCATGAAAATTAGCGTAAAAATTCTATAATTACAACCGACTGCTTAGACTTATAGAAAATTGAGTCACCATTTTCTCCAAAATAATCAGTACCTAAAAAATGCCCAAATTTAAAGTATTCCAACTTGAGATTTGACTTTCATTTCTTCTACGATGAATAGTTAATTAAATTAAAGAGAGATAAAATCAAATGGACTATATATTGTCAACGGAAAAATGATAATAATCGAAATGATGTTATGATATTGCCATCACTTTTATTTATTCTTAAATATGGCAAGTGCTGCCGCTAGATTCTAAAAACTTGAAGCTAGACTCAGCTAAATTTGTAGCGAATTTTTAATATAAAAATTTTGAATATAGTAATAATTTTAATATTTTTATAAAAAATTAAATTAAATTGAGTAGAGTTAAAGTTTTCTCCGATTTATATGTCTCCTAGCAAGTTAAGAATAAAACTCACTTCAAGAAGCACTACAAGAAAATACGCTATAAGCGACAAAAAATTACCGACGATAAAAATCTATTGCAAATAGCATAGATTTGTGATAGATTAATATCAAACAAAATACTAAGAGATTTGTGATAGATTAGTGATGAAAATTAGCGACGAAAATATTTCAGTCGTTAATCTGTCGTTATAGTGGTCCACGAAAAAAAAATTATAAATCTATTAATGATGGATTACTGACGGAATTTTTAGCGACGCAAAATTTCAGTCGCTAATCCGTCGGTAAATCGGTGAAGGAAAAAAAAATGTATATATATATAGTCATTAATGACGGATTAGCAACGAAAAATTTAATGATGGATTAGCGACGGATTAACAACGGAAATTTTAGCGACGGATTGCCAATGGATTTTTATCTTTTTTATTATTTTTATTATTTTTATTATTTTTATTATTTTTATTATTTTTATTTTTATTTTATTTTATTTTATTTTATTATTTTATTTTTTTATTTTACAAAGGAATAATATTATTTTATTATTTTATTTTAATCTAAAATTTTATTATTATTAAAAATATGAGATAAAAATAACAAATAAAAAAAAGATATGGTTAGATGTTTAACTGTGGTCTGATGGTTGTGTTGCTTATAATATTTTATGCATAGGTTTGCAGGCGCGGGTGGGTGGGCCCGCGTGAGGGTGTGGGCTGGGCACTTGTGTGGGCACGTGCGTGAGTGACGGTGCGTGGGGGCGCTTGTGAGATTGAGGGTTCGAGAATTAGCGATATAAAATATCTGTCGCTGATAGAAATATCAACGACAGATTAGCGATAGAAAAATTATGTCGCTAATATTTTTATATATTTTCTTTTATTAATGACGGATTACTAATAGATATTTTTAGTTACAGATTTTTTTTATCGTTAATTTATCGATAAAATTTATCGGGATAATTTTTAGTGATAGATGAAAATACGCCTTCGTTAATACTTTCGAAAAGATTAAGAGATTTGTGGACAAAAGAAACATGATTATTGCATGGATAATTCCTGATATGTGTGTAGAGAGAGAATGAGTTTTTAAGGAAACATATTAATTGTCACAATCCTTCATCCAATGGGCTTGGATCTCGTGTAACCAGAGAAGAGAGAGAGAGAGAGAGAGAGAGAGCGCACGCTCCACCCACATGCAAACAAAGCACCCCCACCCAACGCTACCCAATGAATCCGATAATTAGAAGAATTCAAGAGATGAAAGAGCTGCTTTTTTAGACTGGGATATCCATCTTTGAATATTGGTTCCATTATCGAACCCAATCGCTAGTAGTTTCCATTACCAAATAAAATTAAATTAGAGAAATACCGTAACTTGACGCAATTTTTGGAGTAATATTTTAAATTAAGAACCCAATGGATAGTATTTTGATTATCGGTGGTATTAACAATTATATTGTTCTCATAGCCATGATTCCATCAAAGGCAATCAAAAGTTAAGAAAGCTTCCAACTTCAAATGGGTATCATAGCCATGGATCATACTTCTCAAACCCCTAATATTACTATTCAAATATTTGAACACTATGTTCCCACTTCAACATTTAGTGTTACTATTCGAAAGTATGACGTTATCTAGTGAGTGGTAATATCGGCCATTTGAATAGAAATGTTTGAGTGATAATATTGACCCATTCAAACCCATAGCTTGTGAGAATTATAGAATTTCCGTGGGAAAAGTTTGGACGGTGCAAGTTGCAAATGGCGTGAGGAGAAAATATGTCGGTCTACGTTGGAATAGTAGCCACGGAAACCTCAGAGCACGTAGAAATCTAAAATTCAGGTCAAACAAGACACTGTAAGATTGCCAAATTTGGGAACACACAAATCAAGCTAAGCATCCAACTAAAATCCCACTAGAATAGAAAAGTGCATGACAGGATGATCACCATGATTAAGGGTAGTGTCTTCGTCTGTAAATGGCTTAAGAGTGACTCAGATCATCCAAAACTCCAGCAAGAGCAAAGCCAGAAAGAAAATTTAGTGGGGTCAAATGTAAAAATCAGAGGGGATCAAATGATATGAATTTTTATTTTTATTTTTTTTATGAGATCAAATGTGAAAATTAAGTGGAGTGAGATTTATATATTTTATATATTTAATAAAAATTTTTAAAATTTAAGTGGGGTCAGTTGACCCAATCAATGTACTGTACATCCGCAGTTGACTTGGGCTTATGTATTTAGTCGATTGAACCAAGTGGACATAATAGATTTTATTTATTAAATATAGAAGTTAGATTCTGTTTTCATTCAAAGACTAGATTAATTATATATATATATATATATATATATATATATATATATCTATATATCTATATATATATATAGCTTTGCTTGTTAGCTGTGGTTTTCAAATTACTTTGAGATATCATCAAATTCAAAATTCTTTTTTTTTTAGGTATGCTACAATCCAGTATCTGGGGTTTCGTCGTAATTAATCTGCGTCGACCGCTTGTAGGGTCTAATTAAGGAGACAGGTCTCTCAGCATTGATTTTGGGGGATCAAACTCTCGATCATAATTAAGGGACGTCAATTCCCGAATCAATTGAGTCATCAAATATTAATATATTCAAAATTCAAGCTGAGTTACAAATTTTCTGATATTGAATCCAATATCTATTACACTTGATAAATGAAATCATTCAAGTTTCGAAAGACGGAATGATAATTGAACATAAAGATCAAAGATCACGCGATGATAGCTGAGAAGGAACACTAGACGGGTATGTAATATATAAGGAGTTTATTGTACTTTTTCATGGATATATATCCGTATTCATGGACATAGTGATGATGGTTAAATAGTGATTAGAATTAATAGCGGTAATTGTGTGAGAGTACAAAATTCCTTATCAAACGCAACCATTCATTTACTATGAAGCCGAGCCAAGAGCTTGCGGCCTCCGCAAAAGCCCCATTCAATGTCAACAATCTTTTTTTTTTCTTAATAATTCTTTGAATTCTACTAGTGTTATGATTAAATTTAATTTAAATTAAATTAGGTTGACAAAACTTTTTTAATATTTATTTTTATTATACATAAAATTTAAATATAAAATATTATTTAAAGATTCTCAGTATTCAGGACCAACTAGGCGTTAGTGTATTTCTTTTTTTTTTTGTACCGCTTGGACAACACCCAGTATTCAGAGTTTCGTCCGAATTAATTTGGATCGCCTGCTGCAGGGTCCATTTTATGGGGACGGAACTCCCAATATTATTTTTTCCATGCTTAGGGGAGTCAAACTCTCAATTTGATTAAGGGACGAATGTGTCCATTCCATCTACGTCAACAAGTGTTAGTTCCGTTAATGTATTTCTATATGTTAATTGATATAGTAATTATATACATATATCTTTTAAATAAAATCTTGTATTTGAATATTATGTAAGGGCAAAAATAGATGATAAGAGAATTTGCCTTTTGACGTTTTAATGATTTATATCGGATTTAGTTGTACCCAGTGATTTAAATAAAATAAAATAAAATAAAAAAAAAAAAAAAAAAACCTGAAATACTATCTTATCACGAAATGAGTAAAATGACATTTTCCAAAGGAAAGAAAAAGTAATCTGATTTGACGCAATAAAGAAAAAAACCTTAGGCGCTCTGAGTGGAGCGGTGGTCGTATAACGTTAAATCATAACAATAAAACAAATTATCAAACTCTGGGTAGCATGGGGTCACTATATCCTACGGCTCAAGACATTATGTTTGTGCAAACCAATCATTAACGAGATATCTCAAGAATTTTATTCGAATATACCGAAATACGTACTTCCCAATTGAGTTGGTTTCAGCAAACCATTCTTTAACAGATTTTGAACTTAGAATCAGCAATTTTGTGAAGTAGTTGTAAGCTAAATGATAAATTGAAATTCAGAAAAATCAGATGAAAATCATGAATTAATGATTAAACTTAATAAATATTATCTTGGGTATCTAGTCAGGAGATAAATTTGAATACAAGGAGAGTTGTTCCAAACGTTCTTGTGCAACCTAAGAATCTCCCTTGCCTTCTTTTTCAAATATGGAGCACAGTCTGCTTGAAGCACCATGCAAAGCTTCGAGACAGCTCCAACACTCAACATCTCCAAAACGACATCCTTGGTCGCAGAGAATTTAGAAATCAAGTCTAGTATATGCACAGCTTGATCATCTGTTGCGGGAGAAACTCTCAAAATTCTCTTACTCACCATCGCAATGCTTCCTGCATGACTTAATAACTCGGCCCTTCCATCGGCGCAGGAACACAAGTGAGCCAACAGACAGAAGATGAGCTCAGTCGTCCTCTTGTCAGGTGATCCGGCCAGCTCAAGCTCAATGAGGTGAAAAAGGGCACCGGATTCGACAATTTTCATTCTATTCATTCCCCAAGGGCAAACTTCGATTAGTACTTGCAGGGAGGATTTTGTAGCTTGTGGGGAAATTTTGTCTCTTAGTATTCTCATAATTCCTCCAAAAAATTCATGTTTCAATCGCCCAAGTAAGCTCGAATTCGCAACTCCGATTATCATCTTCAAGACTGAAATTGCAGTGGTTTTTACCCTGACATGATTGTCTATACTGCAATGTAATACCCAAGTTACGGCCTCGATTATCGTCTTGTTTTCGTTCACAAGAGCTGTTGTTTCCGATGATGGCGCCCAAATAAGATTCAATATGTTCAAGGCTTCGCCAACACCAACGACCTTTCTTTCCTTGAAAAGTTTGATGACGAAGAGACTGATTGCTTTGATTGCCCCAGCATCTGCCATGGCTCTTCTGTTATTTTCGCTCTCCTTTGCTAGATCTTCGAGTTTCTTCAACGTTGTTAAATCCAAATCCTCGGATTTGTCAAGTTCTCGGATGAGTTTGAGGAAGAAGGACTTGTTGGGAGGTGATTTCGGGGTGGGAATTCTGTCAACGCCTTTGGATGCATTACAGGTGCACCAGGCTTGTATGAGGCGTCGGAGAGTGTGATTCGGAGTCAAGTCGGAGTTTCTAGGAAGAGGTTGCTTCGTGACGGGACAAACGGTGCCATTGGCTGTTGAAAGCCATTTTTCGATGCTTTCTCGATCGTAGGTGATTCCGGTCACGGCGGTGACAGGATCTCTCATGATCTGCAAAGAGATGGGACATAGGAAATACTCTGGAATTTCGATCCCCTCCATTACAAGTCTTTAATAGATATGCGGCTTGAAGGTTGTTGGAACAGACGTATATACAAATCAGAGAGAGAGAGAATTGGATAATTATGAAATGGGAGAGGAGGACGAGTATTTTGGAGTTTGGGAAGGAAAAGAATGCGGCCTATTTATTAATGGGTCTGGAAGAAATGTGTGAGAGAGAGAGAGAGAGAGAGAGAATTGTCAAAGGAAGTTATGTCAAAGGAAGCTATGCGGTGGTTTGACAAAGAGAAAAGGTTTTACCGGTCTAAATTTTCTCAAGTGACGCATGAGGTGGTCAACCCATTCGAACTTGTAAAAAATACATTCTCGTGGGAAATTTGAAAATTCTTGTCTGAATAACGTTTACCTCCAAAGTTCATACCCTCTTGCCCTAAGCCTAGTACAGTACCGAATGGAGAATCGGCCCTCTGGTTGCTGTGTGGTCATTGTCATGTCATCGCCCATCCCAAGGTATATTTTAAACCTGATTTGACACCAAAAATTGAATACAATTTTTTCATGAATTTTCAAACTTGTCCAAAATAAGATAAAAATAAAATTATTTATATTCTAATTGATCTTTTTTTTTTAAATATTTTTCTTATTTGCTCTGAATTGTAAGAATATCTTATCATTATCCTAAATTTTGTACAATTTCTAAACAAAAATCCCAACCTCAGCACAGAGCACGTGATAATTTCTAATTTCTTTGTTATTATTTTTTGTGGATAATTAACATGGGGTCAATGGCATACGTAAACCTACATTACCACCACCACCGGCTATTGCAGAATCAGGGGACAATGGGGGCTGGTAATCAGTTTTCCTTTAAATGACCGCCAATCCCTCTTGTTCCCAGTTTTTCTTTGAAAAAAGATAGAAATGTCAAAGAAGAACATTTACGAGGCACAACCGCCACCGGCTGCCGACAACCACAACAATGATTTTCACTTCTCCATGTATAGACAGACCACTTCTAGGATGCACGCACGGAAAAGGGAACTAAATCAAACATCCTAAATGTTGAAAATTAACAAGAACAATGTGAGAGAAAGTAAATGATAATTATAAAAAGTTTGAAATCAAACACCAAGAAGATTTCCATGTCGGAGTGTTTTTTTATCAGCCAAAAAGAATTCTCCATTGATAATGTATAGGGTGCTGAGTTTGCACCAATACATAGCCTTTCCTATCTCATACAATGTATGACCGGATTTTTGTAAAATCATCCGGAGCAACAATGGTCGCAAAAGAATACGATATCACAGGCTACCTTCATCTTCCTCATTTACTCTTATTGTTCAAAACCCCCTCCCCCCAGGGGGGCATTCCAACTCACAATTCTCATCTTTGATCTGTAATACCTATTGCAACTTCTTGTTTTTCCATATTCCGAACTCTCTTTTCTGTAATTTCAAATTCCCTGATCTTCTCAATTGCTTCCCCCACCCTTTTCTGCAATTTCCACGTTTGAGTCGCCATGTAATGAGTAAGGAAATTTGCATTGTTCAAAGAATTGTAACGTAATTCCAAAATGTAAATCCAAACATACACTTTCTGCTAAGCTTCACGAAAGAGAAAGAGTTACCTTTTACCTTTTACCTTTTACATTGGCGTCCCTTTCAGCTCTTTTTTACTGTTGAAAATTACAAGGCACCATTACAGACTAATTAATATGCTTTTGACATTTTCAACTTGCATCGTAGCATATATAATTCAGGTTTTGATAATTATGCTAATGTTTGGTGGAGTTGAAAATTCAAATGAATGCAACTGTTGACATTGGATTTTAAACTAAAAACAATTTTATGTGTTTGTGAAGAAGACCAAAAGCATTATGCAACAATGGAAGACCAAAAGCAAAAATATCACATCCTACGAAGAATATCAAACGTTATTCAACTGTGGGGACCTGATTTTGACCATTTACCCACCTAGTTTCCCCCACCACTTTAAATCCCACAATAGTTTACAATGGTTCAAACAAAGTTTTTGTCTACACATTTTAGTAAGAACACTTTACTTTCATAATCAAAATCTGAAAAATTTATAATCAAAATAAAAAAAAAAAGGAACTACTTTTGCTAGAAGAAGCAAGTAATCATCCTTAAGATATTCTCATTTCGTATTTCTATAAAAAGGGGTCATCTTAACATTTCATGGATATTAAGATTTACAGAATTTGTGATTAATAACTTATTTTTTGGGGATAAATATGATAAATGATTGATAATCATTGTTTAATAACCACAAAATTTTAGAAATATCACGCATCTCTTCTTTGGTTTCTATAAGGTCACTTCTTTTTTTTTCACAAAAACATAACAAATCTCATTGAGATAAAATGCAAGATTTTGTCGGCACTTCGATGGCGATTTTTTTTTTTTTTTTTGGCAAGAATGGCAACAAAACAAAAGAAGCCCAAAAGGAACTAAGAAACCAAATCCACAACTCTAGTAGACCTTGATCCGGCTATCCTACAAAACCCCTCCCCCATTATATCTGCCGAGAGGAATTTGACAAGATCCTGCGGAGGATCATCCAAGACTGTTAACACCAGGATTAGCACTAAGGCCCAACTTTGCAAGGACATCAGCACACCCATTAGCTTCTCGAAAAACATGGATGACTTGACTTACTCCTAGTTCCAATATCAGCTTCTTGCAATCTAATCTGATCAGGTGGAGAGGATGATTCTCTTCCACATTATCTGCTAGAAACTTAACAATGTTTGCACTATCCACCTCAACCTAAAGCTGCTTTATACTCAGACTTCAGGCCAGCTTTAATCCTTCCCTCAGACCCCACAGCTCCGCCGTAAAGATGTCTGCTTTACCGATATTTATTTTGTACCCTTTCATCCAACTTCCATTGGGTGGCCAGGTGGGCCATTGATGCCGGCTTGTCTAATGATAGAAGTGATAGTTTGATCCAGCCAAGTTCTTGTATTTACCCCATGTGGCCAACAGTCACCAAATAGAGGAGACTCTGTCAGATTTTTAGAAAGATCAAAGAAATGGTTTCCTTTTTATTAAATCTCCTTCCGTGTTATCACACACGGGGAGTGCGACTGTCGCGAGTCCGGACGTCGCATTTTAAATGTTGCCTCCACTATATGTAGATCTGTTCCGTTCTGTTAGGGTATGCGATATCTGGATAGCGGGTCGTCACATCCATCTTCCCTTCTCTGGAGACCCCCTGCACCGGCATTTCAAGTCACCCTAGAGACAGCTCCATCCGCATTCAACTTGATCTTACCTGCATTGGGGGTGTCATTTAACCCAAAGGGTCTCTCTGATAGGGGCTTCCCTCGTTGTCACGAAGGTAGCAAACCAACTTCTATTCAACTGAAGAATCTCTTTGATAGTCAACTGAGTGTTAATGACGCTTGTTCTCTAACTTGCATCCCCTCTTCCACATAGACCAAACAACCGCCGGAAAAGAAGGCTCTACTTTTACCTCCATATCTTTCTTCAACCAACTTCCCAACTTCTCTTTCCAAAACCAGCAGTCTCCCTCCATGTTCTTCCACAAAGCTTCCCAAATTTCATTAGATTCACTACGATCACGGAGAGCATGTAGCAGGCTTTCCTCCAACTTCCCACACTGCTGACATAAATCATACAGCACTTTGATAGCTTTTACCATATAATATGTGAAATTCTCACACACACACACACACTCTCTCTCTCTCTAAGATAATCTAGTAAAGATTCATTTAGAAATCGATAGAGACAGGCTTTGAAAACAGAATTAACAACTCAAGAACCGAAAAGGAAATGTTTAAGGCAATTGGTATATGAACCTACAACTTGATAATTTACAAGGCCACAGCTAACATCTTGGTATGGTTAGTTCTTCGTTATATGTCTTTTTAGCCTTTTTTTTTATTATTATTCTTTAATACTATTATTTTTCCAGGTTGATGTTTAACAATGTTTGTTGATCAATAACCTTTTTCAAGGAATGTCTCTGTATCAACCACAAGCTACGCATGATTGTAACTAGGCCCTCCTAAAATGTTTGTCGACTAATAACCTTCCGGTGTCCCCTCTGTTCCAAAATTTTTGCCCACTTAATATTTTAAAATATTTCAAAATGTTAAATTTTTTATTATTCCCTTCTTAATTTAATTAATTTTTTTTTTTTTTATCACTTCGTTAATTTTTTTGGGGGGAGTGGTGATTGCCTCACATTTTTTTCATTAATATTTTCCCAGCATAAGAACTAATCAATCACGATCCTTATTTTCAAGAGAGAAGTATTGTAATATTACACTGTTAATAACATATCATTTCTAGTATTTCTTAATCTGTGTGAAAAAAAGCAAAGGTGACAATCAAAATGGACGGAGTCATTATTTAATAAAATGATAATTTTAATTTTTCTATGGAGAAATTTAATTTCTGCATTTCTGTTATAATTTTTTTTTTTTTCATGTCAGTTAGAAAATTAGAAAAATTATTGGAAAATGGTAGGGTTAAAATAATTTCTCCCTCAAGTCAAAATATTATATTTCACTCTAGTAAAATAAAATAATCTAGAAATAAATGGAAACAAATTTAAGAGTAGGGGACCTAAAGCTAATTGGCTCAACGTATCACAAATTCAAATTCAGACCAGGCATTAAATCTCGCGACAGGTACAACACAACCATCAACCAAAGACCAATAGAAATTAAATTTAATGGAAAATTTCACAAAAAGAGCCTTACGGAAAGGAGGCAATATATTATCTTTGACCAAACTTTTAAACAATTGGGTAGACTTATGTTAATAGGAACCACACGATATTACTTAAAGACTATGGGGAAAAAAAAATTCATTCAGATTTCAAAACACCTGCCCAATCAGATTTCAAACTCCATTAATTAACACGCTTTCAAAGGTAAACATATCTAGTAAGGAAAAAGATGCGGAATTATACGATGAGACCAAGTTTTATTATAAAAAAAAAAAAAAAAAAAAAAAAAAAAGAAAGACAAAGGGAAAAGTCATAGGCGCTAGATTAGAACATTTTTCTGAGTTGTGGTAGAAGCGTGCCTCTCTGTCTCCTCTCATGCTTTCTTTTAAAAAGATCGATCACAGTTCGTCACACGAGAGATAGTTGGTTGGTCTTATATCCCTTCAACTCAAATTTAAATATTGTATATGAAAAAAAATAAATATCAGAAAAGTTTTACCCATTCAAAGTCTAATTTAACTCGAATCAGATTTTGTTATACCTAACGTAGTTATTGAATACCGATAGTTTATGAGAGAGAGAGAGAGAGAGAGAGAGAGAAGGGTGGTACTGGTCTTAACAAGCAAATTTTGATTTACAACCCCAGCCCTCAAGCACATAGATTGAGCGCCAAGCTCTTTGACTTCATTTCTAACGAGGACGAATGCCAAAAAAGTCTCGATTGTTCCTAATGCTGCTACACCGCACTGATGAAAATTTGGTCGTCTTTACTTTCTTCTGCTGGAAATTTAAGCTAAGTGAACTCAATCAAATAGTAGAAAAACCTGAATCAGGCAATGAATCTGCAACCATTCAAACCATCACTAGAAAAAGTTTCTTTCTTCTTTTTTTCTTTCCTTTTGATAATAATAGAAACCTGCCTCCACTACCATTTGCATGTGCCCTTGTAAAGCATGCACAATAGAGATAAATGACACAAACCAAACAACAAAACCGCATAAATCCACCGTGAACCCAAAATATTCCTTACAACCATCAAAGTTTTAACGTTGAATTTTGTTGGGAGAGAAGTATCCACAACCTTCCAAATTATGCAACCACAGAACTTATACTCGAAGTTAGTTTCACAACCATTGTCTCATTGTGTCGGATCACCATTTGGAACCATTTGGAACCATTTGGAACCGAATAACTCAATGCAACTCGTTATCACTCCTTTTAACCAGTTGGCATCCTAGCATAACATATAAACTTTGGTAATCTGACCTCTAACAATAAAATAAAAAGGCAGAAAATCTAGAAAAGAATGGTAATTCCAGAAGGTAATGAAGAGTTGTGTACCTTTGTGTCACTTGAAACATAATTTCGTACAGGTTGTACCCTCCTAATAAGCTTCATCTGCACGTCAATTGATTCAAGTTAATGGGAAAACTAAAAATAACATTGTTTCTATTTGGTGGTTCCTGGAAGAACCATTTTAGCATCCAAGTAACAAGTAATATATGAGGCATAAAAAAATAATACCCTCTATAAGGTTATGGTAATAAAACTTGAAATACATCTGATGTTTCAATTTTCATCATCAGGACCCCAAGCTTCATCTCTCAAATTTTGCCTCATTTGTATACGATTCTTTCTGGCTTCTTCCTGTTCTCTCAACTCCATGGACCCAAAATTTGTGGAGGACAACTTCAATCCCATTCCATGAGCAATGAGCCTCTTTGCAGCCTGTGCAGAAGTTTTTGGTCTCCGACGAGGAGGTTCTAAGTCTGGAAAAAATGAAAGCAGGATTGGCCCCTTAAACCAAAGGAACTTATAGATAAAGAGCGTTTATCACATTCAGTACATTTATTATATCATTCTGGATAACATATATTTTTTTCTCCCCAAATGCAAGAGTGCTGATGGAACAAGAACAATGCAAGACCAGAGATATATACTAATTAATAAGTCCATTGGATGACCATTGGATGGTCAAAGATAAAGGAGGCTTCAATGCTTGCACCAGATAACACAAAGACCATGTGACCAAAGTAATGAACTCATGAAGCAAATACATGGATATGGTTTGCAGACATGACACAACATTGACAAATCAATTTTGCAAATCCTGAAAACATAAATAAATAAAAGAACATGATATAAACAGGATATGGTACTAAAATTTTTTTTTTATTTATGTTTACAGCTAATATTTAGGATAACACATTACATTAGTACATTTTCCTTTATATTTTAAACGTAGCAATTATATGCTCAAATGTGACTACAATAATTTGGTTCACAACAATGAATTTATAAACAATCCAAATATATCGACTATCGTTATCGGGAAAAAGAATATATACATATACACACACAAAAAAAAGGTATTATCTTTCTTAAACATGTATTAAGTGTTGCACACAAACATGACATCTATTTTAAATTGTACATAGCTTAACTTCAGAAGCAATGCAGTTAATGGTATATGTATGTATATAACACATATGATAAAAAATATCTTGAAAATGATTGAAACCATGCAATAAAAAGAGGTAGAAAAAGGAAATGACTGTGATATTGGAAACTAAGCAAAGTCAATGTCATGAGCAAAATTGAAACAAGTAACACATGAAAGACAGATGAGGAGCATAGAAAAAATGGTAAAAGCATTGAAACTTTGATATCTATGGTGCCTATTAGATGATGAAGCTCTTGCACTCTCGGAATTCTAGTGCATTTTTCAGAATAGTATACAACTTGTCCATCAAGTTTCAAAAAAAAAAAAAAAGGAGAAGAAAGAATGTACCTCTAGTTTTGATTGAGCTCATTAGAACATCATTCTCCTCAAGCAATCGCACCTTGAATGGAACATTAATGCTTTTACAAGCATCAAGTGCTGAAATAAACAACAGATGAATTAAACTGTCTACCAGAGTTGACTAGAGTCTACAGCAATAGAAGCAAACTTTTGCAAGCCAATTCAAACACTGACAAAAGAAATCCAAAAGGAAGAAAGAGAATTATTGAACTGGAAAAAAGGTCAAGGCAACAAATACAACCAGTTATCAGAAGAGAGAAAAAGTTGGACAGATACAAGATTTATACTGAAACACAAAACTGCAATAATCCATGCTCATGTTCACCCCCATTTCACTTCACTAGATCTATGCAAACTGAAAGGTCTCTCATCCGCTCATACTATGTTTTGTCAGGAAGAACATAACAATGCCCAACCCAAAGACTTCTTCCATTTTGAACAGGAGTGTCCCCAATTTAATCTTCTCAAGACCTCATTTGAACACAAGACTAACACAAGGTGACAAATTTAGTTCTATCTATGTCAACAGGAAGCATTACCCTTTTCAGTTTAAATCAACGAACCCTGGTTCACAAGGAAAACAAATTGCATTCTAGCTTTTTTTTTAGGGAGAAACAGGGAACCCATAAACTTACCTCGTCAGGGAAAGGCAAATGGATTACTAGCCAAACAACATAAATGCAACAGTCCACATTAGTAGGTGGCAAATGAGAGGGAAATAATCTGGATGTAGAGGGAGAGCCCACAAGCGCAACCCACCAACACACCTTTAAGTCATGAAAATACTGGCCAAACAACTCATATGCAATAATTTGGATTAAGTGTGAATAGAATCACTTAAAAAATAGGCAATTTTTTGATATTGCACATTAATGCATCAAGCAGCTACAGCATGAACCTTCTGAATAAATTGCATGCACCATATCAACAAGCAAGAGAACAGAAGCATGAATTATTGATATAGAACAGGGGCAGACAAAATTATGAAAAATTACACCCTCCCCCTCCCCCAAGAAAAGGACAAAACCAATTCATTTCTGTCCCTTTTTTTCCAATTTCTTTGGTAACTTGGCCACTTTGCATTGTAGAATTGAAAAAATCAAGCCAGTCATGACATTAAGCCAGAAAAAGGATTCATAAACTAAACCACCTTTACATATACATCTCCCCCCCCCCCCAAAAAAAAACCTCCCCTTCTTTCATTTTATATTGTTCTGCAAGCCCAATCTTTGATGAAATCAAGTCATATCTAACCTTTCCACCTCCCTTCTCATGCATCAAAGGCCTAGGCCAAATGTCATAGAAGAATATTTTGATGACAAAGAGTCAAGTAGGACCAATTTTCCCTTTTCAATTTTGAATGGAAGGTGTATGTTAATAGACCAAAATTACCAGATGCTCGTGTTGGGAACACCACAAGTGCAACGGTATCATTGACCCATCGAATAACAAATCCTTTATCTTTGCAATTCTCTAACAGCTTCTCTAGATCCATGGTTGTCGTAGTTGGTGGAAAGTCGGCAAGCACAAGAACATGATCAGTTCCATATATTGCTGAAATCACAAGAGAAGTTATTACATCCTCATATTATGTTGCACATAAAGCTAATATACACCATAATGAGCAAATATGGAGGGGCTCAACAGACTACTGCAACATGGTGAACGGCTTTTGAGCCAGATATGCTATAGTAATTAGTATGACTGCATTCAGCAACTCACACCAACCCTGAACACTTAGAAAAAAAGATTTTTTTTTTCTTTGTATTTGGATATACTGCTTGCATATAGTAATTAGTATGACTGCATTCAGCAACTTACACCAACCCTGAACACTTAGAAAAAAAGATTTTTTTTTCTTTGCATTTGGATATACTGCTTTTCAACTCTCCAATTTCTTGTAGTATCCAACATAAATCCAGAACTAAACTTTCATGTACAAGGCTTCATGAAAAAACTAACAGAATGAGCTAAGCAGACCACAAATTCCTAAAATCAAGTTCCCACACTAAGCAACACTTTGAATTACTCCACCAAATGGAGAACCGCGTTCCATGAACCACCCATTCATATCCATGCGTAGGTTAGCAATGTGGATGTCTAATTTCACAACATAGTGACTTACATATGTAATTTCACGCAGACGAGTTTTAGGAAAATCCTCTGTATAGCAAGAGAGAGGGAGAAAGAGAGTGAAAAACTAGAAACAGATTTTAAACCAAGATAGTTTACATTAAAATGTTCATAGTGGTGCACAAGATCATGTCAATAGTGAAAGCATTTAAATAACAGGGCCAGCGTAGCTACAACCAGAAGTTTCCTTCTAGACTCTTTTCATCAGATCATAGGAGATAATTTTATAACAAAATGTGTTTCCTACTTTGTCCAATATTATATGTTCATTTGCATTATATTCCGCCCGATGTCAATATGCAAAACTAATAATAATAGCAAGGTATTAAAAGTGACCTGAACTCAAAGCACTTCAAGCTATACCACATGATACAGAAATTGAGACAAAAACAAGAATGATAAACCACAAATAAAACCATAACTTGAAAGACACAGACACATGAATAACATAGGCCTTCAAGATTGGAAAAGGGTATTCAGATGCATGTAGTTAACTCACAATTTCTGGTGTCTTGATTCCTCTCAGAGTCTTGGCCTGCTGCTGGATCCTCTGAGTTAAGATCAGATGACTCATTGGGTCTCCAATCACTATACATTAGAGGACTCCTGTATGAGAATGTACCCCTTCCTCGTCTTTTCATGTTTAGTGATTGAACTTCATCATCATCCACTGAAAGCTTTGATAACTCAGGTAAGCCTTGAGGAGAAAGTAGTTTGTCTGGTTCCAAGTCGGCAATAGCTTCCCAATCTGTAATTCAATGATAGTCTTTAGAACACATGCATCAATTTAGAGTGGTGCTCGATCCACAGTTACATTCAGAACATTAGTAAATAAGACAATAGAATACTATACTTGGTACTTTGCCAGACATCAGAAATTTTAGAAACTCCTCCCACCAAGATATGTACATAAACTTACAAAATCAGACCATGGAGCTTAATTATGCTCATTGCCAGTAAATTTCAAACCATGTGTTACAGAAAGAGATTCTCCTCTCTCATTATGACAGACTATTGATATTGTGAACATTAACCACCCCCAAAACAAGGCATTCACATAATTTCCCTATTTTGTCACTCATTCTACATAGAAAAACCCTACCAATTCAGAGGACATTACAAAGGAAACAAAACTGCAACATCATTGATAATATGTAGCTACTGAAAAGTAAAATTTTACACAATCAATCATCCGTTTCGATGTCATCGCAACCACTTTTGGAGAGTGTTCAGTGCAGGTTACATAAACAATTTCTGGCAGTTTGAGGCATATCGGACCTAGAAATTTGCAAGAATCCAGACCCAATCCAGATAAGTCAATAATATTAACAATCAGAAATTACTTAGTAGCTACGTACCGAATATCAAGAGAAAAGAACAAAAGAAGGACCAAGAAAGCGCTAAAGAAGAACCTCACCGTCATCGGAAGCCCTACCGGCAGATGAATCATTAGAAGGCGAACAAACCTCGAGCGGAACCCTTTCCTTCTCTTGAAACCCTAATTTTCTGAAATTCAAAACCAACATTCCAAATTATTAGGCACATTCAACGCCATCAAGAAGAGAGAGAGAGAGAGAGAGAGAGAGAGAGAGAGAGAGAGTACGTAGACGAAGAAGTTGAATCTTGTCGTTGTTGTTGTGATAGTTCGACATTTCGGTGCTTGAGAAGCAATGCGCGAGATTGAGTGCTATCAGCTTTATCAGAGAGACCAACTGAGTAGTAAAGCTTGGACAAATCAAAGAGAGCCGAAGAGAGTTGAGGGGAAGAATTTAGGGTTTCAAGTTTTGAAACCACCGATTCAAGAAAGGAGATAGCAGCATCGATGTTTCCTTCTTCTACGAAATCTTCCACTCTCTCGCTCCAATTCTCCTCCATCTCTCTCTCTCTCTCTCTCTCTGTGGGCATTAATTCCTCCTCAAGAAAGCCGTGCTTGGAATGAACGCTTCTCGCCCAGCGATTTTAGGAAATGGATTTTTGGGACTTTTCCCCCTAAAGAAAAAGAAGAGTCTTTTTTTTTTTTTTTTTTTTTTTGAAACTTTCTCGGAAAACCAACTGCGAATGGTTGGGTCGAAACTATGAGATCATGTTATTTTGGGCCTTGGCTGTGGCCCTTCTGTTATAGTGGGCTGACTGGCCCAGCTTATCGTTTTCTTTTTTCCTTTTTATTTTTTTAATTAGGAGAATTTTTTCTAATTATTATAAATAGAGTAATATAGAATTTGAAATATTATATCCCATCAGAATTTGAATACATCAACCAATGGTCAATTGACCTAGTGTGATATGACGCTAGATTTCTTAACCAAAATCCTGAATTCGACTCGCGACTTAGACATAGAGTAGATTATGTTGGGAAAATAATCCCCTTAAATGGTCCACTGTAAATTCCACGGTAGATCCACTTTTTTTTTTTATCCAAAAGGTACATGATTATCTAATTTTCCATTTGCACACTTGAGGTTCATATAGTTTTATTAGTTCCAATGTTATACTATGAAACTTAAATTTCAAATTTACCATTTACTACATCTACTAAGTATGAAAAGAATATTCTCCCAATTCTTTCTCAATGAAAAATATCTTAAATTCTTTTCGTGTATAGTAGCTGTGGAAAATAATAAATTTTGAGATGTGATATATAATAATATCCTAAAATTGAAAACTCAATTAAAGAACTCTTTCATGATCTAACATACCCTCCTACACCCCTTAGCATGTCATGTACATTTTTTTTTTCTTTGGTTTGAAAATATATATATATATTATTAATAATAGAGCATCAGGAATGCTCCCAAAAATAACATGACCAAAAGGGTTAAAACCTAGTTCCAAGGTTGACCCAAAAAAACCATATAATAGATATATCAATTATGTCGGTACAGATGCAATTTTTATTCTTTTTAAATGTTTAGACTTTAAATTAAGGTATATCAAGATTTTATTATATGTTTACAAAGGAAAACCACTTCATTCTTTACTTTCATTAAATAAAAATGATTAAAAAAAATCAAAATGCCCTAGCAAGATTGAATGTTAAAAAGATCATTTTTTTTTCCTGCTTGGTGTAAAAAATATAGGCACATAAGGCTAAGAAAATGTCTCCTAACAAATTTTTGGCATAGGCTTTACAAAAAATTATATGTCTAGGCCATTAGAGGCATTGCATTCATTGATAGCATCACTTGCACTCAAATCTCTTGTAACAAAAGAAGAAAAAAAAAATAGCAACACTTGCGCTCCGTGCATAGCAAACCCTACACAATGCGTTGCATGTTGGTTAACAAGAGCATGCAAAATATACATTTAGGGTTTTTACTTTCAGAATCCTGGTTGGATATTGATATTGATATTGGGTTTGTAACTATTCACCCATCAATAATTATTTTATCCTTTAATATCACATGGTGAATAGTAATGACGTTTGGTTCTTATTCAAAAATCAAAATTGGATTTAAAATAAAAAATCTGAACATAAATTCACAAAACTTATGTTTTTACTTAGGTTTCATAAACCTTTTTTTTTTGAAATTTTATTCCTAAGCTTATATTTCAATTCCATTAATTCAAACAATTAATATGAGTTTAAAATTCATTTCTTGCTTTTCATTCCTTTGTCCAAACACCAACGATCACAAGTCCTATGATCAGTGTCCATGCCCATACAAGATCACAAGTCCTATGATTAGTGTCCATGCCCATACAAATTATAGATCGACAATCAACAAACAGTGGTGTAGATAGGTAGGGATATTTTTATCCCTTAACCATGTGGGGGTTCGAGTCTCAGCATGGACACGGAGAACCTTTTGTTGAGAGTCCGTCCCCATATAAGTGGGTACCACAGTCGATCAGTCTGTATTAATCGAGACGAAGTATCAAATACCGTATGGCGGCTAAATCAAGGTTAAAAAGAAAAAACAAACTATAGATTGACAATTTATAGAAACCAGCTTCCATATTCACTTATGACACATAGAATTGAGAAAATGTTTTGTGAAAAGAAAGTTTCAGTGACACTGCTGATATATAAATATATATACCAACCCATTTAGCACTCATAATCATCACTGCAAGATCCTGCAACATCATTCAGTAAAGTATACCTATAAGATAAACAGAGTAAAATTACAAACAAAATATTAGTTTGAGATTCCATGAAATGCAACCCAGTTTTTTGAACCTTCCAAACACCAAATCAGATGTCTTCAAATTCCGGAGAGCGGACTCAAAATTATGTTACAGAGAACAGTTTAACAGAACATTTGATTTATATTAATATTGGCTAAAATTCAAAAGGTATATATCCTTATTCGCATATATTTATGAATTCCACCATCAGACTGTCAAATTTAAAAGGGTTATGATATCAACATAATATACAAACCTCAACCTTACAAACTCGAACAATCCCTAAACCTGTCCTTGAAAGACCATGTTTTCCCAAGAATACACCTATACCGACAGTTCCCCCCAATACCCAGCTTTGATCTATACACTACTTCAACCAAGGCCTTCTCTTCTGTATCTCTCTCTCTCTCTCTCTCTCTCTCTCTCTCTCTCTCTCTCACTTTTTCTCTCCCTCCCCTCAAATCAAGTCCAAATCCTTTCTATTACCTGCGATGCATTCATTCAAGCAATAAAGTCATGCAACAACTGAGCAGCAAACCTCTTTCGGGTTTGAATATCATTGTTGTCATAAACAGCATGAGAATGCGAAGGTTGTGAAGAAGGATTGATCATGGAGAAATCTGAGTCGTTGAGGCTAATTCCAAGCCTGCTTCCAAGCGGAATGTCCTGGTTGGAGAAGAAGTTTCTTTGAGTACCTGAAAGAGAGAGGTTTTCACAATGAGGGAGTCCAAGAGAGAGAGAAACCGATCCATTCCCATGGTATCTTGGTGTGATCTCTCCAATCGAGTAATCACCAAATCCACCAAGGGGGTATGCCGAGTCTCGAGGCTTCATGTCCACGTCCATTGAAAGAATGCTACTTGGTGAGTTTTGCATGTCAGCATTCTTTGGTTTTTTGGGACTTCTGCTCATGATTCCATTGAGGATATTGTTTGATCCAATGGTGGAGAATCCGACTTGTGCTGGGACTGATGTGGCTCCTCCAATATAAGTCGTTGATATTGTCGAGTTTGACATTTCGGGAGGTGATGATGAGTTATGGAGAGGGGATGTGATTTTGTCTCGACTGTTTTCTTGAGGAAGAGGAGGGTTTGATTTTGAGACTGGCAAGGATTTGTCCTTGTTGGTTTCAGTCTTGGTTGCGTTGGTGTTTTCAGAGTTGTTTTGTTCATGATCTTTCATTTCCTCCAAGTACATTTCCTCAACCATTGGCTTCCACAGCCTAACTCGGGCATTTATGAACCAGTTTGACACCTGAAATTTACAACCCGACAAACTTTGTTTAGTTAATTGAATTTTTGAATATATATATATGTGTGTGTGTGTGTGTGTGTGTGTGTGTGTGTGTGTGTAAAGGAGACATGATTCTTGTAGTATTGTAGCTTATAGATGATACCTGGCTCCTAGTAAGCCCTGTTTGCTTGGCTAGGATGTGTTTGTCTGAATCTTTTGGGTACCTGCAATATCCATGCAAAACAAATTTAGTTACGAAAATCAAAGAGTCACAGCCAAGATGAATAATAATCCATCGTTGAATTCGAAATTTTAAATTGACCTAACAACAAATTGGTGTAAGAAAATATGACTAAACTTTGCAATGCCAATCAAATTGCATTATAAAAAATTTGATGATAAAATAACTTCTAGTACCAAAATATTTATTAAGTTTAATTATTGAACTTGACTATAAATCTTGACTCAAAGAATCATTCATCATAAAAGTTCTAGAGCACCTTCATGCCAAGGTCATGCATCTTATCTCCACCCCCATTACACCCCGTTACAGCACAAAAAGAAAAATATTATTCAAATAAATAGTTAATTAAACTCGACAAATCGAGATTATTTAGCCACAATAATTTGTTTAAATTTTGAAGGACTAGTTAGAATAGCCGAGGAGGATAGCTGGCTACAAATATCACTCGACCAGATCAGTCAATCTACTCGGCCAACTAAAAATGGGCCTAACATTTTTTTTTTAAGTTATACCAATTTGTATCTAAATTTACGAAATAATTCAGTTCGAACATTTATCAGACTCATTTTAGGGAATAATTTTTTCAGTGTAGTTTTTTTCGTTTTTAAGTTTTGAATTTGAAATTTGATTAATTGATCTATCATCCTTACCATCGGACAAATCGGCCTAACATTGGCACATGTAAAAATTCTCATGTTCATATCAATTAAGTTGGTCAATATGTTAGTGATTAATATTAGAATAGGATTATCCGAAAAATTTATATGATGTTATTTAGGAGATATAAAAACTTACGGATGCAGAAAGTGCTCAAAGAGCCAAGCGCGAAGAACAGAAACAGCTCGCTCAGGCAATCCTCTTTGAGGCCTCCATGCGTTGTGTTGCATCATCCCCAGCTGTTGAAGTGCGCGCGGCTGTCTCAGCTGGTTGTCGACAAACCACAGTCTCGAAGACCCTTCACCTTTCCCTCCTTCCAACTCCTCTCCCAAATTCACACCCGCCGCTTTAATTTGCGCGGAAATGGCATCCTTTAAGCACCGAAACTGCTTAGAAATTGTCTGCAAAGCAAGTGCAGTGTATGATTTTGCTGACCCTAATCCAGCTGCTTGCTCAAAAGACGATATCACCATTTGCATTTGATGATGGTACTGTTTGTATCGTTGCTCCACCTGTAAATTAAAATTTTTTCACAACACAGAATTTTACGTTAGAGAGAGAGAGAGAGAGAGAGAGTAAATACAATGACCGTAATTTATAACATAAATATGTACTATTAGGACCATCCTATGCCTAAAGTTGATATTGCCTACCTTTTAGTAATAAACTCGATCGAATTATTGAATCTGATTTCTAATTTTTTACATTTATTTTTGAAAGATTAGTTCAAAGACTGTTCCAAAATGCACCAACACGAAAATCCCAACAAAATCTCAATATTTTCGCTTGCTTTGAATTTTAAAGGACTATTTCACTGTCGTCTGAATGTGTGCAGTGGAGAAGAAGTACTAAAAACTTTTCCATGTTCTTCGCAGCCAAATAGATGTCAGAGAGACAAAGACAAAAACATGATATATATGTGTTTCATATTCTGACAAAAAATAATTCCAGATTCACCAAGTAGGGTATATATGAATTGGGTTTCCCGTAATTTAAGTTTTAAAGATCAAACTTAGAACAGAATTGAGGGGGAAAAAATAACGAAAAAGAAATTGGGTAAGTAGTACCTACAAATAATTTTCCATTTTAATCCTCAAAAATCATCATTGGACGATGAAAATCCTTGTAATCAAAACCCACGTCATAATTCAGGTTTCCATTTAAAAAGACAAAATTTTAAAGATCCAAAGAGAATGGGTTTTCAAAAATAATAAATCATTTTCCCTTTTTTTTAATTCCAAAAATTAAAATCAAGTATTGATTATGAAAATCCTTGTAATGAAAACCCATGTCAAAATTCGGATATCCAGTTATTTTAAATTTTAATAAGAACAAAAGCTTAAAAATCAAAATAAAAGTTGGATTTTCATTAATTTTGAATCACACTTAAATTCTAATACTAACAGAATATATCTTCAAAGATCAAATTTGGGTTAAAAGATTTCCGAAATTGAGTTTTAAATAATTACAAAAATTGCTTTGAAGGGGGAGAGAGAGATGAGTACCTCATCAAGCATGTTCACAAGCTTAGCTTTTTTCATCTGAAGCTCTTGTCTTTGAGCAGTAGTGAGTTCAGTTCCACGCTTCACATCACCATTATTGCAATTATTATTAGTGTTATTATTATTATTGCTATTATCTCCATTTACTGCAACGGAACCATTCTCTGCATCAATTATCGACTTCCTTTTATTACTTCCCTCACCTAAATTATCACTCCCTTTCACCATCTCTTTCCCAACATTCACCACTTCGTCAAGCAGTTGCTGAGCAGCTTTCGAGTACTTAGATCCCAAAATCGCATGACTCGACGCCGACAATGAAGACCCATTTGACGGAACTATCGAATTCTGCGTTCGCAGGTCGATTTCGCTCGGCAGAGATCTTTGTGGTTGCTGTTGATGATTCGATAAAGTCAGAGAGAGACCTTGTGTTGTATTATTGGCTGCAGGAGAGCGTTTGAATGGTGACGTGGCGTCACCCGATTCGCCAGCAGACGTCACTTGCGGAGGAGTTCCGGTCAGGGATTGGTCGACGGGGACCCAGAGGTTGTAGTGGAAACGGGGGCCGGACAATGAGATTTCCTGCTGAGTTTGGACAGTTGGACGGTGAGGATTGTCCGAATTGGCAGGACTTTGTTGTGCTTGAAATGGTATGCAGACAAAGTGCTGACTTGGTGGGGGTGGTGGTGGCGGCGCGTGGAGTGTGCTGGTTGTTAACGCGCCGCCATACAGGAGAGGGGCTGCTGCTTGGGAGTATTCAACATAGCTGGGGTTCATCAAATACAGAGTTTGTAATCCGTCCCCTTGTACGTCTGAATTTCCTTGGAAAAACGTTGCCATAATTTAGTTAAAAAAAAGAAAGAAATTTGAGTAAGAAAGATTCAATCTTCAATCGACTGAACACTCGGATCGAGCAGCTTTTCTCTGCAAAAATTTGAGAAAGTGAAAAGTTATGATGAATCTGTTGAAATTATGAAGCATTTCCAACATAAAAATCACAAGCCCAAGAAAACGTTTCAATCAAAATTGAAATTAGAAACTGCGATTCTAATCGATCAAAACTTTCAGAGAAAAGAGAAGAAGAAGAAGAGGGATAAACCGTGCATAGTTTGTGAGACTTTAAATATGCGTGTGTGTGTGTGTGTGTGTGTGAGAGAGAGAGAGAGAGAGATGATTAAGAGATCAGATAATATACTATTTCTTTTTATTCGTTACAGTGACACAGACACCGTCAAAGATCTGGCAGAGAGAGGTTCAGTGCCAACCAATAATGTCTATAACAAAGAGAGAGAGAGAGAGAGAGAGAATTACAAACATACATCAGGGAGAAACAACCCCACGCCCATATGTCTATCTTTCAATCTGTCGATCTCTGTGGCTTGGGGATTGCTCTCGTCAGACTCAAAAATATATATTTTTTATTTTTTTATTTTTTTAAATTTTCTTTTCTTGTTATTGTTCTGTGAGACTAAGTATTCTCTTTTCTTCAACTGAAAGGGAAAATAAATAAGAGACGAACAGTGGACTTTTATAGCTTTCATCAGTAAAAGGGGATGGGGGTACCCACCAGAACCCTTTTTTTCTCTTTTATTTTTTTTTTTTCGTTTTGGGAAGTAAAAATTGATACAAGTATTTAATGAGCAAGGCAATTTACATTTACTCTCATTCTTGTACTGTGACCCTTTACATATGAATATGATTTTTGGTGATACACTGTACTATGTTCGTGTTTACTGCATGTGGGGACTACGGGCGGTTAAAAAAAGCCAAGAGAAACTCATTGCGATTTGACTCGTCTTGTCTAATCAGCTGATGGCAGTAGACTTTTGAAGTACGAGAGAGAGAGAGAGAGAGAGAGTTCGCTAACATCCTATCACTACGTACTTGGTGGGTAGATGAACAAGGGCTTTTGCTTGTTAGAGGTTTTTTTTTTCTTCTTCGGGCACCCTCGGGGGTTTTGCTTAGGCCTGCCCTTGGTTTAGGTCCAGCTTTAAAAATTAGAACATACCTTTAGGGTTTCAAAGGGAATAATTCATAACCTGAACCATTTGTATGGTTCGGATCACTGAGTCAATGAACCAGTGGTTAGGGTTCCAATAAACTTTAGAATTCAAACGATCAGTTTCAAATTAAGACCTTGGGAAGAAGTTTTTGTAATTTGTTTGAGATAAAGAGTAAATAAATCCGGTTCCATCGGCTTGATGAGATTTAAAATCCCTGAAGTCTCAAGCTAGTAGGGTTCCAAGCAGATGAGGGTTCCAAGTAGATGAACAAAGCACCCATCCGCCTAGCTAACGCCATGGTGGCAAATAAGGCCACGCGTTAGCATACATTATTTTAGAACATGCATAAACATGTGCAAATAAGGCCTAAGAAAATAAGGAAAATGAGGATAAATCCAAAATGAAAAAATGAAAATATATGTGTTTAATTTATTAAAAAATAAATTTATTTGGATATTTTACTGATTGGTGTTTGGAGTCATATTTTGACTACTCCACTCCAAGCTAACTATCGTGCTTTTTTTTAAAAGAACTTTTTCAATATAATTTTTTTATTTTTAAAATTTAAACATGATTATTAATTAAGAGGTTTAACACTCTTTTTATTTGACCAATTATTTATCGGTAGGTTAAAAAAAAAGTTTAATAATCTAGGCCACGCACTTTCTACACTTTTTGGACCTTGGTGACCCACGGCCATGAACCTTTCTGTTTGCCCTTCAAGCGGTTCCACCTAGCCTTTAGGCGACGTAGGGTCACAAGAAATAAAAAAAAAATGAAAGAGCCTTACAATTATTCTGTATAAGTTGATGGTGCACGAATCATAAAATGACACGACAATTATAGAAAATTATATTAAAATAACAATAGAAGAAGAAATAGTAAGAAAAAGTATTGGGGCAAATGTTAAAAATGCTAAAAGGGGAAACCAACTTGCTGAGGGCATACAAAGTTAAGAGATGGGGTTGTTGAGAAATTTAATACAATAAAGTAGCAGTTGTGCAAAATCAAAAGGGTGGACGACAAGTGTGCCATCCAAATGGATTATCACCATCGTAATCATCATTATTGAGGACAGATATCTCATTAAATTACGAAAAAAGAGGAATCCTTTTGGTTATTACAAAGTGGATTAAGGAAGTTTTTTGATTGAAAAGAAAGATTAAAGTGCTTCTAATCGTGATAAATATTTACAAAACTTCCAATTTTGTACAGCCATGATGGAGGCAACGGATCTTTTGTCAGCTTACCCGTGCGTGATATTAATTTTTACTTATTTGACAAAACATGCTTCAGTGCCTCAGCCATTGAGTTGATTCTAGTATCTAAATTTACGGGGCGTTGAATATTTTCAATGCAAAAGGGCCCTTCACTTTGGCAACTCCAAATTTATTTGTATCCGAGCGAACCAACGCAAGGCAAGTGAAACGGGGTGCAGACGCAAGGGCGAGCGAGCAAGGGGTGCAGACGTCAAGCGTGAGCAAAGAAAGGGTGCGGGGGCTAGTGAACAAGGAGTGCAGACGCAAGGGCGAGCGAACAAGGGGTGCAAGGATGACCGAGTGAGCATGAATAAGGGCAATCAAACAAGAAATTAAAAATTTAATGGAGGTGTGTTTTTGGCTTTTCATGTTTTATATATTTTAATTTTAACTTTTTTAGTTAAAATTAAAATTTTAGGGTTATTATGAGAAATCAAACTTATAGGATAGAAGTTAGTACATGGATTTTTTTTGTATATTTAACATGATGCATATAAATTATACGTTAATCTCCAATAAATTCACCTTATTAATAGAAGAACTATGGTCTTATAAAGGGCTGTCGATCATATTCTTAAAATCAAAACCGAAATTAAAACATGGTAAAATCGAATTTTATTGCAGGTACTTACAAAAAGGAAAATCCTACAAATTTGAAATAACAATTATTGTTTTCATAAAAGACGTGAAAAAATAAATAAATAAAAAACAACGACAACAACGAATTGAAGAAGTGGGAGAGGGGGAAGGATGATGTAATAGAAGAGTCAGCACCCGGTGACCATATGGCGAATCGCCGCCCCAACAGTAACATGATTTCATAAACCCAATAAACAAAAAAAACCCTATACAGCCTTCCATTTTTAACCTGAGTTAAAACGAGATAGTATCGTTATTATGTTATGTTAAAATGTGGGTAGAGAATTAATATTTGATGGATCAGTTTGTTTAAAAATTTATATTTTTTAATTATGATCGGAAGTTTGATTTTTTATAGAAATGAAAAAATCAACGCTGAAAGATTTATCCTTTCAATTGAGTTTTGTAAACGATTGATTCAGATTAATCAAAACGAAATTTTAGATATTACTACAGTGGATGAAAAAAAAATGTGGACAAAGAGCAAAGGCAATTGAGGGGGCCTTATCCTTGGCTTTACACACACTCCCTCTCTAATTGCTTTTACATAGTGGTCAAAGTAATCATGGTGGCGCAAAAACATAACAGTAGCATTATCCATCCCATCGGTTGCTTTTAAGCACATCTATCATCTCCGAATATGACCCCATCACTTGAATATCCGAAGAACAAAGTAATTTAAATGATGCCTCTGGGGTTAATTGCAACTTTATACTTATCACAGGTATTTATGCAGTTGCACTCAGTGTTTCGACGTGCAAGTAAAGGAAAATCTCTCAACCATTTGGATTATTATGATGAAAAGGGCATTGATAGGAATTGGTCGATAGACCGCAGTGAGCATAAGAAAACAAGGGAACAAAATTGGACCACAATTGTGTGTTGGTGACTTGCCCATTTAATAGCTACAAAATGTGGGCGTGTTTGCAGCCATTATCTCCACCTGGAGGCCTCTCTCCACACGCAATCAATACCATATTACATGGACTAAAATAAAAGAAGAAATATTATTATCAAAATAACAAAATTTAATATGGGTATTAAGAGTCGTCGAAAATAATTTTATAAAATTTGTTTAGTCAAATATATCATATTAACTCTTTCGATCTAAATAACATATAATAGTCTCAAGTTTTTTATATGTTGGATTTGGAGAGGAGATTGTGATGGCTACAAAAGGGGATGGAGGGCCGAGCACGAGCATGCTGGTTAAATTGCCCGCTCACACACCACTCCTTTTGTCAAGCAAATAATGTGCAACAATTCCCCACCAGCTTTCTTTCTTTCACCTTGGGGCATTTAATTATCTCATTGGCATTGTACATCCACGATCCATCCGCACTGATGTGAACCAAAGCTTAGCCATCAATCATGTTTGGTCGTGGAAACATGACCCATATTTCGTTTCATCCTCTAGGCAAACAGTGAAATCAAAATTTATATCTCGTATCTCTGATTATAATCTCAGAGTTTGTCGTTATAATTTTTAGTACGAAAAATCAATTGTAATTTTGAAATTATTTATATAGTATTTTTCATAAAAAATTTGAGTGTGACTGCTCCTTGTCTCTCCATTTTACATATTCGAGGTTGACTTCTTTCGGAAAAGTCAAGATTCCAGCATATTATTCAAGTTCAACCATGGAAGATCCGGTGATTAGTCTTGAACTATGCTTAATAAAATAAAGTCAAAGCTCCAATCTCTATTATTCTACACGTCCCTTTTTGCCAAGTACTGCAAAGCAACCATTGTAAAGATGCATGTTTCTAGCAGTCTAATTGCCAAAACTCATGTTGGTAATATAGTTAAGCTGCAAAAATGATATATTTCAATAAGTATTTAACCAGAATTACTTTTTTTCTTCTCCAATTTGCTCCATGAGCTGAACTTTTTCTTCTTTTTTTTTTTTTTTTTTTGGGAAGCCAATAATATCGCATGATATAATGGATGCTAAACAACAAATAAGGGACAGGTTGAAGATATTATTTCGGACAACTTTAGGAGATGACCAAAAACTTTATAGTGATAGCACTGTCGTTTTATTCCCTCTTTTGTTTGATTTTTTCCAACTTGTATTACCCCCTCCCCCCCCCCCCCCCACAAAAAAAAACACTCACAGAGAATATATCATATATATCGATTCATTTAAGAAATACCCAATCCCTGCTTAATCTAATTACAATCAAGCGGCTCTGGCAAGAGTCTGGAGTTCCCAACGGTGGACCCGATCACACCACAGCCGAAACCCTCCTCCCTAACGTTTGAAAAAGGAAAGAAAAATGAAAAGGAAATCCCGAAAAAGGAGTTCACCACCGAGCCACGTAGCCAGCGCGCACTAATTCGGCGGATGGGTTAGGCTGAAACGCCAGGTGGTGGGATCCACTTCCCACCAATCCACAACAGTCGCTACCACGTGCGAAACACCACCACCGCAATACTTCAAACACAAGCGCATGCACGCGTACACACAAGAACTCAAAACCACGCTAATTACTTTATTTCCTTATTTCTCCACAGCGCACCGCGGTTGCGGGTGAGAAGCTACACGTGACGTGAACATCCTCCCCAAAGCTGCTGATTATTATTATTGTTATTTTTATTATTATTTAAAAAAAAATTAAGTAAGAGCAATCAATGTTATTATTTTTTAAAATTTTATTCTCAAATTTTTTAATATTTTAAAATGTTGTCAAGTAATTTTTTAATAATAACAAGAAGACCGATAATAAATATTTTTCTTTGATTTTGGTTTTGTATATTAAAATAAAACTGTAATGCAAATAATATCCTAAATAATATTCAAATTTGTTTTAAAAATATTAAATTTTTTGTATTAATAATATTTAATATTATTAAATTCAAATTTCCCAAACAAGGTGTATTAATTTTTCATGTCATGCAACCACATTAGTGTTTTAACAAAATTATTTATTTTGCTTTTGTGATGAATACCGACAAAAATATGGGACCCATGCACCGCACACGCGTCGACTTGCTAGCACATTCGCGTCACAAGGGGAGGGGGGGCGGCCATCCTAATAAAGTATAAAGATTCGTATACATCCGGTCCGGTGCTAGGCACGTGGGACCCACACACCAATCAATCAAAGGTTTGGGGACCCTACAGTCCTATTGGCGTGTAAATCCACGGCTTTGACGGGACCCACGTGTAGAGAGGGTCAACCCCATAGCCAATCACAGAATTTCCCTTGAACTTTTGGTCTCTGTTTTACTTTTCTTAAATTTATTCTCGAGCCGGTCGTTGTCGGTTAATCCTGACACGTGTCGACCTCTCAATGTTCCTGATCTCGAGAGCCCAATTTCATTTTTCTTCGTTTTTTAACTAAACCGACTGATGTTAAAAATTCTATATATATATATATATATATATATATATTAATCTGATTTAAATTATTATTACATTCTTCTTTCTATAAAAAGAACGTTTTAATATAATTTTTTTTATTTTTAATATTTAAACTTTAAACTTGATTAATGATTAAATAATTTAATATGCTACTCGTTAAATTGTCTGTGTCTCTTTCTCTCCATCGCATTGCTTTTGGAAAACATTTAGAGGACCCATCTTTTACGAAAAATGACTACATCCCCCCCCCCCCCCACAAAAAAAAACACGATGCTTGGGTTTGATCATTTTCTTTACAAATTTTACTTCTTTTTTTGTTACATAAAAATTTAAATTTGAATTTTAAAATTAAATAAAAGAAGAATTATAACTATCAAACTATCTTTGAGGATGTCATTTGGCACTTATGCGATTACTCGGAAAGACCGACCAATTTGGGTGAATGGTACAATATGACAGCAGCTTTCTAATTCTGAGGATTTTAATTTCTTTCTAGCTCTTGTTTACACAACTCCGTTTCTATCATCAGAATAATCAAAATTGGAATTTTTAGTTCTTGTATTCGGTCGTGGTATTAAAGCTAAATTAAGTGGACTAAATAATTTTTCTTAATTTTCTTTCAAATTAAATCAAAAATAGCTGTTAGGTCCGAGCTAAGTCTCCCATGAAATGATATCAAAGAAAAATTGATTTGGTTGTCGTAGCTTTAACATGTATCATTTCATGTCTTTTGTAGGACTACGTGATGGTACTATAATTTCTGTTTAGTATAAATATATATAGTTCGATGATTAGTGTATTCAGTAGTTTTCTTAAAAAGAGTGAATTTGAATCTGAATGTTAATTTTAATTTTAATTTATTTAGTGATTGTTTGGATGGTCATCAAGCCCATAATTTTCTTTGACAACAAATAGAAAAAAAAAATGTCCCAAAATAATGGGGTCATTAGCAACTCATTTTGCAATTAACCAACAAGTTCGCTCATTAGCTGAATTATGAATTTTCCAACAAGTTGGAAGACATTTGAAAGAGCCCCAGACAAGGTCTTAATTGGACATTTTTTTTTTAATAATTTTAAATTATTCAGATAATTGCACGAGACAAAACTAGAGCCAGATTTTGCTGGACTTATAAATATATAAACAAGATTTGTATGAAAAAAATAATATCTTTTGTTATTAATATGTTGTGTGTCCTTTTGGAATTGTACATTTTTATGCCATGAACTTGATATGTTCCACGCATTTTCATATGGTTGAATTAATGAATATATGGTTGATTGAGTCATTAATAGGAAAATCAATATATTTGGAGTAGATAAAATGGGCATGTTTCATTTTTTTTTTTTTTTTTTTTGGTTATACAGGAGTTATAGAAATATCAGGTTTACAAAAATTCGAGAACTAAATCTCAATTTTTTTAAAAAAATATTTAAATAAAAATTTTTTATGACAGGAATCTCCCAACCAGACATTTACGTGAACAGAGGATGACTTTGGTGGAGTCACTGATTGACTAGCGGGTAGGATTAATATTTAACGAAAGCATTGAAGAATGGCATGAAATGTGACAAGTTGTTTATATCAAAAAGTTTAAAATGTGACAACTTGAAGGCATTGATTGAACTTGGTGTTTGCAATACTTTTCCACCTTTGGTAGCAATCCTATTGGCTCACGATTTTCTTGTCCTTGTTCCCCTTCTTCCTCTTCTTCACGTTTTCTATCTACCTTTTCCCCCATTTTTCAGCTTAGACTTCTTTGATGTGATGCAAAAGTTAATATCTGAAAATCAAACCAACAAGAATGAAGTTATTTGAAAAAATTCAAATTTTCCGTAAGTTATAATTATTTTGTTTTCTATTTATAATATTCTCCCTTTGGTCATAATCCCATAATGAATATATATTGCTGTATTGTATTTTATTTTATTTTATTTACAAGAATTTGAATATGTAATTATCAGATTTGGGGAGGGGGTTTATATCATTAAACTGTCTCTTGGGGATTTTATTTTATTTTTTCGCTTGAAAGTGAAAAGTACGAAACATTTACCATTTTTAAAATAAGTCATTGTCTATTTCCTCTCAAGATTTCAAACGAGTCCTTTTCTCTTTTGGCACTTTTTCACATCCTTAAATTAGTATTATCAGACTACCTTTTGCATGACACTCGGGCAAGTTCAGCCGCAACAATTAAGGTTTTCTTTGATTATGGCATATCATATGTGCGTAGCTAAAATTCTAGTAACAACCGATCGATGGAGACTTCCAAATGTTGAAGGGCACCAGCCCTTTCTAAGGCCATGCGGCAGAAAAGGACATGTTCCACGCGTAATGTCTTAAAGTGAGAAGATCATAGTTTCACTGGCACTAAAAATGACCCATGAGATCCCAAAATTTTGGTCAGCGCATTTTACCAAGCTAGGCACCATCTGAAAGAAAACGAAAACACTAAAAAGAGTGTTAGGCACTAATGAAAGATAGATTAGATTATACTAGCGGCCCACTATAAAGGAATGGATGTGACATCTCTCTCTCTCTCTCGTATGGTGTAAAAGTGCATGACATGTATAAATATATGTTTGAGCCTACCGCACACTTATGCGACAGTTTATTTTATTATGCACCATGTATATCAAAAGCTTTAGGCTGTCACTCAGTTCTTAGAATGCCAGAGTTTGCTGCACAAAGTGTCGACAAATCATAGATCCAAATATGCAATCTTGAGAAAGATACACAAATACTCTCTCTCTCTCTCTCTCTCTCTCTCTCTCTCTCTTCTTTATTCTGTTTCTTGCAATTGAGAAAATGATAAAAGAAAACAATAATACAAGGATCAAGATGTTTCGACACGTCAAACTGGAAACTGCAACCTTCTTTTTGTGATTAGGGAATAAGGTGGGTCGGATTTCCCTTTTATACTCCTTTTGTTGTCCATCGGTGAAATCATAAATGAAACAACGTTACAAATTACGAAGTCAATTAAAGAAATGTTATGATTTTTCATTGACTCGGAATGATAAATTTAACTCATAATGATTTTTCATTGACTTCTTAAATTCGTAAAAATTTATATTAGTTTCGATGATGTTTACTCGAAATACCTGAGACTTGCACGCATTCCCAAATCAACAAATCCTTTTCAACAACTTCATATCTATGAATTGATAAATTGACAGTAGCTTAGATTTTCTCCGCTTGCGTAACCTACACGCTCAAAGTCAACCTCGTTTCTCTAGGCCCCCTCTGGTTCAAATCTAACGTTGGGTGATTTTCGTTGTAGGAATCAAGAGAGACATCAAAATCATGAAATCAAGTGAGCTCCTTGGCCTCCTCTAATCCATACCAAAATCAAAAATTTATATTAAAAACAGAATTAAATTTTTTGATTAATAATTAATATCAGTAACTCTCTCCTCATCCCTTTGCCCTCTTACTTCTTACCTCTCTCTCGCGCCCACACACACACACAATATTTTATTTTTCTTTTTTGATTCTTTTGTGTTTCTTCACTTTTCGAGGATTCACAAGCCATTTGGGTGTCGGTAATGACAAATGGCAATGAGCACATGAGAAAGAGGAACACGTCAATTCTGCCCTAATTAAAGAAAATAAAAATTATTCTATTGAAAATGGAATGATTAAAATTGCAATGGCACTTGCCTTTTCTAGCATAAACAATTAGGCAACTACTTTAACTTATCGTCTCGGCACCAATAGAGTCCCAAAGCATTTGGGACTTTTCCTTAATTATCTTTTTATTATTATAAATTGCTGGTTGCCAAAAGAGCACACTTACAGTCACACGGTACCATAACCTGCCGACATGAAGGAATATACTTCACTTACATATATTTATTATGTATAATATTATTTTAGCTGATATCCCACAGCCGAATGTCATGCCCCCCCCCCTCTTCCACCACCCCAAAAAGAAACCCAAAAAAAAAAAGGAAAAAGGAAAATGTCATCTTGTCTCAAAGTACTTGCCCTTGAGGATAAGTAAATGGGGTTTAGGCTACGTTTGCAAATCTGACCTTGCGTAAACTTAAAACTAAATTTATTTCGCGACCAAATAATGAAATTTCTCCAATAAAAATTATAACTATCTAAACCTCAACTGAAGTAAATCTAACTTTTTTAAAGGAGAAAACCTAGCGTTAAGCAACGGAAAGCAAAGGGCCGTACCCAAAAAAAACTGATTCAAGAAGCGACTTGCATGGCCCAACAAGAAATGGGTCAAAGGCCCAGTAGGTCTTCGAAGGAGGGCCCCGGCACATCTCGACCAATCTCCAAGGGCCCATAGATATGAAAGGAAACTAGAAAAGTCCCAAATTGGGCCCACTTCACACTACGACACGTACCAAGTAAAACAAAATCAAATATATGCCGGGGCAGAAAACAAACACCAAGTCCACTGTTTCACTATTAATATCTTTTAAATAAAATTTTATATTTAAATCTTATTAAAAGAAAAAACAGAAAACCAACAAAAACAACTTGGGTATGCAGATTAATAATTAGGAACCCCCCAATCATGGAACGAAATTTATGGGTTCACGCTTCGTCTTTCTCTTGTGGGACAACGAACCACTGAACTGACCACAAAATTCTGGCCCAGGTTGCTCAGACATTAGTCTTGTCAATTTGATGGGTTCTATATCTACTTCCTCCTCATCCACTTCTTCCCTTCTCTTGGCTTTATAAAATTTAATGTTAAATGCTTTCTCCCTCACTCTTCTTTGTCCTCATCCTTTTCGCATCACGCCCGTATTGTTTTATCACAATATTAAATTTCTAAAGAATAAATTTTTTTTAATATTTATTTTCATCAGTTAAAATTCGAATTTAGAATGATATCAATCCAACTTGACAGGGATTGTTTTTTCTATGGAACCAAATCATCATACTCGGCCCGACGTGCAACAAAAGATTGAAAGTAGAATAATTGGTTTTTTTTTATCGTAATATTTGAATCTAAAATCACTATATTAAGAAAGAAAAATTATGACTACCAATTATCCACTCGTGACAATAATCGATTTATTTGGAAATTTGGTATAAACAATAATGTGATGGCCAATTCAAAATTAAATGGCGAGCCCAATTAAGTATGGGGACATAAAAAAGTGTGGCCAGTCTTGCTACAAAGACAGGCTTGGATTCACAGGAAATCAGGTTCATGCTCAAACCTAAACATAACCCTACATCAATACTCACCTGTCTTTTCTTTCAACATTATTATTATTATTTTTTTAATTTGGATATTTAGGAACTTTTCTTAGATTTTTCCTTTATTTTTTTTATTTGGATAAACACTCATATGTCTTTATTTTTTTTCCTGTGTTGATTTAAAGGAAAATTATATATATATGCCTTTATTTTAATTCTTTTTCCTTTTCCACAATTTTAATTATTAAAGGAAAATTTATATATATATATATATATATATATATAACTTTTGGGTGTCAGTAATTAAACCCATGAACAAGGGTTGAGGTTCATGATTAATTATTAAGTGAAGTTAAAGTACCTTATTCTATTATTTGCTATTTATTTATTAGTCATAATTTTTGTAATTATTAAAATACTATTCTTTTAACATGTAAAAGTAAAAGAATAAAATAAATATTTAAACATATAACGATTTGGAAATAAATATTTGAAATTCTATAATTTTTACTCGATCGTTTTAAATTCTTATCTCTCTTAAATTTTTTTTCTTCAAATGTCCGATTCTTTTTATATCTGTTCTTTTTTCTAGAATAAATGCGGTGCATTCATGCACCAACTAATAAATAAAAATCAATTAGTCCAGTGTTCGGACACAATTATAATTTTATTAAAGATAAATATTTCTTAAATTTTAATATTCTTAATTGTATGAAATATTTAAACAAATATTTTTAAAATTTAATTAATATTCTGAATATGATATATTAATTTTTTTTGTTATATAAGAATTCGAACCCTGGATTTTAAAATTAGGGAAAGAGAATTGTGACCCTCAAATTATATTTTCAGATAATATGATATTTTAATATTGAAAAGATAAAAAAGGATGATGCTTGAACTCAAACAAGGACTAATTGGATGGAACAAGCACAAGGGCTTGAAAAGGCCCAATGGCATTTGATTTGATGTTATATGTTCACATGGCCATCTAACCAATCTTTTCATGAAATATATTTGAAATGACTCCAATAATAGGAATGTATATCTCTCTCTCTCTCTCTCTCTCTCTCTCCCTCCATAGATTTCTTTCATGAGCGCAGACAATGAAGGGTGATTGGGAATCCAAATTGGATTTAGGAAGATAACATGACTCATGTGTGGGATCCTAAAGTCAAGATTCTCATGCCTCCGTCTTATAGTGCCAGCTGATTTCTCTGTTACAAGCATCCAACCCAAGTGGATCATCCTCTTTTCCTTTCCTATGTTATGTTATACACCCATGTCATCCCCACACATAATTGCAATTTACAACATCCAATTTTCCCCATATTAGCTCTAAAAACTGCATAACCCATCAATCTAAAAAGGGTGACAGTAAGCCCTTTGCTCGTTAAATTTTCCAATTATCTATCAAAATAAAATGTTCAGGTACAAACAATTTTTTTAGGTGTTCACTAATAAATATTAATAGTTATAAAATTGATAATCATTGAATTATTATTTAATTTAATGGTCGTTAAATCATTATTCATAGATATTTTAAATATAGAAAAAACTACGCTAAGTAAATCGTTTCTTAAATAAAGCTTTATAAATATTTAAAAAAATTAATAAAAATATGGTTTCGAATATCGATAGTAGGTATTCAAAAAACATTAGAGATTTTTAACGTGTGCTTGTTTAGGATTTAATTTTTTAGTTTATTTTCTTGGGTATTTTTTTTTTATCAAACATGGAGGGACTTAAAATTCCTCCTTTTTCTGAACTTTATAGCTCCTCATGATTTCATGAAGAGAGTTATGTGATAGGAGGTGGCGCACTTTCCCAGCTATCACTCACACCCACACACACCCACCCACCCCCCAAGTGAAGATGCAAATCTCCTCCTTTGCAAAAGTTTGTCAAGTAGAAGGATTGAGTGATTGACTTTTATGAATATCCGTGGGGCCATTTGCCTTTGATTGTGTTTTTGTTGCGTGTGATAAAGCTCTTAATGTTTTTTCTCATGTTTGGGGGTGAAGCAAGGGGTATTCTAATGGGTTTTGACAAATAAAATCCTGAGATAGGTCATATACCTTGGATAAACATTAAAACTTTGGTGAGTTTGATGGACTCTACTTTTTTGCCTTTTCTTTTTAAGTCCCCATTTTGTACCTTCGCTTCCATGTAACCCCCCCGTCAGGTCAACTTGGTAAAATTTCCATGCTTCGGTCCAACGGCTAAATGATTATGGACGGTAACTAGAATCATAAAATAAAGGTGCAGATCAAATTGCACTTTTGTTTTATGATTTCTCATGTTGACCATATTTTTGTAACATCTATCCCAAGTGTTTCTCAAGCAATTCTTTTTTTTTTTTTTTTTTTTACCTGATTTCTATTACATCACTCTTACAATATCCGTAAACCTTATACAGAGTTGAAGATAGTATAGAAGAAAACTGAAATATCAGAAATAGTCGATCTCAGGGTCTCTCTTCATGGAAACAAAAATTTATTAATAAATTCATCGAGAATTGATTTTAAAAATTGTATCAATTTTACTTTAAATTTATTCACTTTTAAATATTAAACCTACAAATAAAAAAGCATATAAAATTGAATATAATAAAATAAATAAATTGAAAGGCAGAAAAAACTAATTATATGGTTTTCTTTCCACTAGAACAATAGGAATATTATACTTACTCTTAACCTTATTTAAAATTAATTATGAAAACTACGACCAATTTAATCATATAAAGGATTCACTCTCGAGTATTTTAAATCGATTGGTTCATATTTTGTGTATTAATTTTGGAAAGTATTGTTAACAAATATTTAAGTGCATGGAGTAAATAATCGAACTTTTAGGTTTGATGCTTGAAACTCAATGCCAAATAATTGATATATATGTTTAACACTGATGCTCCAAAAATGGAGTAAATCCCTCGCTCCAACGTAAGATTTTTTTTTTTTTTTTTTATGTATGGGAAGGTATAAATTTGAAATCTTTACAAAAGAGAAGGGAAATGTACCAGTTAAATTATAACTCATTGGCAGTTCCAACGTAAGATTTGTATGGAATCAAAGACTATGTGGCAAAATAAAAGACTAGTTTATTAACTAATTTAATCTTAACCCAAAAAAAAAAAACTAATTTAATTATTGTAAAAATCAGGGGGTTAGTTGATCTTTAAACTACCCACCCTAATAACTACCCACCCTAATAAAAGATTTTGCATGAAGTCATTAGGTTAATTATAGGCAAATAATTGAAGCCCCCCAACATGAGTTAAATCGAAGCGCACGCTTCATTTATTTTATCCTCGGATTCGTTAACATACATTATACGTATTCCTATTAAGAGTTGACCAAAATCCTATAATTATACTACTGTTTTTGAGTCCTATTCATATGTTATCATGTGTGAAATCACTAGCGTATTAACCAAATAATAATAATAATTTTAACATTTAGCTGTTGCAAGAGCTATTGAATTTATCCGTTTGAATTAGTATTTTAGTGTGGGGGTTGTTCACTTTCCTCTTTTACATTAATTGAAGCATGATGTGAGTAGAGGTGGCTCTTTGCCTAGAAAAAAAGAGAACGCATGACTTCACAAACTAATGAAATAACATACCAGATTGTGAGATATCAGCATTTGATCGAGCTACCCCCACCCATCCTAATCAACCTAATTTCATTCATATGTATTTGAGAGTCATTTCTATTTTGTAGACCTAATCCAGCAAAACATTAGTAAACGCAGGTTGTTTTACTCAATGGATCCGAATTTTATTATTCAACAAAATAGTTAATTTATTCGTATATTTTGTATCTAATGAACCTGATGCTAAGCGAATAGATTAAAAAAAAATAAAGTCGATTTTCATCCTAAACCAGACCGGGTCTAAAACTATTTTCTTTAATATCGATATATTGTAATTTAAACTCCATCTAATACCCAGAGTTAGTTGTCCAACTAAACTAATGAAAACGTCACAAGTAGCTTAAGGAGTGATAATTCTAAAAAATGTGAAACATACCGATTGTAATTTGAACAATACACATAAATTTACCAAAAATGTGTCTGCATCACCAATGCTGTGGGGAGCATCGATTTGAAAACTTGCAGTAGACAACTATCTTTTTCCGGATTAAATGGAGCAAGAAGTTGGCAATTTGGAGTTTGGTCAAGCCCCATGAGTAAAATATGTTCTCTTTGACAAAACTAAGATTTTTTTTTTTTTTTGGGCGGGGGTGTGGGAAAGCTAACAGAGATTTAGATGTGAACACTTGATCCAGATGTTCAACAGCACACCTTTCATGACCAAGGAACAAAGACACAGGAACACATAACAGAAGCAGTAAAGGGTCTGCTCCTAAAGTCCATTAAGTTCCCCAACTTTTTTATGATGACCCATGTCTCCATCCTTCAAAAAAAATAAAATAGTATCAATATAGTTGATTTAAATGAATTAGAATATAAAATATTTTAATCAAATTTTATATTCAAATCTTGAAAACCAAAAAAATTATTTTTAAAGAGTTACTCTTTAAAATAAACTTGACAAGTATTCGAATTAAATCAATCAAAATATAATTTCGAAACTAATAGGTATATCATAAAAAAAGAGAGCATGCCATTATATTCAAATCCCCCATTATCCTATTTGCTTTTACTAAGCCTTCATCACATATTAAAATTGAAAGTGATTGTACTCCTAAATAAAAATCCAAATACAATATGCAATACTATACTATTAATGACGTAAGAAACATGGTATTTAAATGAATATTGTAATGACCCTGTAAATTTTAATTATGTTATTTATATTTAAAACTTGTGCCGTATAGTAACTTTGGGGGTAAAAAACTATGCGAAGTAACTCTTTGTATTGAGTATTTTCTTTTCAAGTAAATCACAATTTTTTAAACAAATTAATTCCATAAAAACTTCAAGAAATTCTTATTTACAAGGTTTCATGTACTCGGCGTCATTTGAAATATACGTGATCAGTATTAATATGTTTTCTAAGTATTATCATTAATATTTTTACTTATTATGAAATATTCAGTTTAAATTATAATTATTATTTTTTATATAAATTTATCCGTAACATAGTCTCATTAAATGTTGTGATGCCATGTTTCTAGGGTCCAATTTTATATATTTTCTTTAATAGAGGTTTTTGAGATTAGGTTTACATGATAAGTATAATTATATTTCATATAATTATTAAATAAAATTATAAAATATATTAATTAATAATTATGTCTTTTTTTGTATAATTAATAAATTATATATGGTTGAAGAAAAGGCAGGTCCCAACTGGCAAGGAATATTTTTTAATAGATTTGAGTGGATGGTTCGCTTTCCATTTCCGGTGGGAGTAACTGTAATGATGAGGGTGAGTTAAGTGCATTGCAAGATTGGTGATCGTTGCAGGAACGGCGAAGCTGCCAGCAAATGATGATTTTCCATGGTCAGGCTTTGCTCATTTTTGGAAACATTTCAAATGAAATACATTTCCAAATTTGAGGAATGAACATTTTGATAGCGAAGCATTTCAAGGCCTCGCAACATTTTTTTTTTATCGGCCGATATATGAATTATTTTATTAATCTGATTTGAATATCGTAAGATTTAATTTAGATCGACTCTCAAAGTATTTATTTTTCTATTTTTAATATTTAAACTTAAAATTTTAATTAAAAAATTTTAATATCTTTATTACTATATCCACAACACAGAACGAGTTAACGGAAAAGGGTTCCTCTCGTTATCACTTCCCCGAATCTCTTCCTTTTAAACTCATTTAGAAAAATTTTAAGATTAAATCCGATTAAAATTTAAATAATATTTTTAATTTAAGATTATTAATATAACTTTAAAAAGTCAATTTGAGTCGAACAAGTTAAGATTTCTGAACAGACCACAAAATATATAAATAGAAAAATAATAAGAAAAGAAAAAAGAGAAGTCTTAACACCATGCATAACATTTTCTAAAATTCAAAAAATAACCAAAAAAAAAAAAACCTTATGGGAAATAGCATCCAAGTGATCTTAAAACAATATTATTATCACTAATACAAAGGATATCATTAATATTATTATCGTTAAATTAATCTTTGTAATCTACTATTAGAAATAGTATTTTTTTATTTTTTATATCAGATTTAATTATGTTTAATATAATTATCAAATATTAATAATTTATATAAAAATTAATTTTTTTTTGTTATTTTCAATTTTTGGTAGGGTCGTTGTAGTTATTTTCAAATTTTAGTATTATTTTTTATTTTTATCATTAGTATCTAGATTTTATTCTATTAATCTGATTCGAGTATTATAAGACTTATTTTAATGATTAATTTAAAAAAAAAATTTTTTGTTATTTTTAAGAATCAAATTTAAGATTTTTTATTAAAGTAATCGAGTGTTTAATCACTCGATTTAAAAATAGTTTAGTGTGTCACTGTTATTAAAAACGAAGTGGATTGCAAGCGAAAGTTCGGGAAAACCTCGGAACCCAAGAATGAATTATCGAGCAATGTGAAAAGGACTCGAGCCATTATACCCTCTGAATCAAATTAAAACTTAAAAGGCCACAGCCTCATCATCCGAGGGCGCAAATAATTTTGCTGGCCACACAATTTTTAACCCAACTTGACATCCAATTTTCCCATTTTAACCCTTTCCAACAGTAAAAACGTCGGTCAAAGCACACCCAATTAAAAAAAAAAAAGGGGAAGAAAAACAACGAAAAGCACATTCATCCATATACCTTTGAATAGGAATCTCTTCCCCGTTTCCCCACAAAAATTACTACAAAAATCTACGGCGGTGATATGAAATAAAGTTACAAAAACATAATCTCATGTGTCCCCAACTAGTGCTCCCATCTTTTTATGTCCTCTCCTCTCTTCTCCATTCCCCACATTTTATTTTATCTGCTCCAAGTGACAGACCATTCACCAAACCACACCCTTTTCCTCCCCCAAGAAAAAAAAAATTGTTAATCTAATCTACTGCAGCCTTTTTTAGGTCTTATGTGGTCCTAATCCATCGCCAATCCAACCTTAATCCCATCTTGGAGGGCAGAGATTTCATGGAACCAATTCGATCCGTTCGATTATCATGCGGCTGCATGCATGGCATCACCACCCCCACATGGGGTATCATAATTTAGTTAATGATAATTAATTAACTAAAGATAGGGTAGGGCGGAGGGTATATAGAATGGAAGGATCATAGAGTGTTCACAAACATCTAAAAATGGGATTTTAATGAAAAAAGGGTAGGGACAATGACTGTCCCTTGTCAGCCAAGTAGCCTGCCCCGTGCCACGTCATAAAACCAACTGAAATCAAAACGAAGAGAAGCTCGACAATAATAACTGTTCACATCATGATTTCTCCTTATGTACATTTGAAAACTTGATATTTTAAAGAGCAGGAGTCAGAGAGAGAATGGTTCCAAATTTCTTAATAAAAACCCTTCTGTTTAAGACCAAGAGGAAAAGGCCTGACCCGGTTCAGAAGGTGGGGACTAAGTGGATGAAGATCTAAAATACCAATCTTTACCTTTCAATTTGGAATTGGATGAACAAAGTTGGACTTGTATTTGAGAGGCGAAAACAATAAAACTCAAATATCTACTACAATACGATAAATATCCCTATTTTTATCCTTATTTTTTTATTCTGATTCTGTTTGATTTCATCTATTTATATTAAATATATATCTACTCTTTCTTAAGACTTAAAGACTAAGAATGGATGACTCTCAAATTTAAATTTAAATATATATATATATATCTATGTAACCTCATCAAATAGAAAATATGACTCCAGACGTAATCATTATTATCATTCTTAACATTTTATTATTATTTTTAGTTGTGCTACAATTGAGTATTCTCATTATGCCTGCTTATTTTAATAAGATTGTTCATACAAAACAATACATTAATATTCTAACCATTTTATGAGAAAATTAATGGATTTTTCATGATTTTTTTTATTAGTTAAAAAGCATTTCAAAGAGGATAAAATAATATAATGTATGAAAATTTTTATTTTTTATTATTTTTTTTTAAAAAAAGGAAGAGCATCATGTTAGATGGTTCGACGGTGAAAAATTAAGATAAAAATTTATGTACGAATGAATGAATAATTCATATAACCGATTTCACTTAATAAGATGAATAATTGATCGTTGTTGTTGTTTTTATAATTTTTATATCTTTGTTTCTCTTAAAAAATGAAATAAATCAGAATTATGATCGTAAAGTCAATTAAAACTAAATTTCTCATGATCTAACCATTTGGAAAGATTAATTAATTTAGTATTTAGAGTGATTATAATACAGATTATTAAAAAGCAATTCATAATGAGTTGTCCAACAGCAACAGTTCTCGACAGAAAGAGAAAAGGGGTAATAATTGTGAATTAAGATAAATAAAAAATAAAAAATAACTAACACGCGTCATCATCAGAGAGGCAATTGTTGCTTAAACAGTCACCCGAGATGCACACAAAAATAAATTCTTAAAAAAAAAAAAAACAAAAAAAGAGGAAATCTGAACCCTGCCATTTCCGTAAATAAAAGAGAAAAGCAAGGGTAAGGAAGTATGACGTCATCAGAGCGGCTCCCCGCACTACCTGCGTCACTCTCTCTCTACAACTGGAAGCCGACAAAAATGCGTGGCATGTTCCGTAATATTCTGCCAACCGTAAGCCCATTTCTAAACAACCTGATTGCGCTTTAATACAGGGAAACTGCGCATTTTAGCACACAAGGCAACCACAGACGTTTTCAGTATCTGAGAGAATCACAGAGAAAACACAACAAGCGAAGACTTCACCAACCTCTTGCTATCTCTCTCACTCTCTCTCTCGTATAGAGACCATTTCTTGCTGTGAACTTTCACATTTGAACATTTGTCTTCCCAAAACACTTTTCTGCTGTTTTTTGTGATTTCGATTTTGAACGACGATAGCAACAAGAACAATGGATAAGGTCATGTCTAACTACGAGCTTGGTGCTTGTGGCATAGTGTAGAGTCCGAACGCCTTCTCTTCTCTCCCTCTGTCTCTCTCTCTCTCTCACTTCACCTCCTAGCCTCTCTCTCTCTCTCTAGCTCCTTTTCTCTCTTCTCTCTCTATCTCTTTCTTTCTCCGTTTCTCTCTCTCTTTTTAGAAACGGCAAATGGGCTGCAGGAGAATGCTTGCCGGAAACTTAGATCCAGAGAGGAAGACGAGCGGGGGATTGAGAACAAAACAGGCGGGAAGAGGCTCCTGCCGTGGAAGCTAGGCTTCGTGACGTGAATCGCCGGGAAAAATGTACGGTCGCCGGCAAACCTGACGTCTATTCATTTCTACAAAATCCAGAACAATTCTAAATTTACTTCTACTTATTTCGTTTCAAATTTGCAAAATCCATCGAAAGAACACTTTTTGAGAATCGATGGGGTTCCTTCTAAAAGAAGCTCTCAAGTCACTGTGTGGGCTCAATCGCTGGTCTTATGCTGTTTTCTGGAAGATCGGTTGTCGAAACCCCAAGTAATTCTCTCTCTCTCTCTCTCTCCACTTTTTTGGGGGTGGGGTGGGGGTTAAGGTTTAGTGTTTGATATTTTTGTTTTTGGGTTCTTTCTTTTTTGTTGGAATGTCGTGTTTGTTCTGTTTTCTCTTTTGAGAATCTTACATGGGTTAAAAAAAATGGAGAAAACGTTAGATTTTGTAAAATTTTGAGAAAGCTTAGGACTTTGAAGACTGGAGCGTCATCAGTTGTATGTAGTCTATTGATTAAGATGAGGTCGACTTGTTGCCAACAGTTTGTCTTCTCTTTGTTGTCTTAAATCTGTAAAAAGGACTTAGTTTTGTTTTTTCGATGAACATGGTTATGTTATGCTAATACCAGGTTAATTAATATATGTGTTTTTCAGTTGCTTAGTTTAAGTTTTATGTCACGGGTTTGTTTCCTTTATTACATTCTTTTGTTTTATGGGAATTTCTTCCAAAAATTTTCTAATCAGAACAGATTTTGGGCAGAATGGTCTGGCAAAAGCCTCTCTCCTTGTAATATTTCAAATGATTTGAAAATGTAAGATTTTATATTCTATTTTTGTGCTCTAAATTTGGGCTGCATGGTGTCTCCTTGTTTATGGCGACACAATTGGATTTTGGAGTACAAATGATGTGGTCAAATTCCAGACCAAGGATTTCAAAATTTTCCAAAACCATATAAGGGGCTGGCTTGGGGAAAAAGAATAGTTGTCCTTGTGGTTTATACGTCAAATTTGTGATTGATAATATTTTTAATTTACTTTTCATTGCTCAAGAAAGGAAAAGTCTGAAACTCAAAGATCAAAATGTGGAAACCTAGTTGAATTTGGACTTTCTTGGAGGGTGGGAGGATGGTTTTCCTAGATGTTGGATGCGTTGACTCTTTCAACATGTGTTGCATGGAGAAACATTGGAATCTGTTCTGCGTTTTGGACTATTTTCTGTAGTAAATTTGAGGGGTAGAATGTGATTTGGCAGGTTGTTGATATGGGAGGAGTGTTATTATGAGCACCCAACGGACTCGGATCGTCTACTTGCTCCTGGAACCGAGAGCCCGGACCAGACTTATGAAGAGTGGGAAAGATGCTGGGTTTCCAATAAAACTTGCATTGCGCAGGTTGGTCAATCAGGAGATAGGGTGTGTTCCCTCATTAATAAAATGATGATGGGCAACCAGATTAATCTAGTAGGAGAAGGGTATGTTGTTTTTTTCTCTCGTCTTTTAGCATCTACTTTAGCTTCCATTTTTTTTTTAATATATATGCTGATTTTTCTTGTTCTTTTCTCAGTGAACATTAGCCAATGAAACCTTATTAGTTTGTCTATGTTCTTCAGCATAGTTGGTCGGGCTGCATTCACCGGGAGCCACCAATGGATTCTTTTAGAGCACTGTAGTAAAGGTTCTTATCCACCAGAGGTATGACAATTAATTACGTGTCTGCCTGTGGCTAATGAAACATGTTGTGCACTGAGTTTTGAAGGGTGCTTTTTCTACAATTTTTTTTTTCATGTAGTTTACTTTATTCTTCTAACGTCATTGGAAAAGAGTTGAAAATTGACTTGCAATGGTTTAGTTGGTTTCTAATTTGGTAATATAATTAACACGCTATGTCTTCGCTGCTCAATATGGCATGCTCTTCATTCAATGGATCAATTGTCTGATTCTGCTCTCCATTTTAATCTGGTGTCAAGGACTATATTGTTCTCAAATGGTAGCATATTTTCCAAAAACTTCCAACAGTGCCTTTGATCTTTGCCCTACAAGGTCAAATATGATAACTTTATAAACGTGGCTAGTTCTTTCCATAGTAATTCTGCTCATGCTCACTAGGCAGATGTTTTGATAGCTTACAGAAATGAGGTCTCAAATACAACCTTTTATGCATGAAACTGAATCTTAGTTCTGTTTATGATATAGCTCTTTGTTGAGTGGTCTTATTTCCTCAAGTAGTAGATTTATAGATACTACAAAACTACAAGCTGATGTTATCTAAACTTACATACAAGTTGTGGTTGTTGCTGCTGCTTGTAGGTATTAAATGAGATGCATCATCAATCTTCAGCTGGCATGCAGGTTTAGCAATTCTCCCCCATCTATCACCACTTGGCTGGTTGTGTTTTCTATTTTCTGATCTTCATGGTACTTTTCTATTGGATTTCAGACTGTTGCAGTGATTCCCATTCTTCCTCATGGTGTTGTTCAACTTGGTTCATTCTTCCTTGTGAGTTGATCTCTCTCTCTCTCTCTCTCTCTCTCTCTCTCTCTCCCTCCCCCATCCCTCCCTCCCCCCCCCAAACACAGACACATGCATGCAACGCAGGCACACTTGTGGTTTTCTGTTGAAGTCAAATATCTGTCCATGTGGATACTCCCATTGTTTGCTAATTGTCCTCCCAACTCCTGTTTGATCCAACCTTTTCATTATACAAATTCTCAAGTTGAATGAAGTCTTATGGGTTTTGGATTATGATCCTGTTACTTGGGAAATTTTAGCGGATAGGGCTAGAGTTTGGTGCTTCCTAATGATGCTATCCGAACATGTCTACTTTTTCTTCCCATGATGATTTCTTGCGCTGATATATAATGTATTCAGGCTGGGTTTATGTTTAATGAACTTTCCTCAGTCAACAGTGATGCATTTTTAATGCAATCTGATGTCTGCATGATTTTCAATGATGTCATTAGTATTTATGGGTGCTGAGATGGTTTTTCTGAACTTTTCTTTACCATCCTCGTGGCTTCAGATTTTGGAGAATATGGGCTTTGTCAATGATGTGAAGAGTTTAATACTTCGACTGGGATGTGTTCCTGGTGCTCTTCTATCCGATGAATACATGGTAAATGAATCTACCCAGAAAATTGGAGTTCCTGTCCTTGTGGGAACATCTACTGCTCAAGATAACTCCGTTCATCACAAAGCTACAAATTCTTTATCATTTACTGTTGATAATGGCAATGAACAGAGCAACTTAGCTTTGGCAACAAGGTTTGCTAGCCACCCCTCTCCCTCTTCTATTAGACAGATAGAGAATAACATGCAGAGTGATGCTTCAACATTCGAAACCTCTTGCCTGATCCAAACTTTACCTAAACCCTTTAATGACCACAGTCAGCAGATAATACTTCAAATGAGTAGGTCAGAGCTTCCTTACAGAAGCCACTTATGTGCTCAAGAAATGCAAACTGAGGCAGATCCACTAAATTTAGATGGTTTGCACCACACGGCTTCCCAATATAGTAGTTGTAGCTATGGATTGAGTCAAACTTTAATTAGTCAAGCAGGTACAAGCTGTGGTAGCCTACGATCAGTTGAACAGCAGATTCTGCTAGATGTGGTTCTTCAGGATTGTGCTACCAAATATCTTGGTTCATCAAGTAGTATTGTTACAGCTGAAGTTAGCAAAGATAGCAGTTCAGTCCCTAATAATCACAAGAGCAGCGTTACAATCCCTTTACATGGGTTACCTAATGGTACTGTTAGTCATGTGACACCAGTTTCTATCCCACAGTCTGTTTCAATCACAGGTAGACCAGCTGATAATAACATCTGTTGCTCTCATATGGGAAATTTTGGGCTTCATGATAATGATTCAAGTGAAGTGAAGGTTGCTTTCTCAAAACAAGCAGATCCTTTTGTCAATACCCCTGCCTTTTTAGGAGCCAGTGGTCGTCGATTTACTTCTGTAAATGAGAATCACAGCCATCCCAAGCTGGAACCAGGTGGTCAGAGTCAAAAAAGAATGGAAAAGCATTTGCCTGAGGCTACTAGTTTCCTACTGATGCAACCAGATGAGCTAACACGCTCGAGAGAGCAGATGAATGGTTTTCTTTATGATTCTAAGAAGCATAGAGATGAACTTGAAAGTTTGACCTCCCAATATTCCGTGAATGAAGATTCATGTGTTCTGCCTCCATCAGGAGATGACTTGTTTGATATCCTGGGTGTAGATTTTAAGAACAAATTACTTGGTGGAAATTGGAATAATGTTTTTGTAAGTGGATGTGATGGTAACTCCCAAAGTATTTGCAAGGATGCTTCTACAACTCTGCTGGATGCTGGCCCTGATGTTCTTACCGTCGGTGAAGCTCTCTCGGACAGTGGCATTTTCTGTGGCAGTGGAACTGACCATCTTTTAGATGCTGTTATCTCTAAGGTCCACTCAGTTTCTAAACAGAGCTCAGATGATAATGAATCGTGCAAGACGACCTTAACGAAGATCAGTTCTTCCTCCCTTCTCAGTACTTCCCCAACATATAGCTGGGTTAGTATGCCCATGTCCAGTCAGATGCAGGGTGAGTCATTTGGCATTCCTAAGCCACTACTAAAAGCTGGGACAGCAGGGACAAGTTCATTTGGATGCATGATCAATAAAGAGGAAGCAGGAAACTGTTCTCAATCCAGTGGCTTATATGCATCTCATATAAGTTCATGGGTTGAACAGGGCAATAATCTAAGATGTGATGGTAGTGTATCTACAGGATATTCCAAGAGGCCTGATGAAATCAACAAACCAAATCGGAAGAGGCTTCGACCTGGAGAAAATCCACGACCAAGGCCTAAGGATCGCCAGATGATTCAAGATCGTGTGAAAGAACTGAGAGAAATTGTACCCAATGGGGCAAAGGCAAGCCTCTTACTCCTATCCTAGTTTATATATGCAATGCTTTTATTTTCCTCATTTCGAAGTCAGATAAAAATGAACCGCCATAATTGCTGACACTGTTTTTTCCTGTTAATACTTCTCAAACAGTGTAGCATAGATGCACTTCTGGAGCGTACCATCAAGCACATGCTTTTCTTGCAAAGTGTCACAAAACATGCAGACAAGCTTAAACAAACAGGAGAGTCTAAGGTGCCACCACAGTTTTGCTTTGTTCCTTGATTAACCTTGTTCTTGTTGAATCAGATTTGCATTTGTGGGTTCTCCTGTTCGTGGGCTATTTGGATAGCATATGAGTAGGAAGGAAAAACTGGCTTTAAAGTCCTCATAAACTGGGAATATGTTTGACTGCATACATGTTAATTGATTTGCTATGAATTGGATCATGATTATGCTTGTTAGCTTTCACACTGTTCCGCTATTGAAAAGTTTAGATGTGTTACAGTTTAACAACTCACTCTTATCAAGAACATGTCGAAATAAAAAAAAATGGTAGACTACTGTTTATTGATTGATAATCACCATAACAGTTTTTTTTCTGGCATGAATTTACAGATTGTTAGCAAGGAAGGTGGACTACTTCTAAAAGACAATTTCGAGGGAGGAGCTACATGGGCATATGAAGTTGGATCACAATCTGTGGTTTGTCCGATTATAGTAGAGGATCTGAATCCACCTCGTCAGATGCTGGTTGAGGTACCTTTTATATTTGATGCATCTCACCTCTAAGTTGATGTGCTTTTCTACGGAGTTATATTATGTAATCTGTCAGTTTATCTTGGATTTCTTAAACTATTTGTTCCTTCTGGTAGATGCTTTGTGAAGAACGGGGTTTCTTTCTAGAAATAGCTGACATAATTAGAGGCTTGGGACTGACCATTCTGAAGGGCGTGATGGAAGCCCGAAATGACAAGATCTGGGCACGCTTTGCTGTAGAGGTTAATATGATCCCTATTGTGCTGCTTCTAAGCTTCTTGTGTGGATAAACTCCCTGTTGAGTATTGAGTCTGGTTTTGATGTGCATCTCATTTATTGTTTCCTTGAATACAATTATAGGCAAATAGGGACGTAACGAGGATGGAAATATTTATGTCACTGGTTCAGCTTTTGGAGCAAACGATGACGAGCAGTGCACCATCTGGCAATGGCATGAACAATGCCAATGCAGTGGCTCATAACTCTTTACACCAAGCAACTCCCATAGCTGCAAAAGGTAGGCCCAACAGTATGCGGTGAGCCACCTGATCAACTACTTGGCCTGGAGATGTTGAGAGCAAAGCCAACTTTTCTGCTTGCCATGACTGACATCGTGCCAGTCCTGATGTCTTTTAAGTTCAATCCTGTTTTGTTGGTGTGCGACATTTGAACTGCAACGCTATGGGAATTTGATAGTGTTAATAGGTGAGATTGGATTAAAAGAAAATGTGAACTGGGTTTTGTTGGTTCCACAAAAATGTAAAAAAAAAAAAAAAAAAAAGAGTGCGGAATACATGAGCAATGGGGGGGGGGGAGATGGGGTTGGAGGTTGTCAATACGCAGACTGCGGTTTCCATCATGTTATCTAAATTTTATTGGTCAGAGAAATTTAAGGTTCTTTGCTACTTATCTAGTAAAATGACCACTGCGACAACAGTTCATTTGGTTTCTTTTGCCTTCTATTCCTGGGCTTTTCCGCATATTTCTAGAACTTGCCTGCAGGCTACATGCTCAGTTTTCCAGATCTTCACGTCCTCTTCTGAGGTTTATGGCTCTCCCACCCCCGGGTCAAGAAGGGTAGGACCGCCATTAGCACCTGCAGAAAAATGTCTGGTTTAAATTATAATAAATATTTCTAATTGAACCTGCTGTAACAAAATTCTAATAAAATATTCGACGATTAACATTCTCGTCAAGAGTCTAGAGAGTATGGGAGCATGCATGCAACACAATATAAGTGATGAAGATAAGGGCACCCTCTTTTATTGATTTTGAGTTTACACTGTCTTGCTTTGTTTTAAAGACGGGACAATAGAGATAAAAAGGAGGGAGTTAGATGAAAATTTTAAAAATATATGATAATAATATTAAAAAATTATCAAATTTTGATCTTTATTTTTGTTCCCGTATTTTTTTTAAAAAAAAATGTATAAAATTTTAATTTATTTTTTAAGATAAAAATAAATTTTGATTTTATCTTTGTCTTCACAAATTAAAAATGAGGCAAAGTGGCTTTCATTTTTCTTATAGAAACCAAGATTGTCATTATCAAGCATCTCAGTATTGAAAATATTTGAAATAATAATCGAAGTTTCCATTTGCTGCTTATTCATCTGGACCCTTACACACACACACACTCTCTCTCTCTCTCTCTCTCTCTCTCTCTCTCTCTCTCTCTCTCTCTCTCTGTGCCGCGCGAGCTAAATGTGCACAGCGGCTTTGCAAATTCATGAGTACCGTTGTTTGGGGAGATCGAGATTCGGGTGGATAGAGATATGAGACATTTTTCTTTAACGACAGGACATATATTCTCGGACAAAAATCAAAATCTGATTGTCATTCAGGGGAGAACATATTCATCCCATATTCCTAAATAAATGTTTTAACCAAGGTACGTAGGTATAATGTCTTTGCCCGTCTACGTCTACATACATGGCTACAAACAAATCAATTGATACTCAACAGAAAGCAACCCCATTAGAAATGATAAAGTTTGGGTTCAAGTGGAAGAGGGAAAAGACTATAAATGGAAACCATGGATAGTTGTTTGCAAAAGAAGAATAAAAGCAAGATGAGGTTCGAATGAGAGGAGTATGTGTGGTGGAGAAGTTACTTTTTAGAAAACTAAAGGATTTAGACCTTAAAACTTTGTGAATCCCTTTTTCTTTCTTTGGTATGGCATTTTTTTTTAATCATCTGTTATCTGAAATTATATTCTAATTAATCTGATTCAGATATTATTTAATCCAATTTTGGATGAACTCTCCTTAGAGTCTTTTTTATTTTCAAACTTAATATTTCTATCTACTAAATCGATTGATTTAGCCTTGTAATTCCTTTGTCATCTTTACCCTTTTTTGTGTTCTTTGAACTCAGGTTTTGGATTTTGGCTTCCTCAATATAAGTATCGGAATAAATCGGTTTGTCGTTGACAAAGTACGCCAAGCAGTGTCATGGCCAGCTTTGGACAATCCTCCAAATTTAGTTTCATAAAAATTATTCCTTCTTTTCCAATCCTGTGTGATAGAATTAGAAGAAATTTTTATTTCTGAATTTCATTTATTTTTCTTTTTCTAATAGAAAAATAGGGGAGGGATAAAGTCGTTCAAAAAAAAATTTAGAGAAAAAACTTTTTTTTTATATTTTATATTATTTACTTTTTTGGATTTTTCTCCCTTAGTTGTACCCCAACCAAGGCAACAATTATGTAACCTCACCTTAAATTAAAAAAAAAAAAATTATTTGCCAGATACATTTAAAAAGGGATAAAAATTTATCCTTTTTTGCTCCTATTACACCTATCCTAAGATAAAAAAAATCATAGTAAAATAGGTTTTTGTGATTAAGAGAACTTTTTTTTAAAAAAAATAAGAATTATTATTATCAATAATTTTTTACAAACTCTGCTAAGCTCAATCTCTCTAAACAGAAAATAATATTATTCTACGAGCCGCGAAAATGAGCCATGCAAGTAGTTCAATACTAAAGTTCTAGTAAGTGATGGAAGGGACACGGAATCGAATTCCGCTTGCCTCGTAGTTTGAGAATTTTAAAGAGGATGACACGATTCACTCTGGACTAGCTGTGAACCAAGAAAAGAAAAAGGGAAAGGGGTAGCGTGCAAAGGTGAAGTCTCATGGGTAAGTTTGGACCTTTAAACAAACAAGCTCGCTAGCCTACAAAAATTAAATTACTCACTTTCCTACCCTTTTGTTTTTGAGCAAGTGGATTTTAGTTGCCATCGGATTTCATACGATTAACTCAATTCGAACACTATAAAATTTATTTGGGAATTAACTTTTTAACATCCTTTTTTGTCATTTTCATTGATCGGACTTTCCTACCTTATGTTAGTCATATAGTTGCTCTTCTTTTGAATAATCTAATTGACAGAAAAATTCACACCAACAATTTTTGATAATGGATGCTCCTATGGTTAAAAAAAAAAGTTATTGTGATTTTCTTTTACTTTTCTTAGTTAAAAAGAGACATGAGACGATTGGTGTTGTTATTTTTATTATTTTGGGTGTTATTAGAAAGATGATTTTGTTGCTCTGAAATTAAAGTAACGTAACATGAGGATGGTGTACTTTTTTTTGGGGCGGGGGGGGGGGGGGGGGAGTCAAATTGAGAAGATGAAATCCAGGAAGTTACCCACCGGCCACCGGTCGAGTAAATTGTTCTCCAAATGAATGTACTAGAAAAGGAAAAAACATAAACAAATGCAAAAACAAAAAGAGAGCAAACAATATAAAAAAAAGGTGTGCTAAGAGCGAAGTGCAATAACTTATGTATATACATATCTGTGTGTGCGCGTGCGCGTGTGATATCTTATATAAAACGGTGGCACAAAAAGGACTCACTGCACTGTCTATCATTTTCCTCGCATCAAAACATTGTCCCTCTTAGAAATGGAGTCTGGAGCTACAAAAGACGATGGGATTTTTCTGTGTCTAAAAGGACTAGTGGGGAAAGTAATAGACACTGCTTGTACTGCAAAGAAGCTAGGACAAGATGATCCAAGAAGAGTCGTTCATTCACTAAAAGTTGGAGCTGCACTTACTTTAGTATCACTATTATACTACTTGAAGCCTCTTTATGATGGTTTTGGCACGTCTGCAATATGGGCTCTCATGACTGTTGTTGTTATCTTTGAGTACTCTGTAGGTAAGAGTTGTACTAAACTCCTTTACAGGACAAAAACGCATTACAAAATTTTGATACCTAGTGACTTGAATATCACCTTTTTTTGGCAATTTAGGAGCAACCCTTGGAAAAGGACTAAACAGGGGATTGGCAACATTGCTGGCCGGTGCTCTCGGTGTTGGAGTTCATTATGTAGCCTCTCTTTTTGGCAACATAGGTGAGCCAATGGTGATTGGATCATTTGTATTCCTACAAGGTATAACAACTCCATCACTTGATTCATGTTTGAGAATTTTAGTTTTGATTCAATGTAATAAACAAGTGAATGTGTTTTCCGGTGTTTTGCAGCTGCAATATCGACCTTTGTCCGTTTTTTTCCCAGGATCAAGGCACAATATGACTATGGGTTCTTGATATTTATATTGACATTCTCTATGGTGTCTCTCTCTGGCTTCCGAGATGACAGTATAATAGAGTTTGCCCACAAAAGGTTATCGACAATTCTCGTAGGAGGCTTTACTTGTGTCATAATCTGCATTTGCATTTGCCCCGTATGGGCCGGTGAAGATCTTCATAACCTGGTTGCTCTCAACATAGAAAAGCTCGGAAGCTTCTTTGCAGGTGTTTGACGGAAAGTGTAAGCATGGATAATATTCGGTATTAATAATTAGAATCTCATGATGGAGCAATTTTCCTTTGCAGGATTTGGAAATGAATACTTCAGATTATCAGAGGATGAAGACTGTAATTCTGAAAAATCAGTTTTGCAAGAATATAAAAGTGTTCTCACTTCAAAAAATACCGAAGAAGCTTTGGTAGGTGCAAAAGCTTTCACACACTCCACAAAATTAAAAAGGAAAGAAAAGAAAAGAAAAACGAAAGTGGATTTTTTCTGATTTTCAAAATTTTGCAGGCAAATTTTGCAAGATGGGAACCAGGTCATGGTAAGTTCAGATTCCGGCATCCATGGAAACAGTACCTAAGTATCGGATCGGCCGCTCGAGAATGTGCTTACCGCATTGAAGCTCTTACCGGGTGTCTGAACTCTGAAATTCAGGTAAAGAACATGTCTGAATTCCAAAGTTGGGGAATCAAAAGCCGACTTCTCCCCATGTTAATAATTTCGTCCTCTTGTATTAGGCACAAGTGGAGACAAAAGGCAAAATGCAAGAAGAATGCATGAAGATGACTTCAGAGTGCAGTAAAGCACTGAAGGAATTAGCATCAGCTGTCAAGCAAATGACAAAACCATCCTCTGCAGAACCCCACATCGAAAACTCAAAAAATGCAGCCAACAGACTTAAATCCCTAATGAAATCAGACTTATGGAAAGGCACAGAACTTCTGGATGTAATACCAGCTGCCACAGTAGCTTCACTGCTGATTGATATCGTCATTTGCACTGAGAAAATTTCGAATTCTGTTCATGAACTTGCTTCGCTAGCACATTTTAAAAGCGCCAAGCCCAAGGTGTCACCAGAGGAGAAAAGAGAAGGATCAGAGCTTGAAATCATAGACCTTCCCTCCTGTGAACATTGTTCAAGCGTCGTCATTACAGTCCATGAATCATCCGATGCACTTGCTGCATCTGCAAACAATAGGCATATGCCACAGTAGATATTACTGATACTAATTATAATAAACTGTTTTCGGCACTAGGAGAGAGACTCTTCACAAGAGAGGGAGCTGTAAGGGCTCGATCCCTCTTCGTTGATGAGAGATGAACTCACTTGTACTAAAGTCAAAAGACCAGTGTTATCTTGTACTAATAATTGTTTCTTATCAAATATATATATATATATATATTTATATTACAAAAAGGTAAAAATTCAACGCTACATTAAGGGGACGAAGTTCCGTGGGACAACAATAGTATGTTTCAGGAGAAATTCTTTTGGGCATCTTGTCATATTTCTTAAGTTAGAAACCAAGATTTCACGACTACTCTATGTATCCACATAAAATCTACACTCATTCCTCACATTTAATAAACATGGGAAAAAAATCTTTTAATGGAAAAAAATGTAATTTTTTTTAATTTAATAGTTGTAACATGAGTTAGATTTCCTTTTTTTTTTTTTTTACTTTGACCACCGGTATTCAAATTATCTGATTAATCTGATTCGAATATTATGGGCTCCAATTTAGGGATATACTCGATCGGCGTTTATTTTTTTATTATCAAAATTCGAACTCCAAATCTAATTAAAAGAGTTTGATTCTCGCTTTCATAATTTAACATTGCACATAATTGTCCTAGATTATCAAATTCATTTGTGTTAAGGGGTCAGACACTTTATCACTTTAACCACAGGTCTCGAGTTCGAGCCGTGAGAATGACAAAAAAGAATTTAAAAGAGTATCCCTAAAATGGATTTTATAGTACTCGAATCGGATTAGTCGGACAAAATTCGAATACCGGTATTGAAAACAAAAAATAATAATAAATAATTGTCCCGGATTTGTAAGTCACAAAATACCCCCACGGCACCCCCCGCCCCCACACACACACACAACGAGATAAAGGATTAGGCACTAAAGTGTGAGACCTTATGGGAAAATTGAGACTAAATAAAAAATTATTAATATAATAATAATATTAGTATTCCAAACGTAAATGCATCGAAGTACTCTATGGAGACATTCTCTGGTTCCACGAAAACACGTTCTAGATTTCTAATGAAACTGTTCACATGTAAGTTTGCACATGCAAGGGTTGTCCTAGAAAGTTTCAGGCCGGCAAGTCTTAGGAAGTGGGTATTAAATAATTAGAATACTCTATTCTACCTCACTGAATACGTAATATTATGAAATTTTAAGTGATATAATTTAAATTTAAGATTTTTACTCTAATTGATGCCTACCTCTTTTAACAATGTCCAAATTTTAGTTTTTAAGAGAACGGTCTAGTGGTTATAACCCCGACCCCAACTTGAAAATCTCAAATTTAAATCCCTGTATAACAAAAAAAAAAAAAAAATTCAAAATTTCCAAATCTATCCAATGCATTTAACTTTTTGGTCATGATTTATAATTAAATTATTATTATTATTATAAGTGACATTGTTGTACATTATAAAAAATTTACAACTCTAACAATAATAATAAAATCAAGAGAGTCGGCCTTTTCTTAGCAATGGGGGGGCATTCCACAGCGCTCCCAAGGCAGGGCCGACTTTAATGGAAGAAGAAAAGACTCATATCAGATAATATTCTCTCTCTCAAAAAACCAAAATTTTCATGTCCTAAGACATTGTATCCAAAGTCAGAATTGGGCTCTCAAGGACCCTGGTCACCACAGAAAATAAACAAATGCAGATTTTTAATTAAAAAAAAGGAAAAAGTAAAAGGTGGGGTTTGGTTGTTTCCAACTTTAATCTCAAGTCAGTGGCCACAGAAAGATTTCTTTCCATTGGTATTACCATTAGTGGAGAAATTAGCACCAACTTTTCTAGGGTTTGTGAGTGCTCATATCACTAACACTTATCTCACCTATTTAACCTACGTATCCAATTTGTGTTCTGGCATTGGCTTTGGACATCTTACGCTTATCACGAAACTCCATTTGGCTTTGGCGTCCTTTGCCTTTTGACTTTTTGGACTTACAATCAAAAGCTAATTACTTAGACATAATCAAAACATACGCATAGAGACAAAATTAACAACTATGGGCCATCCATCGCAAGTGTAGTTCAATTTCCCCTTTATTAGGGTTCTTTACTTTTAAAGCGTGTGTTCATAGAAGAATCCATAACAAGAACTTCATTCACTAGGCCTATAATATTTATCATTTTATATGCTTATAAATTATAGTAAAATTTTAAAAAGGTTTTTCATTTGCCAAAAATAGAAGATAAAATCCTTTTTAACAAAACCCAAAAATAGAGTAACGACGTCATTTATATAAATTCAAACTTAAAATTTTTCTATTTTAATTTTTAATGATTAAAATTAGATTATAATTAAATAAAAATATGTTTTCTATCGATTAATTCTAAAACTGTTTGCACCACTACATAAACATTTAAGACAAAGTCAAATGCAGGAAGGAATGATGCTTGGCGTCAAACATAATGTTCATTACATTAATAAGTGCTTGCCACAAAAAAATGTTTGTCCATCGCCGTACAAATTACTTTTTGGAGTTTGGGCTGATTCTGCCACAATTGCCAAGGGGTGATTGTGATGAGAGTCGAGGCATCACCCACGCCCACCACTATATAATATTATGTTGTTGTACTTTTTGGAGTTTGGGCTGATTCTGCCACAATTGCCAAAGGGTGATTGTGATGAGGGTCGAGGCATCACCCACGCCCACCACTATATAATATTATGTTGCCCTTCATCCCACTTTCAATATTTTAGTAATTTTAGTTAGGTCATCTCTGTCAGCACATGCGCAGCACTCCTTGCACATTGGCTTTTCTAATATTTTTTAATGCGTGTGAACAAGAAGCTGAATCATCTGTCCTGGATCCTTCATTTGAACCGTCAATCGAAAAAGAAAAATGCAAAAGATCTTACGTTTGAAATCATTATATCTTTGAAAGTTCACGATGGATGGATAATTAAATTAGTAAAAAATAAATAATAGATTTTTTAATTAAGTTTTGAATTTAAAATCTAATAGTAAAAAAAATTACATTAAAAAAATTTTTTCTAAATTGAATCTGATAATATTTGAATCAGATTATTTATAATATAATTTTAAATATTAATTGATCATAAAAAAATATATATATTCGTCAAAGCTTTTATGCTTGGATGACCCGAGTGGAGACATCTTTGATGGCATAATATGATGCCCTCCCAGAGAGAGAGAGAGAGAGAGAGATAAAATATTACATGCTTGGTAAGAATACTATCATATCGTTTTTGAAATGAAGATTTTCCAAGCTAAACAATGTTGAAGGAGTGGACTCTAGAGAAATTAGTTTCCTTCTTCTCGTTGAGTCAAAAAAATAAACCAACATTTGTTGATATAGGTGAGAAAAACACATTTGTCTCTTAATTAGGTCAGGAGTTTGACTCCCATTAGATACGAAGAAAATAATATTGGGAGATCTCCTCCTCAAATTAGACTCGACAATCAGGTCGATTCAGTATTAATCGGGAGGAAATCTCAGATACCGGAAGGTCGAGGTACCAACAAAAAAAATTAAGTCAAGTCAAAAAAATAAAGAACGATAAAAAACTTAAGTGGGTTGTTGGTGAGCACGAAACAAACAGCTAGTAAAAGGCAACAGTTTTTGAATTGATAATATGGGGGCGGATTCTTAGAATGCAAATCAAAAGGAGAGGCCAACTTTGGTGCTAGCTTATTTTCCAAAGAAGGGGAGAGAGAATATTGGATAAGGTAAGACATATTCCAACACTTCGTCCCAACTCAAAGCAGTACAAATAAAAATATCCTTAAAAACCTAAACCAAGTTACTAGGATAATGAATACTTGCCTTGACTAGGAAAATATTTAAAAATAAGCTCATGGCATCAACAAAAGGATACAAAAGCAAAGCAATACTATATACTATATTACAACAAAAAAAAAATACTATATACTATATGCCCTGTAACTATTCTAACTTTATTATTATTATTTTTGATTAAAACTATTCTAACTTTATGACATTACTCCACCAGGGAAATTTTTTTTTGAAACAACATAAGAATATATTCGAACAAAATGAACATATATTTGTATGCCGAGTGTCTATGCAATATATGGTTTTAAGCTAGGGTTTACTCTCCATCAGTCAAGTGGGTATCTTCACTCTCTATCAGCCTTGGACTGATGCCCTAAAGGCTGAAGGCATACTTCTTGTTTGCAGCTTTCTTTCTGGACCATCAATTTGAACTTTAAGTTTCTCGTTTCCTAATGGAATTGATAATTAAAATTTTGCCATTTGGTTGCACCATTCATAGGAGAAGTTGGAGAAATCGGATATGTGTGTCAGTGTGATATGCGGTGGGGGAAGTTTCTTACTGGCACGACATATTTCAGTAGAGGAACATTTTGGCTTTATATTTTGTGGTCATAATTTTTTCCTCAATTACTACTAAAAAAAAAAATTTTTTTCCTCACTAAACATGGATTCAATTTAATTATAAAAATAAATTTAAAAATTCAGCAACATAAACACAACTCAGGTATCTAAAAATAAGTTTTAAAATTTAATACATTTTAAATAGTTAAAACTCAAAAGTACTTAAATTAATGTTATATAGAAAAATGTCAAAATATTGAGAAACTAATTGATTTTGAGACGAAAATAACATGAATCAAAGTATAATTAAATCACCCGACGGAAAATTCACTCTACTCATCGAGTATTTTTTTATTTCGTTTACCAAACAAATATTATTATATATAATTATTTCAAATATTTATTTCTGGTATTAGTTGGAAGCTTCCAACGACCGGTATGAATAAAAAGTACATACAATAGCATGCAAAATGACAAGAAAAAAAAATGAATAAATTAATAAATCGAATTTGGTGGGTGAAGTTTAGAAATAGAAATATTTGAAGGGCATTGGACCATTGGTCAAGCTTGAGCGAAGCCAGAAGGCATGTTTGGATTTTAGTTTTTTTTTTTTTCTTTCAAGTACACGCCTTTTGACTTATATTTCTAAATACATTGTATCATGCAAAGGGATGACAACAATAAAATAAATTAATAAGCAACAAAGAATGAGCGCATCTCTGGGAGCAGCATAAAACAAAAAAATGTATGGGACGTCATCGGTCAATCTCTCTCTCTCTCTCATTTTTATTATCGATCCGACTAATTTAGTTTGAGTATTATGAAACCTATTTTAAAAGTTGACTCTCTCAAATCTTTTTTCATCATTCCTAATATTTAAATTCAAAATCTCTTATTAAAAAAATAAAATATCCTACCATTCAAAATATCACTCACTCTCCCTCTCTCTCTCTCTCTCTCTCTCTCTCTCTCTATAAAAACTTGTCTTTTGACTGAGGTCCATAGGAGTCAAAACATGACCAGGAAAAATTATAGTAGTCAAAAATAAAATGCCTCGCCACCCAAGCCCAAAAAAATGGACCTTGGCCCAACTACGCCTCAAAAACCCAGAGGCAAATTAAAAAAATGGAATAAGGAAAACAAAAAACTAATTAAGAACACATCGAACTTTCATTAAACTAATGATTTAAGATTATTTAAGGTGGTAGATTAATCCCACAACCATATAAAATAATTAAAAAAGGGATAATTAAACTTTTGACTCGGTCAGCAATAGCCCCCTCTAATCGAAAAAATTAGATTCAATGCGATTTTGGACTGAGAAAGGGCTTCAGTTATAGCATATGATAAAAATAAAAGGGCAAACCCAGCTCTAGAAAAGTAAAATTGGAATACAGTTCATTGTTCAGCACAAAACGAGTGTTGAACACTACGGCTGAGTGAATGCCTTTGCATTTGCACTGTAAAAGCAATGCGGACAGCACGACATCTTGCACCGGCAACGCAATGGTGACAGCAGCCAAACTAAAGAGTTAGATTATGGACAATGTTATTTTTAATATTTGAACCACTTTCGAAATATATTTACTCTTCAAGATTAGAATAAAAAATTTTAATTTCCATATTTAAACTTTAGGATCTTTTGATGAAAAGACGTCAATGCCCTTCAAACCCGTTCCCTCACAGAAATAAATCCCGAGGAATCTCAACATCACCATCGACAATTTCCTGTTGCAACATGCAAGTCCTTAGGGTTCTTCCCATCCACAATTTCCTGTTTCATCGAAAGAGATGTCACCGGAGTACTTGATGTTCCTAGTCTTCTGCTGATCTTGCTTATCTTGATGACGAGTGCCGGCAACTCTCTCTTCTTTCTCTCTTCTCTCACCTTCCCCACTGGTTTCTTTCTCCACTCTCCTTTTTGTCTCTCCTCTCTTCTTTCTCCCCTCTATCCTCCTCCGGGAAATTGCGGTCGCAATTTTTTAAGTTGAACTTCAAAAATGGCAATGCCATTTTTGCCCTCTCAAAAATCCACAATACTGAGTAAATAAAGGCCACCCTAAATATGTTACTTTTTTTTTTCTTAATTTTTATTCTCAAAATTAAATATATAATATCAAAATTTTTAAAATTTTCAAATATTAAATAATATTTTCTTTGGATCTAAATTTTTAATTTCGTCAATAGCCACTCCCTGCTGTCACCATCCAAAGTCATATTCCTCTGTCTGACACACAGTGAAACTTCTTTGTACTTTTCCCACCAAAAATAAAAGAAACATCTAAACGTGTCTTGGAAAACCTTATATAAGGTGACTAACGGAGTCCCCCAATGGCACCTCTCTCCTTAGTGCCTCAGCTTTCCTTTCTCTCATCTCATGCAGCATATTCTCTCTAGAAAAATGGAAAGCGAGCATTAAAACCTCTCTCTCTCTCTCTCTCTCTCTCTCTCTCTCACTCACTCTCTCTCTCTCTCGCCAACACACATATCCAGGAGACATGACTGCAAACACTGAGAATGATGGGTCTCTAGCCAAAGGATCTGGGAGGATAAAGGCTTTGCCTAAGAGGGTATTGGCAAAAATAGCTGAGGTTGCTAGAACAGCAAAGAAACTAGGTCAAGATGATCCCAGAAGGGTTACCCATTCACTCAAAGTAGGCTTAGCGATAACTTTGGTGTCACTCTTGTATTACTTTCAACCTCTCTTCGATGGTTTTGGGGTTGCTGCAATGTGGGCTGTACTAACTGTGGTTGTTGTCTTCGAATACACTGTAGGTAAGCCTTTACAACTTAATTCATATGATCAAGTTCAATTCTACTCTAGCATTTTAATAGTTTCGGGAAATATGATAAATGGGATACTTTTTAAGTGCCAAAAGTGATGTGCCTACATATAAATCTACATCGTGTGTATTTCCTAAATAATTTAAATACATATCATATATATTGTAGTTATATCGGTGACCCAAAAACATGAACGAATGATGCCATGTTATTCATGTACTTTTTAAATAATTGTTAATAAATTTTAGCTGATTATAAACTTGAAGTTGATAGTGAAGTTACCTTTTTCAGGTGCAACACTGGGAAAAGGTTTGAACAGGATGTTAGCAACATTTGTGGCAGGTGCTTTAGGTGTTGGAGCTCATCACTTGGCATCCTTATCTGGAGAAAAAGGCGAGCCCATTTTACTAGGGCTCTTTGTCTTCCTCCTAGGTAAGTGACAAATGTAAAGTGTAAACTAAAAACAACTATTTATGACTTATTTCTAATTGCAAATAATTTAATCCACGGAATACTTCTTCTACATATAAGAAAAATTGGTGTATTGATGATGCAGCTGCAACTGTTACCTTCATAAGATTTTTCCCAAGAATGAAGGCAAGATACGATTATGGGCTGATGATATTCATATTGACATTTTGTTTGGTGTCCGTATCCGGGTACCGAGACGATGAGGTTCTAGAGATGGCACACAAGAGGCTTTCCACAATTTTGATCGGCAGCTTCGCATCCCTGTTTGTATGTGTCTTCATTTGCCCTGTTTGGGCAGGCAGCGATCTTCACAATCTGGTTTCTGTCAACCTAGAAAAGATTGGGAGCTTCTTAGAAGGTATGTCTACAACAAAATAGCAACTACACCAATATTGAATATCTAAAATATACATATGTGTATTTATATATGTACAAACACACCAACGGAGTTTTTTACTTGTCTGATTTTATGTTTTGTTTGTCAATTTCAGGATTTGGAAATGAATACTTCAATGGCCCAGAGGAAGGACAGTCTAAGAAGGACAAGTCAATTCTAGAGGGATATAAAACTGTTCTAAACTGCAAAAATACAGAAGAATCCATGGTGGGTTAAACCCTCCTTTTCACCCTGTCCTGCTCTAAAATTTTGAGGAAAAAAAGGGAAAAGAAAACTCTGATAATCCATATGTAGCGCATCCAACTTAATTATTTGCAGGCTAATTTTGCAAGATGGGAGCCAGGTCACGGTCAGTTTAAGTTCCGCCATCCTTGGAAACAATATCTGAAAATTGGGACACTATCACGTAAATGTGCTTATCGGGTTGATGCTCTTAATGGCTATCTAAACTCCGAGATCAAGGTATGATACTTGATGCACTAGCCTATAGCACTTAAATTCATATTATCCCTAAATTAGCATCTCAAATCATTTTAAAATTTAGTTGAATGATGACATCACTTGTTCAATTAAATAGCCTGAAAGAATCAAGCGGTCTATATTAGTCTGGCTAGTTCTATTTTGATTTTTTTTTCTTTGACTTGGCAGTTCTATTTTGAACTTATCAATGGTTATATGTTGATATCACTACAGGCACCATTGAAGGTCCGGAGGAAAATTGAAGAATCATGCGTAATGATGAGCTTTGAATGTGGTCAAGCATTGAAGGAACTAGCAATATCAATCAAGACAATGGCTTCTCCAACAGCTGTTGATTTGCATATGTCCAACGCTAAGACTTCAGCCAAAAACCTCAAGTCTTTTCTTAAGACAGGATTGTGGGAAGACACTGACCTGCTGGAAGTCATACCAGCTGCAGCAGTGGCATCGTTGCTGATTGACATCGTTGCCTGCACGGAGAGCATTGCCGAATCTGTAAATGAACTTGCCTCCCTTGCTCATTTCAAGAGCTGGGATGATAAGGATCCAGCAGATGAACAAGTTCGGGAGCAGATTTTGGCACAGCCACTTGCAAGCATAGAGGGACCTCATCACGTTATCACCATTGATGGGGTATCCCCATGTCTCTCAGAAAATAGAGATCATTCTGCACCCAAAACAGAATGTTAGTAGTGTATAGCTATACTGTAACAACTAACAAGCTGTCTGATACTAATCACCCATGTAGAACAAATGGAACAATAAGATATAAGACACGATCCATTCTTTTATTGAGATCAAATAATTGGGAAGTTCTAATATGTTCTTATTGATTTGAGAAAATGAATTGATCAAATTGAACCTTGAAAAGCCTCTTCCCCAAGCAAAATTATTAGATATTAAATTAATCAATAACAGCCAACAAAACGGTAGTCAAAGAGAGTCCTTCATTCTTTCCCCCAACAAAAACCACAAGAAACTTGCATTATAACAGTCCCTCTAGATTTGAAGGAGGCAAAAATATCATATCAAACTCTTAAAACACTAAAATCTTTAAGTGAGCTCTATTATTATAATTGTTATTATTTTTTCAATCATTGCATGAACTTGCGTTTACAACTCAAGACAATCATAGTCGTATTGGCTTTTTGGACCAGACATCATCGTTTCATGGGAGCTTGTCATGGAATTTCACGGATAGAAAGGAGAGAGAAGAGACAAAATATGTTTTGGCAACAAACATATGTAAATGCTACCTCTATGATCATATTTCTGCATTCACTCTAGAATTAGTTGAAAGTCCTTATATTAAAGGTTTTAAGTATTATTAATTATTTACCACCCGAAGTGAAGGACAAATTCGCAGTGTCCAGCCTAAAACAAAGAAAACAAAAAAATAGTTTCCCAGAGATTAAAGAAATGTGGAACAAAAGCATTGCTGGCCAATTTTAGAATAATGAAAGCATGAGTCAGCAAATATGACTTAACCTTTAAACAGGCTGCTACTATTGCTCTTGTGGAATACACTCTCAGAATATTACCCCCTGAAACTCTAGAATAAGGAATGATTCTCATAGTTTAATCCCTCAAGTGCTATATGTAAAAGGCAGTTTCTCATTACCAACCACGACAGAAAGAAGGCTGATATTGGAAGGTCCGCTATAAGAATTGGCTAATTTATTTCTCAGGAAGCCTGTTACGAATACGACAAATTCTACATGTGATGACTTGCTAACTTGGCTCTGTAAAAATGTTGAGGTGGATTAAAATGACAATAGATGCACTCTACATGGCACAGGTCCATACACAAATTGCAAAAACAGCTCAGATACAGAATCCAGCCAAGGATCTTATTCTACCTATTATGATAATGGGAACTCAAGTACATTAAACAGATATGCCCAGAGGCAACAAATTAAATTTAAAGCATCTGTTCTCTGATCCGCAATCAAGTGGTACGATTTTTTTCTTTATCCCGATGCCATTATCAGATTACTGCAATATGTTCACTGCCTCATCTAAGCATGTAAATATGTGGCATCTTTAAGTCAAGGGAATTCAGAACCTTGAATTTATATTTTGGTATTTATTCTGTACATCTGTAAGTTGCTAAATTTAGAGGGGATCTGGCACAGGAGGCTATCTGCAACCAGGCTGCTCTAGCAGGATTCTTTGTTGGTAGGTATACTCATAAGCAAAACTCCAACAAACTAGTGGTGTTATGCATCACATGAATATGAACCACCCAAGGGCCAAGGCCATGAAATACCTTTTTTCTCCAGTTGCCATATTGAATCCACGTCAGCCTTAAAATTTGATAGGAAAAGAAAATTTTCATGATTTGAAGGCAAATATAAAAATACCAAAGCATTTGAGGATGCCTCCAAAAGTATGCAGAACAAATAAAAAGTTACCTCCGGTTGGACATGTGTTGCTCTTTAGGCACGAAGTTCAATGACTCTGTCTTTCTAGAACAATTCTGCATAATTGAGGCCAGTTCACAGCCTGTTCAGGTTTAATCATCTAGCAAAATCAGCCAGACAATGAAAACCGTCCGGGATGTTCAAACCTAGTTGAAGCTCTATGGCCTCAGGAATTCTAGGAAGGTAAGACTCCAACAAACAAGTGGTATTATGCATCACCTGAAAATGAACCATATCTAAACAGGAGTATAGGAAGATTTCTCGCAAGGCCATGAAATACTTAATTCTAGGAAGGTAAGACTCCAACAAACTAGTGGTATTATGCATCACCTGAAAATGAACCATAGCTAAAAAGGAGTATAGGAAGATTTCTCGCAAGGCAATGAAATACTTTCTTCTCCAGTCGCCATATCAAATCCATGTCAGCCTTGAGATTTGACAAGAAAAGAAAGCTTACATGTCTTGAAGGTGAATAGAAACCAACAGACATGAGATGGAATGTTAGATCTTTTAACCAAGTCTCAAATTCGAAATTTGGGAATGGAAAAAACTTTGCTGGGAATACCGTCCTTTAAATAGGGCCCTCGCAGACGCATGAACTGAATTAGTCGGAGTATGGATTCGGATACCAGTGATCTAGTACCCAAAATAAATAAATGAATAAGGTAAATAGAATAGAAAATTTCCAAAGCATCAAAGGGTGCCTCCAAAAGTATGCAGAACAAAGAATGAGTTACCTGCAGTTGCTACTTGCTACATGTGTTGTTCTTTACGCATGAAGTTCAATGACTTTTGGCTTTCTAGATCAATTGCATAATGGAGGATAGTTCACAGCCCATTCAGGTTTAATCATCCACCAAAATAATGCTTGACGGTGAAAATTGTCCGGGTGATGTTCAAGCAAAGTTGAAGCTCTGTGGCCTCATGAATTCTAGGATCCTAAAGCTGAAGCAAAATTAGATTAATGCACATGAAAATTATAAATAAAATTATGCTAATTTCATCTTCAAAGAGTTCCAACTTATATAAACCCTAAGTGTACCAAACTCTATCTTGATTAATTGGCTAATTAGTAACATATTGACATGCTGAACAATATATAATCAATTCGTCATGGAAGGACATGAAGAAAGATGAGACAACAAATTGCCTTTATGCACTTTACGAAGGCAGACCATTTTTAATGATAGATTTTCCATAAGCTCTTCAATCATCACGATTCTTTTTTTCTTTTTTGGATATGGAGTTATCTATATTTCAAACTCTAGATCTTGACATTTTGTCCTCAATTTCACTCCAGAATCCTTTCATACGCTGCTAGTTACTTTGTTTCCTAGAAAATGCAAACCTACTAATACAAGGAAAATCCTGCTTATGGGTTCTTAGGGTGGTGTGCATTCTTAAATTATATCATTTAAACATAATTATCAAGGAAAAGAATCTCTTGAAACTTTTACAGGCCACCAACTCCTACTCAGCTTTCTGTTCTGCTCACCAAATCTCTCAAAAATCAATATGTTTCAAGTTCAGCAAACCCAACTGTTCTTATTGTTCAAGTCAGGGACTTCGTAAAAGGTTGCCATGAAATGAAATCTTTGCCTTTAGTTTTGACTAATTAAAGGTCCTTGCTGTGATCTATATCTTTCTCATCCTCCCACTTAGGTGCAATAGACTTGAAGCGATGTCACACGGAAAAAACTGATCACAGCAGTAAAGTTCAAGAATAATAAAAGCTCGGATCTCATTCTGTGTGGGATTCAATCATACCCACAAATTTGTTTTAACCCCTGAATCTAGGCCTCAAATTTTTTAAGGTTGTCTGAAAACACAATATTTCATCATCGTATCCCCAGCCTACCAATGGTTTGCCTACTCCAAAATTCTCAGCAGAATTGGAATCACAAAACATTAATCATTCTCGATCTGCGTTTACCCCCACAGAGTGTCTATCCCTAGCTTTCCCTAAATTCTCTCTTGGGGCTCATCATAAATTTGGCAGTAATCATATTAGAAGTGTTTCTCACACATCGGGGCGAAATTCACCTTACAAACTTCCGAACCCTCGTCATGTCCGAGGAATGTTCTGGTGCTTCCTATCTTAAAGACAAAACCTAATTTTCGATAATATCTTTCAATTGAATCCCTGAAATTTCTCATAAGTAACTTGAAAACGGACTTCTGTTAAGCAAAATGTGAAATAAAAAAAAGGAAATGTTATAAAACCCCAGATGAATCGAAAAATCATCAAGTTGATCTAATCAAGAGATTAGTCATGAACGAATCAAAATCGAAAATGTGATGTTAGCAATAAAAAGTTGAGTAGTCCTTACCTGCTAGCGAGGCGATTCAATTTCATCTCGACCGCGTAATTGATTAGACGATCCAAATGCTTTTTGAATTTGAGAAATCTGGCGTTTTAGCTCTCAGAGAGAGAGAGAGAGACCCCAAAACCGTTTCGTTCCCGCCCCCTTTCCACTTCACGGCTGTTTTGAAAAGCTTCAAGATTTTTTTTTCCATATTTTCTTTTTTGTTTTAAGAAAAAACAATTAAAAATATTCTATTTGACAATAATAAGTCAATTAAATTCATTCAAAATGTTCTAAAGATTTCTCTAAAATAAATTCGTATTTTATTTAATACTTTTTGTTAAAAACTTTTTAGTTTTCAATTTTAAATTAATTACTTCTCATAGTGTGAAATATATTTATTGTAAAAAAATAAAAATAAATGCTTCACAGAAAAAAATGATTTATGATAATTCAAAAAAAAATGTTGGCTTGTGGCTTCTTTTATTTCCTCTAAAGGTTAAATTATTAATTTTTTGTTTGAAAAAACCAAAAGAGGATTTTTAATATCCATTAATTCTAAGCAAAAAAAAAAAATACTACACTATTTTGGTATTTTATCACTTGGATCTATTTTTTAATTTTTTTTTTCTTTTCGTACGTTAAATTATCCTTTTAGTTTTATCGAAATTATCTTAATTCATTTTTTAATGATAAATAAGTATTATTTTTAATTTAAAATAAAATAAAATAAAATTGCTTCCGATCATTTGTAATTTGACAACGTTTTGATGTATAATAATGAATATTATTTCTTGGTCGATATATTATAATATATTTTAAATAATTAAATAAAATATAAAAAAATTAAAAGTAATTTTATAAATGGAAAAATATTAATTTATATGAATTTTTGGATCAAAATTGATTTGTAAAACTCTATAATTTGCATTATTTTGAAAATTTTAAAATTTCATGATCAATATGCTTGGCATGGTCATTTGTACTTCGTAACTAAATGTAGTCTGGTTAAAAAGATTTCATTCCTCTGATCAAAATATCCAGAAGCCACGTCAGCAACATCTCTTCATTATACGGGTCAGCCCGAGCAATAGAGTCTGAACCGATCCGACCGGATCGACTGAGACTCGTAGGTGGAAAGGATATCTTTTATCTGGTTGTCTTCTTGAGAACCCCCAAGTCAAAACCACGGCCATGGCTGATCCTCCAAGTCCAACCCAACAATGCATACATGTGTTCTGGCACGAAGGCATGCTCAACCACGACACTGGTATCGGAATATTCGACACCGGAACCGACCCCGGATTTCTTGACGTCTTAGAAAAGCATCCTGAGAACTCTGACAGAATCAGAAACATGGTCTCCATTCTCAAGAGAGGCCCCATTTCTTCTTACATTTCTTGGCACTCGGGTCGAGCTGCCACCGTCCCTGAATTGCTTACCTTTCACTCCTCCGGTACTTCCACAAACTAAACTTTTAATCGTGTTATTCTTGTTGGCGTTGTGCTTTCACGAGATCCTGAGAGTAAAATGTTCCAATTGGAGGGAAGTTTTGGCGAATTCTTTTCTGGGTATTTTTTTTTTCGTCCAGATTACGTGAGATCATGGTTTGTTTGTTTGTGCGTTTTAAGTTGCATTTTTTTTTTTTTATTTTGAGAACCTTAGAATAGAATGTCGATATCAGTGTAAATTGGCTAAGTTTTATTTGAGTCTTAATTTCTGCAGATTATTTGAATCAGTTGGTTGATGCTAATTATTTTTGTGCTAAGTTTTATTTGAGTCTTAATTTCTGCAGATTATTTGAATCAGTTAGTAGATGCTAATTATTTTTGTGCTATTCTCATGGTTTGTTTGTGCATTACAACTTGCTTTTTTTTCGAGAATCCGAGACTAGAATGTCAAAATTGGTGTAAATTGGTCAAAATTTTATCTGGGTGTTTTATATTTTTGCAGATTATGTGAATCAATTAGTTGATGCTGATAAACGTGGGGGGAGAATTATGTGCAGTGGTACTTTTTTGAATCCGGGTTCATGGAATTCAGCCCTTCTTGCTGCAGGGACTACATTATCTTCTATGAAACATATACTTGATGGGAATGGGAAAATTGCTTATGCATTAGTTAGGCCTCCAGGGCACCATGCCCAGCCTACTCAGGCTGATGGGTATTGCTTTCTTAACAATGCCAGTCTTGCTGCTCAATTGGCTTTGGACTCGAGATGTAGTAAAGTGGCTGTAATTGACATTGATGTTCATTATGGAAATGGGACCGCTGAAGGGTTTTATGGTTCTGATAAGGTTCTTACTATTTCACTTCATATGAATCATGGTTCTTGGGGTCCATCGCATCCTCAGAGCGGAACTGTTGATGAGCTTGGTGAAGGAAAGGGGTTTGGATACAATTTGAATATACCACTTCCGAATGGGACGGGTGACAAGGGATATGAGTATGCGATGACTAAATTGGTTGTTCCTGCAGTTGATAAGTTTCAGCCTGCAATGATGGTCCTCGTTGTAGGCCAAGATTCAAGTGCTGTAAGCCAACCTTGTGCTTGTTGCAAATTACTCACTGATCTTACTTGGAATGTTGCATGGTTATTGCCAAGAATAACATGATATCCTGTTCCCTTTGTCAAATTGTAAATAGGGCGAAAGACTTTAATCAAGGATGTGGAAATGTATAGAGAATAGAACTTAGAAAAATAAAATTATAGAAATCATGCACCTTTGTCTCATACTTTATTAGTTGATGAAATGGGGATAAAAATTATAACCATAGCCTCAGTATTTCATATCCCGTTGGGATGGGTCCACGTGATGGGTGTTGATTTGCTTCCTGGAGAAGCCATGTATATATGCTTCCTGTGGCTGTAAAGTTGGAACTTGAAGTTACTCTTGGTTGAAAAGGAAATAACAGAAACAAAAAGAAGTTGCTATCGGAAGCTTGGATGACTGTAATTCCTTCAACCATGCCTCCAATGGGAAACTGAAGTCTAACAGCATCATAAACTGAAAATTCATATTTCAGGATTATTGTTTTCATATAGAATGACTTGATGTGTATGAAAGATGGAAATTCATGTAACTGAGGAAAGGATAAATAGCGACAAATTAAGAATGAGATTTGGCAAGACGTTTTTTCCTTCACATCTGTGTCATCGTACTGCTTGCCCTCAATTGTGACTGCTGTGCTATCACTATTTCCACGCATTGAAGTTGACATCTGATGGCATCTAATTCATCTTGTCATTAATTTATGGCCATTCTTATTAGCATAAAGCTCTTGATTCACAACTTGCTTTATAGTTTTTAAAGTTTGGTTGCCTGTCTAATAATATCATTGCTCTTGCTATAGTTTGATCCTAATGGAAGGCTATGCTTGACAATGGATGGTTATCGGGTGATTGGAGGTATCGTTCGCAGCCTAGCTGATAAGCACTGTGACGGGCGCATCCTCATTGTTCAAGAAGGTGGATATCATGTTACCTATTCAGCATACTGTCTTCATGCAACACTCGAAGGTGTTATCAACCTTCCTGTTCCTCTATTATCTGATCCAATTGCGTATTACCCAGAAGATGAGGCCCTGGCCACCAAAGTAATCGACAAGATTAAACAGTACCAAACAGAAAGGGTACCGTTTCTTAATGGAACTTAGCCAGGAGGGGGAGGTATTCTTGAAATATAAAGTCTCCAGTCTTCTTTTATAGGACGCCGTGTCACACTACCTAGCTCAACTGGCCGTAGCTATACCTCGCTCTTACGGCTGGCAATTGCATCCCATGGTTAAATTCCTAGCTCTTACAGGTGGCAATTGTCTGGGCTATGGTGCACCAAAGGGGAAAGCTACTGTATTAGGTGATTTCCACTGGTGCAACCAGTCATCAGGAGTTTGCTGTTGCCAAGTTCCCTGGTTTGAGGGTCCTAGGATATGGATGTTCCCTTACTCTGTTGATTTGCAGACAATATATAATATTCCATTTGGCATTTTGTACTGATTAATCACAATGAATACCAGGTGCATGTCATCCATTATATAGTCTTAGAAAGTAACCCTAAATATTATGCTTTCCATATTGGTTTAGCGTCTATATGCCAATGATTCATAGGAAAGCACGAACATAAAACATAGATATCGAAGTCAAATTTTCATTTGGATGAAAAGGGTCTCCTTTTGCTCTCCTGTTTTTTTTTTTTTTTTCTCTTTCTTTGAGGGCTGGTTTTGTCACAACAATCTGCACTTGCAGTGCATGAAAGGAAATGCTGAAATGCTATCTTCTAAGGGGGTACACTTAGTTATGTTGCCTTGAAGAACAATTTTTTGGGGGGGGGAATTTTTGCATATTAATGCATTGACTTACAATTCCTAAACTTTATCCTGTCGGTTCCCCATAAATGTTAGTCTCTTTCCGGTCCATTTTCTTCCCTCTCTTAATGATGCCGTATAGCGGTGGAAACTCTATGATTTAATGTCTATAAACCCAATGATTCCTAGGAAAGCACGGGCCTAGGTCATGAGTATTAGCAATCAAATTCATTCTATATCATTTGGCCGAAAAGGTCTCCATTTCCTCTCCGTTTGGGTTTTGTTTTCGTGTCTCATTTTTCCTTTTGTCTTTTTCTTTGGGGGTTGATTGTTACCACAGTTTGCACCTGCAGGGCATGAAAGGAAACACAAAAATGCTATTAGGTCTTCCAAGAGAGAATCACGGATTTGAAACCCCCTTTTCACATTCGTCACCTGTATATTATATTTTCCTCTCCCCTGCATAGGGCCTTTGAACCCCCCCCCCCCCCTCCCCCAATCAAGAAAAAAAGGGTCTATTTATAGTCCAAACCTTCCCCCTCTTAATGATTCCATACGGTTGTGAACCCGAGATAGTAATGATTAATTGGATGCATGCGTGACTTATAGGTTACTTCTTGTCTTATATTTGAAGCACAAAAGAGCACCACATATTTGAGAAGAAAGTGAAGTTTTAAGGTAGTATTGATATTAAATTTTTTTAATTAAAATTTTAAATTTAAATATTAAAAATAAAAGGATAAATATTAATAGAATAAATTATTAAATTAACTCTTATAATATTTAAACTAAATTAATTAATTTATTTTGGATATCGACGATGGATCAAGAAAAAAACAAAATATCTCAGTTTGAAAGCACTCTATAAATTGGGCCACTGAAGTTGGTATGGGCATTTAGCTATAGAAGTTAACAGGTCACCTAAGCTCGGGGAACGCGTTGCATGTGGATTTGTCGGCAATTAGCCCCCCAACCCTGATCTCATGCATCAAGCACCCTGCACTGCATAAATTAAAGACTGCAAAGGAAATCTAGCTTCTTAATGTGGTCCACATTTCTGCCAGTAGGTCTTTACTCCGCAGTACATGTAACGCATATAGCTCATGAATATGTATGTTGTAATGTAACTTGAATGGAGGTAGATTTTAGTGGAGCAGTCTTTTACTGCTGTACTAGTACTGCGAATTTAGAAAGAGGGGTTGGGCGAGTGTTTCTTTTTTTTTTTATTTATTATACTGATCGATATATTGAGTCATTAAACGAGTGTTCTAGTAGCTACCCCTTTGTTTCTTCTGTTGCTCTTATATCATGATTGGATGATGGTGTTTAATTATTTTGTTTAAAAAATAATACAGGTATATCACCTTAAATCACATGATTTAAGCAATACACTGGGCGGTGCTCGATCTTTCTTTTTCAATAAAGATGGTGAGCAAATTTCAAATTGTATCATCCTATATATAGGCAGAGGGGAAAGTGAGGAGCTGCCCACTAGATATTATCGGAAAAAAGTTATATATATTCAAAAATTATAATATATGTCATTTGTGTTTTATTTTTTTTTATATAAATTTTTAATCTTGTCTTTAGCTCTACAATTGCTCGTGTCATTGTAGTATATATATTAAAAACATGTCTGGACAATGATCCCATGATATGTTGTTCACAAGAAGAAGGTGACGAGAGAACCAAGGAACCTAAATGTACAATTGTTAACAAGAAAATTACAGCTGGATGCATGGTCTGTCACTAGTCATACTTACTTATAAATAAGATATTGTTGAATTTTTTGAAAATTCAACGAAAATAACAACAAACAATAAATTGAGTTTTAATCCTAATATTTAGAGTTATCTATTTAAGAGACAAATTGAAAATATTTTTGAAAAATCAATTTAAAATAAAATAAAATTTTTATTTTAAATTGATTTTTCATAAATATAAAAAAATAAAAGCAATTTTACAATCAAGCTAAGTTTTATAACACATTTAATTCTAAAAAAATAAAAAAATAGAATTAAATGTGTTATAAAACTTAGCTTGACTGTAAAATTGCTTTTATGTTTTTTTATTTTTTTGAAAAATTAATTTAAAATAAAAAATAAAAACAATTTTACAATCAAGCTAAGTTATATAATACATTTAATTCTATTTTTTATTTTTTTTAAAATTTTAAACTTGCTAAAAATAATGTTATATAAATCTATGAAATAACGATTAAACAAAATTTATTTTATAATGAAAATAAAATTGTATAATTTTTAAATTAATTAAAATATCTTAATTCGATTTAACATTACGTAAAATTGTATTGGTATATTCAATTCGTAGGGTTTCGAACATTGGACAGCTCAATTGAGTTGTACAATATTAGTAAGAAGATACGATGAGAAGCGAATGTTCTTGGGAGAGACTTCTAAAGAAAGCCCAAACAGATGCTAAGGTCTAATCAGAGAATTTCTCGAGTACAAACGCAAAGGGTATCTTGATCTCTTGACCATATTAGTCATCCTTCGAAGCAAGCGCCAAATTCAGCGGTGAAATTGGTAGTTATACCACGTAGGACCCAACGCACGCTTCCTTTTCAACAATCGGACCCATGAAGATCGTGTTTATGTTTATTTATTAATTTTCATAATTTCAAAATAAAAAAAATGGAAGAGGGGAGAGAGTGAGAGAACGAGAGAGAGAGAGAGAGAGAGAGAGAGAGAGAGAGGGAGGTAAACATTTTTTTGGGCGGGGGAGGGGGAGGAAGAGAAAAAGGTGCAGTGTGACAAGGAAGCAGTATGAGTGGACTACTTTTTAGGGTTTGATCTTTCATTGAGTTGATTAAAACCTTAAAAAGTAGTGCAGAATTATGTCACACATCACAACCTTTGGAATCTGGGTGTTTAACGTTGTCATGTATCTTTCTGTTCTTTACCACTCGTAAGAGTACCGACACAATTCTCCTTGTGTCCTTCTGAATTTCAACGTCTTTCAGGTTTTCTTAACCTGGCTATTCCTAATTCTTTTCAATTTTGCCATTGTTTGTTGTTAATCACCCTTTTCTGGATTTTTGTCTTCCGGGTTTTGTGTTATAAGTTTCTTTTTTGTGTGGAACATATGTTGTAGTTCAGATTTTGAAAGCACTCATGAAGGTTTTTACAGTTGTACTACTTTTTTGTTTCACTACCGTAGCATATGGCGCTACAGATCCAAATGACCTAAAAATTCTGAGAGATTTTGAGAAGGGTTTGGAGAATCCAGAGCTTCTGAAATGGCCCGAAAATGATGACAACCCTTGTGGTCCTCCTAAATGGCCTCATGTCTTCTGTTCTGGGCAAAGGGTTACTCAAATTCAGGTTCAGGGTTTGGGTCTAAAAGGCCCTCTACCCCAGAATTTCAACCGATTAGAAAAGCTCTACAATTTGGGTCTTCAGAAGAACAACTTTAGTGGGAAATTACCCACTTTCAGTGGGCTGGTAGACTTGCAATTTGCATTCCTGGATTACAATGAATTTGACACTATACCATCTGATTTCTTCGAAGGACTTAACAGTCTTAGGGTTATGGCCTTGGATCATAACCCTTTAAATGCTACTACTGGATGGTCACTTCCTAGTGACTTGCAAAATTCAGTGCAATTGTCCAATCTATCATTAGTACAGTCCAATTTGGTTGGACGTTTGCCTGATTTTCTTGCCACATTGCCCCTACAGGCATTGAAACTCTCGTATAATAGGTTGTCTGGTGGGATTCCAGAAGCTTTTGGGAAATCAACATTGCAAATTTTATGGTTGAATAATCAGGATGGAGACGGGATGAGTGGTCCTGTTGATGTCATTGCATCGATGACTATGCTTACGCAACTATGGCTTAATGGGAACCAATTCACTGGCTCAATTCCGGACAAGATTGGAGACTTGACTTCCTTGAAAGATCTCAACCTCAATGGGAACATGCTTGTTGGATTGATTCCTCAGAGCTTGGCTGACATGGAACTGGAGAAATTGGATTTGAACAATAATATGCTAATGGGTCCAATTCCAGTGTTCAAGTCTGGTAACGTAACATATGCTTCAAATTCTTTTTGTCAATCTGAGTCTGGTGTTCAATGTGCCCCACAAGTTAATGCACTTTTAGAATTCCTTCATGCTGTGAATTATCCTAAAAATCTTGCTTCTGGATGGACCGGAAATGATCCATGTCAAGGTCCATGGTTAGGATTGATTTGTACTAGAAATTCCCAGGTTTCAATCATTAATTTGCCCAAGTATAAGCTTAATGGCACTCTTAGTCCTTCAATTGCTAAACTAGAGTCACTGCTGGAAATTCATCTGGGAGATAACAATCTGAACGGTTCAATACCCAGAAACCTTACGAATTTGAAGTCTCTGAGATTGTTGGATTTGAGTGGGAACAATTTTGTGCCACCACTACCGGAATTCCATGACGGTGTCATGCTTAACATCACTGGGAATCCACTATTGAACGATACAAAGAAAACTTCTCCAACACCTAGTAGCTCACCACCTCAGGGGCCTCCAGAATCTCCACCACCTACCCCATCACCGCCAATTTTTAAAAGCCCACCTCCCCATAGTAGCTCACCACCTCAGGGGCCTCCAGAATCTCCACCACCTACCCCCTCACTACCAATTTTTAAAAGCCCACCTCCCCAAACGCCTGATTCTCCACTTGAGTCCATATCTAAAAAATCCTCAATGCATAATGTAGTCATAATTGTTGTTGTTGTTGCTACTGCTGCAGTTGTGCTTCTTCTGCTGATTCTTCTATCTTTATGTTGTTGTAAGAAAAGGAAAAAGACTTCAGAAGCTCCCGGTTCCATTGTGGTTTACCCAAGGGACCCATCTGATCCTGATAACCTGGTGAAGGTTGCAGTTTCAAATAACACCAGTAATAGCTTATTTACTCAAATAGGAAGTACTACTGGAAGTGTAACCAGCAGTGGAATGGATACTTCTCATGTGATTGGGTCTGGGAACTTGCTAATATCAGTTCAGGTTCTTCGAAAGGTGACCAATAATTTTGCACCAGCAAATGAGGTTGGTCGTGGAGGTTTTGGGACAGTTTATAAGGGAGAACTAGAAGATGGGACCAAAATAGCGGTAAAGAGAATGGAGGCCACTGTTGTCAGCAGCAAAGCATTAGATGAGTTTCGTGCTGAAATTGCAGTGCTTTCGAAGGTCAGGCATCGACATTTGGTGTCATTACTACGATACTCAATTGAAGGCTACGAGAGACTTCTGGTTTATGAGTTTATGCCTCAGGGAGCTCTAAGTAGGCATCTTTTCCAGTGGAAGAGCTTGAACTGGGAACCTCTTTCTTGGAAGAAGAGGCTAAATATTGCCTTGGACGTCGCAAGAGGGATGGAATATCTTCATAGTCTGGCTCAACAAAGCTTCATTCACCGTGATCTCAAGTCTTCAAATATTCTTTTGGGAGATGATTATCGCGCAAAGGTTTCAGATTTTGGGTTGGTGAAACTTGCTCCTGATGGAAAGCATTCTCTTGCAACCACACTTGCAGGAACATTTGGTTACGTTGCACCTGAATATGCTGGTATGTATTCTTTTATTCATAAATGTTCTGCAAATCTCTGTGTTTGATTGTGTTCTTTAAGAAAAGGGGAAATTGTTTAGGCTCACAATTTCACAACGAAGACCATATATATGTCTGCACTAGCTGATGTTTTAAGTGGCAAATTTGATTGTATCCTGTTTATGCAACATGAGAAACCTCGTTGTTGGAGGGCTGTGAAAAATTGGTCTGTCCTGCTCTACTGCATCTGGTACTTGACGCTGTGCAAGAACACCCTTATGAAACCAGATAACTAGAGTTGATTGGAGTCTTGAAAGATAATTTGTCTGTATACAACACACTAGTCATCTATTTTATCTGCTGTATTATGATAGATGCCAGATAAGTTGTATGCCATTTGAAAATGTTTGAATCTCTTGCTTCGTAACAAAAAATGACTCCACTTATAACCTTGGATTTACCGTGCAGCAACACCATGATCTCTTTGATTTTTTCAATGTTTTTCATCCTTGAGTTTGTTATGAATCCTCTCTCTTACTTGAGTCTGTCTGTATCTCAGTGACCGGAAAAGTGACTACTAAAATAGATGTGTTCAGCTATGGAGTGGTGTTGGTTGAACTTTTAACAGGATTAGCTGCACTTGATGAGGATCGCCCTGCAGAAACCCGATACTTGGTTGAGTGGTTCTGGAAGATCAGGTCAAACAAAGAGAGGTTAGTTGCTGCAATTGACCCAGCGCTTGATGCAAAAGAAGAGGTCCTCGAAAGTATCTTCACTGTAGCCGAATTGGCTGGACACTGCACTGCACGAGACCCACACCACCGACCAGACATGAGCCATGTGGTGAGTGTGCTAACCCAATTAGTTGAGGGGTGGAAACCTATTGAAGACGAAGCGGAGGAGGAATGCAGTGGCATTGATTATACCCTAGGCCTTCCTGGGATGTTGAAGGCTTGGAAGGAATCAGAAGTCGGAGGTGGAAGTCATACAAGTCTTGATGACAGCAAGGGTAGTATTCCAGCAAGACCAACCGGTTTTGCCGAGTCATTTACCTCGGCAGATGGTCGGTGATAATTTCCCTTAAACATGACCTTTTTTCTACAAAGAACAAGTGAAAGAACTCTCAGGTTCATGGTCTTTGTACTGCTGCTACATTTTGGTCATGCTTGGAGACTATAATGAATGAAGCCCCTGCCTTGGGTGGAAAAGGTATGTAGATAATTCTTGTATTGAAAACGTTTAAAGGTTCCCTTTGTTCTCTACCCTTTTCTTTTTCGGATTCTGAGAGTCCTGAGAATATATATGATATGGTGATATAGATAGAAAAAGAAATTTGATGTCCAATTTTAGACTCATTATTTCGCAAAGTGTCTCTGCCTTTCTCTTGAAAATGATACAAATGATGTTCAGATCCATCAGACTTGCACCCATGTTGGATGCTTTTTTTTTGCCCTCTAAAATAACTGAAAGCAGGATTTTCTTGCATCCAATTCGGCCATTTTGGAAGTCCTTTACAGTAACTTACAAGGTAAATCCAGTCTACGACATCATTTGCCTTTACACAAATTGAGTTCATCACTTCACATGATTTACATTGTCGCACAAACTTTTACAGGTTACAGCCACGCCATCCTTACCATTGCCATATTAATAAATAATTTACAGTTAAGTCATGAAAGGTTGACAATTGGCTGCCTGCCGTTGTTCGAATATGGAGTCGAGGGGAAATTATTAAGCGAAACTCTGGAATTATAACGCATCCCACTGAAATAAAAATTGGGAAGGGACTATCTGAGATGAGCCCATTAGATTATTTCTCAAGTCGAAGTCTGAACCTTAAGTATTGTAATCAAGTTCACTAGTGGAATTGCAAATGAGCAGCGCCATTACCAATAATCTTGGGCTCAACTGAGTAAACTCGAATGGAACTTGTATATTTAGTAAATAAATTGACCCAAACTCACCTTTAATTGTTTAGATTCGAGAATCAGTTCCTTGGACGCATCATGGATCTTGTGATCCATGTAGTTTATCAAAAAACCCCTTTCTATGCTAGAAAATAATAGAAACTAGCCTTTTTTTTTTTTTCAAAGGGGGCATATCCTGAATGCAAGAGACCCATAACGGGCACAATTCAAAGTCACAAGATAGATATCAGGACCAAAAGGCTCACAAAAAGTGAGAAACCGAAACCAAAACCAAAGGTGGAAAACCAACAAACACAAAGCTACCAAAAGAAAACTGTTCGGGAATTCTTGCAGCACAACCCCATCTCCACAAACACCCACCTTGAGACGGCGAGATCCGGCAGCTTCAACTCCGAAACATCAGCACCTTAGTGCCAAATGGACCAAAGTATCATTGGCGCCAGCCCCTCTCCGATCAGAGCCAACACTGTTGAATCTAAATAATAATAGGCGCATTGGAGGCACCAAACATCAATGGAGGCACATTCTACAATGAGTGAAATCCGGTTACCATCGGAACCCAAAGTCTCCTCGGAGGCACAACCACCATCCAACCACCTTCCCGATCTTACACTTTTTCGCCTAGGTTGTCGGTGCTTCGACTGCAACCACCACAGTTGGACTCATCTGCGCCACTTGATGGCGGTATAGGCTAGACGAAGAGGGGAAGCGGGAAAGGGAAGAAAAAGGTGGGGGATGGATTTCTCTCGAGGCACACGTTAAAAGAGCGTGCGTAAGCAACACTGACAACGCCAGTTGCTCCAATCGGGTTGCTTATGTATCTGCCTTCATGAATAATTGCTTTGCTTAATACAAACTCCCAAGTGCATCCATTACATTCGATATATTTGCTTTTGCATCGTTTGAGTTGGCCGACACTCTTAGAGTGTTATTTCCAAGGGGATGCCTCGGCAACACGAGATTATTTTCTTTCTTTCTTCCTTATTCATTCTAAATATTGAGACTCAAATCTGCATCTATTAAAACCATAATACCATGTTCCCCTTTGGTTGATCGGATTTTTGATATATATATATATTTGTAAATTTATTGAGTGTGTGCAATAGCTCAAAATCACGCATACTAGGTGAGTTACATTTTTTGTAAATTCAAAACCTTTTCCTGAAAATTTAAAATTTATGTTATCATGCTTTATTAAACACGTTTTATATTGGTTTGATTTTGTCTTCTTTAAAAATTTCCTGTGAAGGTAATTTGGGATTTCGGTGCACAAAAAACCTTCACATAAAGGCCAGGGACGCGAGCCCCGGGGGATGGGAGGGCAGTGGTCTGGGGAAAATCTTTAGCCCCTTCGGCCATAGACCATCTCCCGGTCTATTGTTTGCCTATCCCCTTCTTCTAGTTTGCGTACCTTTTTCGGTGTGCATGTGATGGACACTGGCCTTGGCCCACTGCACCCGAAAGGGTAGGATTGTCGTGTGATCAAATAAGAAACAAGTATCTTTGTACCCAAAAAAAATAATAATGAAATAAAATAAAATAAGAAACAAGAATCTATTTTTAAGGCAACACACTCCAACACAGACACGCACGCACACTTGGTGTCACTACCGTAATTTGAAAAAATGAGCCTTCCCGGCGACATAGTCCAACCACCTCAACCACCAACAAAGCCAACACCTCTCCTCCCAAACCGCACCCATTTCATCGACCCAAATGATAGCATTAAACTCAAGAACACAAACCACGAAAATGTCTCTCTCAGATACTCCAACAAACACCCTGACCCCACCGTAGCGTGGACCTTTTCCATTGCTCGTCATTGCCGCAGCGGTAACCTAACTGCCGCTGCAACCGAATTTACCCGAATGAGACTCTCCGGTGTCGAACCTAATCACATCCCATTCATCACTCTTTTATCTGGATGTGCACATTTTCCATCCAAAACCCTCAAGTTTGGGCCTTCTTTACACGCTTATGTTCATAAATTTCAGTTAGATAGGGACCATGTTATGGTGGGTACTGCATTGGTTGATATGTACTCGAAATGCGATCACGTGCGCCTTGCTCGTCTTGTGTTTGATGAAATGTCTGAGAAGAATTTAGTGTCTTGGAATACAATGATTGATGGTTATATGAGGAATGGGGATCTTGCGGAAGGTATTGAGTTGTTCGATGAAATGCCTGAGAGAGATGCGATTTCTTGGACTGCCATGATTGGTGGGTTTGTGAAAAAAGGTGAATTTGAGCAGGCGCTGGGTTTGTGAATAAACAGTTTTGTTTTAGGACAGGACTACAAGGACAACATCCGGGTGAATAATTCATTGATTGACATGTATTCTCGTTGTGGGTGCATTGAATTTGCTCGCCAAATTTTTGAGGGAATGAGTAAAAGAAGTTTGGTCTCCTGATATTCGATCATTGTGGGTTTTGCTGTCAATGGGCATGCAGAGGAGGCTTTAAAATTCTTTAATAGGATGAGGGCTGATGGGTTTGAGCCAGATGGAGTGAGTTTCACAGGAGCTCTTACAGCTTGTAGCCATGCTGGGCTAGTTGAAGAAGGGCTTAGGTACTTTGATGATATGAAGATTGTTTAAAGAATTTCACCAAGAATTGAGCATTATGGGTGCGTAGTGGACCTTTATAGTCGAGCAGGGAAGCTAGAAGATGTGATGCTCATGATACAAACAATGCCCATGAAGCCGAATGAGGTTGTGTTGGGGGTCCTTGGTGGCTGCTTGTAGGACTCATGGTGATGTTAGTTTAGCAGAGAGGTTGATGAAATACCTCACTGAGTTGGACCCGGATTGTGATTCTAACTATGTACTTCTTTCAAATACGTATGCAGCAGTTGGGAAATGGAATGGGCAGGCAAGGTGAGGGAGAAGATGAAAGCCCTTGGGACACAGAAGAGACCTGGCTGCAGTTCAGTTGAGATTGATTGTTGCGTCCATGACTTTGTGGCTGCTGACTAGTCTCATGCTGAAGCCGACTGTATTTATGAAATGCTCGTGCATCTCTCCCTCCAGTTGAGGATGTTTGGTTATCAACCTGAAAGCTTAGCGGGTGAAACAGGTGAAATTAATTGAAAATGTTGCGGAATAAAAATAGGGCTTGGCAAAGTAAAGGGAAAATTGTTTCCACTGAGCACTACAATCTCTTGAATACAATGTACTTTAAGTTGCTGAAATTTTAGGGATCATTGTAAACCAATAAGCATCAACCAAAAGAACATTCTTTTTCCTTTCCATTTTCTCCACTTGCAACGCAAAGGGATGATGGTGAATGCAAAGAAGAGTTCAAGTTCTGCACAGGAGAGATGGCAAGAATGTTACTGCATGTATGGTAGGAGATGTTTAAAGTTTTTATTATCGTGAATTTTTAAATTACAGAACTTTTTATTTGGTTCTTAGAACTGACTGGGATACAAAAACTCTGATGGACTCCAATCTCAGTTCTCAAATTACAACTAATTTTTCAAGTTCTAGCTAGTGTCAAACCCAGTAAGCCAATGTCATATCAGTTACATGGTGATTCTTCTTGTACTGCAGGTCATACAGAAAGATCAAAGTGAATGACCTCAAATCACTAGCTGAGGCTACCATTTTGTTCAGTGAAACAACAGACTTGACCATTCATCTTAGATAAGATGTCATCCTTGCCCCCTCACTCTCACAGGCATGATGCCTGCACCAAGTACCACTCTGACTATGCTATCCATAGTTGTGGATTATAGTTACGCCAATGCAGAACAGAACCCTGACCCGCATCATTAGAACAGTGACATACGTTCCTTTAGAATAGGAGACCTACACACCACAACTTACCACTCAGTACTTAAGAAACGTGGAAGTAAACTTTTCTTTAATATAAAAAAGGGTGTCTGTAAAGTGGCAAACTATACAAACATGGCAAGATTATCAGACAATCATATGCACCATCTTACCAGTCAGTACCTGATCAGTGTGGAAGTGACTAACGTGCTGTTGTTGTCTCAGCTTGTATTCATCCAAATTCCATCATTAACAGAGCTACTACTGCAGCAGAGTTAACATATAAACTAATGCTTTTGACGGAAAACGGGGAAAGCTAAGTCATTTTGTATCACCATTTAGCACAAAAAGAGCCAACCAATGAAGCAGCAGAACAAGAAGTGCCTATCTAGATTATCTAATTTGCGACAAAACTCAGCTTCCTTGCATATACCTTCTCGGCTATCCTCTCTGCCACATCTACCTTTCCATGTTTTTTGCACGCACCCAACAATGCGCCCCACAAAGCCTCATCGGGCTCCACGTCCATACCCGAGATAATCTCCTCTGCATCCTCCACCCTCCCCGCTCGCCCCAACATATCCACCATGCACGTAAAATGCTCCAAACTAGGCCTCATCCTGAACTTCCTCTCCATCATTTCAAAATACCCTCTCCCCTTCTCAACCAATCCCCCATGACTACAAGCTGTCAAAACCGCTGTAAACGCCATCTCATCAGGCCTAATCCCTTCCTTAACTATACTCTCAAACAACTCGAAAACCTGACTAAACTCCCCATGCATACAATACCCACCCATCATGGCCGTAAAACTAACCAAACTTCTTTCGGGCATTCCATCAAACACCTTTCTCGACGACACCAGATCACCGCATTTCGCATACATAGTTACCAAAGCATTACAATTACCCAAATTTGTCGAAAACCCATTCGTTGAAATAACAGAATGGACTTGTCTTCCAAGTCGAAGGGCGGAGAGAGATGAAATAGACTTGAGAATAGGTGGGAAGGTCTGCGGAGTGAGGGGTTTGTGAGAGAGAATTAGTTGGCGGAAGAGAGAGAGAGACTGGAGGAAAAGAGAGCGAGAGGAAAGGGAACGGAGGAGGGTGTTGTAGAGGAAAGTGGGTCTGCGATTCGTGAGAGAGAAGATGAAAAATGCTTCGGAGATTTGAGAAGCGGAGGCGTAGGCAGAGACCAGTTTGGCTCGGAGGAAGTCATGGGTGGAGAGGCTAAGAGTAATGAGTACGGCGTGGATTTGTTTGAGGGTTTTGAGGTCCTTCTTAGCCGTGCAGGCATCGAGAAGTGATGCGTAGCGTGGTATGTCGCCTACGGAACGCATTCTTCGTTTTCACGAGGACGATGATTACAGGGTAGGTTTATATGAAGGCTTAGAATGGAAGTGTGTCTTTTGAGTTCTTGAACGCGCGCGCTGCTGATACGATCGTTCCATGTGCGATTAAGGGGGTGCCCGTGCCCATTTTTATTTATCTTTCGTTTCCAAATTGTTGGTCTGTAAAAAGGGAAAATGTGATTTGTTCAAAAATAAAATAAATGTTAAGTGTGTGAATTTTTTTAATAAACTTATGCCCTTCTGCTTTGGACAATTTTGCATGCTCGAGTCCTGGGTAGCTCATATTTTAGAAAAGGGTAAATTATATTTGTCCCTGAAATCCACAAACTATCCTTGTGATAAAAAAAATACACATCTTACCCCGTTGTTTTTAAAAAAAAAAAATAAATAAAATTGAGAGCCAAATGAGATTGATGGAATTTTACAAAATTTGGCTCTTGAAGGATGTGAGAGAAGAGGAGAGGAGAAGAGAGATTGTGAAATTAGGAGAGAAATTACAGAGTACCGAAGCCAAGTTAGATCCGGCTCTCGAAGGATGTGAGAGGAGAGGAGAGAGAGGAGGAGAGAGAAAGGAGAGAGAGGAGGGGAGAGAAGAGAGAGTGCGTGGTTTTTCTAATTGAGGATAATTTTAGAAATAAAAATTAATTTTGTAAGTCAATTCAAACTTTGAATCTCAATTTTTCTTTAATTTTGACTATTTCCATCACCTACTTTTTTTTTTTTTTTTAATTCTAACTCTAATATCTTGACCCTCACCTGATTGAGTTAAAAAATAAAAAACCACGGATTTTTCTAAAAATCTAATCTAATCCAATATATTACGTGTGTTTAAAAAATCGATCCCATTCGATTTTAAACTGTAACACCGATTTTCGATAATTATGTATCATGTATCACTTCTTACGGTTTTATATATATTAACATCTTTTTAGGTATTTAAAATAAAATTTTAATTATCTATTTATTTATTTTGAACATTCACCTCTAAATCACTAAAATTGAAAATTTTATTAGTAAATCGAAAATTTTCTCGACAAATGCCGGTAAGGCTTAAGAAAGTAAAAAATGACTAAGAAAAGCTCTACACACTTAAATAAAATTATTTAAATGAAAATTCACTTTTTAAAGAAATTTTGAACAAAATTTCATAGAAATCAAAAATATAAATTGTTAAAAATTAGAGATCTAAATACATTAAGGAAAATTGAGGGACTAAATCGCAAACTACTCAAAGTGAACAATTGGAGCCAAATGATTGGTCAAGAGGACAGTAAGGTTATTTAGTGATCACATAAGATTGTTTCACATTCAAGAAAATTTATTGGATGAAAATTTATATATAAAATTTAATAAGAATAGATTGTGTTAACTTGTAACATCTCTCCCCTTGACATGGGCATCCAACAAGACACCTAATAGAGTGTATGGTACTTACTTGAATTAACAGTTGTATGGTTTAAGTGATTAAACAAATAAAAGGTTGAGATGATGCATGAAATAATCCAAAGATATTTTGCAAAATTTATAAAAAAAATTTGTTTAGAAAAAGAATTGACTCATTTTTTTTATTCGAACCCCTATTGCATGAAATATGTAGACTCTATATCCATTTTGAGTTCAACCATTGAGCCAAACAGATAAGAATATTTTTGAAAATTTTTGAATTTGGATTGAAAGTATAGAAGTGTTGTATAGAAATTCATGTTTATAGTGATTTGATTTTGCTAAGTTGATAAAAAAATTCAAGAATTCAAAGAGAGTATTGGTATTTATTATTAACAAGAGATCTTATAAAGAAAGTAACATATCTTAATTTGTATAAAAATTTGATTACTTGATGAGCAGTTACAATGATATCCATACTATCATGCTAAATATTGATTTTTAAATTGAGTTTTGTATAATATTCTTATAATATCTCATTTTGTAGAAATTAAAAATATAACCCAATTATTTCTCTATATGCTAAACTTCATAAACTTTAAAACGGTATATTATATGAAACATTTTATAAATGAATCGATTTTTGATATTTTAGCATGTTTTATCAACTTTGTTTCATATTCTGTGTATGACCAGTATATTGTGTAAATTTTTTAGATATCTTCTGTATAGAATTTGAAAAAACTTTAAACATGAAAGTTCTCTATCTTATCTTTAATTTGAGATAAAAATCAATTGAATTGGAATTATATGCAAAAAGTTATAGTGTTTTTACTAAAACTTTGCAGAATTAGTTTTAAAACTGAAATTGAGATAAAAATGAAATTTTATAAAATTATACATTTAAAATCTAAGGATAGTATAAACTAGAAAATTTTAGATTTATATCTTATTTTTAATTTGAGATAAGAATCACTTAAATTGGAGAAGTACACATGAAAATATAGAAATTTTCTCAAAATTGTGCAGATTTGATTTTAGGAACTTAGACTGAAAAAGTTATAAAATTTTCTAAATTTGTGTGATCAGAATTTGAAATTAGTCTAAACATAAAAGTTGGAGATATATGTATCTTGTAATCCGACGATATGATATTGTCGAAATAATTGAATTTATGAATTATACATATTGTTTAATTTAGGTGTAGGGTTACGTTCTCGTACAAGAGGTGACTCATTCAAGAAACGAGAATAGTTAGGAAGGCATACCCTCTCCATTCGAGATAAGTAAGACGAATTATTTCTGATTTTAAATAAAAATAGTTTGATCATGAGTTTATAAATAAATTTTAAAATATGATCATGATATTTTATGAAAATTTGCATCTCGATATTATGATGATTGATAGTGCAATATTTTTCTTTTACAAGTAAAGATTTATGAATGATGACATGTGACACATATGTATGTTTATGACATAGTACAAAGTCGCTATTGCACACTCCCTATCATGGTATTGAGCGTTTATCCGACGGGGTAACGTGGTGGATAACACGAGAGCAGGGTTTTAAGCCTCCTGACTCTGGCTAACAGATCCAATAGATAAGCACCCGTAAGGACCGTGTCAACACCAAGGAAAGAGGGTTAAAAGAAAAGTATATGTGTTCATTTTTATAATATTGTAATAACCTCTCGGTGGATTTTACTCTAATTAGGTCAAACTGTGGGTAAAATGTATTTTATTACCGATTGACACCCCATAATATATGATCATGATAAAAATACATATTATTTTGAATGATACGATATGTTGCAGATGAATATAAATTTGAAAATGACTATTTGACTTATCACTCTCACAAATTCATTTATTGTCATTATATAGTTCTGCACCTCACTCACTAAGTATGTGAATTTTACTCACCCCTTTCATATTTAAAATTTTCAATTTTTACTGCACTTGATTTACTTTTAGGTACTAATCTACAAGTTTTACTGAGAAATGCTACCGGGTAAGTATTCATACCCATCTTTGTTTATGATTGGACTGTGCATATAAATATTATATGTAAATTAGAAGTAAATGTTTTAAATTTTTTTTTTTTTAATTTTCTTTTTCAAATCTTCCACTGTATGATTGGTTCAAAATATCAAGTAGGGTCTTAATATTGGTTAAGTACTTAGTCTTGCGTCGCCTCGATGTGCAAGTAGAGTATACCCATGCCTTGAGGAGTCGCGATGGTCTGTTTGCGTACTCGACCTGTGGGTCAGAGCGTGACAATTCTAAACCGATCCGTACCTAACACATACTTGATCCATGCCCAACTCAAGAAACAAACATAATAACAAATAAAATTATAAGAAAAATGAAAAATGAGAAACTAAATCTATATAAAATTGTTTTAAAATTTAAACCATATAAAGAAAGAATTAACAAGTAATATAATATAAATATAAGATTTTAATAATAATATAATATTAAAAAATTTTATTTTATTATAAACTATTATTGGATTAGATCAAATCGAATTATTTATAATTAAATTCGTATTCAAGCTAATCCGACTATTCTAATATTAAAACCTTACTCTAATCCGACTCCAACTCAATTTAAAAAAAAAAATCCAATCTGATGGATTAGATTTTTTAGGTATCCATCAAGTCAAATTTGGACATTACCATTTCTCTTTTTATCACTCGAATATTTTTATAAGAATATTACTATCCGATGTTAATAAGACGTGGGAATGCTTTAGAATGAATTCTATCACCCCCACTAAAAAAGTAGAGATAAAAAATATTTGAAAAAATGAAGAAAAGAAAATATATTCATAAAGTGGAGCAAGGAAACATAAAGAGGGAGGGAGAGAGAAGGGGGGAGGGAAGTACGAAAGGTTATTGACAAAATTGCCCTCTTATTTCTAACAGCACTCCCCTTACCATTTTAAAGTGCAAGTTGACAAAATTGCCCTTTAAACCATACGAGGTAGAAATACATGTTTTTCTAATAAAAAATTTTTAATTTAATTAAAGGATATTATAAATTAAATTAAATTAAATTAAATTAAATTAAAATAAACAGAATCTTAAACGATGGTAAGATAACCTAAAAACACCGGCAATGCGGTGCAAGTCAAAAAGTATAAACTAAACTGGAAAATGGAAATCCCCGATGGGTTGCCTAGCCCGAGACATACCCATAAGTTATCACTGTTTTACTCTTTTTATTTTTGCTGAGAATTCTCTTCCCCAGTGCTCGCGCTAAGCCTGGTTCTTTTTTGACAGTCGGATTTAGGGTTTGGCCTTTCTGGGCTATTGGCTTTTTGTGATTTTTTCCAACCTGCAACAATAAATATTGAAAAAAAAAAAGAATTAGAATTGCACAAAGATATAAAAAGAAGAAAAAGACACCAGTAATTACCTGCACTTGCTATGAAAAAGTGAAAGAACCAACACTAAACCCAACACTCCCCCCCCCCCCAACTCTGACTCCAGTTTCATCAATAACGACAACCTGCGAAGTCCTCTCAGCCAGGCTTACTTCAACAAAGGAAGGTACGGCATTTCTTATCCTCTTTCTAATCCAAACTCCAAGGATTAACGTTTAGTGTTCTGAAATTTCAGAGATTAATGTGACATTCCCTCTTTTTTGAATAAATGAGAGTTATAGTTGTTGGGTTGTTTGTGTTTAGGGCATATGGAAGAGCTGAGGCAATCTCTTCTATGCACAACAAGAGAGCTAGAAGCAACTAGGCTCACAGCTCTAGAGGAGCTAAGGAGAAGAGATGATCAGATTAGCCATCTCAAGGAAATGCTCAACAAAGCCATCAGAGGAAAGAGATGAAGCGCAAGACAAATGCCAAAGACTCCTAGAAAAGCTCATTCTCCAGCATCATCAACAACAACAAAATCGACAAACAACTCCTGCTGGAATCTCAAGCATTGAAGATGCCCCCAGAAGGGGACTCGACTCCAACAATGGTTTCTCTTCATCCGACTGCGATGAAAGGCTAGTTTCGTCACCTGTGATGGACCAAATACCACAGCCCCAGCCACAATTGTCCACACTACCACCACTTCCTCCAGCACCGCCACAGCCAGCGCAACCATCGCAACCTCTAATATCCATCCAAGAGGCGGGCACAGAGATGGTACCAGAGAAGCCATTGCCAGAGAAGGGTAAGCTTTTACTAGCTGTGATGAAAGCAGGGCCACCACTTCAGACACTGCTTCTGGCTGGTCCTCTTCCTCAGTGGAGACACCCCCTCCACCACTTGACTCCTATGAGATTCCTTTTTTTTTTTTTACTATACCGACCGCTATCCGGAATCATACTCGATTAATCCGGTTCGGGACTTGTAGTGACCCATTTAAGGGGTTACCCTTCCAACGTAGTTTTTTCCATACACAAATCGCGAGTTAAACTCAAGAACTTGATAAAAAGACCTAATATCACATCCTACTAGATCAATTGTCCGTTGGTACTCCTATGAGATTCCACCAGACCATTCCTTCGCCACCACCACAACACATTCCACAGCAATAGTCAATACCAGCCTCTGCATGGCGGCAGCCGCCGCAAACAACTGTGCTAAAGCTAACAAGAAGAGGGTGTGTGAAGGGGCTGGTTCTCCCTTAGAGACCAATAAGTACCAAAGAGTTGTTCTTCACTGACCCCTAGAGAGTAACCTGGACTTGCTTTGACTACTACAGGGTGACCCACATATTTTCACATTATCTTACTTTCGCCAGTTTATACCATAATTTAGTCTTGAGATAGTGAGAATGCAGTATCATTTTTAGCATGAGACCGATCAAGATTTTGTACACAGGATTGTCCAAAAGAAGCAGCATCTAAGGAAACTTACTGAAAAGGAGAAAAAATAGGGAGTTCGATTCTAACCCTTTTACTTAGTCTTCTTGGGTGCAGTTGTTGGGTGCAGATTGAGGGGGGGGGGGGTTTGGAGATGCTGTGCATTGTAAATTGATTTTTGCTGTTTGAGAGAGAGAGAGAGAGAGAGAGAGAGAGAGAGGTGTGAACATCACATCAAACATTAAAATGATGGGAGTTGAGACTGGAAGATGGTGTGGCACAGCCAAAAGGTTGAGAAGTCCTACTCGTTTGCTTGAGTGGATCCCATAAATCGGAGTCAAGATCTACCACTAAGTGTGATGTATTATGACTTCTAAATATAAGGTTATGCCTTTCAAATCATTTCCCAAGTTTTCGATCATAGTTATCGTGAAGCCGTGTTGCCTTCCATGGTAATTATTTGTTTTAAGCACCAAAGTAATTAGCAAATAGACTCAAATCTAACCTCCCGAACCCCCCCCACCCAAAAATTTTGTGCAATATGAGGGTAATGTCATTTTTTGTTGGAAAAAATTTTCTAGATGATGTAGGATTGTTAAGTTGATACTGAATCAAGGGAGTCGTATGTGGCAAATCATGTATATGGCCTCAACTAATTGTAGTTGTCTTATCCGTAATCTATGAGGTTCAAGAGGGAAGACACTATTATAGCAGCGACAAATACTTCGAACAAAACCATCCATTCCTGTGCACAAAATTCCTCTATTTTCTTAGTTATGCAACCCGAACTAATCCAGCGTGCAAAATTTTATTACAGTTACATATCAAATCAAACCTAGTTAATTTCCATGTATTGAGAATCTCAGTTGTTCCATAGTATCCTTGTCAAACCCATGCTTCGTTTTTTCATCAGAACCTCCCCTTCCCCCTCTTCTACACGATCTCCCATGTTTTTTCTCCCTTTATGTTCCTTGCTTCTATCATTTCTATCATCTCTCTTATCCATGCTCCTACTTCTTCAAGGGTGGTGTGCCAAAATGCTTAGACACCACCTTCTTATATAGACGAATAGAAAAAAGCATGCAAACATAGAATAAAACATGATAGACGAATTCAACTTGCTTTTCTGTGAATGTGTGAGGAAAAGAATCAAATAGAAGGAAGTTGCAGAACATTAAATGTTAGGTTCTAGAGCTCAAACCGGGAAAGTCCAAGGGGGTCCCATCCAAATAGCACAGGGATGAATCTCTAGCTTTTGGATTGCAGCGCCCCTCCACGGGAAGTACCAAGCCACCATGGTTTGCAGCTGAACTAACTTCTGCACTTGCGTAGATTCTATCTATTGTGAAGATCAGGCTTGCTTGGGATGAATATCAGCACTAAAACCTGTAAAAGCTGCAGGTTTAGCTAAGCCCCCTTAAGGAGCACAAAGTAGAGCATTGGGAATTTGAATGGTATACAGTGAAGGATACAAAAAATGAATTAAACTTCTATACCTTCTTTTTGATGAGACATAAGGGATGAAAGCGAAGACAGAAACAAAATATTTTAATAATTCTTTTCTTAAGTTTGCCCTCGTGCCTTTTCAAAACTTCCGTCTTGTCTCCAAAGTCTCACTTTTCCATCCCCTACTTCAAACCAAACGTTACCTAAATGATATATATTGAATCTTCGGTAGCAAAGCATGTACTGTATCAGAAAAACGGGTACCAGAAGGTGGCCGCTAGCAACAAGACCAAGAGCTGGAATAGGACCTCTTGTTACCATTAATTGATTTCTAAATCAAACAAGACAAACCAGAACATACAGGAATATCGATACAAAAATAGAAATGACTAAGACTGTGTATTCACAATTTTACGAGCATCATAATTCAGATGCTGGCATACAACATGCAAGCAGAATACACCTGATCATCAAGGAGTTGGGCATCATCAACTACTATAGTTTAATTATTAAAATTGTGATCCAAGGAAAATCTTGATTTCAGTAACTGAATCACCAGATAGACCATAATCTTCAAATTTGTTCATTGAGACCATTTTGCGGCGCTTCACCATCTCAGAAGTGCAAGAGATCAAATAATAGTTTAGCAAGCACACCTCCATTTCTAAGTATGGATTGCATTGGGCACATAAAAACAGGATCTAGAAAATCTTTGGACAAGAAATGCATCCTGGAATAAGATTTTCTTAATCATATTCTTCTTCATCTTGATTACTTCGGTGGTTGAGTTTCTTTTTTCTTTTGGTTTACAAGAAGGCCCTAAGCAGGCCCAAAAGGAGACAAGGAGATTAGAGCCCGAGACAACTCCTTAGACAAGGAGGGCCCGTGTAATCTTCATGAAGAAGCATTTGAATGCTGGCTGGAGGGGTGGAGAAAACATGAAGTCCAGAAGGTTTCGAGTGACCAATTCTTGCCAAGTGATCTGCGCACCTGTTCCCCTCTCTAACGACGTGAACTATAGAGGATTGGTCAGCACTCATCATAAGATCTTTGCATTCCAAGAGAAAAGGATACAGAGGGTGGGATGGCGGGGGGGTTGTGATGAGAAAGGTCACCAAGGAAGCGGAATCTGATTCAATCACCAGGTGTCTGATGTTCTGATCCTTTACAAGTTTCAAACCCTCTCGAATACCCCAAAGTTCTGCATTAAAACTATCTGTGATGCCCACATTGATGGAAAAGCCAGTGATCCAATTGCCAAGGGAATCTCTGATGATCCCACCTGCACTGGCTCTACCAGGGAAGCCTCTAGCAGAGCCGTTCGTGTTGAGCTTGAAGAAGCCTTGAGGAGGGGGGGTCCAGAAGATTCCGCGGGGCTGTCATTGGGACTAGGAAAGGCCTGGTTTAGGGTGAGGAAGAGTATACTTGACCATGTTTATAGCTTGCCAGGCTGTGGCCTTAATGTTGACGGGGGTGTTGTCAAAAATGATCTTGCACCTAGTCTTCCAAATTTGCCAAACTGTGGCGGCAAAGATGGAGTTCCAATTGGGGTGGGAGTAGGGGGTCTTACTTGTGCAGTTGATTTTTAGCCAGGAGGAAACGCTGCTAGTAATGAAAAGAGTTTGATTCGGTTTTGTGCAGACATTCAACCAAACTTCCCTAGCCCAAGAACAATCCCTAAGCATGTGGAGAGCAGATTCGTCTTTTTACAGATGGAGCAAAGGGGGTCATTTGAGAGATTTCTTCTAACTCTTTCTAAGTTGGTGAGGACCTTTCCGATGCTTGTGAGCCAGATGAAAAATCTGACTCTTTCAGTAGAAGGGATTTTCCAACTCCAGCTGAAGGACTACTCACTACTGAAGCTAGTTTGGAGGAGCCAATAGGCGGACGTGACAGAGAACACGCCATCAGAGGAATGGCTCCAGTAGAAGGTATCAATGGCTTCCCTACTAGCAGGAAGCATGATGGCTCTGATTTCTTCAAACTTCTGATCAGGAAGCCACTTCTTGAGTTCTTCCATGTCCCATTCACGGCTCTCAGTGATGAAGGCAGAGACTTTGTTATCTGAGTGAGTCTGATCAATGGGGTTTATGGCATGCCTCAGAAGCTCGTCATTTCCAACCCAGTTGTCTTGCCAGAAGTTTGTGGATTCACCATTGCCAATTCTCCTTTTCATACCCTTAATGAGGAGCTCACGACTCTTTAAAATACCTCTCCAGACAACGGAAGAAGTATACCTGATTTTCGGTGGTTGAGTTTCTGAGCATTGTACGTATCAGCAACCTGAAATAAATCGGAAAGACCATGAACAAACACATTACACCAAAGGAAGTTCTATACCAATGGTTATCCTTTTGATTCTAGAATTCTTTGCAAGGAATTGAGAAAAGTAAAAAGTTTACCTGCTCAGCTGATGAGGCTTACTCACGAATTTTGTCCCCTCGGACTCTAACTAGATGAGGAAATCAAAGAGAGATGCCCTTTCAGAAGATATTGTGAATGAATAAGATTCAAAAAACATTCAGTAGACATATCAGAGAAGAAAAGTGTAACTGATTATTGAAAAAGAATGAAAATGGCATATCCCAAGTACGAAGGATAAATGGATTAACAGAAACTGCAAGAATGATAAGATCAAGAATAGCAATGATATCACCAGTTACCTTATCATGATCAACCACAACTACAGCACAATATATGGGGCTAATGGTCAAGTCAGCAGCCTTCACCTCCCAAACCTGCACAAAATCAACACAAGATGAGCATGAAAGATGGCAACCGAGAAATTATACTACCCTGGAGATAATGCTGCTGCTTGTAAATATACCTCACAAGCTTAACCATATACACCACCAGGATAACATAAACAACATGATTATATAAGCATCTATTTCCAACAACTTTGTTAAGAAAGCAGAAATTTTTTGTCCAGGATTACTTCAGTGAATGACTAGAAAACAGATAATAACTAATAACATCATACACCAACATGGTGAAAACAAATAATCAGATGTCTTGGAAAGGATCCTACTAACACTTTATCTTAAAATCCATTTAGATGGATAACTTCAACTGTGATTCCCATCTTAAATAAAGAAATGACACTTACCAAACAGCCAACAACATATTGCATTCTTAATAATCTGTAATAACATCATGTAGCTCTAGAACACTCCAAATTTAAAGTTGTACTCTTGGACCACTTTTTAATTGTCTTCAATCATCCACCATAAAGACAAGTTATCTGCAGATAATTTTTACCTGTTTCAATAGCAATTATTGGAAAACATGAATCCTAAAATCATCCGACTCCCTCAAATAAGTTCTCCTGTAAATTATGGAAACGTCACAAAATAGAAATTGAACCAAAGCATGTTCGCCAGTCAATCACCAGCTGACTGGGGACAAAATCCTCAATTGGCTTTTGAGACATAATTTTAAAAGAAAAAGCGATCGTATCGAAAACATTGCTTAGTTGATGTTGACAGTAAGGCATGAAATCAGAATGATATACTAACTAGGTAAAGCTCTTCTGAGATTATAATGCTCAATGCAATAAGACATAATCATCTAGAAATCTCCTTTTGCAAGTTGATTTCGAGCAACACAAATTAAGGAGCATTGGTTAATCTCATCCTCTCTTTTTAAGCACCAAGAGATTGGCAATTTTGTCTCTTTGTATAAAAGTCTCTGCATGAAAGTGCACACGTAGATTTGCAGAAGGTACAATGAGAAGGAATTCTACCAGGAAAATAACACAAGTAAAATAAGAAGACAAAGGCATTATAGTGCTCACCTCAGCTGGTTCAAACCATACATCTGGATTCACTGTATCTGCATAACGGTCATATGACTAGAAACGGCAAGGATGATAAAGTTAGCCCATACACAAGAATTTGTGCTGCTCACACGATGAAGAAAAGCATAAATAATGCCTTGGGTTTGGGTACCACTTTTGATCTAAGACTGGCAGAACCCTCTTAAACCCGGTGCCTATACAGCATCAAAAAATTGCAAAGCGATAAGAACAGAATTAATCAGTCATCATACTCCACTGCCCTTGAATCAATACACAAGTTGCTCACCAATTTTGAAGATGCTTTGAAATTCTTCATTGTTAGCATCATAGCAAGCAAGAAGGAAGGCACCATAGACTCCTGCAAGACGCAAGTGGGACCAGCATGGTTGAGAGTTTGAACATTGAAAAACAATAAAGCAAGAAAACTTAAATGCATCAAGAGCACCCACCAAAAAAATTGTTGAACACACCATTGCTTGTTAACTATCATTAGGTTCAAGTGATAATTTGTTATTACCTGTGCGCTTCCCACGACCATGGAAAGCAGCTATAGGCACTAGATCCAATAAGTCACCAATGCTGTAGTGACAACCCAATAAAGTCAGGAGTTTCATGAACCTAGGTAACAATTTACACGAAGAAGAAATGGATAAGCCCTTACCCCTCCATGTAATCTTGCTTCAGTTTTAACCAATTATGTGACCGCTTTGAAGGTTCATAGGTAGCATTCCTATCCAAGGTTTTAATTTTCAAGCCTTCACAACTGCAAAACAACGTGAATCTGTTATGAAACACCAAATGGCGTACACACAACATAAAATGAAAAATAGCATCTCGTTTAGTTGATACAGTATTAGAAGCATGCTGGAGTATTGTAACTGTAAAAGCTGAAGCATGAGAAGTGCAGAAGAATATGGGTTTTATAAGCCAAAAAGAAATAAAATGGCTAAGAGTTAAAGGAACAAAAGAGAGAGGTTTAAGATCTGCCACAAATGTCTGGTGCACAACGGTATTTCATAATTTAACAGGGCACAACAAAAATTGCATGCCTAATTCATCAAGCACTTCCTGTTCAAGCTTCTGCTTCCAATTATTCAACTAACAGTGATGACTGTATCAGCAAAAGATGGCACACCCAGTTCATCTATCCTCAAATAATGTGCCATCATCTCCGCAGATGAACTCCATTAAGCCAAACAATTTCCTGAAATCATAACACGAAAACTTCTGCTGTGACCTTCAAACTCTCATCTGGACATCAGTGAAGGGGTTATGCTGAGATGCTGTTTCCTCTACCAAACTTTGGACCAGTGACAACAAAAGGAAGCACTGATCTATAGTAACTTTACATTGCTTCATTCATAAAACTGGATAACTTTGCAGAATAATAATACCGCTAAAGGTATCAAGTTGTTGGCAAACCTTGCATAGGAATGAAGTTGGCAATCACCATGAGATGATACTTCCTTTTATTTATGCATATACACACCATGATGTGTAATTCACACACACGCGTGCGCACACACACAACAGATAGTGACATGTAATGAAATATCACAAAACTGCAATGGTCATCCTTCCTGACAAGAAAAAATACATATATTCAACTAATATTACAAACTTTTGCAGGGTAATCATTTCTAGAAGAACATAACACTGGGTCCATATTCACTTTCTCAACAAGAAAATACCTTTCTTCAACAGGAAAAGTCTTAGTTCAATATTCCACTGAACACCACTGCTTTGTGCGACTGGGCCCAATCAAACAGGACAGAAATAAAACAATTTGAACAATATAAGTGATTTTCAACAAAGAATGTACAAGGAAAACCCAAAGATCAAGATCGTGCCTCAATGTGCCAAGGAGTTTCCTTATTGCAAGACCAAGATTAATGATTCAAGTATCCAATGATTTGTAATTTGATTCAACGGAGCTGAGTAAGTAGACATGATGTGATGTAGGCCTTTGCAGAAATGCACAGGAACAAGCAAAAAGATAATTAGATAAATACCTGGTATCAACTGCAGTTTCAAGGAACTTTTGAATTTCCTCGATGTCATTGGATGTTATAGCTGTCGCAAACTGAAGAAATCCCACCTCTTCTTCAAAGGATTTGTAAAGATGCTGCACAAGACAATATCACAAAGTTTTGATTAGGACATTAATTAATTGAACAAGAAAAGTAATCAGCTAAACTCCAGGCATATTTTGAAGATAAGAATGGGAAAGAAGCTAAGTGCAAAGAAAATACAGTCTTCCAGATGATTCAGGTAATGCAGCCTCCATCAGTGAGCAACAAAAGCTTTTTTACAAAATGCAGGAAAAATAAGACCTTAAACACATAACTAAGACAGAAAAGAAAATATTAAAGAAAATATTAATAATCCAACGGAACCTCTTTACAACTTCTAGAACAAATTCAAAAACACGTGATACATGCCCCTTCAGTTGACCGACTTTAAATCACAGAAGCTTCCCACAAACATATCCCCATACAAATAAATAAACAGGATATCATGTCATTACCATGACCACAGAGACAAACATGCACCAAACAGGCAACTATCCATGTTTGGCAATGGCACTTCAAAGACACCACAAATCTCTGTGAGACCTTAGCAGGTTGTAATACTTTTTCATTAGCCATGTTACAACAGCTCTAAACAGCATTTGCTGAAAAATCATCTCGTTAAGATAACATTGGACCTATAAGAAGGGATTTCAAACAGGAGATATAAATTCTTCAGCAATGTTAGGTCCAGGTAAGAATTCTGCTTTTTGTAGCTAGCAATATCAAAAGACCATTTAAAGTTTGAAAACTTTAGCATAGCGCTTCAATCTGAAAATATGTAGTGCGATGTATAAGTATTTTGAAGTATTTTGGATCCACCAACTCCAAGTATACAACAGGACGCAATCATCATACAGATGAAGAGCTTTTCACAATGAGATACATATGTGCCCGCCACAATATCAATAGTAATTACTGAAAGCTTGAAAAGTGAATTAAGCTAATAAAGAAACACACTCATACCTCTCTACGAACATTAAGCTGCTGCTCAATAAGTAGATGACCATTGAGATACAAAATATCGAAGGCATAAATGCAAACATCAATCTTGATGTTGCTGACATTCACATTCTTGCGAGCACCTTTGCTGAGGGTCTTCCATAAAAATAACTTCATCATGCAATTCCTACAAGGCATAAAGTGATTTAAACATGAAAAGAAATATGAAACAAGTCTGGACTTATAGTCTTGACAACACAACATATTCCCAAGCAGAATTGGCAGATGGTGAAGATCAAGTTCTCATGAAGCTCTGCATTTCATTATAAATCTTTCAATATGGCAAAAACCACAATGATCCCTTAGTAAACATTAGTGTAGGGGATTACATCTTGGCCAAGATTACACGCACACAGAACTGGAATAGAACAAATAGAATGAAGCCCTCAACAACTGTGAGCTTACAGAGAGGGGGAAAAAAAGACTACAACTAAATTCAAATAAGTTACCTGGAAGGGCAGAATTTTCTGATTTGCACAGTCAAAAGCAACAATTTCGCAGTCCAAGACAAATGATCTTACAGTTGACTTCTTTAATCTGCAATCTAAGTGTACACTTTAGATAGCTACATTAAGACAATTGTTCTGCATCCAAGCACTAAGAAAAATAACTCAGGCATCATAAACGGGCAAAGGCAATTGTATGTAAGGATTTCAACACTGCTGGTCAGAATCCAATAAACTATTTGCATCCTAATGGAACCCACCAAGCACAATATATAATAAACATTATATACTCATGTTGACCCCAAGGCATGAGTTATGAGATCAGCAGCCCTCCTCAACAACATAGAAGTTGACTTGAAGAACATCGTTATGATGGATTTTGCGTGTGGACGTCCCACTTAGAAGAAATGTTAAACTCTCAAACATGCAACAAATAAATGAGCCCAGGCTTGAGATTGTGCACCAAATAAGCATAAAAATCTTGTTCACACAAACTTCATCCAGAATTTTTATAATTTGAATAAGCTACAAATAAAACCAAGCCTCTTAACAAGTCCAGACCATTGTTCAAGATCAACCCATTTAATAAATCAGTACATCCAAGCTTAGACTCATTTACCGAACAAGACTACGGATCTTGTTCAACATGTCTGCCATTTAAAATACGAACTATATATCTAGACAAGCTGATTATCAAGCCCTCCACCGGCACAAATGGCTCAATTCATTTGCAAAGATAGCATAACGATTTGGGCATTAGCAAGCATTACATTGAGTGGCAATCAACCAGTTCACCTTTAAAAAAATATTTTAGTTTGCTGACAAGAATATATCCAACCACCATACATCTGTCTTTACTAAGGACATCATTGCAACTTTCCACTCTAGCATAATGCTAAATGAACACTATGCACAAAAATGCAATATGACAACACATGAGCCACATGAATCTTGAATACTTCCATAACTTAAGTGGTAGACAACCATTACAAAAATTTATAGGCACATCTTTCGGGGAATGAATTTGTCAAATGCTTGTGTGCAACTTCAATGAATTTTGTGGCTCATGAAAAATAGTATTTTTCGTACCAAAAACTGGTTTCACCTTTTAGAGAACACTGATAATTTTAGAAAGACAACATAAAACAAATTAACCTTGAAACAGCAAGGACAACATCAGGAAACTTTCCTGTATTTCTTTTGGCATTTCTACTGTATATCTCAACTAAGCCATCTTCCATATAATGAATCTGTTAAATACAAGCAAATTTGAAAGACTTTCTACTGTATATCTTAACAGAACCATCTTCCATATAAAGAATTTGTTAAGTACAAGCTAATTTGAAAGACTAATGAAAATGAAGTACACGTGCAAAACTGGGCAACTAAGTAGCAAAATTACCTGAGCTCGTTCTCCATCATACTTGTACTCACAAGTAAATTCCATATTCTGGAACTTATCCACAATCTCTGAAACCCCCTTAGTTGGCTTTGCTAGCATAGGTCCAACAGGGACACCTACTGTAAAAGTACATGTCTTTGGAAGATTCCATACACCATCACTAAGAAGAGATGGGATGATCTTATCATAAACAGGAAGCACAGAGTACACTTTCTTGACGATCTTTGCAGCCTGGAATGAACAGGAAAAATATAGAAACTAAAATGAGAACAATCAAAAGGAATTTGCATGGTTATTCTTAAAAAAAGAAGAAGTAATAATAATAATAATAATAATAATAATAATATCCCATGGGAGATTTTCCCATATCAAGCATGCAGCAGGCAGCTGCCTTAATTAACAAATAGGGTCATGACATGACCATAAGACAAACAGAATGATTCTCTATCATCACATCACACATAAGAAATATGATAACTGACTAGCAGAGGAGTGAGTTAAAGCCACAGCCAAATGATCCATGCTCATAAGTGCCTAGGAGAGTATTTTATTAAGTTAGTAACCGTTCAACCCAATCAAGAATTTTGTAGCTTTGGATGAACATGTACTAGGGAATGGCAGCTGCAAAATTTTTGTGTGTTTATATAGCCTACATCTGGAAAATTTTTATCCATCACTACACTCACATGCCTTAATCAAGGAAAAAAAAAATACCTCTTCCAGAGGAGACTGAATGTGAGGTGGAGGGGACGAATGTTTGTCAGTATATACAGCAGCTTGTCCCAGCGAAGCTAGGAGAGTTTGCTCTGCTAAGCCAATTTGTAACTTCCTCTTGAGGACAATACCAATAGAAAATTCAATATATAAGAAAGTAACTGAAAGAGTAATCAAGTGTCACAAATCTAACCTGAAGAAGACGGACTAAATATTGAGGTTCACAGTCCTTGGCTGCAACAAGAAGTTTCTTGATATGATTTTTTTTCTTCTCTTGGCTATCCTTTCCAGATTCCTACATTGGTAACAAAAGGAGAAGTAAACCAAAAGATAAAGTAAGAGTAATTTTGTTATTATCACAATGTCAGACCCAAATCTCTTCTTCTCACCATTCCGTGCATTTTGGTAGTGTTTGATAGCCAAGAAGCATCTGGCACCTTCTAATGCTAAATTCTTTTATTTTGAAAAACAAAATGCCTAATTGCCATCAAAAGTACAGAAGGAAAAGAACTGGTGAAATTAATGTACCTTAACTATGAGCCGAAATGTATCAAAAACTTTGGAAACAGTTAATGGAGCAGCCCTGCACATTGTTGTTTGTGATGAACAGCTTGCTTTTGCAACGAGGCCCAAGTCTCCCATTTCCTACCATTAAAACAACTTAAAGCTACTCTTGATCCTGTCTTTCGCTTTTATTTACCACTGTCAATACAGCAAGGTAGAACTTATGATATTAACAATATACCAAGCAATTAGCACCTCACGACAAAGTTCAAGGATAATCAAGAAGCACTTGCAAATATTCATTTCAAACCTTGACCTAGTGATAGGTCACCACTAGTCGATCCACAGAAAGAAAAAGATTGTATAATCAGAAAAAATTGAAACGGCACCTTATAAGAACTATAAAGCAACAGTTACACTTATTCATTTCAAGTCATACTACAGGACACAAGCCCAACTCTGACTTAAACTATTGAGAAGCAATATTTTAGCATCTAGGAGATATGATTGTCATGATATGACTTCCAGAACAGGTTTACTAATTAGTCCTGCAAGTGCACGGAATTGAATACTGCCTTGGCTATTTTTCTTAGGAAGGCTTCTCTTGGTATACAACAAGACTTGAAGTTTGAACGAACAAATAAAATGATTTCTCCAACAGGTATGTAATTTATTTTTGTTTTTGATAGATGACAAACAGGTATAAAAAATGCCACTGGAACTATAACGTGGGAAATTTTCAATCATCAGCAAACAGCAAATGAGGAAGACCTGTTATTACCAATAGGCCTTTCATTCTACAAGAAGAATCCTACTGTCAAAAGTTTAAACAACGAGCACATTCTCAGCAGGTTTATCAGACATAAGGGATGAATAGAGCAATATACTAAGAGAAATCTTACCTTGTATTGGTTCTTGATATGAGCCTCTTTACTTCCACATACTTCAGCCAATGCCTTAATAATCGAAGCCTCTCCAATCCCAAGCTCCACACCCTAATGCGCAGGGGCAATCTTATTCACCGAAAGATAAACCATGGCGAGCAAATCGTCAGGCGTGGTCTGGATCACTGTCCTCATCAAATTACATGCAATCTCCGTTATCGCAATCCGACCCGACTCTTTTGCAATCATATCAAACGCTCGACAAAGGAACAGAAATGGGACTCTCTCTCCCTCCTTCCAAAACGCGGCTTTCTTCGGATCAAACTCGGACGCCTTTTTCTTCAATTGATCTATTCTCTCGTCCAAGCTTAATTGCAACGAAACGGGATTATGGTTATCTAGGGTTTTCTGCTTCTTCTTTGATGAAACTGAAGGACTTTCAGAATTAGGGTTTTGCTGATTCTCATCGGTTCCATTGATTAGGGTTTTGTGTTGGTGTCTTCTTTTTTTCAAATTAGGGTTAGGGTTTGGTGGGGTTTGATCGATTGAATTGGTGCCTAGGGTTTTGCGCTTCATGGCGGAAGGGGAGGGTTTAGGGTTAGCGTTTTTTTTCGCGGCGGTGGCTCGGGCGTTGGCCATGAGCGCGTCGAAGGCCGAAGGACGATTCGACATTCTGAGAGTGGGAATTGAAGAATAGATCGATTTGGCAAAGTAGGGTTTGAAGATGGGTGAGAGAGGGGGATGGTGACAATGGAGAGAGATAAACAGGAACATAAACGGAGTGAGAACATCAACTGCGAAGACCCCCTCGAAAATGGCGCTGAAGAGAGAGAGAGAGAGAGAGGAGGAAAGCCAGGAAGGGGGAAGATATGGCACGAGTGTATGTAATGAGGGGCGCGAAGGTGAAAATCTGGGCACCACATTGGCTGGTTTTGCAATTTCAAATAGCTTGCCCCGCGCCCTTCTTCAAGATCACGCCGTTAATTGTTGCATTTTCCATATCCAGTTGTCAAGTGAAGTCAACCTTCGAAAAAGCAAAATAAAACAATACCCTCTGCTCTTATTTATTTTTTTCATCCGCAACTATAATATTTATTTTATTTCATTTCATATTATAATCAATAGATAACAAAAAAAAATTATCTAAAAGTAAAAATTCAAGTAATAAATGAGTACAAAATGTCTGATTTTTTTAGTAAATTTTTAACAGTAATTTTCATTTTTTATTTTCTTTTTCAATATATGTACGATCTATTGGCATGCATATAATAAAAATAAATATATAGATTAAAATATTAAATAAAATTTAAAAATTATAGAAAATATAAATAAAAACAAATATTTATGTCAAAAAAGACAATCATGTATAGTTTAATATATTATGTTTGACAATTTGCCATAAAAAAGAAGAAAATATAAGATATCATGCAATTCGATAAATTGATATAATAATGTTGAAAATTTTAAGTATTTTTACAGAGTGATTAATAAAATAGTATCATATTAAATTTTATTATTTTAAATATTAATATTTTTGTAATATTATTATATTTTTAAAATTTTCATAATCATTTCTGTTTATCTATTTATTTATTTATTAATTTTATTTTTATTTTTTATAAAGTAACAATTTAATATCATTTGGACCGATTGAGGCGGATTAAATATAACTTTTTAATATAAAAATTAGTAATATAATGATAATTTAAATTTTTTTTGTCAATAATTACAAAACCTCACTTTCTAATTTTTATTCATAGGTTTTAAAATATATCTGTTGAACAGTTATTTAAAATCATTTGGTGAAAAAAAATTATTTTGCTGACCGATAGATTATGGAGAAATCACTAAAAAAAAAAGTTTAAAACAATTTAAAAAAAAAAAAAAGGGAATTGACTGTTTCGAAGGAGGAAAAAAAGGGGGAATGGGACCGTTAGAGGGCAATTTTGTAATATGGAACAAAATGGGTCGCTGGAACGCTACGCTACACGGTTTCTTATCCATGCCAACCTGGTGCTTTGCTTCCCAAGGGTCGGTTTTGTTGCGTAGTCTCTCTCCTTTCTCTCTCTCTCTCTTCCCGCTTTCCTTGTGATTTGAAATGGCAGTGATTAGGGTTTTCAGAACCGATATTCCAACGCTGTTGAGTTCTTGTCCATATGAGGGTTCGAAAGATCCCATTTCATCGATCCCCTCGTCTGATCTGAACCGATTTTTTTGGGGTAAGTCTCGGTAAATTTAGGGTTTGTTTCTATCCCCTGCTTTCTTTCTATTTTGATTCGTGGGATTGGATTCTATTCTGTGGATTTTTATTACCTTTTTCTTTGCACATTCAAAATCTCATTCATCTGCGTTGGATTCAACCAATCTTTTTTGTGGTTTCTTCTAATTTTCCTTTTGCTCTTTCTTGCGAAATGTCTGTAAAATTTTTTTGGGTTGTAATTTTTAGGTCCTTGACCCTTGTGTTTAAGTCTTTTAGATTCTAATTTGCATTTCTTGTTACAGAATTTTGGGCTTTTGAGAAGATCCGTTGCTATGATCCCATCCTCTTGTGTCTTTCTATTTTTATTCGTGGGATTGGAGTCTATCTGTGGATTCTTATTACTTTTTCTTTGAAGGGTTTAATGACAACACTTCTTTATACTATACAATGTTTTAGTATATAGTTTGACACAGTTCTTTCGTGGGATTTAGAGTGCTAGCAATATGCTATGTGAGTTAATTGCTTCTTTCTGTTTTGATTGCTCTAAATTTACAGCACTCACAAGCTTGTGAGCAGCCTGGCACCTTCATTAAAACAGTTTTGCCCCTCTCGTGTGATTCTATCTACTTCTGCTCACACAATTGTTTCCTCCTCTTCCTGTTATTATTTACCGTGCCCAATTTATATAATTTTTTTTCAGCTTTTAGCAGTTTTCTGTTGTAAGGAGGATCTTAGAATATGCTTTCAATGTTTACCATACTACATGCACCATGATTTTGGTTGAGATTGAATTATTTTCTCTCTTTCTCTCTTTACGGGGCCTCTGTCAATTTTTTTAATTGATCATTACCTCCCTTACTTTATTTACAAGACAAAAATGTACTTAAAAGCAATGGTTCAGCCATTTTGCTTACCTAATTCCAAACACCATGGGGGCATAGAGTTAGAAGAGTTCACAGTCTTCCATTCATATGAGATCTCCTTTGTGATTACCTCATTGTGAAAGCCTATGCTTGTTTCGTTACAAAATGCGGAATTCAGGTATTTCATGTGGCTTTAGTCATGTTTTGATAACCTAAAATTTGTATCTAATTAGTTGCATAACTTTGCCATTGTGCTTCTATAAGAGATATGAGGCACAGATTTTGAACCACAATAGATAATAAATTAACTGGTTACACTTGCTGGTGTGCTTATCTGGTTTGATATTTCCCGTTCTTGCTTCATGGTACCTTCAGTTACCTTGTGGAATTTCCGCACCATGATTATTTTGTAGGTAAATGTTTTTGGACTTCTTGCCCTCTTTCTTTCAAAAGTTGTTGGTGTAATTTGGGCAATTTTGGATAAAGGTCTGCAATGGTGAATAAATGGCGGGAGGAAGGTATGTCTTCTAAATTAGTGTTTTGAAGAATAATTGATGCAATGGGTCAGGGCACCTTCTAGTGATTGTATTACGAATACCTATGCTGGATTCTTGATTATAGTTTTCGAACATGTTAGTCTAAGTTTATTTAATTTTGCTTTCAGAAGAGACTGTAAAAGAATTTTTTGGGATAGAAAAGCATAAAGGCAAATTCATTTTTGATTCAATGGCTATTTTGTCCTGCTTTTAGCTGGAACTATCAGACAGACAGAAGTTTAAGCTGGTATGTGGTCGGAGACCTTTTTCTTCTCGTTTGTATCCATTTTCATTGAAAATAATTTGTTCTAATGTTTGATTTGTTTCTTGTAGCTAGGCATCAGATTTTCCGTTGCAATCACAACCTTTGTCATGCCCATTACCAACTCTGTCACAAGCTTATGAGTTTCTCCTTTGTAAGTACTGCTTTCAGAATGCATAAATTAAAATTATAATGTGGGTGCTTTTTTTTTTTAACATCCTTTGATTAATAATTATTTTTTTTGACCACAGAGTTGGGCTTTTTTTTTTCCTGGCTCAACTTGCTGGCTGAATGAATAAGTGCTGATTCTTGATTGGTTTGCTGTTCGTACATGGTTATCTTTCTAACCACTTCATGTAAGGAGGAAACAGCTCTCTTTAGTGATTCCTATGGCTTTGTAATTCACTATTTCTATGAGTTTTCTTCAAATTTAATTTTGCAATTATCATGGCCTAAGTATTATAAAACATTGAATTTGCTCAATCTTATTCAAATGTTAAAAGTGTTACTTTTCATTTTTCAGTATCCTATGTATACTTCTTTCAAAAGAATGATGTATTAATTCCATAATTTCCTCTCACTCTTGAGGGAATATTGTTAACATCCATGTCGGCTTTGAAGTATGGGATACTTCTTTCCATCTAAGAATATACTTCTTTTCAAAAGAATTGCCTCCTCTTTCCAGAAAAGGAGAAACACTTCCCTTTTGCTCTTGTTCTTGACTGGATTTAATTTATTCATATGCTTTGTGTGTATGCATGAAGTGTTTTTGCCCAAATCCTATCATGCATGTTTTCCCATTCCTAGCCATGATTTGAACAATAAAAGGTATGGTGCTCATATCATCTATTGGAGGAGTGAACTGAAGTTACTTGGACATCAATTTAGATTTTATTTCTTGTTGCTTCTCCTTCAATGAGTATGCTTGTTTAAGAAAAGTACCTCCTTAGTGATGCAATCCTCTTTCCTTAATTGGAGAACTTGCAACTTTTGCTGCTATAGTGGATTGTGGAAGTATGCTAGAATGTACTAAGCTGGATGTTTTTGACAAGTTATTGTGGAAGTATGCTATAGTGGATTGTGGATTGTGGATTGTGGAACTTGCAACATGTTAGTTTTTGACGAGTTATACTCTGTTGTCTTTTTACCATGACCTCTATTTATAATCTTTCCATGGGCTTACTAGCTAACGAGTTTTTCTGTTTCTGCCACAGAATTGGAAATTTCCCTATATTTTAATGGTCTCACAGAGGGATAGTGCAGCTACAGCATGTTGCCATCTACAGAAAAGCTGAAAATACATGTTCTTACAACACTTCTATGTGATCATTTTGTAATCTTCTCCCATGAAGCAGTTCAGATTTCCTTTGGTGTTGTTTCTTCATTGACTGGTTATAGAATTTCTCCAGCCAGAATAGCATTGTTCTGTGATAGTGAGAACAATGACTTGGCCATTTTACATTCAATAGGGTCATGCTCTCTTTAATCACAGTGGTATTTAATCTCATGATCTTGCAAAACTTCGAAATCCGGTGACCTAGGATTGGTAAAATTTATTTTACTTTATAGTTGTTTTATGTACTTCATACTAAAGATTTAGTTTCACACTAGATGGCTGTGTTCATTTTATTTCCTTATCTGTTGCAGGAAGGTTCTCTTTGGCATTGGTGACTAATGTTTTACTTTCTTTTTTTGGTGAGAAAAATTGATGTCAGTATTGGGGTCAATGTCTTGTTCAACAAGGGACATGAACAGGTGAGATTTTGGCTATGGTTTTCAATTGCATTACTCCTACTTTCTGAATGAGTAATATTGAAACTTTTTTTTTCATTAGAGTGGAGACTTTATCTCATCATTTCTATCCATAGAAAAGGAAAGAGTGAGTTCATATTAAATGTTATTAAAATAGTAAGGAAACCCCATTTAGTTTACTGTGGGTTCATTGGGTGAGTTGAAATGCAGTTGTTCTTTACCTTCTCCTAAACATTAGCATATCTCATTGAATTGGGGGGAGGTGTAGCTTCTCTAAGATTGAAATTCTACTTATAAAGACTCATGCATGCTAGTTGTTTCACCTATTTATCTGATCTTCCAAATCAGTTTATTAATACTTTTTATATTTAGGAGAATACCAGATTTTGAGACATTGGTTTGAATGACGTGTGTATGGCCATGTTTATGGCCTGTATTTGGTCCTCTAATCATGTGTTTGGATGGAATGCTGTTTATTTAGTTTTCCCTTCTAGTTCTTATAATTTGACACTAGATACATAAAACTATTTTCTCCTTTACATTTTTTTTTCAATTATGGCGAAAAGCTTTATGTAGCATGATTTTTTGAAAAATAATTTATTGATATATAATTTGTGTGCTTTGTATTCCTGAGTTTCTTTTTTTATTATTTTTTAAAAAAATCCAACTACTTGTCCCTGACTGTAGAACATGTTGTATCTCTTTGCTGCTTTCTTCTCTCTCTGCAGCCACAAAGTTGAGCGTGTCATTGCATACTTGTTGCATGTGAAATTGATGGCGGAATGGCTGCATTCTTGTTTATCGAAGCATGACTGGAAGGACGACTTCTGATATAGCCTGATTAACAGGCAGGGCCAAAATCCAGATTTTGCTGGGTGACTAGTAAAATTTTTGTGTTATTTGTTTATTTATTCTTGCTACCTATGCTTATTTGAGTTTTATTTGATTGGTTTCTATTTTTGTATCTGATTTTCTTGGTATGCCACTTTCTTGTACTTAAGAAATGCAGCACAAGAAGATTCTATGTTTCAACTTTCTTAATTATTTTTATATAATATATATATATTGAGTCTAAATTTTTTTCTTGGTTATAATTATCTTAATTTTAACTATAGTACCTATTTATAGTTAGGTCTACAAAGGATTATTTATTGTGAGATCTACTAATTTTTCACTTGGTTTCCCAATTTCTTGGCTTAATTTGTATGAAAATGTTTTGTTAAACCACACCCTATCGGTAGTGATAAAGAATTTCTATCACTAGTGACAATGACTTGAACAGTAAAAGGCATGGTGCTTATACCATCTATTGGAGGGGTTAACCAAAGTTACCAGGACATCAGTGTGGATTTTATTTCTTGTTGCTTCTCCCTTGCTGCATATGCTTGTTTAAAAAATTACCTCTCAAGTGATGCAACCTTTTTCCTTAATCGGAGGACTTGCAACTTTTGCTGCCATAGTGGACTGTGGAAGTATGCTAGAATATACTAAGCAGGATGTTTTTTCCCCTTGCACTTGCGTGTGACTTTCTCTTTCATTTTCTTTTTTGCTTTGCCAAGCATAATCTTAGTTTTTTATTAGCTTCTTTCTTTGATTAGTAGAATGTCTTTTACAGTTAGGCTAGACACATTTTCCACTTCAATCCCGCTTTGATTATCAGCCAACTCTGTTATCATCTGTCCTGTTTGAAAATCTGAAGTGCTTAAAGGAAGCAGAGTAAAGAGTATGACTTAAATATGTAGTCCTTGTGTGACCATGATTTTTCATAATTTGAACTTCAAATATTAAAAGAGGAAAATGTTAGAAAAAGCAATGATGATTGACTTTGAGTAACATTTAAAGTGCTTGTTCTGTGGCATGGAGAATTCTCACCCAGAAGTGCTGATATGCTGATTATTTTGAATAAGTTTTATCCCTATCTAGTTTTGTTTCCTCTATTCTTGCATGCAGGAGGCTCTAGCTTTCAAATCACATTATCGACTCTTGATCCATAATCTGGTTTGATATTTCCCTTTTTTGCTTTGCAGTTCTTTCAATTACCCTTGGAGAGTCTACACCATTATGGTTTGGACATCTGCTTATTTTTCGGCACCAATGATTATTTTGTAGGTAATATGTCGTTGGACTAATCTTTTTGTCCTTTTTCTTTGGAAAGTTGTTGGTTTAATTTGAGGCATTTTGGATAAAGGTTTCAGATGGTAAACAGGAGGTGGGAGAAAGGTGTGTCTTCTAGATTAGAGTTTTGGAGACCAATTGACGCAACGGGTCAAGGTACTGTCTATTGCTTGTATTATGTTTGCCTATGCTAGATTCTCAGTATATCCTGCTCAATGTATTTTTTCATAAATTTTTGTATTTATAAGTGGCTGTATTCCCTCTAGAGTGAGAGAAAATTATAGACTTTGTAGTGGACTATGGAAAAGGGCGAACCTTGGCATAATGGTGGGGTTGCTCCTTTGGTGATCTTGAGGTCACAAGTTCAAGGCGTGAAAACAGTTTCTTTGCAAAAAATGCAAGGGGAAAACTGCGTACATATATGTTCACCCTTCCCCTAGCTCCATACTAAGCCAGGGAGCACTTTATGCACCGGGTGAACCCTGTAGTGGACTGTGCAAGTATGCTAGAATATATTGAGCAGGATGTTTTTACACTTCCCCATGCATTCGCATGTGACTTTCTCTTTCATTTTCTTTTGCTCTATAAGCATAATCTTAGGTTTTTATTAATTGCTCAGTTTGATTAGTAGAATGTTATTCATAGTCAGGCTAGACACATTTTCCACTTCAATATCTCTTTGATTATTAGCTGCCTTGTGTTAACATCTTAGTTTGAAAATCTGAAGTGCCTAAGGGAGGTAGAGTAAATAGTATGACCGAAGTATGTATTCCTTGTGTGATCATGACTTTGCATAGTTTAGAGGAAAAGATTAGAAAAGCAACAATGATTATGCAGCCCTTTTTAGTTGTAATTCCAATATTCTTGTGCACAGGGCTGAGATTTCTTCACTAGTGCTTTTGATACTCCTTGAATATCCTTTGATTGCCGGTTGACTTTGTTGGGGTGTCTAACAAACTTCAGTAGTGTGTTCAACATTCCTTCCTCTAGGCTTTGTTTGGAGTTTGTTCTCTCTTCATTTGATTTCCTATGTACTAGTTGTATTAGCCAATTTGTGCTTTCTTCTCAAGTCTGCTAGATACAAAGCTGTCAGTTGCTGGACCTCCTAAACTACTGGCATTCTTATGTAGGAGCAAAAAAGTTTAGGCTTCTGTCTCCTGAACGATTAAAGTATCATCTTTCTCTATTCCCATAATTTGTACCAATCATATTCTTCCTTCAATAGGGTTTGTTTTGTGTTTCTTCTCAATGCTGCCTAGATAATAAGCTTTTAGTTTCTGGACCTCCTGAAATTCTGGCATGCCTGTGTAGGAATGAAAGAATTCTACCTTTTTTATTGTGAGCTAAAAGTAATATTTTTCTCGAGGTCTGTAATTTGTAGCTATCATTTTCTTGCTCTAATATTATGTGATTTGTGTTTCTTCTCATGGCTGCATAGATGAAGGCTTTCAGTTGTTGGACCTCCCAAGCCATGAACTATCGCCAGTTTTCTAATTTGTAGTTAACATATTCTGCTCTGATATTTAGATTCAAAATGCTTTTTGATATCTCAGCCCAACTTTGATAAGATCATTTAGGACCTTAAATAATATAAGAGGCGGTTCTCTGCCTATGATTCTGCACATTGAAATAATAAATGAAAGGGATGAATTGGATTTCTCATCAAGGTTTTGACCTTTGCAGCAAATTAGAGTCCTGAGATCTTTATAGAACAATAGATTAATGATTTCGAGGTCTTTGAGACCTTGTCATTAGGCTTGTCATCTGTTGTCTACATCGGGGATGCTGAGACCATCCATTCAGGTTTCTTAATTCAATAAAAGACTGCCTGGAATCCTAATTGTAAATCCAGTTTTTGGGGGCCTTGGGCAGGGTTTTTGACAAGTTATCCTATGCTAATTTGGTGATTCTTTTTCTATGATCCCTGTTAATAGTCTTTCCATGGGGGCTTTTACTATCAGGTTTGTCTGTTTCTGCTGCAGAATTGGAAATTTCCTTCCATTCTCATGGTCTCACAGAAGGATAGTGCAGCTACAGCATGTTGTCGTCTACAGAGAAGCTGAAAAATCCATGTTCTTACAACACTTCTATGTGATCATTCTGTAATCTTCTCCCATGAGTTGGCTGAAGTAGTTTGGATTTCTTTTGGTGTCGTTTCTGCCTTGACTGGTTCTAGAATTTCTCCAGCCAGAATCTCGATGTTTTGTGATAGTGACAAAATGACAGCATTTTTTTTTTATAGATGCCTGTTTTTGTGATCAGGTATTGAACATTGCTATAGAGTTCCTTGCTTGGGAGCCAAGGACACCTTAGAACCTCAATGTTGGAGCTCTTGCTGTGAATTTTCAGTCTGGTAGGTGTTTCTTCGTTTTGTTGACCATCCTCACTTGAATTAATGGGGTTCTTCTGGTGATTTAATAGTAATTTAGTTTCCAGGTATGTTTAGTAGACTGAATCGTCTTTTGAAGCATCATGAAATGAAATGCACTTAAATGGTTCCCTTGTCAACGCTAGTCCGGTGTTCATTACTAATGTTCATATACATTCAATAGAGCCATGCTCTTCTCATGATCTTGCAAAACTTCAAGTCCAGTGACCTTGGATTGGTAAGACATATTTTACCTTACAGTCATTTCACGTGCTTCAAAATAAAGATTTAGTTTCAAAGCAGATGGCAGTGTTCATTTTACTTGGTTATCTGTTTCAGGAAGGTTCTCTTTGGTGGTGATAAATGTTCTTACTTTCATTTTGGGCGAGAAAAATTGGTATCAGTGTTGGGGTTAATGCCTTGTTCAACCATGGACACATGAACAGGTGCTATCCGTGTGTGTGGGTACGTAGGCAGGGAGCGCGTTTGGGCATGTGCGTGCGCCTGAAGGTTCCAAATCCATCGCTAATAGTGAATTATCAGCGATAGAATAATTCCGTCGCTAATCTGTCATTAATTTTTTTACATATTTTGTTCTATCAACGACGAATTAGCGACGAATATTTTTAGCGATAAAAAATTTTCGTCACTGATATTAGTGACGGATAGTATTCTATCGGTAAAAATTAGCGGGGTAGTTTTCAGTATCAGATTTAGCGACGAAAAAAATTCGTCGTTAATACCCTTTAGCAACAGATTTTTTAGCTTCAGCGACGAAAATTTCCATTGTTAATATCTTATTTTCTAGTAGTGTTTCGCCCCGATGCTCCCAGCAGGAATCGAATCTCGGTCATTCTTAAGGAAACTCAATCCCACATTCAGTTGAACAAACTCTTCATCTCATTTGTTTTGTCGGTAGAAAAAGAAAGAGTAAGCTCATATTAAATGTAATTAAAATGGTAAGGAAGCCGCCATTTAGTTTACGGTAGGTTCATCAGGTGATGAAAGAAGGTAGTTCTTTACCCTTCTCCTAAACATAAGCATTCTTAAAATCTCATTGAATTTAGGGAAGGTGTAGCATGGTTGAGATTGAAATTCTACTTATAAAGTACTCATGCATGCTAGTTGTTTCGCTATGACCTATGTTTATGATCTTTCCGATGAGGTTGTTAATACTTTCTATCTTTTGGAAATTACCATATTTTGAGATATTGGTTTGAATGATGTGTATATAGTTTTCATGTTTATAGCTGGTATTTATTCATCTGAAGACGTGATTTGGATGAATGATTGTCTATTTAGTTTTTCCCTTCAGTTCTTATATTCTAACACTAGATGCATAAAACTATTTTCTCCAATACATTATTAGGGTATTTCTTTTAATTTACTGCTAAAAGCAGGTTTTCTGAAAAAATAATTTATTGATACAGAACTTGTGTCTCTGGTATTCCTGAGTGTAGCTTTTTTTTTAACCTCCAACTTCTTGTCCCAGACTATAGAACACGTGGGATAGCTTTGCTGATTTCTTCTCCCTTCGGATGCAAAGTATGCCCGTTGCATCTGAAATTACTTGTGGTGGGGTTGCATCCTTGTCTATTGAAGCAGACTGGAAGGGTGACTTCTGATATAGCCGGATTAACAAGCAGGGGCAAAATTCAGATTTGACTGCAGGTATGAGTTTTGTGGTATTTGTTTTTTGATTCTTGCTACTTATACTTAAATTGGTTTTATTTGATCGGTTTCTGTTTTAATATATGATTTTCTTAGCATGTCATTTTTTTAGAAGGGGGATAAATTCTTACTGCAAGAGTAATAGAGGTTTAGAAGGGGGATAAATTCTTACAAACAAAAGCACAGGGAAGACCAGATTGTCCCCTGCCTGCACCTACCCAATCCAATGACTATAAATCAAACGTGAGTTCCTGACCAAGAAGGGGGATAAATTCTTACTGCAGATATGAACATGCTGTATGTCATCGTGACAATATAACAGCTGCGCTCAGAAAGAAAACATGTGGATTAGAAATTGGTGGACAAAAATGATGCATGCCAATTGACCCGGAATGATTATCAAGCTGGTTGCCCAATTAGATGTGATCAACCCTTAGGTTGAAATTTGATTAATATAAAGAAATTATCAACATGATAAAAATTTTAATTATTTTTATAAAATATTTTGAGTAAAAAAAGAGAATAAAAATTTAAGGTAAATTCATCAAAAATGGCTCGAAACGAGGAACCCGGTCAATGCTCAACAAATCCAAACACTCAAAGCTGAAGAGAGGAAGAAACCCATAACTTACTGCAAATTTGTGTTATGGGTTTCTGGTCGAAGAAATACCAAACACCTCTGCTAGGTTATTACACTTGTTTAATTATATGTCTTAGATTCGAATTATGAGAATATAAAAATTAAATTTAGAAGAGTTATTTTTTTAATCGATGTTAGAATTAAATCAGTCAAGTGAAATTCGGATATCGATCGGTGATAAAAAAAAAAAAATGCTTACACCAAAAAAAAGAGAAGAATAATGTGTTTCCCATAATCTCCCTCTCTTCACGTCTCAGGCCGCTCAATCTCTCTCTCTCTACCCAATTCTAACTTTCATCTCACTCTTATCCTCATTTTTCAAATCTTACTAAAATATAAAAATAAATTCAAACCTCCCCTCTATCTCTCATCTTAATTGTATTGAAATTTCACAAAATTAATGTGGGTTTGATTGATTTCGAAATTAGTACGGTGCCGATCGCATTGGAAAAAAAGTGGACATGTTCAGGCTCTTATGTTGATGAAGTGCAGAGTATGAAGATTCCACAATCTTCATGTTTGATCGTGGAATTTGCATAATATTTTGGCAACGAAGGTCTGTAGCCATGGCAAATTCCGGCAAAGGGGACGGTTTCAGAAGGCAGAAAAGTGAAATCGTGTTTAGGTTTTTGTCTTCTTCGACATCGTCAAAATGAGGGAGGATAGAGAAGAGGCGATGAGAGATTGGAGAAAGAGAGGGAGGGTGGAAGCAGAATAGATGCAGAGAGAGAAAGAGAGATGTAGAGAGAGAGAACGGTTGTCGAAGGAGGGGGAGCGAGAAAGGAGACCAGATCTGACGAAATGTACGAGTGTCCACGATGCTGACGTCGGAGTTGCCACATCAGCAATTCATATATGTGGCATGTCTTGAGGTGATAGGTGCCGTGTCAGCAAATTTTATCCCATGGAATGCCAACCCCTGAATGCGATTCCACCTCAGATAGCACATTATTCTGACTCAGCAATTGAATACTCAAATCGTTGAGTTCGGATGCTCAGAAACTTTTTATGAATTTGGATTGGACAAATAATATTTTCATTACAAAAATAAGTTAAAAAAAATTAAATTTAGTTTGACTTATTTTATTAACTTATTAAAACAGAACTATAAATAAATTTGAATTATTTTTGTAAAATTTATCATTATTATATTATATAGTAATTATATGATTTAAATTGTAGTTAAAATATATTTATACATTGTATGGTCCGTATATTCAGGATAAATAAGCCATATCAAGTCTACTTAATTACATAGATCTTTTTGTTTATCCAAATTTGCTTTAATTAGATATTCTGAGTGAAGACGGACCATAGGAGGTCAAAAACAACTCAGGAGTGGTTTAATTTATTTTCACCCCTACCTTTTATTATAAATAAATACTAAATATGATACACATACTATCAAATTATCCACCTCTAATATTATTAGAACTAGTATCATAACCATTAATACCATATTTTATTATATGTCATCACCGTGTGATGGCAAAAGAAGCGAAGGCAGATGATGGCGGCAGTGGGTTGCAGAAACCAGCGATGGAGAACTGCCATCCATGTTTTCTCTTCCCTCTTCTCTCTCGCGGAGGTGGAAGCGGCCATGTGTCTGATGTTGGAAGTGATCTTTACAACGATGAAAAGGACAGGCAACAACTAGCACACGAGGATGAGAGCTCAATGCATTTTCGGCAAGAAAAGCAGGAACAGGAACAGAGTTCAATGCTTGGAAAGCTTTGCTTCTTCTGCATATTTCTATTTGGAGAGAGAGAGAGAGAGAGAGAGAGAGAGAGAGAGAGAGAGTACCCATCACATGAACTGTTCGTATTTTCATTAAAATTGAAGGAAAACAGTTATCCCTTAGAATACCCATTTCAAAGGGCAGAGAATGAATGAACATAGCAAAAGAGAGAAATGTTTTCTTGTAGGAGGAATGTTTTCTTTGTTGCTTTCGTGTTGCTCCGAGGGTGATGATTATGACGGTAGTGATCTCCATTTTACTAGAGAGGGAGAGAGAGAAAAAGAGAGATGGGGTTGTTTGATTGATGTCTTGAGTGAGAGAATTGGAGGGGGAAGAAGAGTTATTTGTAATGGTGGGGTTTCTTTTGATTTGGAGGGATTGTTTTAAGAGTTGATGATTTGATGTACAAATTTTTTCAGTTGTAGAATTTGGTTCAGCAAGGAGGGAGAAAGGAAGAATTTTTATTCTTTTTCGATCGAGAAGAGAGAGAGATGGACAGAGAGAGTGTGGGTGCAGCAGAAGCCGGCACAAGAAGGTGATTGTGTGAGGGGAGGGGAACTATGTTGACGTGACAGATCTGATGGCGGTCATAATTGCTGATGTGGTAACCATCATGTTAGCAAGTCAAATTAGCAACTGTTGTACCGAATCGGATGTCACGTCAAGTCAACTCAGCTTTTCATGTCTGACGTGATAATATTATCAATGGAGGGACCATTTTGTTATATTTTTTAAAATTTGAGTTTTCAAGTATTATATTTTGAAATTCGTGTACCGACTACATAATTCATTGACTAGAAATGTAATTTTCTCAACTCTGCGTATGATATGTATACGCTTCAGGAGACAAGCAAAAGAGTTCAGGGTAAAAGAGTAGCGGATAACACTTTGGGAACTCTATAAATTTCTCAAAAGAGAATTCTTTGAAATTTGTGACGTGTATTTAGTTTTGGGTGGATTTTCAAACAGATCAATTACTCATTATAAAAGAACTTATAGATCTCTCAGAGCAACGAGCCAAATAAAATAATTGTCTGTTTTTATTTATTTGGGACTTGATTTTAAGTGTTATGTTTATTAATTTTTTATGGTACTTTTGCAGTTATTTCAAAAAAATTAAAAAAAAAAACATAATTGTTCCTCGCCATGAGAGCACATACGCATGCCTTACAAATCATAGGTGACACAAACACTGTATATCCAAAGTCGAGATAAGGGGAATGCGAAATTACAAAATGTCAATCACCCTCGGAATTGATTTTAACAAACACCCCCCCCCCCCAAAAAAAAAAGAAACAAAGAAACAAAGAAAAATCTACCTTTTTCCCTTCTGTTCGTTCAGCAAAGTAGAGAGCATATACATTTCAAAATTCTAAGTGCACAAAGCTCACAGATAAGGTCCAAAAAGACCCCCAAAATGTTCAATAAGAAGCAATGAACATTATGTCTGTCTGTAGATACTTGCACAAAATACATAAATTCGTGACAGAAGAAACTGCAGATATCCAGGAAAGAGAATAAATATAGGGCCATTCATTTCATTAGCAGAGAAAAAACACATTGCTCACATTGAGAGTGAGACAGACTACATATTTACCATTGCAGAGTTGACAAAATCAGATGTTCTTGATTAAATACGTAGCTGACTAGGAATAAAGAGAAATTAGTTTATAATATTTATATGATTTTTCTAAGGTTGCTTACGAGGCTTCTTCGGGCTAGCGCCGTTATGGTGAAGTGGGTCGGGACCCGATGGAACCTTCCTTAGCTCCCAACCCACCACCAAGCTTGCCTTGCTTCCCTCACTCAACTCACCCACCTGCACCTGCACGTTCGCATTCAAATCAAAACAGAGAAAAATCAAATAAAATAACTAATATGAATAGAGAGAGAGAGAGAGGAGACCTTTCTAGTTTGAAACCTTTTGGAAGTGGCCTCGGCGAAGAAGCATTCATACCCTTTTCTACAATCTGCGCTCAAAAACGTTTACATTAACAACAAGGTGTTAACCAAAAACCCTTTTTACAATAACATTTTTCACGTACGCACGGGGAGCGAGAGAGAGAGAGAGAGAGAGAGAGAGAGAGAGAACTGGAAAGTTGTTGGATGGCAAGAAGGAACAGAAACCCCATGAAAATCAAAGAAGTGGTTCTGGAGATGGACCCCATTCTTTAGAAATACCACCAAGAGAAACCTTTTGCAACTTAATATAAGTCTACAGATTTAACAAGAGAGAGATATTAATAGACATATTCTGGAAGGGGGAAGATACCCAATCCATTTATAGGGAGATCGGCTATCTGCAAATGATTGCTTATGCAGCCATTTCTGGCCAAATCAATAACAGTCTTTCTTACTGAGAGAGAGAGAGAGAGAGAGAGAGAGAGAGGGGGGCGAGAGAGGGAGATGACGGACTTCAGACACAAATGAATGACCCTTTCGCCGACGACGGCGGCCAGCTCAGAAACTAGCCGCTCCCCCGTCACACATCGCATCACTCGACACATGCCGGCCCCACTAGAAGTACATAATAAGTAGAAGACCTGGCACGTGCCAGCTAAAATGGGTCAGCGGGGGCGACGACGTCGTTTGCATTTACCTGTTGCCATCCCATCCCAAATGATGATATGCCGAGGCAGCAGTGAGTAGCAAATCCTACGATTTTTCTGCTACTTTCCGTTATGCTGTTCTGCTTTGTACTTTTCTCTACCTTCGTTCCGGATTTGCCCTCGATTTTGTGTCTCATTGACGACTATGCCCCCAGGCAGTGACGTCAATTGATGTCACAGCCGGGTTTTTGATAAATGTGAACCCGTTTTGTCAAGATTCCTTTGTCGAGTGACAACCGCAGTGGGAACATCGCTCCCAAATAAGCAACGCTTTTCCTGCTCAAGACCCGTTTGTGTCTAATCAATTTGATTTGATTAATTAATTAATTAATTTTTTTTTAGGGCAGAGATATAATTGCGGGAGAGAGGAGAGAGAAAAACCAGTAGCGGAAGAGAGAGGATAGAGAAAGAAGAGAGAGAAAGAGCAAAATCCAGCGAAGGAGAGAAGAAACGAGAGATGAGAGGCTAAGTTTAATATCGAGGGTTCCAAGATTTTTTTATTGAAAAAAATTTAATTTTAAATATAAGAATTTAATCTTAGTCATGAATTTTAAATACTATTTTTCTTTTTTTTTTTAATTCTGCTTTTATTTAGCTATATTTATAATGAGTTTGTAAAATAAATAACACAATTACTAAAAAATTAAAATTTTAAAATAAAAAATTAGAATTTCCTATAAAAATGATTAAAATTAATGTTATATCGGGAATTTTTTATATTAATAAATATATAATCTTAATATTAGTTGATTTCAATTTTTCAAATTGGGCAATAATTTTGTTTCGAATTATAAAAATCATATAATCAAATAATATTTTCTAAAAATATTACTAAAGAAGAGACGGAGTCTAATTTATTAGTCTGTTCATTTTAGGATTAAATATATTTAAAAATGAATTAATTAGTATATTAGAAATTCAAATTCATTAAACATTTTATACATAAAAAGGTTAAATGTCAAATTAAAATTTTGGATAAAAAGAATACCCTAATTAAAGTTTAGGATTAAGATAAAAAATTTAAACTTTTATATATTTAAGGTTCGAACTTTTTATGTAATGACCTTAATACCATTAATAAAAGTTTTAATTTCTTATATCTCTTCTCTCTCCTCACTGTTCTTTCTCTCTCCTTTCTTTCTCTCTCTTTGACCCGGAAACCGAAAATACAGATGAATTTTCTCCCTCCTCTTTTGTTTCTCAAGAAAAGAGAATGGAGAAAAATGGGAGGGCATAGAGCTAGTGGATGAGGGTGGTGAGCGGATTTGCTACGGATTAATTGGATTGGAAGAGAAGTGGATTGATTGATTTGATTTGGAGTAGCATCGTGATTTATTAGGTGTTTGATGTTTGAATGACACTTGTCCTGTTTTTTTTTTTTTTTGGATTTTTTCAGATTTGACGCAAATTAACTATTATGACAAAAGTTTCCGACGTAGATCCTCCCTGTATCGCCCTAAAGGTTAATCTCTCTCTGTCTCTCTCGCCATGATCCCTGCTTGTGAAAGTTTCAGGTCTTAATAAATAAATTACCTGATTATTTAATCAATTATTTTGAATTCAAATTTTTAATACAAAACTGTTGATATTAAAAAAATCTTACCTTTTAAAATAGAATATCAGTCTATTTGATTTAGATTAATTAAAATAAAACTCTTAATAATGAATAATCAACTAAATAATTAAAAAAAATTTACTTGGGTAGGTGATGGAGTTACCCTTTTAATAATTCGATTTGATTAATATGACTCTAAAATTTATTGATCTTTTAGTAAATCAAGAAAAAAAGTGAAGATTCTCCCGTGCTAAAATAGTAATTCGAGTCCTTAATAGTTCCAATGCTTACTATCGAACAGTTGATCTAATAAAATATATTGTTAGATTCATAAATCAAGTTATCGAGCTTGATTCGCTGTTTAGGCATAAAAAAGAATACGTTGAGAGAGTAACCCCTTAAATAAGTCATTGTATATCTTGAACTGAATTAGTCAAAATATAATTTCGGATTAGGGTTTTAAGTGTAAAAAAAAAATAGTACCAATACTTAGGAATGCTATTTCGAATTCATTTGCCGTAAAAATTTTGTAAAATTAGCGGGTAAATTATAATTTAAATTTAGTATTATGCTAACAGCAATATGTGAATGAATTTTTTGCTGTAATAGCTATTAAGGTTTTTGTTAACTTGTTATATTAATTAATTGACACGATTGAAATTTAGGATAACACGATTGATACTAATAACACGGTTTTATCTTCCAGAAAGGCACTTTACTTTGGTGGGATCATATCACACTTACATAGTCGAGGATCTTTCTGGGAGATGTTTATAGGGCACCACTGCCCATAAGCTGCCTCCACGTTACCATTTTGCCCTTGTGGTCTTCTGGAGCCTTGATTTAATTTCAGATATTGTAAATGGATTTGCCTAATTTTTTAGTTATGGACTCTGTTATCTCTCTCCTAGATTTTGTCCTGTTAGTGAAATTTATCAAATCGTATGATGCAAATGCATTACTGCATGTAATTCATTCATTCTCACGCGAAAACAGAGCAGATCCACCAATTAGTTTTGTTAGATTTGAGGTAAATTTCCTTAAAAGCAACAAATTGCCTACAAAACGATGTGCGATGAGTGCTGCAGATAATGGGTTGTCCATAGGAATTAAAGAGAAAGACGCAATCATCATAGTTGATCATGGGTCTCACAGAAAGGAGTCCAATCTTATGCTAAGTGAGTCATTTTACTTATTTCACTCGTATTTGTCATTTTTGTGCTTACTCTAGGTTGTGTTTTGGGAAAAACTTGGTTTGAGCATTTGTGTTCGTTGGGCAGATGAGTGTAGGACAATGTTTAGGGGAAAAAAGGGTTATGCAATTAACGAGCCTGCTCATATGGTAAGGGTCTTTTTTGGGTGGATCTAATCTACACTGTAATTGCATTTCAAGCAATACCCACTTAAGGTAGATATATGATGGAGTTTTGCATGGAGGCATTTCCCAAATTTTGAGATTTGCACCATGGTCACTAGTAACTACTCAGGATAGAATGTATTTGAACTTTGGCAGACCATTATATCGATTCAAATAGATGCGATGCATTGGATCAAAAAGAATTATGCATATATTTGTATAACGGCCCTCGTGTCTAATGGAACTATATTTTGTTAAGTTCTATCATGATGGCATGGGTTAAATGAATCCCAAAATTACCCGTGTGAAGTAAAAATTCTCATATGACTGTCCCTTCGCAAGAAGAAACTGGATTTGGATGGTTGAGGACAGGGATTATACTGGAAGTGTCAAAAAATGAGTTACTTCAAGAGTAATCTGGCTGCGTTTAACAGTTTGTTTGGATAGAAGATCTTGGCGAAAAAGGGAGGGACAAAGAGTATTTTTAAAATATCCACCCATATTTGCCAAAGTAATTAATCGGAGAAAAAGGCTTTAGAAGATTTTTATAAAACCCTCTGAACTTAATTTTTCAATTCCCCTAAATCGATGAGAAGAAAAAACAGAAATAATAAAATAGACACTTGTGATTATATTTCCTCTCTTCCTCTTATCTAATTAAATGTGATTTTTATTTTATTTTCATTGTCTTCCATTTTCCATCACATATTTTGTTATCAAATATGATTTTTAATTTCACCTCCTTCTCCTTTCTCTTTCTCAACCTTTTTCCTTCCTTTACCTCATTTCCCATAAGCTTATCAAACACACCAGAAAAAATATCTTCGGAGAAAAAAAATTAATAATAGTAAAATAGAAAGAAAAGAAGGTCTTCAATTCATGCTGACAGACTATTGCTTCCTGTCGTCTATGTGGGTAGGTTTTTTTATCTTAAATTAGTGGCTTTTGACGTAATTCACTTCTACAAATAGCATATACCGATTAGAGTTTTAATTGCTTTCATCCTCTTTTCTTTTGTTTAGGAGCTGGCAGAACCATCGATAAAAACTGCCTTCAGGGCTTGTGTGGAGCAAGGGGCAAATCGTGTGGCCTCAAGCCCATTCTTTCTGTTTCCTGGATGCCACTGGCGTCAAGTAAACCCACATTCTTATCCTTTTTTGACTTAATATGAATTTCAGAGGGCAGTGGTCAGAGTTGATTGTGTTCATTATACAGGATATTCCTTAACGGCTGAAGCTGCAAAGGAGCACCCGGGCGTCTCTTATGTAATTACAGCACCTCGTGGTCTACATTGGCTCTTGGTGCTAACACATGTTTCTTCCTTTCTTTGGTTTTTTTTTCTTGGATAAATGTCTCTATTATACTGAATCTTGTGCTTAGCCTGCCAATTGGCAAATAAGTTAACCCCCATGCATAAACTATTGGTACATTTATAAATGCTTCTCCTTCACATGATGGGCTTGCTATGCTCTTGCATATATTCAGAACTATACAAACGCGTAAGTACTCACCATTCACCAAAATTTTCGGTGCTGCCATCTGGAATTGCATAACTTCCTATTCCTATATCATGTCTTAGTTTCTTGCCGTATACACAAAATTTATTTTCTTGATTCATTTTCTGATGGTCTTTCGATACAAATATTGGGACATTCTTTGACCATGGCATTGTATATGGTGAGCCCATGAAGCTTGATTTTGGAGGATGTTGTGAATGACAGATTCAACCACCGCTTGAGTCATGTGGCTGGGGATGCTGAAGCATCTGACAACTTAACTAAAGCTGCATAATGGAAAACCTTTACAAACAACCACAGAGTTCTGCTGTCTTCCAATCTCAAAACTGGAATATTTGATTTATCAATCCACTTGAGAGTTGAGACCTTGATGCCATTTTCCGCTGATTGCTCATATGGAGGAGGGAATAGGAATAGAATGTCTAATCCAAGAAAATACAAGAAAATCAGTTCTTAGTTTGCATTCTCATGGTTTCTCAGTTGAACCTGAGACAAGAACGACCTGTCAACTAAGAAACAGCTGTTTGTCTCTGAAAGAAATGCTGTAACTGTGGGAAATAAGCTGTCGCTTTGGAGATTTGGTATTGAAGGATGGCATTTCACTTGTCTGGATTCACTGAAGTATATGTGTTCTCCTTTTTTTTTTTTTTTTTTTGCTAATAAACTGTTCTAGATGTAGGACATCCCGCAGTTTGTCATTAGCCATTGGCACCTGCAAAGATGACAGGAGCTTAAGATACTTGCACCTACTGTTTACTGTATATGCAAATAGGAATCAACTCATTGTATAAACTATGTATGAAATAACTTAAATATGGTTTTCTCATTGCTATATAGCTGCACTTCTGATGTCTATTCCTATATTAAGTTTCAATGAGCCCGTATTTCAATAGCTGAAGCAAGAACAGATCATTAACAATGGCAGCCTTCTCAAGCATGTTGATTTGCAATTAACATCATCTATTTGAGCCAATTATATCCTTCATCCATGATAAAATCCCGGAAAACTTTTCCCTTTGTAATTCCTCAGTTGCAGTAGCTCGTGCCTTGGCTTGAGCAGGAGTTTCTTCTTCCACTGCTGCTTTTGCTGCACAGTTTGCAACGGGTTAGAATAACAGCTCTTGGTGACGTGCTTTTGCATAACCATTTCATATAATTTGGCTGTAGATGGCCATATATGAGGTGAGATTATATTACTGTTTCTTTGGTAGTTCTCTTTCTCCCTTTCAAGTTGCTTGCTAAAAGCCTTGGCTGCTGCGAAAACATTTGCAGGTCTTTCCCAGCCACCTCCAAAAACGCCATAGGCTTCCTTTGGCTGTGGCTGAATGAGGAACTCAAGCACAGGTAACTCTTCCGAATCTACCCAGTGAATGCAGTTCACGGGGCATGACTCAACTGAAACCTGTCATTCATCTACGCTTAGTTACTTGTTTTGTTTCACAAAATCAAGCAAAATTTGGATTAATACAGGAAATAAAGTCATGAAATGTTCAATGTTGGTTGCCTCCTTAATTTTTGCCTCCAAAATATACATTTAACAATCCCAATGTGTTCAGTTTACTTGCCTCAATATTTTTCTCATCATCTCCATATTGAACTTTCACACGTGCATGTCCATGAGTGTCATCCATTGTGAAGGTGTTGCTTGCATGATGCACGCATTCTCTGCACCCTGAAACCAATTTAACTTGAATTTAGCTGTGATCAGTGCAGCAATGCAGTTAAGGGTACTAATGCCATGTTGCGATTGATGATTGTAAATCTCTTGCATTTGAGATTTTTGATATTTCCTTAAATTTTGTTGGGAGGTTTTTAGACAGTTTTGCTCATTGGCCAGCAAAGACAATGCCTTCTATGTCAGCACATGGAGAATGGGATTCTGATCCCCCTCCATTTGTCGTTGATGCTTTATCTGGAGATATTCATAAATCGAAATCATTTTATTTCTCAAAAGGAAAAAAAAAAAAAAAAAAAACCTTTATATTTTTGTTATCACAAGTCATATTCGAGAGGGGTGACTGAGTATGGCCTACCTATGCAGGCATTTTCATCAACAAATAGAGCTTGAGGTCTCAATGGCCCTTTCCAAGTGCTATATCCAGTACCGAAGGGCCCAACTCTCATATGTCCAATAGAAGCATCATAATGCCTTCTTAGATCCTCTCTCATGAGAACTTGATAGGCCTCATTCAGCTTCAAAGTTTGTTCATGACCCTGAAACAAAGATATGTAGGACTGTCTTTCATATTGAAAAGCATTGCAACTGCAATGGTTAAGAAGACCGATAGATAGAAGAAAGTTGACCCTTTGGCCTGCAATATCAGGATGAAACTTCTTCTGCAGTTTTCTATATGCTTCTTTGATCTGTTGTGGATTTGAATCAACAGAAACTCCTAATAGCTCATAATAACTCTCTCTCATCGCTCTTTTCTGCATACGTCTGCTGCAACATCTTATGACAGTTGATGAATTTCGCTTCCTTGAGAATATCCATGCAGAAATTGGATTGGATTAGACTAAAAGATACTCATGGACTATGATCATATGAGAATGAGACAGTTCGAATCTAATATTTTACCTCTCAAAGAGCTTTCTGTGATCATGGAATTGAGCGGAGAAATGGTAAGCAGGAAGAGTAAAGAGGGACATGCTGCCTTCTTATCCGAAGTGTGTATTGGTGACACCATGAGTTGATAATTGATATTTTTCTTTTAGTACCAAAAGGGAAGATATTTGGAAAAGTGACAATGAAAGTAAGATATTTTGGCATGTCACTCTGTCAATTATCATCTAAATCTCACAGCAATGAGAGCATTACGCTTTTTCTTTCAACTTACTCTTACCATCGTGAAGGAGCATCGGTCCCCGTGGAAGGGAAAGAAAGGGCTGTTTCTTACATCTCTCTCCCTCGTCCCAAACCTTATCCCACGTCACCATCTCAAAAACTCCAGAAATCCCTCATTTTCATCATTTCTTTCTCTGCCGACGACAAGGCTTTCATTTGTGGCTTGTTCACTGTATCCTTGTAGATCAACTCTTAATTTTTAAAGCAGAATTTAGAATTTTGTATTAAAAAAAATTAAAATTCTCATTGAATTAATAATTTTTTATATCAAAATCTATACAATTTTTTAATTGAGTTTAATTCAAATTTTTCATTCACCACATGAGAAAAGTAACTAATCGAAGGGTTGTATGGACCAAGGAAATCTTTTTTTATTAAAGCCAAAATTTCCTTTCCAAATTAATATAAAGCCTTTTGATTTCAACAACGTAAATTCAACAAAATGGACCAAACGCTGACACCATCGGATCCTCGTACGCTTAAGCTATCACCATCGCAGTCCGCTTCTCCATAGTTGGTAAACCTGTCGGGGTGTAATTCCGTACTTTATTTTCCTATGATACATCACAAGAGGGTTTTGTTAGAGAGAGAGATGGGATGTGTGAAAAAATGGCAGCATCAGCTAAAAGAGTCATACAAGCAATCAGAGTTAGTAGACCTCTTTCTTCACTGAACTCTTCTTATTCATCCCTTACTCCTGCCATTAGAATAGCTAATCTGAGTACTCGAGCGGTTCACAGCAAATTCAGTTGTTTAGGGAGGTCGATAAGGCCCCTTCAATCTGTTCGACGAAATGTCTCATTGCTCCGTAACAGCTGCATCATTCAGGGCCAAGGCCAATTTGTGCACAATTTTCGCTTATCAGGCAAGCTATAATCAACTTGACGATCCCCAGTTGTTTCTCATAAGTGGGTTTCGAAGATTTCTTTCTCTCTTTGTTGCAATGCTTGACTTTGAAGTTATTCCGTAGTATGAGTAATTGGGTTTGCACTAAATCCAAAAATGTATGTGGGTTCTTTAAGTTTCGGGTTTTGTAGCTCTTGGTATTGTATAACGCAGCTTGTTCTTTAATAACAAAATTCTCAAAATTTACAATGTTCAACGTGGTATGATTTTGTGGGGTGCCATTGTTCATATAAAGATGCCATTGCTGAGGTTTCTCCATGAGTCTAGATTTCCGAGCTGCAGTCATTATTATTATTACTATTTGTTTTTGAAATGGATCCAACCTTTTCTTTATCTGAACTTTTTTTCCCCTTTTATGTTTCCTCTAAGATGTTTGTTTGATTTCAAGATATGCTAGTATGTTTCTACCATCTTTTCATCCACGAAGTTTGTTTGCTTCATTATATACAGGTTGAAACGAGCTACATTCAAAATTACACTAGGATCACTGTGTTCTCTTTTTTTTCTTGGGCAACATATCTTTGTCATGGTGATGTTTGAAATTGTATTTGTTTTATAATGTCCATAACTATCAATGGATAGGTCAGCATTTTTCAGGATGGAAATTGAAACTGGGATGTATGTTTGTTGCTTCTGTTGCATTCAGAGAAATTAGCTTTCATCCACAAGTTGCATATGCCATGGATGGTGAGTAGAATTTTTTTGTGCTGACCATTCATGTTGATGATTGGCTTTTTCCTTTTCTTAAGCGAACAACTCAAGCCAAGATAAGTCTACTATTACAATACCAAAGCAGACTTCATGATGTAGGTTTCGATATTTTGGCTAACTATCATGGAGAAGATTCTGGTGCTTCAGATTTGATAAATCGCGAACAGGCCTTCTGGGAAGTTGCGAGGAACTATTGGCTCCCTTGTTTGTTAGTTTTTCTAGTGGCAACATCATGGAGTAATCATATTATCCTAGCAGCCAAAGTCGCTCTTTTTCTCATCGGCACAAGGCTGCCTCCTTTTTCAGTATATCTCGTGGTTGAAAAGGTTGGGGACCTTTTGCTTTCCCTAATTCATGTTTTGAGAGCTCGCAAGTTAACAGAAGTACTATATGTGTAGTTTCATGATATTACCATGACAACTATATTCTGCCTTTATCTGAAGACCGCAAAACTTGGTGCATGATAATTGTCATAAAAACTCTCTGAAAATCTCCGGTTTACTTGACCGTAAATTACTTGTTTTATTCCTGTTCTTGAGGTTGTCTTGAATAATTCAATGATTTAGGTTTGAACTTCTATTAGTAGTATCTTCTGTTATTTCATAAGTACTTCTTTCAGCGGTTGTTTATGTTCTTAACTTCGTAATTCCTATACTTGCAGATGTGCAATTAATATCATAATGAGGTGCTACACTTCTTTCAAAAGGTTTGTGTGAAAAACATTTTCAATATCTCTCAGGTCTATGCTACCGCATATTTATTGCAAGTCATTTATGGTTGTTGCTCTGTTAAGTAGTCGTCGTCTGGAGCGGGTGTGACTTCACGTTGGTGGTTTGGTTCCTAGTGCTGAACGCTTCATGCAATTATTTCTCAAGCATAGTGAAATCCTGTGATGGTAAAATACAAAGCCCATACAATCTCATGAACTTAAAAGTTTTTGGCATTGCATGTTTGCTTGATAGACCGACAATCCACGTCCCCATGGGTCTCTTCTTCAACCATCTAGAATTTTGTTGATGATGGACAAGAGGCTTTTACTTGCTTTTCACCAACAATTTTTTATTTCCTATTCATGTTTTTATTTCATAGTACGGGCTCTTTAACCAACTCATGGGTTTCTTTTCCCTTAAGCCAGTATACGCAAGGAAAGTTGAAGTCGATGACTATAAAGTTCTGTGTATTGCAAGAGTTGAACTGAAAGATCAAAAGTTCAATTTGATTGGAATTGTTGGCAATTGGTGGGTTTTGCCCTCATCACCGGTTCAAACATTTCAAGGTGCACTTGACATAATTAGGAAACAAGCTCTAAAAGTTAGCAGAGATCTCAAAGGTATGCCAAATTGTATGCAAATCTAGTTACTAGCTGTAATTAGTGGCATTCCAATCTTTGCGCTATTCTACTTTAAATTTGGAATACCATGTCTTGAATCAGAGATTCTTCCCAAAGTAAAAGGCTAATTATATGCAGAGACTTCATTTTCTGAAACTGCTTGTGTTTGATGCTTGAATCTTATTCAAGGAGGCTGTAGCCTGCTCCATCATATGAAGATAGATCTGAGGAAGGACCACAAAAAATGCCACCCCATTCAGGGAAGTAGATGAGAGTTATGGCTTGAGTACATACAATGATCACAAGTCCCATGAGAGAAATGCCTGCCTGCCTTGAAAACTTAGAGCATGACAACAGCCGCAGCTGTGCGGCTCCCACTATTCCTCCTTTACCAGTCATCCCAGATATTACTCCTAGTGACCTGCACATGTAAATTTTTTTTTCTCAATTATCATAATCAAGAGACTTTCAAATCGAATGAACTCTTATGTTTGTTTAGTTCTTCAACAGAGTTACGAAATGCTATTTGTCATGCCCGCGACCAAGTGGCTGTGATGGGGGAATGTGGATAAATATTCATGCACGAACTATGCGTGGACATAATGTTTTCCCCTTTAATAACCGCGCAGACACCAAATATAAATGTTGACGGCATACGGCAATTCTCTCTATATTAAGAAAATACTTTTCTCACCCGTAGATGTGTGGCTAATTTGTCGATACTAGTCCCAAATAAGAGGAGTTTCAGTATTAGTGACTTGGTTCCACTATTGGCCTTAATGCATTTTATGCCAAGTACACTGGTATAGGGTTTTCTATGTTTTTGTAGGTACTGATTTCAAAGTGATTGATGTTTCGAGATGGGTGAGTTACATGTGACAGTGGTGATGTTTTGTCAGAATAATGCATTGCTCGTTGCATTCCTTGAACATATAATTCAAGTTGGAGGGGCTTATAAAAGCATATCAGCAGCGGCGAAGTTGGGGTCCTTGTCCCCTTTGAAATTTATAGAAAAGAATAACTAAGATGTATATCTATCGATGACATCAAATGCTGGTTGAGATTTTAAATATATCGTTAAAAATAATAAAAATATTATTAAACATACTATTAAATGTCCCCGTGCATAGTACATATTGTTGGTACCAAAAATTTTTGGGTTCGCCCATTTATTTTGGTGATGGTCCTCTTAGAGACCAATTTCTCTCGCCGCCCGACAAGCGGCAAGAAAAATCCGTGGTGTACTATCATAGTTGACCTCTGATGAAGGACAAAAAAAGGCTGAGGGAACAATGACCCAAAACTGAAACCGAAACCAGAATTCTACGCGAAACAGAAAAAGCAAAAAAGGGGAAAATTATTGTATAAAAAAAAGGAAAAAATTCCATTTCTTTTTATTTATCGATATCCGAGATTTACTTAACTACTCTAATTCAAGCACTATAAAGTTTATTTTAAAAATTGATTTTCTTAAATCTTTTTTCGTCATTCACAGAATTCGTCGAGATCTCTGATTAAAAAAATAGAGTATCTGTCTACATGATCCAAAGAAATTTGGTGAAAAATTCCATTTCTCTTCACCGTTCTTGCTGACCTTTTTGAAACGAAAGGAACTGCACCAAAGGTGAGGCCAGAGGCTGCTTGCAGAAAGAATGACAACCCAAACATCACCGACTTTTAACTCAAAAGTGAATTGACCCGACCCAGCAAAACATAAAGCAACCCAGCCACTGTCTGCACGGCCCACAAGCTCCATAGCCTCCCTCTCACCCCCAAAACTCTCCCCATCCAATCCCAAAGCCACGGTAGATTTTTATTATAAAATAAAACTACTCTATTATTTCATAAAATAATTAATATTTATAGAAAAATATTTATATATTTTTTTTACATTTTTGTTTTCTTTATTATTACAAAGTAAAATTTTCTCATATTATTTCGTACCGAGTTTTATTTTCATGCAATCCAGGTGGTTTGTGAGCTTCAAGTCCACTGCAGGGTACGGCAATATACCGTGGCACGATAGTCGTGCTAGGCCCGGCTTGGAAGATAATAATGAAGCCAATCATGGGATGATCAGCACAGCAAAACTGTAATTCTAGGCACGGTTAATATTAGACACCTCTGGGCCACCCAATTTCAGGACGAATAATCCTTTGTGTCACCAATTTAAATTTACCGATTTGACACGCTAAATGTGGAATTGAATTTTTTCCTTATTTTTCTCCACCAAAAAAAAATTTCTTCTTTGTGTAATAGCTGAGACGAATCGATGAATTTTAAGAGATGATATATAATATTTTCTTTTCAAAAAATGCTCTCTTTTCCAGATACATATATGCTTCGAGTTCCACCAAGGCCCATGAAAGTTCAGTTATCATAGCAAATGACATAGGAACTGCACACTCCAAATGATTATTTTCCTTGTACATCTATCAAATACATGAGGTCTACGTACTTCCACAAAAGGAAAAGGGAAAAAAACTCATCAATAATCATACAAAACAACTAAAAAATTTGGTCCACTCGGGACTCATGCACACCTCAGATTGATACCCAAGGGCTAGAAAGAATACTAAAACAGGGATTGCAAGACCAAGACACCCAAGAAATTTGTTCGCGTCGGAAGTTTAAGCTTACACAATATGAGGATCGAGACCCATCTGTTTCCTGATCTTACCTACAAACAAGTCTCTGGATTTGATGAGGCCAGGAACAATACCAATGACCGTGGTCAAGGGAAATTGAGCTACAGCATCTCTCCTCCCAAGTGAAACAATTGCCTTTATCGATTTAACCTCGTAAGGAGTCATCTTGCTTTCTTTGCCTCCAGACATCAACAGGTTCAAATTCTTGGCTAGTAAAAGAGCATGCTTTTGTGCCAAATACCCTTGTTTGAGTTCCTATGACATGATCAACTCACATTTGTAAGACAACAATTTAGCTTCCACCTTTGACATGCCTAATTTTACAAAAATCTTAACTCTGTACATTGTTTTTTCCAAGTAAGAACATGTATGGGACGAGCAGCACTTACTCGGATATTAGTTATGTCACCAATGGCAAAGATATTTTGTCGACCCCTGACTCTAAAAAATTCATCAACCATTAATCTACCATGTTGGTCCAGATTCTCCTCCAAAATTGTATCCTTCAACCATGTCGAAGCCACTGGTCTCCCAATACACAAAAAATGGCAATCCGCTTTGATAACCTCCCCTGTTGAAGTCTGGAATGTTTTGATTTCATCAGAAACAGAGTCCAGATCAACGGATTGGTCGAGTTTGACTTCAACACCCTTTGATTTCAACCACTCTAGTGCCTTGTTTGAAGCCTTTGGTCCTATAAAGTCTAGCAGCCTTGATCCACTGTGCACAAGAGTAACTTTCTTATCTGGGAAATCAACTGCTATCTCTCCTGCTAGTTCTACTCCGGTAGGTCCTCCTCCCACAATCAATATTGAGTTAGCTGATTTAATCTTTTCATTTTCTGCCCACACACGCCCAAACAGAAAATGGGGTCAAGTTAATTCAACCTAAGAACAAAATTCCACTTCAAGAGTAACAAAATTCATAGCAACGAACATAGATTACGATTAGAGTTATGCTATTTGTCCGGCGCCTCATTCTTAATCATTCTCAGGGTTGACCAGCTAAATTTAGTACATAAAAAAGACACTAGTACAAGAAAAGATTCAACCAATTAGAATGCTGACCACAAAATTTGAGGCAATAAATAGCAGACCTTGTTTGTAGTGATTTAGTCTCTCGGATCTGGATTTGGGCATGGGGTCATTATGACCAGTGGCAATAACAAGATAATCATAGGGAATTAGGCGACCCTCTGCTGTCAAAACTTGAGACTTATTTATGTTAATTACGCTTGATGTAACGAGCCAGCCATTGGGGAGATAATCTCTATGGTTGACCAATGATCTCACCGCAAATGATGGCTCTACCATTGCCCTCAAGTTTGCCCATGGAATCTCAAAGTACTCCTTCCTGCTTTCACATAATTTTCATGTTCCCCTAATTAGCATCCAAAGCAGTACCCAAAAGTTAAAAAGGAAAAAGGGCAGCAATTTTTTATGAATACCAGATATGAATAGGCAACTTATGTTACGTCTTATAGCTTGTTTGTTTATTTAGGGCTTCATTTAATTCACCCAAAGTTCAGCCATGTATACAGATAAACATTTATACATTATGTGTGTGTGTGTGTGTGTGTGTGTGTGTGTGTTTATGAATGTATGTATGCATGTATATCAGCCCGTTTCTCCATTTAAACAAAATGTTATGCACTTCTTGTCAAATAAATAACTCATAAGGAAAGATAAAAGAGCAAAATAATTTGGTTTTTGTGTATGAGAGAGAGAGAGAGAGAGACTTACGGATCAATGAGGGTAACATCAGCACGGAACTGGAGGGATTTAGCGAGGAGAGAACCAGCAACGCCCCCACCGACCACCACCACCCTCCTATTTCCTCCTCCCAATTCTTCATGGCCATGGCTTGCCATTTTTATGTGTGTGAGAGACAGAGAGACAGAGAGACAGAAGACAGAGAATGAGGGTTTAAGAAATCCTGACCCGATATTACTTGTGACGGAAGATACAAGGAGCAGGACAGGACAGGTTTCCAAGGCTGGAATGGTTACCCAGTCCACATTCTTCAATCCAACTGTCTTTAATTCCCTTTATTTTATCTCTCTCTCTCTCTCTCTCATATTTTATTTTAGTCGATTGGCTTGTTAAGGACTCATCATTTTAGATGTGCCCATAAGTCAACACGGAGGCCATGGCGTCTAAGACCCGGTCCACACTCGGCACATATCCTATTGTCATATGAAAATATCCCAACCCTACCATCCTGGAAAGATGCATTCAACATTTTAATCTCAGATAAATTATGAAAAATCTGATCACGCAAATCTCTTTACTATAATAATAATTTTTATTTTTATAAAGAAATTTGACTTTATTTATCAAATATTATAAATAAAATAAAAGATTAAAATAATCTAAAAAGAGATAGGACGACCGCATTTTCCTACCTGGAGTGGTCGTCATTTAATATGGATCCAATTTTGAATTTTTTTTTTTAAACTAGAATAACAAATTTTAAATAGAAACATGATATTTTTTTTTAAAGGATCATAAAATTTCTTTATATATAAGTGATACTAATAAATTTTAATAAAAAGATTAATTGATTTTAAGAGAACAGTTTAGTGATTACAACCTCCTTCTCTAATTTAGAGATTTCAGATTCAAATATCTGTATAACAAAAAAAAAAATAGAAAGATTAATTACAATCCAATCCAAACGCAACTTATATATTGATTTATGACTAAATCCTTCCAAAGAAATCGCAATTTAATTTCATCTATTTATTTACCAGTATTTTTTATATGGGTTTTTGGTTGTTTCTGTTGCAGCGTGTGTTTTGGGCAGATTTCTGACCAACTGGTTTTGGTTTTCATTTTGTTAAGTTTATGTCTTGTATGGACCTTGTCACCGACTTTGCTAAATTAGACCACTTTTAAAAACCCTAAAAAATTAGTCCTGGGTTTCTTTTTTCTCTTGTTCTAAGTCTAAGAAGAAATGGTTTTGGTGCTACTTGATCGGGACCTATGAAATTGTACCTCGGATCTTTCATTCTCATTTTTATGTTTTAGAAAATCCACCTTCCTTGTTTACGTGTAGTTGGCCGCATTGATTACTGAAATTCTTTAAATAAAGTTTTAAATTCGAGTCTTATATATAATTAAAATAAACGTCAAAAGGCTTTTATTCTTTAAGAGTTTAATATGATTCGAACTAGATTTAATCGACCCAAATATGATTAGGATTGTTTATATATATAAGTAATAATAAACCACCTTAGTCTAACACGGGCTAGGCCCATCTTACATTAGGCCCCATTTGCCTTTTTATTATTTTTTTTTGTTGCAAGAAAAGAGAGAAACGCCCAACAAAAACACACAGAGCAGGCCGCGAAGCTATCTCCTTCACCCCTGATTCTCTCCATTCCCATACTGTCTTCCCAGATAAATCTGAGCAGAGACTGAGGGGGATCACTCAACTCCTTCACGCCAACTTCAATAAAGAGGCTAAGTGGTCCGCGTACCAGATCGCTTCCCTGAGGACACGCTTGAAAGATTTCACTTCCAATATATCCATGAGATCTTTGCACTCTTGAAGGATAATATAGCGAGGCTGGTCAGCACCAGGCAGCTTCTCTAGCAAACCTATCATCACGGCCCCATTTGCCGTTGGTGTCGCAGAAAGTTGAACTTTGTTTGAACTAGGCTGGGCCAGATAGCCCAGTCCTAGGCTTTTCGATGTAGCGCCACACCAAGAAAGTGAGGGAAATGGCAACATTACATTAAACATCTCGTGGGGGGGGGGGGTGCAATCAATACTTAGCCAAGAATGTTGATGATCAGAAATAATTTTATGTTCGGAATCTTTCGAGGATGCTAATGTTTGATACGGTCAAAATCTACATATGGCAACCTTATAATATAAACTACCATGTGCCAAGGACATGTGAAAGGATCGGCACATTACTTAGCCTAGAAAATAAGAATCCCAAAAAAAATCTAAAAACATGATAGGCACATTAGCTCAACCATATAAAATTTAATTAATCGAGTCAGAGTAGAAGCTCAACTTGCACTTCCCCTTTACTTTAACTTATCTAACTTTGTTTATTAGAAACAATCTGGTTCATTATTTTGAAATTTTACAATGGAGGTGACCAGTCCTTTTTTTTTTTTTTTTGCAAAACCCCATTTTTGGTCTAAGAAAGTATAGGACGGAGAAGAATTTTAATTTTATCTGTCTCTATAAATCAAATAAGATCAATTTTATCCCTGCATATCATTTCAAATGCTATGAATAATTTCTTACATTAAAGAGTTTTTGGATTATGCAGATGATATGGTCCTACATTACATTGTGAAAACTTGACTTTTGTTGAGACACCTCTATTATGGCAATGCTTTTTAGTTGGTTCAAGTGATGGGTCTTATTGAACTGATGTCACTGGTGGGAAACAGACTGGAAATATAGTTAAACGTAGCTGGGGGACTACTTGTTCTGCAAAATGCATGTGATTTTCTATTCAATTTTTGAAAAATATAATGCAGGCATTAAAGACTTTTCAACTATGATACAGTTTTTTGTCTCCTGTTTTTTCACTATCAATATCCTCTTATTAATCCAATCCGAATATTTATAGAATTTTATTTATGAGACGACTCTCTCGATATTATCTTTTTTATTTGGTTGGGATCTAATAGACTTACTATCTGTTGATAGTCCTTATATTTTTATTTGGCAGATCATATTTGGTCCTCGGACCATATTGTTCAAACCCACTAAATGATAGACTTCTTGACCTAGCAATGGCATGGCGTGCATCATATGAATGTCCATGTGAAGGTGGGCCCGTGATTTAATATAAAGTGGTCAACAACTAAAGAACATGGAGAGTATCAAGTAAGACGAAGAAATTAAACACCTTCTGTTTTGTAAATAAATAAAACAACTGTGCATATAATAATGCTCTTCTCACCGCCGGAGGGTTATAGAAAAACAAACATATTGGAGAATTTAAGTTTACTTTTAAATATTAAGTTAGTCAAGGTAAAATCTAATTAAAAGAATTGCTTGCATCCAAATAGAGAAATATTTTTGGTGCTATGAAAATCTTTCCCATAATCAATAATCAAAATCATATTTTAATTAATTCAGTTCGAATCATCATATCCCTTTTCACAAGAAATCTCTTTAACTATATTTTTTTATTTTTAAAATTTAAAATTAAATTTTGATTAAAAAATGTAATGATTTTTTCATTAAATCAACTATTTATTTCTATTGAGACAAAGAAATTAACATGCAGGAAAATGGGTTTTTCTTTGTTTGGGGGGAGGGGCAGGGAGGAGGGCAAGGCCAAAATGAGAAAGGAAATGATGTATGAAACAATAATACAAGTTGAAGCATGTGAGGGAGGTTGAGGCTCTTAGCTGGGGGGCGGTTTGATTAACGTCCACTGCACCCCCAGTCCAGCTGTTTGTGCCACTGGTTCACCATGTGTCCCATATCCCACCAAAATCTTATTTACTCTACCAACCACAAAATAATAATCTTGAGGTCTCTCTCTCAAACGAAGTAAGCCGTACTTTCGGAGCAGGCCAAAATTTAGTACTTGTCTCGAGGTTTAGTGTCCCCTTTGGTAAGATTTTTTTTTCGATTTTTTTTCTTCTTTTAAGAAAGAATAAAAATTAATTATTTAAAAAAAAAGTTAAAAGTTATTTATTTTTTTTACTTTTAAAATAAAATAATTAATTTCTTTTTTATTTTTTTACTCTTGAAATAAAGTTAAAAATTAAAAATTAATGGATATATTTGAAATTTTATATCATTTAATTAAAATATTAATAGAATAAAAATAATTATATGAAAATATTAATGGAATAAAAAATATAAAATTTAAAAAAAATTAGAGCATTAAAAAAAAGAAGAAGTATATGTCACGACCTTGCTTAGAGCCAAAGGAAAGAGGGACATTGGACTTCAGACTATTCAAAAGTAGAGAAAACAGAGCACTGTGAAAGCAGGGGCAATGAAGAACAGGGCAGAAGGAAGCTTCTATAATTGGGAAGAATGGTGAATGATGAGGTTTGAGTATCAATGGATCATTGTTAATGAACATAATAGAGGAAGAAAGAGAGAGAGAATTCAGAGGGAGATTGAGAGAGAGAGAGAGAGAGAAAGAGGATAGAAACAGAGGGAGAGAAACGGGAAAAAACATTCATCTATTCATGTTGTACATTCCTTTAACAATAAACCATTTATACACATTGCTGATCTACTGTTTAACCAACCTAACTGTTACAAACTAATCTTGTTTTTCTGTTGGATTGAACTGCAATTGGCTGGGATAGTTGAAGTTGTTAGGTTGCTGCTGAAAAGTAGTTGTTGCCTTTGTCAGACGAAGTCTGCTTCCATAATGTTGCTGTCTGTTACAATATAACAGTAGTTCACCTGTGCCCATATGTTAATTGCTGCGTCGTTAGGTGACTTGTTTCCTATTTGACCTCCGTACCTTTTTAATTTCTTTTTTCATTGATAAGAGATCACTGGGTTTAGGACAATACCATAAGTGTAATCAAAGTGCTAAATGTTTCTAGTTGAGAAAAATCTAATTACCATGCATATGCAAATCGACGAAGCTTAAATCATAGTTCTCGGGCTTGGATTATAAAAATAGGGAAATGAAATTTAAAATAGTCATAAAATTAGATTAATTAAGTAAAATCTGGATATCTGTACGTAAAAACCAAAAAGAAAAAAAAAATGCATACACAAATCCACCGGAGGTTCTGTTTGGGAAATTTTATTTTTTTTATTTTATTTAACTTATTTTATTTTATTTTGTATTATTTACAATATTTTAATAAATAAAAAAGTTTTACAAAAAATAAAAATTTTACAAGTAAATATTAAAACCTTTCTAATGTACTCACTATTTTAATGATTTTTCACATTAAAAAAATTTCTTAATTTTGAATAAAGCTCAAATTTTCCAAATGGCCAAGAGGTGAATTGTTAGACTTTGTATTTGAATTTTAGTAATCCTGGTTTGCCCACTCTTCTCTTATATGAAAAGGCCTCACATTTGTTCCCCACCCAATAAAATTACTGCAACATCGACGACGGAAGTCACGAGGACATTCGAGTGTCTCTCTTTTATTTTATTTTACTTATAATATTTATTATTAAAATAATAAAAAAAAACATATATTTTTTCAAAGATTCTATAAAAATATAAAAAAATTATAAGATTAATAAATTTTGATATAAAATGTTTTTTTTTTTTCATTTTCGGCATTACAAATTAGAACCTAAATTATGTTGGCACTATGTTGAAAAATAAAAGTACTGTTAAAATATATTAATAATTTGAATTTTTATTAAAAATTATTTTTTCTTATGATACTTATATATTTTTTTAAAAAAATTTTATTTTAATTAAAAATATTATAAATTCAAATAAATTCAATTTTTTTTACACCAATATCAACTTAAATGACATGGCATTTGGGACCAAGCTAACATGTGCACGTCTTCTTTCGATTATCCTCTTTTAGCTTATCCGATGGCTTTTGTTTTCCCATCGCTTTGCCTTTTCATTCATTCGATCTTCTTCGTGAGCAGTCATTATGTTAATGCCTCAAATTCAATAATAAAATAACCACAAGATGAATTTTACATAAATCTCATTTTCAAGGTTCTAGTCAATTAATACACACTTTGCATTTATATGATTTTGGATGAAAAAAATCATAAATTATTTTATTAAATATGATGTAATTATTATAAAATATAAGATCCATCAAGTTAAGAGTTTGATGAGACAGAACACATTGAAACGTGTCATCAATAGAAGATATATCTTTCAAACGGGTAAGCACGACCACTCCCCTTGGAAAACACGCTCTCAGTACATAGTATCATCATGTGATTAACTAAAAAATATTCATATTTTCGAAAAAACAACTATTTATAATTAGGAAGGAGATCTTTGACCATTACAATAAAGAAAGGAATATGTATGATAACTCGGACTTTTCCTAACAAATAGGATTGTAAATCTCATGAAAATATTTCACCATAATTTTAGTACACTTTCATTAAGAAAATAGAGTTTTTACATCCTCAAAGCATATGAGAGTTATTGTGCGTGTAGACAATGTATACATCATAAAGGCTATCAATCGATATGTTCTCTGGACTCTACACTCAATATACAAAAGAAAATATAGAGTTCTCTCTTTGTTGCGATCTGTTTCTCTTCCAAAAATTGCTCTCTCTGACTTAAAAATTGAAATCTCTCTCATCGAAACAACCTTAGTGGTTTAAGTCAACCGAGTTACTATTTGTAGATTGAGACTCACCGCCAATAACAGTGATTTACGTGATCCTCATTCATATTAAAAATAAATTAATTAATTTATTAAATATAAATTATGTTGCTATTATTGAACAAAAATGAAAAATGAATCATATGAATCCGTCCTACTAAATGATTACTTTGACCTGATCATCAACGCATCAAATTTTGCCATTTTAATTATTAATTATCGTAAAAAGAATTTTCACAGATTTTTTTTTACCATATTATTATTTTTTTCTCCTTTGGTGGAACATTAATACCACAAATAGTCATGTGATGATCATGAATTAACCATCAAGATTAACTTGTGGCAAGTCTTAATCATCCAATTATGACTTGACTCGTGCTTTTCAAATCAGGAATGGGTAAGTTGATGACCCTTTTCTGTTTACTTAACCTTGTTGGCCCACTAATTAATTTAATTTCCCGTGATCTGCTTTTAACCTACCCCCATTCCTGTCCCTTGACAATAAAACCATTAAATTTACCGAACTCAACCCTATACTAATGAATTCACCCCGTGATAAAACGAGTGACAAACTTACCCTCCACTTAAAGACTTCATAGAAAGCGTGAGAAAGTTCTTGTCACTGAAGTGTCCTCTTTAAAATTTTATATTTAAATTTTTATAAATATATATATTTTCATAAAATTTTATATAATAAAAAAAATTTATTATCCATATATATAATATTCTAGTGTTTTTTCCCCTTTCATAAATACAAGATTTAATTATATAAAAAATTGACGTTTCTCAATTTATAAATTCTTGACCTTGACACGATAGAATCTGAATTTAAAATATTGTAATATTAAGTTAAGAATATTTACAAATTAACTAGTTAAATAATTACAATTATACCAATACTTTATGCTTGTATAATTACAAATTTATATAAATTTACAATAGTACGATTCTTCTTCGTTACAAGAAGGGTAATATCTTTGTAAAAATTTTGATGATAGACATCCTTTGGATAATATTTATAATTTTAAGACCCAATTTGAGAAAATCAAGATTGAAATAATAAATAAATTGAATTCTTTTAATGAAGAATTTTAATTTATTTTTACAGAATTTTATTTTTTTAATTTAATAAATCCAAATAAATAAAATTGAGATAAATTAAGGAATTTGAGATTTCTTAAATACCACCAAACCATATGATAATATCGAGGGAGAGAACTGTTTAGCCAATTGTTATTTTTTACCCTTCCATAAGAAAAAAGAAAAATTAGCAAAAAGGAGCGATTAAATCACAGGGAGCTCTCACAATCACACCACCTAAGTTTCCACCCCACCATTCCATCTCAACGGCGTACGTTAGCAAAGGGAAGGTGTGGAGTGATGTGGTGGGGTCCGTCACAGGCGACCAAACCTCAAAACTCTTTCCCAGATGTCTGCGTCGTTTTCTGTGAATGCACCTGCGTTTAGTGCCCAATTTGACGCCTCCAGCGTGGCATTTCATTTCAATCAACCGAAACCAACGATTTATTATTACCGCAAAATTCCTCAAAATAATGTTATTTAAATTATAAAAATAATTAGATAATTATGAAATATTATAATATTAAATCCCTTTCGTATTGTCAAAGAGCTAAAATTCCTCTTACTATGCTTTAAAATTCTTATTACACTTATACTCTCACAAATAAATAAAATTAATTTTATAATAAGAATCTATCTAATATTATAATTTATCGATATTTAGAATTATATACTTATACTCTAATTCTCAGTATTAGGATTGTACGACACTTCAGTTAAATTGATTATAATTATGTTTAATTTAAACTAATCATTAACTTTTCAAACAAATAAATAATTTTGAGTTCCAGGTGGTTGCTTTGTTTTTCCAAAAGAGAAAAATGTAAGTTTGGGATTTTTTATTTATTAATCTTTTAAATTATCGATTCTAAGATTTAGAATTAAAATTTAATTTATTATTATTACCGAGAAACGTAAGATTGATTAAAACATATGGGGAGCACGTGGGAGAGGAGTAAGTGGTAAGCAAAGCACATGTTGTTGCATCGGAGAAACATGAGCTTGATACAACGTTATATTTTATTTCCTCTGTTATATTTATATGTTCATCAATTGGGTTTGACTCGTCCACTCCAAGCTGTCACTTGTGCGTCTTCAAATGCTGCCATGTTAGGCATAGCATCTTCCTCGTTCTACATGTTCAAAACTGGAAGTCAACTTCGATTTGTACCATATTGCTCTCGGGACAAGGGGGTACATCTTATCCTAGAAAATACTAAAGATTTTAATAAATTCAACGTAACCCCTTGCAGATTGATTTTGGACCGTCTCACCCTTCGTTGAACAAGAAACAAAGAAGCAACCCGATTAATACCAGAAATTTATTTATTTATTTATTTATTTTTAACTTGAACACGGATATCAATTAGTTTTGAATCCAATTTAAAAATTGATTTTTTTAATATTGATTTTTTTATTTTTAAAATTTGATAAGAAATTTTAATATTTTATTACTAAATACGTTGAATGTTGGTCCAATAAAAAAACAAAAAGGGGTACTGGAAAGGAAAACTCTCCACTTTGGAAGGGGAATCCACCGGGGCGCCTTCCAACTGTGCGGTGGAATATCCAACAATGGATGATTGTGACGTCAACTCATGAGAGAGAGTCACCATTTGCATAATTCTAGGCATTTCTTGCATTAGTTGTGAGTAAAATCTTAATTATGAGTTAAAAATATAAATAAATTTTATTTTTGGATTTTTAAAATTATTTATAGTAAAGGGCCGAAGGGTCGAATGGTCGAAGGGTCACATTAACACCATGCATGACATTCAAATTCCTTTAATTAAAAATAAATTTGAAAGTAATATTAACATGATTATTCAAAATCTTTAATCTTATTAATCAGCAAATTCCAAAATATGGCATTCCTGTACATTCTAACCTCCCCACCCTTCACATAAATGATTAATTAGTTTTAAAGTTACTCTAAAAGAAAATAAATTAAATTTTCATCTGAAAATTAGGATATTGCCCCACAAGTTTTACGTAGCACTAAGTTTGAAGTCTAGTCAAGATGTTAACACATCCAGAGTGTTGGATTTAGAGTATGAGACGGTAAAAATAAAAAAAAAATTATTAGAATTAATGGTCGGATAAATATGAAAATTTAAAAATATATTATGATAATTGGTAGGATGAGCATTACTCGGTTAAAATAAATAAAAAAAAATTTGTAAACCGCTTTCTATATTTTAGACGGTTTATTCGGTTTTCAATTTCAATTTCAATTTCAATTTTAAGTATAATTAGATTTAATTTGATTATTTGGATAGTTATCGATTTTAATAATTTTTATTTTGATTAAATCAAATTAATTATAATATTTAAAAATATAGATACTTTCTAAATAATTTTTTATTTATATAAATATTAATATAATATTATAATTAAAAATTAAAAGAGAAAAAATATTATAATTAAAAAAATCTTAAAAGAAATGAGGTAATATTATAACTAAAAGTTAAATAAGAAAAGTATTTTAAAATTTATTTTACCAAACGATTGTGTAATGTTAGTTTTTTTTTATGAACTATTAATAAATTAACAGAGTTAGTTTAAAAGTTTCATATTTTATTATTTCGTATGAAATTTGAATTTTTAAGTTTTTAAATTGATATTTGATGGATTGTAATTATCAATAAATTTTAAATTTTAAAATTAATATTTATAATCACACGTTAATGTAAATGATATATATTATATCTAATTATTGTTATTTAAATTCTTTATAGAGATTCTTATAATTCTTTTAAATTTGATAAACGAATCGCATTAATTCCATAATTCAGTCAAATTGAATTGTCGATTTTTGATTTATTAGATTAAATTATGATTATAAAAATTATATAATAAAAATAAATCGATTATTTTAATTTTAATTATTTCGATTATGGTACAACCAAATATTTATATCCACGTAAGGGTAAAGTTAAAAAGAAAAATTGTAAAATTTTTCTGTCTCCATCGTCATGTTGTCTTGTTTTTTTATAAATTAAATATGATATTTTTTGTCTAATCACAATTTCTTAAGTTTTTGCATACCATTTTAAACTTTTTATCTTAGAAATGGGCATCGAAAAGGTATATAATAGCCTTGGTGGGGCGCGAGACACATTATCATCTTTTTGGTGTAATGATCTAGACTCTCGCGAACCAGCTGGTCGTGTCGGCGTAGACCGAGCATCCCCACCTCCGTCTCTCTCTAGAGTCGCAATAGAGAGAGAGAAGCAGTAGTTTAGTGGAATAGACCTCTTTCCTCTTTTGTGACCACACTTAACCGTAAGTTCCAATTAACGGCTTCATATACAGCCTCCACTCAAGATCCATAAAAATAGCAGCTCAGACAGAGAGAGAAAAAAGAGGGGGGGGGGGAGATAGGGAAGAAAGAGAAAGAGACTGAAACTTAGAGGAGAAGAGAATTTGAAGTACTTGTTACTTCCACTCATTTATTATTCAACCACAGCATTGCAGCCACCGAGAATTAGATTCAAACTGAAGAAGAAGAAGAAGAAGAAGAAGAGGAAGAACAAGAAGAACGAGTTGAAGTAGCTTAAGATCTATGAATTCCATGAATGCTTCGGTCGATTCTTGATTAGATCCAACAACTAGTGCATTTTCTTGTATACCAGAAAATGTGAGGAGACCCAATCCAAGAACTTCGGATCCATTAGAAACTCATATTGGAATTCCTTTGGCATTTGGTTAACAAATGGAGTCTCGTATGGATCAGTACGAGATCATGGAACAGATCGGTCGTGGCGCTTTCGGTGCCGCCATTCTCGTCAACCACAAGCTCGAAAAGAAGAAGTAATTGCCCCCACCTCTTTCTCTATCTGTGTTGATTTTTGTGAATTAGGGTTTTAACCCATTGGCTCTTTGTGTTTCAGGTATGTGTTGAAGAAGATCCGACTCGCTAGACAAACAGAACGATGCAGGCGATCTGCTCACCAAGAGGTTTTTCTCAATTCTTGATACCCTTCCTCATTTCTATTTTGGGTTGATAGAACTTATATAAGGATTACTGATTTAACTCCATACTTGGGAAATTCTGAACCCTAGATGGCTCTCATTGCACGAATTCAACACCCTTATATTGTTGAATTTAAGGAAGCTTGGGTAGAAAAGGTATATATTCGCCCTATTTCTATTAACTAAGTTAAATTGTTATTTTATTTTGTTTGTTTGACCAGTACTGAATTTAGAAATTGGATTTATAGGGTTGCTATGTTTGCATTGTTACCGGGTATTGTGAAGGTGGAGACATGTGAGTTTTCCCTTTTTCAAAAGTCTAATTCATGGGGTTTCTATTTTTAGTCATATTGTGAAATGGGTTGCTTTGCTATCTTGAAACAGGGCCGAGTTGATGAAAAAGGCAAATGGTACATATTTTCCTGAGGAGGTAGAGCCTGTTTCTTTCCTTGTTTCAGTGGTTTATTTGTTTATTAATTTATTATTTTACACATGAGACAAGTATTGATATGTCCAAGATGTTTCATTTTCTCAGAAACTCTGCAAATGGTTTACGCAATTACTGTTGGCAGTCGAGTATCTTCATTCCAATTTTGTTCTACACCGAGACCTAAAAGTACGTATTTTAGCTATATGTTCAAGATGCTTGAATTTCTTGGCCATTTTTCCCAACCCATTGTCATGAGATGGCATGGGCTGATTTTTAAGTATGTTATCTGCAGTGTTCCAACATCTTTCTTACAAAGGATCAGGATGTACGGCTTGGTTAGTTGAATTGTAACATTTTAAAACCTCAGCATCTCCAATTATTATTCCATATGTTTAGGACTTTAGTCCCCTGAATGTCTTATGCATTTCCTTACGTTGCAGGGGATTTTGGACTTGCCAAAACTTTGAAGGCAGATGACTTGGCCTCCTCAGTATGTATCATACTTGCATATCACTTTTGCTTTCCTTCTAATGCCAGCTTATTAGCTTTTTGGCTTAAAAGATTGTAGATACTTCTCACTAGGGATATTTTCAGGGGAAATTCGAAATCAAGATTCTTGGTAAAGGTAGTGGGCCTTTCAGTAATTTTTTTTTTATTGATTGGATTGAATGAAAATAAACAGCCACAATTGACAGAACAAGCTCGTAGGAGTGTGTCCTCATCTGTTCAAGTCCTGCCAGTAAGAATTGTTCTAAAAGAGTTAAATGCTGTTTATGATTGGGATGCTTCTCGAGGTTAAAAATATAATATTTTGTTAACATAGTCACCAAGGATTCCAAAATGTTAGCATTCTCTTTAGTGTCATTGAGCTTGTTAATCATGTTGTTGATTATATGGATTGAGTGTGGGGCATTCGTAACTCATCCATTTCCAGATTGCACTAATATAAAATTCCAGCGATTAGTTGATTCAAATTTTCCTAAAGGTTGCTATAATGATTCAGAGCGAGCACCTTCTCTCTCAAATGCATCTATCTGCTTGAAAGACTCTTAGTTGATGAATCTATCTTGCCGTGTCAAGCTAATAGGTATCTCCTCTCCATGAAACAGGTAGTTGGAACACCCAACTACATGTGCCCAGAACTGCTTGCAGATATCCCATATGGCTTCAAATCTGATATCTGGTCTCTAGGTACGTACTCCTAAATTTTGCCTTTAGAAGTTCATGGTACTATTTCATCCTAATTATAATTCCTACATATTTTACCAGGTTGTTGCATGTATGAGATGGCTGCCCATCGCCCCGCATTTAAAGCTTTTGTAAGATTCAATACTTGTCTTTTAGTCTTGTGGTTCAGGATACAACTAAGAGTGTATGAATGATGGATATATTGGTGTGACCTATATAATTAAATTGCTGACAGTTTGTTAGAAGTAAAGAGAACTAGTGGCCTTCAGCTGCTTATTTGATTTCCTAAGCCTTGGGATTGAGATACCTGCAGCCTACACATATGTTGACTTTAATCATGGTACCAAAAGGTAGTTATGAATGAGAAGCTTGAAAATTTGCGACTTGGTTCATCAAGTACTGAGTGCAACAAAAATCTGCTCCTGATACTTGTAAGCTCTCTTAAGAGATTTGCAGTATTAGCTTTCCAAGAGCCATTTGTTTCAGAAGTAGCTATATATAACATCGCTTGAGATATGACCATCTTGGTGCCTGATGATCACTTTTCTTCTGCTGTTGTAAAAATGCTGGCATTTCATGGTTATACTGTAAGCATCATTTATTCCATTTCAGGATATGGCTGGATTGATAAGTAAGATAAACCGTTCCTCAATTGGTCCCCTTCCTTCGTGTTATCCCCCCTCCTTGTAAGTTTTAACTATGTTAATTTTCTCTATTTAATGTATACAAATTTATTTCTAGTATTTTAATTTCTGCGGACTCTAATGATTCATTAGTTTTTTCTTTTCCAATTACGAATTAGATTTGGTTTTAGGCTTCTGATGATAACATTTACCACATAAGTGTGTTAAGAAGTAAATAAAGTTTGTTAACATATACATGGATGAAAAATCTAATGATATTTTATGTTCTGGAAACTCTTTTTTCTTTTTTCCCGACATATATTTTCAGGAACCAGAGCCTAACTATTTTTTTTTTATAGAATTCTTTATTTTTTCCTCTAAATTTTTATAGTTTAGAATAGGTGAAACTTTATTAACATAAGCTACAAAATTGAAATAAAATATTGTTAAACATCAACATTGCTTTGTTAACCTGCCACCCCAGGGTAATCATGCTTATAATGATTACTAACCTGGTAATTTGATTATTGGTCCAGGAAAACACTTATTAAAGGCATGCTGAGGAAGAACCCAGAGCATCGGCCGAGTGTAATAATCCTTTCTTCGGAATATCTTTTCCTGATTTCTATAGAATGTTTTTTCCATGAAAAGTTTATCTAAATATTCTCCACTTACTTTGTTGGCCAGGCATCCGAGATCCTCAAGCATCCTTATTTGCAGCCCTATGTTGATCAGTATCGCCCATCGTTCAATCATCCCACAGGTTGTTCCCCAGAAAAGCCTCTTACTACTACCCGTGGTACTCAGAAGAACATGGCTGAGAGCCAAAACAGCAACAGTTCAGGCAGCGACAGAGATAGTTTTGTCTGTAGTGGGAGAAACATTCAAGTAGCAGTTTTCGGTAGTGACAACAAAGGAACTGACACAGATTTGGCTTCAATTGATGATGAAGCTAGCTCTGATCAGCCTAGTGATGACCATGGCCCTCGCACATGCATGGTCAAAACAGATGAACATGACCTTCTGAAACCCTCCCACGATGAACAGAAAGCAAATGTTGAGGCAAAACAACCAAAGACCATTAAGAATATTATGATGGCTCTGAAAGAAGGGAAAACAAGAGAGAATAGTTCCTCTATGGGAGCCAGCCGTGCTAAGGCAGGAAGTGTTTCAAACCAAAGAACTAGCACAGAAGCATCACCCAAGGTCCCCAAAGCAGGTGCTGTTGATGATACCCCAGCTATTCCAACACCAAAGTCAAGTTCTGATTCCATGAAACGAATGCATGGATCGTATTCACAACCTTTGAAGCATCAGGTACGGTTTTGACATTTGATGCCCTTTTTCTTGGTTTGTTTCATTTGCTATACATAAATTTGATTTGTCATGTTTTACCGTGCAGTTGCCTTGGGTTGACTCCTCAGTAAAGAGTAGTAAACCCAGACATGATGGCATTCCTCCAGCTGGACCCACAAAATTAGCAATTAACGATGGACACACTGCAAAGCCAACGCAAAGAACCCCACCTGCCAGTCTAATGAGAAGATCATCATTCCCTGGAAGAATGAAGCAAGTGGGGCTTGATGTACCAAACCAGCCAAGCAACACAACAAAACCAAGTGGAGACGATGCAACTCAAGAGCCTGAAAGCACTCAGTATTTGGCGACAAGCACTTGCCTAGTACATCCCATGGGAGATGCCTTACATGAGTCACAAAAGCTTATAGGCGGAAGTTCCAGGACAGAGAGCAGCAATTCTGTCTCATCAACACTGTCATTTCAAGGATTTGAGATCTGTGATGATGCATCCACTCCTGAGAACTTGACTGAACATATACAACGGATACATCATGAGCCAGACAAGACCTCTGAAGCAAAGACCCAAGATTGTGCTGCACCACCTTGTGAGCTTGCTTCTTGCCCACAACTGGACATGCTTGCACATACGCAGCCAGAAAGCCATGAACATGACAATAACACTAATGAGACCTCTGAAACTACTCGAGTTCTTCAAACTCATATGGTTAGCAATGAGAAAGTGGATTCAAATGCATTAACTGAACCAGAGAAAGTGGATTCAAATGCATTAACAGAACCACCCTCATTGAGTTCTTCTCAAGAAGTATTTGTTTGTGAACATGATGCACCCCTAAGCAAGATTAGTAGCGGGCCATCCACGACACCCTGTTCAAACCTTAGTTCTGTTGCCAGTGGTGATGACAAGTTTGCAGTGAGGGAACTTTTATCACCTCTACTGGATACTAACCCCAGCATAAGCACTTCATCTGCAGTGGATGTTATCTCCAGCATAAGCTCTTCATCTGCAGTGGATACTACCCCCTGCATAAACTCTCCCACTATTTCCTCTACCATAAAGAGCTTACCTGCCGATGATAAGGGAACTATTACACAAAATTTGACAAATGAGAGGACCGTTGCTGCCCATCTTCCACCAGCATTTGATGATGTCATACACGTTATAAGGCACAGTAGTTTCCGTGTTGGAAGTGAGCAGCCAGTGAAAGAAACTGTCGAAATGGGGGTTCATAATATGGATGTTGGAAAGCTGATAAACTTGGTGAAGGATGAATTGGAGGTGAGACACATGACACCTCCTGTAACCATAAAACCTTCCAGTTGCTCTGAAGCCTCGAATCTGATACCAACTGTTTCTGACAACCCTGGGGCAAAGGAAATGGATGTAAGAAACCCCACTCCTTCAGCTCCAAAATTTGAAACCTCAGAGCAGGCAAAACCAAACCCTCCTGCAGCACAACAGGAAACAACACCTTCAAAGGAAACCTTGGATGTCAAGTCTTTCAGACAGCGTGCAGAAGCACTTGAAGGCCTATTAGAATTGTCTGCAGAGTTGCTACAACACAATCGACTGGAAGAGCTTGCTGTTGTTTTGAAGCCTTTTGGAAGAGATAAAGTCTCCCCAAGGGAAACAGCAATATGGTTAGCAAAGAGTTTTAAAGGTATGATTGAGGATTCTAGTCGGAGTTCGTAGAAATTGGCGCTGCAGGTAAGTCTTTTGCCAATTTCTTCCTTACTCATTGTTGAAATAGCATTCTGCAATGCTTTTTTGCTTATTTAACTTTTTATCTTTTTCTAAGCAAAAGATCTTCTCATCATTTTCTCTATAATTTGTAATTCTTTCAGTGTCTCAATGTTGTGTACATAGCGACCAAACACAAATAAAGCTTCTTGGTTCTTTGCCAAATGAGTTCTAGTTCTCACAAGTAACCTTGGAATGAGCATTTTCATGTGTTTCTAATTTAACTGCATACAGAACTGTTAATCCATTTGAAAGGAAGAGCAAACTTCTCTTCATTGTCATGGAAGGTGTCGAACATTTGATTCATACTGTAAGATTAATTGCATGCTCTTCCGTTTCAAGTCCAATTTCTATCAAAGGTTTATTGTGATTGATTTATTCATTTTTTCCATGTGATTTGGTCTTTAGCTGAAGTGTGGTTTTGTTTCTATTTCGGCTTGACGAAGGGTTGGAGAAAGGGTAATCGGTGTAGCTATTTCTTTGACTACCAAATATTATTTGTGTCGGAAGGAATTTGTGCCCTAAGGGGGGGGGGGGAATGCTGCTGTCAGAGGGGGCACTTAGGCATGGGATTAAAGTTAAAACATTTTTAGTTGGATTGTACCTAATATACCTTCTATATTAGTTATATGGTTTTTTTTTTGTTATATAAGAATTTGAATATGAGATCATCAGGTTTGGGGAGGGAGATTTGCACCACTAGACTGTTCTATTGAGGACATATTAATTATATGGTAGAAGTGAATATTTAAAAGGCCCACAATCCCAATACCCTATGAGCTCTTACTCAAGTGTTTTTTTTAGATATAGTGTTCGAATCTTCGTGGGCGTGTAAACTTTCGTAGTATTCATAGTCTCTATGTAACCAAACAAAAAAAAAAAAATCTTGAAAATCAATATCTCGCTTCAAGTGAAATTAAAAAAAAAGAAAGAAAATATAGCAAAAGGGCAATGGGTCTAGACATTCTATACTTAGACCCTTCAAGTGATCTAACCATATCATTGAAACCGGAGGCATCCCTTCAATATATATTCTATGAAATATGAATTGAGAATGCAATCAAATTCGTCTGAAGAAACTTTCTTATTGCAATCCTTAATGTTTCCATTGTCAATGATCTATGACTTGGGTTTCTAATTTCTATCCATACCCAAAAACTCTATAAAAATCTATTATGAATCCATTTACCCAAAACACACACACCCTTTAGAGAGGGCAACCTTCTCCTTTCCTGCACTTTCTCTTCTTCTCATTCCGCACCAGTTCACCAAGTCCATGGACCAAGAAGCTGCGGGTGCACCCGAGCCGCCTTGTTTTGATTGGAAAAGTAAGATCCGCAATTTGGGCTTTACTTCTTCTTGCTATTGTAAGTTTTTTGGTTCTCGAAAAGTAGACTTGGATGTGAAGATCACTAGGTTTTTTATTATTTTATTATTATTATACCGAGATAGGATGTTTCTGGTGGTCGGTGATTTTAGGTTCCTTTTTATAAAAGTCTCATTCTTTCTGTTCATAGTGTGCTTCCGCATTACAAATTTTATTGTTCTAAATTTATTTCGAGCACTGATATTTGATCGGTGAACTTTGGCTCCTTGTTTTGCTGCGACACAATAAATTATCTATTTATCTATTTATATATTTATTTTTGTAACTTTTACGATGAGCTTTATGTATTTTTGCTTTATCATGCGTATTTTATTCATCTCTTCTACCGTAAAGTTTCTAATTTATTTTTTTTAATTTTCACTTGACAGTATCCGAATTTTATCTGATTAATTCATTGTGAGTATTATGGGATCCATTAAGGGGTTGGCTCTTTCGAATCTTATTTCTCCATTCTCATAAGTCAAACTCGATGGTTAAGCGAGTACAATTGTTATATTTATAAAAGTTTGGTAGTTTCTAATTTACATTTTGCTTGTTACCAGCAATCCAATGACAAAATTAGAGTTACGGGTTAGCAAGAAAGATTTCTGTTCTACATGCCAACTATTTATGGGAGACTAGAAGCCCTATACCAATTCATTTTTTTCTCAAATTTTAAACCAAAATAATTATATAACATATGATCTTATTAAAAATTAAAAGTTTTTTGTTTCTTTTGGGTGAATCTCAAAAAAGAAGAGCCCAGGCTTTTAATGGAAGCAATTATCACCAAACAATGGCCTCGTCAGAGTTACAGACTATATATATTATGAAATGAAATTTAATTGCAGCCCCTATTTTATTTTATTTGTTATTCCAGACTTCACTTAAGTAATATTTAAAAAAAAAAAGATTAAAATTTAATTTAAGAGGTTGTAGTGTAGGAGATTGGACCAAACACTTTAAGTTGAGTGGTAAAGGGTATTCCACTCTCTTAATCAGAAATCTCGAATTTGAATCTTAAGAGATGAAAAAGGGTTTAGGAGAGTCAATCCGAGTCTTAAATATTCAAATCGGATTAATCAAATAAAGTTGGGATACGGTGAAAAAAAAAAAGCGTGGGAGATTGGCCATGCTTTCTCCACATTTAGGAGAGAGACGAAACTGGAATGGAATAAGATGAAGATATGAAGAAGAAAAATAAATGGTTAGATATTAAAAATAAAAAATAAAAAATAAAAAATTTACGGTGGATCCCACAAGTACCAAGTTGAATCTTGACAATTTCTTGATGTCTTTTATTATCTTGAATTATTCGTTTTTTTTTTACTCATTTAATTATTTTTTTATTACATTACTCTTGATTTCCACTTATATGATTCCATTTCCAATAGTATTATTATTATTATTATTATTATTATTATTATTATTTATTTGGTGTTTGTAGTTATTTAAACATCTAAGGCATAAGAGCCTTCGTTCTGCATTAAACTTATGTAGAATCAACTTCTTAACTATTGAAAAAATATAAATAATAAAACAAATAAAAAAAACAACGAGAAAATGATTCAAAATTTGACATGAAATTACATTTTGCATCTTGTATTTTAAAAATATTACACTTTGCACCATGTATTTTTAAATATTAATTATACTTTACAAATATTAAGAAATTGGGAATGAGTGTGCAACTTGGCCCTTTTGACGTGAAAATTCGAAAATATCATTTTCTTTTTTAAAATGTACTTTCTCCTCCTCTCTTTCTCTCTCTTTTTGGTTTTACTTTCAGTCTTTTTATTTTTCTAATAATTTTGTGAATTACAATTACAACGTGATCCTATATCTTAATCAATACAAAATCTACAAAAACTAATTAGATTTGAATTAAATTTAATAAAATTTAATGTGATAACAAAATACAATGTTACCCCATATCATAATAAATAGAAAAACTAATTCGATTTGAATTGGATTTACTCAAATCTAATACAATAACTGAATGTATATAATTTAAGCAGATTTGATATAATTATTAAATATCGATAATTTGAAGAAAAAAAAATCCGACCGATGATTTTGGGCCAAAAAATGGCAGGCCAGTTCAAGGGACCAGTAGAGACCAGCTAGTCTCGATCCCTTGAGCCGGTGGTTTGGGTCGGTTTTAGTCTAAACTGTTGACAGTACAAGCTTGGTCCGATTGGTTTGAAACCTGATTTTTGTCCGGTTATTTATTTATTTATTTGCACGGTACAATTTTAGGAAAAAAATGTGAAGTTATTTGAATTCCAGACTTACGAGTTATGAAACCCTGTGATGTTCGGAATAGGATGGTAGTCTTGGCTTTCAAAAGCACTGTATCCTCCTTCTATCAAATTAAAAACATTTATGTTGCAATAAACCTTTCGTGTCCAAATCTTTGTAATGATTATTAACATATTTTAGGAAAACATTGGAATTGAAATTTGAACTACCAGACATATTCATTCAGATTTTGGATCGACTGTAAATGAAAAGAAAACCAGACCAGAGGAATGAGTAGTGGAGAGTAGGGCTGTTATGACACCCGGGTCGAGCCCGGGTATCACAATACCTGAGCTCGGCTCGAGTCTGTGGGAGGTGAGCTCGAGCTTGAGCTCGGGCTCGAGCTCGTCGAGCCTGTGATTCTAGAGCTCAAGCTCGACTCGAAGTGTCGTCAAAGAGCTCGAGCTCGAGTGTCGCGGGCCTCGGGCAAGATTGGGACCAAGCCCCGGCCCGAGACCAAAACCGCATCCAAACCCGATCGCTTGGGCTGAAGGCAGAACTGGAAGGCGGAAGGCAGAGGACAGAAGGCAAAACTCAGAGAGAGAGAGAGAGAAAGAGAGAGAGAGAGAGAGAGAGAGGAGATCAGACCTTCGATCGCTGTGGTGAGAGGATCAGAAGGTGAAGGAGACTTCGATCGCTTGGACTGCGGTTGAATCGCCCTTCGATCGCCGCCGTGGTGAGAGCATCGGAAGGAGAAGGAGACTTCGATCGCTTGGGTTGGATCGCCCTTCGATCGCGTCGTGGTGAGAGCATCAGAAGTTCGATTGCTTGGGTTGCGGCTGAATCTCCCTTCGATCGCCGCCGTGGTAAGAGCATCGGAAGGAGAAGGAGACTTCGATCGCTTGGGTTGGATCACCCTTCATCGTCGCCGTGGTGAGAGGTAGAGAGCAACAGAAGTTCGATCGCTTGGGCTGCGGCTGAATCGCCCTTCGATCGCCACCGTGGTGAGAGGAACAGAAGGTCGATCGCTTGGGTTGAAGACTTCAATCGAGGGCTCGAGGCTGTTGAATGAGAAATGGGAACGGGTGGGTTTGGGTAAATGAGTAGACGGGTAGCTCGACGAGCTTCGAGCTTGACAGAACATGGGCTCGAGCTCGAGCTTGAGGAAGGACTCGCTGAGCTCGAGTTCGACCCGAGCTCGAGCTCGAGCTTTGACCGGGTAGTATTACGGGTACCCGTGACACCACTCGGGTATCATAACAAGCCTAGTGGAGAGCCTGTGTGAAAAGTGGTCGGAATATGTTTTTTTTTTTTTTCAAATTTTCAAGTCTCAAAATTGCCCCTAAAGCAAACTCTCTGTAGTCATTGAGATGGGCATTTTCGTCCTAAAATTTGAATTGTCCTCCATCATTCCTTGCACAAAAAAAGAAGGGATTTACCTTTAAAAAAAAAAAAAAAAACCCTTAACAAAATTAAAACTTGGAGGGAATGATTGTAACTCTGCTTATAAAATCCGCATTTTCTTTTAACTTTACAATATGCCCCTCCAACTAGGAATTCGTTGATTCTTGGGAGGGACATTTTTGTCATTCAATTGTTATATATTTCCAAAAAAAAGAAAAAATTTTATCGTTAACCGCAGTTCGCTCGGTGGTTTCTCCCAAACCGGTTCGAAACTTTTAAACCGAGATCAATGGTAAATTGATATAGTGAGATGTGATACTAAATTTTTTAATTAAAATCCCGAATTTGACTCGTAATTTGTGTACAGAGTAAACTATGTTGAGAGAATAGTTCTCAAAATGAGCCACTATAAATTTTAGATTGAATTGATCATAACATGATTCTATATACCGATTAGTATAATAATAATAATAAAAAAACACCCTGAACCGGGAAGCCGTGGCAATTTTGGCTCTACATTTTCCTAGTGTCGTTTCGTCGGATAATTAGGGTGATAGCTTGCTGGTTAAAAAAAAAAAAAAAATCGAAGAGCTGCTCAGGATTACAGTGTTCTTTTTGAATTTATGCTATTTAGACAAGCTAAATTTATTTTAATTAATTTCCTTCAACTTTATCGCTGTTTTATTTAATTTTTAAGAATTTTCATGAAGATGAAAAATATTTTGTTAAAAATAAAAAATAATTTTTAATAAAAATATATAATTATTATATTAATAATTATATTTAATTTCATAAACTAATCTCAACCGTCCAAATTCAAATGTCTTCGATATGCCCAATTGAAATACGACACAGCTTTCTAATTAAAACATTTCTTCTATTAATGACAGGGGATGGGGGCCTATTACTAGGGTTCTCATGTTTCTTTTTTTGCGTTCATTGGGAATAACTTAAGCATTAAAGTTTTATCATTTTTTTTCTTTTTTTCTCAATTCGATTTCGTTTAATTATATTTTCATTAAAAAAAAAAATTTCTTTTCGTTGCTCTTAAGCTTCTGTCGTGTGTAATAATATCATCGTCCTTAATGCAGAGATCAATTTCTTGCTCACTAAGGTTAGAGATGTTAAAACAAAAATAGTAAAAAAAAAAAGGGAATATCCATAATTAAACATGTATGCATCATTATAAAAAAAAAAAAGAAAAAAATAGACTTTAAAAATAGAAAAAATTATTTTGGTCATTCAAAAATAAAAATTCAGTCTAAAAAAGAAAATTAAGTTGTGAAAAAAAACAAATCAAACTCTAAAAATATTCAATTAAAAAGGCCTAAATTTAAAAATAAGCACAAAAATTCATTAAATAAGGCACTTGATCACGAGGATAAATCGTATAAAACTTAAAACTTTAATTTTGTTTCGATCAAACATAATTTGACCGGAATACGTTAAATATATCAAAATTGAAATAACACAGGGCTTTCGAAGCCAATCATTTCCTTCTCTCTCTCTCTCTCTCTCTCTCAACAATCAGAACATGAATTTGATCAAATCTCACTTAATTTTAAGAATCATGAATCATATGATATGTGCCGATGAAGATTATCATATGAAAAAATATTTGAATATAATTCTGATACTATATTAATGATGAAAAAAATTATAAAATTATTAAGTCTAATATTTAAATATAATATTATAAATTAAAAATATAAAAAATGAAAAAAAAATCAAATATCATCTAAAATTGAAAATGAATATATAAAATTAAAGATGTAGGTGTCATTATATATCAAAATCAAATTAATAATTGATTTGATTTTAATAAATAATATATTTTAACATCTCATCTCATTATCGATGTGTTATAATAAAAATCATTTAAATTTGAAATATAAGATGGATAGAAAAATTAAAATTCTATGAAATGTTTTTGCGCATCTCATTATCGATGTGTTATAATAAAAATCATTTAAATTTGAAATATAAGATGGATAGAAAAATTAAAATTCTATGAAATGTTTTTGCGCATCTCATTATCGATGTGTTTATCGATGTGTTATAATAAAAATCATTTAAATTTGAAATATAAGATGGATAGAAAAATTAAAATTCTAAGAAATGTTTTTGCGCATCTCATCATTATCGATGTGTTATAATAAAAATCATTTAAATTTGAAATATAAGATGGATAAAAAAATTAAAATCCTATGAAATGTTTTTGCGACCTTGAAGAGTAGCTTTTTAGAAATGGATCAAGGGTTCTATGAACATGTTAGCGGACACGTGAGTGACTATCTTAAATCATTTGAGTTTCAAAGTTCCTTTTTAATTGCAAATCAAATCGAAAATAATTTAATATAGATTTTTACTACTCTCAGACTCTATCTATTATTCTAATACAATGATAAGAGAAATTCGGATATCTTTTAATACCATATTGAAAATATTTTAACATGACTCTGATATCATATTAAAAAAATTTGAATATAATTCTAATATTATGTTAAAAATGAAGAGTAATATAAATATATTAACCCTAATACTCTATTGATTCAATTAATTATTATAATAAATTAGATTTATTTAGAAAATTCATGATCACAAATATGAAAATATAAAAATAAAAAATATAAATATTCTCAAAATCATATAAATAATTGATTTGATTTTTACATATAATAAATATTCAGCAAAATTCTAAACCCCTTGCAATCACAGATTCATGAAACATTAATATAAACCCTCCAAAATTAAATATAGAAAAGATCATAAAAAGAAGTTTAAACTGATTCATCGTTCTTAATGCAGGGATCCATTTCTTCGTCACTAAGACTAGAGTTTAGAGTTGAAGAGCAACAATAGAAAAAATTTAAAAGGAAACAAAAATAAACATATATGCCTCATTCTGGAAAAAGGAAAAAGAAAAAGAAAAAATTCAGTCCCTATGACTCATCTATGAAATCCGCAGCAGGTCTGAAACCCTCTTAGATTCATCTATCCTCTCCCTCTCTCTCTTTCTCTGAAAGATAAAACAAGAATTTGATCAAATCTCACTTAATCAGGAAATTCATGAATCATATATGCAAAATTCTCTAATTATTTATATCCTCACCTTACTGGAACCTTCTAAACCCTCCAAAATTAAACCCGAAAAAGAAAAAGTAAAAACACGATGCCAGTGTTTCTATGTTCATAAACTGTCTCAAAATTATTAATATTATTTTGAATTAAGAACAAAAAAGTTTTTTAAAAAATCTAAAATTAATCACCAAACACGTCATTTGTGGAAAAGAAGAAAAAAAAAAAGAAAAAACAAAAGCCCTGATAACTCATCTATAAAATCCGCACGAGATGAGCCCCACTTGCATTCCTCCTGTCTCTCTCTCTCGAAAAAAAAAAAAAAATGTACTCCTACTCCAACAATGACAATGCTGCACGTTCGAACTGTATCCGTTCTTTCTTATGTGGAATGTCGGCATGCATCATAGCCGTCGGCCTCGTCATGCTCATCGTCTGGCTTGTTCTCCGTCCGACACCCCCCAAGTTTGACATAGTCGGCTTCAACGTCGACAGTCTCGATGCTAACGGTTCAGAAGTTAAAGGCAGTTGGAAAGTGAAATTCCGCGTCCGAAACCCAAATAAGAGACTGAGAATCTCGTACATCGGGGTCGAATATACAATCGGGTATAGGGGGCATCGTTTAAGGAGATTATCGGGACCGGATTTCCAGCAGGGGAAGAAGGCTCTGACGGATGTGATGGTGTTGTTTCAGTATGAGAAAAGCTTCATTGCTTCTTGGGCGGTGACTGAGATTAATAACGACGTGAAGCGAAATCACTACAGTGACGGTTTCCAAGTAGGGTTCAATGCTTATGTTGGGTTTAATCCTAGTGTTTTTCGGCCAAAACGAAGGTTGTTTAAGGTTCAATGCTCTAAAATGCCGATTCATTTTACCCCGATTCATAGCGGATACCTGGGCTCAGCTGTGCCATGTAAGGTTGTTGGTTAGTGTTGAGATTTGTTCTGTTGCTGTTGTTTCCCTGCTCATTGAACTTCTATTCTATTTTTAATTAACGTCTCTTCGCAATACAGATCAATACTTAGCATTAGCATTATCTATGTCTATCTTGGATGGGTTTGGGCTAATTCTATGAATCACTTATGTTCCAAGATCATCTTTGTCATTTAATTGTTCTAAATTTCAAATGAAAAAAACCGCCGGTTCGCTTATTCTTATTCTGATTCTTATTTTTAATATTATTTATTATTTTGGACTTTTCGGTTCGTGTTATCCTCCGAGTCAATAGAGTAACATTTTCCCTCACTTTAGGTTGTCCCGAGTAAAAGTGTATATGTCAGAATACCCTTAAACTAGGGGCATATAATTGAAAGGGTGCAATTTTTCACACTAGTACCTTCTCACCAAACATGACCTAAAGAATAAGAATAGCAACTTGATCAAATCTCACATAATTGTGAGATCCATGAACAAAATATGCAAAGTTTCTTAGAACCTAAAAATTGAATATTCATGAATCATGAACTCTCTCTCTCTCTCTCTCTCTCTCTCACAAAAATAATAGTAATTTGATCAAATCTCACTTAATTATGTGATTCATGAATCAAGTTCCCTAAAAACCCTAGCAACTCTAGATTCATAAATCATGCATCATCCTCACCAAACCCAAACATTCTAAACCCTTCAAAATTAAGACCCCAAAAAAACCAGTTAAGTGCTTGCGTTTCCAAGTGCATTTTTTTTTTGAAAAAAAAAATCAAACCTCAAATTATTCAATTGTTGTTGGTAGACATATCAGTTCAATTTATCAAAAATTAATGTAAATGAAATCAAAGTCCGAAGAAATTAGTACGCTAATTATTTGTTTCTATAATTTTGCCCGGCAAACCAACAAGTCGGTGCTATTTAGACAAGCTCAATTTATTTTAATATGTTTCATTTTGTCTTCTTTTTATTTACTCTTAATAAGTTTTGTGAAGGTGAAAAATATTTTGTTAAAAATATATAATTTAAAAAAATAATAATCAACCGATATTAATAATTTTTACAATAAAGTTTATATTTAATTTCAGTTGAAATCAATTTCACCGTCCAAATACAAATATAGTCAATATACAAATATCTAGTCGGTTCAGTATTTGGTCATTAGTATCTATTAAATAAGGTATTATGTTTAAATCTTATATATGGATTTCAAAAGAGATTTGCCTTTTAGGGTGCTTAACTTGACTCAAAATGAATTTAATTGGGGTCTAAAGTGATTACTTGATGCCAATGTTTTTTTTTTTTTAAAAAAAGAAAGTGGTCAATATGCCGAATTGAAATACGACACGGCTTTCTAATTCAAACATAGACAAAAATAGTTTTAAAAAAGAAAATAACTAATTAAAGATGTATGCATCATTTGTTAAAAAAAATAGAAAAAAGAAAAACAAATTGGACTTGCCAAATCAGAAAAAAATTAATTTGGTTATTCAAAAATAGAAATTCAGAGCAAAAACGAAAAGTAAACTCTACAAGAAACATGTTAAACTAATAAAAATTCAAGGGCCCTAAATTTAAAAATTGAGCACATACAAGACTTCAACTTCACTAATAAATAAGGCACCATGGTACCGACCTTGTTCTCCTCTTTTGTTCGGGGTTTGATTTGTCAATGATGCTCATGGGCCTTTCAAACTCCCGAACCTATTGACGTAGGAAACACTAATACTATTGATAATAAAACCTAATTTAACTCGAATACATTTCCAAAATTAAAATAAAACAGTGCTTTGAAGTCCATCATTTTCTTCCTTTTATTTTTTTTTTTTTATGATGGATATCCGAAAATTAATCTGATTCAATTCTCTATGGGAGCGGTTCTCCTGATATAATCATTTCTGTTATCCGGTTTCAAACATAAGATTAGATTAAAAATTTTAATATTTTATTTTATTAAGACGATTTTGGTATTTTCTACCTTTTATGAAAAGGTAAGTTTTTGGGAAGCTGGGAATTGGGAGTGACATTCGTTGGGATTCTCCTGTTCCTTCCCTGGAGTAATTTCTTATTTTAATGTCAAAATTTATAATTTTTATCGATCTTTTAAATTAAATTTTTTATAATAAAATATAATTAAATAGAATTAAATCAAAAAAAAAAGATGATAGAAATGGGAAGGATGAAAGTGGGGAGCCGTTACCGCTTGAGCTCTCCCCGAGGAACAGGTCTTTTAAATTAATACCATCATCCTTAATGCAGAAATCCATGTCTTCCGCCTCAGGATTAGACATTGGACTTAAAGAGTTAAGAACAGAAAAAGATAAAATATATCTGAAATTAAACATCTTCACGCCATTTTTAAGAAAAGGAAAATGAAATAAAAAAAAAAGGCCTAATAACCTCTTAAAATTCTTCTTCTTCTCTCTCACTCTCTCTCTCAAAGCTTCGTCAAAAATATTAACATCATCATCCTTTAATGCAGAAATCCATTCTTCCTCACTAAGGTTACTATTTAGAATTAAGAACAAAAAAGTAAGAAAAAAGAAAATCCAAAATTAAACATCTACGCGTCATTTGTACCCGCCCAAAAAAAAAAAAAAAAATTTGCCTGATGACTCGTCTATAAAATCCACAGCAGATGAACCCCACTTGCATTCTTCATCTCTCTCTCTCTCGCTATCTATCTATCTCTCTAGAAAATGGTAAAAAACAACAACTATTAATACTCCAACAATAACAAGGCCGCATGTTCGAATTGTATCCGTCTTTTCTCAAGTGGAATGTTCGCATGTTTCATAGCCTAAACCTGCGTACGCTGGCCTCTTCACTTTTCGGTTCCGGCCTTGAAGTCCAAAACTTGGGAAGGAGTTGGAGGTTAGATGAATGGGTCTTGTTGGTTGGTGTCATCACTAAGATTCGTGGGCTTCAATGGAGGCCGAAGCCCAAACCTAGGTCCAAAATCTCAATTAAATATCATTTTAAAATAAAAGTTATTTATATTTTCAATCATGAAATTGGGATTTATTCGTGTGAGGGCAAATTATCAACTTTGTGGGATCATAATTTATATAGATTTTTTTTTATCTGATCACCGTTATTTAGAAATTATCAACTTCCGGTCTTGAGGCCGAAAAGTGTTGCCGTCTCGATCAAATGGGTCTTGTTGGTGGTCTCCATCAACAAAGATTTTTTGGCTTCAAGTGTCCATGGAGGCCGACGAAAACGTAGGCCCAAAATGTCAATTTTGTTTAGTTTTTAACCATCTAGACGGGCTCTGGTATTTTAACTTGGTCCTACAACAAATAGAATTAAAGTTATAAAGTCCACATAAATCCGTAAGTTTTTTTTAATTGTACAAGAATTTAAATTTGAAATCACCAGATTATGAGAGAAGATTTAGACCACTAGATTGTCCCATTAGAAACTAGAAATCGATAAGCTAAGCATATGTTTCTATACTTTTACGAAGTAGATGCGATAATTGGTGCTATTTAATTTAGTTTAATAATTTTAAACGGTTTTTTGTTGAGTGAAAAATATTTTATAGAAGATAAAGAATTCTAAAATCAAAAATAATTTTTTTCCATTAAAAAACATTTTTAATTATTATTATATTAACAATTGTTTATATTTAAAAATTATTTAATATAAATTAAATCTAATTTCATGGGAATACATTCAATTTCGCAAAATTGAAATAAGACAGGGCTTTCAAGGTCAAATCATTTTCTTCTTATTAGACATGGTCCTTCCCGCCTGGGTTTCTCCGTTTTTCTTCCTAATTAAGGTTTTGGATGATTGTCATGTCTAATTTTGTTATCTTTCCTCGGTCATTTATATTAAAATTATCGTCCTTTATGCAGAGATAAGCATCTCCGCCTCACCGTTAAAGAGGAAATAAAAAATTCAGGCCTGGTATCTCATCGATAAAATCCACGTTTGGTAAACCCTCTTAAATTCCCTGCAGGAATCTTTTTCTCTCTCTGATTTCAGAAATTTCCTCGCCCCCAAGGCAAAGTCCAGAAAAAACCCATCTCTCTCTAGAAAATGGCAGACCAATCTCGACCTGTGACCGGATACCCAGTACCTCCAGGAACAAACCCCAACGGAAATCCTCAGCCGGTGACCGGAACGGCTTATCCGTACCAAGTCCAAGCACCGTACAACAGCTATTACTACCATAACAATAACGATCCGAACGCATACAACGACTCTAACGACGCCGCACGCGCGGCTTTTCTCCGTCGTATGTTAATGATAGTGATCGCCTTCCTCATAACCTTGGGCGGCGTCATGTTCATTGTCTGGCTTATTCTCCGTCCCGAGCTCCCCGAGTTTCGAATCGAAAACCTCGGAGTCGCCAAACTCAATGCTTCCAATTCCCAAATTACTGGCTACTGGGACGTCAAATTCCTCGTCAGAAACCCTAATAGCAAAATGAAAATCTCGTACGACTACATAGAATCCTTTATCTGGTATACGAATACGGCTTTATCGGTTACATCTGTGGCGCCGTTCGAGCAGGAGACTAAGGATCAGACGGACGTGAAGGCGTCGTTTGCGGAGGTGGGAAGCTATGTTAACCCTTCGGTGGTGAATGCGATTAATGGTGATTTGACGCGTGGCATTGTGAGGTTCACTGTACAGTTGGGTGCTAGGGTTGGGTTTAGGGCTGGTGCTTGGCATACTAGAAGAAGGTATTTGAGGGTTTTGTGTAGTAATGTGCCGGTCGGGTTTTCGTCGAATTCTTCTACCGGAACCTTAACTGGTGGATCTAGACAATGTCAGGTTGGTTTGTGATGAATTTTTTATTTTAGGGGCTTTTATTTTTGGGGGGTTTCTGTGAATTTTTAATTTTAGGGCTTTTATTTTTTGTGGGGTATGTAATCATTACGTTCTTTTGTTTTCTAACTTCAGGTAACTTATACCCACTTGTTTTAGGTTAGTTTTTTCATTCATGATATGAATATGCTTTTTTTAATGTCATTTTGATATACATTTTTAGTATTTAGTAGTATCTATCTTGTCAGTTGTTGGATGAATTTGAGGTAGTTGTATGGTTGCATCACTTGTGTCACAAATGATTGTTTTGGGGAGCGAAGGGGTATTTGTAGATATTCCTTATCTGCATTCAAATTATAATCGCGCAATCTTGTGGAATGCAACTGATCATCATTGTTGACATTAATGTTGCTGCAATCATTTTGTTCTTTGTGTGCTTGGTAATTGCCAGAGCTTGTAAATTTTGTGGGTATTTGTTTGTTTGCAATAGTTTTGGCTGGTGGGGGATGATGATCTAGAATTCTTTGGTGCTAGAATTTGTACACGGTGTGCAGGTGAAGTGTCATGCCGAAATAATATGGACATACTACAAATTAGTTCATCCCTCGTCTTCATCTACATTTCCCCTACCAACTTAGTTCATCCCTTTTGTTCATCTACATTTCCCCTACCTATGATCTTTTCGTGCCTAATGCAGTTTCCATAGCATATTTGGAACTGCATCCAAGTGTTTTCATGTTGAATCTTACCAAGATTTGAAATGATCATGCTGGGGCTAGCTCAATTGCATCCCAACTAGCAAGCTTGGTTCAAGTTCCCTAAACTTCCCTTCTCCATGTCCAAAGGGTTCAACATGTGGTTGGGGACCATTTGGTTTAATCTCTCTAAACCAACAAAGTGTTATGAAATGAAGTGGTAAGAAAAATTGAAGGGCATGATCAAGGAAGGAGATATTACCAAGTCTTTCCAAAGCAAAAATGGGCCTAATGTATGAGAAGAAAGGATTTATATCTAGATAGAAAGGCAATTATTGTTAATTTTAATTGCTTTGTTCATGTTAGTAGTGATGGGTCTTATCTGCGAGCCTTGGAGGGCCAACATTTTCTCAATATCAGAATTTAATGGTTGGGGCCACATCTTTTTGATTGGGGATGCCATGTGGATGATTGGATAAGGCATCTTCCGAAATTGTGTAAGTTGGCCTTTTGTGTTTTTGATTATGATGATATGATGTTGGGGTATCAGGATTGGAACTTATAGTATGAATGATATCAATTCGATGCTTCACTCATAGAAGATGATGCCAATTAAACAGGGTATGTGTTAGTTATTTTTTTTTTGGGGGGGGGAGGTTTGAGTTCTTCTAGTGTCATACACTGTTGTGATACATCTGTTAGAAATTTCTTTTTGTGAAAAACTAATAGTATGATACTTTTACTTGTCACTTTAAGGCTATTCTCATGTTATCAGGCAACCTGATTCTTTCTGAGAAGGAATTTCACGAAACGTTTAAATTGTGTTGGAGCTTCTCCTATGCTCCAGTGTGCAGTTAAGTCGACCTTCTTCTATGCTTCTAGAATTCCCAACTACAGTGGTTTTTGTTTCACCAAGGACCTGAAAAACACCAGTGTTCTATGTCGGTGGTGTGTCAATGACTTGTATTTTGGTTTTTGGAATATTTCTAGCTGCGGAGCTGAGCGTATAGGAAACATTATATGTTCAGAAATTCACATAGGATGAGAAGAAACTATTTGCTACAGAAAATCTGGCATTTAGACTTTTGTGATGTTAAAGTCTGGAGATTGACGACCTATTGAACATTATGAACTAGTGTTATTAATTATTTAGATAGCTTGGGAATTTCATTTTGTTGTTCCTTAATGTTGTGATTTTATGTTTCTCCTTGAGAACCTTAATTAATCCAAAAAGGGTAAAGGGGGATCTTAGCTTTTGAAGTTTTGAAAGAATGGGCTACTCATGACCTAATGTAAGTTTAATTATGAGAAAAGCTTTCGCATTTGTTCGTTTTGATCTTGAGAAGCTTGCAGGTTTCAATTCCAAGGGTTGATTGTTGCATGTTTATGCATGAGGGATCCAAAAGTTTATGGGCTTCCCTTATCATTTGCAACATGTTTTTGGATTTGATCTATATGGCAGAGCTTTTTCAATGGGCGAGCATTTCTAGTTCTGCTTTTGGTCTTAAATAGGCTATGGTTTCCCACCTTGAGGTTTGTTACTCAAAGCTTGAGGCCTTCATGCAGTATCATGCTTATGGCCCTAAATCCTTACTTTTCTCTTTGGGGAAGAAGAGGGGGGGGGGTTGCCTTCTCCTCTTAGCTCTTTGTTCCAACTCTTTTGGCCTTTTACCAATAGTAGAACAATTGGGATGGCTGCCTTTTCTGTGTTGGCCTTGAATGTTTGCTGATTAAATTAAATTATTTGTAGTAATCCAAATATTTAAGCATTTAAATAGAACTAAAAAAGGAGCTGCACCCTTGTTTCTTGGGGTACCACCGAATTGGCTTCCAAGCAACCTCCAGAATGTTCCGATGAACATTGGTTTAGGTTGTGATATACATGACAATTTGGCATAACTTGCTGAGACAAATAAGCCTGGATGTTAGATTTTTTAATCAATTTTTGGATTTAAAACTTGAGAATAAAAAAATTTATGATAGGAGAACTGTCCCTTAAATATGGTTTCTGCAGACGTTTGAATCGAATTAGTTGGAATATAATTTCAAATATAAATAGTGGAAAACCAAAAAAAAAACAAGGGCCTTGCTAGAAGGCACTACCCCAAAGTTCTAAGGACAGAGATTTTTACTCGATTCTTTTATGCTGCATTTTAGTGCTCAACCTGAGTGATACATGGTTAGGGATGGCAATCAGTACAAAACCCGGTGAATACCCGCATCTACCCTACCCGTTGGAGGTGGGTGAGGGGCAGGCATGAGGTAGGTGAGGGTTTGAAATTTTCAAAACCGTGGAGGGTCGGTAAGGTGCGGGGATGAGTTTTATATCCACTATATACCCTAGCCGACCCTCCACATAGACACACACATATCTTTTCTTAGTTCTAATGCTGGTTTGAAATCAAGTAATCTAAATGTAGTTAGTATCTTTATTTTAATGTTATTGAAATTGATTTTAGAGTTTTGTTATTTATTTTTTAATTAGGGGATGTTATTAAATTGGAATGTTAATAAAAGTAAGTATCAAGTAGACTTGAGTGAAAAATAAGTCGACTTGCGAAGGCAGCAAGTTGACTTATTGTGTGGGTGAATAAACCCGTAGGTGGGGGCGGGTGGAGTGGGTGGAGAGAGTATAAAATATTTCACCCATCGCAGATAGAGAGTCGGGGTTGCATAAGAATTTTAAGATGGAGGGATGGGTACGATTTGAAGCCCCTACCCGCCCCATTGCCATCCCCATACATGGTTTAAAATGAATTAGGACAAGGAGCCTTAAGTCACCGTCACCATGGCCAACCCAACATTCCCTCCATGTATATATTGGAACATGCCAGAGGATGAGCTGTATTATTTTGTTGTCCAAGTTCTGAATCATCCAAATGATTCCATCATTTCCGTGCTTTTCTTTTTCCCTTACTTTAGAATCTTCAAGCTTTTTCATCCTTTTGATTTGCTTTATCCTCTTCCCTTTCTAGATTCTGCATCTCGTCTTATCCTTTTCTGCAGAATTAAATTTTCTGTGGGTTGCGATTGTCAAGGGGAAATAGTTGGGGGAAAGAGGGGGTAATGTTTTTCTGGTTTTAGTAATATTTGGATAATAATTATCCCTTCATAATTTAATCATTACTTTTCTCTTTTATTATATTAAAATTATATAAATTATCTCTCTCCAAAAGTACATATATTAATTTTTTTCCTTTAAAAAAATTAATATTTACATTTTATATCTTTAAAACATTGTTTTTATTTTTCTTTCTAAAAGAACGAAATTAAAATTTGTCTTTTTAAAACTAATCAAATTAATTTTCTTTTTAAAAGAATTAAATTATTTTAAAATTTATTTCTCTAAACACATTATTTTAAAATTTACTCTACCTCAATTTTTCACTAAAATTAAATATATCAATTTTTCTCTAGAAAATTAATTTAATTTATATTTTCTCTCTAAATATATTTGTTTTGAATTTTCTCAAACTAAAAAAAAAATCAAAATTAGTTTTGTTCTCTCTACAATCAAGTATATTAATTTTTCTCTCTTTAAAAGGTTTAAATGATTTTAAATTTTGTGTCTCTAAATATATTAATTTTATATTTTCTCTTTTTAAATAAACTAAATTTAATTTTTATAAAAAAATCAATTTAATTCACATTTACTCTTTTAAATCATATTACTTTTACATTTTCTTTCGCTTGAAGAAAACTAATTTTTTTTTATATAAAATTAAGCATATTTAATTTTTCTATCTAGAAAAATTAATCATCTTAAATTTTGTTTCTCTACATATATTGAATCTTAATTTTCTTTTTCTAGAAAAACTAAATCCAATTTTCTTTATCTAAAATTAGCATATGAGTCCTAACTCTCTATAAAAATCATTTAATGTTGATTATAAGCCTTTTCTCTTAAAAAAATGAAATTTAGCTTTTTCTCTCTAAAATTAAGCACATCAACTTTTTTTTTTACCAAAAAAAAAGCTAATTTGGTTCAAATTTTCTCTTTGTAAATACTTTGCTCTAAAGTTTTCTCTGTCTAAGAGTACTTAATTTTTCTTTCTAAAATTAAATATATTAATTTTTTCTCTCTAAAAAAATAAATTTCTCTATAAACACGTTAGTTTTCAATTTTCTCTATCCAAAAATTTAACTCCAAATGTTTCTCCGTAAAAATTAATTTACTTCAATTTTTCTCTCTTTAAATATAATTAATTTTAATTTTTCTCTTTTTAAAATACAAATTTAATTTTTCATTATAAAACAATTTAATTTAATTTATTATTTTATTATGAGAGGGGGTAAACACTTGTAACCCTTCAAAAATAGGTTTGTTTTTATTTTCTATTTAAAAATGATTTTATCCGTCGAATAATAAGTCGAATCAAATTATACATTTAAGATACCCTCTTCACCAGGAAAAAAAAAAAAAAAGGAAGAGAGAGAAAGAGAGAGGGTAGCAACACACGGTGGTGTAGATGGGTATAGATATCTCTTCACCCCTTAATCATGCGGGAGTTCAGACCTCGGCATAGGCATGAAAAACCCTTTATTGGGAGACTCGCCCCACATAGGTGGGTCTCATAACCGATCGGTTCAAAATAGTCGGGACGAAGTATCAAATACAGGACGGTGGTCAAGCTAAGGTATCATAAAAGAGAGAGGGGCTACAGCAAAGAATGTGCTATTCGGATATTTATATTAGTAGAATAAAATAAAATATATATTTAAAATTATAATTTGAAAAAAATTATAAATTTTGGGGACAAGTTAAATTATTAAAATTTTCTAAAATTTTAATGAATAGCTTTCCTTGTTCCATTACTTCGCCTATGGGCTTAGGCAGAAGGTTTGGTAAGCACATCATTAGGATAGGAACCTCTTTGTGCATACAGTTTCACCTAATGATGTGATTGTTTCCCTTCGATCTCAAGGCAAGGCCAGACAAACAGGAAGAACCTGTGGCTTCATATCACCAAAAAACTTGTGGCTTCTTTTCACGATTTACGCATCACCCTTTCAATCTCTTAAGGATCCATTTGATGGGCCCATAAGAAAAAAGCTCCACTTTCAATGGTCTTATCATAATAACTGTTTGGTAGGGCTCATGATTGCACTGCAAATCAGAAGCTCCTTTCATCCTATCCTCTGTCAGGTGCTCCAATGTACTCACCCTTTATCTCAATTAATTTCTCTCTCTCTCTCTCTCTCTCTCTCTCCCACCAAAATGGCTGTTGGTGGGATTATGGTATATTTTGAGAGTGACGGGCAATGTCCATGTCACTCACCCTCAATTTCTTCATGGTTTTCTTTATGGTTGGTAATGAGAAAAAAAGGCTACATCCCTTGCCTCTGGTGCGCATCTATCCCACGATTAGAAGTTTATATCAGAGAACTAAATAATTTAGAAAATCATTTTTTATTTAATAATTTGATTGGGCCGGTTGGCTTAAACCTTTGAGCACACGGATTTCTTGGTTTAAAAGCTTCGATTATGATTTCAGTGGGCGTGGCCGAGGCCCAACCCCAATAGAGAAACAAAATAATCGTTTCTTTTTTCTTTTTATTTTTTTTTGTACCATAGATAGGCCATCAATCCAGTATCTAAGATTTTGTCCCGATTAATCTAGGTCGACTGCTTATAGGGCCCAATTGAGAGAGCAGGTCTCCCAGCGCTGATTTTTCCGTTTCCATAAGAGATCAAATTTCCGACCATCGTTAAGGGGTGTCAGTTCCCAAACCAACTAAACCATCAGATGTTGGTATAACTGTTTCACTTGTGTTGATGAAATTGAAAAAAATAAAAAAAAAATCTTGTCTATAGCTAATATCATGGCGCCCGTTCTTATAGGAATATCGATAAAAATACTTTTGCTTAAATATCTTTTCTAAGATTTCATGTTCAAAATTTTATAAACACGTATGTTTCTACAATTTTATTTACCCAAAAAAAAAGTTTTCATAATTTTCATAATTTTTATATAATCAAAAAATATATATATACCGTGGCAGTCCCAAAAATGCCATAGTCCCCTAAAATTTTAAAGGGTAAATCATAAGTGAATCCAGACTTTTATTTTTAGAACACTTTGCATCATTATTTAAAATATTATATTTTACAATTTTTACATCTAATTTCTGGGACCGCTCATACTCTTCCTAATTAAATTAAAGCACTGTCATTTATCCCAATTATGTATTTCTTTTGACTTGAACTGTGAGGAGTTCTTGAGCGTACATAGACTAGTTTATTGTAACTAATACTTCGTTGATTTAATGAAAAAAATACTAGCATTTCAGAATTGGGGTTTGAATTTTGATAGTAATAAAAATGACGTTGAAAAAATACTATTCCGATTGGAATCCGACAGTAGCTCTGCCGATAATAGTCAAAGCAAAGTTTCGAATACTCGATAGTGGACCAAACTCAGGAGATAAAAAAAAGGACTAGTTTATTGTAATTTGCAGTAATTTACAAATCGCTCAAAATAATTTAATATGATTAACTCCAATAATGCAAATATTTGATTCAGAACACGAACACTTGGCTCCTCAAGAATGCATCATTTTGAGAATTTTGACAAATTGATTAATTGACAGAAATTGTGACCCAATCTATTTAAAAAATAATATAATCAGCTCCATATAATTTTAGAAAAATAATATACTTTGATTAAATTTTGACGATTAATATATATATATATATATATATATATATATATATCTTTGTAATAGTTTGTAAATCGCTCAAAAATAATTTAACATAATCGGCTCAATCAAAATACACGTATTCCAATTCCAACCAAAATAGTAAATCTTTCTTCTAATAAAGCAATAAAATGTCATTGGTTGTTGTCTTTGTTCTGGATCATTGGATTCTTTCTGGACAACTCTTGGAAGAATTGGCCAAACGCTTTTGTTGAAAACGAGTTTCATAAGTTCTGAGACATGCACCGTGAGAGAAACCATTTTCGTCACGACACTTGTGTTGAAAGGGAAATAATACACAATTGATTTAATGAAATAGAACGTTAATTTTATTAATTAAATCTTAAATTTTAAAATTAAAAATTAAATATATATATATATATTAAAAAAATTATTTTTTAAATAAATTTTGTGTATATTTTTAAATTAATTTAATTAAAATATAATTTTAAATATTCTTAGAGTGGCGGTGTATGCAAGTCATTGATGGTCCATTTTGATGACTCACGTCGTTGTTCATGCATTTACCTTTACTCGGTACTTTTCGTTCCTGCGGCAAAAGACTAAACTTTCACTATAAAAAATAAAAAGGCAAAGTAATCCTTTCTCATTAGTCATCATGTGCTTTTGCCCGGCTCAATCCCTTGTACAAGCCAAAATCCAAACCGGAAATGTGGATAATTTAGTCATTTTGCCTAGGAAAGTGCGATCGTTTTAATGCACCTAGTGACACCGACGGATTTGCGCATGATGCCTGTCATGTTGCGTTGCGGTCCTTATTTGCTAAACATGTTAAATGACTTTTGTACCCTTCCGTGCTTTATGCACCTTTCCCTCCCTTTAATAATGCTTTGCTTTACTTTAACTATGGTATTAAATATGCAGCTCGTGTAAAAAAATTAATAAATTTGATAAAAATAAATTAAAGAGAAAAGAATGCTTCAGTGCATGGTCACGGGGTACTTTTAGAACATAACACTAATCTTATTTTTCTAAATATTTCTCATAAAATTCAGGGATAAGACAATTTTGTATAGTAAACTTGTAATGGTTTAGAATATCAAAAGAAAGAATAACAAATGATATTATTTTCTGAAAAGTACAGAGTCATGGTAAAAATCATAGCTAGGTGTGTGAGCCTTTTTTTTATTATTATTATTATTTTACTCATTTGCCTTTCTGTGCTTATGAAAGATGGAGACAGGTATTGGCAGAAAATGGCATTCATAGTAAAAATCAAAATCATCGATCAAATATGAATGTTATCCTTCGAGTAGTACACCCTTTTTTCTGGCTATTTTGGTAAGTTCATTTGGTTAAGGAACTCAAAAAAATTAAATTAACTTGGACAAAAATACAAAACTGATGCCAATAAAGCCATATATACACTTGTCTTGCATAGGAAAAAAAAAAGAAAAAAAAATTTCTACCATTCTTTGAATGTCCAAAAATTTTCAAATATATAAAAAATATTTTACATTCATTGTATGTATTACAAAATTACCATCATTCCGTTCAGCAAAAGAATGATACAAAATTATCCTCGTTCTCACTGTTTGATTCCTCGCTTTTGGACATGGCGCTTCTCTCAGGTAGAGAGAAAAACATACTCGATGTATTTTTAATAAGATGTTTTAATTAAAATTTAGATTTAAATTTTAAAATAAAAAAGTTATATCAATGAAGTTTTTTTATTTAAAAAAAATTTATAGTAATTTAAATTAGATTAATTAAAATATTGTTTTGAATTCGTATGGTTTAAGGCGAGGGTACGAGAATAATAAAGCACCTTCTGAATCTTGTTGTAAATAACGGAACGGCCAACTTCGAAAGGGGTGAGATCGAGCTGATCACTGAGCAGCACAGCAACAGAATAAAAGAAATTGACATAATTAGCCTTGAGAAAATTCCAAATCACAGCAAGGACAGCAGTGAGAGATGGTCGGTGAGTTGATAAGAATACGTCAACTTCGTTCTGATCCTCTCGGCATTAGACATTCATCACACTTGCCAGAGATATAGTCACGCGCTCCTCATCCTCCATCCATAGCCACAGACACCATCACACCTCTCTCTCTTTCTCTTTCCCTGCCTAGTTTTCTTACTTTCACACCAAGCCAACCACATTATACATATACATATACTATTCACTATTTCACAAGGGCACATGCCGTGCGTGTCATATGCATACATGCATATTCTGTTGTATATGCAAAAATCCAAGTGCCAAATGCAGTGCGAAAAAGGTTCCACCATCACTTGCTTTTCTCTCTCTATAAACTTCTCCCCCTCCACCTTTTTCCCATCTCCACATTTCTCACACTTCCCTTTCCCCCGACTCTCTCTCTCTCTCTCTCCAAGAAAAATGAAGGAAAAAGAATGCTGTCAAGCCGAAGACGACCGGCGAGCACTCTACCGGAGAATCTTCGGTGCCGTATTTGCTCTAATCATCCTCATCCTCCTCATCATCCTGTTGATCTACCTAATTCTACGGCCCACAAAGCCCCAATTCATTCTCCAAGACGCCACCGTCTTCGCTTTCAACATGACGTCACCCAACCTCCTCACCTCCAACCTCCAAGTCACTCTCTCCTCTCGCAACCCCAACGACCGCATCGGCATCTACTACGACCGCGCTAGCGTCTATGCTACTTACCGTGGCCAGCAGTTCACGCTACGAACTCTCCTCCCTTCTACGTACCAGGGTCACAAAGACGTCGTCGTTTGGTCTCCCTTTGTGTTCGGCAACAACGTGCCTATGGCCCCGTATTTGACTGCTGCGTTGACTGAGGATCAGATGACTGGGATTGTTCTGATCAAGATCAAGGTTGACGGACGGATCAGATGGAAAGTTGGAACTTGGACCTCGGGTCATTATCACCTGCACGTCACGTGCCCGGCGTTTGTGAATTTCGGTGGCGCTCCTAAGATTAAGAATGCTGGGGTTGTTGGGATTCCGGTGGGTCCACCGGCGATTAAGGTTCAGTTAGCTCAGGGTTGTACGGTCGATGTTTGATCGCCGTCTCCGAAATTAATTATCTTTTTTTTTTTTTTAATTTTCCTGCTTATTTTTCTGTTTTAGTAGAAGAGTAAGGTGAAGAAACCGTGTATGTTGAAAATTTTGTACATTTTGGTGCAAGAAAATAGTATCGAAAGTTGGGAAAAAAAAAGAAAAGAAAAAGAAAAAAGAGGAGAGAGTAACTAATTTGGTTGAAATTAATAAAGCGTTAATCATGTTCAAGGTGAGTCCAAGTGGAAGCAGTAGCTTCGCTAATGAATAAGAGACTCCGTTTTGTTTAGCTTAATTAATTTTTTTTCATTATCTACTGATTTTGGCTAGCTTTTCCTTGTCAAGGTGCCTTGGGACTAGAAGAGAAGAGAGGAGAGGGTTCGTTCATTCCGACATGTGAAGGTTTCATTGAAATATGCAAGTCTCATTATTTTTAATTTCAAGCCTCGGATCTGTTCAATTGACCCTTAATTCTACATACTCTCTCTCTCTCTCTCTCTCTCTCTCTCTCTAAGGGTTTATTGTTTGGCAAAAACATCTTAAGTTAACGTAGATAAGATACCAAAAGAGTTGCATAAAACCAAAAAAAAGAAAAAAGAGAAATACCATAATTAAGCATTCTGAGATTAGGTCATTTGAGTTATTAATTATTATTATTTTTTTATTTGGGTGAATCTTCAACATATTGAGCAATTGTATGCATTAAGCAATGGAAAGCCCTTTTTGTGCATTATAAGTATAACGAAATTGAATAATTATTACTTGTAAGAACCTAATATTAACTTGAGTTAGAGATTAATGAAGTTACAGTGTACCTTTCCTTCTCAATCATCACTTTGAACCTGTCCACCCACTCCAAACTCCCCCCATGTGGTAGCACTGAATTATTGAGGATGTATGTTTGGGATGCTGCTAGTATTGAGTCACCTTTTCCTACCCCTTACGCATCCTATATCACACCATACGTTAACGGCCAATGCCATCGTCTAAGACGTACCTCGGGTGGCCCCATAACTCATTGTAATAAATATAATTTTAATTATGTTGTTATTATTATTAAATATAAAAAAATATACAGAAACTAATTCAACAGATAATCTTTGCCGTCTCTTTATTTCAGTTCTTGGCCCTACGTAATTGATTTATCCCAGCGACACGTGCGTCGTCTTTTTGGTCACCGACGATGATACGCGTGTTAGTTCAAAATACCTATGAAATTAAGGAATCACTTTTGGAAACATTTTTCATTTGCTTTGTGAACTAGAGAAATGCCACGTTGGCATAAAACGCTTTGTCTTGTCCACCACGGTAAACCGCAGTACCGATTAATTGTTTTCCTTTTTTTGAACATTGACTTTCCTAGTTTTGGCAAAGGCAACGAGCAAGCCAGCCTTCTTATTTCATGATTTATATCCGTTGCATGATCCAAATGGGCAAAATCGTAAATGTACTTAAAAGGTGTTAATAGCTCTAATTTTTTTTTTGATAAAGCAATAATATTTAATAATTATTTTTTACCTGATTAAATCAAATCTCATTTGACTTGACTGTGAATAAAATTTGTTATTTACTTATTTATTTATAATATTTGAATCCAAAAATTTATTTAAATAATATCCATGTCTAGTTGTTTGATCAATTAATGTCAGTAGCACGAAGGCAAAGAAAGAGCGAGTTTTAACGTAACGTAAACATATTTCCATTTAGTAGCTTAATATGGAACGTGGCCCCGTTCCAAAATTCGCTTAATGAACGATCCTCTCAACTCCTAGAGAGAGAGATCTCAAAATCCTCTCCCCATTTTGGATTTACACAAATTGAGTTGAAAATCCAGTTACACTCAAGTCTTTTGCTTCGTTCCCATACATAACATTTTTGGCTTAGAGAGAGAGAGAGAGAGAGAGAGATGGTTGTTCCATGGTTTTACAGATGGTCAATGAATAAGTATACTCAAGGGGAAGGAGAGAGTAATGGGATAGATGTAACCTCACCCAACCCAAACTACATCGAGTATGATACCTTTATCTCGACATGAACGGCATCATACATCCATGTTTTCATCCGCCGGAACAAGATCATGTTCGTGACATTTTCTTTCTGAACCAGGAAATATTTTAGTATAGTTTCAAATTGGTTGAGAATTCATCTATTTTATCTTCACTTCTGTCCTTCACTTCTACATATATGAAAGTGTCACTTTATGCTATTCTACTTTCTTTGAATGCTGCAATTCCCTCCTACAACATTTGAACGCCTGTTCCAAAACATGTATGACTACATTCACCGGATTTTCAACTTTGTTCGACTCGCAAACTACTCTTCATGGCCATTGGTTAATTCTTCTTTTCTTAATCTTTACGAGTAGATAAAAGATCAAGGCGATTTCAAGCCTCCAAAGACCAAGAAATATATGTGAGGATATTATAGCTTCTTTTGTTAAATCTACTTCATTGGACTTTATTAAATTGCCGTGGAAAGTTTGACACGGCGCCGTTAGATCACCATTTTTTAATGAGAATAATAAAATAATTAATGATAAAAATTCAACAGTTACGAATCCATAAGTATATTCATGGGATTGTAGAATTACACCTAGTCCATTTTACTACGTTCGTAATTACTTTTCTGCTCACTTTGCTGAACAGGAAGCAGAGGAAAGACTAGGGTCGGCATGCGAAATACAAGGCAAGCCGGTCCTACCAAAGGCACAAACCCAAGTTTGGGATTCAAATATTATTGCACCTGGGACTGAATTTACGTTCAAAATTTTTTCATCCTCTTCAGATGATGTATTTATATGACACAACCTTATTTTTCCCCACCACAAAGTTGAGAGATTCACCAATGAGGTAACTGTGCCATATGTGATCTGCACTTTTTGCCCTACCGTGTGTTTCATTCTTTTGGATTTTGATTTCTGAATTTAATTGTTTTATGTAGTGCTCATGCACTTCCTCATGCATTTGGAGCTCTCATGACTGATGCGGAATCTAATGTCGTCCATTTCTGTCCCACAGGTGAGTTCTTCCCCAGTGGATGAGACTTGAGGACATAACTGGATGTGTCATTACCAACTAACCTAAGTTTGTGTTTAATGTTTAGATTTTGAGGTTGATGTTGATGGAAAAAGATACGCTTGGCAGGTTTGTGAAAAATGAATTGCCGTTAAGGACTGTACATTACTTGCTGCCCGTGTTTCTGATCATATGCAGCAATCTGTTTCTTTCTCGGGGAACAATCAAGCTTCCCTTTATAGACGAGAAGCGCCTCTTAGCCGAGACGAAGAAATTACTTGAGTTGGATTTAAAGTGTGACACAGAATCTTCAAATATTTCTTCTTTATTTTGCGCACTGTGTAGTTTGCTTTGGAGTTTTGGAAACAATAAGAGGCCATGTTTACCATGTGTAGGATGAGGTAATTGGAAATACAAACGGTTTCAATAAGCTGTTTATGAGTAATTCAAACCAGTCGGGATCTTCTCAGCTGTTTTACTTGGTCATGATGTCATCTGTAAGATCTCATTCCTTGTAGTACAGTGGGTGTTCTCTTTTCTTTTCTTTTCTTTTTTTCTGATCAATTTGCTTCTTCTGTTATTAGTGGTGGAATTGGAGGCCATATAAGGCCCATTAATGTGGATTCAGATGCCAAAGCTGATGTGAAGTGACCCCAACACTAACATTTTCTCTAAACCAAGTGGAATATGTTTTTTACTTTGTTTATTTTGCAGGTGTCTTCATTATGAGTTCCTGGTGGAAGTCCACACTTGGGGGCACAATAATCCCAGATAAGGTATTTCAAGTTTGTTCTGCATGTAACAGTATGAACCATTGGGCTTATAAACGTGGTTCTTATGGCCCTAATTTCCGACTGCAACCATTCATAAGGTCGCTGTGTTTGCAGACAATACGAGGGGATTTATTGTGAGGAGACCACTGTGGCATGAAAATCAAGACAGTAGAAGACCAGTGACGAGGGGCCTAGTTTCCAATCGAATGGTAGAGGGAGAGGGTCCTCAAACTTTGGCCGAAATTTTAACCCACAAACTAGTGGCACGTATTCCGCACCAGATAAGCGAGAGTACTGAAATGTAGAGGGGGAGAACATGAAGAAGGGGAGCAGACTCCTGAAGGCTATAGGAGAGGTAGTTTTGTCAGTTCAACTCTGGAGATGATTTATAAAGGAGCTGGTAAGGGATGGCTTGGTAGAGGTAAGAATCTCCAACCACTTCTCATTCCCAAGAAAATGAATTGAAGTTCAATTGAGACAGTAGCAGCCAAGTTTTTTCGTCATGCGGTGGAGCTCCGTCTTCTCAAGAGCAAAACAGTTTCAGGCAACATGGCAGCCGGGCAAAGAACGACAGTTGGAAGTAAAGTGCAACGAAAATTCCACTAAACCACACTTGGCTGGATAGTTAACGCTGCTCTTAGCAGGCACAGGAACATGGTAGAGGTCAGTGGGTGCCAAATACCTCTGCTAATACACGGGCTGACAACTACTCATCATATGATGAGCTCTAACCCACGCCATTTTTGTTCATTGGCTTGACAGTGACCTTAAATTTGTTTTTTCCTTTTGGATTCACTGGCCATGGTTACTTCTAGCGTAGTCCCTAAAAAATCAGGCGGGGTATTTTCTTTTTGTGGTGAATGGCGATCTGATCACAACTACATTCCGGCAAAAGAAAAATTGGCTATTAAGTATGCAACAACAGGATACAGCTCAGAAGCCAACAAGTGCTGGTGAGACGACACTATATTTTAGTGCCGAAAAAGTTCCGAACAAAAGGTCCCCACAAGAACAATCCACTCTTAGTACATGCAGAGGCAAGGTTTATCACTTCATTACACGGTGTTTGTGGCTGCTGCTTACCCATGGACCAACACTGAGCTATATGACAAATAATGCAGATGAAGCTTTAAAAGATTGAAGTTCTATCATTGAGTTGAATCTTCAATGAGCTATTCTTGCCCTAAAGATTTATTAATGGTAACTTGGGGTTGGTACATAGGGGTGGTTAAGTGGATCCCAAACCCCATCTACCCCATCCAAAAAAGGGCAGGACACCCATTGAATTTACAAGTCACGAGATTGTCAATAACAAAGAAAAATAAATATAAATCTTCTAACTTTTAAAACTAAAGATTTATTAATGATCTTCTAGTTGTTTTCTATTTCACATACTAAAGATTTATATCCATAATTTATTTTCAATAATCAAATACATTTATTGTCTGGGTTAAAATAAGAAAGAAAATGCGGGTATAAATAGATTGCAGTAGATGATGAGTCATGATTCAACTGAAACATCTCCTTTAATTCTTGAACCTGGATCTCTCCTATATTAAAAAAAAAAAAAAGGCAAATTACGGATCGTAGATAATGATGTCTTGTGCTAGGTAAGTCAATTGAAGCCATTAAACTGACTAAATTTCAAGTCAGTTTTTGTTGTCGCAAGACTGATGTCTGAACCCTAATCTCTCATTCCTCAAATCATACTCCATGTAAAAATTCTGCTGCTGAAAGTTCCCCAAAATAATCGAAGGTCCACCATCCGATTCATCGCCGAGCACTCCGTCGGTGACCATAGTCAAACAAACAACATCGTCAACAATCGAAAAATAATTGGACAATGGTAGTGCCAGCTCAGCACCACCTTTGAAGTGGAACTTCAGTTCTGGAAACGACACCGTTTCGCTCCCAGAAATATTAAAACACGGCCTCAACTTGGTCATTTGTTCAACGTTAATTGCTCTTTCATAATTCTTCACCTGATTAACGAACTCATTAGCGACGAGATTGAAAACCTCGCTGACCATGTAGGTAAACGTCGTGCCGGAGTCTATTATCGTACCTCCGTTGCCGTCAGATCCTGGGTAGAGATACTTGTATGGAGCCTTGACTTTCTTTCCGCCGACCGAAATTCGCCGGAGACCAACGTAGTAGTAAACGGAAAACTCACTTTTCCTGGCGAATGCGTTTTTCAGCAATGGCGTGTAACTAAGACCCTCTGTTCTTTTATCGGGAGTTGACCCTGTATCCAAAATTAAATCACTGCTCTTCTCGGAATCGTCGAATTTCCGAGAAAGAAGACAGTACGAGAATTTGCTTAGTCCCAATTGAGAAGGCAAAGAAGCCGAACCTCGACCAAACCCAGCAATTCCCGCAGGTTGTCGTTGCGAAAACAGAGAACATCCAACAACAAAATCTGGGACTTTCAAATTGGGTAAATCCAGGGTTTCTTCTAGAGCAATTCCTCCTGTAGTTCCCGAACCGTAAAGAATTATATAAGGACATAACTGGGAACAATTTTTGAAGTCAGATTCGCAATCTCTGCAACGAGAATGAATATCTGGATCATGAATCCAACCACATTTGGGGTTCACACAACCTAAGAGCTTCGAACTCGAAGAGAGTTTGGGAATAAATGAAGGAATATTTGTGGGGTTATTCGGAAAAGAACAGTTTTTGCAGAAATACCGGTGAGTACAAGGAAACCAAACAAGGTCACTACCCGTGTCCAGTAGGAATGGAATTGTTTGTGGTGGTGTTCCGAAGCTGAGAGGAATTGAGTAACCTCCATAATTGTGAGAGAAGAGAGGTTCTTTGGTTGTAATTTGAGAAAGCGTAGGTGGGTTTTTGATGTGTTTAGCTCTGGAGAGAGAAACAGAGGCGATGTGGTTGAGTTTCTGGAATGTGTCTGGAGATGGGTTTGGATTGAAATGGGAAAGAGAAAGAGGAATTGTGAGGGTGGAGGTAGTAAGAGGAGATAGAGAGGTTAGAGAGAGAAAGTAAAGTAGCGAAGCGAAAGAGAAAGAGGAAGAGAATTTTAGAGGAGAAGCCATGGTAATGTTTCTGTGCGTGTCGTATTTTTGAGAACGATGAAGGATGCTCATATAGCTTGAACTAAGGAAGCGACGAGTGGGGTGGTTCCTAATTTTGGCTCTTTTATTTTTACCGTATGGTGCATCTTTACCATTGTGCCACTCCATTTTTTTTAATTTAATTGGCAGAGATTCTTTTGTCTTCTGGTCACAAAATCTAGCTTCTAATGATCTTTTCCAGTTGGCTGTCAATCTGATTGGGCAATCAATGCTCAAAAAAGCTTTTGTCCCTTTGCACATGACAATAATGATTCTTTCTTGCATGATATCTTTCTTTATTGCTTCCCTATGCTTTTGTTTTCCTACTTCACAATTCTTTACTGCTTGATACCTCTAGCATTTTTTCTGTTTTTCACTGAGAAAATGACATTACCCTTTGCATAAGGTTCTCGAGTCTCAAACCCTCGTCATCAGATGAACCCTTGTGGCACTGGGGCAACAGGCCAGGGTGCGTTACCCTTTTTTATGCCCATTAAATCTCATTTGGATTAAACTAAAAGTGTTAATCTTTTTCTTTATTTATTGAATTCAAAGTTTAAAATTTGTTAATGATAATGATTCATAAAATAAGTATTTTATATAAATATATTAGATTATTAATATTTTAGTTAGACAGTAGTGATAAAATAGCTTAATTAATAGTATTACACGTGTATATTCATATGTAAATTTTTTCACTTTTATCTCTGGCATGCAGATCAGGTAAATGGCAATGTCAATCACGGCGGAACACTACCCACCGAAAAGCATAGCCAAAAAAAAGACAAAGAAAAGAAAACAAAAACAAAAACAAAAACAAAAAACCTCCGACCTAAGGGAGACGTGAAATTGAAGCAGAGGAAAAAGGATATATAGCCGTTAATGACTTAATTGACCCGTGTGGAGGGCGTGATTGTTTAAAGTTGGAATCTTAATCTCAATAATCCGAGGAGGAGAATATGTGCTGCCCGTGCGTGCGCATGACGCTAAACATGAGGAGCGCTTTTGGTGGGACCCAAAGACCATTTTTTTCCCGCCAAAATCACACACGTGGTCGAGTCTTTTCTGTCCACCTGTGATCATCCATCTCTTTCCCTCCCAACCGGACCACACCCACCCATCCACCTCCCCAATTACCTGACCCAGGTCGATCCGACCCGTATTTCCACTCTGAATGTGAATATTTTTCTCTCGTCTCAGCCACACGCAGGTTCTGCGAGGACGAGAACTGAAAAAGGTTTGTTGCTTTTGCTGCGGATTTATTCCATGATCGTCACAAAAAGGTACTTATTTCTCTTTGTACCTGATCACGGGTCTTTCCCGTTAGCGTTTTTCTGCTTACTTTCACTTATATCTAGCACATAAACTCAATAATTCCACTCCCTGAATGTGAATTTGGGATTTTTCTCTGTTTTCCTGATTTGGGTTTGCCCCTTTTGGTTATAATTTAAGCCCTTTTAACGGGAAAATCACATAAGTAATAACATTCCTTGAATTGGATCAATCCCTATAATGGCCCTTAATGAACTAAAATTTGATTCTGCGCTGTTCAAGCGTAGGAAGTATTATCATCTCTTGAAAATTAGGGGTTTTCTTGCGGGTTCTATTCTTCTGCAGGTGTTTATTTGCCTGACCCCACTTTGGTCGGAGGGCACAAACTCAAATGCATTACTTTGGTAAAGGGTTCCAATACATGACCGACCTAGGAATATGCTGGCTATCCGAAGTGCCATGGAATTTTCTATCTTGTGGCCACTGGGAGTACGACCTTGTCTGTTTCAGTTTTTTCGTGTCAACACCGTGTATTTTGGTTTCCTGAATGCATTTAAGCATAAAAGCTTGAATTGTACACTGTATCTGACTCTTTAATGACCTGTCTCGCTCTGACGGTTAGCTAGTCTAATCGCTGCTGGATCTATTATTTGATCGTGCATTTCCTCTTCATAATGCGGTTACTGTTGAACAAGGGGCTTCTTTGATATGCGTGTAATACTTTATAGGATGTCCTACCAGACAGGGTGCTAACTTCTGTCCAATTCAAATTTGAGCCTAGGTTGACTCTGTACCTTGACAAATTTGATTGGGGAGTTGATGGCATTTTATGGTTTAGGCTCGAAAGACTGCCGCTATCCCGTCTGCAGGAGCCTAAACCTTCTTCTTTGGTCCGTACACACTGGCAATTTGGAGTTCTTCAGGGTAGTTTTGCAAGTCCCTTGAAATATCAACAAGCAACGCTCGTCTCATTAGTGATGAGTCACCTGAATTCTGAATTGATAAGAATAACTGAAGTTGATCCGTTGTTTCGATTTGGCCATTCAAAATTATGTTCTGTGTATGTTTTAGATCGAGTCAGTTCATATTTTGGGGCAATTTTTACTTGAACATAGGTTCAGTCCCTTCTTGTCTGGGATGGAAACCTTGAGGTTGATTTTGTTAAGACTGTTGCATGATAACCCCTGCCATGGAGTACTTAAGACCTTCTGGTGACATACATTGATCTCTCTCTCTCTCTCTCTCTCTCTCTCAATATATCTTTGAAGAATCCAGAATTTGTCAGAGTATAGTTCTACCTCAATGTCTGTATCTAATTTATGGCAGCAATATTAATTTGTACATTTGATTGTGCTTGGCGAGGTATTAATTGTTTTTTACGTTCATAGAGGTTAATATCTGTTTCAGTTTTAGATCAGCTACGTTGGATGCTGGATTTCTAAGACTTGAGATGCCGAAATTTAAACTACTTCACAAGGAAATGTTATGCTGATGAATCTTCAGCTTATTGCACGGTTATAGCTAGTGTTCGTGTACAATGCATCCACGGTTATAGCTTGTGTTCATTTACAATGAATCTTCAGAATAGCGGTTGTGATCTTTAAACTCGTTGAATTAGATTAGGGTTGTGGTTTATTCATGCCAATCAACCCAAACCCAGAGAGGATGGTACTGAGATTTGCTTCAGCCTGTCTGCAAGTCAACGGGTCCATACTGGTGCACCATGTCAGGACCATTCTAAATAAGGACAAAACTAGCTCTTCTGAAGATCACTCTGTACTTTGTACTCCGGTCCATGCCGATTTTCAGTTTCTAATGGTTTGGATTGGACCTCAGATATGGGTATGTCATTAAGGATGCTGCTTTTAGTTCATCCGAACTATTATACCCGCGGTAGTTTTATGGTGCCTCAACTGTGATGTTCATATTAGAACATGTATTTGGGTAAACTTGTCTGAAAAGCTGTTCGTTATAGTATATTTCCAGTTTATGACATATGGGTAAATGGCCGCTTTTCTGATATGTAGTTTATTAATGATTTAGAAGTTGAACGGAGACCGCTAGCTTTTGTGCCTCAGTTTCAGAACTGGTCGGCTACTTGGTTTCTTTTTTGGCTAATCCAAATATTCTTGAAAATACCGATACATTATATTTTTTGTGGAAAACCTGTTTTCATTACCTTGTTTTGGATGTTGCAGTGACATCCAGATTGTAAGGTTTTGTTTGTTGGCAGGAATCGAATTTCGCAAACACGGGCAACAACCTGCTAAACAGGAGAAGGAAAATTCTCCTGAAAATAGTACCTCCAGTGGACCAAGCTCTGGCTAGGTGGCTTGCTTGAGACCTGGAGGGGATCCACGGCTTGGTGATGGAAAGCCCTCGTGCAGTGAAGCCAACAGACCCCTATATCGAGTACATGTGCTTGTATGGATGGTTGGATTTGGACTTGAATGATCCGGATTTAGCCCATTTGCTAAAATAGTTTTCCTTGATTGTTTCCTGTGCTCTATCTAATGGATAATATAATGTGTAAGGAGGGAAAACTTTAGCTGTGCTATTACATACCTTTGAGATCTCATGTATGCTTCTCCTGGCCATGAGAATATTTCTTTTACAATGCAGTCACGGAGATGTGGCTTTGTTAACACCGCAACTTTGTGTCACCCTCTTTTCAATCTCTTATGACAGATTGAGAATCGATTGTATGCGTCTGGGGGGAATATAAAGGAACGGTTTTGGGGCATGGACGAACTCAGAAATTTATATTGAGAATTAAAATAGAATATGCATTTGGGTTATTTGAAGCAATCATATCTGGATGGTTTCTTCATCGTTTCTTATGATACATAGGGATTAGATCTATTATGAATTGGTATTGAGAATCAAATATATTTATTTGAATTGAGTATAAGTAAACAACTTTGAACTTTCGTATTATTTTTATTATTGTCAAGGAAATTAACATTTCAACTTGTCTAAGTAGTATAGTTTTTTATTTAATAATCATTATGCTTTTATATGATAATTATTATTTGGGATTAATAAAGCAATCTTTTTCCACCAAAACCAACATCATCTAAAAATTAAATTTTAAGTTTTAATAAATGCATCAGAGTACAAGGAGAAGATAGTACCGATCTTCTATTAGTATAACAATTTAGCATTAAAATTTTTAAATCATAAATTTTAAATTCAAATTATATGAATAAAAAAATAAAAATTAAGAGAATTAATTTTTTATTAAGTATCATAATATTTGATTAAATTACTCGAATAAGGCATGGAAATCGACGGTGATAAATAACTCATGAGAGGAGAGAGAGAGAGAGAGAGAGAGAGAGAGAGAGAGAGAGAGAGAGAGAGAGAGAGAGAGAGAGGGGATAGAGGAATCAAAAATCAGTCGGTATAGTGAAAAGAGTTTTATGTCCTTTAACTAAGTGTTTGGGTTCGAGTTTCTTTAGAAACAAAAAAAATTATTTTTGAAGACCTCTTCTTTTATAGGAGGTCTGATAATTAGATCAACCTAATTAATTAAAGTGAAATTTTGGATATAGACCCAAAAAAAAAAAAAAAAAAAATAGGGGATCGAGAGAGTGAAGGTGTTCCAACCGCGCCCTAGGCAGCCCACGGGGAAGAAAACGCAGTTGGGCTGAGAGGGTGACACAAAAGACGAGGCGTGGCTCTGGTAAGGCGCCTAGTGGGCAGAAACTAGAAAGAGAGTGGAGTGCACTGTCAGGTTTTGGTTGGTGCATCGCATTGACTCCTAGATAAGATTGTGAACTGCGTTGTTTGACTCTTACGCTCCAATTCATCGCCGCCTTTCTTTATATCCCAAAATGCGCACATCGCCCATTCCAACCCACTCTCACATACATACATATTTATTCCCATCCCATCAATTTTTATTTTACATTATTATCTGAAATTTTCGCTTGGTCGTACAAGATTCTTACAACTGAATTCGACCAAAAGCTTTTGGGGGGTTTTTTTTTTTAATCTTTATTTAGTTAAAATAAATAAATAATTATTATCTCAAACTTAATTGAGGTTGTACCTTAATCTATTGAATAAAGTTTAATATTTACATTATCATTAATTATATTAAGAGTTTTTAATTAATTTGGATTTCACTGCATGCTTTATACATTTATAGATTTAGTGTAGTGAAATGTGTTGTAAACCATTATTAAGATAAAAATATATTTTAAATTTTCTCTTATTTAACGGAGATTATAAAAATTATAAATTTTTTTATATAATTTCTAAATATGTTTTTTTTTATTTTTAATAATTTTTTTAAAATCTTTACCGTTATAGAAAAAAACATCAAATAATTACTAAAAAATCTTGCTGTTACAAAAATTATTAAATTATTTTTATTAATAATTATGCTTTTTTCTTGTTGAGAAAAGGAAATCTTAGGGTAGCAAAGACAAGGCAGTCGAGACATTGAGCAAAGGCGGCTGAGGATGAGAATCTGGAACGTAACTCATCGTATTTATTTTTAATTTTATTTTATGTGTGTTAGCATGGTGAGGTATTATTTGGGTAAATATCCAAAAAAAGGGGTAATTAATGGAAAAAATATATAAAGGGAGGGTTGGGGTTCCCTCCACATCTCATATCCGAACCAAATTCCCTCGCTTCCTTCACCTTCCCTCGTTTTCCTCTCTCTCCCGCTTTTTTAATCCAAACGCCCTCTTTCTTCAACCCCCCCTTTCTTCTTCTTCCCCCAAACCCTCAGATCTCTCCTCCTCCATATTTCCTTCTCAATTTTCTCTCTCTTCCTTCTTCTCTCTCTTTCTCTCTTCGATCTAATTTTTTTCTCTCTCTCGAAAACCCCAAACCAAGAAGTTTCCGCAGGAGAGACAGACAGGCTTAAGAAAGAGACAGAAAGAGAGAGAGAGAGAGAGAGAGAGAGAGAGAGAGAGAGAGAGAGAGAGAGAGAGAGAGAGAGCAACTGTGTTCGGTTCGATCGCTTTCTCCTTCAATCGACCATTTGGTCTTCGAAATTCGGTGTATTAAAGACTCGATGCCGAATCAATCAGCGCAGCCGCCGGGACAGATGCTGAAGCGGCAGCTTCCGTTCACGTCGATGAAGCCGCCGTTTGCTCCTCCCGACGATTACCACCATTTCTCTTCCTCCGACCTCAATCGTGTCTCTTCTAATCACGACGCCGACGCCATCGTAGTCAAGTCTCCTGTGAGTTTCTCAATTGCTTCGCCTTCAGGTTTTGGTGTCGTGATCTGTGAAATTTGATTGTTTGAATTCATCTAGGGTTTGAATTTGTTGAGAATCTTTGCCTGTTTGTTTCTTTTGTTGAAATTGGATGATTTGTTGGAGTTGAGTTTAGGAAGTGTAGGGCTTAGCGGCCTTTAGCTGTGGATTTTTTGCCGGTGGGTTTTTTTTCTTGCTAATTAAAATAGAAACCGAGATTCTGGAAATGAAATTCATTCTGTGACTGGTTGATTATTACAAGCTCCTGAGGTTTTGTCGGTGAGGGTTCTGAATTGAGCATATTTGATGAGCTATAAGAGAGGGAAAACCGCGTACCTTGTAATCATTACCAGGAATGAAAAGCTAATTTGTGAGTTGACCACTATTACTGTATCTTTGGTTCTTATTTTCTGTTGCGAGTATTGGGAACAAGCTAAAGCAACTAGGTCTCCCACCCTTTGAAGCTGCTCACTTCCACTAAAGCATTATGCTTGCAGCAGCTTGGTCTACACAAAGTTTCTTATTCTTTGTTTTATGAGATACTGGTTTGAATTGTTGGACTGTCTATAAGAAATAAATCACAATGTGATTAGAAACATTATGGAACTATTAGTTGGAAAGCGTGTTGGGAGCCCAGTTTAGTAATTCCACTCAGTGACAACAACAGATTCCGTTGATTGGTTAGTATGAGGCAAGAGTGAGGTCTAATGTTAAACAAGGAATCTTATATATGACCTGAGCTTACAAGATTGTGCAGTTAAGAAGTAGATTCCGCTGCCCCGGGGTGGTGATTTTGACCAAAATCTGTCCTTTATTTCTCGTTCTTAGTTCCAGATCCACTTCATGCTTTCAGAATGATTTCAAGGTAAGCTGTGGTACAGTTGACTGGTTCGAGTGAACATGTATGTGTTTTTTGTTCAGGCTACTTGCCAGAAAGGTCTTACATCTGGTGTAGAAACATCTAGGCTCATCTTTTGATGCACTTTTCTTACTGTAATTATATGTTTGGGCATCATGATCTAGTTCAGTTTATCTGGATTCCTAATTCAGAAGAATTAATTTTCTGGCTACGATCGTATCCACATCTAGTATTTGGATTTCATGAGCTTGTAAACTGACGTTTGACTGGTTAAAGGAATGAATGTTCACTAAAAAGTCTCAAGAGGAAGCAAGAGAGTGAATTGTTTAGTTAGTTTTAAGAAGTTGGTCCCTTTTCCATGGTAAGAATGGTTATTTATTGCATCGTGTTTGCTATGTTTGGTACACTATGAGTGTTTAAGCTAGCCTTTGGATGCCTTCTTGATACTTATTCTGTGTTATGCAAAAAAATGTTTTCATATATGTCAATAGGTTGAAGTTGTCAGCTTTATGTGCCTTGAATAGGGTAGTTCCATGAACTTTCGGGTGCTGCACTGGATTTCATGTTTTGCTGTTGCTTAATTATTTATCAAGATGTTATTTGTGAAATGCCCAAAAGGATGCAAGTTGTAATGGTTAGGGTCACACTTGAAATTTGGTTGATCTGCTTGAAAGGAGAAGCTGATTCCAAGGGGGGCTGTAAGCATGACCTTTTAGTAGCTTTCATGAAGTTGAAGCATTCACTAGACATTATTTTCCCATTTGGGACTCTTCAAAGTTGGATCTTGACGGGAATTATTTGGTACTGGGTACTGATGTTAGTTTACTGTAAAGCCCAAATAGAAGATGAGACATACATGTAGCAAATTTCCATAAAATAGGGCATGGCATGGCTTAGAAATGACACTGAGATAACAGTGTTACATTATTGCATTTTGTACCATGTTAATTTATTTGCCACTAAACTTTCAAATGATAGTAAATGAGGCAGTAATATATTTCAAACATCACCGGTCTTTCCTGCTCTCTCTCTCTCTCTCTCTGTTTTTTTTTTTGGATAGAAAAAGAGAAATATATAAACAGAGCATGCAGGCGACGCAAAACTGTACAACCTAAAAATTGGAAAAGTGATCTATAAACAACACAACATCATTAAGAAATGAAAAGGACTTTGATGCGAACCACTAAAATAGGAGACTTCTGTTAGTATTTGGAACAATATAATATCCTAGTTGTGTTAAACGAGCTATTTAAAGTGTCTCTTAAGGGTTAGGGGAGCACTTAAAAGTGTCCATGCTCAAAATAAGAATAAGAGCTTGGCATGTTACGAGGCATACCCAACATGTAAGCAGCAACTTCAGATGAGTGTTGTGTTTGACCTGGTCCTTTACATGCATGCTGTAAGTTAAATAACTTCGGATTTTGCTTTTGTTGCTTGTTTTCTCTCATATTTTGATCTTATATTATATGCCCATCTAATATCTTGGACTTTCTTTGAAATAAATGCTTTTATAGTGCCCTTTTACCAAAGAACTTGCTCCTTTTCACTCTTCTTTGGCCCTCAAGAATGTGTTTCATCTTCTAATCATCAATTAACTTGTGGCCTCATTTTTTATGTCAGCTTGTGTCATATCTTTATGTGGATAGCACGTTTGTTCATTGATCGAATCTCATAAGATGCACTAAAGCCTATTGGATATCTTCTTCTACAAATCATCTCCACACTTTTCATCTTACCTACTTCTGTTTATGCTTAAGAAAGGCCTCCCTGGGGGGGAAGCGGTGGGATGGGGTGGGAGACATAGTTTACCCATTAGCATCATTAGTTCACCTTTAGGGGTTTACCCTTTGCATCACTAGTTCACCTTTAGGGTGACCTATGAGCCCATTGTACACCGCAAGCTGATATGGCAGGTTTGCAGGCGGAAGCCTTTGTTGTAGATTATTTGTATACAACACTAAGATAGTTGATGTTACACTGTGGGATCATGTAACTGTAAAAAATGTAATTGCACTGGTAATTATGCTATCATCAAAGTAGAACAGTGTCAGTATTGGTGGTATTTCTTTTGCTCTTTAATCAACAATCAATTTGGACTTTTGAAGGAGCTGAGAGAATTGATGGGAAGGGTAATCTTTTTGAGAGCTTATCTTGTGCATGGTTCAATGTGTAAATGATTGGGTACATTAGACTGAGCTCCAATTTGTTATGATTTAGAATGTTACAACAAGTATTTCTCAAAACTCTCCTGGCATTCTTATTCTTTTCTGTTACTTCGATAGCTTAGAGAGACACGTACTGATAATATCTGGCATTATTCTTTCTTTGCTGCTTTTTTTGGAGCGTTTTCCTTGAATTTATGCTTGCCATATCTGATACAGCTATGTGCTACTGCTGGAGCTAACTTTAAAAAGTCTGTACTTAGCTCCTTAATCTTTAATCCATTCTCGTCATCTGTTCTATTCAAACTAGACTGTTTGCCAGCATCATATATTTTAGAGTGACTAATAGCATATCTGCCCTTGACTTGATTTCTTTGTCTTTAAACAAAGCATCCAATCTGGTCTGTATCATATTCATGGTTGCTTGCAAGCTCTGTTCATGTAATTACTAATTAGTGAAGTGTATCACTTTTCCTGCAGTTAAAGCGGAAGAGTGAGGCAACAGACTATGAGGGTGATTCTACTGAATGGGTCACTGCTCCTGAACAGGCTGAGGTTGTTAATAGTCCCCTAAAGACACCTGTATCAGGGAAAGGGGGTAAAGCACCAAAGATATCAAGAATTACAAAATGCAGCAGATCCAGACCACAAACTCCTGTGTCAAATGTTGGTAAGAGACTGCTAGCGAGGATTTTTGGGAGGGCCTATGTATAAGTACAGCAGTATATTTGTGTTAAAAACTTGTAATGGGAGTCTACTAGTATGGTTGGTACAAAATGGTTTCTTTTGCTTACAGCTCATATTGTTAAACTTCTGACAAGAAATAACCTATAAGAGAAGTTAGAAGGAAAAAGAAAAAAAAAATGGGAAAATAAAAAGATTCATAATACCAGGTATCTTCTCTTATCTGCAGATTCTCCTGGCAATAACCTCACTCCTGTTGGCCCCTGTCGCTATGACAGCTCCTTAGGTAGATGCTTTTACTGATTCTTGGTGCACCTTTTCTGTTTTTTCTTTTTCCTTTTTTTTTTTTGGGTTGCAAAAGCAAGTTTCTCCCTTTTCCTTTAACTCCCTTTGGACTTCATCAGAGGCCTTGCTTTCTGCAACTCATGCAAAAGGGCACCAACATATCAAAACAGTGACAAGTACTTTTATGTTTTTGTCATTCAGGTCTCTTGACAAAGAAGTTTATCAATTTAATCAAACATGCTGAAGATGGCATTCTTGATTTAAATAAAGCTGCTGATACTTTAGAGGTGAACAGTTTGGCTATTGCCCGTAATGTTGTCAATGTTGTGAAGTTCTTTCAATTACAGAGTATCTTTTGTTCCAGGTTCAAAAAAGACGAATATATGACATAACAAATGTCTTAGAAGGCATTGGTCTAATAGAAAAGAAGCTCAAGAACAGAATTCAGTGGAAGTATGCAAATTATTCCAAATTTTTAGACTTCAATCAGCTTAATTTTTATTCATTTTCTTTGCAGCATTCCAAATAATTCACGATTTTTCAATCTTAAGAGGATTTTGTTTTATCAGGGGACTTGATGTCTCAAGGCCAGGGGAGGCTGATGACAACATCGCTAGTTTACAGGTGTGTAAAATGGACTGTGGTTTTACTGCCATGCAAAATATAAGAATTCTGATGTTCTTTAATATGCATTTGATCTGTTGTACATACAATTCCATCGATGATTCAATGTCTGTTTAGCGCTTGTAAACCATCTGTGGAATGAGAAAAGGAATGCCATTGTCAGCTGCTATTCAGAAGTTGTAGAAACTAGTCTTATGCATTCATTATCATTGCAGGCAGAAGTTGAAAACCTTTCAATGGATGAGCAAAGATTGGATGAACAAATAAGGTCTTTTGGCTATGCCTTAATGGCAACAAAGAATTTTGAGTTTCTCTTGATCTTGGTTTTGGCTGATGCTTTCCAACTATTACAGGGAAATGCAAGAGAGATTGAGGGACCTAAGTGAAGATGAAACTAATGAGAAGTAATTTGTATTTTATGTTCTTTGTTCTATATAGCTATTCCTCTCTTGTTTATTACATTTATTTAAGCATTTGATCAACAAGTATAATATCTTGCTGTCGTGTTGCTATCGCAGGTACCTTTTCATCACTGAAGAAGACATCAAAAACTTACCGTGCTTCCAGGTCAGTTGATTGTATAATTGATGTCGTGATTTCTGGATTTACATTTTTCTCCTTTTGGAAATAGCATAATGGTTAATGATACCTCATAGCAGAATGAAACCCTGATTGCAATCAAAGCTCCACATGGCACCACTTTGGAAGTACCAGATCCTGATGAGGTAATTGGAGATCTGATTAGAGATGGACAACATGAGAATAAAATCTTCTCATTAACGGTCCTTATATCGTTTGTGTACCAGGCTGTTGATTATCCTCAGAGAAGATACAGAATAGTTCTTCGAAGCACAATGGGGCCCATAGATGTGTACCTTGTCAGGTACAATTGCTTCTTTTCTTGACAATGTTGATCTTGTTCAGGGGAGAGAAATAATTTCAGTATTAGAACACGATACTCAGTTTTAATAATTTGAATTGAATCTTTGTAGTCAATTTGAAGAAAAATTTGAGGAAATCAAAGCAATTGAGGCTTCTCCTAGAATTCCATCATGTTCAACAGTCAGTGGTAAGCAAGTAGCAGCAGTGTTGCCAGAAAAAGACAGGGACAATGAGATTGGAATGCAGGAGGAAGATCAAAAAATAGATTCAGAGATAAATGCTCCACAGGACTTTGTGACTGGAATCATGAAGATCATCCCTTCAGATGTTGACGTAAGTACTTTGATCAAATTCTAGAGAAGAGTTACATTTTGATCAATCAACACCAAGCTATGGTTCAAAAAGTTGGAAATAGGAAGCAAAAACTGAAAACTAAGGATGTAATTGTATATCCCACTCAAGTATTGATCTCAGTTTCACCATCTGATTCTCTTATAGGAAAATGAAATAGAGAAACACCTAAATAAAAAGAAGGTAAGAGAACATAAAGACTTACACCAGCCAAGCATAAAAGAGGATGGGGAGGGGGACTGTAGAAATGAGGAAAACCACATTGATGTGCATACAAATGTCTTACATGTATGTCAAATATTTAAAGTTTTTCTGAGGTTGATCAATGACTTTGCCTTTCCGTGATTAAACTAAAGGAAAGCATATTTTCTTAATGCCATTGAGGGTTGACTGATTCTTTTTCCGCTGCAGACTGATGCTGATTATTGGCTTTTGTCTGATGCTGATGTTAGCATCACAGACATTTGGAGGACTGAACGTATCCTTTTTGCAAAGGCCAAATTCTTTGCAAGTTCTATTTATTTATTTTTCTCCATTTTTCTTCGGTCCAAACTTGACTTCCCTAACATTTCAATCTTAGCTGGGGTTGAATGGAATGAGTTAGAAGCTCTTCCTCAAGACCATCAAGTGGCTAATGTCACCACACCACAACCCCAAACTCCACCATCCAGTTGTACTGAAGTGGCTTCTGTGAACCCAAGTTGAAGATGGTAGATTTGTTTCAAATGGGACTTCAAAATGAGCTCTGGCATAGAACATGAAACATGCAACCATCTCGCTCCGGGTGCAGTTACAACTGTAAGATTAGGGAAGTTCAGAACAAGTTCAGAACATGGGAAATGAGGTACGAGGCCAGTTTAGTGTACAGTTTACTAACATGCATGTTTTCTGCAGCTAAAATAATGAGTTTGATTACACAGAGGTATTTCCCAAGTACTATTTATGACCCTACACCCATGTATCATACCATAGTGTCTTCTACTGATTAGCCTGAACTGTACCTAGGATGGCTTTCTGAAGTAGTAACGAGAAAGTCGGGGGCAGAAGTTGTATAATCCCTAGTTGCTAAATTCATTTGGTGGTGTTCGAATAATTATGAGCAGAGAGCAGAAGTGACATGCTCTGACTGCTACATGCTGCTTTGCCCCCTGATGATTGTCGTGCTGTAAGCCTCTTTACGTTGAGCCACCCAATTGGGAGGGCAAATGACAGGGCATGACACTGTAAATAGTCTCAAGGTTATTGTTTATCTCGAAGCACAATATTATAATTAGGGTATTTTTAGCAAACGGTGACTCGAGCCTTGTTTCCTACCTCCAATTCTTAAAACTTCTCTCGAGTTAATAGCATTATTGGTATGCCATCGGCATTAAGATGCGTAGGCAATCACGGGGCTTTCCTGGGTTGATGCTGGCCGAGTAAATAATTTTGGGTCCAAGCGACCCTGCCCAAGGACAGACATGACTATTCGTTTCCAATCGAACATGATTTAAAATGAGTTTCACATGATCAATGGTTGTCAATTTTTTATGACACGAATATGACATGATTAATACTTAATAGTATTTGGTAACATAAAATCATAATCCTCTTTAAGTTTTTACTTTATTAACAAATAATTTAATATTTAAAAGATATGATTATATCAAACTTTTTATGAATGTAACGGTAGCGTATTATACTCTCTTAATTATAGATCTTATGGGAATGAAGAAATGGAATATGGAAGACTCAATTTCTTAATGAATTTTATAGTGTTCAAAATGAATTAGTCGAGTAAAATTTGGATATCGATTGATAAAATTATTTATTTTTAAAAATTTGATATTAAAAAAATAAAGTATTAATGATATGAATAATACATTTAAGTTTGTCACGCGTCAAATTATATGGAACTTGAAATGGTATTAATTAATATTATGTAATAATTATAATATAAATATATAATAATTATATTTGTGTTTAGTGGTATTAGATACGATTAGACATGAAGTATGATTAGATTAAAAATGAATATTTTACTGGCCGAATGACAGCGGGTGACTGGGTCAGGCGGAATTACGCCCAACTCCAAATCATTGCAGTCAACTAAAATCGTGGATTGGCAGTACCAAAAAAAAAAAAAAAAAAAAAAAAAAATCGTGGATTGGGACGTGGGGATCGAACCGATTTCATCAAAACCATGGCGATCTGGGCTTTTCAATAGAAGGAAAACTTATGGCTGCCGGCACGTAGGCCTACAAGCTCGCAGTTCCGGGATATTATTATCGGAGGCACCGCTGAGGCGATGCCAACAAGCCAGCTATCAGCACCGGGCCGCCGAATGCCGAATTTATTCTTCAGCCGAACACCTTTTTTTTATTTATTTTTGAAAAGTATATTCAGAGGGAGGACAAAGCGCTAAAAACAAAAGAAAAGCAAATGCTCGAATCGGATAAAATTCAAAGCAAACATCACGACAAACCCAGCCCAAGGTTAAGAAAACCCATCCCCCTAATTTTATAAAGACATTCAAATTCCTCCCCCCCCCCCCGGGGGGCCCCAAAGAAAAAAAAAAAAGAAAAGAAACCAACACCTGCCTTGAATGACGATCCCTTTGAAAAACACGTCTTTGCATCGAATCTCCAATACCTTAGAGCCGATTTGACACGAACAAACAATCTCTCAATCTGTGCAAACTGATTTTCCCGACGACACCAAATCAGAACCAAGATCCAGCGCATCAAAGACACCAAACACTTACAGCGACTTAAATTTCACAGTTGTCGAAGCCAGAAAATCCCAAGGATCAACCATCACCAAACCACCTTTACATCGAAATCGCCATGTGCCATAATGATCACAACTAGCAATGATCACAGCTGGCAAACTCTTGCGCACCGCCTAGCAATGAGGACGTTGCGCTGTCCAGCTATGTAGAGGCGTAAGGGGGATAGGGGAGGAAAGTCATGGTGGTGGAAGGTTTTCTCTCGGCACGTCACAGATATGCGCAAGAGAGAAAGCTAGATCCCTTGAATTATTAAGGTGGTTTTTAAAATCATGGAGAGGAAAGTAGAGACGAAGCATCATTAGTCTAATTAGCCTTTTCTTTTTAATTTACAATCAATATGATACCCCCAAATAATTTTTAAACCTTGATCAGGTCAATAGGGAATACATGGGCACATCATGCAGCTTTAGTTGCATCCTATAGATGCATCCCAGAAAGTTTATTACAAACAAAAAAATCTTACAAATTATCAAGTTTTTGCCTTCGATATGAGAAGAAAAGCATGCTCAACAATGAAAATATGTAAATCTGTTGCATCATCTTCCAAAAAGATCTAATTCTCTTTTTCAACTTTCTTTCCAATCCAACTAGCTACTATGGGGGTAAGAGCTACCGTGGGAGGAAATCGAATGGGAGATGCAGCCTTGTGGGCAGCATATGCCAGAGCAAACGTTCCAACTTTCTCTCCTGTCTCATTAGTAGAGATACCCACCTGAAATTGAAATAAAAGGGTAGGAAATTCTTATCAAATGTTCATCGCAGTCATTTATTTATGTGACTAAATGCCACAAAGAAATGACGCATTTCATCATGTATGCAACTTCGTTGGATGTTTATCCTTTTTACCTTCTGTAGCAAAGCTGGGACATCAACACCGGCACTAATTAGTGCGTAACACAAGGAAAAGGATATGATGGAGAGAGTAATAGAAGTGGCAAGGTATGCTCCTCCATATTTTGCTAGCAACTCCTTGGCTTGATCGCCCTTTGACTTCTCACCTTTCCCTCCCTCCTTTCCTTCTTCTTTTGTATTAAATATCTGCATAGGATGATAAGGTTTACATTTCATTCGGCTCCTAAAGGACCACAGAATCTAGCCCTTCGCATAAAAGCCCAAAAAAACTAAGGAACATTCGAAAAGCTTTTAACTTGAAGTTCGTCCCGATACAATGACGAGAATCCCCTAAAACAAGGGCATATGTTACCATCCTCTGCAAATTAGAAATCTAATTCAGATCCAAAGGCGGATATTACCTAAAACAAGGGGAAATTTAAATTTTAGTTTAGTAAAATATACCAATTTGAAGGAAACGGTTTCTCCTAAAAAGCAAAATCTAGAGAGAGAGAGAGAGAAAACGGGTAGTGATTTACCTTCCACAGACCAGCTTCAAGTCCGTACTTCTTCGTAATTTCCTCTGCTGAAGGTGGGTTTTGAGTTTCCTCTGTTTTCTCTTTGAAAGCTCTGACCCTGAATCTCTTCATACTCAAACTGGATTTTGAGATTGACATTGATGAGACATAATTGTTGTGATTCAAGTTCACTTCACTCAACAAAGAAGCAGCAGATAAGGTATTGGAGTTGAGATAAGACCCGATTGTACCCACCATGGCTTAACTATCCAAGATTTTTCCCCCTTGCTATCCTAATATGCTGGCTTCAGGAATAAATTAAACAAGAGAGACTGATATCCAACACACGTGGCAAAGATAAAAATCTAAGGAGAACATTTTGTTTTACAATGTTACCCCTTATTAATAAATGATTTAGCTTTTCTACTTGACCTGTTGAGCTTGATGTTTAGGGGCATTTCAGTCATGATATGAGGTCGGCTCTTGAGAATCCTATGGTTCATAAAAGGGACAAGTAGCAGGTTGGTTTGGTGGTTTAATGTGATGGGCTCTGATATACTTCTAAGCCCATGCGATCTAACTAATGGGCCAAAGCCGAGAATGAGTCCGTTGCCAACTACAATTAAACTTCCTATTAAATACAACCCCCAGCCCCAATATCTTCAAAAAGGAACATGATTAGAATAGATACCATACTTGACCTTAGCCGAAAGACCGAGAGAGGTTTAATATCTTCAAAAGACGAAGAATCAGATATCCATTGAGGTATAACTCAACTGGAACCATCACCCCTTGTAATGAAGAATCATCATAAATTCACAATTCCCTCCCAGATTTAATGTGCTTCAAGTGCCTACTGCAGTTCAAGTGCCTCATCTTCAGCAAGAGATCAACAGCTATTTTCAGGATGACTTTTTTACCACCTACACTGTTGGAGATTCACCATTAGAGAGCTTAGGGCACCAAGCCGATGCCACTCTATTGCTATCTTAACCACAGGGTAAGCAGAACTACTAGGCTAACAGGAAAGTCAAGCACATGCATGTAATGGGCTACTTGATTATCATAATGTCACAAAGCATTCTAACAAATTGGGAATGAAGATGCCGCAGACAAGAAGATTAGTTCAAGGTACCATGATTGCCGGTTGGGTCCTGGTTCATCACGGTTTCCAGCCGGTCCGGAGGCCCAACGGTTCCTGCTCCAACTGGTTCAAGCTCATTGAAAAAAAAAAAAAAAAAGAGGTTCTAGAAGATTCTAGGTTTTTTTTTTTTATTTTTTTTATCTCTCTCCATTGGTGTCTTCTTTATTGCGAATTTTCTTCATCTACTGAATTAACCGGGTTGGAGGATGCTGGTATGGAAGGAAGGAAAAAAAAAAAAAAAACCACTTGTGTGAAGTCTGACAAACGAAACAGGAAAAAAAAAATTCCATTTCCATTTAGTTCCATGAGAGACTCCCTCGCAACCAAGAATTAATTGAATTTTTTTTTTTATTTCTCTCCCCCTCCCTCTTTTTAATTTGTGAATTTCCGCCATCTGCTGTGTCAATAGAAAAAATAATGATAAAAAACAATGGAAAAGAAGAAAACAAATACCGTAATTGGAGTTTAGGGTTGCGATCGAAAAAGATAGGAATTGGGAGAGCTAATCCCTTGACGCACCCTATGATGCTTGGCTAAATTAGTCGGATAAAATTCGATGAAAAAAAAAAAGAAATAAACAAGAGGAAGACAGGAGGGTTTTGATTTCAACATCAACAAAGGACGGTGATGACCAATTGGAAGGGAAAAGAGAGAGAGACGTTTTTTTTTTATCCAGAAGTACTATCAAATAATATTTTTTAAAAACTCTTAAAAAAAGATCTTTTTTATGAAAAAAAATTTTTAAAATAGCTTTTAAGAAAAATCTCTTGAGAGAAGCTTTTTCTTCTCTTTTTTTTAGTACTCCAATTTTTCTAGAAATATATATATTTTTTATTCCATTTATATTCTCACATAATTACTTTTATTCAATTAATATTCTCATTTAAATGATATTTTTCCTTAAAAGAAGAAGATAACCTGAAAAAAAAACCTATCAAAAGGATTTTTATTTGACAAGGAGATAAGGGTTTGCAACTAGGGAGGGGCAATGTGCATGTGTCAGGTTAATTTTCAAATTGATCAATTGGCGGTTCAATTGATGGTTGAATTGAAACATAGGGTCACAATTTGGAATTAATTGGCGGTTCAACCATGAGAGAGGGAGGGAACCGCTAGTACACCAGCTATGGAACCAGCAATTCCTTCACGGTCACAATTCTTAATAGGCGTATATCTTCACCAGACCATTGTACCGGGCCTGTCCCTGGTTTCGAACAGACCTGGAAGTATGAACGTCTGCTTTACGGCTTCATTAATGGGGTTGCCCGACGCTCCACAACAGGCTACCGAACACCCACATTTACATAAGTATAGAGGTGTAAAATTGGAACTGGCATCAGATTTTACAAAATCAAATTGTGAGTATGCAAGAATGTGCTCGTTTCCACAACAGGGTAAATCTTTACTGCTCTCAAGGAATGGGTGGTGTTATAAAGTCATAGGTTATTACATCCCTATCCAATGATAATATCTTTCGACATTCTTGTCTTTTGAGAGGTGAGATATATAGAAATCCTGATTTCAGACATTTGGGAATAAGAAGATGGTGATTGGGTATCAAAATGTAAATCATCCCCCACCCACCCCCACGCCCCAAAAAAAAGGGAAAAATTCCTCCTAGATGTTAAAAATATCAGAGTAATATAAAAAATTCTAATAAAATGGCAGAACTTGACCCAACAACTGCAGACACCCTTCGATGATATTTATAACATCTATGGTCCTCATTTAGATGTGTATCACGAAATGGAACAGCCATCCTAGTCCCTACATTTATTTCCCACTGAAAAACATGAGACACTGGCGACACAAGCAGCCAATTTTGTATTCCTTGTTCATAGTACCGTAAGACAACAGTCTGGGGATCTTCGGCCTGAATTATGATCCTGGATTTCTTTCACTAACTTCCACGGTGTTCTCACTTGAAAGTTCCAAATATCAAATATTATATTAGATTGACAAATAGATTTCAGAGATCTTATCCAGAAGTTCCCTTCCCAAGGTCACTTGCCCATTTATAAGACCTTAACTTGGACTCTAGTCCAAATGTCTCCTTAAAGCACCTTCCTCTCAAGGTTGGAGCAAAGAACAAAAAAGGGCTCTAGCCTAGAAATTCTCACTTTCATTCATAGTTTTCTTCGTCTCTAGCATCTCAAACAATGTTTTCCAAGCACAAGAGAGGATTTCTCAAGAGAACAGTCCCAGGAGGATGTGGCTGTGGCAGTTCAAAGCTTTTTAATCTATTTAAGTTTAGGGAGAAGACCAGTACCTCCATTCTTCACAGGGTGAACATGTATGGATATACTTTGAGTTCCTGGGATACTCGCATTATTCTGATGCTGAAGCTGGCCAAAAATGTCAAAAGATTGTTTAGTCAGTCACCAAAAATTAGTGGATGCCTATCTATAGTGAAAGAATCAAATGATCCATACATCGACTCCCGGAATTCAATGCTTCAAATGATCTTGGAGAACAACATTTACTTTGGGAGATGACCTCCAGGAGCTGCTCACCTGTTTTCTGCGACTGAATTGTGCAGACCACCATAAGACTATCATACAAGCTTTCATGGAAATATGGAATGGTACATCCTCTGCTGCTAGGCCAAGCTCACAGAAACTACATGCCCATCAAAAGTCGCATTTTAGAAGATACATTTGAAAGGTGTCTTGAGGCATAGAATTAAAATAACAAATCCTGCATGCTGCTTTTCGTAGTTCCACCAGCCATTCACGGGCAGTAAAACTTCTTTCTCTTTCCTTGTGATGCTTGCAGATTAAAACGTGAGAACCTCCATCAGGTACTACTTTAGGCTCGTTCAGAACAAGGTAATAGTGTCGAAAAAGGATAAGTCAGATAATATTAGCTAAAGCAAGAGGGTTTAAAACCTAAAACATGCCATTCAATATTGTAGACATACGACTGGCTCTGCCTCACTCCTTGTTTTCTCAATATTGAAAGACACTAGATGTATCTTGTAAACAAGTCAAACACTTATTTCTTACTCTACTTGGTCTGCCAGCCATTGTGAACTAACCAGGCACCTGGTGAGGATTTTCTTGGTTGCAAGACCTGCCACTCATCACAAAACAGCCCAATTTTGCAGTTCAGTTTAGGCTTGGGTTGAGCTCAAAACCCACTGCCTCTGTTGCACCCTTGCCTATAGCCATCCCTCTTTTTTTTGGGGGGGGTGCGGTGAATTGCTCAGGCATTGGCAAAATTACCATCCTATTCATAAACGTAAAGGCACTCACAAAATGTTTACAACAGAATACCAGAACTGTAAACATAATGTCTCACCAAATTCTCCATGCGCGATGAAGCAAAAAGTGATTGATGAACCTCCGCACTGTGTCTCCAGAGTAAGCATATTGTCTGTATGCTACAAATCTCAGTACTTAGCAGGGAATTCACACAAACACAAAGAGAACCTAAAAGCAGTTAACTTCCATTCTGAACAATATGTTTCCCCCCTCAATTCTGTGGGAGTCGAACTTGTAAAACAATTCCATCACCAAATTCAATTATTTCTGCCAAAAACACCTCCAGCATCTGTCTTCAATACGTGGGATACAAGATATGATTCACAGCAAGGAGGAAAAGATCCGGAGAGGGATCTCTAAGGACTGGAGCTGCAGCTGCTGTTGTTCAAGAAAAATAATTTTAATGTCATGTTATACCAGTTTTCAACCATTCCTAATGGCTTTCCAGACACATAGGTAAGACTCTAAGGGCACTCCATTAATAATTCAGGGGCTATTTCATTATCAAATTATGAGACTTGCAACCACTCATCACATAGGTAAGACCTAACCCTGAATTATTATTGCATAAGGTAATCTCCACAACCACTTTCCAAGAATACCTTATGCAATAATAATTCAGGGGCTATTTCATTATCAAATTATGAGACTTACTGTTAAGCTTGTTTAATAACATTACTATGGATCTTAGATTTTCCTACCCTTCAATGTACACATGAGCACCATGTTGAGGCTTCTGTGTCTTTTGTATGTTTTTGCCTTTTTTTTTTTAAATTTTTGTGAATAAAATTCTTTTTTCCAATAGAAGAATAAAATTTATTACTGTGGAAGTTGTTGAATTCTCAAAACTCAATTAGAAAATAGGTAAGATTTTAGACGAGAATTTTCTAATTTCTAATTTATGCCTAAATAATGAAAAAAAAAGACCTGGTAAGGCGTCTGAACCCTATCAAGTTAATCCATATGCCACTTCTCTGTAGTTTCATTTTCAGCACATTGTTTTACCATAAATTGTGGATGGAACCGATCCCCCTTGGATCCATGTTCCTAAAGGTACAAGTATATAATTAAAAACATCAGGATGGAAAATAAAAAGATATTTAAACACAAAAGTTTGGCATATCATAAAATCTAGGAAATTCATGACCACAAGGAGCCATCACCATTTTAAAATTTTGAAGTTTGCCTGATCTTTTACATATTTAAAATAAAAACTATTTTATGACAATTTATATACTCAATTTTTATAAAATAAAATGGCATATTCATGCATTTCAAATCACATGGTCATCTAACCAACCACCAACAGTCTGCATATTATGAACAAGGGGAGAACCAATTACCATTTCACAACCAGAAGATACTATGTTTTAACTAACAATTAAAGTCTTGTACACCCACAAATTCATAATCTCAGTCCAGGTGGAATCTTATCTCCTTCCTCATGACTCAATAGAGACATCTCCCAATATTTCTCAACATATAGGCCTAGACTTTCAACGAGTGCGCAAAATCCAACAAGACCAATGAATTTCACATACGAGGAGCCTCAGATTCCATGCATAAAGGCTAATAAGCACCTCACAATCCTCTCTGTGCTAATCAAAACCAAGGTTCCTCTTTTGCAAATCAATCAACAACAAATAATTTACCTCAAATCCAACAGCAATAATTCACAATCTTACACTCCACAGGATTAGATCCGGCCATTGATTGTAGATGGATGTAGATGAAAATTCACAATAACCTTCCTTAGAACCCCACGCCTTCCATATGCTACCAGCCCCACAGTAAACCAGTTTTTCACCTTGAGAAACAATTTATTAAGCATTTTCCATTACCAGAATCAACAAAAGAGGGAATGAAGTATCTCATCACCTTAAGCATCACAAAGAACATAACTGACCAATATAGGTCCATTATCAGTAAGTAAAGATGAGGCAACATATCAAAGGTCTATTCTATTCCTTAAGATGCTTGAAACCCATCTTATCTATATTATTGTCTCAGAGAAGGTTTCTCAAACCATGTCATTTTTTTTTATTATTTTGTAAACACCCTTGCTTTATAACATGATACCTTTTTGTATGGATTATTTAAGGGGATAGAACAAGGGTTACACATTTTCAACTAAAAAATAAAAAAATAAAAAAAATCCCCTGATATCTACACATCAACTCCCCACTTTTCACTTTTTTTCCCCCCTTTCAACTTTATTCTTTTCAACACTTCTTCCTGCCATGCATCATATGTGGCTGAATTCTAGTCCGAGATAAACAATAGAAAACCTCAACAAATATGGTAAGCTTGAAAAGAATATATACAAGGCTTTGAACCGCAGAGATAATATGATATGCATTCAAACCACGGTATTATGAATCCATTTCCCTACCAACACCGTGATATGAAACAAAAGCACAAGAAAAAAGACATTAGTTAAGCCAAACCAACAACAACAACATAGTTGTTTACTACTTTAGCCAAACCAAGCCAAAGTATAAAATACATCTTGGGTTTCTACTAATTTGTTTACTACTTGAGACATACCAAACAATCCAAAGTCATAGTTATGCACATGAAGTTCTTCTACAGACCAGCTTCCACAGAAAAAATGAAAGCACAATATTGATCTTCTCAATCAAAATAAAACAGAAGTCCCTAGTCACAACAAGAGACAACAGAAAGTATTAGAAAACATACCAAGTCCAAGAAAACCCCTTGAACAATATGATTTGGTCAAAAGTCTGCAGGCCAGCAGCAGTAGCACATCTTTGACTGGAAATCCCAAAATGAGGTTGGACCGCGTCATGGAAGTTTTCACTGAAAAGCAACAAGGATGCCAGGACAAACCTTGAAAGAAACAGAAAGCAGCATAAAATGTTAACTGGACACCGTCGAAGTCAAAAATAAAAACTCAACCAATGCCATTAGCTCTCTTCTTTGCTCAAGCAATCCATCAGAAAGGTATCCCATTAGCAGTCTAATAAACTACACCCTTAGCCAATGACCTTTGCACAAGTAGAAAACAAACAAAATATTCCATGGACTTGAGTCTTGGACCACAACAACCACCTTTGGCAAAGGGTACTGGTCCTTTTCCATTTCTAGAAAGCAAAAGAAAATGCAACCAGCACAACAACCTTTCTACTGTGGCCACGAGGATTCTTCTTCACAATAGACCATTTGAATTCAAATTGTGCAGTAGACATCAAATCAAAATGGAACCCTCAACATAGCGCCACCAAAGTGTAGTTGTTTTAGGCCCTCAAAAGCATCTAATTCATGCACTACTATTACAAGCACATTCAAAATTGCAACCCGTAGAACAAGGGCACCAAAAGCCTTAATTATACCACTATTGCATGGTCTAATGAACCAAAGAAACTTTTGTCACATCGAACAACATTTTCAGTATGAATTCCCAATAACACTTCAACAATCATTTAGAAAGAGCCCAACCATTATTCTCTCTCTGTTCTAACATTAAAAAGATAATGATAATAATAATGAAAGAAAAACCACCAATCCATGCACCCATTGAGATGAGCCTCAACTTGGCAAAGGACTGGACAAGAACAAGACACCTGGCACAAATCTAAATCATCTTAATCTTAATTTAATCGCCTTTAATATTCATAAGTCCCTCACTTCCATTGCACCTGTTCCTCTCATAGGTCCCTCTAAACCAATTCTATACCCACCTTGAAATACCCATCAAAGATTGGCAATTGGCAATACAGAATTCATTGTGTGGATGAATATATTTCAAATTATTGACATGTTACCAAAACAAAAATAATGTACAAATTGTGCTAAGAGGAAAACTGCAAAACAAAGCCTAAACACATGTATAACCAATAAAATAAATTCAATTATTATAAACTTAAGAGATTAAAACACTTCTAAACCATACAAAACACCGGCATACTTTTCCGGTCCAACGCTTACAAAGTAGGTGTCTCTCATTTTCTGGAAGGCGTGCCAAGTCAGCAGGCTATCGGAGCCAGCCTGATGGCACTTCCCTACCGCCCGGTCCACCTCTAGAGTCCGAGCAACCCGGTCCAACCCTCCATACAAGCTAGCACAAAACCTCATCAAATGCTTCACATCATAAACTTTTGTTCCGAAAAACACCTTCATCATTTCCAAGAATTCCGACAAGGTCTCCGGCAAGTGACGGCGCGTGAGCACCTTCACCAGATAGCCGAAATCATACGCGCTGTGAAAGGTCACCCAACTAACAGAATCATTACAGACGAGTCCCGATGACATCATCAGCTCGGCGAATCTAGCAGAATCAATACCGTCCGATCGATTTCGCTCGAAATCGATCCCTTGCTGTCTCAAGAGATTGATGGAGTCAGGAGCGTGCGCGTCACGTGACACGTCGAAGTCACTGAAGTTGAATTCCCAGATGTACTGGTACTCAGTGCCGAGATCGGGGAGATTACCGTCGGCATCGGAGAGAGTTAAACCTAATTGGATCAAGTTCAAAGCATCCACGTTGGTTTTGAGGATGACGTAGTGATCGGACGGCTCTCGTCGACGGAACTTCGCGGAATCGCCGCCGTCTGGACGGTAAACGACGCCGGGAAACTCCGTATCCATAGATATGAACGGATACTGGTCAATTAAGCCTTGGATCAATTCGATCTCGGAGTCCAGATTTTTTGCCCAGACCTCTCGTATCACGATCTGTTTTTTAGGTCTAGGTTTCGAGTCTAATTCAGAGAACGTCATGGTCAATAATACTAGAGAGAGAGAGAGAGAGAGAAAGAGAAGAGACCCGCTCAGAATTGAAGACTGAAAACCCTAACTTCACCGACCTTGGATCTCCGATGAAAACTTGTGCGCATACTAGAGTAGATCAAGTTGAATCTCTTCGTCTTCGACAAGGTTTTACTTCTCAAACAGACGGATAGAGAGAATATCGAGACGGGTCTTCTTCTTCTCGTTGGATTGGTTCGTCTCGGGGATGGAGATTTGTGTTGGGAGTAGGGAGAGGAGAAATTAGGTTTATATAGGGGTGGAAGACGATGGAGGCGGAACATGAGGTTGCGTGGAAAAGGGTGTAGAATAAGGCGTGATATTTTTAGATATAGAGAGAGAAAAAGAGAGTCTAGAGAGAGAGAGAAGGAGGAAACGTGGAAGCCGTGGAAGCTTTGATTCGGTGTAAGTGAGAGCGGACGTGCGTCCAAGTTCAACGCGTTGTGCTGTTTGACTGAAAAAGTAACTCAAATCTGCTGACGATTCAATAACAACAGGACTCGGTCCAAGTTCGCCACCCCACGAGTCCATTTATTCACATTGTCATAATAAATCCACAGTGACACAAGATCCACCCAAGTAATACTAAGCCAAATAAATAAAAATTAAACAAATAAAATCTTAAAAATAATTTATATCATAAAAATTTTAAGATATTTTAAATTTAAAAAATTTTAAATTAATCAAAATAAATAAAAAATATATATATCAAAGTAAAATTTGATTAATCTTTTACTTAGATCATATACAATCACAAGGTTCATAAGTGACTGATTATACTCTCGATCAAACGCCTTCTTGGCTAGCTCTCAGTCGAACCCTTAACCCACATCTCTTGACCTTCGAAGCTAAATCCTCTCATGTAAGCTACTTATTTATTTCTCGGTCTTACCCTTTCGGCTATTATTAAAAAGCCTTTCGACGGACAACACTTCACAAACCACCTTAGATTTGAACTTCTTCTAATCTTAATGGTAATCTCTCGATAAAGAAAGAAATTTCTATGACTCTCTAAAAGATAAAAAATCCCATGACAATTTAAACTTTCCTTAATCAGCGTACTCTAAATCCCTTAAAATCGTTGATTATAATCTCTATAATCTTAAAAAATTCTCAATAATCTCTCTATAAAAAAAAATTAGAGTTTACATACCTCTAAACACATAGAAATTTTTCATGCATGCATGCTATATATACTAAGTACAAGTGACCATGCAAGTATATTCAATAATTTCACACTTATCACGCATAGATAATATAGAGTTATTCTATAGCTATACTCAGTTTGTTTCTCTTTTTTTCATCACCATTTTTTTTTGACTTAAGCGATGAAATCTTTTCTGCCAAATCACCCTCCAACGATATTTATAGATCCCATCATCTACGAAGGCCTAGAAGACTCATTCGCACCGATTTCCTGCTTCAGTCAACAATACATATCTGTGGAACAAAATCCACCTCCAGCATTTATAATGTTATTTGTTCTTTTTCCCTAACCAAAACATAAAATCAATAAACCAAATCTTACTTAGGCTAGTGATAAAATATTAACATTTTAAAATTTGAATAATTTTAAATTAATTAAAATATTTTCAAATCAGGAAAAAAATTAATACATATTAAGATAGTCCATTTGATCCATTTTTGACTCATTTGTTTTTTTAGTATCAATGTTATTAAAAACGTACCATATGTTGATATGTGAACCACAAAATTATGATTCAATCAATTCAATTATAGGTCAACGTTGTTGAACCATTGATTTTTTTAATAATAATTAAAAATATATAAAATTATTTTTAAAATAAATAAATATATTAATTTTATATTTTCATATAAAAATTAAAAAATAAAATTTTAATAAATATAAAATCAAAAATCACTTTTAAAATTATTATTAAATAACAAATTCAGTTAATCGATCAATTTGAGAGATTGAGAAATAATAGAAAAGGAATGACAAAGGAAAAGAGAAGTTGATAGATTTAAGAACATTTTTAAGAAATTTGATTCATAGAAAATTTTTTTAATGTCTTATGTTCGAAAAGATTTAAATACCTTTCTATTTAAAACTTAATAAATTAAATTTTAATGAATTTTTTGTATTTAACGATTGAATGCAAATCGATCCGTTTTATTAAAGAACTACGGTTGATCCACGATTCAATTACTTAAATGATATTTTATTCAAATGGATCTGTTTTTCCTTTTGACTATAGTTCAGATGCAATCTGGCCATAGTATAGTACAATACCGATAACCTTGTATAGTATTTTTTTATATATTATATCAATCGATATTCAGAATTATATTTCGATTAATTCAATTTGATATTTACGTCTTCCAACATACATCCCCGTAACCCTATATAGTATTACTCGTTCATTTATGTGTGTTTTTTTAGCCATAACCAAAAAATCAATACAATATAAACAAAATCTTACCAAACCAGATATGCCACAAAAACTTAAAATCTAATTAAAATATCTTTAAGATCAATTAAAAAATATTTTAAAATATTCTAAAATAGTCTATCACAGCAAGATCACTTATTTGGTACATCTCACTTTATACATTCATTCATATATGTTTTTTTTTCCTAAGCCCTATCTTACCAAACTATCTAAATCACAAAAAATTAGAATATTCTAGAAAAAAAATAATTTTTGAATTAGTTAAAATATTTTTCAAATCAAAACATCTAAGATCGATTTTTAACTCCATTGATCTCATATATTGTTTATTTATTTATGGATGTTTCCTTTTCCTCGCATACTATTATATAGAAGTTCCTCTTCGTTTTAATAAAATTATAATAACTCAGGCCTAAAATTATAAATCCGTATTACATTTTGCAACCCCAACCCCCCCCCCCCCCCCAATACATTCCCTTCCTACCCTTGATGAAGAATTAAAGTTTGAGATTTCCATTGACTAACATTAGGGTTATGTAACCCAAAAGTTTCAGAGACTAGTCTTCCTTTGTAGGAACGGGAGAAAAAAGACTGCGTCCACAAGACTTGCAAGTTGCAACTAGTTTGATAGAAACCAAAAAAGGTAGAGTGAAGGAGGGGTGGACTCTACCATCAGTCGGTGGTATAGATGGATAAAGATATTTTTGTCTCTTTAAGTATATAGAGATTCAAACCTTGGTATAGGCATAGAGAATCCTCTATTGTGAGACTTGCCCCCACAATAATTAGATCTTACATTCGATTGATTCGATTGATCGGAATGAAATCTTAGATACCGAGAAATAATCTAGTGACAGGGACAAAAAAAAAATGAAGGGTTGGGCTCCTTTCTTTTTTCTTTTCATAAAGTTTGGAAAACCAACGGTAACAATAACAGGCCACGTGAAAGTTGCCCGGATTCGCCCTTGCTTGCTCTTCTTATTTCGTGTCCAACACATGAAACTCATCTCAACGAGAGAGAGAGCGAGAGAGAGAGAGAGATTTAGCTTAGCCAGCCAGGACCTTACTTATCACGTGACTCGATCAACGTTCAAAATAATAGGTTTATGAGTCGGCCCCAACTAAACCATTTTCAGTCGAGGGTTTCTTGCCCTCATACCCCAAATCGTAAAAAGGACATGATTCTTCTGATAAATGATGCATGTGCACATGACAACAAAATTATTAATCTTTGGAGCCCTTGAATTCCATGTCGATCACGATATATAAATATAAAAATTCTCTATTTTAAAAGGTACAAATAAAATTATTTTCGATTTAAAGTATAATTTATATTAAAATTCAATATTTTCTATATTTATAAGTTAGTCATCTTAGAGACAGATATTGAACCCTACAATGACTAATTTTTCGATTTAAGACATGATATATAAATATAAAGTCTCTCTCCATCTTAATAATTAGTTTTTAAATTAAGAGTCAATACAAATATCAAAAATTTTTTGGATTAAGTTTGATGAATTCACCTTTAATCTATGTCGTAAAAATAAAATCAAAACCAAATTTTTTTTCCAACATTGTTTTGGGTTCTTCCTCTTTTTATATTTATTATTTTAATGTACTGGGAAGTCACGAATGATTCCAACTCACTCGTGATTGTTGGTCAAGAAGCTTAAATCTTTTTTTTTCATTTATTAGTATTTGAATTTTATTTAACTAATTACATCTGATTATTATAAGATTTATTAAGAGATTGATTTTTTAAATTTTATTTTTTATTTTTATGAGTTAAATCCAAAACTTATAATTAAAAAAAATATAATATTTTATCACTGCACGAGTTGTTAAGACGCATAAATCATGACCAAACCAATAAGCAGACTAAGTGATACAAACATGTCAGGAGAAGTGTGAATATAAACTAAGTTGAATCAGAGAAAAAATGAATAAATAAATAACCTGTGACTGTGGGGTAATAATTTGATAGGACCCCAGACAACAGTGCTATGACCCGTGGAAACGACAAGAGCCGATCAAGGAATCAAGAATGTGAAGGACGTGCTAATATACAAAAGAAATGAAATTATATCATATTTCCAGAGGACGACTTTCATAATATCTAGAAGGTCAGCAGTGGCAACCGGAAAGAATTTATTGATTCTGATCCAAGGAGTAAGCTGACAAGGCAAGCAAGAGGCAGCTAGCATGCAATTTCCTTGGCTTTTCTACCACATTAAAGGCTCTCTCTCTCTCTCTAAAAGATTATGCAAAAAAAGAAAGCCACGTGTCGATAATCACCGGGAAGCCCTGATAATATGCCCGGTTAAAATTATTAGGCTACGACCCGTCCATAATCCTTGTTACCTAAATATAACAGCTCGTTAGAGGATCCTCCGATCATTAGCATACTCGTCAAGCCCTAGGACAAAGGTAATCCACCGACAGTGGATAACCAGCAGCATCAGATTGGTCACTTGGATCTCCACAAGTTATAAACAAGCTTTGCCTTTGCTTCATGATAATATATACAGTTTCATGAAAGCCTTTCCACTCGATGCAGTTCGAGCATCAGATGCAACGTTCCAGTGATCTCTAAGGGAAATAAATATCGAACTATCCTCGTGTCGGCTTCCATATCTACATGGCAGACACGACAGACATTTCGCTTCGACCTCTGACCCAGGTAATAGGGACACCTAATTTACAGCGGTCATCCATGATTACCATATAAGGAGCTAGACCATGGGAGCATAAATTTTTCTGTTTGTTTGTTTATATGTCCTGCCTTCAGAAATTTTGCTTGGAAGTTTCTTCTTACAGTTCTTAGACCTTAACAAGAAATTTTCTCATGTCGAGCATTAATCACTAGTTCGGTTTGGTTTGTTTTGTGCACATCGGAGTTTCTAATTGCAATTCACCAAGGTCTAGAACCCTAATCATGAAGAATTCGTCTAATGCTAGTTTGAAGAAGAAACTTCTCCACTATGTAGAGAGCCACGAGAAATGAGCTTCATCATGTCTGACAACCTATAACGACCACATGCTAAGAGGATGCAGTTGCAGACCTAGTCAAAATTTACTCAATACATTAGTGTCAATGTAAAATACACACAAAATTTTTGGGCTGGAATAATCACTCAAATCAAAAATTTCAACAATACAGTGAATCCCACGGTTACCCCAGGAGGTTTGGTCCTTGCCACCCTTCCGTTCCCCACCCCCCCAAAGCTATCTACAAGGGAAATCAAAAGACTGAATCACAGCACATGTCGATAGAGCTACCTGAAATAACCTCTATGTCATCCCATATGCTAGACAGGGAACTTAACCAAAAAAAAAGTTATATGCTAGACAGGGAAGATGCCTTTACAATTACACTAGTGCTGGCAATTGTAGAACCCCAGTTATTGAAATTCTGATATGATCTTAGTACAAGATTTAGTGGATGGAAACTCTGCAGAGAATTCTTCTCTTCTCTTGCTAGAGTTTTTCCTCTCTTAAACCCTAAGTTTGATGGTTGAGAACTTATTCCGTAACAAGTTTCCTGCTAGACTTCTTTTATGAGAATTAATACTTTTTGGCTAATCTATTATATGTGCTTTATTAATGACTATAAGATGGCTATGTGAAGGCATAAACGGTACTTAGGCAAGGAATTTCAAGCCAAGTTTCACTATACACACTTTTCCTCTTAAGTTTTCTAAGGCTTACAAATTAAGACACGAAGATGGCAAGCACCTTACCACTCTCGGCTGCTGCAAGAAGGCAAAATGATGAGTGAACCTTTCAAGCTCTAAAACCTATAAGATAATTAATTCCTTAAAATTAACAGTATGCCTCTTGTGTTGGCATCTAGGCTGGAAGGCAAAGTGGCCTTGGTCATAGGTGGTGCTAGTGGCATTGGTGAGAGCATCGTCAGACTCTTTTGTAAGCATGTAGCCAAAGTTGTCATTGCAGACATCCAAGATAGCTTGGGTGAGTCTGTATGCAAGGACATAAGTTCTTCCTCTGCCTCCTTTGTCCACTGTGATGTAACCAAGGAAGCCGATGTCGAACATGCTGTCAACACCATTGTTGCCAGGCATGGAAAGCTAGTGCAACAATGCCGGTGTAGTGGGTTCAGCCAATCCCAACATCCTTGACAATGACAAGGCAGAGTTTGAGCAGATAATTAGTGTAAACATAGTAGGTGTGGCACCAAACATGCAGCCCGAGTCATGATCCCTGCTGGCCACGGTAGCATAGTTAATACTGCCAGTGTGTGCTCCACTATTGGAGGAGTTGCATCTCATGCATACACAAGTTCAAAGCATGCTGTGGTTGGGCTGACAAGAAACACGGCAGTGGAGCTAGGACAATATGGCATTCGTGTGAACTCTGTATCACCCTATTTGGTTGCAACACCACTAGCTAAGGATTTCTTCAAGCTGGATGATAATGGTTGCAGTGGAGATTACTCCAACCTAAAAGGGGCCATCCTTAAGCCAGAAGATGTGGCTGAAGCTGCATTATACTTGGGAAGTGATGATTCCAAGTATGTGAGTGGACATAATCTTATTGTAGATGGAGGCTTCACAATAGTAAATCCATGTTTTGGTATATTTGGCGACAACAAGGGTATTTAGTCTCTCCAGTTAGCCTCTAATGTTGTGGCAGAACAGTATATTTGAAATGATATTTGTGTCTGCACAAGGCTTAATGTTGTTCATATCCAAATGCCAGCCTAGATAGAGAAGATAAAAGGAAAGGGAACCAACAAAATGCAATGTCTACACAAGAAAACTTCGAATTGAACCAAAGTCGAAACAAAGTTCAAATAAAATACAATCAACTTGAAAATGAAAATCTGATCCAAATTGGCATTGGTGGAAAGGACGCCAACGTAGGTCTAAATCTAGGCGTCTACCTCCATACTCATAAGTACTGCCCATCAACAATCCAAGGTCCATTACTCATAATTTGGAATATCTCCCATTTATCCTTTAATTTGATGAAAAAATAACCCTTTTGAAGATCAATAATCTCTTTTTTTCACTTATCCTCCACAGCCAGATAAGCTAATTTTTCAGTGATTTGTACCCCACATCCCTCCCTAGTACATTGATAATCAAGGAGTACCTCCAAGATTTTTAAGTTTACTCCTAAAGCCTGCTGGCAAACTGACTACGAGCAAAGGAGGATCCTCCGGTACGTTGTCCTGCCTTTCTACCACTTCTTGGTCGGAGTCCATTTCTTGCAAACATTGACACTCCCCTCCCCTATTTTTGAACTATCTAATCCCAGTAATTTATCCTTGAAACTTAACTCGAAAGCTTTGTTCACTACCTCCTTATGAGTCCATCTACCTCTGCTTCTGTTGCTGTATCCCTACCACACTCTCTAGTTCCATCCTCGTGAATCATTCACCATCTTTTTTACTAGGTTAATTTGCAAAAATTTTTAATTACAGGCCAAGAACAGATTTACCAAACTTGTTGACACAAAAATAAATAAATAAATAAATAAATAAAAAGGACTTATATACTTATCCATAATCCATCAGTTTCTGCACTGACAAACCCATGTGCAGCTCCCTGGACATTTAGAATGATTAAGATAGAATGTTCGGAACAGAGAACTTACAGTAATACAACGCCACATTCTTCGAAGATTGAGGAACAAGAAGAGATCTATTAAGAGAAAGATTTATCCAAGAAAAAATCTTAACAGTTACATCCAATCACAAACTACACGAAAGCTGCCCCTTTTATGGGGATTTACCCATCACAGAGACACACAGAGAAACAGACAGAATGGGCTGGATCGGACAAAGAAAATCAAAATCGTAAAATTATGCACTAACTTGATGAAATGCATATATGAGAAACCGTGACATTTCTGGGTTGTCATGGAAGAAGTTGAAAACTAGAGTTCCTTGGGAATTCTATCCCATTGGGTTTGAGGAGGACTAGTAGATTTGATGGCAGTGCGCCAGGGTAAGGGCCAAGCCGTACAAGAATACCGCCATTAAAGTACCAAGTTCCACAAGCAAGCAAGCTATTATTCTGGGGATCTCCATTGAGGAGCATCAAGGAACAACAAACAGTAGTTCATTAAACTGCAAATGAATTTCAATGAATAGTAGTAGCATTTCAGTCTGAGTACAATCAGTCATATATCCAATGCAGCTTCATTAAGATCAAGATTGCACCATATTATCCTCTTTATCAAAATTGTGTCAGAAAGCCTATTCATATATTTTTGTCATTCACTCATTTTTTCTAAAGCTAATTATACCCTATATAGGTTTTTCAACCCCCCCCCTTCTTGAACACCTTGATAAATATGTGTTTACAGTAGTTCATCTGTGTTTACAGTAGTTCATCTGTGTTTACAGAAGTTCACAGCTTTGTAGGGGCGCAAAGGAAGGAAGATCACATTTTAGGGTTGGTCGACCAAAGATGACGTTCAATGAGTTCTTTGGTGGTACTAAATAACTAAGGTTTTTCTCCTAAAACAATCTTAAGCAGAATTTTCTCACATTTCCCTCTGCTCAGACTTGTCTAAGTACAACCTAGCAGATGCAAAACATGGAAAAATTTTCCAAGTTCATATGGGACATGGACCAAATATGGAAGTAAAAATAACAATATTGGAGACAACCTGATACATTACAATAGAAAGGGAACGTTTAGCGAGAATACTTACCTAGTGTCATCCAACCATGATACTGAGAACATGCAGTCCAACCTTCGGGATAAATTGCTGGGCACTTCTCTGCTTCTGGATTAACAACAATCAATCAGATGGATATAGACAATTTTCCCTGCAGCTTGCAAACAAGCAAACAATGTACATAGAATAGAAAAATCAAAATGATGATTATTTTGTTTTATAAATGGAGAAAAGAAGACATGAGAATTTTTATTGAAGGAGTAAATATTGTGCAAACAGGAAATGAAATCCAGACCGTGCTTTGTCAAGATTCACAAGCATGTCCCATGTCATATTCATAACCACTATCTGTATTCATGTTTCAATGTTGCCTTGTTAGCTGATAACAGTTTCACTAGTTTTTCTGCTGCATCTGTATTTCTTTCTGTCCTTTCTTCTTTATTCTTCAACATTTAAATTTCCTCCCAGGCAAGGAACCAGAGAAAAAGCCCAAAGAAGAAAAATTGAACAGTGGTTGTGGAGGTTATACTAATCATATATAGGAGACTACCTGGCCACAACCGGGGAAATTGAAGGGGGCTCCTTCATGAACATCTTCCCGAATTCTAGAAAAGTTTCAAAGATTCCTCAGATTTTTTGGAGTCCTTACGTTTACAACACAAAGAAATTGGTCCTAGAACCTCGGACTCATTGTTCAAAACTTTGGCAGGTATCAAAAGGACAATATTGATGCCCTATTGTTGATGTTCATGCATCACAAGTGCTAATCAAAATATAAATATATTTGCATTCTTCCACATAATCACACCACACAATCTGAGACATCCTGCACATATTCTATAAATTATAGAAAATTTTCAATGACATTTTGAGAGTTTTTTTTTTTTTTTTTTTTCAAATTTTATGGTTGGGCGAAAGGGTAGAAAGAGCTAGCCCTCACCATCAGGGCCACCCCCCTCCCTAATATAATACACAGTTTGAGCCAACTCTTACGCTCAGTGCAAGCAAAACAGTAAAGCCCCTCCCCCTGCCTACAGACACCAAACAACCACAAAATCCTCCGTAACCAGGTAGGGCATATTTTTGCAAGTAATTTCCTTTAAATAAATGGCTGAAAGGGTTAACCCCATGACCTTTCGCTCAGAATTCTAACAGGACGCACTACGCAGAAACCAAACCTTCATTAGCTAGTTATAAACAACAAAGTACTAAAACCCGTTCATAGCAATCTGAAAGCACGAGTTCTGATTTCGTTAAGAACCCTAAAATAATTAAAAATAATCAATAAATCAATCAAATCGCACCAAAATTACCAAATCAATAGTCTGAAAGTAAGATTAGGGCAAATTGCTCAACAAAATGTGGAATCTGTCAGAGGTCAAATTTTGATGAGAATCAAGTAACGTAGTCCTAAACCAAACCTATTATGATCAACAAAGTCAAGAAAAACATCGAAGTAAATGGAAAAAAAAAATTGAAGTAAATTGACAATGGGGATAGATAGGTGCTTCTGACCCAAAAATCGTAACTAATCTCAGAGGTTTTCATCTCCTCCAAACCTACCAAGAGCGTATTTCTGCGTTTTTTTTTTCTTTTGGGTTTTCACGGACGCAATCGGGCTTTCCCAGATCTGGTCCGAGCATCGTGAAACTTATGAGATTAACACTCACAGATTTCAATTACAACGACTAAAAAAATATAACATCATATCCTTATACACCATAACAAACGAAAACTTATCAAAATTAAAGTTTGGTTTCGAAAATATTTTAAAAACATTTCAATTTTAAATTAATTTATATTTATATAAAAATCTTTATATTTTTTATAATATCATATTTTTTAATATTTAATAAATTATTTATTTATTTATTTATAATTTTTATTTTTTATATTAAATTTTTTATGATTAATAATTATATATTTTATCATTTTAAATTTTATTCTAAAATATAACTATTTTATTATTTTTATAAAATAATTAATATTTATATAAAAATTTTTCATTTTTTCTATATTTATATATTCATCTATGTTTGATATACGGTAGGATACGAATTGAGTACTTAAATATACTTTACCCCTTAATCAGATATTTCAAATTCAAGTGTGAAAATGATGAAAAGGAATTTAAAACAGTTAACATCTAAAATGAGTTTATAATACTCAAATTAATTTAGTCGGATAAAATTTAGATATGAATTGTGAAAAAAAAAAGTGTGTGTATATATATATATATATATATATATATGTTTCTCTCTCTCTCAGCCAAAATCCCCCGATCTGGTTAATTAAATCTCCAAACGATGCGTATCAAGTTTTGGAACCTGGCCCGCAGCGTGTAAAACGCCGTCGTTTTAAATGTGGCCTGTACTTAACTGGACTTGTGGTAAATGCCTTTCCCGCTGTGAATAACTAATCTAATGCCTTTAATGCCCAAAAAGCGTCGGACGTTAAATTTTGAATTTTGAATTTTAAATTTTGAATTTTGAGATTGCTAATTTAAAACTTTAGAGTAACCATAATTTTAGTGTCCTTTCGGTAGAATTTTTTTTTGATTTTTTTTTTCCTTATAAGGAGAAATCATATCAAACGAGATTTTTAAAAGCCTCTTAAATTTTTTTTTTCATAAAGAAAAATTTTAAAAATAACTTAAAAAAAAAAGCTCATGAGATGAGTTTTTTTTATCTTTTTTTAAATACTCCAATTTTTATGGAAATTTATATTTTTTTGTTCCATTTATATACTCATATAATTATTTTTATTTTATAAATATTCTCATTTAAATGATATAAAATTTCAAATATACCCATTAATTTTTAACTTTTAACTTTATTTTAAAAGTAAAAAAATAAAAAAAAATTAATTACTTTATTTCAAAAGTAAAAAAACCAAATAACTTTTAACTTTTTTTTTAAAAAAAAATTAATTTTTATTTTTCCTTAAAATGAGAAAATAAGCTAAAAAAAAACTCTTGCCAAATGAGCATTTAGTAAAATTTCAAGAATACCTATACTCACATTCAACGTATAGTTTGACTAACTAATAAACAAAATATTAAAATCTTTTAATTAAAATCTTGAATTAAAATTTAGAGAATAAATAAAATAAGAGAGTTATCCTTAAAATGAGTCTCATAACATTGAATTAATTAGATTTTTAAATATCGGCAATTAAATGAAAAAAGTATAATTTAACTCAACTATAAACTATATTTTTTCCATATTTTTTAAGTAACTTTTTTTTTTTTTTAAGGAGGTAAAGTTTTGACAACAAGTCAAGAAGAAAATTAGCAAAACAGAAATCCAAATTGAAAAAAAATCTAATCCAAGAAACCACAAATTTAAATTGAATTTAAATATGAAAAACAAACTTAACCACCCAAACATAGTTATAAACCATAAATCAAAAAAAATTAACAACCAAAAACTAACTCTTTAATCAAATAAAATAATAAACTAATGAGATTTTTAATATCATGAGATAACCTAATTTCTACTTTAAAAATTAATTGATGAAATAAAGTATTATGAGCTCTGATATCTTCTTCATGGAAGAATTAGAAAAATCAACCCCCTAAATGGACCCTATAGTATTCAAATTGGATTAATCGGATAAAACCCAGATATCGATAATAAAAATAAGAAAATCTCCTCCATGGCGGATGACTAACTCTCTAAAAGTTAAAGAAAAAGGTATAAGGTGTCCATACTTTTATATCATGTCTAAATATATTGAGTTAATTAACGTAAAATTTAATATTTAATAATCAAATAAAATTTTAAGCATGATGTTCATGGCAAATAGATCCAAAAGCGTCGGGATATGCTAGGAAGATTTTTGTTTTCTTTTATTTTCTAATTATATGTTGAGGGTGGGGGAGCTCCAACTCGAAGGGAGGGGATTGTTTATTATGCATAACATTCGACTGACAAAATGTGCATTTTTCCTTATGTAATTCGAGATAGTGAAAGTTGTGCGGGAGCTAGACATTCCCAAACATACGCAACGAATTATTATTTTTTCGTTGTATATTATTAATCGATATTTAAAATTATATTCTGATTAATTCAATTTAAATATTATCATACCCATTTTAAAAATAACTCTCCAAATATAATTATAGCACTATACATGTTTAGTTGTGAATTTATATAGTGTAATGTACAAGAAGCGGGAAGAAAGAGGAAGGCATTCATGATCATCGAGAAGACTAGTTCTAGCACATTTAAGATTTCACATGTTGATGGGGGGCTCTTTCCTAAAACATTTTTGTAATAATGAGAGGGAGAGAGAGAGAGAGAGAGAGAGAGAGAGAGAGAGAGAGAGAGAGAGAGAGAGAGAGAGATGCACGACGCATGGTAATGAATATAATGGTTTTGGCACGTAGAGAGAGTCACTTTTAGTTGAACATTTACTAGTCCCAAATGAGATTTTGTCAGAAGCTCCAAGTGAAGCCATTCATGCTGGCTTTTGTTTTCTTCTTCCAGGTTGTTGAATCATTGCTTTTCTTTCCCTTTTTTTCCCCCCTCTTTTCTTCTTTTTAACGTAAATGCCTCCATTGAAGTTTACGAGTTGAGCTTGACAAATGGCATACTTCTTGTTCCTAATGGACGAACTAATTTCCAGTATTTTGCAAGAGAAAAATAAAATATTTTTTTCTAATTTATATAAGGTCAAGGATATCGCATTGCTGGTTAAATAATGGGTGGGATATTGATGTTAGCATAAGAATTTTTGTACATTATAAAATATTTAATTTGAGTTATAATTATTATTTTTGATTAAATTCGTTATATCATCAAAATAAAATTACCATCAAGCCTAAAATCAAAGAACTATCCGTAACCTTTAATTTGCAAACTCTGGCAACATAAATTGGGTTCAAGAGAGGTTAATGCCCTTTTTCAAATCATGCACATTATGGATCCAAACTATCACTATAAAATTCATCCCACCTAAATATGAATGGTTCTTTTAAATAAAAATTGAACCCAAGTCGAACACAGCATTTTCCTGGGAATATAAACCAAGTATTTTATTTTAGATTTTTATTGACATTGTTGTCACCTTCACACAATTAAATCTCTTCACTTATGGCATCAGTAAGGGATCGCTGAATTTCAACTCATGACTCTTCATAGCCTACTCTTCTTGCTTCAATTATTTTTTTTCCGTGTAAACAGATTTTTTTATCTTCAACTAGTATTTAGAGTTCGATTGACTAATTCAATTCAAATACTATGATATTTATTCAGAGATCAGTTCTGATAAATCTCATCTTTTTACTTTTATAAATCAAATCCAAAACATATAATTAAAAAAATGTAACACTCTATCATTACATCCAAAGAAATCTGATCACTTCGACATTTTTCAAACATTCAACGTGATTAATTTTCTGGCAAACGTTTCGTTTTCGTTTTTGTTGCCCAAATCAAATGTTTTTCATGCACACCGATCTTGAGCCACTCTTGACACTTGTCATCTTTCTAACAGCTAAAGCATAAATTTGCAAGAAAATTATAAATTTCTTTTTGAAACTTCTTTTTTTTTTTTTTCCAAATATAAACAGAAAAATGAGGGGTGCGGGAAGTAGCCCTTCTGGTTTGGCCTCGTGAGCTATACAACAAATTTGATACTGACACCATAGAAATAAAGCTCACCAGCTCGGATTACCAAATTATGGTGCGATTTGAAAGTGCATTAATTAGCTTGATGGCATTGGCAACAAATGTGACAATAAAGAGGCGTAATGTCATGCCACCTCTATCTATTAATTATTATTATATCTTTAATTATTTTCAATTTTCCAATTTCCATAGATAGGCCGTGGTTGGGTCATGGATTTGGTTTGCCATTGAAAATTTTGATTTTGTCATTAAGATCAAGAAATGGGCATGTGAAGCTTTTGCCCAGATTTTACGTGTTGGATCGGTAAGGTTTTTATTTCAATTTTATTTTTTTATAAGGAAAAATCTTATCGAATGAAATTTCTTTTTCTTAAAAATAATTTTTTTAATAAAGAAAGAAATAATTTTAAAGGAGATATTAAGTTTTTTAAATAATTATAATTTAAATTAAATATTTCATATTGTTTTAAAATAGAATTTAAACCTCCTTGCAAAAGTGGTACATCAAATATTTGGAGAAATCGAGTAACTTTTGGTTGTAAAAAGATATAAAATTATTGTTGGCATATTTACAAGAGATTATTATGTTTGTTGGAGATTAAATATTGAATTATTAAATAAAAAATAAAAAAAAAATGCAAGGCTTTGTTTGGATGTAGAGAATAGAGAAGGGCATATAAAATTCATGAAATGGCAAATGCAAACCCTTCTCTTTCCTGCACCTATGGGAAAAACTGACAAAACAGAATTCCAAACAGGGGAACCCAAGAAACGAAAGAACGCCTACTCTAACATGGAGAAAACACAAAGCACTCTGTTTGGTTGCAGAGAAGACAAAGCAAGAGAAGATGAAATTAAGTAATTCCAAACAACATTTTAAACCCCCCCCCCCCAAAGTTTTTTGTACGAACCCAAAATTCCTTTCCATTTACCTCGTCTTCTTCGCAACCAGACACAGAATTGAAGCCCCAAAAAAGGGAAGAACAAGGAAATCCTAAACTGACAACGACAAGAACAGAGCAAAACGTGTTCAAACCAAACTCGTCTTCATCATCATCAGTTCCTAGTCTTCCTGGCGTTGTCTTCATGGAGAAAATCAAGCAAAACGGTGCTCTTACATTTGGGGCATTTGGGATCGTCTTCCATCAACATCACATACATTAGGCACCTCGGACAACCTACGAGCATCATCGATGTCGCTTCAGGACTGCTTTCGTAGTGCATAGTCTCATCTTGACTCAACTCTGATGACACGCATGAGCTCATCGGAGAATATTCCGAGGAAGACGATGATCTTCTCGGAGATTCCACTTGCGAGTTTGGTCTTGGTGGTGAGAGATTCAGCTTCAAATCAAGCTTTGGACTGTTGCAGTTTCGACTCATTTTTATCCTCCTCTGTTTTTTTTACCTTGTATTATATCAAAAATTCCATGTAAAACTAATCGAAATTAGAGCATAAAATAAAAGGAAGCGGTGAAAAAAAAATGAACGAACAGTGAAATAGAAATAAAGGAAAACGGAGTACTCCGTTTTTTACCTCGAGGGATAGTAGCTTTTCCCAACAAAATGGAAGAGAATCGGAAAAACAAGAATTAGGCTTCTTTGGGGGAAGTGAAGAATTCGAGAGTTTTGATGAAACTGGGGAGAGAGAATATGAATTTAGAGACACCTCCGCAAGTAGTTTTACCTGAAAAAACGCAGGGGGTGTGAGTTTGTTGGTGTTGGTTTTCATCCTTTGGAGGGGATTATATAATACAGTGAAATAAGAGAGGTGGGGGGTTCTTTAATTTATTGACTTGATTGTGGAGAGGAGAGAGAGAGAGAGAGAGAGAGAGAGAGAGAGAGAGAGAGGAGGGGGAAATGAGGAATTGAATATGGGGAAGAAAGGGGTAGAAGACAAGTGTAAATATTTGGGGGAAATGAAATTAATAAATAGTTGGGGATGTGATAAATCGAACGTAGTTTGCAGGAGAGAAGGAAAATTCGCTGTAAATTCATTGATTGCGGAGGGGGGGGGGGGAGTCATCGGTTTTCTTGTGGTTTAGGTGTATAGGTGGAGGATGGATCGGAGCCCAGTTCAACCTTAACGGCTATTACTTCATTAAACAACAAATTTTTAATTTAAGCACTTGAAAGAATACAATCTCTCTCTATCTCTCTCTCTCTCTCCCCACCCCCCCCCCCCCACAATCCCCCCCTGAGAGGGGATGGTCATACTTTGCTTCGTGCAGCTGAATGCCATGATGTGATGAACCTGAATAAACCATTCCTTTTTTGTTTTTCAATTTCTCATGATACAATCGCTTTCGTGCACCCTCTTACACCTGTTTTTTTCTTGCCCACAACATAAAAGAAAGAAAAAAAGAAAGAGAGAGAGAAAATTAAATTAAATTATGATCAGAGCACCATCCGGTTGATAAAAGAAAAAAGAAAAAAAATTCTCAATTTAATGACCTAATTCTAATTTTTAAATTAAATAGCCATTGACCCTTTTAAATAGTCTCCCTTTTTTGTTAGAATTTAAATTATCTCCCTGGTAGCCTAAGTATTTCACTAAAATTATAAAGCAACTCTATGGCCAACATTGGTTTTGATATTTGTTTTTTTTTTTTTAATAGTTTATAGGAAATAATTATCAGATAAAATTAGATGACATTATAAATCAAAATTTGATAATTAAAATTTTTTAAAACTTTTTATATCCAAATTTGAGGTTCTTGTTAATTGAAATTATGTGGAATTTGTAAGTAAAAGATCACTAATATAATGATAATTTGTTCCATATAATAAAAGTTTTAATCCCAAATTTTGAATTGAGTCATTTGAACAAAAATTTAGTCTATAAAAAAAATCGGTCTATATCACGAAAAAAGAATATAAGTTTTTTTTTAAAGAATATAGGTTTTTGCTAGAAAAAAATTATAATTTGGTATATATATAAAAAAACTCTTTTTTCCGGCAAAAACTTATATTCTTTTTAAAAGAAAAGAATATAAATAATTTGTGCCAAGTTAGGTTTTCGAAGACCCCTAACTTAATTTGAATAACATAAAAAACCTGACTTAGGCGAAAGAAAAAATATATACATATAACCACAAGCTTTAACATGCAAAATTATTGAATCTCATTTTTTACGTAAGAGAAAGTTGAATTCTAGATCTCTAACAAATGAGATGGTATCAGTTAAGTTATATCCGAGGTGTATATCACACTTAGTATTAATATTGTACAATCTATGCAACCTTTTTATTTAAAATATAGGTTGTGAAAAAGGAGTTATATTAAGTGTACCTAAGGAGACTCGAGCAAATCCACCGCCCACGTGTATTCCTGCAATGTTTCTTAAAGTGCAAAATGAAGAGAGTCCCACCTTTTTCACCTCATCACATGCATTTGGTAAGGTTTAGTAGCTGCCAATGTAAGGTAAGATAAATTCCTTCATCATAAAAGTTAAATGCCCAACACACCTCTTTGTCCCAAAATTATCATTACATTTTATGCTATTGGTTCTTAAAATCTAAGAATCATATTATATTATAACAACTCAGGATTTTTAGTAATTCGGTACAGATTAATTAAAACATGCGACAATAGTTCTAATACAAAATTAAAAATATATTATTTTTTATTATAATAATTGAACTCTTATCTATCAGAAAATAAATCAAATCATTTTGCATAACACTTTTGTTTGGACATAAATGGGTACTAACTATTAAACAATTAAAATATTTTTTGTTATAAAATATCTAATTTAGATCATAACTGATAAATTTTTTATAATATTCAATTGATATTTGAAATCATATTCCGATTAATTCTGTTCGAACGTTGTTAGACTCAATTTAAGAAAATCTCTTATAACGTAATTTTTCCTACTCTCATATTATAAATACAATATTTGATTAAGAAATCTGACGTTCTTGCTCACTAAATTGATTGTCCCGTGATTAATTGATAAATGGTATACCTTTGATTTTGAGTTACACAAGATGCATAGGATACTTAGAAAGGTAATTCAATTTATGATGATAATCTCTCAGTTAGGCATCTTTGCTTTTTAGTTGGAGAGTGCTTAAATTGGGTTATTATGAAGAACCTAATACAAAGGGAAATGGTAATAAATTAGAAAGATAAATATGGGCAGTTACGTCCTCCAAATATGGGGGTGGTAGTTATCTAGGTGGCATATCATTGTTTGACCCTTCTAATTAAATGAAAATATTATTAAATTCAACTACCCTTATCAAAGCTTTTGAAGGATACGTGGTTACCTGGTTAGATGTGGGCATAATATTGGTAGGTATGAACTCAAAACATGCAAAATTCAACCACAGCCCTTGGATTGGAGGCCATGATGTCATCAGAAGGGTGTGTGAGATCAAGTTTTCCCCATCCAACGGTTGTGGAAAACGAATTGGCACATACATTTGCTAAAATTCCAATCAAACACTTGTTGGGGTTTTTAAAAAAATAATAATAAAAAAAGTTGCAAATTTGTTATTTTATAAGAAAGAGTCTTAAAAGTGTAAAAGACAAAAGGGGCATCTCTGTGGTAAAATGGTAAATGGGTAAATCCAAAATCTGCCGGATATAAAAAAAAAAAAGGATCACTCCCAAGTGTCCCATTGAATGGCCAAAAGGGGCAACTGCCAAATTCTAGTTAATGAAAAACTTACCTCCGATGAATACAGGAAAGAAGCAGTTATCAAATTTTGGTAAATATGTATTAAGTATGGGTATAATGAATTATCACCAAAACCAAGGACGACTCTGTTTGTAGTTTTGCATTCTCCTACGTCGTCATGGATGATTAAATAGGGCATTTATGTCGGCTATTAGTAGTAGAGGGTTGGTTTGAATACCTCTGATTTCCATTTTGGAAGATGGGGTACTTTTGTCCAGCGGTTTTAATTTGCCATAAATTCAAGTTGTTTAGCCACCTTTGTAACTCATTGGACCAAGCAGTAATAATAGTAAAAGGAACACGTATACAAAAATAATTTCTTTCCTAAAGTCATTAACACATACTGTTTATATAGAGATATTCAAGTGATAAAGAGTTTTTATCTTAAAAGTCGAGAATTAATATTTATATTTTTATTATTTAATACATACAAAAATTACTCGATCATTAACAATTTATCTCATCCTTTCGTTAGATTTATGAATTTTGAGAAGAGAGAGTGCAGTATTTAATAATCATTAATAAAGTTTTAACCCTAAAATACAAAGTCATTAACAACAATAATTGTTAATGAGAGGCCATTGAAGTTATGTGTTCGACGAAGGAGGCAATTTGCTTAATAATGAGTTGAGGTTTACCCAATGCATGCAGCCATTGCTGCAGGCATCAGAAGACGGCAGGCGTTGAATTTATTTATTTATTAAATATAAGCTGATAATATCTTTATAAAATATTCACCAGTCTTATTATATAAGCCACACCAAAAATTTAATGCCCCATTTAATTTTTCCCACCACCTCATCACGATTTTTAATTAATTTTAATTAAAATCTTATCTCCCTCGATCTGTCAACTCTATTTCTTAATTGCTTGCCCTCTTAATTGGTGTTTGGATATCGAGCTATCCTATATAAATTGATTTATTGATCATAGGTTAATGTTATGCAAATTGAAAAAAAAAGTTACTAATAAAAGTTGAAAATGAGTTGATTCTTTAATAAGAAAATTTTGTTATATAAGCTTAATTAATTTTTAATTAAGAAACTGATTTTTTTTTTTTTTTTTGGGTTTTATATGGCAAGAATCATAATTGTGGGGCTCGAAGCCAAATGGAGGTGTTGAGATTAGACTATTAGTGTTAAGTTGATTCAGCGATTGTTAATTCATTTTCTTTTTTTTTTGTAATTATTTAATTAGGAGTAAAGTTTGTTTTTTAAAATAAGGGAGCATGTGTTTAGATTTAAAGCTTTAATACTCTTCTTAATTACTTGCTTTAAATGATTGCGGGTATATGGTTAAATCCACGTGCCAAGTTGGGAGAGAGACTTGAATTATTTTTTAATAAATATGAAAGTTGTGAATCTAAAAGGACTCGTCCAGCACAAAGTATTTCTCGACTTAATACGGAGATAGGGGGAGAAATGGGGTATATGTACGTAATCTTTCCCTTATATTTTTTTTGTAAAGAAATTGTTTTCACGTTTCAAATCCATTATCTCGAGATCACCAAAAGAACAAATCAACCGTTATACTAAAACTATGAATCTAAAATTATATAAAATGAATGTATTATAATTCAACTAATATGAATATCTTTTTTTTAGAGGTGTCGAATTTAAAATTTTTTATGCATAAAAAAATTATATAAGAGATTAATATCTTTTGTATTAAATAAATTAAAATTACGATTAAATTTCGAATTTACTCTCTTAAAAAATATTACCAAATATATTAACTACAAAGTTACGGGTTCAAGGGAGAGATTTGATTCATAATAAAATACTCGGCGACCATATTAACGTCGCTTTTATTAATTTTATCATCGTACTCTTTTATTAATTTTAAAAACATTTATACAAATTTACCGAAAATATTTCACCTCAAACAAGTTAATAGAATTAAAAAAAAAAAGAAATTAATGGGAAGTACTTATTTTGCCATGTTACAGTAGATGCAGTTAAAAGTATTAAAAATACTGTTAAAATTTTTTAAAATATTATTTATATTTTAAAATTATATCTTTCTATATTTTTGTATATTGTAGTTTGTCCTTTAAAGATAGTCAAACGATTTCGAGTATAAAGGGATTAAAATTCCTTTTACTCCGGTCTTTCAAAGTATCCGCAGGTCATAAAATTTTGAGATAAAGGGTAAAAACCCTGGGAGTACTCTTAACAAATTTGTTCACAAGAACGCCTAAGCATGACCTCAAGCTGACCGAGCAAGTACTACGACAATTCAACTCAGCTATGAAACACATCTACTTTCATGGAAATAAAGGCATTTACACTCTTGTGGGTCAAAAGAGCCCTACCACGGATTTGATGAATGACAAGAGTTTAGCCCCACCAACAAAAACCAAACATATATATATATATATATATATATATAAATGTATAAAAAAAAAAACATTTTCAGTTGTTCGGTTTTTTTTGGCTGTTATCTTTTGTTTTTTTCTTGGTCACCGATATTTAAATTTATATTACAATTAATTCGATTTGAATTATTGTTAAACTCAAATTAAATGAGAGTTCTTTCGATATTTTTTTCATTCTTATAAATATTATTTTAATATTTTTCTCACTAGATCAATTATTTATTAATTCGACCGTTATCATTAGCTTAATAGAAAATAGGAAAGAAAATTTCCCCGACCCATTGAACTCTTTATTTGGCCCATCAAGCCTTTTTGTCGTGTTCAAACTATGAAGAAAGAGAGGCGACGAACAACATTAATGCTTCTCTTAGCATGAAAATAAGCATCTTAAAATATTTAATTTGAGATGTAACTAATGATTTTGGAATGACTATAAAGCCATCAAAATATCAAAGAAATATAATGTTATCATTGAATTATAATCAACCGTTTTCTTTCTATTACAAAAATATCAAATATGAATCTCATATATAAATATAATATATATATATATATAAGAGATATAATATTATCAAGGGAGGGGGGGGGGGCTTGTTGCACGTATCCCTTAGTTGCCCCTTCAGCCTTCTCTTCAGCCTTCTCAACCTTAAATGTCTCGCACTATATCCACCTAGACACCCAGAAAAAATTTTAATGGAAGAACGTTACTTCGTACGAATTTAAAATGTAAATATCTTTTGGATGGTGCAATAAATGCAAGAATTTAGGGAACTCAACTGCATTGGCTTGCAAAAATAGCGCAACACCATCAAGGATGTTCATGGGTTCCTTTATGGATGACTTAAATTTGGGGAGAAGGATTGAAGATGGGGGTCCGGTTGGTGGAATCCCGGCAGGTTTTTCTTGTGGATTGTCATGTCAAAATAATGGCTTACCCATAAATTATATTACGTATTTATGAACTTAATTTTAGGGTTTGGGGCTTGCTCCCGCCCATCCTTCACTGGTGAAGAATTAAATTTTGCACAATAAAGTATCGTTTGGGCCTGGGGATATCTTTGCATTGTGTTTTCACTGTGAATGCCTTTAATGCAATGTACCCTCCGATAAGACTCCTCTGTCTTGAAGTAAATTTGATTTGGACAGCTAAACTATTCACATTCTCCTCATTAAAAAAAAAAAAAACCATAGGAATGGTTCGGCCTTTGCATGACTTTGCATGACGTAGGGGGGAAAAAGGGTGTGTTAATAACGCCTGTATCCGGGGTTAAGTTTATGTCAGCAGACCAAGTAACACGTACCGAAGGTAGGACGAGAATTATAATTTTTAACGAATATATAATATTTTTTAAATTTTTAGCAGCAAACATTGATAATGAATATAAATATTAAAATTTTTATTAAAAATTTCAGCTGCAACCTCCCTTTTTGAAATACCCATATGTGCAAAGTTCAATTTCCAGTTTAGGAAAAGTTGGTGAGGGGTTATTTGGAACATAAATTGCTCCAACAGTGAAATATTGTCGAAATAATTTTTTCATTCTTCTCCTCTGAGTTTGGGCTTCCACGTTGCTCTTGAATTTAATACAACACAACCAGCAAGAAAAATTGGAGAGCAAAAGGATACTCAATGTGAGAGAATGGAAAACAATGAATTAAACAAATTTGTGCTACCATGAATCCCCAGTTCAACCACAGAGACCAAGAAGCATTCATGGGTAGTATGATAAATCCAAATCCAAGGAAAGATGAACTTTTTCATGCCAACATTTGGAAAATGACATCCTCAGCAATGCATGTTTACTAGCTTCAAATGAAGCGAGCCCCGAGACATGTACCAAGAATGGAGACAGTGACAATTGAACGATAACTCATAGACTCCATTTCACATTTATGCAGAAACTTGATGTTAAGAATGTAACAATGAGTTCAATATTGCAGATCGGTAGAGTGAAAACAGAAATTTTACTCATTCACAAAGAAAGGTTGGTACAATTTTGCTGATTACTGCTTGAATGCAAGGAATTCAAACAATATCTAGCTTTATCTATGCTTTTGTTCTTTGCGTTGTGCTGCTTCTTGTCCTAGTCAAAATTAAAAAAAAAAAAAAAAAAATCAAATCTACAAGCTTAAACAATGTGATCCATGACTTGCATATCGCTTATACCAATTGTCTGCCAGTTTTGCAATGGAGATTAGGTTGTAAGACTGCACTTACTAAAACTATCTTGAAAGAGAACATATTATGAAAGTAAGGCCCGACTTTTCTGATAAATGGCATTCGAAAATCCCTTATCGTACAACTTCTTCGAAAAATTCAAAATCCTCTCTTTTCTCTCTTCATTTAGTGTTATCTCACATAGATTTATATATATATATATATATATATATAACAAGGAGGGAAATGGATTTGTTTCATTAAATATTCTTATTATTAATTTTTAAAGTCTATTCACATGGACCACTAGATAAAATTTATTGTATTTAGTTTTTTTGATATCATTTTTACGGAATAACTTATTTTTAATAATTAGAAAAATAGCAATGGCATTATTTTGTATTTTTTTAAAAAAACCATTTTCTGCTAAAAAAGGGGCTGGCAAAGGCTATAATAAATTAAACGAATGTTGGCTTATGTTAATTTTAGTCGTGCGAGCGCAATGCACCTAAAGAAAAATGGACAGCCTGCGTTCATATTATCATCAAGACTACAGAAAAAATAACTGTTAGAAAATCGGGTGGATCCGCCCATGAGGTCGACCCGACCCATATTTTGTTTAAATTCAAAAAAGGGAAAGGATTGATTTATTAAAAAAAAAAAACCACTATTAATTTCCTATCTCCCAACTCGCTTCTCTCTCAAGCAAAAAAGGAACTTCCCATTGTCTTTTTTTTTTGGGCATACGTGAACAGGAAAAAAGATTACAAAAAGGTGTTATAGAGATGCACCGTTTTGTAGAGAGAGAAATGAGAAAAATGTGAGAAACTATTTTTGTGTTTGTAAGATAGAAAATGAGAGAGTGAATTTCTTCTTACATTCAAAGAAAGGGAGAAAAGTCTTGAATTTGTTAATCATTACTATCGCTGTCTATCATTATTATCACTGTCAAGACATTTGGATCGTGAATAATAGAGAATAATCTGAATTTTGTGATATTTTCTCGATCTTAGAATACTTGACCACTGAAAAGAGGTAAGTGATTTTAACTCAATTTAAATTCTGGAATTTTAGCATGAAAAATTATTTGTAAGTTTATATGAAAATATTTATCGGTATCAGAGCCATTTAAGATGTTTCCTGTCTCTTTAGTTGGGTATTAAAAATGAAAAATGTCATATTTTTTCTTTAATGGTGCATTAATGATAACTTGACTAGACCTCATGAAATGCTCTCAAATTTACACAGCAGAATGTTTGTTACATGAGCATAAATTCTGTAAAATTTGACATGCATCTGATAAATATATCATGAGATATTGCAAACTCTAGCTAAAATTTAATGTATTCAGATCTATAAAAAAATACTATGTTTCACACTATGAAATTTATATGATTATATTCTTATTGAAAAATGCTTTCCAACCATATAAAGAACACTAAAAATGGTTTAGAATTGAGAAAAATATTGCTATTCAAAATTTGGAACGAAAACTAGAAAAAAATGGAGAAGATGATGAATAGTATTGGACCAACCCACTCTCAGCTACGGCAAGTGAGATCCACTCCGTAGGTTAGAGACCGCCGATTGAAAATCTGAAAGTATCATTGAACTTATAAATATCAAAAATTATAGAGTAGCCAAAATTTCGGAACTAGCAACCACTGGGAAGGCGATGCATGCATGTCACACACCACCAAAACAAAGTGGGCACGTGTCAATTTTGGACAGCCCACTTTGGTGGTGCGTGGGAACGCGTGAAGGTTATGTTTGGGCCAAAATTTTCATTAGAATAATATTTTATTCCCTCCGGATTTTTCTGTAATTTTAAATTTATTTTTTAGAGTCGAAAAATAATTTTATTAATTTTTATACTCAGAAATTGTTTAAAATCACTAAAAAATTCTTTCCGGTCGACAAAAAATTTTGAAAAATTTTATGTGTTAAAAAAATTATTTTTTTAATTTTGACTATTTGAGTGAAAATTTATTTTTTACTCATCATTTGTTTAAATTTTTACTCTGTTATTTATATTCGAAAATTAGTTTTTCTAATATAAAATTGTTTTAAATTTGAGCAAATATTTGTAAAATAAACTCTGAGATTTATTTTAATATTATGGTTGACTGCATGTCTAATCTAATATTGTTCCCATTTTTAACGAAAATTGTGATAATTGAAGATTTTTTGAAAATTTTTGGGGCCTCTGGGGGAGGAAAAAAGACTTGAAAAGTCCAGAACGTTTGATGAAGTTAGTCAAATATTGACTTACAAAATGGATCCATCTCTTACTTTATTGAATCATTTGGAAATCATGAAAGTAAAACACTTGGAATTTATTAAGTTAGGTCAGGTCTTTTGGGAAAATGACGTATATATACTGAAAAATTCTCTGCCTTCTTATTAGACTAACGTAGTTGATGAGTTGTTTGTCGAGAATGGACACATGATTCTGGAGAATATGAGGCCGTTATTAATAGAAAAGTGAAAAGTAAAAAATATAGAGAATCAAATGATGAAAAAACTTTCTCAAGATATCAATAGTTCTCCACAAGCCATCAAGAGATTTGCTTCTATGGATAGACTATAATAAATTAAACGAATGTCGGCTTATGTCAATTTTAGTCGTGCGAGCACAATGCACCTAAAGAAAAATGGACAGCCTGCGTTCATATTATCAACACTATGGAAAAAATAACTTCTAAGATGCGGTTGGCTTTTTGCACACATTTCACTAAATTTCTCAAAATTCTATACGTAAATTTCTTGGTTGCACAAAAAAAAAAAGAAAAAAGAAAAAAGAAAAAAGGAGAGAGAGAGAGAGAGAGAGAGAGAGAAAGCTCTTCATGACTCGCATTTTCATTTTTCAAAATGATTTTGAAACATTTCCTGAACAAAAGTTACAAAAGTTCCACTAAATTCAACCTCTTCCTGAAAGGAGACCAATATAGAATGCATCTAAGTTGGCCCAATCAAATTTTCTGATACTGAAAATGAGGTCAAATGAATGAGTTTTGGTTAGGCTTCACTTTCAAATGTATTCAGCCATTTTTATGTCTAGACCATTGTTCTGGTGAGTGACAGAGACAATACTAAAATTGTGGGAATACCTTGGCAAGATTTTGCCAGCATTTTCGGCACCATCAAAGCTAAGAAAAGAATCTCTCACCCCACCCACCAATGAGCAAAGGATATTAAGGATTTGCCCACAGCTTAGGAACTGGTGGCCAAGGGGACAAAGGAGGCAGCTTCCTAATAGTAGTATCCCATATAAAAGCAAGTCAAGATCAAGGTTATACTCCACACACCATACTAAATTCCGAAACCTTTATATTTCTCAGAATAATGCTGTTCCAACAGGTTTGATACCTTTCAAATGATTAGAGAGCAATAACAAAAAGCAAGGTAAATGGAATTAATGAATCACATTCCATCTATCTTTATATGGAATACACCTTAATCACCTATCTAGCACCAACATATTATAATCGTGCAGTGGTAGCAGAAAAGTGCCTGTGGGAGAAATATTTCACATAATATGAATTATATTGTGATTGAAAATTGCTTGTGGTACATTTGGCACTTACAAGTGAAACTGCCGAACAACAGACATTTAAAGTGGAACTTGGGTAGGCAAACAATAGGCACTGCTCGTGTTAAATACCTGGTTCATAAGAGAGATTTTTATGTCTAGTCATCCACAGTGTGCAGTCAATCGAGCTCATTTACATTTTCATTAAAAGTTTCAGCGGTATGATTGCTTCTGCACTGGATCAATCGTTCCCGAAGACTCCGCACAAGTTCATTGAGTCTCTGAATGTTTTTCTCTTGAGATAAGATAATCTGCAAGAATTTTGTCAATTCCCAATAAAAGCACATTGCTCAAGATAAAGAGGCCAGAATGGATGTAAAGAAATTTGATAACCATCCCAAAGTGGGGTTGCCTTAAATAATGTAACCAACATATCGTTCCATCATCTTTGTTGCATATAAAGTGTTGCAAACATCCTATTTATTTTGCAATCAGAGACTGGGTGTGAGAAATAAAGCGGGAGAATTGGTTTGCACTCTGTATACATAAGCATCATGAGGATTGATACCGAAAAGCCACTAAAACAACTCTTGTATCGTAGAACCAGCTTTGGATTCATAAAATGACATTCAGTCATCCTAATAAAAACACAAAAGATATAGAGCCCAACAGCCCACCAATACAGAGATAGTCATTTTTTATGTATGATTTAAGGACTCCTACCTGCTGCCAAATAATCGGTCCAGGCATTCCAATTCCACAAGTTTGACCTGGTTTTCTAATCAACTTAAGGTATCTCTAAACAACATCCCTCAAATATCAAAACCAGTGAGCATTACCTTCGACATCACAATGAATGGGTGCATATTTGGGAAGAGACCAGCACAGTATGATCTGCATAAATGCGCTAAGTTCTTGGACATTCACAAAATCCTCAAATGTGTGGAAACAGGAGAGCAGCATTAGTAATTTTTTCTATAAGGACAACCCAGAGCTTGTAGAACAGTGACCTAGAGCCACTTCTAGGGAGACAAGTAAAACTTGGTCTCACAACATCAAAATTTACACAACTCAACACATATTGATGATCAAACTCTCCACAAAACCAACTATGCAAAATGCTTATAAGCCAGAAATCGATCCTTCCTCGAAAGAACAATGAAACTTGCAGAATTCAAGCCTACAATGACGTAAATTATCACAACAAGAAGTTGTTCAGGATCCACCAAAGACAACTGTTTGAAAGGGAGTTGTTTCAGTAAGTACAGTCTGATGTTTGAGGTGATGATATTAGCCGCATGTTATCCATATTGAGCATTATCAACTGGAGTTCTTCCAAACATTCCTCGTGCAAATAGCTCAAACCTTTAAATAGAAGCTTATTTCAATATTTTTATCAGACCAAACATCCCCTTGTCCTTATTTGATCCCAATCTCATACAAGTTATTGCGTCATGATTTATGCTGTTGATAATATCTCATAGCCTAAAAGACACATATGTGCAAATATAACCGGACCATACAGAAGTTAGGACAGATTACATGGAACTAATTCACTAGATTTGCCAGCTAAAGACCGTGAATAAGGTACAAGAACAAAATAACTAACCATATCTTCAAATTTTACAATTATATACCGAACAAGACAGCCTGCATTCATATTTCATGGATCACGAAAAACTATCTGAATTTGAAATGGGAAAAACTATTGCTTCGAGGCTTGATATTACCAAAGCTCGGTTATTGCCTCTGGCTACCGGAAAGCATTGAAAAACTCTAAAACCCCTATGGTCCATGGTTCAAGTAATGATACCCAAACACAAAACCCTATTCAAATAGCTAAGAACTTCAGCTTTGCACAAATTGATTGGCCCAATGTTGTGTTCTGCATTTTATTTTAATGCGATCATAAAGTAAAATTTGAGGCTAAGGCCCTGGTAAATAGCGTATCTGATTCCGAACATAAGATAAGAAATATTTGGTAAAAATCAGCGCAAATATGAGAAAATCGCATTTGAAGCCCCAAAAATGCCAAGTCTGACCCGAATTAGCTTGACCCTAAAACTACAACTAAACAAGGAAGGCAATGTAATGTAAAAAGAATTGACAAATGTTTTGTGGGGGGTGGGGGGGTTGGGAACGAAGGATTACTTTCTCTTTGACAGCTTCTTCTCTCTTAGAAATCCGCTGCTGCTTGTCGGATATACTCGGAGTCGCATCCAAATCACTAACAAGCTGTTGTTTCCATTCAAATTGAGACGTAATTATGAGTACAAGTAACAAGAACACAAGCAACATCGGTCTCGACATCTTCACAATCCTCCACTTTCACAAAACCTGGTCCAGCAGATAAACCTCAATCAGGAATGCAAACCCTAGCCATTAAACCAGAAACTTCTAAGAGTTGCACTCAACCGACAGATTCGGAAACCATAAAACAAAGTCGGAAAAAGCAAGAAAATCCTCTTCTCTTGATTGATTAACTAAGAAAAGAAAAAACTGAGTGAAAATTGATGAGAAGACTTACGAATTGTAGCTGAATTTGAACAGCATGAAGTCGATCGATTGAAGGAGTTGAGTTAGTAGAACAACAAAAATTCGGAATAAATTAATGGAAGAATTTGCTTCTATTCTCTTCTCGCAATCTCCACACTAAGCGAATGAGAGAGAGAGAGAGAGAGAGAGATGGAGATTTTGGCGACCGTAGTCGGAAAATATGGGAAATGATTCAGTGGTGAGCGGAGTATGGAGGAGAGCATGCGCCACTCTGGAAGCGGCTTATTTGACGTAAGTTGACGTAAGATGATGAAACGGCGCGATTTACGGGGAGACGGAAGATCCGAGGGCCTGAACGCGCTCAATATGGAGGCCTAGGATGGTTGTGTCGTGCGACAAGTGGCATTATTTAATAGGCCAATTTGTTGTGTCGAGAAAGTCGTATGGCTCTAAGGAAAATCCATAAATTCGGTGAACACGACACCACTCTTAATTATGAAATATAAATTCTAAATAAAGTCAAGAGATAATAATTATTTTCTTATTATCAAATTAAATAATTGGAAAAAAAAAATTGTTTTGTTTATGACTTTTTTAGTACTTTTGGGGATATTACATATTTTAAACAAAGTTTTAAGTAATTAGTAATGATTCGTAGACTACCCAATGTTTAAAAAGGGCAATTTAAAAAATTTGGATTAAAAAAAACAGTTAGTTAATATTTAGGATATCTTTTATATTTAACATTTCAGCATTAGAATAAAACAAATTTCAATTTTCATATTTAAAATTTTATTTTTTTTATTAAATGACCCAACTGTTATAATTAAAACTAATTATAGATCTTAATTGTTATGATACTTTTTTTTAAAGAGTTTTTAATAATTGTTTAAATTGTTGGTATACTAATAAAAAATCTTAAATTTTGGGGATATAAAGCAAAGGGTTTCACTGGTTTTATGCTATAGCCAACCCTATATAACAAGACTTTTTTTTTTTTTTACTCTTTTAAATAGGAATCCCACCCCCAAAATGACGTCATAATTTACTTTTGTGTAATTAAGTAAGAGAGAAAAATTAAAAAATAAATTTACAGATACAAATTACTGATTGACACAAATTTAGGACAAAACTTGATTTGCAAAAAAGTAGTGAATGTATTCTTTTAAAAGTTTTGAAGATTTATCGTCTATATATCTATTATTACTATTTCTGTCCGAAAATCAAAGCTCTATAGCCAAATGTGATTTACCCAAAAAAAAAGAAAAATTACGTATTTGGCCGAAGAAAAAAATAAGTTTAAAGAATTAATCTCTAAATTGAATTTTATAACTATTCGAATCGGATTAATTAAGTTTCCTAATACTGGTATTCAAGCACTCAAAAAAGTAGAAAACAAAGCAAGAAATGATAATTTCTTTTACCTTATATATCATCCTCTTCTAAATATTCTTAGTATACCTTTTTTATATTTAAAGATACTTTTTCTTAGCATATCTTCATATATTATTTCTCTTATTAATTTTTTTCTATATTTATAATATTTTTTTTTTCTTGTACTTATCCCTCACAAAAATTATTGCTTCACACCATTACCGATCACAAGAGGCCGGTCACAAATGTATTAAGCAACATCCGTCTAAGCAAGCTTCTCCTTGTGAGAAAATTTACCTTGCCTCCACTTGTTTCTATTTTTATCATATCCTACTTAATATTTTTTAATTTAAACAAAAATTTTTAATAACAAAATTAAAATTTTATAAACAAAAAAAGATTTCTATTAAAAGAAAAACTAAAATTCATTATTAATATATAACTTTTTATATTATAAACTTCCACTGCGCTTAAAGGAACCCGGCTTAACTTTTCCTAACTGGCCTAAGATCCGATCAATCTACTGAGTTGAGTCGGACAATCTACTGATTCGAGTCAAATCTAAACCGCAGAGGAGGCGTTCAAGGCAAACGACAGCTTTCAAGTAATCATCAATGAGTTTCAATGCCCCCAGTAATTAACACAGATTTATCATATGACCTGCAAAGGCAAGGATCAGATCCTCTTAACAGCCAATCTGATGGAGCCGGAGAGCCAACTGCCACCAATTAAGTTTAATTGAGCCAAACAATTAGCAAAACTGGCACAAACGAAGAACAAACAAGAATGACACACTCACACCCAACAGATGGATACCTAGGTGGAGGTTCCCTCCTTTGTGGACATGCCCAGAAATTAATAGGCAAGATAAATGAGAATAATTTAAGTTCTTCAAGATTAATATTTTGAGGGACTTGCGGGATGCAATGTCTATCTCGCTTTCAAACGTGGGATTGTCCCTTAACTAGTCTCACATATGTACTTGGCAAACTAACCAGAACTATAGAAAACCCACATGATACAGAACATGGACCTCAAGATGCCAGCACGTTGAGCTACTGTAATAAAGACCCAGGGATCGAGCATGATAGGAGGTTTTCATCATTCGTCCGAAGGGGGGCTAAGGGAAATCAACCCCATACTAGCTTAAGAATATTGGATGCCAAACAGGCTCATTTCCCACACCAGAAATGCACTTCAACATCCTCTCATTGCTAAGAACCAGCATGAAAAGTATCTTGTAATTTCTAACCCAAGTTAGGCTCTAGCAAGGATGAACCATAACAAAAAGGTAGTCACTTCACTCCACCTATAGATAACAAAACCCATGACAAGAAGTGCATATCTATAAGGAGTCAAGCCTAGACATTTAACCAAGTAAAAAAAGTAGTTGCATTTTGTTGAAATCAAAATATAACCAAGCACTTGCCTAGATGAATAAGAGTGAACTGCTGATTTGATAAGTAAAATTGCTCAAGACACTGGAACCATACTGAATACAAAGAAACAATATAAGGCTTGAGTTCTTCCATCCTTCTAACATCGGAATCAAAATTCATAGTAAGGAAGCAAAACATGCGACATGGCCCGACAACGACCAATGTGTCTAGAAGAACACAAACATTGAAGAGAAACATTGTAATTGCAAAAGAGTAGAGATAAGTATCCTAAAATGAAGCACATCAGACTGTGTTCTCAAGCTCAGACCTTAATAGAACACAACTTCCATCATAACCCACTTGATTATTCTCATGGTTTCTGTTAAGCCACTCAAGCCCAGATCACTTGGCCACAGAGCTAAATCATATAAAACTCGAGCTAACAATATCTCAGAGTTGGAATGCAAACCCAAGCACCTGAGGAGATAGACTAGGGTTCTTGGGGTCCAAATAGATTTCCGAGGACTAAAGAATTAGAGTTGGAATGAAAACCCTAACCCCAATTCAGCATTTCACTATGCCACTGTGTCCCAAAGAATCTATTCAAGGATACGACTTCAAGAAAATGCAGAAAACTTCAACCCAGGCCATTAAATATTAATAAAAATCACATAAGAAAAAAAAATCGATGATTAAAGGCCTAAAAATGCGGATCTAGGAATCTCGAAAGACAAAAAGGAAATAAACAGAGCACAATACCTGCACTTTGCAACACCTCAATTTGCATTTGACTACTTAACGAAGAAAGGTCTTCATATTCTCAAAATCCAGATTAATACGAAACAAAACTTAGAACAAAAAGAATCTATTCCAAGTAGAACATAAGAAGAGATACGATGAAACAAGAAATCCAAATTAAGGATTCCTAGATCTCGGTCTGAAACCAAAGCGAACGCCTCTCAATACCTCTTCCTAGGACCACCAGCGCCGCGGCCGAACCCAATCGGAGCAGAAGCAGCCGTCTCCTCCGTCTGCAACTTCACTCCCGGCAACTCCGACATTCCAAGGGAGGCAAGCATATCAATAGTCTCCTTATCAACCTCGATGCCCTCGGTCTTGATTGCAGAAACCTCAGGGACGAAATCCATGCGACGCTCTCTCTCCTCTTCCTGAAGCTTGAGGGAGATTCCTCGGATCGATCCTCCTTTCTGGATCCGCTTCATCAGATGAGTCGAGAATCCGGCGATCTTGTTGCGGAGACGCTTGGAAGGTATGATTGCGACTTCTTCCAGAATCTTCTTGTTAGTGTGGAAGTCGAGGGTCATGCGCGAGTAGTAGCGCTCGATAACTTGGCGGGAGGACTTCTTCACTGTCTTCGTGCGAACGCGACCCATTGTTGCAGAAGAGAGAGAGAGAGAGAGAGAGAGAGAGAGAATGAGAGAGAGCGACAGAGACAGAGACTGAGGAGCCGCCGAAGGAGAGAGAAGGAGAGGGGTTGCTGCCGCTAGGGTTGCTGAGGCGGATATATGGAAGCGAACTTACGTTTTTAATGTGACCTAAACGTGTCGTTTTTGTGAACCAAAATCTTTCGTTTTGGGAAATAGGGATAGACTTCAGTGTAATACCTACCTAACCATTGGCCTTCGCGGACCACCTGGGTCAAGATCGGGCTGAAATTTAGGACCAATCGGGCAAGACCATTTGCCTTAAGTAGCCCGATTTTAAAGCGAAGTTGAGCTCGAATTTTATTCATTATAAGATCGATTTTAATCTGACGTCACCCGACACTTGCTTATATCAATTTTGACACGTAATATTATTTTTCACAAGAAATATTTTTTGATGAACTATATTTATATGTCCTTTTCTTAAGGTTTTGTATATTTCACGAAAATAAATATTCTTATTCAGGTATAATGACTATTTTTTATTTTAAAAATTTATTATTTCTTGAAAGACCCTTTGTTAAATGCAATTTTTGATAAAAATATTATAAATAAGATATTATGATACAAAAAATTTAAGAGGAAAAAAAAAAAAAAAGCTTCCTTGGTCATTGGAGTTTTTTAATTAAATATAAAGTGATATCACTAACCCTGTTTATATTCATCTCAACACATGGCATCTTATCCATACTCTGACAATTGACTGAACAAACAAGTCGATTTGAAAGTGAATTAGCCATGCCAAGAATGAATAATGACCCATGGTCGCACTTCTTGGTGGGATGGTTCCTCCATCGGAGGTAAATACATGAGAAACCAAAATCTTGTAAAGAAGCATAGATCAGCTAAAAGGGTGTTGATCACTTTCGTATCCATTATTCTCTCCTCTTACATAGACAAATCTCTCAAGATAATCTCTTCCCTATTACTTCCTTTTCTATGCCAATTGAACAACATTTATACGGATTCACTTATTTATTGTGCGAGAAATGCGTTATGATTCATAATTTACCAGTTTAGTAGGGGTATTAAAAGTAAATACAGAGATCGGGTGAAAAGGTATTGACCACTTTCATACTCATTATTCGTCACGCGCTATAAGTCTTTCTTTCTTTCCCTTTTTTTTTTCCGATTAATATTCGGGATAATTAATCCGATACAAAATTAATAATAATCTATTTAGGGACTACCATGTCGACTTAATTTACTTCATACTAAAATCGTGAATTGAATTTAAAATTTTAATTAAGAGATTTAATACTATATTTTACTAATTCAATTGACCATTAATAGTATAAATCTTTTGTCACCCAAGGGAAAGAAAATGCATTTTAAACAAATTTTTGAAAAATAAGGCTCTTTCTTATTTACTTCCTTTTCGTGATAATTAAACAATATTTATAGCCATTTTCAGTCAGATTTACAGGATACGAGTTCATGATGGTAGCACGTTAATTTTTTATTATTATTCTCTTTTTTCTTTTTTACAAATAATATAACAAGTTTCGAACTTGGGCCAATAAACCGCCGCAGCACAAAATGGCATACTTGGGGTGGAGGTATGGAAAGCGGTCCATTGGGCTTCGAAATTAAAAATGAAATATTGCGGCCCATTCACGTCGTACCGTTATGCACGCGTTTCAAATACGCGTTCTGTTTCCTCGGTCTTCTTGTTGCTCAATCTTAATTTTGAATTCAATGGCTCTTTCTTCTTTCTTCTTTCTTCCCTCTCTCTTTCTCTCTCACGTCTTCCCGTAAATTTTGTATTTGAATTTAGAGTTTTTTCTTCTTTATAAACTCTCTCTCCCCCCCCCCCCAATCTCGCCAAAGATTTCTTCAAGGCTCTCAACGGAGGCGCCCTTGATGTCTTGATTTTCGGAAAATTAATTGAACTATCTCGACGATGATTTTTGGTAACGTTTTGGGGTTTCAGGGCCTTGATCGATCAGGACTACATCAAATTCCCCAGATATGATTTATTTAGGTCTGGGATTGGATTTCTTGAATTCCACGCATTTCAAGGTGCGTCTCTCTCTCCCCTCTGCTTTAATAGGGTGATACAGAGTTCACACGAATGCCATATTGTCCTAGCTCCACTGCTGTGTTTCGTGTCAGCCCAACCACAGCATGCTTTGAACTTGTGTATGCATGAGATGAACCTCCACCAATAGTGGAGCACACACCGGCAGTATTAACTATGCTACCATGGCGAGCAGGGATCATGACTCGGGCTGCATGTTTAGTGCCCAGGAAGACACCTACTACGTTTACACTAATTATCTGCTCAAACTCTGCCTTGTCATTGTCAAGGATGTTGGGTTTGTTTGAACCCCCTACAACGGCGTTGTTGCACATGATGTCTAGCTTTCCATGCTTGGCAACGATGGTGTTGACAGCATGTTCGACATCGGCTTCCTTGGTTACATCACAGTGGACAAAGGAGGCAGAGGAAGAACTTATGTCCTTGCATACAGACTCACCCAAGCTATCTTGGATGTCTGCAATGACAACTTTGGCTCCATGCTTACAAAAGAGTCTGACGATGCTCTCACCAATGCCACGAGCACCACCGGTGACTAAGGCCACTTTGCCTTCAGGCCTAGATGCCAACACAAGAGGCATACTGTTAATTTTAAGGAATTAATTCTCTTATAGGTTATAGATCTTGAAAGGTTCACTCATCATTTTACCTTCTTGCAGCAGCCGAGAGTGGTAAGGTGCTTGCCATCATCGTGTCTTAATTTGTGAGCCTCAGAAAACTTCAGAGGAAAAAAGCGTGTATGGTAAAACTTGGCTTGAAATTCCTTGCCTGAGTACCATTTATGCCTTCACACAGCCTTCTTATACTCATTAATATAGCACAAATTTCCCCGCGTTTATTTCGTTTTGGGATAATTAAAGAGTATTTTTGTGCTATATTAAATGTACTAGCCGAGCCAAGTCACACCAGAATAGGTCAGGCAGGAGCTGCTGGCTTGGCTTATTTTCACCCTAGCTGCAAAGATTAGCTTTTGATAAATTGGTGGATGGAATGATTTGTTCGGACAAAATTTAAAACTCAAGAGGGTGCCCTTAAAAATTTGAAGTTTAGAAGTAATAATTTTCTGCTTTGGTGCAAGTCCTTCCCCATTTTCAAAGAGCTCATCTCCTCTTCTTTCTGTCTTCTTTTACTTGGTGAGAATTTTATGAATTAGAAACGAAATTATGGAACTCATAATCTGGATGAAAATAAGGTTAGACATGGAGTATGACAGACACAGCATTCTTTCAAGCTCACACACTTCTGGTACAATATCAAAGCTATGATTTGACAGACTAAAAAGACTACAGCCCGAAACATGGATTTACGATAGTGAAGCCTCCATGTGCGGCAAGATTATGCCCACTCACATGCTTTGAATCGGTCACTTGCTACGTGAGGCATGCTATGTGAGGCAAGGCTTCAGCCACTTCTTCTAGCTTAAGGTTGACCCCTTTTGGGTTGGGGTAAACACCACCACAATCATCATCATCCATCTTGAGAAAATTGTTAGCAGTGATGCGATCAGATAGGGTGATAATGATGTTCACGTGAATTCCATTCGATTCTAGCTCTACTGCGGTGTTCTTTGTTGGTCCATTTAATGGTCCTGCAATGAATTTTTGCAGTGCCACAAGCGCCCGAAAGCTAGTATTGTTATTGGTAGCTTTCATGTCTATATCGGATGGCAAGGCTAGGAGACAAGTGGGGTTTATTTTAGAGTTCTTGAATCTCATCATGATGTCCTCCTTTATTGAAAACTAGTAAAGGAGCATGTTACACGCTGTGCTTTCTGGTAAAACAAGTGAAAAAGACATTATAAAATTTAGTTTGATAGTAAATACCATAGTGAAATTTCATAGCTGTTGCATTCTCAATGGTTTCTTGCCTGTTACTGTATTTGGTGCTTCAATCTATTTATTTCCAAGGATAACCACGACCACAAGAAAATAATTCGGGGCCTGTCTTAAGGGGATTAATGGCGAGGCAGCACCAATTTTGGGCTGACAATTTTGTTTCTTTCATGAGCTAATGCGGGCAATTCTGTATGATGTCGATCGTGAAGAGTTACTTTCTACACAATAAAAAGTTTCCAAACAAATTTGTAAAAATTTAGCACAACCACTTTAATCACAATGAATAACACTCCTTTTTTTTTTTCTGGCTTGTTTATGGATTCAGTTTTCATTGTCAATTTGATTAGATTTTGTTTAAAATTTGTTCTGATTTTGGTTAGATTCAAAGTTGTTTTGTGTAGACGTTGCATATTCTATCTAATGGATCATTTCCCCTTTTTATCCTCTCAAACTAGGCTAGCATCTGGATGAGAACAATGGTTAGATTCAAACTAGGCTAACATTTTACTCATGCTGAATCCCACTCCCTATATCTCGCATGTTTATTGGTTCAGTTTTCATTGTCAAGTTGATTGTATTTTATTTGAACTTTGTTTCGACTTTGGTTCAATTCGAAGTTGTCTTGTGTAGACATTGCATTTTGTCGGTTCCCTTTCCTTTTATCTTCTGTATCTAGGCTGGCATTTGGATATGAACAACATTAAGCCTTGTGCAGACACAAATATCATTTCAAATATACTGTTCTGCGACAACATTAGAGGCTAACTGGAGAGACTAAATACCCTTGTCGCCAAATATACCAAAACATGGATTCACTATTGTGAAGCCTCCATCTACAATAAGATTATGTCCACTCACATACTTGGAATCATCACTTCCCAAGTATAATGCAGCTTCAGCCACATCTTCCAGCTTAAGGACGGCCCCTTTTAGGTTGGAGTAAACTCCACCGCAACCATCATCATCCAGCTTGAAGAAATCCTTAGCTAGTGGTGTTGCAACCAAATAGGGTGATACGGAGTTCACACGAATGCCATATTGTCCTAGCTCCACCGCCGTGTTTCTTGTCAGCCCAACCACAACATGCTTTGAACTTGTGTATGCATGAGATGCAACTCCTCCAATAGTGGAGCACACACTGGCAGTATTAACTATGCTACCATGGCGAGCAGGGATCATGACTTGGGCTGCATGTTTGGTGCCCAGAAAGACACCTACTATGTTTACACTAATTATCTGCTCAAACTCTGCCTTGTCATTGTCAAGGATGTTGGGATTGGCTGAACCCCCTACACCGGCATTGTTGCACATGATGTCTAGCTTTCCATGCCTGGCAACGATGGTGTTGACAGCATGTTCGACATCAGCTTCCTTGGTTACATCACAGTGGACAAAGGAGGCAAATGAAGAACTTATGTCTTTGCATACAGACTCACCCAAGCTATCTTGGATGTCTGCAATCACAACTTTGGCCCCATGCTTACAAAAGAGTCTGGCGATGCTCTCACCAATGCCACTAGCACCACCAGTGACCAAGGCCATTTTGCCTTCCAGCCTACATGCCGACACAAGAGCCGTACTGTTAAATTTAAGGAATTAATTCTATTATAAGTTATAGAGCTTGAAAGGTTCACTCATCATTTTACCTTCTTGCAGCAGCTGAGAGTGGTAATGTACTTGCCATAATAGTGCCTTAATTTGAGAGCCTTAGAAAGCTTCGGAGGAAAAGTGTGTAAACTGGCTTTTTGTTGCCTAAGTGCCATTTATGCCTTCACACAGCCTTTTTATACTCGTTGATAAAGCACATATTTCCCCAACATTTTTTTAAGTCGAAGAAAATTAAAAATTATTGACTTTCTAAAATTTTAATATTATAATATTTCATTTATTTTTACCAATCTTATAAATATTCTATTTATCTTTATTTTTTATATTTTAAAATTTAATCTCATAGTGTCATCCAATAAATAGGGTCTTTATATAACCTATTGTATATATAATATATGAATCATTCTCTTTCAATCTATTAAACATATAACTTATTATATATATAATATATATACAATATATGAGTCATTCTCTCTAAATCCATTTTCTTTATATTCTCTATTTTTTTTTTGTTTTATCTTGCTTTTTCTAACACCCTGATGAAGTCTGGTTTTCCTGGTTTTGTTCCTTGTGGCCTGGACTTTTAGTGAATTTTCCATCATCAAACTTCATTTTTTCTTTTTAGATGATTTTCTTGCTCTGTTCGGTCAGTAGAGTGAGAATGTAATTTCTGCATCAAAGATGCTGCTAACCTTGGATTGGATACCGGAGCCTTGTGGAGGAACTTCATTCCGATAGCTGAGAAGATGTAAGTTCATTAATGAAAATGTTTAGGTTTTGCGTAACAGGTGTTTTGTCATTTGCATATTTTTGGGTGGTCAGCCATCCATTTCTCTTGGTTGGTTCAGTATCTGGATTAATTGTTTTGTCAAAGTTTGATGTATAAGATGTTGGTCTAGGATAATCATGGGGATGCTACTGTACTGTTCTGTTTGATGGATAGTTTTATTCTGTTATCAAGTTTTCAGCAATTGAACAAATGCCGTAATAATTCCCATGTCAGGCCATTGTTACTAATATCTGTATGTCTTTACTCCTCTCACAAAGACAGTTTAAGCGTTTTCACTTTCATCTTTTGTGGTGGGGGGGAAGGCCTGAAACTAAGCGTCTCTATTGGCCTGAGCCGGACTTGGAGCTTATAATAGTTCAAAAACTTTTGCTTGGTGTGATTTGTTTGTAAATTTAATAAGATTTGATTTAACTTGTTAATTCCTCAGATCAGACGTGTAAACAAATTTTAAATAGAAAAATAAATACGATACCATTATTAAATATAAAGATATTAATAATATATATATAATAATTATGATACAAAATATTTATAATATGTATTTTATATATAATAAATTTTACGGGTTTGCATGTCAGACTAATTAGGGAGGCTAAACAAAAATACGGCAAACAGGCAAACTTGTTTGCCTAAAGCTAACTCAATTAAATATACTAGCCGAGCCAGGTTGCGCCAGCAGAGGTAAGGCAGGAGCAGCTGGCTTGACTTATTTTCACCCTAGCCGAGCCAAGTTGCGCCATACAAGTACAAATCAGAAGTTTCCTGGAAATGGCATATCATTGCCATGTGATGTTGTCTGAACTTACGGTGCAGACAACAATGTCACAGAGAGTCTCCCTACTTCTTTAGCCTCCTCACCCCAAAAACAAAAAAAAAAAATCATTTGAATGTATATGATGAGAAATTTTCTAATTATAATTCTAATTTATAATTCAAGTATATTTTTTTAATTAAATATGCAATCACAAGCACAATATCAACTGAGGAACCTGATTTAATACTGTATCTCCTTTTATATATATATATATAAACTATAATTCGACAGACCGAAAAGACTTGTCACTAAACAGCCAAAAACACGGATTAACGATGGTGAAGCCTCCATGTACGGCAAGATTCTGCCCACTCACATACTTTGAATCTGTCACTTGCCATGTGAGGCAAAGCTTCAGCCACGTCTTCTAGCTTTAGGTGGACCCCTTTTGGACTGGGGTGAACACCACCACAGTCATCATCATCCATCTTGAGAAAATCCTTATCGTTGATGCCATCAGATATGGTGATAACGATGTTCACGCCAATTCCATATCACCCTGGCTCCACCGCAGTGCTCTTTGTTGGTCCAGTGATGGTTTAGGGGTCCTGCAATGAATTTTCCACGTGCCAAAGTGCCACAGAAAGCTAGTATTGTTTTACTAGTAGTCCAGATGCCCTGTAATTTGGAGAGTGGGCAAAAGAATTTGCCAAACTTATGAAAAGAAAGGCGGCTTTTTTCAAGTGTGTGTAGAACATGTGTTTTGGTAGCTTTCATGTCTATATCAGATTGGAAGGCTAGTAGACAAGTGGCTAGTAGACAGGTGGGGTTTATTTTAGAGTTCTTGTATCTCATTATGATGTACTTTATTGAAAACTGGTAAAGGAGAAGACATCTTATAATCTCATTACAAAGGCATGTTACACGTCCTGCTTTCTGGTAAAACAAGTGAAAAGGACATTATCAAATTTAGTTTAATGGTAAAGACCATCGTGAAATTTCAATAGTTTTTTTTTGCCTATCGCTGTCTTTGGTGCCCAGGAAGACACCTACAAGGTTTACACTAATTACCTTCTCAAACTCTGCCTTGTCATTGTCAAGGATGTTGGGTTCAGCTATTTCCGCTACACCGGCATTGTTGCACATGATGTCTAGCTTTCCATGCTTGGCAACGGTGGTGTTGACAGCATGTTCAACATTGGTTTCCTTGGTTACATCACAGTGGATAAATGAGGCAGATCAGGATGAACCTATGCCCTTGCATACGGACTCACCCAAGCTATTTTGGATGTCTGCGATGACAACTTTGGCCCCATGCTCACAAAAGAGTCTGGCGATGCACTCACCAATGCCACTCGCACCACCTGTGATCAAGGCCGCTTTGCCTTCCAGTCTAGATGCCAACACAAGAGCAATAGTGTTAAATTTATGGAATTAATTCTTTCATAGATTATAGAGCTTGAATTGTTCACTCCTCGATTTTCCTTCTTCCAGCAGCCGAGAGTGGTGCGGTCCTTGCCATTGTTGTGTATTAATTTGCGAGCCTCGGGAAACTTCAGAAGAAAAGAGTGTATACTGAAACTTGGCTTGAAATTCCTTGGCTAGTACCATTTATGTCTTCAGACAGCCTTGATATCCTCATTATATAAGTTCAGTTTGGGAGGAGGCAAGCAAGTATTTCTAAATTTTATCTGAACGGATTCGGGGGAAGGGGTGGAAACTTGTCTCCATCTGAAATTTGTACTGTTTATGGACATAAGGGTTTTTGCCTTGTGATGTTTCTTCGGTGCAGATCCAATAAAATTCCGATTAACATGATTTCATCAACATCATCATTTATCTCTTCTGTTTCCAACTTTCTTTAAATTTTCTCAGGTGTTGCAACGTAAAAAGGATTAGATGTCAAGATGCGATATGGAATTGATCTGATGTTGGGTCTAATGTTTGTCCTGCTCATGGAAAAAAGGTTACTCACAATTTGCTCTTTGCACCAGCAGGATCCTTCTATAAATAGAACTAAAAGGTTGTTATTGGATTGACTGTTAAACATGAGGGTTAAATTGTTCTTTACAGCTCATGTTGGATGCTTGTCAGCGCACTAAATGAAAAAATTTTGAAACATGAACTTGATGTGTTATTCCTTCTGCTCCTTTTTTTGCCCTCCCTTTTTAAGTCAGATGTGCTAGTCATTTGAGAAGATGAGACATTACTAAAGATTTCAAAGAACAAGTTTTTAACCACTAGCCACTTTGAGTGATATAAACTTTTGCCTGATAACCATGTCTAGGTTTTGAGCAAGCAATCGCTTCTTCCCAAAAAAGGCAAGCACTCCTTGCCCAAAAAAATCATGTACAGCATAATTTATTCGCTTCCAAGTAGTGCTTTCTATTTTACTTCTCCACTACTGAATTGCAAAACTGTTGTTCTATTCAGCTGCCAAACATTGCTCTTCAATAGAACAAAGGAGTATTACTAGAAATCTAATTTAATGAAAATTCAGTGCATTAAACTTCCAAGATGTCCTTGAAGAAAAAAACCTGTTCTGTGGAACACTTTATTCTTTTTGGTAGGAAAAACGATGGCATGTAAACCTTGATCACATTCTGAGTTACATATTATCAGATCTTTTTTTCCCCGGAGTATGGATGTTAATTTCTTTAAATAAATTTCAATTTCAGTTCTTACCTAAGAAATCAAAAGCTGCAGATTCTTGTTTCAATCTCAATTTAGGAGGAAGGAATGAATTGCTCTTCCAATTGTCAGATATTGTTAGTTTCCCGGTTCATGTTGATATTCCCACTGCACATCCAGCAACTCTTCCATCGAGCTAGATATTCAAGTTGGTTTCAACTTTCTTGTGGGACGACAATATATCCAAATTTTACACCTAGAGTAGAACTAAGGAACACACTGATACAAGATTCAAATACGCAGATTGTTAACATTGATCAGATCAGCCAGACCAGTCAGATATCTGACCTATTGATAAAAACAAAAAAGTTCCTCTTGCATCACCGACCTCAGAGCATGCTAAATGAGTGGGCTCTTGACCATAAAGGATTTATCAGCTCCCTTGATGAACTCATGCCCCTTCACCTAATTCCGTAGACAACTGCATGTCATTCTTTTAGAATTTTGGCTTCATATTCACATAAGCCGGCGCTTGTCTTGTGTTAAACTTTAAATTCCAGCGGGTTATTTTCTCCTTGCTGTCTCCTTTACTGGGTATTGCCGGTGCCTAATTTTCAGATTTGGCAAGGTGAGAAAGTGCTTTCTTTTAAAAGAGGAGTGGTAATTATTATTATTATTATTATTATTATTGTAAATCGGCAGAAAAGAGGAGTTGATACCTCCTTAGAAACAGGATGAACATCTAAACTGGATAACACCATAACAGATGGCAGGAACTCCCAACATACAAGGAAGCTACCTAGAGAGATTAGAGTGCACAAAGAAAAGAGTATTTAATGTGAGTATATCCCAAATGATGGATTTACTTTGGTGAAACCTCCATCAACTTGAAGATTATGCCCACTCACATACTTTGACTCGTCACTTGCCAAGTACAAGGCAGCTTCAGCCACATCTTCAGGTGTTAGAATTGTTCCTTTTAGGATCCCTTTTAGCCCAGAGTAGACACTGGAGATTCCATCATTATCCAACTTGAAAAATTCCATTGCCAGCGGAGTAGCAACCAGATATGGTGAAAGGCAGTTCACACGAATGCCATATTTACCAAGCTCTGCCGCCGTGTTCTTGGTCAGTCCTATCAAAGCATGCTTTGAGCTTGTGTATGAATGTGAAGCAATCCCACCAACAGTTGCAGCAACAGTGCCATGGTTAATTATGCTGCCATGGCGTGCGGGGATCATGACCCTGGCTGCATGCTTTGTGCCTAAAAAGGGACCTACTATGTTTACGCGGAGAGCATGCTCAAACTCATCCTTGTTATTGTCAATGATATCAGGTTTGGTTATTCCTAGAACAGCAGCATTGTTGAACATTATGTCAAGCTTTCCATGCTTGGCAACGGCAGTGTTGACAGTATTTTCAACCTCAGCTTCATTTGTTACATCGCAGTGGACATAGGTGGCTGATGAGGGGCCTATGTCCTTGCAAACAGACTGACCCAAGTCATCCTGGATGTCAGCGATCACAACTTTGGCTCCATGTTTGGCAAAGAATCTTGCAGTGTATGCACCTAGTCCGCTAGAACCACCGGTGATTATTGCCACTTTACCTTCCAGTCTATATGACAAACACAAGGGTTAGACATGCTTGGCAGAGTGTTGGTGTGGGTTTCTTTCTTTCTTTTTTTTTTTTTAACGGAGAAATAGAGATTAATTTCTTTTGAAATAAAGTTAAAAATTGTTTGATATTTTTATTTTTAAAAATTACTTTTATACTCCTTTTATAAATAAACTATTTGACAAAATATTTTTTTAAACTGTATTTTTAATGAAATTATTATAAAGGATATATACATAAAGTATAATTTTTTCTGCTCATGATCAATTAATTAAAATTAATATATCTATATTTTAAAAGTAAAATGTATAAATACTAATAATTAAAATAAATTTTTTTGAATAAATAATCTCTATCAAATTCATAGATCTACGTTTCAAAATTTTTTGAATAAATGATCTCTATCAAATTAAAGGCTAGCAAATAGAATCCAAAGATTAGATCACATTTCTGCATTTCTGCAGGATAATCGGAGAGAAAAAGAGAGTATCCAAAGAGAGAGATGAGAGATGAGAGATGAGAGATGGTTTTTGCAAAGGAATGAGGAAGAGCTCAGGTCCGTAAGAGATGAGGGTCGGATGTGGTTGATTATAAACATATTTATGATATCGACATATTTGAAATTTTATATTATTGAAGTGAAAATATAAATGGAATAAAAAAGTATGATTTTGAAAAAATTAACGTATAAAAAAAGGAAGAAAAAGCTCCTCTTAGATATTTTTTCATTAAAAAAAGCTATTTTTAATGAGAAAAAATTTTGTTTAACGGGTATAAGGAAAAGAGAAGATAAAAAAAGTCTAACTAAATGGGCGCACTTAGTATTCCATTAAATTATCAGAGTTTGAATTGTTTTGCTTACCTTCTTGCAGCAGCAGCAAGCATTGAACTGGTACCTGCCATTGTTATGCACTAATGCAGATGGTTCACGCTTATGTTGGTGTCTGTCAGAGACTTGTCTTGTATGTCTACCTATATGGTCTCCTTTTATAGCAAGTTAAGTGGCATTCTCCTTACCCCACCAATATGTTTCTGCTTGTTGCTTTAAATTATAGTCAAGTTGTGAGCTTAGGACAATAAGATTGACGTTTTAGGACTGTGCATGTTACACCAATCGATGCTTTACATAATTAGTTTATAGGGCTTCACTGTCTTAGATCTTTATTGTTGCGTCAGCATGGATTAAAATGAAATTTTTGATTGTTGCAACCACTGGGTTGTAAAATGAAAATGTTCACACCTGTGTTTCAGGGTTGTTGCCCATAGGAATACATTGTATCTCAACCTTTTTTTTTTTTTTATCATGATTAGTTCACCAACCCAGTATTTAAAGTTTTGCCCCTACAATATTAGAAGTTTTGCCCCGATTAATCTGAGTCGATCGCTTACAAGATCCAATTAAAAAGACAGATCTCTCAACTCTGATTTTTCTATTTTCATGAGAGATCTCGATCATGATTAAGGGACATCAGTCCCTAAACCCTAAACCAACCTCACGCGTCGGTGTATCTCAACCTATTTTATTCATGCGAATGTGTTCCGAGGATGTAAGACTTAGTATTCCATTAAATGTATGCTTGAGGAAGTATGACTTCGTGTGAAGACAACTACCGCATTTACGAGGCAGGCATTTTGCATATTTTTGTTCAAGACTTTTATCTTCGTCATCGTCCTCGTCATCATAGATTCAGTCCAAACTTTGGATTCACATGTTAAAAGCTTGGCCTGGAAAATTTTTTGCTTAACCCACATTATCAATCCGGTCGGAATCAAGTCTGACTCGGCCATGCTCAGATCTGGAACTATGAATGGATGCCAATATTTTAGTTTTTCTGGAAAACAATGAATAATAATAAAAATGATTTAGAAAGACGGCCCTATAAATATATTCACATGAACTTATAATCTATAATCTTTCTATTTTTCTGCTAATTAATACATCAAATGCTTGAACATGGGAAATTACAAAACAATCTAAATTTGGTGACCATAATTTTTGAGCAATAATAAAAAAATAAAATTAAAATTATATAAAAAAGGATAAATAAATAGATGACAATAGCCAAAATAAATAATCAATTAGTTTGAAAATGACATATTTTCCTAAACCTCCTTCCCCCAGCAGCCATGGTATCCAAGATACCAGACGGTATCCAAGACATTATATCAAAAAAAACAAATACATATATATATATATATATATATATATAAAAGTAACAATCACCGGAATAAACAATTAATTAGTTTTTTAAATAAAATTTTTCCTTAATTAAACTTCGTCCTCCCAGCAACTATAGTGACTATCTCCACCTGGCCTTCTCCCGCTCGTCTTACGCAATGCAAACCAAAACTTAGACATTATTTTTGCACATGTTTGTGTATGTGTGTTACCTTAAACATACCATTATTTAATTTGTTTGTCCAATAAATACTAATTCAACGGTAACTATGTTTATTGATGTAAAAAATATATAAATGAATATCTAATAATAGTGATAAACCTCATGAAAATTTTTAAAGTCATCGATTCATATATTCTGAACAAGTTGAACTTTTGGGCTTAATTTTGTTTTTTTCTTTAATCTTTTCTTCTGATCATGTTTTAATTTTTCTGGGTATTGTTCTTTTCTGAAAAAAAAAAAAGAAGCCTAAATAAAAATTTAAAGAAAAAACTCTGGATTCTTTTTCTTGCATTTGATATTCTGTGGAGTGAATTTGCTGTCTTTTTTCCGGGGTATGGCTCATTTCCCTAATTCATGGCGGCGTTATTGCATGAAATAGCCATTTTTGTATATTTCTCTACGTAACTTAGCATGTGCATGTGACTTTATATGCGAAAAGCAATAGATATTATATGATTTGATAAAATTATAACATATGATAAAATAAGATTTAAAGTGATAAATCTTGAGAAAGGTCATCAATTTATATATTCCGAACAGGTCGAACTTTTGAGACACTACAAAAAAATGCCCACTACAGCATAAACGCCGGTAATGATATGATTCTTTTCCAACGGAAGAAAAGGAAACCGCCGGTACAGACACATAGCCTATGCAGCCGCTGGTACAAGTCATTCTAAAACTTAGAAATCAATTTTAGCAGACTTTTCAGATTCAACGCCTTCAGATTCGCGCCCATCGCCAATTCATCTTCGTTTTCTCCGCCTTGATTCGACTTAGCTGCTGTCTGTTCGTCTTCAATATCCACGATCGTCATTTGAATTTCAGATTGCAGTCTGCATCTTTATCGGTTTTGCCGGCCATCGTCAATTCCAGATTTCACCACCGTCGCCTCCGCCGTATCGTCCTTACCGCCACTCGTTGATTCGTCTTCTGGCCAACATCGATTACATCGCTTACTTCGAGTTCGCCATCGCCGTTTTGTTGTCATCCCCAATCAGACCAGAAGCCAGTCAACCAACTGTAATAGATCCATCCACAGCCATTATCAGTTGCACTGTGTCATCCCTGGCTTCGACTTCGACTGCTCCGCGTATTTGTCATCTCATCAATTCGCCAGAGTCATCCGTTGCCACTTTGATTTCTTCAATTGCCGCCATATGCCATTCTTCTCCGACCAACCACCGTCCAAACATCTGCAATTGCCATCCAGATCCGCCTCTATTGCCGTCAGATCTTCTTACCACAGTCATCTGCCATCATCCGACCGCATCGAAACCATCCTTAATTTTGCATTCCCCTGTTTTCAATTTTGATTTTGGCCTATGCCAGGGTGGCCGCTGAAAAGAAAACTCCACAACCTTTACCGGCGGTTTTTAAAAGTCCTTTTTTTTTTTTATAGTGAGAGCCTATCTTTTATTTGTTTAATCTTTTCTTCTTGTCATGTTTTAATTTTTCTGGGTGTTGCTCTTTTCTGGGAAAAAAGGAAGCCTAAATAAAAATTAAAAAAAAAAAAAAAAAAACTGTGTTCTTTTTCTTGCTTTTGATATTCTGTGAAGTGAATCTGCGGTCTTTTGTCCGGGTATGGCTCATTTCCCTAATTTATGTCGGCGTTATTGCATGGAAAAGGCATTTTTATTGGACTTGCAATAGATATTATATAATTTGATCTTCATCTGTTTTAAATTTCCGCGATGCGGTACCACATGCGGCTGACGTGAACATTAAGGATAAACAAGTTTGGTCAACAAATTACATGCTAAAGTTTTTATTGGAAAATGAAAATATGAGAAATGGAAATTACATAGAACACAATTTCTTGGTACAACAAGCCCAAATGCGATGCAACTACACTTCCTTCTTGTGAAATATGCCGAAAGATGGATTCATAATGCTAAACCCTCCATCTACCACAAGATTGTGCCCACTCACATACTTTGAATCATCACTTGCCAAGTAAAGTGCAGCCTCTGCTACATCTTCAACCTTAAGCACCGCACCATTTAGGTTAGAGTAAACAGTCTCGACCCCATCATCATCCAGATTGAAAAATTTTATTGCCAAAGGAGTGGCAACAACATAGGGTGAGACGCAGTTCACACGAATGCCGTACCTTCCAAGCTCCACAGCAGTGTTCCTAGTAAGCCCTACCACGGCATGTTTTGAACTTGTGTAAGCATGAGAAGCACCCCCACCAACAGTAGAACACACACTAGCATTTGTAATGATGTTGCCACTGCAAGCGGGGATCATGACACGGGCTGCATGTTTGGTACCTAAGAAAGCGCCTACTAGGTTCACCTTAATGACTTGCTCAAATTCATTTACCTCGTTGTCAAGGATGTTGGTTTTGGGGATTCCCACAATGCCAGCATTGTTGAACATGATGTCTAGCTTTCCATGCTTGGCAATGGTGCAGTTGACTGCATTTTCAACATCAGCTTCCTTAGTTACGTCGCAGTGGACGAAAGAGGTGGACTTGGAACCTATGTCCTTGCACACAGATTCGGCCAAGTTGTCTTGCACGTCTGCAATCACAACTTTGGCTCCGTGTTTGCTGAAGAGCCTTGCGGTGCACTCGCCAATGCCACTCGCACCCCCAGTGATTAGTGCCACCTTGCCTTCAAGCCTGAAACATACCAATACAATGTTCATAGATTAAAATTATGAGACAGAGAAGATAAGAGGAGTTGTTACCCTGTTTAAAGGGTTGATGGGTGTTGAATCGTTATTCGATGGCTACCTATCAATTTCACCATCCTATCGTACAAAAGATGGTAATCTGTATAATCTAACAACTATTAATTTAGAATATCAATATTATAATATCTTTGTGTTTAATATGATACTGTAATCCTCTCAAAATGTCATGAGAAATGGCTTGCTAAATCACCTTTTCGCAATAGTTGAGAGCATTGAGATGCTTCCCATTGTTGTTTAATTTGTGGAGCTCTGAAAACCTTAAAAGAAAGAAAAAGAAAGTGCGAATTGGGTGAAATTTGTTTGGGATATATGTGGCCTAAAGAGCTTTCCGAATGGCCTTGACGCCAGAGGCCACCCCTTTTTATAGAAGCCTAAACCTAGTATGCATTTCCGAATGGAACATTGCTTGTATCAAATTCAAATGTGAAAGAAGGTTTCAAATGTCATAATGATTTTTTTTTTATTAATTAATTGGTATTTAGATTATCTGTAGGACCCATTTAGGTATATGCCTGACAATTTCAAGTGTCAATATGAATTGTCTTATCAAATGTCAATCAATACCTGACAAGTTCAAATTTCGGGATTTGTTATTCCTCTTCTCTCCCTTTGCACCGTATACCTGACAACTGGTGATTCTAATTATTACAAAAACACACATTTCATGTTAAAAAAATTTATGCTTTTTTTTTAGTACATGGGAGTCACGAAAAATTGTAAAAATACTTTTCTGAGAATGCTTAAAATAATTCGGGGGATTGGAAGACCAAACACGTTAAGGCCTAAGGTTTGGCCCTTTTCTAGTCAATCTTTTCCTTCCATCCACACAAAGCGAATCGTTATTATAAATCATGGATTTGTAGAAGACTTAGCCATAATAGATCATCGAACCAATTAGGTTGTATAAATTTGATTTTCTACCCCGTTGTGATATAGATTATCTAGATTTTATATAAGAAGAAAGAATGGGTGGCCCCCTTTCTGCACTTTGTTTCAATGACCGATGAGTTTTTCAGACTTTCCAGGGAATGGGAATGGAAAATGGAAGGGAAGTCTTGGAAAATGAAACCCCTTAAAATAAGGGATTCATAAAATTCAAATAACAGCGTGAATTTTCTGAAATCCATATCCACGTTTTTTATTCCGAGTCCAATTTCGATTACTCCGAGTCCAATTTCATTACCCCTTTCTGAAGATTATCAATGATTAGAAACAAAAAGTTGAAAAGTATGGATCCGATCCGACTAGAAGCTAAAGCTAAATTCCTTAAAAGGAAAATCTAAACTTTGAGAACGTAGTAATTAAATTATAATAAATAAAATTTATGGGCCTCAGGGAGTAAGCTATAACTTCGGCCTTATTTTGTTTGTCGAGTGATTTATCTTACAATAGGGTTTTATTTTTTGAATGATCAAACTCTTCACAGGTTTTCTTCCACGAATACATGCAGCATAAGAATTTTTTTTTTTTTTTTAATGTCCAAAAGTGATTAAACACACAAAATGGAAACTGGCTCTTGTCCTCCCTATAAATTTTTAATCTTCGTACTAACAAAATTTGAATATAAAATCTCTTAATATCATCTCAATAGTTCTTGCAGATTATTTCTTAAAACCAATGTATAAAAGCCGTGCACATGTTTTTCTCTTAAATTTATCATTTTTCAGCACTTCCTTGTATATCATCTTAATCATTTAAGTCGGAACAACAATACAAATGGCACAAGTTTTCATCTTTGACTAAATGTTGCCACGCACGCACCAGACAACCTCAGAAAACTCGTTTCACAAGCGACATCCAAAAGGGGGGAGACAAGAAATGTGATAAACGATTGAAGCTCATGAACGATTCAAGCATGCGAACTAGAAGGACCAGTACGTCCACTGCACATTGGTTTCATCATAAAGCTTATGGGTCACTAACTCCGCATAAATGACCTATAAAAGGATGACCAAACTTAGATCTCCCATTATCTTGAAACTACACACTACCCACACTCTTGAAAGGAGGGTGGAGTGAATCTATTACTTTAACTTTGATATGATTAACTTATAGCGCTGATGCCGATAATAAGGCAGAATTTATTATCACTACTTTAGCCTCCTTAGTCTCGAAACAACACAAACAAAATCAAGATTGTCACAATAACAAGCACAAACATGACCCTACAACTTACGGTTTTTAATGAGAATAACCTCATCAAACTTTTGGGTGTGTCCTCTATGTTTGGATGACTAGCTTCTATGACATGGCACTCCTCCGCACTGATGGCAGAGGGCTCCCTGCGGGAGCTGCGTTGTTTCAGCATCCCAAGTCCGATTCTACGATTTGCTGTGCCTTGAAGAGGAACCACATGTAAGGGCTGTTTACTTTTTCTATCAGCCTCTGGCATTAGATCAGGAACTGCTGGTGGAGTTTCATCAAGCTTTATGATATCATCTTTCAATATATCAGCAAAACAGTCTTCCTGTTCTGCGTCCTGTGATTTAGAAGGGGAAAGGAATTAGACTCAAAACAAAACTCACTGCTACATATAAAGAGAAATATTTAGGAATAATGTGCACAATCCTACCAAAACTAAAAGACAAATCTCCTTAACCAATCCAAGTCTAGATACACATCCATAGACAATAAGTGAATAAAGTTCACTAGTCTAACATTCATTGGTTTCCATTGCATGCACAATTATAACAAGGAAGACAGGATGAGAAAAGAATACAACCTTGTGGTAGCCAGACGAGCAGGGTTGAGAAATCTCATTAGCTAGTAAGTGATCAGATTCCGATGCAGAACCAATCTGTTCAAGAGAATGAGAGTCATAACTGCTGCTACACTTTTTTGAGCCCCAATCCACAATTCTGTTTCCTTCAGAAGGAGCTGTCTGGTCGATACCAACTCCAGAGACAGCAGAATTACTATCTATTGGAGGCAGCAAACATCTTTGACTGGTTTCTTGGTTTGAAATTTCATTAACTCGAAAATCACTCTTTTTACGAAGGCGGCAAATCACCCAAGAATCCTGAAGAAAAAGAAAAGCACAATATATCAAATACCTCACCAACTTTTTAACAAGAAAGCAAATATCATTTTAGGGATGTGTGAGTAGATAGTTGCCCAGTTCTGAGATACACACACAAGGAAATGCCCAACAGCAGTAGGCAAAGGCAAGAAAAAGCAAAGAGTCCAATACCAAGCTATGAATGTTGTTATGCTAGAAGTACTATTTTATAGTAAATCAAAGTGCCTTACAGCAATTCAATCACCAAATCAAACACCAATTATAAACACTTGCAATCTCAGCTAATACATAAGATCTCACCTCAATCCAAAACATGGTTCACCTCTAGTTTGACTATTCTCTGAAGCATGTCTCCAAAAAAATGGTAATACATGAATAGGGATCTTGAGCTCAATGAGGGCCATCATAGACCTGCCAACATATATGTTGCCATGATAACATGAGTCCGTAATTTTGATACTTCGTTTTCCTCCACAATTGCTCTGTCCAAAGCATACTGCAAATCACTGAAAATCATCCAGGATCAGATGGTCCAATCTACTCAAAATGACCTCATGCAAAAGTCTCTCTTTTATTTTCATATCACCAATCTGATAGACATTTCACGTGCCAGTGTTCAAACTGGACAGTAAGGGGAAAACTTCTCTCCACATCTATTTTACATGAGCCCAACCTGCACTTTCCTCACTTCTGTTTTCTTGAGAAACAAGCTTAAAAGTACGATGTAGAAAATGAAAAGAACAACCTCAAAGAAAAGCATCATGTTGGAGATTGATCTTCAACTTATCTTCTCCCTCATAGAATGCTACATTTCAGTGTCATTCTTATCCTATCATGATTATCTCCAATTCCCAAAGATACTTTGTCATCACTGGTGCCAGTATCAACTAAACAGCTTTATATTGGAAACAGGTAAGGAATTAGGAAAGAGATTTAACAGCAGAAAACCAAAAGAGGAATCCTTAAATTTTTAATAGAAAGTTCAGCTCGATTGTTACACAACTCATGAGAGCAGAACTCTATATAGCCTACATTTTATTCGGATGTTAGCCTACTTTCCAAGCATACAAGGAACCTTGAAACCAAAATAAACCGTTTAATAACATCTTCCCATTCAAAGTCTTGAAGACTGGATTCCCAGGTTTGGAATCAACATATTAAAAGGTGGAGGGGGCTTTTTTATCATAAATTTCAGTAAAAATAATAATTATAATTAGAATTTCATACCGACAGCCTGTCGGTCCATAGAAGATATAAGCAGGGGAACTATACATCCTAGCTTATTTTACAGAAAGCAAGGTAGTAATCCTAGCGTGAAGAAACACAAGTTATATTATTTGATATTGTTCAAGAATAGGACTATGGAGATCAAACAATCCAGTCACATGCAGCCATTAAGAAGCAAAGCTAAATTTAAGGCACCTCATACATCTGTAAAAACTTCACAACCAAAGTATTTCTCCTTTAAATGCCAACCTTTACAAAAACAAAAGAGAGAGACAGAGACAGAGACAGAGAGACCTTGAAACTATCAATAGAGTGAGGATTTTAAAGGCCTCATAGTTATCATTCGCACAAGTTGCACAAACAGCAAAATAGTATAAGTTGATATAATCTCAGAAAAAAAAATTATGATCAATTATAATTAATGATAAAATAATCTACCCGAGATTTTTCACTTGAACAATACTCATGCATTATCCACTCAGTTCTTTCCCCTTTCGGAGCACGGCCTATGTGGAAAACCAGAGTCCTCTTTGTACCAATCAAGTTGGAATTTGATTTGACATTTCTTTCTTTGCCGGTCGCCTTCCAATACCCAGAAGCGGTTGCTCTCTTACTCTGTGACCCATTTGGGTACTTCCTTCCACGAGGGGAAAAGAAGAACCACTCGTGATCAGATTGGATGATGGACTTGGCTGGTAGTAAACATATCATCAATGATTAGTTTCCAAACACAACAAAAATCCATAGTTTTTGAGTATGATAAAACCAATACAAGACAAACAGCCATTTCGCTAAAAAAAAAAAAAGGCAATTAATTTCTGTATTGCCTTCCCATTTCAATGATCAGGCAAAACAACCCTAGGAGATTCAAATGGCCACATAGCAATTTTTCATTTTAGAGTCTATGTGGCAAGAAATGATTGGGTGGCATTCTATGCATCTTTTCAACATTATACAATAGCATCCAACAAATGCTTACCAGAGAAATGCAAACCAAATGGAAATCGGCAATTGAATCACCGAGATTAGGCCAGTTTAAGGCGCTACCAAGGAACCCCAACAACAACAACGACAACAACCTGAGTCTACTACCAAGGAACCCCATCTGATTAAAATTATTAATAATAAAAAATGAAAAACCCACACACACTCCTGGAAGATCCTTGCTTCTTCTTCTTCTTCTTCATAATTGCGATTCACAACGTTAGTCCAAATAAGTTGGACATAGTAATGTGTCTACATAAGGGGTAAACAGACTGCTGTCTTGAATTCAATCATAGTCACCATCATCATTCTTAAACAATGTGAAGCTCATAAATTAGATTTGAACGCATCCTCAGGAAAGCCAAAACACGGCAGGAGAAAGTATTCTAGAAAAAAAAAATGCATCTATATAGCAAGTATGTATTTACAAGGTAAGAATCTGTTGATCGGAAATTCAAAATTGAATATAGCTAACTGAGACTCAAAAATGACCATACCTGGTAAGTCCCAAGGTTCATGCTTCCAAATTTCGATCTCAGGAATAACTTGGACGCTCTGCTCGGGGCCCTCGAATTTCTTTTTAAGGTAAAAGGAAATCAATTCATCGTCGGTCGGCGAAAACCTAAACCCGGGAAACATCGTAGCCGCTTCCGCTACAGTTATTGGCGTTTCTCTAGGCTCCTCCGACATCTTTCAACCAACAGCAAAAACCCTCTCTCTCCCCCCCAAGAAAGATTCAGGAAGACAAAGAATCAAGCAGAAACTTGGCTCGGTTGATTTGGGTTTGACTGGGCTTAGACGTTTTCTGATTTGGGATCTTTGTGTTGTGCGCTTTACTCTTCTGAGGTGGACAGGGACATTTTTGGAAAAATGGTTTGTCAGGGAAGGAAGGGTCTTCTGGTTGCAACGAAGTAGAAAGAACAATTTTTATATAAAAATTAATTAATTTAATATATTAAACTACTTTGAAAATAAAAATATTTTAAAATGGAAAATATTAATTTCGCAAAGTTTGTGGGGAGAGACGTTTGATCTGAGAGCAAGAAGTTGGCAAGAGTGATCTTCATCGTCTCGTTTGTACCGTTAGTACGGACACTGCTCGGTCACGTGGACTTCTTGTCAACGCCCTGCAAAAGGAAAAATGGGATAAGACTTCCCACTACCCTTGTGAGCTGTTAACCATTATTGCCGCTCTTTTTCTTTTGGCTTAATTGAGTGATTTTCCATTTTAAAGATCACCTTTTTTTCCTTTTTTTTTTTTTTTCTTTTTGAATATATAGTAGTTCAAAACAATGTTTATGCAGGAAAAAGATTAAGATTATGCTTAGAAATAAAATTTAAAAATTAATTTTTTTATATTAATATTTTAATTCACTTTATTTTAGAGTGAAATTTTACTTTTGAATCCAAATGCATAATATTGAAAATTAAGTTTCATCCTTTGAGTTAGAGAAGTTTAATTCTAAGATTGTTTTCTCATAATATATATATAAAAAAATTATTTAAAACCAACAAATTCTTGTACAGATAATTTCAATTTTTATTGATCAGGGATTTCCACTTTTCATGAAAATTAAAAAAAAAAAATAAACTGTACTGTATTCGAGCAACAAAAATTAAAATTAGAATTAAACTTTATAAATTCTACAAAATTCATAGAATTTTAGAGACAAGCAAAGTGTAGATTTTTTTTTTCTTTTTTATAATTGGTGGGTTTTTGTATATATTTAAAAATTTATTAATTGTTTGAACAATAGAGGTAAAGATTTTTATTAAACAAATAGGGTTCAAAATTTCTTCTAAATAATTATAAAAAATTATAGTTTAAACTTCTATAACTTCATGTGTATAATATCCCATTTTATGATTTGCAGAATTAATTTTGTGAATAATTATAAATATATATAGTTCAATAATTTGTAGCATGCAAATCCATACCACAAATTGTTTTTTTTTTCTTTTTTCCAAGATAATGCTAAATCTTAACCTTCGAAAATTAAGACTACCCACAAATGTTTAAAAGGAAGAAACATCAATATTTTGAATTTAATAAAATCGTTCGTGGTAAAATTCTTTTTTTTTAAGTTATTTAAATAGTATCACAAATTCATCAAAAGTATTAAATCTCCGTTCAACTAATAACAAATACATTTTTTTGGTAAAAAAAAAACGTTTCAAGTTTAATATGTTAATAAATTTTAGTTCCATATACCAAACTTGCATAATATATTTATCATAAACTTGTAATTTGTAAATTATATTTATAAATGTTATGGAAATAATAATTAGAATTACATTCTTTGCAAAAAAAAAAAAAAAAAAAAACCTAATCATTTGCACCGGTATAGGACGGATAAAATCCTATATGTATTTGAGATATAATTTAAATAAAAAATTATAAATTTTTAAACCAAATTTTAATTTTTTGAATTATCTATATAATATTTCATAGAAGAATGTTAGAACAACGTTCTTTCTATCGATATTCACTGCTGCACCATTCAAGTGATTATATACTATCTATCAAATTTTTTTGGATTGATTGATCAATCACTCTATTATCTTAATCAGAGATTTTGAATTCGAGTTTTGAGAATGATGAATAAGAATTTGGAAGAGTTAACTCTTAAAATGAATTTCATAATATTTGAATCAGATTAATCGAATAAAATCTGAATATCGTTCGTGAAAAAAAAAAAAGTGATTATATACCATGTTCATCTTCACCTCCAATGGATTTTCCATTCACACACAAATATTCAAATGCACCGTCTTGCATTTCCATTGGATTTGATCTTAGCCCAATTAAAGTGATTAATCACTAACGATTAATTAAAGTGAAAAACAAAGATAACAGGCAATGAAAAATCAAAGCGGAAAGTGAGATTTATTTATTATCACTGCAGTGATTTTGATTTTTCATTATTTTTTTCTGCTTGGGTTTATTTTTCAGAAATTAATTCTTGTACGTACAAAAAATTAAATTATTTCATAAAAATACATATAGTAAACATATCAGTCCTAAATAACTAAAGATCATCTTTTAATCACCAAAAAAAAAAAAGGTATTTTACAAGTGACCAAGATGAGTCAGTTGGGAAGCTTCGCAATTAAAAGCAAATTAAATTGGCAATGCCAAAGACAAATCAAAGATGTGGAAAATGAAGATAAGGCAGTGGCGTGCATATAGAAAAGGAAGAGAAAAGGTACACCCATCAGGGTGAGAAAGAAATTGTCTTTATGCACACAGATTAGGAGAGTGAGAAATCCCTCCCTCGCTCGCTCTCTCTCTCTCTCTCTCTCTCTCTCTCTTCCCCCCCCCCCCCCCCCGGGGGCGGTGGGGCCTGTACGTGCTGATTTTGATGGGTAATTGCTGATGAAACAGATAAGGCAGGGAGATTCTTAGCTGAGGCAGTGGAATTAGGATCACAACTAATAGTGTTCCCCGAAGCAATCATTTGAGGGCACCCTCGTGGAACAAACTATGCCGTTCGTACCCCACTTGGCCAACTCAAATTTAGCAAATAGTACTCCTCTGCAATTACTGCCCCTGGTACTGTTTCTTCACGAATTAAGTTTATTAAAAAAAAGCCTAAGTGGGAATTAATTAATTTTTGCTGGAAATGTCTGTGTTAGTGCAGGACCTGAAGTTGATCGACTAGCAGCACTAGCGGGGACACATAAGTTGTATCTAGTAATGGGTGCAATAGAGAGAAATGGACACACTTTACCGTTCTCTTCTTAGATCCTCAAGGAAATTAGCTTGGGCAACATAGGAAGATAATGCCAACAGCTCTGGAACGCGTAGTTTGGGGTTTTGGTGATAGGTCTACTCTTCCCGTTTTTGACACCCCGGTTGGCAAAAATTGGTTCCACCATTTGCTGGGAAAATAAGATGCCTCTTTTACGTGCTGCCCTGTATGGCGAAGGTTATTTCTGAAAACACCCTTTTGTTTTTTGTTTTGTTTTTCGGTGAGCATAAGGTCGGTAAATAGATTTCTCTCATATTGTTTTTGGCTTGCAGGAACTGAGATTTATTGTGCGCCTACAGCTTTTTCTGGAGAGACATTACAGGCAACAATGAGTCATGTTGCGACTGAGGGCGGGTGCTTGGTTTTATCACCCAATCAGTTCTGTCGAAGGAAAGATTCTCCGCCTCCGCCAGAGTATGTTTCAGCAATACGGATGAACAAGATCTCACGCCAGAGTCTGTGGTGTGTTGTGGTGTGAGTGTCATTGTCTCCCCAATTGGCAAAGCTCTTGCACAACCTAATTTTGAAGGAAAGGGACTCCTCGCCGCAGATCTAGGTACTTCATCATCGCTTCTAGTTTCCACACCTCCAAATGTGTCAGGTTGGAAGTCTTGGCTGGTCAGGGCTTACATTCTAAGTTCTAATTTTAAAAATGAACCAAATTAATTAAAATATATTCACCTTAATTTAATCTGCGTGAATTTTTAAGTTATTTGGTCTATATGATACAACAACAACGTGATTTTTAATCTCAATAATTGGATACGATCACTTGAGAGACAAATATAAAAAAAATTAAATAAAAAACAAAAATAAAAATAAATTTTGATTTAATTTGTGTGAATTCTCTTATATCATTCATTTTTATTTAAAACTATCTACTCATCTAAACCTTTAATTTAATTTGTGTGGATTTTTATTCAAAAATAATCTTTATTGATAATTATATTTTTAATGATTTAACTTTATATTTTACTAAATCTCTTATATTTAAGTTTTTCGTTCACCTAACCGATGAGTTTTTGGGTATTCTTGGGTATTCTTTGGTGGGAGCTGATTTAGTTGCATAAAATTTTTGGTTTGGACTCTGAATCAACCGGCTGGGCCTTCTGTTTATTTGTTAAATACTTTTTTCCAAGCTTCCACGCTTTTAAGTATATTAGTTTCCTCTCCCTATGGTGTTATTGCAAGATGAGATTACAAATTCTGATTCTCATTTGCTTTAGTGCGCATTTGGGATATAGATTTTGTAGACATGGGAGAGATTGTAAGAGCAAAACTTAACTTCGACGTGGTGGGACACCATGCAAGACCAGATGTGCTGAGCCTGGTCGTGAAGGATCATCAGGCAAAACCAGTCACTTACACCTCCCAGTCCCGAGCACCCCAGCCTGATTCCTCTTAACCAGCAGAAACCTCTTCATCAACGTACCCTGCAATGAAAATAAATCAGCGAGTGAGCTCAAATAATGTTTATCTTATCACTGCATGTTGTTAAATCAGTGCCTGTCAACTCTTTTAGCAATTGTAATAAAGAGACAGATTCTTGGATTTTAATATAAGATGCTTTCTGTACCTTAATTTGTTTCTCTCTCATACTTGTTCCAACGTTTGTGAGCATGACTATGTTTGCACCTTATCCATGATCCGACAATGATAAGTCAAAACAGGCAGTCAAAGATTTTTTACCCTTCAATTTTTTTAAAAAAAATTATAACTCAAAAATTATTTATCCTTTTTTAAATAAAATTTATTGTAACACAAACGCGCTGTATTGTACGTTATATATGGATTTTGTAATTTCAACTTGAATGTAATTAACAGTAAATCAAACCAACTAAATTAGGCATGACTTTGCTTTTGTAAATTGCTTTTCTTAATATGATTTTTACATTAATTTAGATTTATTGATAATTTTTTAAAACAATATTATTTTCTAATGCAGGAAATTTATATATAAATAATGTTATTTATCGTACCGTAAATTTTCATGATTGCAGAATAATTCCGCTCATGAAGTTTATATTTATTTTTTATTTATCACACCAACGGTCAGTTAATCCAGTAGAATATAATATTAGATCTCTCAATCAAGTTTCTGAATTCGACTTATGATTTGGGTATAGAACAAATTACGTTAGGAGAGTAACCCCTTAAATGGGTCACTGTAAGTTTCGGATCGAATTAATCAAAATATAATTCCAGATATCGATCGGTATAATATCAAAAAAATTTATTTATCACTACAATAGCTTTTTGTTTTTTTTTAAAAAAAAAAATGTACAGGAAAGAATGCATGGAACGGAGGTGACCAAAAGCAACCTAGTATGTGTATGATTTTTCCATTCCCCATTTTCCATGAACGAAATAAAAATAAAATAAAATCAGTGGCCAAATCGTATTCCAACTCTGCCTTCCTTGATATCCTTTTGCAAATGTTGTTTCGAAGCATCACATGATTTTCTTACATTCAATGCATCCGCCCATGATGGTGATCCCAGAAAAGTCAAGAAAAGTGGTCAAAATTTCAAATTCAGTCTCCTTTTCATAATACTTATGGTCTTGGTCCCAACCTCACCATTTTTGCAGTATTAAATTCTACAATTATTATTTTTTCTTTTTTTTTTTGGATACAAGTAAAGAAGGGCTACCTTTGGCCACAATAATTTTATTTTGAGCATAGAAGATTTTCATTATTCAAATACCCTGCAGTTCTTTTTACCATCTAATATCAATTTTATTAAATACTTTACTTTTATGAATATCTTATAAATCAAGATCCTTTTACCACCATGAATGCTTGCAAGCAAGATTTATACTACAATATAAAAATATTTTCATAGAGTATATATATATATATTTTTTTAAAAAAAAGAATAATTTAATACTTCTCACATATTTGGAATGGTAAGTTTTTCTAAGCAGTAGTCCTCCAATATTATAAGACCAAAATTGAAAGTTTCTCACCCTTTTCCTTGCTCAAAAACAATTTCAAGTCCTTTTAGTCTAATTTAATTACAAACAATTAGAATGTGAATGTTTTCCTTTTATTGTGATAGTAATTAAATCAAGTTCATAAAAAAAATTGTAATCAAATGTCATCCCCACATGTACCATCTTCCATCTACTCAAGTAACCGATTATCTAATTTTTTATCTACTGTCTATCAAATTAGTCGATTATCTTATCATCTTATCTGTTATTTATCGATCTAAATTTAAAAAAATATTAATATAATTATATAATCATAATATTGATATAATATTATTGTTTTAATAATAAGAGAATATCAAAAGTATATTATAAATTATGTATATTTTATAAGATATGGAATAATAAATACAATTTCACAATTCTTTTTTTTTCTCGGCAATAAAAAAAGAACCTTGTCGTCTTGGTCCGGTGTGCTCTCTTTTTCTGTCCCTTCTTGGCTCAACATGGTCCCAGGCTCATGGAATTAAGCAAAAGATGTTCAGTCCCCAACTCAACGAACTGTACGGAGATGAACCGTATAGAAACGGCAGTGACTAATAAGGCGGCGTGGGATGGTTGTCCGAACCTTTAGTTTTCTTTAAAGCTAGGGGAGGGAGTAAGAGAGCGTTACTACTTGATAAGGGTCAACCGGACAAAACAGTCGTGCTCTTTCCAACTTATGAGATTTGGACTCATCGGTGTATCACGTCCACTCCCACCGATCAAAATCTAAAAGAAAATTTTGAATTTTGGGGTTTTCAATTTGTTTATGGCGCTTGTTCCAGCAGCTGCTGCTGACGCTCCCGTGTTCGCCGAAGTTGACATGGGCACCGATTCATCCGCCCCTACTGTCCGCGCCACCGTCGTTCAGGCTTCCACCGTCTTCTACGACACTCCCGCCACTCTCGGTCCCCTCTCTCTCTCTCTCTCTCCGTGTCTCTATTTCTAGGGTTTTCGTTTGATGGATTAAATGTACATATTTCTAATTTAATTTGTCACTTCAGATAAGGCGGAAAGATTGTTGGTGGAAGCGGCGTCGTATGGATCGCAATTGGTGGTGTTTCCGGAGGCATTCATCGGAGGTTATCCTCGAGGTTCTAATTTCGGTGTTACCATCGGTAATCGTACCGCCAAGGGTAAAGAAGACTTCCGCAAGTATCACGCCTCCGCCATTGATGTCCCTGGTAATCATCCTTGTTGATCAAGAAGTGGATTTAAGTGTTTAGTTGAAATGTGATTGCGTTGCTTTAAATTATACTTATATTGGATAACAACACCTCTTACCAGTATTGAACACAGCATGCATAGAAACCCACTTGCAGAAATCTATGATGATTACTTTTCTTTCTCTTTTATGGTCATTAGTGTTGCTTTCATATCAGCACTCGGTGTTTCCATGGTGGTGGCTGTTCTCTAACTATAATGTGATGTGTACAAAATAAACTGTGGAAGATATTGAATGTAATTGGTCATTAAAAAGCATATGGTGGTATATTGTAGAATGTCTTGACCAATGAAACTATGCTAGCCCAGATTTGATAAATTCTATTATTGTTGTATGCTTGGGCATGTATCGCGTTACTTGAGCTTTGAACGGGTGTGCACCAAAATCAAACCCTCCGGTTTTTGGTTCCATTAGTATAGACAGTTGAACGATTGTCTCAACATTCGCAAATTTTTTGTAATAGCTGGGGAGAATGATCTTCTATTGACTAAGCGGGGCAACTGTCATGTGCTAATTAAAATTGGTAAATTATGAAGCATTTCCCAGGCGCTAATGCAGATCCAACAATAGGTTAATATCACATCATCTAGTGGATTCTGTTGAGATTTGTTTGTCAACCTTTGATTAGCATTTGTTTTGGATAGATATGTTGAAGTTACTAAAAATATTGGGTTTCAACATTCAATTTGCGGTTTAAGCATTTGCTAACTAGTCTGATAATTCACTTTAATAGTGGCCAAATATTTTCTTCTCATGTTTGTAAGGTTGCCGATTAGGGTAGCACCTAGTTTAACTTCTTCTGTAGAATGCTTTAGGGGTTGAGACATTGAATAGGGTTTTGGAGGATTATTAGGCGGCATCACATTGAAAACAAGACATTGGGTCTACAACTAACCTCTGGTTCTTCATGTTAGTTCTTGGCATATTTCATCATTGGCATTCGTTATGATGCTCTTGCTTGCTATTGTGTCTGATTTGACTGATCTGTGATTAATGTAGGTCCTGAAGTTGAACGCCTGGCAGCTATGGCTGGAAAGTATAAAGTATACTTGGTAATGGGGGTGATAGAGAGAGATGGCTACACACTTTACTGTACTGTTTTGTTTTTTGATTCGCAAGGCCATTACCTTGGAAAGCACCGGAAAATGATGCCTACCGCATTGGAACGCATTATTTGGGGATTTGGTGATGGATCAACAATACCAGTTTATGATACTCCAATTGGAAAAATAGGTGCTGCTATCTGCTGGGAAAACAGAATGCCACTTCTAAGAACAGCAATGTATGCCAAAGGTTGGTTATTGTGCAGTCAAATAAATCTGATTGCATGGACAAAGTTGCAGAAACCTGCTAGTCTTGTTGGCCATTTGAGTTGGATTTTCCTCAATTTATGATAATAAACTTTGGTTATGAAAAATATGCATGTGCATCCCGCATAAAGAAAACCTGAATTAAGGAGGAAATATGTGGGAGTAGAAGAGTTATTGCAATGTTGTGTTTGCATATGCAGGACCATCCCAACTCCAGAAAACAAATAAAGCTTTGGGTTTATTATGTAGAATTCCTGTTCTTGACACTTGCTTCATGTTTACCATAGCTTATTTCTAGATTTAATTGTAGTTAAAATTCCATACATTGTGCTTCTGGTATCAATTCCATCTGGTATTGTTGCAATTATTTATATAACATTGCCTAGTTGAGCCTGCTGCTCTGGGATCAAAAGAGGATAAAAAAACTAAGTTTAGTTCCTCTTAAAACATATATGGTTGCCTGAGTTGATTTTATGCACTAAGCCACTGCTCTCTTTGGTAGGGAAAACTGCAACTATTATAATAAATGCTGATTCTTTTGGCTATAGTGTATTTATCTAGTTTTGATTGAATTTTGACAACTCATTTCTTCATACCCATTCGCCAAATTTAGATTATCTTTTTGATCTTGAACTTGTTACAGTTGTTTTCTGGTTTCAGTCTCTAACAGTTCATTCTCTTATTCTTTGATTATATTTGATCCTTTTTTACTCCTGAAACTAAATCTATGATTTTTTTCCTCTTCAGGCATTGAAATATATTGTGCACCTACTGCTGACGCCAGGGAAGTTTGGCAAGCATCAATGACCCACATTGCCCTTGAGGGTGGATGTTTTGTTTTATCAGCGAACCAGTTCTGTCGGAGGAAAGATTATCCACCTCCACCGGAGTATGTATTTTCAGGCACAGAAGATGATCTGACACCTGACTCTGTTGTTTGTGCTGGAGGAAGTGTCATTATTTCACCTTCAGGGACCATTCTGGCGGGACCAAATAATGATGGGGAGGCTCTCATCTCAGCTGATTTAGGTTGGTGTTTATATTCTCTACTCTTATCAAGAATTCAATTGTTCAGTATAGTATTTCGCTACAACAGTTAGGAAAATACAATCATACATAATCCTGGACAAGTTTTATCACAAGCATTGGATTCCTTATTTTTCGCCTTTCTAGTAGGGATTATTTCTGACGTCTTGCTGCATCTTTTCCTTTTGGTGGCTTGCACACTAGTTGCTTTGTGTGGTGAAATGTCTTTCCAGAGTCATATTTATTATTACTCTTAGCTTTTATAATAGGCCCTAGCATTCTGTCCGTTGCAGAGTTTGTATTTTGGGTGAGCTAGAAAGTTCTAAATTTCTACTCAACCTAGTCCGTTGTGTGTTGGACCTCTCTGACATCAGATGCATTTATTGTCTTGTCCAGTTTTGTGAATGTTGAGATTTACTCCTGATGTTCTAAAATGTCGGTCAGGTTAAAATCCATTTGTCTACTAGCTCTAAGCACCTATTGGTGGGATATACAAAAGAACGTAACTAAAAGATTGGTTTTATAATATAGTATTAGAATAGATAGAAACACACGTCAACTAATTGGTGTATATGCTCAACTATGTTCATGCTTCTCACATAGTATCAAAACTGCCTCAAATTTTTCTTTCTCCTCCATCCCATCTTGGATGTCACATGCTTACTTGGATGCCTTACTAACATCTTAGTTGCTACCTTGCCTACGAACTGAGTGGGTTCAGGTTCTGTTAGCCACCTTATATTGTTGAGCATGCACCATCTGTAAGTGCGACAGCTTCTTTTTCTTCTTTTATTTCTTCTGTTTATAAAGATGTGATTTTATTACAACGATCTAATAATGAACAGATCTTGGAGATATCGCGAGGGCAAAGTTTGACTTTGATGTGGTTGGTCATTATTCAAGGCCTGAAGTCCTCAGCCTCATTGTAAAAGACCATCCAGCAAATCCAGTTACTTTCACATCAGCGGCCGTGAAAACTGAGATCCCTCCAAAATAGCTCTGCTACCTATACAAAGGATTGTCATCTCTTCACTTTACTAGGTCTGATCTCTACCTCCAATGCTTTTCATTCCTTGTCACCTGATTGGTCATTGTTAAATATCTGCTTACCTAATCTTCAATGTGAAGATTCTCATCTCCCACCAATCAATATGAATTATGTTTTCATTCATTAGAAGTTTGTGTCCTAATGAACCCTCTCATTGTTGTGACTGTATAATACGCTTAAAAAAAATTCCTTACAAGAGAGAGGGGCCTTGCAAGAATTTTGTCAACAAGGAATCTCACAATAATAGCACTGATGAGTATGGTGCCGCAGTGAGCCTATAAAGTTAAATTGGAAAACAAAACATTAGTGGGGTTATCAGTATATGGTTGAGAGTCGGGTCTAGTTTAGGAAAGTTGAGGTTAACTTAAATTAAAATTGAGTGAGTTTTTTTATACAAAAAATTTCAATATAGTAATAATATCTCTTATGTATAGATGCTTGACTTTTAATTGTAAATTTTAAAAAAAAAAATTAGTTAAAAAATATTATAAGTAAAATAAAATAAATAAAATCAGAGAAAGGAGGTAACAAGTTGAGGTTTCAAACACTGCGGAATAGGTGGCAGAGAAATGCTTGGTATAAACTACAAGGCAAGGCCTAGAATATGAGAAAAGCCACCAAACTGAAAAGTTGGATTCTTTGTTTTCTTCTTCGCAGAATTGCAATTATTGGAGAATCACAAACTTTATAACTAAATTCACATGCTTCTCTAGGTACTTGTGTGGAGTGCACATTAAGTGCCAATTTAATATCCCATTCTTTCCAAATGTTTCTGCAGAAAGCCGTCCTGTTTTGAAGATTTAGTTTTTTGGTTCTTGAATATTTTTCCATCAAATTCTTTTCTCTTCCTGCTCCGAAGGTGTTTGAGCTACACCATGGAAGACCATTTCCTTTACACCTAGACCTCTCAAAACACTATTTGTGGAGCCTTGAATTTGGGTCACGAGTATCATCAAGCTCACTAATGCCCACACTAGGATTTCCTCATAAATTGCAATGGGATACCTTGGTTTCCTCATGTAAATGTTTTGATCCAATTTTCTTTTGACCAAGCCGGAAATGCTGATTGGACCATTTGGGAACATATCTTAAGAGTTGTTGAAACTGAAGGTGGCAGGACTATAGTAATTTTAGGCAACTGTGCGGAAGGTCTGTACCTGTAAATTCAATCAAGAATTTCATCAAAACTTCTTTTAACATTGTTTTTTCATCGCAATAAACTATTTACCAACACTTTTACAGCATTCATTGGTGACTGATTTCCTAGAAAGGAGAAACAAGCAAAATAGTAGTAACAAGGAGAAAATATAAAGGAGAGATTAGGAAGAGGAACTCTCGGATTGCCACTGGTCCTTGATAACTTCGAACTTAAATTACTTCATGAACACTTATCAACTTCACAAGCTTTATTGTCACACTGAAAAGATTAAGCATAGAAGGTTGCATGAAGATGCTATCTTGGAACCTTAAATTTGGCAAGAATATGATCTCGTAGTGTCTCAACTGGTATCGGAATTATACTAATTATTTATTTCTCTGCCCTTGCAAAGTGGGTTCCGATGATCTTTCTTGATGAAGTGTATCAGTGTTTCCTTGTGTTTTAGTGGTGGATTCCAACTGCACACTGTTTGAATTGCCTTTTGTCAGTGAGATGCTTCCCCACTGAACTTTCTCTGAGAGAGACTTCCTCCCCTTGAACATTTCATCGACTGAACTTCTCTTTGAATCTTCTTGACCAGGATCTCCATCCCTGCAACTGTAAATCCATTTGTAGCTCTTACTGATATTATCCATGTTTAGTTCAATAGAGTGGAGATCACTATCAGCAGAGTCTTCCCCTTCCCGTACTTCACCATCTGCCACTTCTCCATCATCATCATCATTGTATTCTACCTCACCATTTTGGCACGAACCCGGGTAGTTCTTCATCAAATATGCCCTATATCCTCCACTTCCAGAATTTAAAGTGTCTTCATCACCATTTTCTCTGTTGATTTTGTTTCCCAAGTAGGACTCAAGTTGTTTCCTCAGCTTCTCAACGGCTGCATTTTTCTCCTCAAACTGATATTTAGCTTCAGACAGCTTCATCTGTACTCTCTCCTCGCGCAAAACATCTGCTAGTTGGAGCATCTGTCTTTCCTTCTCCACTTCGTCTCTTACTTTCGCTGACTCCCTCTTTAGTTCCTCAAACTCAGCTCTGTCTTCTCCAATACCTCTGGCTAACTCATCACAAACTTGTTCCAATATTTCTTTAGTCCTCCTCTCACTCTCAAGCTCTTTTACAACCTTCAACATAGATGCTTTTGTCTCTGCCAGTTCTTTGCCAAGCTTCTTGTTCAGTCTCTCAGTTTGATGCCTAAGCTTCTTCTCAATCTCCAGTTCTCTTGCTATGGATTCAATTGCGCCCTGGATCCTATCTCGCTCCCTTCTTTTCCAGGCAGATTTTTCTTCTGCAAAATGTTTCATAAGGCAATTGATCTCATGTCGGCTAGACCTCTGATATTGTATCAGTTGTTCAACTTGGATGCGAGCACGGTCTATTTCTGCACGTAATGCTGCGACAAGTGTCATGCTTGATGAATTCTTCTCTTCCATTCGCCAGATGTGATTCAAAGCTTTTAGAAGCTCTTTGGATGTGGCTAGACTTTTACCCACATCCTTCAAAAGGGTTTTAGTTCCCATGGTATGTCGTGTTGTAGTATGTCCTCGGGAATGGTTTTCAATCTGCATTGAATCATATCAGAAAATTACCAACCATTCAATTCTTCCTCAGCATTCATAAATCTTTCATCATGCATGCATGCATCAATCCATGAAACAAACCCCAAGACTAGTCCAATTTCCAAGTTTGCATTAGATTTACAAATTCTCAAGATCCAACGTCACACAGCACCAATAATTTCAAAGGAAAAATCCCATCAAGTTACAATAGATAAAAACAAAAGATATGGAAGATTAAAGTTGTTTAAGATGAAATTTACCTCCATTAAACTTGTATTACCAAAAGAATCTAAACCTCCGAATGTGTAATTGGTGAGTTGAAGTTTCTGAGAAACTTCTGATGCTCTCCTGCGATGGCTGATGACTCCTCTACCCTGATGCAACCTCTGCAGCAAAATATTATTTACCAAGACAAGACAAACAAGAATAATTTAACCAAATATACAAAATTCACTTTCCAAATCAGACAATTCCTTCCGATCCGAATGTACAGAAATGACCCGTTAAAAAAAATTCAAATCCCGGATCCCAACAAAATCAACTCCATTAATTGAGTGAACCCCACCTCTGAAACAGGACTATGTGATGGATCAGACAAATGCTGCGGCAGAGGCAATGACTTGGAATTTGAAATCCTCTCTCTGTTTTTTGACTCATTTTTTTGCTTCTTCTCATTCTCCTTCAAAGGGATTCCGTTGATTTCCCATAAAGTCGCTGCAAGCTTTCTTGCAGAGATATTAGATTGGCGGGCTTTAATGGCGTCCTGTGATGTTGCATCACAGTCTGCAATTCGCGGAGAGGGCGATGTCGAGCCAATTTTCCATTTGGGTACTGGGGTGCTGGACCCTCCTTTTTTTCCCCCTAGAATTGCTCGTTTGAATCTGTAATTCTGAAGAATTGAAGAAGATGATGATGATGAACCTCCTCTTTTTCTAACCTTGCATCTTCCTCCGACTCGAGTTTCAACTTTCCGAGCTTGTCTTTGCATTGTTTCCAATTGGGTTTTTGAATCCACTATTGTGAATTCTAAGAATTCAGTTTATGGGAATTTTTGAAAGCAGAGAAAGAAAGAGATTTGAGTTTTGAAATTTAGAAGCTTTAGACTGTTTGGTCAAAGAAGAAAAGGAAGAGGAAATGATTGGATTTGAGTTCCTAGAAATTGGAGAGGAAAGGAAAAAGAAAAAAGGTGGGAAAAGAGGGACAAAGTTAGATTTCGTTCTTATTGCTATACTGATTGCGAAATCTATAGCACCCCAGAACGCGAGGAACAACTTCTACTTCCTAACACTTTAATTCCCCTATCAAAAAACCCCAGAACCTAAAGTTGAAACACAGTCCATTTGAGCGAGAGAGAGAGGGAGGGAGGGAGGGAGAATGCTTTTTACAGTTCACATAAAGTGGAGTCGTCGAGAGTCATACGTTTATGAGTTGGAAAGAGAGGAGAAGAAAAAGAAAGACCTTAAAATGTGGCGTTTAGTTTGGGTAAGACATTACGAAAAGGAAGGAGAGAGAGAGAGAGAGAGAGATAGAGCGCGCGCTTTGAATCAGCACTGTCTTCAGAAGGTTTTTGATGTGGAGAGAGAGAGAGAGAGAGAGAGAGAGAGAGAGAGAGAGAGAGGACGAGAAAGAGATGGGAGCATAGGTAGAGGACGTGGCTTACACGTGAGATAGAAGAGTGAAGAAATCAATCATGGACGTGCATGTGCAAATGGACGGTCAGAATCTTGACTAAGTTCTTTGCATTTCTTCTTTCTTTGCTTTTTCCTACTCCTAAATTTAATGCTCGCTGCTCTCCACAGTCTCACATCCACAGTAAAGTGTTCGTTCGTATATTTAAACCTTGTTTTTATTTCATCTTTCACCTCTTTCTTTGTCATTTCTCCTTGCCCCCACCCACCTTTCGAAGTTTCCACCTTTGCATTATCTCTCCCTTTCCTAGTTGACTCTTCTACTGTTCACCAATGCTATCTTCTTACTCCATTGTAGAGATACCTTTCAGAAGCTGGAAAATGAAATGAGGAGAAATGTAAAGGACAGACACTTCTTGTTTTGTTGTGTTGATTATCTTGGTATGGGCTAATTTTAAGAACTATATTTTTCATGGAAAAGAAAGAGGATTATAGGATGATATTGGAAGTTGAAACTCTTGATTTAATAATATATGAATTTGTTGATGTAGCTAACAATTTGAGTTACTACATTAGTATTATTATATTGTTAACATTGTTGGTGTTTTATGATTTAGCAGGTGAAATATTTATGTAATTTTAGAATCTGAATTTGAGTATCACATATAGTTTTGCATAGAGAGTTGAATAAATGAATATAGTTTCAATAATATTATGTGGACCAAATAATTATAGTCTAAAAAATCAAATTTTACGTGACATTCTGTATAATGTGTAAGATCAAATTATTAGTATGTTTACCAATGGTCATTAGGTCCAATGATACCAAAGGTTTATTTTTTGATTTGAGATTTCGAGTTTGAACCTTATTTATCCCTTTTTTAGAGCGATTTCCTCCTTTATAATAAAAGAATTATTAATGTATTTTAACTAATTTAAATAAATTTTTAATTAAAAAGTGGTCAAAATATTCTAAACTATCACATAACATTGGTTTATGATTTATTTGATTCATATAATATTATTCTTGGAGGGGGGAAAAGGCATTACTATTAGGATAGGGTTCCAAAATTGGCTAAGGCTAAACAAATATAGAAGGGGGGTCCATTTTCCAAATAAGTGCTGGATAGGAAGTTCTTTGTTGCCTTTGTCTGTCGCCGTTCCAAAGCTCAAACCACAATGTGGGGTGTTGGGAATGAGTCTCTTGAAATTTCCAAGTACGAGGCTTGGAAGGAAATTTTTTATGTCCCCATTGATTTACATACGGTGATTTTGTTTCCTAAACTAAACCACATAAAACTTGAGCACAAAAGAAAAGGGGGTCACCTTCCTCTTGTCAATATATTTTCTGAATTCGACTAGAAAGAACCAAATTGATTACAACTCTATCTGAAACCATAGTTTGATCTAAAAATTGTCCAAATGAAGCATAGAAAGAATGCCAAAACAAAAGAATTGGTTTAAATTATTGGAAACGACACACAGATCAAGAGTATAAGAAACACAAAAACGTGGAAAATTTCAGGATTACCAAACATAACAAAACAAACGTGGGGTGACTTGAGGGAAAGAAAAATAATTTGGGTCCGAATGTCCAAATCGGTGGCAGAACATATACATCAATCCTTGTCAAAAATCCATCTAACAACGACACTTGAGGGGCCACATGTTTGGGTCCGTTTTTGTTTGGGAGATTTCTCACACATCACATACACAATAGCAGACACTCGCATTGTACTTATCCCCAACTCGGCTGTGGTGCTAAAAGGTCCCACCACCCTATAACTTATTAGACGAGAGAGAGAGAGAGAGAGAGAGAGTTCCATTAATACTTCACACCCTGCCAAACAATTAGACAAGAACAACTCAACAAAGCTGTAGTAATGTTTCAATGTCAACAATGAGCCTTTGGGTTGAGAAGACATTTTGGGCACTTTGTTGACTTTGTTGCCAAGCATTGTACAAAAATTTTAGTTACAGTTTTTCATGTAAACTCTTTTTTAAGGACTTGTTTGATGCCTTGATATACGATCATGAGTACAATAGCATTTTAGTTTTGGGTTTTTGGTGGGGGTGTGAATTCTTTGAATAATTCTCTTCGTTATCAAATTTGACGATGTTAGAAGGAAAGGAAGGTGAAAATTAGTTGGAGGTAGGATAAAACATGGAAAAAAGGTAAATACTATAAAGTATGAAAAATTTTAATTCTCTCTCTCTATTTTTTTTTTTTTTTTTTTTTTTTGTTCTTGAATGGCTTTCTGTTTTCTCGCTTTCTTTTTTCACAAAAGAAAAATATATAAAATTATTATCCATAAATTTATCAAAAGTGAAAATTTCTCATAATTTAATCATATAATAGGAAAAATGAAACCTAAATTCTGTGGATGGGGACTTAAAATGGCATTTTGTGGATGTACGTCTCCCCTAGTTCCCATAATTGAATGGACCATCCTATGAGGCTAAGGTTTATTGTGTAGTTGGTGTGATAACAACGCATTAGTAAAGATTCTTAATCTTGCTTTATTTGTGAAGGGGATTTGTGGTGTTGGTTTCTAGTTAAAAATCGTCGTTTCTTCTTGTCTCTAGTTGTTGTAGTTCATGGGATTTGATTTAAACTGGGTGGACTTGTGCTGAAAAGGGGCCTAATCATTTTACCACCATCTTTGGCGTCTTCCTTTTTGTATGTTTACTCTTTCCTTCACTATTTTGATCTCCGCCATTTCTGTTTTATATGCATGTGTGTGTGTTTTTTCCTCATCGGGTGCGCCCCTTTTAAGTCTACTGCAGTGCCATGCTCCATGTTTTTATCGAGTTCTCCATTTGAGTTCAATTCCTGATCATACTTGTTTCAGGCACTCATTTTTCTTCCTAATAACTAAGATCTCTCTCTCTCTCTCTCTCTCTCTCTCTATCTCTCTATTTTTTAAGGGTTTTTTCGAAAATATATTGCTTCTATCATTTTTTTTATGTATCATGAAGGACAATGATAATTTATAAATTAATTCATAAAATAAAACTTGTATTTAAATTCAAACAGAATTAGCCGCGTAAAATGTTAGTAATCTCCCTTTTTTTCAAATTTTATTTATATAATAAAAATTAATTGTAAACAAAATTTTTATACTAATTTAGGAAAGAATTTTGATTTCACCAACTTGTTTTAAAAAGGATGAGAGTTGCATGAACGCGCTTAATGGAACAAAGAGGGGCAGGCGGAGGAGCGGGTGGGTGCCTCATGAATTTTTTTAAAAATAATTATATATAAATAAAAAAATTATTATTTTAAATATAATTTAATTTCTAAAAATTTAAGTGATGCGTCGGGCATAGAAAATCTTAGGCCAAACTAAATGTTGATAAGTGAAGACGAGAAAGCTTTTAAGTGTAGATGATTATGCCCTACATGTTACCCATTAATGTATTTTTAATTTGGCCCAACTTAGTTCCATATTTCATTTTAACTCTTAGGACAATGGCTTCTCTCTCTCTCTCTCTCTCTCTCTCTCTTTCCTTGATAATTCTTTTTTCCACCAATCAATCTTTCTTCTTATTATTATTTTTTTGGGTAAATCGCTTAGCTTGATTATTCGTTTACTGTAAATAAGTAGCATAGATTGACAATTTGAGGAGAGAATGTTTCAATTTAATATTTGGAAATCAGAAAAGAGATTTCTAAATTCCCAGTTATCTACATACATATTTTACGGAGTGGAGACATGCCCATCCCTTTTCCATTACAAGCTGGCATGCCCGAATCCCTAAAACCCATGTGGTATGGCAGCGATTTCTACCCTATTTTATTGCTTTTACATATGACTTCCCTCTCCCCCAATCCCTTCTCGAATTATTTATTGCTGTTTCATGTTCCGAGGTACCCGCTGAAAATTTTGACCTTACACGGACATCGAATTCGAAAGACATTGACTTCCTGTATGTACCCCAAATCTTGTGGGCGGGGTTTTGAGAGTTTAGGCCCAGCAGATGCCGTTTTAGGTCTGAAGCCCATAGGAGAATGTCCTGATACAAATTGGGTCTGGTTTTAGTTTTTTTCTTTTTTTATTCTTTGGGTCAATGGGATATTTCTCAACTGCCTGAGATCTCCCTTGGGAGAAGAGGGGTCTCCCCTATGTAGGTCTGGTTTTAGTTTAGCTAAGAAGGATCTGCCACTTTCCTCTCTCTTTTCCCTTTTGGTCGCCCAAAAAGGGATGAAAAGGGGTTGCCTGCATTTATCATCCCTTTTACGCATTATTATGAAAACGTCAACTAAGAAATACACAATTTGAGTTTAGGGTAAATTGATCAAAATACCTTACCATAATACTAAATAGACTATAAATTTCTTGAAAACTCTTAAAATATTTTAATGTACTTTCACAAGTTATTGTCTTAATTTATATGCAAATTCAATTTTTTTTGTTGTTTAAAATTAAGAAGTTTTTGACGTCACCATTTGGGTAAATCATCTTGATGCTTAGTTGCCCTTGTTTCACTTTCACTCAAATCTTTGTTGTTGGGTAGCATCAGCATAATTAGATTTAGACACGAACCTAAATCTACCCGATATAAAAACTAGATCTTCAGTTTCCATTAAAGAAAAAATAATAATCAGGCGAGAATCATAAAAGCCAGTCTAGTCTTGATTTCCAACAATTTCAATCCCTTTACAATGCTTCAGAAATGTGACCAAACTATAGTGTTTACGTTCTGATTCTGAATAGATCGAATTAAAACTAGGTCGAAGTGGTGGTCAGGTTGAAGTGTTATTCTTGCATTTCAAAATATTTTGTAAATGATGATCTTGAGTAGACAAATCATACGTTGAGTGGACTAGATTGTAAGTAGCGTCTTCTAAATTTGTAGGCATTATGCAGTCACGGTCCAGGACTACTCATGTCAACAATATCCAAGGTGAAGAAGGAGGCCAAGGTTAAGGTTAGGGTCCAGTGATAGTGATTCCCCTTTTTTTTTTTCTTTTTTGGTACAACCCAGTATCCGAGCTTTCGCCCGGACTAATCTGGATCGACTGCTTGTAGGGTCCGTGATTGTCCTTTTTCAGTTACCTAATCCTAACGAGTTTTTGGTGATAGAGAAATGGAGCACATCCCCTCCTACAAAACGAAACGAAACAATGGAAGAAATCATTGGAGAAAGAGTGGTCTAATTCTTTAGCAATAATGGGCAACACGCGGAAATATAGAGAAGAGAGCGAGTATTTATACATGGAAATTGAGTTTGAAAAAAGATGGGAAAGATAGTTTTATTTCTAAAAGTAATCTTCGGTCCTTCCCTTGAACCCAATCTGTCCAAATGTTAGGGTGATGAAAAGCCCCAAGTACCATGCAATCAACCACAACCTGCACCATCATCATCATCATCATCATCCTCATCGCATAATGTAGGTAAGTAATAGGACGTATTATTTTAGAGAACAGTGTGGGATTGTGGTTACCAGAAGGGAGAAGTGAGAGCAGGACCGGTGGGGAAGTGAGCCAGCTCAGTTCCAATACTGGAAAAAGAAAAGTCCTGTCAAGCTGTTACCGTTGATTAACGGTATGCTTGAAGGTGCAATCCACCCGGTCAACCCGAACCCAATGACATTCAGATCGGTCCTCAGCCAATCTCTCTCGAAACTACGTACATTTTTGTAATTTCTCGCAGTCATCATCATCATCACACAACTAATGTGCCCATGTAGTCTATACAAATAACACTACTGCTCTTACCAAGTGAACTTTCCTCCCGAAGCCTTTCCTAGTCTTAGAGGGTTTCTTGCTGCCACTGCTGGCTTCACAAAGGCTGAGGTTGGGTTCAACCATTTAATCATAACTATCAATAACTTACAAAGCACAGCCACGGTCAAAGACCCTCATTTTGAACTCTCCCTACAACATAGGAAGGGCATACTACTACTATGATATATATATACATATATTTTCCTTTGATTGTGAGAGCTGTACCCTTTCTATAACTAGGGGAAAGGAATACGGGGTTTTGAATCCTCACCGATAAGAGCTAAAAAACCCGAGTACCACCTCGTCAAATGACAAGTGCTTCTAATACTATGAATCTGACACATATAAACTAATATGCATGATTTTGATAGTTTTGTGAAAAAATTTTTTTACCTGAAGTGAGGGACGATCTCTTTGGGGAAGAGAGAGTGGAACTGCCAAGGCCCATCACGGTAGATGCGGTCACCATTGTTGCTGCCATTCTTTTCTCTCCCTTCTGGTGTTTCGGAGAGCCGCTTCTTGTTGTGATTGTAAGAATAATATTTGATAGAGCAAAGATCGGTACTGGTGGCTGAGGTTGGTGCTATTGCTAAGGAGATTTTTTAGGTGATTTTTGCTGATTTGTCAGGTCGAGGATTGTGCTGATGCGTAGATTGGATGAGTGGATTAGCAGTCGATGATTTTTTTTTTTTTTTATGCATATTGGGCTCAAGCCCGAGCCTGTTACATGGGGGAGGGGGGAAGGTGTCATTTGGGCCAAAGGTGTCATTTGGGCCAAAGGTGTCATTTGGGCCAAAGCTTATCGGCTGCAGTTGATGATTTTTTGCTACTTCAGACTTCTTGGATTAAACTGGGGCAATGCTTGTATGTTGATGCCAAATTTTGTGGAGCCAGCTACTATCCTCTTACTCTGCATGTGAATTTCACATGCTTCACCCGCATCCTCTCTCTCTCTCTCTCTCTCTCTCTCTCTCTCATCGTATCTCCTTCCAAACGAACAAGAGAAGCTCATATCTCGTGTATGCCCACTTAAAAAGTTTCAAAAGCTTTTTATGATATTTGAATCCTAATTACGGAGTTAAAATAGGTGTTTTAATCACCAGATTGTTTTCCCTTGGGGACATGCTGAGTTAAAAGGTAGTTCAACAATATCTCATGCTAATCCTTTTAGGGCTTGAAACTTGATTGTGCGTCCAGCCCGACTTGGGCTTCATTTGGCAGCCCAACCTAGTCATTTAGTCCTACATAAAAATTAGTGTTGGAAAGTGTCACAATATTCCATTCTTTAACGGGACAAGTGATTTGGGTTGCACAAAAGGAATGGCCTAAAACGGGAATTTTCATAAACGAGTGACTGAGATTTGCACAAAGGGAATTGATATTTAGCATCACTTGCACAAAGGGACAATGGATTGAGTTGTCAACAACCATCTCCTCGCCTAGGTGAATTTTAAGCTAAGCCATACTTTGAAAGATATGCTCCCCACCAAGGGCGTGTTTTTCTTTTTGTTCTTGACCATGAGTATATAGAAACATGACTAATTTAGTTTGAACAGTTATGAAATCTAATTTAGAAATTGACTCTCACAATATCTATTTTTCTATTTTTAAGATTCAAAAGTGAAGATTTTAATTAAGAAAATTTAGTATTTTATTATTAGACTCAAAAATCGTTGGTTCCGGGTGCATATTTGGCATAACCTCTTCGCCTCTTTAACTATTACATATGTGATGTTTTGCAGCATTAAACGAAAAAAAATTAACAGAAAAGAAGCTATAATTAAGGGAAAAGGACAACTAAAATAGGGTTATGATGCAACATTTCTCAACCGACATGGCATAGATTACATTATAGATTATATCATGTTGTAACCATTAATCCATACTTACTGAAGTCCCTAGCATAATTAAAGAATGGAAAGGAACAGGTAGGGGATTATATGAATCAGCATGGACTCTAGAAAGTAATCAAAACTTCATGAAGAGTGAAATGCAAGAACTCGGTATAGTGGTGGTTTGAGTGACCACGGAGGCTGTGACTGACCATTCAACCGTAGGGCCACGGCTCCGACTTTGGCATCCTATGCTTGTACCGTACTGTGCTATCGAGAATATACGAGGAGAAAACGTTGTTTTTGGATTTCCAAGAAAATGAACATGTGGCCGATAATAAGCTCAACTGATATTATATTTTCTTTCTCTTCTCTCGTAATGAACTCGAAGTCAAATCTCATTAAATATCAAAAAAAGAAAAAAAAAATACATATGTGAAGATCATGAGGTCCACTCTCCCTCTCTCTCTCTCTCTTAAATATATATATATATATATATATATATATTTATTATACAAGAATTTGAATCTAAAATCATCAAATTGAAAAAAATGGTTTGTATCACTAGACTGTCCATTTGTAGACTTAAATATATATATTAATATATCTTTTAGGAAGTGCGATAGAAAGGAAAATAATTGTCCTTGTAGGATAACCGGATGGTAAAAAATTTTTACTAAGTGTGTTCTCCGATATCTAATGTAAAGTACATATATTTTTATAATTTTTATAGTAAAAAAAAAAAAAGAAAAAAGAGAAAGAAGTAAAATATCACTCTCATAAATTTTCATCTCATTTTAAGTGTATTTTGTAAATATTTTTTTAATTTAAGATGAGATAATATTTATCCCAATAATTGAGGGTAGAGTGAGAAGAAGGAAAAACCAAAAGAATGATAAATAATATAACATATATACGTGGGATTCTTTACTCTCCTCCCTTTTTTCTCTGTTGAAAAAGAAAAAAAGGGGTAAAATTATAATTATTACAAGAAAATTGTTAAATATGAAAAATTTTGGTAATTTAAACACACAGGGGGGAAAGAAAAATTCAATAAGTTTTATTGAAGTACATATATCCTTAGAAATATAAAATTAAAAGCATGGAAAAAGTCTTCAAAAGAAGGAACGAAATTTTCAAAGGAAACAAACATTTTTTAAAGGTTGTTTCCACGATGATGATGATCAGAGTTGAAGCTCAGCAGAGAGGGGGGTGGGGTTTGAACGTTGAAAATTCGGGGCACGGTTGCAAGGATGACTCTAGTCCAAGTCTTGACGGACTCTGTATTCGGATCGCTTCAGTGTTGTCCTATTGTTCAGCTTTGCACTTCCTGCTTTCAAAATCTCTCTCTCTCTCTCGATCGAAAGTGAGCATATCAGAATTCCAAAAAAGGAAAAAAGCTTTGTCCGGTGCCACGAGAAAAGCCTTGGGTTGAAAGGGGGCTTGTTCCTTGCACGCCTATGGAGCCATAAAGGGCCGAATATCTAGAATGAAGAAATATTCTTCTTCGCCGAAGCTAAAAATGATGGTTTTTTTAAAATAAAAAATAAAAAACAAAAAACAAAATTACTGTTAGCTAGTAAAGTGGAGCAAAGAAAGGTATGCCCCGTCGATAAGTTGTTGCCTTCTCAAGTGGTGAAATAAGATATAATATTGCAAATTTATGGGAAAAAAATTTATCCGAAGCCCAGGCTCCTACCCTACAGCCTCTTTCATATGATGCGATGCTTGCCTTTTGCATCTTGGGTGTGTTTATTTATGGTCTCTCCTCTTTCTATTTAAGTGGGACGGCTCGAATTATGCAGAAAAATAAGTAAAAAATGAAAAGAAAAATAAATTATGGCAAAAAAGTACAAAGCAGTATTCAAAAGTTGAATCTAAAATATATAGAACATTATCCTTTTTAAAATACAAATACAGGGAAAAATTGTTGAACAGAACGTATACAATTATTTTGAGGACAGTCTGGGGATCAGATGGATCTTCGCACCTTTGTTTGTCTCCTTCTTTTATTACAAATATCAAATGAAATGAATTAAGAAATATTTCGAAACTTCTACCTTCCGCTGTGATTCTCTCTCTCCCCGTCTTCTATCCTGTCCCAGGGTAATAACTAAATTACTGGTAATTACTTACATTCCACCAACAACTGTGTTTCTATTTCTGTTTTCCATTTTTTTTCCCTATCGGAGGAACAAAACGTAGGACCAGTAAGCTAAGAACATAGCCAGCGTAGCTGCAACGCAACCCATATCGATAACCTTCTCTTTCCTGTGCTTTCTCACTCTTCTCTCTTTCCTCATTTGCATGAAATTCTTGTACCTCGCTTTCCCTTCCTCGCCCTCTCTCACTTTCTCTCTCTTCCCGCTCTCCATAGCCTTTTGCAGAATTACCAAACTATGTCTCCCACCCAAGCACCTCCCTTCCAAGTCCTCGACTTGCAAACTCACTTCCCTCACGTGCATCTCCCCTCCTTCACACCCTCCGCACGTGACCACTATCTCGCACTGCACGAACTCCGACGGGCTTTGCCGGTCTCCTGTCAATATTGTCACGTACTTTAACTGCACGTCGCCGGTCAACCAGTGACGGTCGACTGAAATGGGCGTCCGGCTGGAGAGATTTCCGGATCGGTTCAGGTTCGGGTCGACTGCGATCCAGCTGAGAGTCATGTTCTCTTCCAGGTCCTTGAGAAACTCGTCGTCCTCTTCGACGTGGTCGTTGTGTTTTATTTGGGTCGGGATCGAGTCCTTCGGGCTCAGAAGATCGAGAATGAAAGGCGACCCGAGAAACCAGCCTGACTCGGTTTCAACGTTTAGGACTTTGGAGAAAATCAGTCGGTTCTTGTAGTGAATATCGACGGCTGAGATTAGTTCCGTTGTGGCGTTTGATGGACGGTCATGATGCGGTATTGGAGATGCTGCGTCGTGATTTGGCGCGAGGAGTGGGAATGAGTCGGAGAAGAGAGAACGGTGACCCGAGGGGAATGACCCGATGACTTGGCGCATACGTGGATCAGTGGTGGAAGGCCAAGCAGACTCGCAGATGTTGATCCAGAGTTTTGGATCGGAAGAGAGTGAGTGGAGAGCGGAGGAAGCACAACTCGCGGAAAAGAGAGTCGGGCCGTCGAGTCGGGTGAGGACGTGGGTTTGGAGGACGTCGTGATGGAGGCCCAGGATGTTTGTGCCACTACCACCGCTGCCTCGGTCGACGGTAGGAAATGAATCGATTGAAGAAGCCATGTGTTTTGATTGTGTTTGTGGATTGAGGATTGCTGTTTGGTTGAGAATGCTACGAAGGGGTGTGGGCTTTTAGCTTCTATATGTCGTGGGGAGAGGTCGTGGCAGTGCAGTCAACCAGCTTCAGAGGAAAATTCGTACTTGGTCATTAGCTCAAATTTGAATCCTATTGGGGATGGATACATTGACTCGACTCGGCGTACGTTTATATTGTCAAACTTCCAACGGGTCTAGTCAACCGGAATTTTCTAAAGCCGCACCTGCCACTCACCGGCCCGAAACGGTAAACATTCAGTGTCACGCACCCCGCCTAAATTGTGAGACCAAACCAAACCAAACCAAACCAAACCTAAAGTACGAGCCCAACGCGCTCTCCACTCGGCACACGGACTCACTTAGCTAAGTGAAATTTAGTTAGACGCGATTTCCCATAAATGCCAGTATTCTATTTCACGACTCTTTTTTTTTTTTTTTTTAATATTTATGACTAAAAAACTAATGATAGTTTAAGAATATTGCATAGGAAAAAAATTAATCTTAACATGTAAATTTATATTTTCTTAAACTGCAATTTCTTTTTCTAATAGACAAATTTGAATAAGATTGATGGATGTGCTTATGGGTGGTCCAAAAATCACACAATGGGTGAGTTGTTAGTCACTGCATGTAACTAAAGAGTTTGCTAATATACACCGAACAACTAACCACTTGGCAGGGCATTAAACTTTTAATTGGATTACGTAACTATTTAAATTGAATTAATTAGATTTTTTTATATCAAAATAAATACTAAAACATATACACCTATCAAATTTTTGAAATATGCCTTATTTGAAAAAATAAGTTGCCAAAAGTGCACAAACCAGGAAGTAGGAAAAAATCATTTTAACATATTAATTTATTTTTTCCCTTCATTGTATCAAATTCTTTTTTCTCAGAAAAACCTTAAACATGATTAACACTTTTTCAGTAAAAAATAAGCGGTAGAACTGAATTAAAATTTTATATCAAGAGAGATGAAATATAATATGACTTTTTTGTTATAATTTTATGAATAAAAAATAAATTTAAGGGAATAATAATATTTAATATTACAAATTTCAAAATGGTTATGAGTAACATATTTTCCCTTTAAAAAGTTGAAGGGGAAAGTACGGCCTTTCATTCCCCTTGGGCGTGGATAGGAGCAAATGAAGGGACAAATTCAGTTGCACAAGACGACAGAATTCACCTAAAAAATACAAAAACCTAAGGACAAATATAAGGTTCCAACAAGCGCTTTGGGGTAGTCCCCAAATACCTAATCCTATTCCAGTTATGACTTCACAACTACAGACGTATCATACACATAATACTTCCCATCCTTGTGACCCATATGAAAACAACTTTGGATTCGACCATACCCAATAATTCTCAAATTTTATTCTCGGGAAAAAGATAGATTTGTCATTTTTCTTGCCTAAATGGTCATCGCTGCGTATTTAACCCGATGCAAGTATTAAATACTAATGATTTGACCTTTTGGGTAATCATTTGGAATCATTAAAACTAAATTCAAGTCGGAATGGAGCCGCCGGAGAGACTATATTTTTAATACTTCAAAGTTTATGACTAAATTCAAAGTGTATGCAACCAAGTCCCGAATGCCCCAATTTTACAAAATTAGGTTTTAATTTATTTTAGCTTAAATCAATAACACAAAGAAGGAACAAGTAATAAAACAAGGAGTATTTAGAATCAGATTGGATATTTATGTGGTGCAATCGGAGGCAGAGGCAGAGGAGAAGAGATAGACTTCTTGCCGTCACATTGTTCACATGCCTGCTTTCTACCTGCGATCCGTACGATGACACGCCGACAATGTGCACCCGTTTATTTTGTTCAGGATGTAGGCTGTGTGGAGAATCCGACAAATTGGGGGATAAGATTCGGTCGGTTCTTTTGTTAAATCTCCCTTTGAATTGCAAAATTACTTTATAAATATCTTTATATATGAAAAAAAAAATTATATTTTCAACAATTTTTTAAAATTCTTTCTATGTATATTACATGTAATAGAATTTGAAAAATTTTTAAGATATAATTTATAATATTCTTTTTATAATTTTTAAATTCGTTAATTTAATTACGGATCAATCAAAACCTACTTTATTTGATTATTTAGATGTAAAGCCACGTATTCATGTTGTGTACGTATGACAAGAGATAGTAGAAATATTAAATTCTCAATCATTTGTTTTCACTTATATGGATACAATATATGCATACATTAGAAGAATTAAAACTTTTTTTGGTTTAATAGTTAAGATTTAGGATAAAATCTCACTAATTTTACAAGGGAAAATGTCTATATATGGTGCCAGTTGTTGTTTTTGTACTATTAAAAGATGGGTTAAGCAAGATGATGAAGGAAGGCACCACTCTGTACCTGATTTATGTCATGATTTTTCTGCGCACCACATAGACCAAGAAGCGAGAACTTCAATTATGTGTTTTGTCTATGGATAATCATGTTATATTTAAAGCACCTCATGTGCTAGTGCTTGGTCACTACTCTTAACAGAACTTTGTTTTGACACGAGAGAGAGAGAGAGAGAGAGAGAGAGAGAGAGAGAGAGAGAGAGAGGTATTATTGAGGTTGCGGTCATAGTCAATAATAGTTGAAAAAATCAACCGCCTGCCATATTTGAAGAAGATTTTATCCATCTGCTCCTGTTTGATTTTATTATTAAAATAAAATAAGGGAATCGCACCAAAATATTCAATTGAGGTTAGAAAGTAGAATACGGCTGAGAAAAGGAGAAGGGGCAATGAGTGTCCTGTTAGTCCTTCCTGATTTTAAACGTGCTTACATAAATTTATTTGTAGTGCTATGTTAGGTACTTGACTAACTCATTAATATATGTTTTAGTAAAAAATTAATATTAATATTGCTCTTAATGTTGTTTCGAGTTAACTACAAATTTTAGGGCTATGAAGGCGGCATTCTATTTCCTTGTCCAAAGGGAAAAAAAATGAAAAAACAACACAACCTTTCATCTTTTGTAAGCATGTCATGTTGCAAGGTACTTAAATATGTTTTGATGATTGAACAAGAATGCCTTGGAAAAAACCTGTTGACCTCGGACACACAGCGGCGGATCAGGATCACTGAATAATTTCTCCTTTCAGCGGATAATTTGGGATGTTGGTCACCTCAAGCAGCATCCGGATTTCCCACTTGCCCTGATGTACATGTGAATGTGATTGGTTGTTTAGAAGATCCGAAGAGTTGTCAAGAGCATCCTACTGGAAAGAAGCCAGAAACTACACTCTCATTAGGTACATGCATGTTACGTGTGTACGTACAAAATGGCAGCAACTGTTTAGTCCTTATTTTGTCTAATTTTTGGTATTACTTTGACCAATTGAAGTATAAGATGGTCCAGTTGGCGTGAAGCTATGACCCTAAGGATAAAAACACGTCTGTTGATGATTGAGATGGCTCCAATTTGCGTATAACCTTTGATTGAGGCTTGAACATACTCACATTAAGGTAGTAGTTGGGGCGCCGCAACTTCGAAAGCAAGATGCGGCAACGCACCATGCCTTTTACCATGAAAACATGCTGCCTCTTTCTTGGCTCAAACAGGAACTGTGTGGACTCTAATATTGGAAAGTTTGGACACAGTTGACACTATGTAGACCCTGCTAGAAAGTTCAGGAACAATCCTTGCATAGACCTTGCTAGAAATTAAAACTGCAATATCTCAACCTGCGAAGCAAAATTTACAGGTATACCTGTTCAAACTAAGCAACCTAATTGTCTTACAACAATTGATAGACACATGACAGAGGCACCCATTTTAGCAAAGTCGCCTTGCGTGAGGAAGAACCACAATAGAGTATCTAAGAAAACCGAGTGCCCAAAAAGCAAGCAACTAGGATAGACATTGTGAGCACCTACGGTTTCCAGAGCATCTACCATCGCCCCATGTGGATGGCCCACCCAAACCAATTTCAGTTGGCGCGGGCAATGACTCAAGCTTAGGACATTTGGCCCTCTTTTTAGATTTCTTGTTCTTCTCGGGATGAATGAAAATGCCCCCAATTGAATTCACAAGACCTTTATGATCTTTCTCATCATCACCGTAATGTATGGGATCCAGAGCAAGGTCAGTAGCAACAAGATCCGCAAATGGAGTTTCACCATCATCAATCACCTCAATTTCGCTTTGCTTCACTTTGTTTTTCTCTTTGATTCTCTTGTGACGATAACCATATCCTTCTCATCGACTGCTTGTTCATCTTCTCTTTTTCGCTTATTCTGCTTTGGGTCATTCTTCGGCTCATGATCCTTAGCATCAAAGAAAATACCATCTCTGCCTTGGCCTCTTGCATTTTGTTTGGGTTTCTTGTTCTTCTGAGTACCTTCTCTACTCTCTTCGTCTAAACCTTTTAGCTCTTTGTCAACAATTTGTGAAGAATCAACCCTATCCCTTTCCTCCTCGGTGTATTTATCTATTGGTCTCGAATTAAATATTTGCAAATTTGGTTATAACTTTTTGATCTGCAATGCAAATACAATGATGTATAGAAAATGAGATAAATAAGATCAACAGGATATCTTTTTCCTGATTTAAAAGGGACAAAAATTACCTTTTTCACCAACTTGTCCTTTTAGGCAATGGGGTTTCCTTGCAGATTGAGGTTTTTCAGGTTACTTAACAAGGAAAACACCTGCCATTTTAAAACGTCATGAAAGAATAAACTGTGAGCACAAAAGTCTACAATAAATTATATAAGTGACTAAAAAGCATAGTAGGAGAACCTTTAAACTGGACCAGCTGCTAATCAAGTTGTTTCATAAGTCCAGATTTTGAGTTTTCTTGTTACGAGCCAACTCAGCTGGGAGAATCTAAGCAAGTCCAAGGGAGAGGAGTCAGAAGAAAAATACGACAAAAATAAAAGAAGAATCTAAGCAAGTCCATGTGAAAAGTTAGTAGTTGCCAATTTTCCTCGTAGAACAGATGGTACCTTGATGTCATCGTGAGCAAGTCGGACCTCTTTCAACGCAGCACATGAAACAAGTGAGAAACTAATTGACTCAAGTTGAAAGTTGGAGAGTGAGAGCTGGAAATCAGAAACAGATTAGAATGTCATAGAAACTTTAGATTGGCAATTGGATATATTTAGTTTCTAAGATAATACTTGCCTTTGTTAATATTTTCACTTTGAGTCCTCAAGAGAAGAGCCTAGAGGTCACATCTCCTTCCCCTAATCCCATGATTCGTGGTTCAAATCTTGTTATAACAATATATATTTATTCACTTTGACCCAACAATCACCAATTTTAGGGATTGGATTTCTGAAGAGAACTGCAGCCGCAGGATGAAAATATTTTCCATGAATATGTAATTAACTTATCATCGGTTTAATAAAGTCATGTAGCAATTTGCACAATGGTTTGTGCTGCATAACTATTTCAAGTTCACATGTTATTTCACACGTGACAGAATTCATTTCTAAGGCCAAATCCAAAATCATTCAAAATTAGTAGCAATCAGGACAACTTTCAGGAAGAAAGCTACACCACATAAAGGAAACAAAAATATGATTAACTCGACATAGTACTTTTTTACTGGATTGACACAGTGAAGATCAAGGAAGTAGATGAGAAACAATTTATCTGGATGAGAACTTTGTTTATGCTTTTACAAAGAAAATATGTCGTCCAATTCAAAAACAGCATGAATGATATGCATAAGTCTTCACTTCTGCAAACCTGAGTTTGAAAATGTAGACGAATATGAAAGTCCATTGCCAGGATGGCAATAAAGGTTGTCTGCTCATTCATAAACATTCCACATCATCTTCACCTCAAACCTTGTACCACCAGGATATAGCTTTATTTGGATGCCCAACAAGTTGGTGAACAGTAAGATCATGAGAGCCAGAAGAAAGCGGATTCACCTAATTCTGTTTAATTCTGACCAGTAGTTTCACTTGGTTCTCACTTAACCATTGCATCTGATTGCAGGTGCCATTCGTACAAAGAAATCTTTATAAGAAACCCAACGTCGTCCATCGAACTAAGCTTATTTTCGCTGCATTTAGAACCTACATTATCACAAAAATTAAGGTTTAGGCTATTCTAATCACAAAAAATGCACATGGGAAAGAAAAACTTGAGCTTGAAAAATAATGGAACCTGGTCAAATAAAAAACAAGAAGTAATAGGGAACGAACGGCGTTTCATGAAAGAGTCTAGTATTTACAGTAAGCTTCAAAAGTCCTTCAATTCCTTTCAAGTTTACACGTTTGTTTTGTAAGACAGGCAACCACTTCAAATTCACACAATGCCTTAAACCCTGATTTTATGAATTCCATCATCATTTCATTTGAAACCCATATGAAATGAACAGAAATTTGCCCAAAATTCAGGAAAGGAACCTCAAGAGAAGAGAGGTTGTTGAAGCTGAGGTCGAGTCTTTCCAAGTTCTTAAAGTCAGCCAACCATGAAACCTGCGAAAACGCTAAATTGATTAAAAAGAGGAAATTGAGTGACAAGAGGAGATAAGAAAACAATTGAAATTCGAAAGAGAGGCATTACATCGGAGAGAGCTTTGTGATCGAGCACGAGTTTTGTGCTGGATTCGGCGTTGCCATTCTAGTGGTCCTGCAATATCTGCTCCGTACTTAGCCGAGTCATTCTTTCCCTCCCTCCCTCCTTCTCCCACTCTCTCGGTCCTTTTCAAACGTAAACCCTAACTGCGCTGCGCTTACTCATTACCGTATTCCTGCATAACGGAAATAGATGATGTTCGGTTTCTTCGGTTTGGGTCTGCACCACCAATAGACAGTTTTTGGTTTAAATGGGCCAGGAGAGAGCCTAGGCCCAACATACCTTTGTGGCCCATATGCCAGAACAGGTATGTATCTGGGGTTCAATGCCTGCATTAGTCTGCACCAAAAAAAAAATGCCTGCATTAGTCCTTATTTTTTTTAATTTTAAAGTTTTAAATAATATTATTCCTGTTTCCTTTTAGATTTTCTGATCCCAAAATGAGTATCCGTAATTTATTTAGTCAATGTAAAAAATGCATAATTTTACTATTATGCCCTTAAAGAGCAGATCAAATAGTTTTTTTTTTTTTTTTAAAGCTTTCTAGATACTATTACTAAAATTATCGAACTTAATATTGGAGAGAGGGTGTTTTTGACAAAATAGTTATTCAAAGAAACTTTTTTTCAATTTTTTTTTTGAGAGAGGGAGATTCTGCAATTTTTTTTCCTTCTATTTAATTTTAGAACATGGCTATTCTTTTTATATACGGTGTTTGGCACCCTTGTCTGTACTTCACAAATCCTAAATAATACATGCCATGGCATCTCTAACATCAGAGAGTAAAGGTCCAACATGGCCCATCAGTCTGAACAAAAGGACCAAAAGACATCTTTCCAAATTCAGTCCCACAAGAACAAAGAAAGAATGAATCCACACATAATTCATTCCACAGGTTAGCCTTCTCTAAACAGTTCAATTCCCTTCATCATCTCATTTCCTAGCAATGAGCTGTCAACTAGTGTCAACAATGAGTCTTGAAAGACTTCCATGGAATAAGCATATAATGGTGCTTGAAAACACAAGCCCCTAAATATTCAGGGCCCCTGACTCTTCCAAAGGGATTTCAAGCAGAGCAGAGTAAGATCATTCATCATGAGATGTATCTATCCTGCTGCTCCTGAAGCAATCTCGCTGAAGACTTGGCATCCAAATATAAAGAATTCACTTCCTCAACATCCGCCTGCAATTGAATTTGAAAAGTGGAAAAAAAATACTTAAAAAGAATAATTAATAGAAAGTTTATATAGAATGAAAGTAAGTTTCCATAAGACTGCCTACAACAAAATGCAGGCGAGTTACATAAATGTTCCAAGTACCTTGCATATTTTATCTCGGCCATTCATTCTGGCCACTACACTAGCAGGTTGCAAGAGCTGAACCGCATGCCTGATGAAACACTTGTTCTAGATTAAGCATCCCCACAAGAAAATCAATTTACTGGAGAACTAGAAAGGGAAACAACCTTAGTGAAGCATGTTGTCCAATCTCTCCAAGAAAAGCCAGACTTTCTTCATCCAAAACCAGTTCCTCCACTTGCGCACGGATTGCTAAAATCTGGCAAAGCAAGGATAGAATGTCAAGTTTTACCCAGATAATGAAAGAGAGAACTATCAAAAATTCAACCTTGAAACTTAACGGTACAAACAACATAAATATATAAAATGATGCCTGACCTGTATCATTTCAGCAGGACCATAAGCTTCTGTTTGTACAATAACTAACCGGTCCAACAAGTCAACAGGTATGCCGTGAGGACTGCTCATTTCGGTTCCTCTACAAAATTAAACCACCATAATCATAATTCTACCATTAAGTCTTCCATTCATGGGTTAAACAAATAACTGCACAATAAAAAATAATTTTCTTTTTGGGTTTAAACTAAGTCTTGATGATGATCTTGCATGGGATCCCATATCTTCCAATTAACCTGTTCCATGAAAGATAACCATCTGGGTAGCCAACTTAACAGAGGAACACTTGAAAACAAATACATATCAATGCAGAGTGTAAGTGTTTTTTTTACTAATTGCATTTCCCTTTGGATTGACATTTATTGAGAAGTTTTCTCATATGCTCAGATACTACCAAAAAATTAAAATAAATTAAATCACATAATTTGCACTTGTGCTTCAAAAGCTACCTCCACATTTAGGATTAATGCCTTGGCATGTATGTTGACAACATTCACAGGGCAATGAAGAATCTATTTATACCATTAAACCATCAGCCGACACAATTAGGCCTGAGATGATAATTATAATACAGTTATACAATTCCAAATCAACCCCATCTTCAGGATTGAACATTTCAGGAACATATGGACACTGAAAGATTATATTTCAACTTGTTCTGAAGCAGAGTAATTCAATAGCCTATATCATCTCTTTCTGACATTACAGAAGCCACAACTTCATACCTCACATTACATATTCCTCTGTTTGTAGCAAAAATCACTATGGGTGAGAGTGAGCTCTCTAAAGCACGATTTAAGTAAGAAAAACATTCCATGTCTAGCATATGAACCTGCAAAACAAGAGTTAGTTACAAAAGAAAAGCAAACTTTGAGAATGGCTACAACATTATATTGGGTAAGGGTATTTAGAATGACCTCATCAATAAATAGAACTCCTGGAATAAGCTCTGCAACACCCTCCTCAATATAGCGATCAACAACCTGTCAAGAGTTTAAACCATAATATCAGCCTTCAATATTTTGGAATTTTGTTTATTAAAAGATCAACAAAAAGGCACCATGAAAATTGAAAAAATGACATCATGCAATTAGTTAAGAAACAAACTCCAAGAATTGAACACGTATGATGGATCTACTCTTAACCCCAGATTTACAAAGTTATGTTCATTCCTCCCAAAAAAAATAAATAAATAAACAAAATAGAGATATAAGGCTGATGCATGGTTAATTATCACAGCACCCTTGATAAATTCACAAAAGAAAATGTCATTCGTGAATTAGCACTGAATGACATAGCATATATACTAGTGAAATATTCTGCAACAAGAAATCATTGGACAACATCATATCAGCTTATCTGACCGGGAGGACCTGAACAGGAAATGGGAAAAAACTAAGTGTGACTTACACACACACACACACACTGTATAGTGCAACACATAGCGTATTCTAGTGGTAATAATAATTAAGAAATTATGCAGCTTTCATGGAAAACTTGCACTTGCATAGTCAAAGAATCTAACAAAATCTAGCCCTGGTTCCAGAAAAACCAATAGAGCCAATGAATGCAGTAATTTGTTTGTTTTCCAAAAAGATAACCTAAAAAAAGAAGTTGCAACAATATGTTTTATGAACAGTCCCGCATGCCAATAAGTCTTTATAAATCCCTGAAAACGCAGGAAAATCTAGAACCGTATTTGACGTGTCTTTGTGCAATACAAGCATGAATAATATAGATTTCATGGAGGAACCAAGATAGCAACTATAATCTTCGCAAGAGGTACAGCTTCATTGCAATGGCTGTCCTGTTTGATCAAGACATGTACTGGTCTATCACCATATCTCATCCTGCTTCTCAAAGCTCTCTCTCTCTCTCTCTCTCTCTCCCTCTCTCTCCCCTTTCATGATCTATGTCATCTGCTTTTGTTACTCAGGCTTTCAAGAAATTTTACTACTTATTTACTTCAATCACTAAATCCAGCTTCAACTCATAGGATAATCAGACAGGGAAAAAGGAAGAAAGAGTGAGGTCACGCTCTAACAAAATCGAGCTGCAAATGCCCAATAAAATTTTAAATAGGTACCTTATTAATTTCTCTCCGTAGCTTATCAGTAATTTCAGTTTTCCTTGGCTTCATCATCTGACCCATCAAAGACAATATGTCTTGCCCACCTTGAGGCCTTGCATTTGCAGCATCAAGATCATGCAGTGTAACATCCTGCCAATGACAAATCACAAAAGCCAATACAATCAGACTATCCTATGACAGAAAGATGCAAGAAGACATCTGAGTTTGTTCCAAGAATAAACCTGAACAATCTCCTTCTTTTTGTGAACCTCCCCTTTAGGAAGTGGAACATACTCTTCAGCCTCAAGGTCATATTCTGTAGCAAAAGCATCACTTCTGCCAACCCTTTTAACTGCTCCACTATTTGCTTCTATGTATATCACATCACCAACAGCTACCTAGCATTTGAATGAGGCATGGTATAAGTATCAACAATATAATCAAACGATCAAAGGCAATGGAAAACTGCAAGAAGGGCACTGGAGAAGATGATCGCCTTCATTGTTTAGACCCTCGGAAGCGATTGCGGCATTAAGAGAAACTATATTGTATATACTACTAATTCATAGAAGCTTAAAAGGAGAATAAAGAAATTATTTAATAAAGAAAAAAATATTACCTCTTCCTTTATCAAAGCATCATAGATGGTTGGGTCCAGTTTGAGTTGCTTGGTTCCTTTCACGGTTTTTAGCCCAATAATTACATGACTAATGCTTTTACCATATCCACCTGTCACGCTCTCAGTTTCTTCAGGGGATAGTTCAGTAACCTGAAATGAAAGAAGCAATTTACTTGCACATGTGAGACCACCGACATCAAAGATGACAATATGAGGAAGATGAACTACCATTTGGACAAAATAGACAATGCACAAAAAATTTGAATAAAAACAACTTGCCTCTCCTTCATAAACCTCCTTATTTTCCTTAATACGTAGACCAATGGCCCGCCGGAAATTTTCCATCAAAACCTCAGTTTTCTTAACTTCTGATGAATAAACTTCAGATCCAACCATTGGACAGAATGGAACCTGAAAAGGAAAAACATGGGAAATGTTTATGAAATTAAGAGACAGGGTCCAATATAAAATTAAGTGATAAATATGTCAAATGGAGAGAGAGAGAGAGAGAGACCTTACTCCCAAGTTCCTGGGATAATCCAAGCGCCAAAGCTGTCTTCCCAGTACCAGGAGGTCCAGCAAGAAGTAGTGCCCGACCTGCCATTTTCTTTTGTCTTATCATATCCACAACTAGTCCAGCTGCTTCTCTTGCCCCCACTTGGCCAACAAAACCAGCAGCAAGAGGTATAGCTCTCCCATTGGCCTATAAATCAAATTGCTCTAAAATCATTAAAACAGTAATGGCTAGTCAAGTGGTGAAGAATCTCAAAAACCTCCCAGTTGGCACAAGTGACCACCTCATCGTTTGCAAGAAAGGTTTCCTCTGTTTTGTTTTGGGCCTTGATCAATGGGTCATCGTTCCATGATTAATTTAAACATATTTTGAAGCCATTAATGGGGAAAGACAAGGAGCCAACAAGTTTATTCCTACAAAGATAAATCAATCACAAGCATGGCCTGGGCAAATCAACCCTTTAATCAAAATGTGGCTCATGTTCTTTTGTAGTTTCTCTCTAACTACGCACTTCCACAGTGGCTTTTTTTTTTGGGGGGGGGGAGTGGGGTTGTATATTTCCTTACATGTACAACTAGAACTCTTAACCCAACAACAACATTCATCCACCATTCGAACAAAAATCAGGCTAAAGAAAATAGAATTCCACAACCTTGCCGATCCAAGGGCAATTACTTAGGTAATTGACCAATGTTTTCCTTGCACTTGCACATGGCACACTTACTAACAAAACTTCTCCTCCAGATATCCTTGGTCCTATAAGGTGCACATTCTTCTTTATGTGCTAAGCTCCAGGTTATTGTGATAAACCCAGGATGATCAAAACATGAAAAATTCAGGGCATGAATTCGCAATCAAGGCAATTAAGCACTGATGATTAACTAGATTCCACTGCTTTAATTAATAAAAGCAAAAGAAAATCAGGCACAGAACTATTTGTATATATTTTTGTGTTTCAACTTCAAAACAAAAAGTAATAATGATGATGATTCTTTTCAAGCAAACAATTCGGGGTTTTCACTAGTTTAAGCAAAAACTCAATATGCAATCAAGAGAGCAAAAGAGGTTTCTCTCGTACCATTTCACTTCGCTCCCTAATCACTCTGTGCCATATTCTAACCTCCAACATTGGAGTCTCAATAGCAAGGGAAACGACTCTCAAATCCAAAGAAATTTGTTAGCGTGTCTTTCTTTAGTTTCTTCAAAAATGACTACCAAAAGAAATTTGTTAGCATGGCTTTCATAGTTTCTTCAAAAATGACTACCACCGCAGAAAACATGGGTTTCTCGTTAATTCCTCCAACTCAAACGCACTCAAGTAGATATTTATCAAATTTTCTGAACAAATAAGCCCCGCCCAAAAAAAAAAAAAAATCAATTTTCCTTTAAGGGAGACGCGTTAAAACCCTAACCCCCAAAAAGTACATTGCACAATACAACATTGTGGGTCTATAAAAACCAAGTGGCTTGCAAGTTCACATCGAGTGTGCTTGTGGGTGAGAGAGAGGAGAGAGAATAGTACATCGAGACCAAGGCCTTTGATGTGGGTGTGGGTGGCGGTTCTCTGCTTCTTTGTCGTCGACTGAACCTCCTCTATCTTCATCCCCTCTCTCTCTATCTCTCTCCCGCTCTCCCTCTTTCCCCTCGTCTCTTGGTATTCTTCACTGCACAATGTTCAAGCGAACAAGCGTCGGAGCTTTTCCAACTTCAACGGGTCCCTCCGCGTGTTAATGTTTTGAGGAACTGGAAGTGGGTCGGACTTTGTACCGGCTGCTTAACCGGGTTCCTCACAATCGTCCCTGTGAGTCAAACTGGGGCTGCCACCTTAACCGTGTTGTTGTTAGTCATTGCTAATTGCCATTGGGGTTAGGATGCTCAAACGGTGATTATTATATAGAATGGGTTTATGTAAACTTTACTCATAACAAAATGAAATAAATACCCTTATAATACAAATAAAATTATAAAATACATTATAATTATTAAAAAAATGAAAAGAGTCGTATGAACTTATCCCACGATTTTTTCTTTTGCTTTCATTGAAATCTTTTTCTTTTTTTTTTTTTATAAAATAGAATTTCCTTTATGAATACTTCTATAACAATTCAAAAGTTTCAACATAACTTATAAAAAATATAATTTCAGAGAATTAGATTTCTATGTATCAATATCTTAAAATAATTAAAAAATTTGATTTCAATAACCGATACAAAATGATGATAATTTATAAATTTTATCCAAAAATAGCTGAAATGCAAAAAAAAAAAAAAAGACTAATTTTTCAATAACTTAAGATAAATTCAGCAAGTTAAATTTTGTCCCTAAAGTAAAAAGACAAACGTTTACTAAAAACCACAACATTAAATATCCATTCAAAACAGTCAACCCTATCACAAAAAGAAACAAAAAACCCTCATGGGAAACCAAAGATGGTGAAAACATCGAGTCTGATCATCCACCTCTTCGGACAATCAAAATCACTGTTGGTACAGAAAACATTGAGGCTAGTCCTTATAAAAAACCTCAGGAAAATGACTCTGTAAACTTAAAAAATATCATCATTCAAAATAATTATACAAATGCACATTTACACACAATTGGAAAACAACTTTCCAAAATCGACAAATCACAAAAAGAACCTACTGAGTCTAATAAAATAGAAAAGCTTAAAAAATCAAAAGACCCTATTTTCAAACCCTATCAAATTTCGAACCAAGCCAACCAAGAAATCAAAACCAATAAACAAGAATTCTTGGAAGCCATAAAACTTCAACTCAGTAAAATCGAGTCATCTTCAGGACAGTCCAATCCGATTGTTCCTGACACTCCTCAATCTGTAAATCAAGATATTACGGTCCTAAATAAAACCCTTTCATCCGAATTAGATGAGGATGAAGAAGAAGTTTTTCAGGAACAAGATCCTGAGATAAACAAACTTCTTTGGAAAACTCCTAAATCTGAATATGTTAAAACCAGATTACCTGAGTTAGAAATCGGTAATCAACCCGAGATATTGGTCCAGCCAAAATACAACGCCAATTCTATCTATGTATGGAATATAGATGGAATGAGTGAATACCAAATCCTGAATACATTACAATAAATGACAATGGCATCCAATGCCTACAAAACCCAACAAGGAACAACCGATAAAACAGTTGCAGAACTCTTTATCGCAGGATTTTCTGGCCAATTAAAAGGATGGTGGGATTTTCATCTCAATATAGAACAACAATTAAGTATTTTAAATGCAATTCAAATTGGTGAAGAAGGTGAACCAATTTTAAATCATTTGGGTGAACCAATCCAAGATGCTGTCGTAACCCTAATATTCACTATATCACTTCATTTTATTGGCGACTCATCCCATCTAAAAGATAAAAATACCGATCTCTTATCCAACCTCCGATGTAAAAAACTCAGTGACTTCCAATGGTATAAAACCACCTTTCTGTCCAGGGTCATGCTTCGCAAAAACTCTAATCAACCCTTTTGGAAAGAAAAATTCCTTGCCGAACTTCCAACCTTGTTAGGAGAAAAGGTTAGGAACACCATTCGTGAAACTTTTGGAAAACAAATTATTCCATATGACCAACTTACTTACGGTGAATTAGTTAGTTTCACACAAAAGGAAGGTTTTAAAATCTGTCAAGACTTAAAACTCCAAAAACATCTAAAATGGGAAATGAAGAAAACCAAAAAAGAATTAGGATCATTCTGTGCCCAGTTTGATCTTAATAAACATAAAACCTGCAATGGAGAATGCAGTAAGAAACAATCCAAAAAATACTCTAAAAAAGAATATCCTAAAAAATTCAAACCCTATAAAAAATATAAAGAGGATTATTATAAAAAACCTTATAAAAAATTTCGTAAAACTAAGCAATACAAAAAGGAAGAGAAACCTTCAATCTCAAAACCTTCAACCTCAAAATCATTAAAAGATATAACATGTTTCAAATGTGGAAGAAAAGGACATACTTCCAAATATTGCAGAGTATCTAAGAAGATTAGAGAACTCCATTTGGACGAAGAAATTCTAAATAAAATCTCAGTTTTATTAGTAGATAGTTCTGATACAAATACAATCAGTTCAGAAACTTTTACTAGTAATCCTCAAATTGATGAACTTATAACTAGTTCCAGTAAAACAGAATCCGATACTGACTCTTCAGATTCAAAACATATAAACATGATAACTAAGGAACAAAGCTTAATTCTGGAAGCCATTCAACATATAAACAATCAGGAAATCCAGAAAAAATGTTTGGATCAATTAAAACAATCTCTAGAAGGAAGTTCTGAAAATCCTTCTAGTACTCCTCATATTAATACCGGTATGTACAATCTTACTTCCATATTAAATAAAAAGAAATTCAATAAAAAATCCTCTGCAACAATTCCAGAATTGCAAGAAGAAATAAAAACAATCAAAAAAGAATTAAAAGAATTAAAACACAAACAAGAGGAAGATTCTAAAACCATTTCGATCTTATTATCTCAAATAAAAGTCAAAAATGTAGTTACTGATTCCAGCAGTGATGAAGAAAATTCGGATGAGGATCCTTTAGATTCTCAAACCATCCAACATCTCGAAAAATCCAATAAAACCCTTCCTGAAGAAATCCTATTTGTTCTAAAAGAAATTACTTCCAGAAAATACCTTATAAAAATCACATTGGTATTATCTGAGAGTTTCAAAATTGATACAGTCGCTCTATTCGATACCGGAGCTGACTTAAATTGCATAAAAACAGATCTCATTCCAAAAAGATTTCATGAAAAAACTAGCGAAAAACTATCTGCGGCAAATAGTTCCAAATTACATATAATTGCCAAACTAGATGCAGAAATCCAAAATAAAAAATTTACAATTAAAACAACTTTCGTCCTAGTTTCCGACATTCGACAAACAGTAATACTGGGAACTCCATTTATCAATCTCATTACCCCTTATAAGGTTGAATACAATGGAATTAAATCAAAAACCAAAACCGAAAAACTCTTCTTTCCATTCCTAGAACCTCCTAAAACTAGAAGCTTAAATCTAATCAAAGCCGCTTCCATCCATGAAAACTCAATCAATCTTTTAATACAGAAAAAACAATTTGACCTATTATATTTAAAACAGCATATTGATCTCCAAAGGATTGAACAACAATTACAAACCAATTCTATAAAACAAAAAATCTCTGAAATCCAGAAAATTATTGAAACCGATATCTGTTCTGATCTTCCCAATGCCTTTTGGGATAGAAAACAACATATGGTCGATCTACCATATGAAAAAGGATTCGATGAACGAAATATTCCTACTAAAGCAAGGCCAATTCAAATGAATGCCGAATTAGAACAATATTGTAAAAAGGAAATTCAAGATCTTGAATTCAAGGGATTAATTTCAAAATCCAAATCAATTGGGTTTTGCTTCTAAACGCCTGATATATATATATATATATATATATATATATATATATATATATATATATATATATATGAACACTTTTAGTTTTTCTTTATGTAAAATACTTTGGAATTTTGAATTTAGGATTTTCTTATATCAAAATAGAAGTTTTTCTCGTGGCACCTAACACCCATAGACTTTTTAGAAACTTTCCGGACCTAAATTTGGGCCAAACACCCGGTTCGTTTGAATACACAACTCGACTCGTATGACGAGAGAGATATTTTTTGTTTCAAGAATCCTACCAGCGATATCCGCACATGACAGCAGGGACTGAAACTGAACTTGGATTTCAAGAAAAAGGAAAATGGAGACGACAACGACAGCGACGCTTTCCTCATTAAATCTCGGTGGTCTCATCGCCTTCCCACTCTCGCACTCTCCTCTCCCTACAATCCGAAGGCGATTTCTAACTCCAAGGATTCGCCCCACCAGGACTGCAGTTCTCAGAAGTAGCCCTAGCTCTCTTCCTGCCGGTACTCTCTCCCGTCACTTTTTATGGCGAAACCTTGGTTGATCAAAATTCGTCACTTAGTCATTCTTCCTAAATTATGGAATTCTGAATTCTTATGAAAAGTTAGGACCCATTTTTCTGGTATCCCCTCCCCCGGGAACTAATTCTGCAAAAATTCTGTTAACTTTAAATTGGACTTGAATCTTTTTGTTTGTTTTTTCTATAATTCCAGTAGGAGAACTGTTGGAAGAGGATATCCTGCTGGCATTTTTGAAGGAGAGAGAAGTAAATGGAGATTTCATATCTAGAGCTTCTGATATCATTTGGAAGAAGACCGTCAGGAAAATTTCTAATGCTGATGCCGACTCAATGGTGGATATTTCTCAGGAACCAGAGGAGGTTAATGATCTGTCTTTCTTTTTTAGTGTGCATTTTGTTGTTCATTTTGATGATTTTTACCGCACTAACATTGTCTCAGCTACTTGAAACCAAATCCAAACCCCCCCCCCCGTTAGATAATAGTGCTTCAAAGACCTCGATATGACTGCAGTCATACTGTTACAACAACATAAATAAATAAATAAATAAATATGGACATCGATGCTGTTTGTCTCCTTTTAGCTCTTTCCCCCTTCATTCGATATTGTGGTAGTATCGGGTCTTTTTTCCCCCAATTTTGACTCCTAAATCATGTTAGTTAAGATTTTGTACATTAATGACTTATATATTTGCAGATTATGGGAAGTGAATCTGGTGGCGGGTTTTTAAAACTAACAAAGACCCAAGAGTGGTTGTTAGGTGACAGTTCTGCCCCCAACAATAAGAAGGCCACGACCAGGGTATATTCTAACAGCTCTATTGTTCATAATAATAGCTATGTTGCTGTTGGTTTGTCTTCACCAACCTGGATTTGCTGTTGTTATTTTAAGAAAAATTACATATTGTTTGCCAAGAAACAATGTTCTGATGTAACTGTTGTTTCTTGATTCTTAATGAGAACAGGAAGTGCAGGATGACAGTGTACGGAGGAGGAGATTGAACTCGCTGAACTATGAAGCTGTAAGACTTTGTTTCGACCTTCATATATTTCATCTCTTCACCTTACCCCTCACCCCCCACAAGCCCATCCTCTCTCTGCAGAAGCTAGGACTACATACTTGGATTCTGCACTGATTTACATTAATGTCTCTCACTGGAATGATAAACAACATTCTTTTGTTGTGTTTTGAGCATGCATATTCAGAGCCTATTTATGCAACATCCAGCAGTTATTTTACCTTTCTTCATGTTCAGCGAGTTGTTGTTGACATTTTGAATAAGATGCTAAATTCTGTCAATTACCTCGGCAGCTCAAGCGAGAACTTTTGCTTTTGTCTGTTGGTATTGGAACTGCATGCAGTGGGTACTGCTTATTAGCTTTTTCAGTCCAGGTAAGAAATCTGATATTCAGAAAAGAAATGTAGTATATTTTCCTTTTGGGTTTTAACTCAAGTTGTTTAATAAGAAGCTAAGCTCTATGCATGTAACATTGACCTATTTCATCCATGAATTTCACAGGCTGCTTTAAGTTATGCAGTGGGAGTTCTTTTCAGGTCAGTCAGTCAAGACATAATCTTACCCTTTTGCTAATGTGAATTGAAGCAGAGCTCTTTATGAACCCAATATAGGATCTTTGTCCTGCACAACACAGTCAAATCCTGCCTTAGGAATACTATTTCATGACTAATTGTCTTGTCTCATCTCCTTTGAGAAAAGAATGTTGTCTCTGATGAGCTGGTACATATATAAAATCATCTTATTATTTTTATGACTTTTCTAGTCTTCTTTTTCTTGCTTTTCCACTTTTTTGATTTGGAAAAGTAGCACTAAACAACCTGAAATGTTGAGATGATGCTTGCGTCAGTCTTGTCAAGCTATTAATTTGTACTTATTTTCTTCGTTTGTTAATGAGGGTATTCTGAATGCAGTTGTCTGTACCTTCAGCTGTTGTACAAACATGCGGACAACGTATCCAAGGAAATGGTTCCTCAAATTTTCCAGCAAAAAAAGGCAAAGAAGTAAAATCAAAAGCTTCTGCTTGATATGGCACCTTCCCTGTTCCACCCCTCCCCCGAACCTGTTATGGTTTAAAATTTCATGATTCTTTTTCTTATGCAATTTATTGTTGTTGCTTGATTCAGAATTGGAGTCAGAACGGAGGATCTAAGGGATTCATTCTATAGATTTGTCAAGGGTAGTGGTATGGCCCTTTCATCCCCAAGACTTGTCATTCCAGCAGCAATATTTGGGATATGGGCTTTGTCTCATCAGCACGAAACCAGTGATTTCTTTGATTTCCAGGTAACTTTGGAAATGCATCTTATGCGGCGTATGAACTTAATGGCTGCGAAAAAAATGGGTAATATTCAAAGTTATGAGTGTAATGTCTGTTTCTCATTCTGCAATTTGTCCTGCCTATTCGCAGGTTGTGCCAGCCATGCTTGGGATGTTTGTGTATAAAGCTGCTGCCCTAGTCCAGGTTTATAGAGATAATAAAGACCTCAAATTTGTATTTCCAGAGGAGAGAGAAAACTGAAGCAAGTACATAATAATTCTCTATCCACTCAGAGTATGCGTATGCGTTCTCTTTCTCAGTTAAATAACTAGATGAGGAAGCTTTGGGAAGACTTCTTTTTGCAGGTCAGCAATCATTTTCCTTGCATGTCTGATTCCCAGTAGAATCATTATAAAACTAGTCAGCCAACCTAGAGTAACTAGCTTTCAGAATGTTAATCTATCCCCTCGAGAACACACAACAATTGAAGCTTCTGCTAATTCCTAGGATAGACTATTGAGATTAGATTCAAACTTCTTACATTTGAGGACCACTTGGGCTATGTGTGGTATTATGATTGGGTAATCGACTGAAGGTGAATTTGTGTTAAGTTGGTAAATGTTTACCGCTATTAGTTAGTTTAGTTGGCAAAACCTTTAGGATGGTAAGAAAGATCCTATGAGCAAATGCCATTGCTACAAGCATTGGGAGTTTATGTGCAGAGGGAGAGCTACTAAATCACCATTGAACAAAGACGGAAAAAATACATAGATGTTTTAAGAGAGAAGCACAAAAATTCACGTATATGTTGTTTATTGGCAGGATGGAGTTGGTGAGGAATTGTGGAGGGTTGCACCAATTGAAGGCTTAATGCTCGTGAGTTGAAGAATTGAGTAAAAGTTTCAAATATGTCTCACTGAGTCACTGCAGAAGATTGTTGCTGTTGTGAATCCACCAGTCCCCAGTCCTCCACTGGAACTGGTAAAACCGAAACCCCTCATGCAACTTGGAATCTGACCAATTTATATGTAGCCTTCTGTTTTACCTGAAGCAGCTTTGTGTGGTTTATGCGCTTATTGTGTTGTATATTTGTAATGGTGCCATTTTTCACATTGGGTTTCTTTTTTTATTATAAATAATAAGCACAAATTGTCCTGTTTGAACCCTGAATATAGTTGAAAAATGTTATTAAGACCATTTAATTTTTATTTTTTTATGCCATTTAAAATTTACAGTCATTTCCATCAAAGCTGGTACGAGCTTAGTCAAAATAGAATTTTAATAACTAAGGTTCAAATTACATATATATATATATATATATATATATATTTTTTTTTTTTTTTAGTAACAGAGGCTATTATGGTAGTGACAGAGAGAGTGAGCGATGTTGGGTTGTTCTTGCCTTTTTATATGGGAAAGAAATAGTGGCATGTCACGGGCCATCATGATTTGGTTTTTTAATCATTAAACGGTCATCTTCATTTTGGTCACGAGCATTTCCTCTTCCAACCACATGTTGAATTAAATGTTGCTCTCATTGCTTTAAATCTATCTTCCAACGTGAAAACATAAAAAAAAAAAAAAAATGCTAATCCCAAAACACTCCACAATACAAAACATCTCAAGTTGTTAATTGACTCTTCAATTTAACTGCAGCAAAGTTGCATGCTAAAATTATTGAAAAAAAAAAATTAAAAAATATCAAATAATAAATTTTTTAAAAAGTATTATTAATTAAGTAATTTATTATTTGAAAAATTAGTTTTATTATATTAAAATAGAGTATTTAGTGAAGTAATGAAATAAAAGAGTAATGTTGAAAAAAATAATTAATTTAATATTTGAATAACAAAAAAAAGAGGGGTTGTCATTAGAATTGAAGCAAACCTATGAAAGCCAAATCGGGTACGCAAGAAACACCGAAGCCAAAGGAGACTCAAATGCCGAACAGTCCTTTCTCAGCTCCAACGCCCCAGTAATACTCTCCCCTCCCAAATCCAATCACTTATCTCATCATTAATAATTTATTATTTTTCCGGATTCAACTCCCAAACCCTAAATTCCACTCTCGCGCTCTCTCTCTCTTTCTCTCTGTGGCTTCCATTTCCTCAAGAAACACAGAGATTCCTCGTTAATGGCGACGACGAGGAAGTATGGTCCCGAGCACCAAGTATTGGAGTCGGTGATAGCATTGGTGGTTATATTGGTGGCGTGCGTCGAGCTTTGCGACGCGGCCACCGTCGTCGACGTTTACCGCCTCATTCAGTACGACATCGGCGGCGTTCCTTTCGGATCTCGTCTCGCCAGCCTCAATCACCACGCCGGATCTTCGCCCTTCGCTGCCGGCGCCGATCTCTCGCGCACCGTCGTCGTTGTTCCCGTTCGAGAACTCAACATCACCTTCATTAGGGGTAGTTTCTTGTTCTTGTTCGCTTAAATCGCTTAACATTCATTCTATTAACAGTTCGGTTTGTGGTTTTTTTTTTGTTGACTTTAGGTTTCCAAACGTTTAGTTGTGTATGCATTTGATCTGAATTATTCAAGTGAATCAGTTGTGGACATGCGGTCTTCGTGTTGGATTGGAAGTGTAGCTGTGGTCATGCTTTTGTTCCTTTTTGATGACTTGCAGACTTTTCACTAGTTGGGGCATGTTTGGTACAGTTGGGAAAGGGAAATAGGATTAGTAGGCACGAATGGGTGTCAAGTATACCAGACGCATGACGCACGCATTCATAAAACTATACCGTTGCTGATTTTATGAAACATACACATTATTTTTTCCCTTCCACTAGACAGTTGGCATAAATAGTCCGAAAGATTCTGGAAAAGCTTGGAAATCAAAGATTGATAATATGCTATCATAGCTTGAAATATCACCTCCAGAGATGGTTATGACTGTTCAATATGGGGAAATTTGTTGGACTATGCTTCTCATTAAGTTGGTCAAGGGGTCAATGCTAGTAGTGTTCAAAGGTGTACGAAGGCAACATGCACTTCTGCATCTTTTTCTGTTGCATGGAGGTGAACGACGGTGGGATTTTTCATCTTGGGAGTTACATGATAGTGATGAATTTGATTGGCCTTGTAGATTCCATATTGTATGTCCCTTTCATGTTCTTAGATGGTACCTCATTGGAACCTTTTACTGATCTTTTTGCCTATTGAACCAAGAAGCTTTAATACTTGTTTTCTATTTGAGAACCTGCCAAGCCCTGTTACCTGGTGGAGCATTAAATATTTTTAACTACCATTTTAGTTGATTTTACTGTTGTCATAATCTCTTGTTACTGATATTTTCTTACCTTCTCATGGCATTATTGTTCTTCTTTGTGACAACACAACAGAATATATTTTACAGAAACAGCCACTAGGGGGTTTATTGTTTTTACTTCCCCATATTCTTATTTCTGAAAACCAAGATTATGCATCGGGTGGTGATCATCATGAGAAAGAAACCATGAGAAGCACATTTTTGGAGCTTGAGCAGTTATTAATACACTCAAACATACCTGTGAGTTTGACAAATAGTTTATCTTTTGTTACTATGAATTACTGTTTCTGTTAATTTTTTGGACTTTCTTGTGGAGATTATATTTTGTTTGGTTAAGACTTATGACTTGGTTTCTTTGGTCGTTCTACTTGCCTTGCTCGTGGTTTGCACCCTTTAGTGCTAGAAGTTTGAGCATTCTTGATACATTCAAGAATATCCATGAATTTAACTGCAACAGTTGCTTTTGTTTGTTTCATCTCAATTTGTAGACTTGGAAGTTGCTTTCTGTGCACGCTGAAGGTGCCTTCATTGTATATGGTTTGCACTCATTAATGTTTTTTGTATTCAGTTCTCTTTGAAAAGAATAAAATGTCAATTAGTGCTTCATATATTCTGTTAAACATGAGGGGCATGTTGAAGTCTATGGACGGACAATATGTTGGCAGCCATAGTTGTTCTTTTTCTAATGAAGAAAAGCTTCTTAGCTACTTATGAGGGAAAGATTCCAGGCAACATGCCGACTTCAATTATGACTGCTGTGTGCTTGTGATTTTGTACCAATTTTCCACCTATCTAGTTGTATTGACCTGGGAGCATGTTGATATGCATTTCAAGGTATTTTAATTGTATTTTTGGTTAGTACAGATACAAAAAAAGTCAGAAAAAAGGGCCTCATGACACTGTATCTCATGGGCAGCTACAGTGTTGAGTCATAGGGCAACTATCGCAAAAAAGGTTTAACTTTGCTGATATTCATTACAGTGCTAAATCCTTTTGTAGTATCTCGATGTAAGTCAAGGTATTTGAACGGGGGTGGGGGTTCTGAAAGAGTGATTTTTAGAATTTTTTTTTTTTTGGGGTACCGCTTCCGTTGATCGTCGAAGCAAAAAATTATGGAGTTTGATGTGATTGATTACGAAATAAAGCAATTGGTTTTGGAAACACTTTTGGAGGTGGAAGTGTTAGAAGCTTAAAGGAGTATAGGTGGGACAACGAACCATCCGTGGTCGTTTCTTGATGGCATTGCAGAAAAGGGGAGAAAAAGGATTTTCTAGAAGCATGACGATGTAAAGTAAGATTCCCCCCCCCCTCTTTGGGCGGGGATGATCATCTGCTATTACCAGCTGTTCCTTCATGTTGTTGATTATAAATTAAACACTTTGCTTCTTCTCAAGCCCTCAATTAGAACATCCAAAAATGTTGTTGGGATAGAATTGAGGAGTTTTTTCACATTAAAACTTACACTTTAGTGATGCTGGATGATGCTTTGTTGGTGCCATTACACTCAAAAATGTTCTTAGACATCTAATGTTTTTGAGTTTTGTAGATTCTCATACTTGCAACTAAGTTGCTTATCATTCTCAGCTGGCATGCGTGGTTGGTACCAGTGGATCTCAACATTAAGTTGCCTAAAAATAATAATGATTAAACTTTGTTGGGCCTCGATATACTTTTGTATGCCTCTAAAAATTAGTTCATTAGCTATCATGTTTTGGTTTGTTTACTTTCTGTTAATCTGCTGCTAGTAAAAGGAAGAGAAACATACTTCCAACTTGTGTACATTTATCTATCACTAAAGCAAAACCTGCACAACTACTTGGTAATAAACTGTTGATCCTTCAGGATAGGAAGATTTTTAAACAAAACACATGCTAGTTGTAAGGAGAGCTGTTTTTATTATTGTGTTAAACTTTAGGGGGCACTCTATGTTCTGCATTATGTTTCTCAGTAAACAAGAGGACCTCCATTTCTGGTGCATCTGGAGCCCTTCACTGAGTTTTTTACATAGTTCTTAGGGTTCTAAAAATTTCTTCAGATTAAGTTGTGGCTTTTTCACTTTTTCAATTTCTTTTGTGGCCTTTCACTATTTCTTCTTTCAAAGTAATCAGATATTCATGTACATTGTTGCAGTATCCAGTATATTTTGCTTTTGAGGATGGCAATATTGACGCAGTTTTAGCTGATATTAAGAGGACTGATGCTACTGGTCAGCCTGCAACGGCAACAACCGGCGGGTAAGTTGTTAATTGGGCTCCATAGTCTTATTTTAGTGGCCAATTTCTTAGAATGACATACTATATACTGCTTACCTGCTGCGTCCCAGGGTTCACAGTCCATCCACTGGAATTCTTACTGGAAAGACGTCCAGCCACAATGAGAAGCATGTGACTGGCTCATGACTAGCCCAAAAAAGACTCCAATTTTGACTGTTCCTTGAACATGCACAAATTTGTTTTATTTTAGTTTGATTAATGGCCACTGCTTTCGCCAAGGACTAATTGGACATGTTTGGTTCTTTTATCCTGTATGATGGTTTTCCCCCTTCAGCATCTTTGTTTTCTTGGTTTAGATGTCTAAGCTCTTCTATGTTTACTGATTTAGTTTCATTATTAACATTATTATCGTGATATTGTCTTCTATCCTTAGTTGTGGTTTTTGATGGTTCATTCACCTGACAAAACCCTGCCACCTTCTTATGCCATCCCCGGAGTCATAAATAGTCCTAGCTTGGAACTTGAAGAGGAAAGTTCCTGCTACTTTATTCTAACCTGGTCCTTAATTAGTTCTGTTTGATATTTAATCTCGTGTGTATTATTTACTTTTTCATCTCGGAAAACTCCATTACCATTGTAATGATATGGAGAGATGATAACCTCTTTTACTGTGCTTCTCCATTTCAATCTTCTTAATATGATGCCATTTTTTCCTGTAATTGGTTTCTTTATCATCACATGTATGCAAATTTTCAGATATAAGTTCGTTGTCTCTGCACAAGAACCTAGGAAAGTTTCATCCCCCACCATCACGAACATCCAGGTACTGATTTTTCCTTGGCAGGGTTTGAGCAGAACTATCACTATGCACTTTTGCTAATCCGTGAACTTCTTTGAGTTCTATTTGGCGCCATGTGTATATATATTTTGGGTGTTGAAATAGTTGATGTTTTGTTTATGTTAAAGGGGACCACACTGACGCGACTTGACGAAAGAACATTACATCATTATTATTTGGCCATGGAATTATATGTATTTTTGTGCCAAGCATATTGGCCGATAAATAGTACACCATGAAAATTCCCACAAAAAATTGTTGCCCTTCACAGCTAAAATTGGCTCAGAATAGCCTTTCTTTTGGTGAGATTTTGTCCAGAACCTGCTGGATTCACATCTGAACCAGAATTTTGTGATTGTTGGAATTGCGGTTGTTTTTTTACTTTCATGGGTGCATATTCAATATCTGATCAATAATATGGCATAGATATTCTGTTTTTTTAGGAACTAAATTGGCCCTGGTCTCTGAATCGGATTCCTTTTATCTTCTATATGGAGATGTGATTTCTAGTGTAGCTCTTGAGATTTTAAATGTAATCATTTTCTTGCAGAAATTCATTCCTGTTCCAAATGTTATAGGACTGGAAATAGTTGCCACTATAGAGTTTGGAATATATATTTCTCCTCCTTACCCATGCTGTTCCTCCATTCTAGTCCAGTCTTAGTATAATTCTTTGACTTATAAAACAACGCATAACTGTAGTAAGTGGTAACAGGGATGGTTGCCCGGATTGAAACCTGATGGGGAGACAAATCAGCTACCCACCATTGCCATAGTTGCAACATATGACACATTTGGAGCTGCTCCTGTAAGCGAATTTTCTCCTTTGATAAATTTTCCATTTCGGCGAACTTCCATGAACTATGTAAGTTGATCTAAGAATCATGCTTGTAGGCATTATCAGTGGGAAGTGATAGTAATGGAAGTGGTGCTGTGGCACTTCTTGAAATAGCAAGGTTGTTCTCTCTTCTCTATTCAAATCCAAAGACAAGAGGAAGATACAATTTACTTTTTGGATTGACATCTGGTGGACCTTACAATTACAATGGAACTCATAAGGTGCTTGATCTTCAATGGTTGATCAAAATTTTCATGGTCAGCTTGTATTAATACGTCGAACATTTCCTATGGACTTTTCTTCCCCCCCCCCCACCAAATGTCTTTTGGTCTATGTACACTTTTTAACTTTATACCCACATGCAGTGGCTTCGGAGTTTTGATCAGCGTCTGCGAGAGAGTATAGACTATGCTATTTGCTTGAATAGTATTGGTTCCTGGGACAATGAATTGTGGATTCATGTTTCTAAGCCTCCAGAAAATGCCTACATAAGGCATCTGTTTGAAGTAAGCTACATTTGCTATGTAGCCAAGCTTTTGAAGGTATCTTTAAGGTCCGTGTGCTCATAGAATGGCTTTCTCTTGATTTTATGGTTGCATTTATTACAGGGCTTCTCTGATGTTGCTGAAGAGCTGGGGTTCAAAGTTGGCCTGAAGCACAAGAAGATTAATATTTCAAATCCTCGAGTAAGTAAATTTTCCACGAATATATTAAGTTTTCAATCTATAGCTTGCACTCCCCCTCCCCCTCCCCCTCCCCCCTGGGGAAATCACGAAGCTTGCTGTCAAGCATAATGGGGGCATTGTCATGGAGCTACGCTCAAAGCATAAGCATCATATTCTTCCCCAGTGAAGTGTCTGTTCTGAAAGTTCATTGATTATTGTTCCAAAATCTCTTCAAAACAGTGAGGAGGATTAAATGTGAATGTGCTACCAATGGGCAACTTTGTTGGTTCCACCATCAATTTTGATAAGTACTTGAAATAATAATTTAGAAGACACCACAGGAGTCCACTTTATTTGATATTGATGCTTTTGTGGAAAATGCCAAATATGATGTTAGGAGTCCAGAGGAAAGACTTTCCTGCCCTGGAAGATCGGTGTAAATTTGCTAAAGCATCAGTTGCTGCAGGGGCTCCTCTTAATGCAATTAGTTTATATGTCAAGGTCATTTATGATCACGTTCCAAAATTATTAACTAGATCTTTTAGCATTATGAACCTTACTCTTATGGGTTAGTGCAGACTGATCTACTAATGCAACTGTTGTAACTTGATTGAAGTTACTTCATAAATTTGTACATCTAGAGAACTACCACCTCTGGTGTCAGACTCTGATGTGTTAACTGTGTCTTCGATGGTAGTCCCTTCCTTCTGGGCCGGAATAATTTATTATTTGATCTTAAAAATAAGATGTGCTTTCTATCAATTTCTTTTCTCTGCCCTAATAACCACATAAAATAGAATGTTTTTGGTGTTCTTGTGCTTCCTCTTTGAATTAGGGAGGCCTCTACTACATTTCTGTGCTTTCTTGATAAGGAAAAAAACCCAAGTGAAAAAGTTATGGCAAACTTTAGCTGTCAAATCTATGAGGTCCGCAAGATGTTGAGAGGCAGCCTTATATCTTTTATGTGATGGATCCATCTATATCTTTTATGTGATGGATCTATCTTTGATTTTGGGATCCTCATGATCACCAGCATTACTGGTGTGGTGCTTGTTTCTGCATGCCAAATTTATGACCTAATATAGCCTCATATGCAACTTGAGTATCAGTGAGCACATGGGCTACAAAGCCCCTCATGTTAACACTGACTCGGATATAGGCATAAGTCAAGTGTCTGTCTCGGGGCATATTGGAAGTGATGATAGTATGGTTCTTCTATTGAGAATCCTTAGATGCTATCAAACTATATCAATTATGCTAAATATCTAGGTTCTATCATTCAAAATGATAATAATATAGATGGGGATGTAAACCATAGGATACAAGCGGGCTGGATGAAATGGAGAAAGGCATCCGGAATTTTTTGTGATCGCATGATGCCAATGCATTTGAAGGGAAAATTTTATAGAACTGCGGTTAGACCTGCACTATTTTATGATGCTGAGTGTTGAGTTATTAAACAACAACAAAAATAAAAAATGGCCGTATAAAAAATGAGGATATTTAGATAGATGTGTGACAAAACTAAATCAGATAGAATTAAAAACGAAGAGATTCGTAAAAAATTGGGAGTTAGTTCAATTGTGGATAAAATGCAAGAGTGTCGTTTAAGGTGATTTGGGTATGTGCAAAGAAGATCCATGGACACACCGGTTAGGAGAATCAAGAACTTAAATATAGGAAATCTAATAAAATGTAGGGATAGACTGTTAAAAACTTAAATGCAAGTTATTCGTAAAGATATGATAGTTAAGGATTTAGACGTTAAGGGTTTAGACGAAAAGATAGCTTTGGATAGGAATGGGTGGTGTAGAAGAATCCGCACAAATTAAACTATTATATTTTAAATCTATATATCTATATATTTATGCATTTTTATTTTTACTTATTTATTCATTTTTATTTTTATTTTTATTTATTTATGTATTTATTTACTCATTTATCTTTGTTCTTATTTATTTATTTTGATTATCTTCATATTTGTTTTTCAAATGACCGACCCCAAAGTATTGGAATTAAGGCTCAGTTTGTTGTTGTATTGATCTTGCTGTAGGTAGCCTGGGAGCATGAACAGTTTTCAAGGCTTAGAGTCACAGCGGCTACAGTTTCTGGACTATCAATTGCACCCGAGTTGTTAGAAAGCACAGGGGGACTATTTGATAGGAGGTTTCTTTTTTTTTAAAAAAAAAAAAAGGGGTCTTTTTGTGCCTTATTTTTTCTTGTTTGAAATTTATTTTGTTACATGACCTTTTTCCTGAGTTCTTGGTTGCAATATATAGGAATTTTGTGAATGAAGCTGCAATTATCAGTGGTATCAAGTTAGTTGCAGAGAGTCTTGCGGTAAGAATGTGCCATTTTTATTATGTCTGTTTTAGTATCTAATTGCACAGATACCATCCAATATCTAGTTACATTGAACCAAGCACAAATATCAGATTAGTCGGTTTTTTGGATACCGGTGGTCAAGTATCAGGGAGGAAGAAAAAAAAAAGAAAGAGAAGAAAAAAAAAGAAAGAGAAGAAAAAAAAAAAGAAAGAAAAGAAAAAAGAATGAAAGAAAGAAGAAGAATGTGAAATACTGTTTTTTGTTGTGGTGCTATGTGACTTGAAATGGTTATAAATCGACTCATTTCGTTCTAGGATGCTTTCTTAGAAGTGGTCAGCTCTGCATTGTTTTCTGGTTATTAGTTGCTGTTTCACATTCCTAGACATTGTTTCAAGATCATCTCCTGGTTGGCTTTCCTGAATATTACCTTCCATAATTCAAACTTTCTAACATGTGTACCCTTCTTGCAGCGGCATATTTATGGTCATCAGGGAAAGAAGATTCAAGTCTTTGCAGATAACAGCAATTTGGCTGTCAATCCTTCTTATGTGAAATCTTGGTTGGATCTTTTGTCACAGACACCACGATTGGCACCATTTCTCACAAAGGATGATCCCTTAATTGTGGCATTTAAAAAGGTTGTACTATCTTGTACAGATAAATTAGGCCATATTTCTGTTTCAGCCAGCGGTTTATCATTTTTAATTGGGTATCTGCCTATGCTACTGCATTTGATGGAAAATTGTGAGCTCTCATTCTGTTCAGAGTTCTTCTCCATTCTCACAAAAGTGGATCCTTTTTTTTTTGGGGGGGGGATCCCATCTGAATTTGTCCATGTCTTGCTCGCAGGAATTAGGTGATCATACTAGAGAGGTTAATGTGCAGCATGAAATACTGGATGGATTGTTCACTTTCTATGATTCAACAAAATCCAAGCTTAACATTTATCAGGTACTTGTGTTAGTTATGGATGCATCCTTTTTGTCATGTATGGTTTTGTGTGCGTGACTTGAAAGTTAAGCATTTTCTTCGTATTAGGTCAAAATTAAAACCAACTAGTAATTGGAGCTTGGTAAACTTTTTTTTTTTTTTTCAATTTAAATCTAGAACCCTATTTTAAGCTGGATCAGAACATTTTAGGGAGTTGTCTTCATCAGGGTGTCTTATTTCTCCGGTGTACAATTTCCCAAATGTGACAGGTAGCCAGTGTAACATTTGATTTGCTGTTGCTGCTAGTCTTGGGATCGTACTTGATATTGCTCTTCAGTTTTCTTGTCATCACAACTAGGGTATACCCTCATCTTTCTTGCTATATATTTTGCCCTCAAGCAATTGCTGTTGTCATTTGTATAAATATCTATCTGATTTTTCATAAATTTGGAGATAATAAAACTTCTCTTGCCTTATGCAATGGGTTCTTATCGAACAGGGTGTAGATGATTTAATTGGCCTATTTCGGCGTCCCTCCTCTCGCAAGGTGAAAACAGCTTGAAGATGGTGCGGGAGCTAAGAACAACTGTGCTGGCCATGCTTGTTTTGTAACGATATTTATGGCTTTGGCCATTGTCACTGGATTAGTGGTAACTGGCGATTTCTTGCAATGAGTTGGTTGGTTAGCCATGCCCTAGTGTCTGTAGTGGGTCCTAGGAAGATCATTGGGTTTTCTTTAAAGCGTAGAGTTCCATGAAATTTTGTTGTGAATTTTTGAAATTCAGTTGAAAGCTCCCAATTGTATTGCAATCAGCTTTGAGCTCTCCGAAATGAAGCACACGGGCATGTTGCGGCCGATTTTGTTTGCTCACACCATTGATTAAGAGATACATATTTGATGGGTCTGCAGAGTGCCCTATTTTTCCATTCGCCTGTGTTCAGGATTGGGCCACGGGGGGAGGTTTGACACTGTTCTTCTGTGTGGTCCAACCAGGCCCAAAATGTCATATGTTGAACATAGGCTGCCTGGAGGGATGTGGCCCGGGCTCAAAATTAAGTTTCCCTAGTGACGACCTGAACTGTCGAGTTTGGGTTAAGGATATCGTGGCCAATTGAGATCGTTGGCGAAGAGACGGGACTTGCTTGGTCGGGTTTACCTAGGGTTGAGGATAAACCAACATCTGTGTTGGGCCCAATGAGGCCCAATATTAAATCACTTGGGAGTTCGGGCCTGGTGTGCAAAAGGCGTCCCACTCAAGCTATGAACTCGGATTCAATTTGAACTAAGAGGTAAAAAAGAACCTTTGGGGCCCAGTTAGGCCCATTATTTGAGATCTACTGCCTTATTAAGTTGGGGCCAGGCTGAAGATCATGGTTTTTCACCGGACCAATCGGGCCCAAACTTTTTGATGTTATAGGCTTGGGAATTTCGAAGACAAAGATAAGCATGGGCTGGTCTTTGGGTTGAGATCTGATGAGTCCATGAAGAGTCCTGATCTCAGGCTGGCCATCCAGGATGTGCACGAGTCCTATCAGGCCCAAGCTTAAAAAAAGGGGCCTTGAGTACAGTAAGACCAGTGCATAGTACAAGCAGCAGATAGGTAGGATTTGGGCCTGACCCACCAATTTACCAATCAGAAGGGGTAAAATTAAAATCCCATTTAAACCTGGAATGGCAAATCCAACTAAATCCTCGAAAATTCAATTTGGCAAGCAAATGTAAAATAAACCATGCAAATAGTATTATTCTTCAGGATATAATTTTTAACATTCCATAAAATCCGAGCTCAATCGTATGTTTTTTACTTGGCAAGAACGTCTCATCCGCAGAGAAGCCTCAAAGGCAAATCTCAGAATCATTGGACAGCAGAAAACTAAAACAATAATGTTTCTTCAACCCAAAATAAATAAAAAATAAAACACACACACACACCTAAAAATAAACAAAACAAAAACAAAAAACAAAAACAAAAACAAAAACAAAAACAAAACAACAACAACAACAAAACCAAACCAAACCAAACCTTAGAAATTATGCCAAACATGAATAATATTCTCTTGCACGCATAAATTCTAAACTGCATCAGGAAACAAAATCTTAGAAATTATGCCTCCCGGTCTAATGGAGTTGATATTTCTTATGGTAGACAGTGCAAAAGCAATGATGAAAAGGATCTTTGCTAGGTAACTGATTTCCGGCTTCAATTCGGGAAGAAAAACAATACAAAGATTCCCAAGTAAACTATTTGATCATTCTGAACAAGTGGTCACCTTTACCCTCCATGATTACTTTCATGAGTAAACACTTGGCAAATGCGTAAGACAGAATATCAAGAGTCCATATGAGTGCACAGAGAGAACAAATACAGTCTACAGTCAGACAGTCATTTTATGCAACAGGTAGATTAAATGCAAAGGGAAAAAAGAATAAAATGAATGTCATATTACACAGATCTTATCCAAGGCCACGTACGCTGCTTATCCAGGAATTGCATGCGTCGTGTATACATGTTGGTTCAATTCAAAGACCATAGCCAAGTTAACTCATTGAATCCATGTGATACTACAGAAAAGACAACAGTAAAATGTGGCGGGAACCTGGAAATTCGTATGAATTATTAGGATTTGAAACTCAATGGAAGAGATAAGGATCCAAATAGGATTCAGCATTTACTGGAGAACCTGTACGGAATACTACGTCATTCATGTTACCTTCCTTTAAACCTGATCCCATATATGCAAGACACATGAAAATGAAATCAAATATCAGCTGCAGGTTTTGGGCTGTCTACCAAGCTCATAGTCCACATAAATTACACGGCCATCCAGTAACTGCAATTCATCACACCATTGTTTAGATTAAATCCTTGTTGCACTAAACAAAGAAGTATTTGCAAAGTTACCTTCCCATTCATTTCTTCCAGGGCTTGTTGGGCTTCATTCTCTTCCCTGAAGGTTACATATGCAAAGCCTTTGCTTCTGTTTGTGACCTTATTTTTAATTACCCTTGCTGGAAAGATAAATAAATGAGCAGTAACTGCTTCAACATTATCCACCAATACCACAAAATGGTGGATCAAAGAAATAGCAAGCTACCTTCTAAAACTTTGCCAAATTGAGAAAAAGCTCGTGACAAAGATTCTTCGGTTGTCCGGAATGAAATACCTGCAACAAAGCCATCTACCTCAATCCAACTAAGTTTTAAACCCAGCACCTTGGGGTTGGCTAGGATGAACCCTTCTTTCATACAGAGGATGCTACTTAGAAATCAAGCGATGCATTTTGCAAAAACCTTCACAAAAGACGCAATAACAAAAAGAAAAGCGCCAATAGATAAAAACGGCTCACTAATTTTTAACTCCGCCAAGGCAGGTCCCAAGCTCGGCAAAAGGAGGAGGGTTGCGATAAGTAGATAGCCAGCACAAAACCCCTTTTCAAAACCAAAGGCTCTCGGATGTTAATTTACAACGAGCGGTTTCAAGGGGATACTTCTTTAGTTTACAGATGGAAAGACTATGGGAGTTTTATAAAATTAACAATCATAATAAATCAGGAATTTTCTACAGTAGACAGTAGTAGTTTTCATGGAGGGATCTATTGCAAAGTGGGTGATAGATAGAAAGGAGAAAATAAGGGAGGGATACAGAGGATTAAGTAGAAGGTGGCAGTGGTAGCTGTGCTAGCCCATTGCAAGAGATGTTATATCGCAATTTTAACATTCTAGAGGACCGCAATTGATTACTGCTGCTATGCCGTTATGACTCCTACAATTCCAGTTAGGGAGAGAGGGGAAAAAATACTCTTTTCCAAAATTTCAAAGGTTGTTTTCTTCTGTGATTGCAGAGACCAATTTATCAGATATATGCCGATGTGACCCAAAATGTTAAATCTGAGACCTTTTACTGCATCACATGTATATATATATATATATTATAATTAGATTATGTTTGATGTATGGCAACACAAATTTGTGTTAAATGGATGGATACTTGCAGAAGAAGGGGGGAAAGGGTGCTGGAGTCAAAAATTGAGAGGTAAATACAAAAATGTATCTTGCAACACACATGGTTTTTAAATGCATAAATACTTGTAGAAGAGGGAGGAGTAGGGTAGTGGTACTCTATCACTGTATGTAAGAAGTGATAATTGGTAGCATAAAACTCCAAATTGAAGGAGATCAAAGGTTGCTGAATGTACTTTAATCTATGAATGAAGGAAGATACAATCTGGACTGGAAGGCATACCAAAGAAAGAGATGACTAGAGTGAAATCATTTACAAAATAAGAGATTGTCAAGGCATTGGAAGAGTGCAGGCAGAGGCATTCCCAGAATCAAACATTTTGACAATGGCTTTCAAAGAGGATTACTTGATAAGGTACACCGTCATCTATACACACGCACCAAATGCATTTACATAATCTAACAAGAATCATGGAGCTTGTGAAAAAACACAAATTTTATCAAGGATTCTAGATCTATTATCTTACAATGGAGAACACAAACATTGACTAATAATTTTTGTAGCTTTTGGAGCAACAAAGAGCAAATAGGGGAGACAAATTGGCTTGTCTGTCTATATATTTGATTTGGAAACCTCAAAACCAACTTCGGGTACCTCATATAAGGTACTCCTCAGGGAATCTTTTTATTCTTGAGTTTTGTTGTGGCATCTATTTGGTCTTTAGTCAATCTCAAGAAGAGTTCTTGTTGAGTTGTGTTTGAAGAGATTTTTTCCCGAGTATCTTAGGGGTAATATAGGTCATCATCTGTCTCTCCTGGTGCCTCTACTGGGTGAGAGATTCAAAGATCCTACCTCATGGCAATGTTGATCAAATGATTGAAATGTTATGAATTCTTAACACTTTATCCCCTACTGATGCCCTTTAGCAAGGAACCTAAATGGCATTCAGAAGACACTCTCAAGCAGCACTGCAGGGGATGAGCTTGGCTCAAAGATCACATGCTCATGGAATAGCTTCTTTGAGTTTGGAGGACATTAAAAGCCACATCCTATTTATTATATAAATGAGAGATGTTGGTGGAGATGGAGGTGAGGGAGGACTTTGGTACATAAAGAAGCAACTTATGGTTTTTCTCTTTAGTTTGAGATCTTAGGCATTGAGATTTGTGAGGTCTTGCTTGCACAAGAGCAAAACCACTCTTGGAAAAGCCTTATTTTACCCATCAGAAGAGACCATAAATATAAAGATCTTTGCAGTCACCATCTCGTTTACAAAAGATAAATAGCACATGACCAATGTTACATGGATCCTGGTACATTATAGTATGAGGAAGGAGCATGGGAACGAGAACCGAAAGTGGTAATCTACTTTCCTCACTACGCGCAATGAGGGGTTGACCTAGTTAGACACCTAAATTGCTATTTCTAGTGGTACTTTGCCTTCATTTAGCACTTAACATGTTTTCACATAAGATTTTCAATGATGACTATATATATACATGTATGTGTACGTACGTATGTATGTATGTTTGTATGTATGTATGTGTGAGTGTGTGTATATACACACAAACATAGTAAAATTTAGCCAATAGCAAAAGAAAAAAAATACATATATATAATAAATATATAAGAAAAGAAACAAGTATTGAAAATCATAATTGCAATTTAGAATATATATGTTATATATTCATTTATGTGGTTTGCAAATTGTTAACCTAAAATTTATATCGAGTTCGGATCCACCATTTTAGTGATATAGTGCACTGTAGTATCAAGTTCTAGGTCAAATGACCCAATCTGTTAGGGGTGGAGTGATCTGAATAAACCATGTGCATATGCCATAACCACATAACCCAGCAATGTCAAGCGGTTGTCTTCCTCTTTTAACTCAATCGGACTTGCAGTGGGACTACAAAGTCCAAACTACCATTTCTTAGTTTCCTGTCACCCCAAACAATTACCAATTACAGGAAAATTTGAATCTCTAGATTACAGTACATGCACAAGACAATGATCACTTATCAGTAAGAAATCTTTAATCGAGTACGAGAAAGTAAGAATAGGTTCATTTCCACAAACAATCATAACTAATGGAAGTGATATTACGTCCAATAGACGAAATATACGGAAAGATATGACTAGAGGGAAAAAAATTAGCTCCTAGCGTGTATATATTATGAGGATCCCAAATCCAAACCCTAAAATCGAACTTCATTCGCCATAATTGAACCACTATCGCCAGATACCGACAAAGATTTGCGCTAGGCATAGCGATAGAATTCCAAAAACCTATAACGACCAGACATGGTTCGCATCCTATCATTAATGCGGATAGAAATCATTGAGAGAGAGAGAGAGAGAGTACCTTTGACGAAAAGCTTTGAAGAGATGCCTCTGAAGCAGAAAAGAAGGGAAGGAGTTCTTCTAGGGCTTGGGTACGATGAAGGTCCGCTTAGGCATCTAAGCGCCGCCATATAGAGGTACAAGTACAGAGAGAGATAGAGAAAGAGAGATGAGACCTCCAAACACCCCGCGAACTGGGAAATCCTGTAGATGAAGACAAAAAAAAATAGGGTAGAGATGGGTGAGTAAATCGGGCCGTCGTGGACGAGAAGCTTTTGCCCAAATTTTGTTAGAACCGCGCTCAACTCGAAGCGTCAAGCCGGAAGCCTACCTGATGCTCCTTCTTTTCAAAAAAAAAAATAATAATAATAATTCTTATTATTATTATTATTATTTGAATTATTTTTATTTATTTTTTGTTTTATTTTTCAAGGAGGAGGAGAAAGAGCATGAGTCTGTAAAAATCTGTCTTAAAGTTGTAAGTAGTAGAGGCAGTTATAATCTGGAGTTCAAGCCTGTTTGTGAGAGGAAAAATAAAATACATGTATATACTTTTTTTTTCCTCCAAAAATAATACATGAAAATCATAATGATGCTATCAAATATATATATCCAAATTGACAGATTTTACCTGATATGTGTGAAAAGATTTTGGTTTTCCAACAGTAAACGCTAGAGCTCGACCAAGGGTTCAGCTGGGGTCATTAAATAGTGTAAAGACGAGACTTGCCGTATATCATTTCCACTTGGAATTATAAAACCAATGGCCTTACATGTTGCCCTTTCTGTTTGCAATATTTCAATAAAAAGCACTTCTTTTTTATAAGTAGATTAACTATCACTAACATATATCCAAACTTTATTCGATTAATTTGATCTGAACATCGTAAAACCCTCCATCAAGGAATTGAATCACCAAAATCCTATTTGTTCACTAAAAGTTTCTTGGCAAATCAATCCAATAGAATCAATGATACCAATAAAGTTGCATTACGACGGTTTCCAATGCAATGTGCCACCATAATAGCACTAGTGATACCAGGGGCTTCAAGCCCAAGAGTATGGCCTTCCCAATGTGGAGAGAGAGATTGCACTAATCAAGGTAGTAATTAACTCGTCCCAGGTTCCATTTAGGCTATTTGTGGCAGAAACAAATTTGTGATTTTGATCACCAGGAAGAAATAAGAACAAAGCAACCGTTGACCGCATCAAGTAATTCCACTTCCCAGAGAAAAAGACAACGTAACAATTATACATAAATTAAGAGTTCTCACATTATCAAAGCCACTGATAAAGAGTGCAATGCTATACAAAACGGGTGGGAAGATGACTGTAAAAAGAGCTACAGGATAAACAGGAACTCAGAATGTAATTTGTAATGCATCTTCAACTGGTCACGACTGTTGTCCATTGAGCAGTGCACGATATACCATGTCAATGAATCGGTTGTCCTATTAGAAGGAGAAAAAAAAATAATAAGTATAGTCCTCAACAAACAACCTAAGACCAGACTAAGAGCCGACTTTAGGCATGATAATCATGGAACACTACAGAAAAATTTTAAATTGGTTCTATGGAGATGTGCACATTTGAACTAGTCTCGTTCAGATATCTTGATTCCTCATAGACGTTTCATTGAAGTATTATACCATTACTTGCAAGTTACAGCTAAGATCTTGCAATATAAAAGTTCAGGTCAAGATTAATGCATAGATCAACAGTGTAACAGACATTGCAGAGTGTGGAATGTGAATGATGTGTCACTGTAAATCTGAGCAAATACCTGAACAAGTGCCATAAGTGCTTCGCGAACTTTTTCCTGGCTAATAATTGGACCATAGTTTGTTGATGGTGTAGTGGGAGTGAGAGATGGTGGGGGAGTTGGTGGTGGAAATGGTTGAAGCATTGGTGTGCCATATGGACGCTGTAAACCCACAGCAGGATGTAGTGGAGGTGCTGTAGGAACAGTGGAAGAAACAGGTGGCATCATCAATGAAGATGAGGAAGGGGGTCCAAAAAATGATGATGGCTTTACCAGATTGTTGGTCCGGTTGCTATTACCACTGGGTTCAGAGGAATCAACGAGCGGGGCCAGAGGAGTAGATGTTGATAGAGGAGCAGGTATTTGCAAGGGTGGGGATGCAGCAGGAACGTAATTGGCTGGACGAAAGGGCAAAGCGACAGTAGTCGAAGGTTGGTAAGGTTGTCCTGCTATTGCTGTATTTGGCGAATTCCCAATTGTCATAGCTGCCTGCAATCATGCGAGTACAAATTTTAAATTAGCAGGTAAAGAGAAGAACAACTGCAAATACAGAACAGCAACTCACAAATAGCAAGCTGCCCAACTAATATGATAAAATACAAGTGATTTTATCACCGCGATAGAGTAACTGAGATTGAAATGAGGTAGTGGTATCATAAAGAGAAGTTTTTCTTCATGAAATTGCTTTTCGAAAACAAGTACATGGAATCTTAACAAGAAAAGGAAAACAAAAATGGATAACAAAAATGAGATGATAAATGAATGCATCAGGCAGTTACCCCACAGGCTATACAGCAAAACCATGTTATGTTAAGTAATTGAATCAACTTGAACCAAAATACAATATCACAGTTACAAACCAAAATGTTCTGCTATGAAAGCCACATACACTGAAGAAGTTCACGAAGGAAGGATCATCAGAAACATCTGGGGCATTGGGCGGAGTTGATGATGGTGGCTCCAAAGGACCATCCATCACTGCCATAGTGGGTACTGCTTCCAGTTCTTCAAACTCACTGCAACAAAACATGAGTAGAATGTGTTAGCACATAGTGACCTCCATTAGTTACAACATCTAACAGACTCAGTACACACCATTATTTATATGAGAAAGCCATAGAAAGGAAGAATTCGTATAGAGTTAATATTGGGGCAAAAGTAAGATAGCATATCAATTCTTTAACCAAATATGATTTCTACTTCTGTTGATGTGTAGGCTAGAAAGAAAGTTAACAATAGAAGTAAAGCAACCATTACCTTTTAGTTGAAGATACCTTTGACTTTGCTGGCACCTTGGAGTATGCATTGAGTATCCTGGCATAAAAACAAGTAAAGATTACCATGTAATACAAATGGACAGCACATGTAGATGCTGCCAACAGATACTAGCCATATGTAAAAGCCTTCAATGTCGAATGAATTCTGACTACACAAGGAGCCACCTTGCATGGACCAAGTAGTTTATTCATTCCAATTGATGACGGTGCAACCAATGGGGGGACTCAGAGTCAATCTAGGCCAACAGCCTCCATAGAGGGTTTTTAATCCGTCTAAAAAAAAAAAACACACGACAACGACGAGTAGGAGAACAATGGGGCAGTTGAACAACATTTAGAACTAAGAAGTTAATTATCCAACATAATTGGATTTGAATTTGATGGCTCTACCTGAGGTTAGGATTTTGACAGCTCAGATTGGCTTTGTGCTAACAGTAAAACAGAAGACCAATTCATACTAGCGGGGTATGTTTCAAACTTCAGCAACTTGATCAAATATTTGTGATGATACTCACAAGAGAAAACAAAAGGATGGAGTAACAATAATTTCAGCATACAAATCATAAAATGAAGATACAAAACAATTTAAGTAACCAGGTATGATGAGCACAATTTATACAGATATAAATTTATACTCTTATCCAGGGGTAAGGGAAGAATAGAATCAAAACCATGTTCTTCCCCAGGAGATCTAACATATTTGAATGGCAAAGCAATGTCTACCTCTACTCTCAGAATGCAACTAGAGATAAGGTAATGGTACCTGCTAAAGAGATTCGCAACCTCTTCACATTCACGTGCATTGTAGAACCAAATACCATTCACTTCTTGAGCTGCATTCCGATATAAAAGGTATGGGACCTGGACTTCATACTCAAAGTCTCCCAAAAGATTCTCGACCAGATTATCTGCTTATATCAATGCATGATCTCTTTTACTACCAGTATGTAAGTGAATCCTAGAAGTTGATAAAAAAATGACTTCCAACAAACATCAATTCTTTTAGCAATGCAGGAAACTAAAGTTTTGGGTTATTAGATGACGTGCATTGATATGAAAAGAAATTTGCAACCTCTTAGGTAACATAAGCCAACTGAGAACTAAGAACTTGCCAATAACATTGAAATCTGGGCCAGTCACTAGGAGAGAAGATATTCCATCACTAGAAGCAGTTTGGCATATTATGAGAAAATTGAAGTAATGCATGCAAAGGTTAATGTTACCATGCCTCACATGTTTTTTCCTTTTTTTTGGCCAACCTGGGGATGTTAAGCCTGGCTGGTCCGAGAGAAGATATTCCTTCACTAGGACCACGTTTGATATAATGTGAGAAAAATGAAATGACGCATGCAAAGTTTGACGTTATCATGCCTCAATTTTTTTTTTTTTTTGGTCAACGGGGGATGTTATCCCCCTCAAAAGGTTAATATGCTACCTAATATTTAAGTAGGAGAAATTATTGCCCTCTCAAAGCTATAAACTCCCACTATTAGTAGTTCCCAATAAAACTCAAATCTGCAAAGGTGAAATGCTTCTCAAGAAAGCTTCCTTGAGGCTGTTCATCATACCCAAACTAAAGAGCTTCCTCACTAATGTTCCTTTTCTGTTTTGAACATTGGGCTGGGAGGGCAGATGGTGTTGTATATCACTAAAATTAACTCCACTAAATAATAATTTGACTGCTGCTAATTGCAACAAGGTACATTTAACAAGAGCAGGGAAACATAGACTTTCTTGACGAGCCATATGGAATCTAATGACTAGACAAGTAATTTGACAGCTCTAGATCCAGTCCACAATGTTCATCACAAAAGTTGCCGACTGGAAATGTTTGCACATGAACTTCTTTGAAAATGTAAACAGACAGTGGAAGACAAGACCCACTAAACAGCCACACCAACAATACACAATATCTAGTGAACTTACAAGATCCAAATCAAGTAACAACCAAACAACACAAAAATGAAAAAAAAAATTCCAAGACATGCGATACATTAATATCATCAAAGACCAGAAAAGAACTACCAAAAGGTGTAAACAAATCCTGGCAACATACCCGTGTTCCGCCTATTCATTACAATGAACTGAAATCGAGGTTGCGTATTCCTGCGAAACCCCAGATGGTCAAATAAAATGTTTAATAACAAAACAAATGAAAGAAACAGACAGCAATTCCCAGCGGGAAATAATTAATTACCTCTTGACAACGAAGAGAGATCCTTCGACATCTTTACGACTCTGCAATCCAATTTCCATCAATCAATTCCCGCGACAACAGATCAAACAGTAGCATACGAGACGAGAGAGGAGAGATAGAGGGAGGGAGAGGGAGGGAGGAAGAACGAACCCATTGGCTAAGCTCGATGTTAAATTCGTAGAAAGTGACATGAGCAGCAGTGATAAGAATCTCATCGACAAAGGGATCGATTCGCTGAAGAACGGTGAGATTGAGAAGCTTGGTGCTCTGTTGGTCCAGATTCGGCATTAATTTCCCGTTCTGCGACATCTCTCTCTCTCTCTCTCTCTCTCTCTCTCAGAAACCCTAGAGATTTAGGACTTCTTTCTATTTCTTTTTACAGAAGAGCAGAGAGACAAAGAGAGCTGGTTTGTATTGGAGTGAGGATTTGACGAAATTTGGGTGGGTGGGTTGATCTCAAAGTTTCTCCCGCTGGGTGCGGGTTGAAGTGACGGAAATGCCCCCTCAACCAACGTGTGATTATGAATATTATCACGTGTCTCCGAAGCGATCAAACCCACTCCATAGCCTTTTTCTTTCTTTCTTTTTTTTTTTTTTTTGCTTTTTATTTCATTTTATTAATTCAACGTTTGATTTATTGAACACTAGCAAAAAGCATTTAAAAAAAAAAAGAAAGAAATTGCAATCATGGTGTTTGGTTCTTCACCATTACTCGTGAATTATTTTGTTTACGTATATGTATAATTCTTTTCAGGAGCAAAGGAGGGAAAGAACGACAACCCAAATTTTTAATTATATATATAATTTTTAAAAAATTATAAACTTACAATATTAATTTCCTACTAAATAATATGATTCTTACTGCCGTAAAATCAGGAGCTTAAAAGTATAATATAAATTTACCGCCTGGCCTTCACTCCCCTCCGCACACAATGACCAGGATAGATATAGGAGATCTTGAATCGTTGCAAGCATATATGGGAGTAGTCACATTTTATCGAGTTTATGCAATAATTATGTGCAATTTCTAAATGTAATAATGTACCTTTATTTGAGAATTAAGTCTTCTCCGTTATTAGAAAGAGAGAGAAATTCATTTCATCACGACGACTTAATTAATAAAAATATTAAAATTTTTAATTAAATTTTAAATCCAAAACTTAAAAATAAAAACCCTTACCTCAAAAAAATCCCTTCCCTAAACTATACCATACTTTGGATACCAGTTGATTATTTAAAAAAAAATAAATAAATAAATAAATAAATTCATTTCACGGGTATAAATCGATCTAAAATTATTTTGCTCCACATAGTTCAGAACGGATTCAATCTCTGTTGTCATTATACCTCTTCTGCCTATTTTAGGAGTTTTAATTTTTTATTGTGATATTCAACCGCCGACATTAACGAAAAGTGATGGACGAAATAGCGTAATTGTCAGATAAAACGTTTTTATTTTTCTTTTTCACGTAAAGCAATAACGTAATTCACCCACTCTCTCTCACTCTCTCTCTCTCTCTCTCTCTCTCTCTCCCTCCCCCCCCCCCAAGGAGGACAAGCCTCGAAACCAGGTAAATATTGAGTTATTGAGTGACCCTTTGGACCATAACTCCCTAGTCCGACGGTTCTACCAACATCTTGTTCAATTGTTTAATTTTTGTTATAAGGAAAAAAAAAACATAATTAGAACATCCAAGAGAAAGAAAAAGAGCTAAAGAAAAAAAAAAAGGATGCATATTGGGACTTTGAAATCACGCAGTTTGGATAAAAATTATAAGTAAACTTAAAATAACAGGTCCATTTTATTGGAATAAACTTCCGGAGCATCCGAGAGAAGTTTTTGGCATGCCACCCCTTTAAGGGGTATGATTTTCTTTAACAGAGTACAATGTCAGCGACCACTAGATGACAACGCATGTGTAGCTCATTAATTATATTATCATGGTTTGTGCTTTGCTCATTCAGTGGCCTTACCTTTGCGTCTGCCACTATTGCCGGTCTCCAATAGGTAGCAAATCATGGAATCGACATCGTCCCCAAATATGCTAGAAGCCTCAATTGCTTGCAGATAGCTGAATCCCATAGAAAGAAGTATCTGCATGCTACTACTGTGGACTGAATCCGAAAAGCAATGCTCTCTTCTACCTTCCAACTTTGTCTCGCTCCCTGATGGCCCTGCCATTCAAATTTAGACTCTCATAAGTGTCAGGATTTTTGAAACTTTGTGAATAGCAAGACCATTTCACAAGAGAGAACATAGGCCATGCTTACGAGCTCCAGAGGAGGATGGCTCGGCACCAGAAGTTGAAGATTCTAGATTGCCATGCTGCTTGAACTTGTCCCCAGCAAGATATTCAAGTCGTGATGCTTCCATTACCATGTGTTCTATTTCCTTCTCAGTAAGCTCAAGATCCGAGTAAAATCGTCCCTCGGCAAGAAGTGCCTGCACAACAAGTTTTCATGTTACTTGAAATGATAATGAGAGAGTTTCTGGGAAAACGCAGCATGGTCATCAAGATTGTACATTGTCAATCTGTTGGTCTAGTTGAGCTTTAATAGCAGCTTTAACCTGATCTTTGTCAACATTTGTCTGCAAATCAAAAGGCAAGCACATTGTAATCAAAGACCCTTGATATAAAAAAGGCAAAAGCATATGCTCAACCGAACATGATGAACTGCTTGAAATAAGTGCAATCAGGGCCTTAAACTGGCCTAAAACCGCACCCCTTCTTGGATCTTCACCGGAGGCAAAAATTGATGGCTCTTTGCTGCTTGTTGCTTTCTGGTCAAGTCAGTATAGGTAGCATTCAAGACTACAATTTCCCACATCACATACAATCAGGCGAAGCTACTCTGTTATCATATGCTCCTTGAAATTGTCTTACTCGTGCACCCATAGACAGATAAGGACTAAAGCAAGAAAGAATGGCAAACCGGCTTACCCCACGAAGACAGCTGAAACCAAGTCCTGCACCAATTGTCAAGCGACGTGGATCAACAAGAGAATTGTAATGATTTCCATGGTGATAACTTAGCCGTATAGAAGGGGTGTCGGTATTGTAGTTTCCATGAAAAATGTTGATAGGTTCTGCATCCAGAATCTGTGTTAGCAAAGGTTAAAAATTGCAGGCCAGACAATCATTGTTAGAGCATTTGTTTTCTTCAGTCAATGGCACCTGTGCTATAGGAATAAATATGGATGGGCCGATTATACATCTCAGATAATGCTTGGATTTCCACATTGTTTCCATAAACCTATTGCCAAAGAAAAACATATAAATAGATATTCGAGGAGAAAAGACAAAGTAAAAGAGTCCCATATGCTTAAATCTTAGAAAAGAAAAAATAAAATAAAATCAAGACTGGAGACCATGCTATTGTAAAACTTTTTCATCCCAAACTTGTTTTGATAAAGCAGACTTGATACCGCTTGATCGGTCTTTGTGTACTTTTCATCTCCATTACTACCAAAATAATTATTATTAATAACATACTGAAAATTTAATATTTGGATCAATCAATGATACTTCTCCATTCTATGCTCATGTCATCATGCCTCTTTTGCCATGTGAATCTCTCAAAAGCACCAAACACCACTTGCACCCTTCTCCCAGCCCCCACCAAAAGAAGGAACACACATGCATGTGTGAGCGCATGCACACACACAGAAAAACTTGTCAGGTCATCCTCATTCATTTCATGCAACGTATCTCATATTTATACAAGAGTAAGCATGACATTATTGCTGCTATCATGCTACTTTGATGATGCCGCAGCTCTATTATTGTTTCATTGTATTGAATTCTTTTGGCATTCCCTTGCCAAATCAAAGAGACACGTTCCCCTTATCTGGATCTTCTAAAGGACCAAAAATTAGTTTTGAAGCTAAAGCAGTCAGAGTTGGGAGGACCTCATCACTCTCTTGATGGCAACAAAAGCCTGTTCCCTAATTATCATGCATTTAGTCCAATGTTTTACACTTGTCGCCCAACAATTCTGACGTCAATTCCTGACAACTTCAGTCCCATTCAATATCTCTCACAGAAAAACAAACAAGCTAGAAACTAATAAAAAAAATCACCCTTTCAATTAAGATAAATGCATTCTCAATCAGCATCCTGAGAATCATTTAACACCATACACCTCATCCAAAGCACCCAATCATCAGAGAGTTAAAGATAAATAGTATAATTCTTGTTTTAGATGTCACTGAAAAGAAAAACAAAACAAAAAATATACAAAAATATTTAGGCATGAAAGGCAGGGGGGTGTTAAATATTTTCCCTTCTTTTACCATTCACAAACTCAATTGAGATTTCTTATTTTATGCATTTAACGCTTACAAATAAATAAATTAATAAATGTAAAAAAAAAAAAAAACCTTCTCTTTTTATCAAATAATAGGAAGGACTTGTATGATTACCTACCACCAGGTAAACTGGTTTTATTTTCAGACCACTTTGGCAAACCAAAAAAAGGTCATATCACTATGTTTCAGAATTATATAATGTCCACTGAGCTCCTAATATTGTTAAAGTAAAACTTATGCTTGTTTCAGTGCAAAGAATTATCTCATTGAGTTTAATTCACAACTCTCAACTCCAGTGATATATCAAAACAAAATGGAAAGAGACTAGTATTGAAATAAAAATAGTATAGCAGACCACATACCTTATCCCTTCTCTTCCTTTTACAATAACTGGTGAATCCCTCCGTAATAAATTGGGAAAAGTGATCTCTCTCGCGCTCCTGGGTTCATTAGTGTAGGCACATCAGTATGGAAATATAAATGCACAAAAAAGATCTAAATTTTAATATGCCATTTGAGGATTAAAGACTTGGTGCCAGTAACCATGATAAAGCATAAGTTTTGGAAATCAGAAATGGATAATTCCATGAAATCCAACACTCGCGAGTTTAATGGAGCCATAGGAATTGTGAACTGACAAGTGAAGATGCAGTGATCTCACAGTTTCCTTAAAGAAGGCTATCACAGGTCTTGGTCTGCGGACCTCATATCTTGTTCCTAATCTACATTCTGTTGAGATCAGTTTCTAATAATGTTCCCAACCTACTACAAATGACAAGTATAAATCCAATAACATGGATTTTATAACCATTTTGAATATACTTATAAGTGTTATTGTAAAGCCATGCAAGAATTAATGCTATAAACCTAACATTATTTGATGCACCGAAAATGCAACGATAACAAATTTCCTTTTTTTGGGGGGGGGGAGGGAGGTATGTTGAAGGAATTTAAGGAAAGAGAATGGTGTCCAAATATCTGCAAGTACTCCTCACACATGTGCCAAAGAAGTATATAAGCACTCAGAGAATATCTACATCACCCCATGTTGATCAGACAACCTGAATCTAGGTTGTTTGACAAGAATATCAAACACCTCACCACTCTAGCAAGCAATGCTGAATTTAGTAGTCGTGTTAAAACTTTGTTCCTTGTTAGAAAAATATCTCATGCATTAATTACAAGAACCACTATCTTAAAATGACGGATTTTCAGAGAAGCCTTTTGAGCAAATTAACTAAGAAAGGATAGCAAGTGCCTTTGAATAGACAATAGTAAAATTGGGTATACGCAAATGTATTTTCTCCTCAAATATCTTCCAGTACCAAAAAGATATAATTCGCGTTCTTCTCATATACGTCTTGTTAATTGTACTCACAGAAGTATAATTTAGTGGTGGATGTAAGCATTAGTTAAATGACTGAAGATAAGACTAAATTTTCCATCATCAACATCTCTTTTACTTACAACAAAGCATTTAAAGTACCCAAGGATTGTCAAATTAAAAGTATTTGGATTCCAGATTTTTGTTGAAGAAAAGTTTCAAGGAAGTAGATCAGATTTCACTCCCCAATTATATAGGAAAGGAACAAATTATATTTGCTAAATTGGCAACAAGCGTATAAACAATAGCGTGGGCAGGACTGATAAAAAAATATCCATACATTCTCATTCTCAAGATTCAAGGCTATTCCTTTCATACTGCAGGCAAATTCAACCATTTCCCGAGCTCAAATCTCGTTAAACACAACAGTATCTGCCCTCTCTTTCAAGTAGGTGAGTCCATGAACGCGTTCTCAATAGTTCTAAGTTTGTTAAAAATACATGTTGATCAACCCGAAAGGGGATAAATAACAAAATATTCAGAAGAATTTACAATATCTTCAACTTGAATGATAGGTACTCCTATACAGTTCTAAGGTTGAGATAGCTTTGGTAAAACTGTGATGCATATTACTTGGTTCAAGTTCAGCATCTTTTCTTCACATAGATTAAAGTAAAATACAGCCATTTCTAATTATCTAGTTTTAAGGAAAATATCCTTTGAAATCCATAATCAAGCATCTAGTTCTTACTTACATATTTCAACTTTGCTGTTTAATGTGTATTGTTATTGATGTAATATACAAAAGAGGTACTAGCTACTACAGCTTCCCAACTCATCTGAGTATTGCACCAATTCAGTATATTAACTCTACGCATGTTCTTAACCTCTTCACTGATCACAATTCTTTTGTATTTTGTATGTAAAGGACTTGGCTACAAGCGAGTTGTCAATATTAGAACAAGAAGTACAGGGATTTGTTAATATTTGAGGTCACACTGAACCATGACAGTTAAATGAATAGTGAACCCTCAATTATATGAGGGCAAAACTAGCATGTACATCAATAAATTTTCTAAAACACAAAAATATTGACTGAAGTAGAATGCTATGAAATATTGACCAAACTATAAGCCCAATAGTACCCGTATGACATCTTGATGTCGAAACAGTAATAGTGCTTTGAACAATCTATGATTCTGATATCACATTGAATTGCCACACAATGCACATTTGGATATGACAACATTATTAAAGCTAATAAAAATAAGCAATATGCTTCAGCTACAAATATTTTTTTTAAGTAGCTCACATACCATATAATCTATGCACATTTGCCTAGTCAAATCATATAATTCAGAGTCCCCGTATACTTGATCAGCCACAGCTCGGAAGAGGCAGTTACCATCCTCTAACATTCGCTTGACTTCTAAACCCTTTGCCCTTCTGATATCTATCTCAAACTGCCTTTCTCTTTCCTGAAACATACAATAGCCAGTTTCCAACAACAAATTAAGATCCACAAAAAAGAACTGGTTCCACAAACTTAACAACTCAAAAGTCAGACCAACTGTAACATAATAAAATGTGGGAGATCTTCTCAGCTCCATAAGCTTAACATAAGCACCCCAAGCTATTACAGTTCTATATGCAATGGTACAGAATAGATGTACTTAACTTGGGGAAAAGGGCAAGCTAAAACAATACAGGTAGAAAAGCAAGGGTGCCAGAAGTTCTAATTGAATAGCAAATTGGTCAAAGAGGAACAGAGGGACATGAACAACTACAGATAAAAATTCCAGTAGCTAGTTAGATATTGGGATAAAATCCCACAAGTGATGAGAAAACTCACAGAGTCATCATATGATGAGCTATAACAAGGGTTCTGTTCATCAGCACTATTGTAGCCCTCACTTTCACCATGAGACCTAGGGGATGATGGCCGAGACCCAGAAGGTGAACTCCTAGTTGAAACCACCGGCCATGCAACTGCACGTCTAGAAGGTCCAATCCGCACAGCATTTGGACTCACTGAAGAAAACTTCCTTGAATTCGAGTTTGAGGCCAGAGGTTTTGGGGGTGGAACAGGAGGTGGGGGTGGACTTGAACTTCCTGTAACAATCGGTAAACAGTTGGAACTTGAGGTCTCGCTTTCTACACCAATCCTCCCCGAAATCCTCAGTGAACCCAACCCTTTTACTAAATCATTATGGCCCACTACATTGTCATTGCCACCATGGTTCTCGCCGTCAAAAACTTCAACTGGGTTCTCATTTTTATCGTTTACCACCAAAAGAACATCACTTTTTGCAACATTATTTTCACCAGTCCCAGAAAAATCAAATTCATCAACTATAACCTGTTCTTGGACATCCTCACCCAATTCCTCATCCCTAACAGCTGAAGAAACAACCTGTGCAGGCGTGGTTGTAGCAACTTGTGGAGGAACCGACGCAGAAGATGAAGCAGGCAGCTGGGAACGACTTGAATTTGACGAATTCGAACTCGAAGAGCCACGTTGGACCACAATCCTAGTCATTTTCAACTTTTTTAAAGAACCGCCCTAAATTTGAATTTGTCACGCGTCCTAGCCTTGGGCACTGTCACGCCTATTCCACGGCTGAAGGATCTTTTCCAGCCCAGGGTAGTGGTCGTTGCAATCGTCAAATCCTCGCAGTTCGATCTCTGCATTCCCCTAACAATTCTCATCAGACCTTAACCTCTCCGAACTTTATTAAACAACAAAAACCTTCTCAAGATTCTCGAAATTTACCCGAATTAATAGATAAAGAAACTCATCTCGGAAGAACCCTTAGCTCAGCTGCAATCATAACCATTGATTTTCCTTAAATAAAACATTCGACATCCAAACCCTAAATCCAAAAACACAACGATTTTCACAAGTCAAGTTCATAAACGTAAAGACAATTATTAAGATCAACAGTCTATGTCAATATTTATACAGACACGCGTTTAGGAATCGAAAACATTAAGACGGAACCGAAGGAGTATTCAGTGACTATGTATGAGGAAAAGGATTCTCACCTGAAAGACAACGATCTTCAAAACCTGACGTCTTTGAATCAACTTGGAATTTATTCGGACCAAGAAATCGATTTCTAGGGTTTTCCTCAAACACACACAAATTGGTTTTGTTTCCCAGATGACTTAAAAGCGAAGAGAGCATTATTTGTTTGTAGTCTTTTGTTTTCTACGATGCTAGCTATGTTTTACACACATTGAGAGAGAGAGAGAGAGAGAGAGAGGGGTGAAAATTTTGGGGGAAAATGTAGGGAGGAGAGAAGAAATTAACGTAGGTAGCAACGGCTCCCCGGCTACGTAGAAGACACGTGGCGGAAACCAAGCGGTTGGTCACACGTGTGTAAGTGAGAAAAGAGAGTGATTCAAGTGTGAGCGAAAACGTGCGTGTAAAACACTCATATACGTGTCAGAGTCCCCGATTATTCTTCACTTCTGGGAGGAGTGTGCCTGTAGGCATGTGAAAGGACAATCTTGTCCTTCTATACTAAAGTAGGATGAGTGAACAGGTCCACATTTTCAGGCTCGGATCAATCCATAAATTGAGGAAAATTAAATGTGTAGTTGCTGAATTATTGTACGAATTTCAAATAAATTCCCAAACATTATATTTATCACCTGAGTCCTTAAACCTTAATTGTAATTAACAAATAAGTTTTTAAATTAATAGACGTAAGGATTTAAGATTTTGGATGAAATTTATTAAGGTGGCATTGCTGGTACGATGTGATAAGATGGCAATGTTGATAGCTGAGGTGGCTTGGATGATGTGGCACATTTAAAATAATTTATTTTATTAATAAATAAATCTTTTTATTAAAACATAAATTTTTTAATTAAAAAATACACTTCTAATTCAAAACTAAACTTCTTATAAAAAGAAATACTTATTTTTCAATTATTTTCTTCTTCTTTCTCAATTCTATCTCTTATGGCAACCTCATCATAAATAAAGATAAAAGAAAAGAAGAGAAATGATGGAAAAAGAAGAAAAAATAAAATAAAATAAAATAAAAAATCATATTTTGCTAGACGAGAAAAAGAGAAAGAATATATTTAAAAAGTGTATAAATTTATTATTTTATTATTTTTTAATTTTTTTTAAAAATAAAAAAAATAAAAAAATAAATTTAACATTTAAAATTTTAAAAAGAATCATTTCTTCAAAATCCAACCATTTAATGGAACTAAAAAATTAAATTTGAAACCCTCTAAAACCTTTTCTTTTCAAATTGGTTTTACAAATATGGATGAGCTGTTTAAAAACTCTTCCTTTTACTCCCTTTCCCACCCAACCCTTCCATCCAAGCTGACTGTCAGCAACTCCCCGACTCTTCTTCTTGTTGCTTGTTCCACCAAATCTCTCCCCCAATTGATTGAATGAAGAAAGAAGATGGCAACAAATTGAACGCCTCTCTCTGACTTACGTTGAAGGGTCAGAGACCCATTGAAGCCCGGAGCGGACAAATCGAATGAGAAGAGCTTAGCTGATGATATAGCAAAGTTTTGCAGGTCCCAAAATCTGTGATCTATGGACCATTGCCAAAGACAACTACAGGGAAGGTACTGAAGCATATAGTGAGAGATAAAGCAAGAGAGATGGGAACGGTCGAGCATAGCAGGCTATAAGTAGGATGGCGGACTGATTAAGAAGATGATGCTTTCAATGTATTATACTAAAATAAAGTAGTTGCATACTGCTAATGCCTATGACGATTAGGAAACTTGTGTAAATTACAGCTTCCTTTTATAAAACCGCATTTCTCATTATTCAACTGAAATGTGCACGACCATCTTTGTGGATTTATTATTTAATTCTGACCTTTCTGTCCTCGTTGGTCGCTGCAGAAGCTGGTAATGTTGATGAGTTATTGGGGATCTGTTGTCTGAGTATTGAAATGTTGAGCATGTTGACTTGATTACAATTTGTTTTATGGTATGGTTACCTGAATTTTGGGATAGTTTTGGTGTTAGATGGAGCAAATGCCCCATGCTGATAAGATGTTGGCTGGAATTCCTGATCGACACTTAGTACTGCTGGTGTTAAAGCTTTTATTGCTTTAGCAAAACCTGTTCAAATCGCAATTGTTAAGTGCTGGCCATGTGCAATTGTTGACCTGATCAGTTCTTTCTTTTTTCCTTTTTCTCTTTTATCTTCACACTCATCTTTTGTTTCCAACACCACAAGACTAATAACAAATGAAGCAAAAAAAAAAAAAGACACTAAAAAAATGAGATTTCTAATTAAAATTTTTATGAATTTATGTGACCGGTATACACAAACCATTAGTACCTTTCTTCCACACTTGCATAACATCGGAAAAAGGTGGTGGGGGATGGATGGCTTTTTTCCCCCTAAAAGTTCTCCTCGTCACTCACATGAGTCCATGACTCCTTTATTAAGATTGAGACTATAAGTGAAGGATGACAAGAATGCGCTTTGTGATTGGTCCAACATGCTAAGCTAAAGATATACAGTATTGTAGAATCTGTATAGTCTATAGTGGAACATTTTACTGTACCCCTTATATGTGGTCATACTTCATAATAATGGTATAGAAGAAAATACCCTCGTAAGCTTTTCAAATGGAGACATTCTTTTTCCTAGTAAGTGTTTGATCAAACTGTTTTTTCTTTCTTTTTTCTTTTTCCCTAGATTTGAAAAACTTAGGTTGGTTGCTTGTAAAGTTTTTTACATTAGGTTCTTATTTTGGAATGCTTACAAACAATTGATCCAGCATTACACTTCAAATCTGTTTTTGTAAGGATATTCGAATGGTAATGACCTCTTACTCAAGTATTTTTCACAAAATTTAGTGTTCGAACCTTGACGTGTGTATTTTCATGATTTTCGTGGCTTTAACAAAAAAAAAAAAAAAAAAGCCATTATACTTCGGATCCCATGAAGCTCCTTAATTTATGAGCACAAACAGGACGTCTCTTGTCTTATTTCCTTATCGGGCACTTCTTCTCCCTGAATAATCCCAAACTTCACATAGGGCCCACAAAAAAATGCCAAATTTTCTCTTCTCTCCCAGCTGTGACACCCCTCTTGGCAATTCAACTGGCCAATAGCCGAGTTTTCGTAATTTTTTATTCTAATTGTCTAAAGAGATTTTCCACAAAAAGAGTTTGTCCTTTTTATTAAAAAAAAAAAAAAATATATATATATATATATATATATATATATATATATAGTAGAAATTTCATTCTTCGCATTTTCTAGGCAAGCATGACACTCAAATTTTTTGTGAACTCAAAACTACCTTAATAGGAAAAAAAAAAGAAAAGAAAAGGGTGTCTTCTACCTTTGCATTTTAAGTTGGAAGCTCTTGATTCCGGATATAGGAACTCTTTGTTCATTGTGTGTAGAACAAATAAGGGACAAATGAAAAGAACATTAAGGAAGGCAGATGAAATAAACATAGTGTTTCATATTCACCAATAGGACAGAAGAAAATACAAGCACAACAGGACTTTGAACAATCTCCTCCACATTTTCACGGGTACAAGAAAACCAAGAGAGAGAGAGAGAGAAACAAGTGACAAGATATCTCGAATAAGATGGTAGAAAGTAACTCCTCACACTGTTACAAGTTGAAAATAAGATCATATATCAAAGGGAGTAATTAAAGATAGCTTCTTCTTCGTCAGTGACTCCGGAGAGCCATAGCAGACAATATTACAAGAAGCATGAAGATAAATGCTGCTATAAATGCCGCCACCACTGCACCACTAACTTGCTGGCAGAAGTCACCAAACTGTTGGCAGATTGCCACCCAATTCGCACTAGAGTTGCCATTATGAGCTAAGTAGACAATGGCAGCGGCCGCAGAAGCAGCGGCAGTTGTCAGAGCAACCATCACCTGCAACGAAATATTAACACCACTATTATGACTGGCATTTTTTTTTTGGAAGATTTTATAGGCGATTTTTGAAGGCATAAACATATACCGTGTCAAAAACGAAAAGCAATAGCCTTGGCCCCACAGCATGCGGCCTAACAATGGTGACAATTGAGAAGGGCAACGAGAGGACAAGATACCCACTAACAATTGCATTTGCAACCACAAAAAACCTGCATTTAATAGCACAATTACAAAGTTATTATGGTGACATGTTTGTTATAATTTTAAATAAATTATGGGCTTTTATTTTTGTGCCATTATGAGTAAAAATCATGTGAAACAGACTTGCTAAATAATTTCTCAAAATTATCGAGTAGTTAATAAATTCATACTTAATATGCTTATGAAGTGTCTTACTGAAAAGCAGGAAGGTCATCATAGCTAGCTTGGAATTGGAAGAATTGAGTGAAGAAAGGAAGGGTTTGATCAGTAGTGCCCATAACGGCTGCGGCAGCTAAAGCAGCACCAATAGCACAGAGCCTAAGAATGAAATCAAATATGGCAAGGCCTTTCTTCCATCCTGCTCTTGGGGGATCAGCAACTTTGGCCGGAGCAATCAAAGGAGCCTTGCCTTTGTCGGCTTTTGTTTCCTTGATGGTGATGGTTGTGGATTCGCTCTCCATTTCTTTGTGTAGTGTGGGTAAGCAGAGAGTATTGTAGAATGAGGGACAACAAAGAAGACAGAACTGGCTGATTTGGTGGGAGATTTCGAAGGAGGGAAAGAGTTTATATAGGTGTTTCTGGACAGGGGAAAGTCCTCCACTCTATGGGTTAGTTTGCTCCATTATGGGAAATTAGGTTTGTTGCAACTTAGTTGGGGAGGAGCAGTTGTTAACTTCTCCACTACATGCAGAAAATCTTAATGCAGGTAGCTCCTGGGTTAGAAGGGGCGCGGGTGGTCCCTCTGCTGTGTGACCTCCCTTTCTTTTGCTTCCTGTTTGTCGTTTGCCTCTTGTTTCACAAAAAAAAAAATTAAAATCTTAATTGTCTCATGAATAAATGGGGATGTGTCATGAACTATGCGTGGGCCCGTATTGAACCGCACTTGAGCTGGTGTGATTTTGCTGGGTATAAGAAGATTTGTAAGGTCGCCTATGGCCCATGGGCCACTGCAGAGATGCACAAGCATATGCCTTTTTTTTTTTTTTTTAAACTAGACCATGGCTATTTAAAATCCTGACAAATCCGGACATGACTAGATCAGGCAGATGGCACTTCTATAATATTTGCTGTTGGTACATGAAATGAAATTCTATAGATCAACTGTATTTGTACTCCGGCCAACTTATAGAGGATCAAGATGTCATAAGTTTCAGAGCAAACAACATGCAGAGGGCCAAAAAGGGTAGGAAACATAATTTTTAGGGAGGCAAACAACACTTTATTTGATTTTAGTAGCATTTAAGACCTTTAGCGGAGTGCTACTAAGACTTTTAGGAGCATTTATTTTTCTGAACTTAAAATGCATAAAATTTTGTTTTCTTAAAATTAAGTTTGAAATTTAGAAGGAAAAGGGGGGAGGAAGGTTTAACCGCATCAACCTTACATTGCACGCATGCTGATGTTGTTCCCACAAAATTGCTCGCAAAAGTAGAAAAAAAAAATTGAACGGTAAGAGAACCAGAAGTTCAATACCCTATGGCATATCAGCAAAACTTCAATTTCAGCAAAACAAGCCCGTTGCCTGTATTAGGGCTGAAACAACATACCCTCACTTTGCACCCAAAAGAAAAAAAATGCCCTCTCACTTTAATTTACAAGGCGCATTAAAACTTTTATTTTACATACAAGTGTGGAAATACCCAAGACGGGCAAGAATCAAGGTATCAATGGGAGATTCATTTCTTTAATTGCTTCTAAAAGTGACCGAAACAGGCTTGACTATTGAGGACAATCGTTTGAACAATGAGCTATAACATCAACGCAAAGGCAAATTATGGCCGTAACTTCCACCCGCGTTCTTCTAGTGCTCTACGTACACGGTTGGCTGCATCTGCTGTGTCATTTAGAGGAGGGTAACTCCAGCTTTCTGACATCTGGAAGAAAAACAGATTGCTCTCAGAAACTTTATGAGCAGGTACTTAGTTCTTTCAGTTAAATGGTGTCCAGATGAGAGATTATATAAGCAAGAATGGAACAAGTTTAGGGCTTTTTAAAGGAAGGGTAAGTCAGGAATGGTTTTTCAAGCAACAAATACCCTTTGTCGCCCTACAACCATCAAATTGCTTAAACCTTGTTGAATAATGGCTCAGGATAACATCGGGAGTCTTGAGGAATTGGGCATTAACAGCCTCTAAAGAAGACAAGGAATGAAAGCTCAATGAGGCTGAAGCTCTCTCGTGTTGGACCAAAGGTGAGAATCAAAGGGCAGAGGGGAGTCAAACTATTGGGCCATCACTAGGTAAATCACCAGGACTCTGTTTCCCCATTTATGATCACAGGACAGATGACCTGGGTCGTCAACAAGATATCATGATTTGCAGGTTACTCAGTTTAATCATTGGAATGGTTGCTGGCAGCGGTTCATAGCTCCCTGGTTTCCTTTTCCTTTTCCGTTTCACTTGTCCTTTTTCTTTTTTTATGTTTTCTGTTTGTCTTTCTTTCTTTCTTCCTTTTTTTTTGGGGGGGGGGGGGTTTGAAGGCGGGCACTGAAAATCGTGAGACAAGCAAGAGCCATTGACTTACATCCTCAAAGCCTGTAAATGGCCGAACTAAACCTCGTTCCCTTAGCAAATTATGAAAGTCCAAGAACTTCCAAGTGCAGCGTTCACCTCCAATGATGTAGACAGGCTTCCTGTAACAACAAAAAATTAATTGAACCAATGCACATTCAGTTACAGTTCCATAAAACTAAACTTGCAAACCATGTATTAGAATTGTCCAGTATACCCTGTGCTGCAAGCCTCACTCAACATACTGACTGAATCTGCTGTGATAACAAAGGCATCTGCCCAAGCCAGATGTCCCTGGTGTGGATTTGGTTCTACAAACAACCAAATGCATGCTCATCAATGATATGTTTCTTGAACAATAATGAACATCTGTGTTTCTTGATTGGAATAAATATCTAAGTGCTAATCCGGTAAAAAATTGAACCAATTAATATACCTTCACCATTCCATATGTAAACTTTTGGGCAATCCACCAGCTCTTTCAAGATGACACTGGATATCTGAGAAATGCACACCAGAAGTCATTAAGCAACCAATCAGATGTGTGAAAATTCAGTCCATGTTACAATGTACCTTATTAGGAGTCCTTTTTGAGAAAGAGATTCGTATACTTCCACAGCTTCCAAGAATATTGTGTAGAGCGTCTGTCAATTGCTTTGCGAGGTCCACACCATATCGACAATGTCCTAAAACAGAATTCAGGCAACACAAAATAAGTAATTAGCATTAGATAAACTTCGAACCAATACACAAGAATGATACAAATTACCAAATGATGAGGAAAGAATTAGTGAGAAACCAAAAACTTAAATCTCCATCTCTATACTTCTAGCCAAACAATCTTGACTCCCATCAACAAAAGTCAAAAGTGGCTTTATGTTGTTCCCAAAGATCACTTTAACTTCTACAGCAGCCAGAAAGATGCTTATTTGACAGTTTTAAAATTCCAAATAGGAAAATGGATAGATCTGGATACAAACTCCCTTCATTTATTTTTTTTTTCCCTTTTTCCCCACGTTTGATGACTGTGGAAATTTTCATTTACTAGCCCACTACCTTCTGCGTGTGCTCACACTAAACCCTTGGCCCCTCCTGAGATCCGTCCAGGTCCATAAACAACATACTCTGGACACACAAAAAGCTGTTAGTGTGCTCCCACCCTGATTTCTCATAGTTTTAGAGACTAATAAGGCTTCATAGTACCTTGCCACCCTCAACACCCCTAAAACATTCAACAAACAAAAACTCTTTCCGACTTGACCATTCAACAAGAGCAATAATATGGTTACCAATGGTCAAAATGTAGACTATTGATTAGATATAAATTAAAATGTTTAGCTCCCCGAAATATGGAGGACTGGGGCACTTTATAGCCTACTCCATAAAAGAGAATGGATCTAATAATATCATGCAACTGCTAGATGAAAAAAATACCATAGTGAAGCCAAAGAAAAAGAACGTGCAAGAAAATAGAAAATTTAATCATACAAATAAAAGAAAATAAGAACTGGAACAAGATATTACTTGTAGGCCCTCCAATATTAACAACTATTAATGGCTTTGGGAGAGGTGCAAACTCATCATGCCAGGCAATAGCTGCTGTCCTAAGTGCAGATGAGTCGGTTTGATGAAGAGCTCCTACAGTAAGGACCTGATTTTGCGAAGCTCTTAGATAATTGTAAACCATTTAGAAATGGAAAGCAGTAAAAAGCATGAACATAAATAAGAGCACAAAGCCAGATAAATAACAGGTTATGGCCAAGATACGCACCACATGCCTCTCAGGAGGTTCACGCGGCGTTATCCACCTCCGCAGAAAACGAGGAACCTGCTCCTGGGCTTGAGAAGTCAAAGGGTAATAATCATGACGAGGTGTAATCACCATGTCAAACCTATTCAACTGTGACCTTGGATGCTGTATCTGAGGATAATGAATTTAGAACCAAGGTCAGACAATTAGAAAATAGCAGATGAGGATGGTCCGGACAATGAAGTAAAACATGTCATGACAATCTACACGTAATGAAAGCCAACTGAAATGCATTTGATAAGATTCACGCCACTAAAATAGGTTTGATTTTCTCAAAGGCATAAAAAATAATAAGAACTACTAATTCCAAGCACAGTAAACAAGACTCTTGTGTTGAATAACAGAAAATATAAAACAAAAGGGGGAGATAGAAAGAATCTGTTGGTACATCAAGCTCATGATCCTATAAATGATACTAGAAAGTTTTTTCCGGCGTATCACTACCTACAACAGAACAAGATTATGGTCCACAGCACCACCTGGGGAGCAAGTGAGTAGCTAAAAATTTACTAGGGGATGATAAATTTGGGGAAAAAAGACTATCAAAGTATTCAGCAAAGAACAAATATCTTTTGGAAGAACCCTGGGCAAGGACCATTCACCATATTTCCTCTTAATCTGGTTCTGTTCTCCAGCCTGAATAAAATGCAACTACCAAAGGGAACCCTTCAAGAAAGCTATCTTTGACACAATTTAACAATAGTTACAATATAATCCACCCTTTCTGAGAATCAAAATGAGAGTTCTCAAAGATGTTGAGACATTAACAGGCAAGTAACCATCCATAATTTTCCAACTAAAAACCTTTCATACATCTGAAATGGCATTGACTTAAAACAGTTGACAACAAACCATCGCAAACATAAAAGTCGGCTTAGTCATATCATTCTAATCTCTCCACCTTTCTCTTACCAAGGCAAAGGGTCAAACATAGATTATAAGAAAATTAGGCAATAAATCATGGGAACTGAGTTTCAATGCAGAAGATAACATGGAATTATAGAAGTGCTCCATGCATACATCTGGGCCCCCTTGCTGGCAAAACACGAGACAGTCTGTGCATCAGTGTTTGTGTCTGTGAGGAAGTTAGAGATTTCATGGTGTTCCGAAAGCACAAATCATACAAAATGGAAATCCTATTAACCAACCTGGACAACAAAAACATTCTCAGATGCTAATCGTTTTACAGAGCTTGCAATTGATATGGTATCCCTGCCGCATGCAACCACCAACAAAGGGCCATCCCTGAAAATTAAGAAAAGGGAAATCAAATCACAATGTAAGATCTCTTCATGTAGCCAATAAATAGTTGATGACAACAAAGATTGTTGCCTCCAATTCCAAAAAGCAAGAGAACTCCACTCATAGGCCAGCACTCAATGGAAAAGGATTGTTAAAAAAGCCTTTTGTTTGCTTAAGATAGAAAGATTAAAATTATCCTCCTTCCTTCCGGAATTTATGTTACTTTGACTGTGGAAGAATAGGGTTGTTCTCAGTCTAAAGTGCATCTTTTCATGAAAGTTTAGCAAATAAAGTAAAAACAAGCACAGTACGGTAAACTCGCTTACTTTTCAAATGTCTCACGAGCCATTGACGCAATCTGCTTTGCATCAGCATCTAAAATAGATGATAGGCCTGCACTAACACCATTTTCTGCAGGAAAAGGCATGAGTTTCTTCCCTCTGCCAGATCGTAGGAGTGATGTATAACCACGGATCTGCCTTAACATATAATAAATTTTAATATGAAGCGAAACAGGGAACCAGTGAAGCCACTCATTAATCCCACCACTAGGCCTCGTAACCCGCTGTACATGTTGGCAGAATAAAAAGCAATATTATAGAAAGTTGAGCACCAACAAGTGGATGCATGAATTCTAGCTCTTGAAAACAAGATATTTTAGCTACTTACATAGATACAGATATTTAAACTCCTAAACCTTGTCATCTAATTACTCGAAAAGAACTGTTGCAGCCTATCCTTTGAATTAATAAGAATTAGGAGAGTGGCCCAGGGATGGGAAGATGAAGTTTCTAGAAATCGTTTAGCATGTTTAGCTATACATCCGTCAAAAAGAATAAGCATTAAAACCAACAGGGGGGGGAGAGAAAGAGGATTTTCTTTTGCTTGGAGATCTGCCATTTTTCTGGTTTGCGCTTCTGCGGTCCTAAGGAAGTAATCTTTCTTTTGCTTGGGGTTCTATCACTCTCAATGTAAACAAGAAGACTCCACATCTCGAGAAACTTTCAGTCTTTCAAGGGAAACTTACAGGCTTTCAGCAATCAACTTCCATTTCTGCAACTCAGTTCTAACCTTTTTTTTTTCCCTTTCTCAAGAAATTGCCTCAGACAGGTAAGATTTTTCTTTTTCTAAATCACTATGAAGATGCTGTCTCTCGTCCTTAAGGGTGTTTTGCATCTTCATTACTTTTCTTCTATTTGAACTTGACATTCAAAAGCCTCCTCTACCTGTTTTGACTCAACTATACAACAGTTCACTAACATATAGCAGGCAAAGAAGATTATATGCCTCTATATATACCAAAACTCAATACCGATCTGGAAGAAACTATACGCGTGGAACTGGAGAGAATTCAAAGGGCTTACATAAAGAGTATGCTTATCGGCGAGGCCAAGAGCGCGAACCAATCCAATACACTGATTCTCGGCACTGACAGAACCGTTACCGATAACGACGGCTCTTCGGACGACTCCGTAGACTCCGCCTTCGAAGATCTCCGGCACGCCCAAAGTAGGGCTTGGTGGCTCAGGAAGCCTGATCGGCCTCATCGAATTCCGAACCCCCGCCAAAACCCTAATTCCCAAATAGTTCAAGGAAAACCTTGTGGAGAAAGGAGAAGATGATGCTTATGAATATGTCGAGCTCTTTAGGGGTTTGCTTGTCCGGAACGAAATTGAGAAGGACGACCGAGGGATGAAATGATGAGAGATAGAGAGAGAAAGGGAAACGTTGGAGGGGAGTTTGGGGTTCGTGGCGAAGTACTTCGGGTTGAGTTTTTGTAAACCGACCGACTTTACGAAGTAACAAAGATGTTTAAATACTTTGTTTATGGTTTTCTTTTCCTTTGGGGTCTTTGATGTATTTCTATTTTTCTCTTAATATAATTTGTGACTTATCGCCCGCTAGAATGCCATTCTTCTTTTTTTTTTTTTCTTTTTTGTACCTCATCGGCTGCCTTTAATATCTAAATTTTATCTGATTAATCTAAATTAATCTATTATCAAATCCTCTTTTAGAGAAATTCATCAATATGATTTTTTTTATTTTCATATCAAGTCGAATTTGAACATGATTAAAAGATTTCAACGTTGAACCAATCAAACATAGGTGAAAATATCATTCTTAATGTTCCGTAACCATTGAAAAGGGAAAAAAAAAATTATTAAGTGTTGCAACAAATTTTGCCCATCTCGATTCGTGCGCTGCAGTTTTCTAAAAATACATGTTTAATTTTTTAATATTAACTCTGTAAAAATTAATTGATTCAAATCTTATTTATATGAATGAGCATATACAATCCGTAATGTATGTTTAATAACCATATTATGTGTGATTTATAAGCTAATATACGTATTCAATATAATTGCGCTATTTAACCAGTAATTCAGAGATAGTAAATCAGTGACCTTTAAAAAAAATAAACTCTTAAATTGAATTTCACAATTGTTTGAATAAAATTAATTAAATTTTTATATACCAATAATTATAAAATTAATTAAATTTTTATATACCAATAATTAAATATATAAAAAGACACGGTGTTGATAACTTAGTAATATAAATTTAATTATATTAATATGTCCGATTAAAAGATAATAACGTTGTTAATAATGAGTTCTCCAAAAACTAATCAAGCTCTCTCTCTCTCTCTCTCTCTCTCTCTCTCTCTCTCTCTCTCTCTCTCTCTCTCTCTCTCTCTCTCTCTCTCTCTCTCTCTCTCTCTCTCTCTCTCCAAATGCTCAAAATAATCTTAAAGAGCTATGCTTTAGAAATGTACAGAGGGCGAAAATAAAAAGGTAAAACTATTACTTCTCCTTATGAAAATGGTCCCTTAAAATTACTTCCCCTTTGCAGTTGTAATTGTAGTTTATGTCATTTGTTTTTGTCTTTTTTAGAAATTTTTAGAGTTTTGTAAGAATCTATGATGCAATGGCTGTAAAATACCTGAATATATATCATATACATGTACTAAATAATTAATGGTTATATGTATTTTATATGATATGGACATGTATTTTGTTTAATAATTACTTAATTATTTAATAAATAATTAATAATTATTCGGTATATTAATGGAAGATACATACACATACCCTATAAATATTAAACATGGTACTTCGTTCTCCACCTTGTTTGAGAAATACCCACTTCAAAAAATTTCAAAGATCATGCATATTACCTTTATGAATATAGATAGTCAAAATTTTTGCATTGAATAATTATATAAATAATAACTCAAATTTCTTGTTGGTGATAAAAATTTTAAATTTATTTTTTTTCCGATTTATTTCACTTGGAAAAAAGGGAATTATCAAATTAATGTCGTCAAAAGATGGAAAAAATAGGCTTGAATTATTAATTTTATGAAATTGTAGAAAATGAGGGAAAATGGGGGAGAGCTTTGAGATTTGTAGGTAAAACAAAAGGCTAGTTAACTGTTCTTTTTGTTAATAAAAAAATATACAAAGGAAAAGGAGAGAGGAGGGAACAGAACAATGGGACCTCTATGGAGCACAATCTCCCATCTAACCAAGCAATAGAAAAAAAGGTTAGGCAGGGGATGAACTAAATCTTTTTAACTAACATTTGGTTTAAATTTAATGTAATATTAATTAAAATTCTGTCAGTTGTTTCAGTTTCAATAAAACCTAATATTATATTATGTAACAGGTCTTAGTTTGAGGAGGCAGGGAAACATGCAGAGATTGTTTAAGGTAATTAGCAGAAGAGAAGCTTACCATCAATGGAGATTTTCAACCAGAGAAATAACAAAACTAGAAAAAAGCAATTAATTGAGCAGATGAATAAATGACAAACTCAGATTTAAAGAGGTTTGGAGATCCTAATTGACCCATGTCCCATGAAAAATGTCTGTGTTCTACAATGGGGAAGTTCAAACAAAAAGCATTCACAAAGGAACGTTTTTTGAAAAAAAAAAAAAAAAAAAAAGGAACGTTTTTTGTTGCCACGAATATACTAGTAAGGGCCATAGCGTAAAGCCGCCAATGAAACCCATCCTTAAATTTAGCCCAGATCTCGACTTCCGAGCATGGCCATTAGAGGTTCATGCTAAAACTGAGTGCTAATGTGTACTAGGTTAACCATGGGTGCTCTCAAAGGGAATTATTCCATCTTTGCTAACTATGTCTGTCGATGTTTGCCTTGCTAGAGTGGATGAAGATGGCTATCACGGCATCAACCATCCTGAAGCATTACCTGCACATCTACATTGGAGACTCCCTCGGCCATATAAATGGCCTACCGTGATCGGCCCGCCAACCTATGGGCTACCTCCACCATCTCCACTTCATGGACCTCCCATTCACCATCCACCATCTCCTAAAGCTCCAACATATAAACCTCCAAGAAGTCCACCCACTCTTACTAGTCAACCTCCACCGTCTCCCCCACCACACATACACCCTCCAACTCTTCGTCCTCCACCGCATGTGCACCGGCCACCTGCATCTCCAAGACATCCACCACCAGTTCAAAGACCTCCAACACCAACTTCACCCCCACCAGATATTGACCCTACAACTCTTTCTCCACCACCACAAGAATATCAGCCACCTCGTTCTCCAACACAACCACCACCAATTCAAACACCTACACCTAGTTATCCACCTCCTATTTCAACACCACAACAGTACCAACCACCTCATTCTTCAACCACACATCCACCACCAACATATGGAAACCCTCCACACCTTCCATAAACAACTAGCATTTGAACGGGTAGTATAGTATGAAGGCCTAAGTCCACAATTCTTCTATATACTTCCACTTTTAGCCTCTTTTTCCATTCCTCTCTATTGAAAAGCCAATGGTAATAAAATATTTTAGAACTAAATAAAATGGATGGTACAACAAAAATCTTTTTGACTTGCCCATGTATTGTTTTTTCCTGCTAGCATTTCGTTCATGTTTACCAGAAGACAATCAATTGCGATTCCCCAACCATGCATGCAAGACAGACTTGAAGAAACAAACATCCCTGACAAGATCTCAACTATTGAATAAAATGGATTGCCAACATTTATTTTGCTGATGTTAGCAGCTTAGTAAGTCACAAAAAGAACTAGAAGGTGATTGCTCCCACTTAAGTACCTTTACTAGTCAAAATCATCGAGTCAGTTTGCAGTTATCAACATGAGATGCTCATCTACTGGTCACATGTGTCCTCACTTGAAAGATAGCAATGGCCTACCTTGCATTGGCACATTTTGCAATCAAATGAGCAAAAGAAAATTAAAAAATGGCAACCAAAGAGGTATTAGCTATGCAAACATAGTCCCTCGACTTTCAATAGACAAATGTATCTTTGATGCTGAGCAAACTCCAAATTTATTTGAAATTATTTTTCATGTTCAATCAAATGATAAATGGAACTGACCTGCTGATTCGTCTTGATTGAAAAGTTTTTAGGAGCTGGACAAGGCATTGCATTTAAGGCACAATTATTTGCCAGTGGATATATGTTATAGTCTTAGTATACTTCTATTAAACACACACCCTTCTACTGTAAATTAATCAACAAGCAAGATGGACGCATAACAGGCTAGCATGATGGGTGACTAGAACAAAATGTAGTATCTACTTCATTATGCAAAAGAGAAGGAAAAAAGAAAAAAGAAAAAGGAATACCTACTCTGTATAATTATGGTATGAAAGCTTTACATTGCTAAAACACAAGAGTATGTAACTTAAGGAACAAATACAGTTGCCTAATTCCAAGGAACAGAGCCTGTAGATTGAAATTTCCACGTAAATAAGGTGTCAATTGGGAAAATGACAAAATAGATGCAAAAAAATATAAATTATGAATTTCAGGCAATGAACAACAGGGGATCAGGATCTGGTGTCATCTTACAAGCCTAAATTGCTTCAAGTGCTCATTTACCCATCATCTCAATTAGTGGGACAGGATACTTTGTAACAATGTCAAACCTTGACAGGTTTGAAGCATGCCCAAACAAAGACACACTAAGCATGATAAGCTCTTGGAGAGACGATCTTGATGAGAAGAAACCATGCCAATGGTAGGGAGTTGAATCAAAGAATGCGTCACAGAACCTCCTAGTCCCCTTCGGATCAAGCTTCAACAGAGTCCCCTTTCCAAAACAATAAAATTCTCTTATACACTTCCTCAGTAGGCCAAAGGCTATTCCACACTTTATAATAAAGTGACTTCCCCCAGAACATTTGGGTTGAACCAAGGCACTCAGCAATGGCTGCAGCTAATTAGGAGTTAAGCTAGGGTTCGAGCCACCAAATAACCAGTAGAGGGGTGAACCAATCCTGAATTTCCTCCTATAGCCATCACACTTTGAGGAATCTGTGGAAGAGGCCCTCCCATTGGGATCACATATTTCTCATCCTCCAATACCCCCTTCACCTTTATGCCTAAATGCCTTAGTCGAGCAACCATCCTGCTCTTAACTTCCTTATAAGATAACACTAGCCTACTAACCAAGGAAGTTTCTTCAAGGAAAACTAAGTTAGAACTAAACTGCATGGCCCAAAGAAAAGTAGGAAGTCTGGTGTTACTAGCACGTAAGTAAGGTTCATTACCGAGATAAGAACCTCTCCAATCCATGAGCACCATTTTATCCAAATCAAATGGGTGACTCTCCACTTCAGCCAATGTCCCATGAGCAATCTGAAAGCCAGCATTTCTACGCTTCTCGTCCTTTATGAAAGTGCTAGTAAAAACACTAGCATCAACAATTAAACTTGCCTTAATTGTGTTTCCATCATCACACAAAACCGAAGACTCAATCTCTAGGTGCTCCACTTTTCATACCTTGCCTTCATAAAACTTAACCCCATTTGATACACACCCCGCCATTAACTGTGTTTTCAATTCCTTCCTCCCAACTCAACCATAGGAGCGATCCAAAAACTTGCTCTTGTGATCATTGAGAAAAACTTCAGTCATAGGCCATTTTTTATCCAAACACCTCTCAAGCTCCAAGCTCCCAAACTCATCAACCCAGGCACCATATTGTTACGCCACATAGACAATGGAGAAGGATCTACTCAACAGACACGAATCCCATAGAGGGAGACTTGCTCAGCTAGATGAAGTCCAGCCAGGCCAGCACCAATTATGATTGCATCAAATTTGCAGCAATCAGTTGGGTGATAAAATGAAATATCAAAATCCAGGGAATCTGGTTCGTATTCAGGTTTCATATCAAGGAAACTACCATATTAGCTGCTACAGATTCGATGGTAAGATTTTCTTGAAGAAGTTTGGGTTTTGGAAAAGGGTAGTATGTGGGTATAGGAACATACTCTTCTTAAGGTAGCAAGAGGAGGAGAGAGTCCGGGGATAGTTCCCCTATGAGAGAGGGGGAGAGAGAGAGAAGAAGAAGAAGAAGAATGAAGACTGCTGCAGAGAAGTGAGAAGGGTTTAAGACAAGAGAAAGAGAGAGTGTGGAGACAAAAAAGGAATAAGAAGATGATACCAAGAAAACGATGTCCTCTTCATGCACCTATCATAGGTTACAGATTCTCAACAGCGACAAAAGTGGGTCAGCGTTCTTTCTATTTTTTTTGCTACAAGACAAGAAGAAGCAAAACAACACAAACAAAGGAAGAAAGAAACAGAGGAAAGACACCCAGCAGGAGCTGGAACAAGAAGAAGACAATTGGACGTCCCTTGGAGGGATCGTCTGCGAGGAGTCTGGTTTCTTCCTTCTTCTGTGCCAAGAGACTCCCTCAGAGTCCTGCTGCAGAAGCGGTTCTACCTCTGGGGGGGGGGGAACACCTGATTTGACAAGGCCAGGCTGCAGGCCTCTTCCTAATTCAACTTGTTTGTCTGCGCACCTATTGGCCTCCCTGTAAATATGCAAAATTCTAGGAATGCAGAGCTCCCTCATAAGCTTCCTGCAATCCCAACAATGTTACTCCAAGGGTGATTAGTGCCAACTCCCTCATTCAATGCAGTAACTACATTAAGGGAGTCACATTCAACCACAAGATCTTTCAGCTCTCTTTCCTTGGCAAGCCTTAGACCCTCCTTCACACCCCACAATTCCGCCACACTACTCTTTGCAGAGCCAATGTTAGCCCAAAATCCATGCAGCCACACTCCTCTGCTATTTCTAAAGAGCCCTCCCATACTAGCCAGGCCACCTTCCAAATCAACACCACCATCAACATTCAGTTTGATTGATCCTTCCGGCGGTTTCAACCAAGCCACCGAGTTCTTTTCGCGACTTGCTGGGGAGGCTCCAACTTCTTTTGGAAAATCACACTACACCTCGATTTCCAAATGGACCATATTGTCATAGCAAAGCCTGCCACTTCCCCCCTTAGTCTCAGCTGGTACTTCTTTTGGGCTCCCTTCATAATCCAAGAAGCCCCACCATCACTCCAAAACGTGAGAACAGCGTCGATGTTCTGGACTAGCTGCCTCCATATGTTGCTAGCATGACTGTAGTCCCTTAAAGCATGTTGTAGGGATTCCACCTCCTTATTGCAGATGTCGCAGATGTCGCAGGTGTCAACGGTCACTATGCCTCTCCTCTTTAGCTCTGCTTTGGTTAGAACTTTACCCTTAGCAGCAAGACACATAAAGACCATGACCCTCTCCGGACAGCGCATCTTCCATATCCAGCCCCATTCTTCTTGCTCTCTCTGCTGAGTGGGGAAGTCTTTTCTTTGGAGCCAATAGGCGGAAGCCACCGTAAAATCACCATCATTTCTCTCATTCCAAAACATAGAATCACCTCTAGATCGATCTCTAGGAATAGGCACGGCTCTGATCTCCTCTACTTTATTCCTAGGAAGGATAGCAGCTAGCTCGTCCATCTTCCATCCATCCGCATCATCCCAAAATTGATTAACTTTCACAACTGCTGGACAATCCTCCTGGGGGATTAGAGCTTCATTCACTAGCGCCTCATTACCAATCCAACGGTCAAACCAGAAGCTAATGGAGTTTCCATCCCCAATCCTCCATTTGACACCCTTCTTAAGGCACTCTCTACTGCTGCAAATGCCTTTCCAAACTGCTGAAGTGTTGCTCTTTTTTTTTTTGTGCTCAAGCAAGCTGCCTCCCCTGAGGTATTTGCTCTTAAGGATTCTCACCCACAGGGAGTCTTCATCCTTATTGATTCTCCAGCCCAGCTCGGCGAACAAAGCAACATTACAATCCCTCATGTTTCTCACTCCTAGCCCGCCTTCCTTTTTGAAATCACAGACCACCCTCCAACTCACTGGATGAGTTTTCCTTCTGCCCTCAGCGTTTTTTCTATCAGAGATTATAAATTGACCTAACACAACAGGCGGTGATTGGGCCCTTTCAAGCCACGTTTCAAATGGGGGTAGTAAACTAACCCAACCCAAGGCTGTGCTATCTTATCCAATGTCAATCTACAAGTGCACTTTCCCATATCTGATTTGATCACAGCACTATGTAGTTATTTTATAGTCCACTTTGGGTCAAAACATCAACGTCGGACTTGCTAGTGTGGTAGGCAAGTGGAACCCAATCAGGCAAGTGGAACCCAATCCAACTGTCTTATTTAGGCTTGTCAATCCACTAATTTTAATGCTCTTAATTATTGATTTTAAATTTCTGTCACCTAGATGAAATCTTTAAAAAAAAAAAAAAAAATCTTTTAGATGTCTCATCACAAGAACACAAAAAAAGGTTCCAATTTTACAGAGTAATGAGAAAATTCCTATAGCCAGATCATGTCTCGATATAAATATAGCAGAAAATATTTTGTACTTTATAACTTTCTAAAAAATGGAAATTTGAGGTTTCCCAATAAACAATAATTATAATTACTGTATGGATAACCAATGATACCTCCCCGAAATATAGCATATTCTCTGCTCATAAAATAGACAAGATATTTGGGAATCGGTGGATCCATCCAATTTTCATGACCCCTTAACAGGGAAGGAGTGAGGAAGCACTCTAAAATCAGCAGAAGCAGAGACCCATTCATCAAAACCTTGATCAGCACATGTTCAATTCTAAATATATTTGATATATAAGATCTAGATTTTTCTATCATTTCAACCTTTCACCAAACTCACATCATAGAAAATGCAAGTACAAAAACATTTTTCTGTTCATGAAGAATGAAACCAATCAGAGGGACTTTGAACTTAGAATATAGACCCCAATACTCCGTGGAAAGGGTGAATAACTATTAAGAGACTGGACTTTAAATTGACCATACAATATGCCCAAACCAGTTTTTGTCATGGTCTCAAGATTGCGGTTGAAAATTGAGATATTTAGCATTTTGATGCACTTCAGAATCAAATTGGACAATATTCTTCATGTAAGGAGTGTGTCCCACACTAAGGAAATAGAAAAGACCATAAACACTTTTATTGCTACCTGGTCAAAAACAATCGTTATCGGCATTCAATACAAGCTAAATCAAAATTTGTTGAACGAGCTATATAATAGTGATCATGAATATAACACGTCTGAAAAGTACAGTCTGAGCAGTCTATGAAGAATAACTCTACCCAAAAAAGGCATTTACAGCAGAAGAATGTGACCCTCTACAAAAGCACAAGCAACCCGGCTTTTCAGAATAAAAAATAAATATCACAACAGCAGCAGGAAACAGAAGTAACCTCAAACCTTGGAGAGCTCAGACAGGCAGCCATGGAATCTCCAAACGCCTCAAAAATCCATGTGAGACAGCTAGGCCTCCTCTATACTTGATAAAAAGACAAGCATCTTTTGGAAAGCCATCCATAGAACCTCCCACAAATCTCTCTCTTTTAAACAGTGGCAATTCAAGATCTGCAGGAAGGAAGGGTGATGCCGCCACAGCAGATAGCAATTATAATGTAAAGCAGCACAACTATCAAGACTGTCAACAAGGCCCTGTAACACAGAGTAAATAAATAAAACGGTTATACTGATTGCTTTAATGTTTTGATCATTGGAAATTTAGGACCTATAGATAAAGAAAAAGCTATTAGTGCTTCAGAACAATTTGTGAGAAGTGACAAAATGTTAATTTGCTATAGCTGGGTTTAGTGTAAAACTGTCCATGTCTTCATTTAAATAAAACCTGTTCCCGGGGGGGGGGGGGAGCGGGCTAACTAGAGTGTTCAAGAACCAAAATGTGCAGAGGGTTTTCAAATAAGCATGAGGAAACAAGAAATAGTATGTCAAATCCAGGTAAAAATAGAGCACTATATATAGGTCTCGTGGATTCCAAGAACAAACTTCCGGGGCTTAACAAAAATAACAGATACTGCAAGGCCACAAGACTGGGAAGTATCACGGGCAAAGAGACAATTGGGTAAAATGCCATCTCCAGTGCTCCAGTTAATTGAGACCGTGCAAGATGAATACATTCTGGTGCAAAGGTTCATCGAACTAGTGAACAAAATGTTACACTCGACATGTTCAATTTTGGAAAGAAACTCACACGACCAAATTATTTGAGTATTAAATATGAGTAACATCCTAGAAGAATAACGGATTATCATAATTCAGATTCAAAGGTCCTAAACACATGAGGAATAGAACAAACTTGCACACCATCCAAATCCAATACATCCAAAGAAGCAAATTTACACAAAAGTGAACAGGTATGGCTACCGACCTTGAAAATGGCTGGGGAAACTGAAAGTGAGGGCATATATGGACTTGCAATGGTTGATAGATGTATAATTAATGTTCATAGATGTATAATTAATACAAGCAGGCTCCGGTTTTTTAAACCAAACAAGTTATATGTAAGTAACGCACTACAAAGTGGTTCTGAGAGTATCCAATTGATATCACCAATTCACACATTATCAACAATTCTAAATTTCATGCCATTTCTCTAAGCCCAAAACAATACAGAAATACCAAAACCTCTAACATCTAAATTCCATTATTTAGTATATCATATGAAAATCAACTTCAATAAAACCAAAGCAGCAATCTGACAATATCTTACTATGATACTTTAGACTGAAACCAAGCTTGTGCTGCCATGGACTCCGGGAAATTTATGTGTCAGTATGATGACATTATGGTTGCATGTATGCTATATATTCTAAATGTTTTTAATGATAAAAATTACACATCACCTATTTTCGTTTGAGGAGCTATGATTAATGTAAGAAGTTGTGGGAGGTCTGAACGATAGCTTCCCTAATATTGGGCTCCATCAAGATTTGGCATTAAATCTCATCCTTTTTGTAATAATGATAGATGAAATCACAAAAACCATCCAAAATGAAATACCATAATATATACTTTTTGCGAATGATATCGTGTTGGTTGATAAAACTAGAGAGGATATCAGCGCTAAATTAGAGTTATGCAGGGTTATACTGAAATCCAGAAGATTTAGGTTGAGCAGATCCAAAACTGAGCATATGAAATGTAGGTTTAGTGGCAATCATCGGGATAACGAAGAAATGATTATATTAGAAGGAAGAGACGTACCAAAAAGTGTAGCAGAAAATTATTTTAATTTCTCCAGAGAAAAAGAAAAAGATATCTGCAATTCAAGCGTAAAAAAAGAGAACACCGAGGAAACTCACAAGAGCTTGGCATTTTTCATCCAAAGGGCATGACGAAGACGCTTAGACTGCTTTCTGAAATGAAATGCACTATCTTGCATTGTTGCAGTTTTATCAACAAGAAGCTCAATACGATCACCTCTTTCCAGTATTTTCTCAATGTTATCCACCATAATAGTGCGTAGCTGAACATCAATGCAAATGTTGTCAGCGCACGACACAATAATAATGTGCAAGCATGTTCCTAATTTCAGATTAAAACTACAGAAACCTTTTCACACGAGACGTCGTTTTAAAAGTTTGGTTTCATTGTATCTCTGTGTAGAAACAATCCAACTTCAAAACAATCCAGAGAAAAGTAAAAATGAAGTTAATCCTTTATACACAGAGCATATTCGAAGAATTCCTTGAAACAAGAAGAATTGTGAAGAAAGTAAAAGAGAACCACAAGATATGGACATATTGAAGTGCTGAAGATACAGAGCACGAGCGAATCATCTTATTCTTGGTGTAATTATGTCAAAAAACTGGTTATCAAATTAAGAAATGAAAGAAACAATCAAATTCTGGAAGAACAACTGAGTCAATTTTTGTAATTCAAATGAAATATTAAAGTAGATCAATGCAGATACATAACCTTGTTGAATGTGATGCTTCAAAGATGTAGACATTCGTGCATGAGAATCTCTGTAAATTTAGCTACTTTCAATGAAACCACATAATCTAACAGTCCTTAGCTGGACAGGATGCAAATAAAACATCTATAGTTCAATCGTGCTACAACCTCGGTGCCTAATAGAAAAGAAGAAACCCTAGTTACACATATAAGTATGAATTACTGCTTTTGGCAAAAGATCTATGGAGTTGGATGAGATAGACACTTACCTCACCAACTTCACCCCTCACACGGTTCAGAGTATCAGCACTAGGATTACTGGAAAAAAATTCCATTTGTTGATGCAAGACTCTGGAAAATTCATCATTCATTGCATAAGCAGGTGCATGGTGGGCAACTCTTCCATAATTTTTCATGAATCTCATGTGAATATCCTCCAAATATGAGAAAGGTATTCTCCCTGGATTATAACACCAAAAGAAAATCTCGTGCACATAAATTTCAAACACAACATTAATGGTACCATAAAAGGGGAAGTCTGAGCATCTAAATCAAGATGCTCGAAAAGTTCATAGACGGACATGAGCAATAGAATCGACAACCCCCCCCCAAGTTACCAAATAAACTCAATTTTGTTCCCATTTCGAGAATTCTACACCTATGACTTGGAATCCAAACTTTGTAAAACACATCCAAAAAAAAATTTAGTGAAGTTGAATATAAAACTTAGAGACTAATACACCTAGACAACTAAACAAAGCAACTAGGGTTCCAGACAACTAAACAAAGCAACTAGGGTTCCAGAGTCTCCCTAATAAACCACATGATCATAATGCCTTTGATTTCCCTAATAGGGAAGTTAGTAATTTGATCAACTCCAATTCCATTATTTCAGAAATCATATTCCACAGCAAAAAGCACAGAGTTCGAAACTACCCATTTCGTTCAGCTTAGTGATTCAATTACTAAAATTCCCCAAAACTAGAAACAATAAAACATGTTAACTGAATTCATAAACCTAAAGCCTCAGAAACATAACAATCGCGCCTAAAAAAATTAAATTATAGAGAGAGCAAGAGAGAGAGAGTACAGACTTCCGAATGCATCGTTGGCCATACAGACGAAAGTGAGGCCATCGGATCTCATAATGTGAAAGATGTAGCGATCTTGAGAGAAGCAGAGTCTGGCATCGGCTTCTGCTGGCAACTTCTCTAGAATACGGCGAGCGACGGCTCCGGTGTTGCCAGAGACTGCACTGAACTCTGATAGAATTACTGTCCCTCTCGCCACCACAGCATATAGAATCGCCATGTCCCTCTCTCTCTCTCTTCTCTCTCTCTCTCTCTCTCCTTCGATCGAAGAGCTTTCGGGTATAAATTATGCCCTGCTGTTTTAAATTTGAGAGAGAGAGAGGGAGAAGGAAAGGTTGAAGAGTAGAGGCGGCGAGCCGATTTGCTACCGGCAAGTCCACGCCGGTTTTTTGGTTTGATGATTTTGATAAACTAGCCCGGAGAAGCACCAAAATCGCGTGATTCTCGCCAACTAATACGGGACTGGATGGCTGGCGCTGAATAATAACGGCCTAGCATGATAACATTATCATCGCTGATTTCGGAAAAGTTAAAAGTTAAGTTCGGTGGAAATTATATAATTTTTTTTTTACTCCTCAAAATTTATATTTTAAAAAAAATTATAAATAAAATAAAAATAGATCGATACAAATTTAAAATTGTACACAGACCAAAATAAAAAATTGATTATTCTATAAAAGGATAAGAAATTAATGGCTTAATAAGAAGGAAAAATAAAAAATAAAATTTGATAAATAAATCACATTTGTCAAGGTGTTCAATTTATATTACATAATTCTGCGCTTATATTTAGAATAGTCAATTTTTAAAAACAATAAACATTTCATGCATTCGATGACCCCATTCAAGGGGAAAAAAAATCCTTTCATCTGCCATCATCAAAGAGATGCATGCCCAATTTTGTATTACCCAAAAACAAAACCCAACTTCAATTAACAAAATGGTCTTCTCCGTCAAACACTACATACTTCATTTTTCGTATAAATTATCGATATTTAATAATTATATTGATATTTAATAATTATATTAATTTCATTACAAATTGAGTCTGGTCGTTTAGTATATGTTGACACATGCATTACTTGGTTCAAATTCAAGAGTTTTCCTAAAAAATTCTATATTTACTCTACTATCCAATTGAAGGGTTAAGGCACAAATGTCTAACCAAACTCAATTACAAATACAAGGATAATAACTACAAAATAAGAAATTTAAACTTTTTTATTATGATTTTAAAATTATAATGTAATGTAAGAATTGAAATGATATCCTAAATATAAACCCTAACTCTCACACACTTTTTTTTTGGGCCGGGGGGGGGGGGGCTAGGCAAACACAACCCTTTTCCGTTCTCTAAGGACAAGGACAATTACTCTAGATGATCAAATATGATTCTTCCCTATAGACATATATTTTCAAACTACAGACTACCAACTACAAACTTCTCCACATTCTTTTTATCTAATATTATATAATTACAAAAATTGAGGTCCAAATTGTTGGTAGGCCAAGGAGAAATCTCCTGGATCCAGGAAGAGTGTAGACTGGGCCATTGGGTCCAAAACAGGTTGGGCAAACCCAGAAGAAGATGGGCTAACCCAGGTTTGATCAGCCACGGAATTAGTGTTGTCGACAGACCTAATGTCATGAATGCTGGACCTCTTCTTGTCCTTCTTAGCCGAGTTGAGTCGAAGGTAGTATTTTTGGGCATGACTGGCCACTTGGGTGGGTGTTCTTGAAACGACAGCGTTTCTTGATATACTCCTCCAATCTCCCTTTCCATATCTCTGAAGTCCAATTAGAAATAGCCTGTTCAAAAAAGCACCAAATCTAAGTTTGAATCTTTCCGTTGCACTTGACTTGAACCAAAAAGCTGTGAAAATTGAAAACTTTCGCTTATTCTATCATCACTCTCTGGCATCCAATACTATTATCGATATTAATGCTAAGTGAAAATTTATTTTAAAACTATGTTATTGAATATTGACACTAATTTTTTATTAAAAAATTAGAATATATATCAATTATAAATAGTTTAATTTGATTAAAAAACATAAAAAAAATCTAAATCCATTTAAATATTAAAGATAGGTTATTGTAATAGATGACCAAGGAAAAGGAAAAAAAAAACAAAATTATTAAAAAATTATGAAAATTATTTTTTATATTTAATATGATATTAGAATTATATTTAAATTTCTTTTAATATGAATACGTCTCATGACATTCATGCATATGAAAAAAGTTGCATACCATTCTCAAACGCTAAGTTTTGTTTCTTAATTACTCCTTAACATTAAAAAAGCATGCACAAACACGTCAGCATCAGATAAATGGTAACCCGAATATTAGTTTCCAAATACGGACGTAAATGATTTTAAAGTCCGAATTTAAAATTTATTTACACGTCAGCATCAGATAAATAGTAACACCGAATATTAGTTTCTAAATACGGTCGTAAATGATTTTAAAGTCCGAATTTAAAATTTATTTTTCTCCTTAATTTCAAGAAAAAAAATTATTTGGCAAAAAGTAAAAATTAAAAATAAGAATAAAATATGCTTTTTCGTTTCCATTTTTTTTATGACGGTCGGTGCCATATTCCGAACCGAACCGCATGGGCTGGGCACGATAGATTTTCAAACGTAACAAAAAGATTAAAAAATAGCACGATCATGAAAGTCAATCTCTTAGGTGACAAGACAACAAGTGTCCACTTGGTGCCCAAGCAATGAAGCCAGTCTATTTCCCATTTACCCTATATGGATTCATCGAAACCCAGTTGGCACTTTTACATGCTTTACCTATTTTGTGAATGCCCATTTACAGTTTGAGCCAGAATTCTAATTTTCGCAAATAATAATTTATTAAAAAAAAAAAGGAAAGAAAAGGAACCTGTGCTCTTCTTCGGTCCAGGGTACACCCTTTTTTCTCTCGGTTTCACCAACTTTCCTCTTAGACGACCCGGAGGAAACCTGACCCGAAGAACTAGACTCATGTGGTTGGGCCCAATTTGAATCCTCGTCTGCATAGCTGGGCGGCTCTACCCGACCTGAATCAATCTCGAGCACGTCATGAACTAAATCCTCGTAGTGTTGGCGGACCTCCAACGGACTCTTCCCGGGTACCCGACTCGCAATGTTTTCCCAACGATCGGGTGTATCCGTCGGAAAAAGGACCAAAGCCTGCTCAAATAACTTGTCCTGAACACGAGTCCACGGTGACTCCATAACCTCCTCCTCGCCAATTCTCCAGCTGCTGCACATGACTTCCAAATAAATTTTTTTGGGTCGTATTTTGGGGGAATTGAATTGAGAGAATGCTCTTGGATTTTGTGAATTTATATAATTCGGCGTGGGTAGAGAGGGAAAGTGAAGTGGATTACGTTTCCTTTCGGCTGTGAATCTGACTAGTCATCGAATAAAATCACGTTTGGTATTTCCATTTTCCTAGAAAATAAAAAATTTAGAAACTTTTACAGAGGTTTCATTTTTGGAAGTTAGTGGGTTACACGTGTACATGCCAAATGCCGGCGTTGCTGTCTTTGATTGTCATTTCCTTTTCTAATAATTTCATCAACGAACGCGTTGTGCGGTTAGGGGAGTACTTCAAAAAAAAAAAATGCCCAGAGAATCGCCACGACAGCATGTTTGCCGTAAAAGGTTCTATAAGGTACCTATAATTTATAGTCAAACAATATTATTTTTATTTATAAACCATTGATATTAAATTTAATTTGAATTAAATTAAATATTTAATAAATAAAATTTTTAACACATGTGATTTTTTTTTCAAATATAAGAATCGAAATTAAAATCTTATAAAAAAGAAAAAGCGAGAGATTCGCCCCCTGAGAATTTAAGGACGGCGGCGCATATCCTTTTGCGTTTAATGCAAGCCTTGGCTTAAATTGTTTCTCTGAAAATAATTATTGGGACTTGTTTCTTTCTTTTTATTTATCTTTTGCATTTTGCTGTCCTAGCACAAGGGCAAAGTGACCAGACAAGGGGCAATTCCTCCCTATGTAACAATTATTTTAAATTTCAATAATTTTTTTATTCAAAAAAAATGCCAAATGATAAATCTTAATTTCTCATAATCAACAAACTGTATATTATTAACTTTTTATGTAAAACACCAAATAATGTTAAATACCAAAAAATCTAAATATCACTAAGTCTTAGATATATCCAATACATATATGTATGAGAAAATCATAATTACCTATAAATCATGTAAGTTGAATAAGCACACTAATGATTAAAAATAATTAATCATTATGATTTGTTTTGATCATTTATAAAGAGCACGCCACGATCTTGGACACAGTCCTCAGTCATGTCATATACGCAATCAAAATTCAGTGATCCACATAAAGCAATTTTTCATATTCCTAAAAGGGCGGGTGTGCAGAGACGCAGAGGCAGAGCAAGTTGGGCGTCGGCCACGCTTTCTTTGGATTATCTTATAAGGAGGAAGAGGGTTTTGCTGGCATTCTATATGGTAATGAGTCTTCCTGGAAAATTCCCACTTTTGGGTTTGAAGTTATCCATAACTACTACTTCAAATCTGAATGTACAGACCCAGCATAAAAAAACTTTAGTATCTGTTGGTAGTTATGGTGCTTTTTTTTTTTTTTTTGGTAAATGTAGTTATGGTGCTTATATAAAGCGGTAGAGAGAGAGAGAGAGAGAGAGAGAGAGAGAGAGAGAGAGAGAGAGAGAGAGAGAGAGGCCAACTGAAAATGGATAAGATCCTTTTGGATTTTTTACTTCACCGCCATATCCTCAACTCCCCAAACAGGCCCAGCCCATTGGACCCACTTAACACACCAACCTCCCTACTTTTTTCTTTTCCTTTTATTTGGATAGAGTGGGAATATTAACTATTTCCTTCAAAAATATAATACTTTATAAATTATGAAAAAAAATTGTAAATTCAAAATCTTCTTAACACAAATTTTTAAAGAAAAAACGTGCATCCCTCAGCATCAATAGAAACAAATCTAATGCTCTTGTCTTGCCTTTAATAAATTAATTAATAAATAAATTATTGGTAATTAAACATGATGGGTTTTACCGACAAGCCAAATTTGGAAATGTCTTTTCTGTTATCATGAAATCCTATTTTGGATAGCATCGTAGTCAAAGCTAACCTCTTACCCCACGGAATGATTGGCGGGGATGATCACACGTGACAAAAAGTCTGGTGGCGTCTAGGCTATTCCTACCAAAATTTATCTGTTTTTATTTTTAAAAGAAAAAAAATATTAGCCTTTTTTGATCTCCTTTCTTTTTTTTTTTTTTTGGGTACGCATTCCTCGAACCTAGGGCAAGGATAAACACACGTCCTTAAGGGACTTCACCAATTGAACGACGGAGGATTGGTTCTTTCTTTGAATTTGAATGATATGAGATTGTGAATGAACGGACCCAAAAAAAGCAAGAGTAAAAGAATATATAATAATTAAAATAAAAATTTTGATATAACTCAATTTTATTAACTATTAAATAATATATAATAAAGTTTTTCGATAAAATCTAGTTCTTTGAATTTTCCTTTTTATTGTAAGCTTTTTGGAATCATATGTTATCTGCTCTATAATTAACGTTCAAAAGTTATACTTGTCTGATACAATGTCTTTAATTAAAAGTTTATCAAAATAAACAAAAATTGCTATTTTTATAAATGAATTACTCTTTATAAATTAACAAATTGTAAAAAAAAAAAAAATTATAATACCCAAGCATAAAGTAAAATAATAAAAACAGCTCAAAGATTTTTTCGTGGTACATAATTTTTTGTGATTCAATAAATTTGTAAGATTGTGAGTGAAATTAATTTGTTAGTATAAAATTTTCTTAGATAAAAGTACTCTCTGGCAGCTTGTTCTTCAATAGCAAAACAACAACAGTGATCCTTATTCGGTCACTATAATAACTTATTATGATTCTCATCGGGAGGAAAATCTCTGGACGCTAAAGTTTTTTATTATGAAATGTTTTCAAAATATTTTTATTTTTGAAATGATTTAATATGTTAAATAATTAATATTTATAAAAAAAATCTTTATTTTCAAAATATTTTATGATTAATAATTTTATATTTGATCATTTTAATTTTTTATTATAAAATTCGATTATTTACTTATTTTTTTTAAAAATTAATATTTATATAAAAATATTTATATTTATTATGTTTATGTGAGGGTCGTTCCGTATCGCAATTTGTTATTTTTTATTGTTATATAAAATATTTAAATTTAAAATCAATTAAATCGGGAGGAGGGTCGTAAAAACTAATCTGTCTCGTTGGGGGCAGCAGACTCGGTTTGTTATCGTAAAGAACCATTTCCGTATCAGGTGACCAAATTTAATGGGTCTCTCTTTCTTGAAATAATAATTGCATAGTTGAATATGCACATCATGGTCTTGGTCAAGCCACGTTTGATCCTTTCCATTCGCAAATCCAATGACTAAAACACAGCTGTAACAGGTAATTAATTCGCCTTTAAGACTAAAAATAATTTAAAAATCACGAAGTCAAAAAATCCTCATAATTACTATGATTAGTATTAAGAATGGATTCATTGGCAAGCACCGGTCTGCGCACCCCTTCACCTTTTCTCACATATTTTTCCATAACAAAATTCGTTAGGGGGAAAAAAAAAAAACCCTAAACATCTTTCACATACCGTTTCTTAAAAAAGGGAAAAAATTAAGTCAATGATTTGACTATTTTACATAACTAATGACAAAATTTCCTTGAAATTACCAATAAATGTAATATATCTAATATAGCGCGACTCTTTTTTATATCAAAAGCCAATCCATTAGTGGGCAATCAGGAGTGGGTTCTTCTTGGTTAGATGGCTCCTTGGTGATATCCATGCTAGAAGATTCACCAGGTTGTGACGGAATAGCATTGTCTGCTCCTGACCCTGAGTTTGAGCTATCAGGTGAGCTTGTTGCTCTCTCCATCAACAATGTCATGTTCTCATCACCATTGAGCATTTGAGCAGTCATTATGTTTCGGGTCACTCCTTCCAGAGGCCGTCGATCAAACGCTCGAAAGCTTCTTGAGGTTATGTATATTCGGCATAAGGTGTATTCGTGTCTTAACTATATTAACAACAAAAAATATCGTATAATATTATTACTGATGTTATTATATATTATTGATTTAAATGGTCTATTACGTAATTAATTGAATGATCAGTTGAAAATGACACGTTATATATATATATATAACGGTATGCATGAAATTTGATCTCAACAAAGACAAAAATAGAAAGATAATTTGTGTCCTTACGATACCTTAGGGATAGTAGTAGATGAAGAAGTTGAAATTTCTTCTCCAATAGCTCTATACTCGTTCATTTTCCACATGGTTTTGGTTCCTTCAGGAGCTTTTCCCTGGTAGAAAACCATGGTTTTCTTCACTCCAATCACTCGATTATCCGACGAGTAGACATGGCTCGGAGAGCCAGTCGCTTTCCAATATCCGGAAGCTGTAGTCCGGCTTGGCCTACCACCACGAGCCTCACTCTCTTGCCTCGGCACAAAGAAGAACCATTGCTCTGTATCTCCATTACAGAGCTCCCCAGCAAGCTCTGCCAAAATTAAGATAAGCGTTTGCCTTTATCCATATCCATATTTGTAGAGAAAAACTACAAAAACGAATCTCTAACTGGGATAATAAGAAATTGGTCTGTCTGAGCTCCCATGAAAGCAATACAAAAACAAAGGGTATATTACATGGCTATTGATGAAGATTATAGTTACTTTTTAATAATCCAAATTAAATTTTAGTATGAAAAATACAAGTGGATGCGAAAATTGGGATGAAGAGGAAACTTCTTGTACGAGCTACCATCAGAGCTCTGATTAAAGAGAAACGACTAAAATTGGCAAACAGTTGATGAAAAGTTTAAGAAAATTTTTGACATACCCACTTGGAGTAAAGTAGAGAAAAAGGTCAAAAAAGAATGTGTGATGGTGATAATGAAGAAAAAGAAGAAGAGGAGTACGAGGAAGCTGCCATGGCTCGAGGTCGTAAATGCCAAGGACAGGAATGACTGGAGCCAAGTCAGGAAAATGGCCTTCAAGCTTCGTGCGAAGATAGAAAGAGACGAGTTCTTCTTCTGTTGGGTAGAAGCGAAAGCCTGGCGGGCGCTCATCCATTTTGCCTTCCCCCTTTTCCTTTCGGCTTGGTGCTGATTTGTTTTGTTACCGTCCATTGATGTCCCATGTGCCTTATTTATAAAAAGTTTTTTTTTTTGGGGGGGGGGGAGAGAGAGAGAGAGAGAGAGAGAGAGAGAGAGAGAGAGAGAGAGAGAGAGAGAGTTGCCGAGTGGAAGTGGAAAAAGTGTCAAAGTAGGGGATTGGGTGGAAAGTTCCACGCGTTTTGTCCAACAGGCGAACACCCTTATGGGACGAAACTTACTCAAATATTCTTTGTAAAACATATTCACTAATTTAAAGTGCAAGTTAATTACCATTATGTTGCTAAAATATAAAATTCTAACACTCCTTCACATAATATTTGATTCATGTATAAAAAGAATTATAAAATATTATATACACAGTTTAACTCGATTTAATACATTTAACTCGTATAGATTAAAAAATTTCTAATAAGATATAAAAATAAAATGGTAAAAATAATTTCAAGATTTATGCTTGTAGTATAGTTTTCGCTTTTTTCCCTATTTTAATAATTTGTGAATTTATTAGAGAAATTAATTTGTATGTCTAAAGCTTTCTTGGTTTGCATGAGCAAGTTTCAAATAAGAAACGTATATGAACTCAAGATTAATTCTTTTGCAACTTCTAGTTTCAATTGAAGCTTTCCAAGGCATCGGAGATAATACTTGTAAATCTCAATGTCATAGTCTAATAGTCATAACTTTTTATTTAATCCTGTTAACCGAATTTCAAATCCTTGTATAAAAGAAAAAAAGAAAAGATAATACTTATAATATTATTATATGAGTTAGCAATTTTCATGTCACATTTGCTCCTCAATCTCATTTCTTTATAATATTTTTATGTCAAATAAAATAATAAAATACTAAGTTGATGAGAAAATAGTAAATATTATCTTTAATTTTATTTATAATTAATATAGTAAAATTTTAAAAATAAAGAAAAAAAAAGTTGACAATATATCTATCTTTCCCCTTCATTTATTGCCTAGGCTAATGGGTTATTATGATATCGCGTATGGAGTTGCGGCTCTGGCTCATTTCAAAGCACGTGCTTGGAGGTTTTTGATTTTCTCCGGAGCCCGGAGAAAGGCAAGTAAAGATCGTCAATTTAATAGCTTATGACTAATGGGCCCCGGCTATTTGTGTGCCAAAATCTTGAAGTGAAATGTGAAGAGGGCAATTGGAAGCCACGATCCTTACTGAATTCATATTATGATAATATTTAAACTATTTATTTATTTTCACTAATAAAAAATTCTTAAAACATAAAATTGGTCAAATTGCCCATATAGCATGGCGACCTATTTATGTTCAAAGATTTTCTAATTTTATTTTATTTTTTATAATTTAATGAAAATTTTAATTTAGGATAAAAAAAAATATAAATGATTTCTGTTTTGAGATTACCTGGAAACTATATATGATTAAAAGAAATTGGCAACACATATCATTATTAGGTTAGCATCTTATTAACACTATTTTCAAACCTTTTTTTTTTTTGTCAAAGAGGATTGATTATTTTAAATGATGTTGACATGATCGGTTAAATTTTTTTGACCAAAGATAATTTAAAAGTAAACTCAAAATGAGAGTTTTTATCTTTTTTACTCTATAATAAAGAATTTGACCGGTTCAAGCGCGTTAGTTATTAGTTAATAATATAATATAAAACATTATAAATAATACATGAAGGAGAATTAATTATATATGGTTGAACCATGAGCTAACAGTGGCATGGTTATGGTAACCATCCCAAGCGTGGAGGGAAAGGAAAAGGGCAGGGGAGAGCTATGAATTTCATAAAAAAAAAAAAAAGAATTATAAATATAAATTTCAAATTATAATTTAAAATATTGTTTACTTCTTAAATATTAGTAATTTCGGAAAAAGGGCCAAGAATAATCCTCTTTTCTAATTTCTGAATAAAATTGTAGTGGCTCATATTCATCTTTTCCATTTTTTTTATATATTTTTTTTATAAGATAATTTAAAATTTTTTTCATTTACTAAATTAAAGAACCAGAGATGTCAAGGGAATGGTGAAGTCTAGGAGAGCTAGCATCATAGAATTGACGTTATATGTTGAACAGAGAGAGACATACGGAGGTACACGTAGCCCATGAAAAAGGTCAGGGTCAGGGTCAGGGTCAAACACAGTACTCTTTCCAGACAGGTGAGAATGAGACATAAAAAGATTGATATCCATAGCTTAGCACAGGATGGTAATTTGAGATTGAAACAGAAAACTAGAATGTCAGAGGAGAAGACAAAAAACCCCTTCCATCTTTTAATTTAACGCGCATATGAAGAGGTAAAACAGCGCCCACCCAAAGCTTAGACCAAGTCTTGATGACTAAGATAGTACAGATGTCAAAGAGATATCCATAGCTAGTCTAGGATGGGACCTTCAAAATTGGAAGGGAAAAATATAATCAGAAGAGGAGAAGAGAACCCCCCCCCCCCGTCGTCACCTCTTTTTAATTTAACGCGCATATGAAGGGGTAAAACAGGGTCCACCCAAAGCTAGACCGAGTCTTGACGATTAAGAAACCACAGATATCACTGCCCCCAAAGTGGGCCCTAAAATCCAAATTTAATGATCTTTCGATAAGATTATAGTTAAAATATTAAGATTATAGTTAAAATATATATATATATATATATAAAAAAGAGCCCCACTTGCTTCGATTACTTTATTTTATTTTATTAGTGATATATTTTTTATAGTAAAAGTATAATATATTTTCAAAAAAAAAAAACACAATGTTTTACATGTAGAAATTAAATTTTTATATAATTTAATTTTAATAATTTTTTGTATTAGAAGTTTTATTTAATGAATTAATCAAATCTTAACTTTCTTGGAAAAACCTCAAGTGGGTATGTAACGCTTGCCTTGTCTTTCCACATTTGCTTGAAATTTTGGGACCTTGGAAATTCATGTATGTTTAAGGGACGATGGTGACAGTATGATTCTTGTTTTTGTGATTTATATTTAATAAATAAATAAATTGAGTCGGTGATCGTCCAGCTGTTTGTCAAACAGATGATCTTCCACGAACTTGGGCATTGCATATACACTTTTTCAATTATTTACAGTGTCGAAGGGTCTTTTTCTTTCTTTCTTTTTTCTTTTTTAGTATTTTTTTGTTATATATTAGGTGTTTATTGGCTATTACACTTGGTAAAAAAATTAGAATAATAACTATTTATAATATATTTTCATTAGAAGATTTCTGTGGATATTTTATGTTTTCTTATTAATTTTATTGTATGTAAGCAAAGAGTTTTTCTTGTTTATTTTCTTTCGTCGAAAGAGGACAATGGAGAGGGTGGTTCATTAATTTTTTTTTCTAATTATGTTATTTTATTTTTTATTTTTTATTTTTAATGAAGAGATCAAGCATAAAACGTTTCTACCAACTAAAACATAATATATTGTATTGTAAACATAGGACTTATGCTTGATTTTATAAATTTAGCCCCTTTGGTGTTCCATATTTTATAAATTAATGTGGGGGTGGGAGTAATCTCTACATGTGCAACTGCACCCAAGTATAAGAATATCAATTGAGCAAGGGGAATTGCTCTGCCTGATTGATCGAGGTATTCATGATTAAAGAACAAGGGGAAGGACAAATGAAAATCAAGTCCAAAACTAGTAAACTATGCACATAATCTATAACATATGTAGTGAACGTTAACAACTTTTAGTACACTCGTGCTGCAAAATAAACTACGACCTTCGCAAACCAACATGTAACAAAGCTAGCATAGAGAATGGACAGAACAGGAGAAGATGACCAATCTAAACAAGACTGTCCTGGTATTTTCACTCACTCCTACTTATGGTATACCTATGATGGGGATAAAGGGAAAGGGGTAGTAGCTAGTTGGCGGAAAGCCCCACTCTGGTGGAACAGGAAGATCAATGGTCTCGGATGATCCGAATTCGGTGCTCCCCTTGCTGCATTTGGCTTTGGAGTTGGCATCCATGGTGCAAGTTGTGGAGAAGACAAGTGGGTTGGAGATGGTATATGAGTTAGGCTCATCCTTGGCCTTCACAATGGCGGAAGCCGCGTTCTTCCTCGAGGCATAGAGCTGGTCAGGGCCACCCAGGAGCTTGGCAAGGCAGTTTGGGGTGGGTGAAGTTGATGCAGGAAGTTCAGCCTCAAAGCAGCCATCCTCTTTTGTGATAGCCATTGTTGGTTTCTTTATTTGGTCACATTTGACTAGAACCTTTATGCCTAGAAACAATATTTACAAAAACCATATGAATCAAGTTAATTAGGAGCGATGGTGCATTCCTATCAGCCACCCCATATAATGGTTATCGAGTACTTCTATAGATCCAGTGAGCCAACGTTAAAAATATTTATAAATTCTTTTTTTTTTCCTCCAAAATTTTTATGTTCTGGTTATATAAATCAATAACAAGTGATTTTTTTTTTTTGTTACCATCACTGGTATCCAAATTTATACTCCGATTAATTTAATTTAAGTATTTATGAGGCCCTATTGGGGACGGATCTTTCAGCGTAATCTTTTTCATTCCTCAAGTTTCAAATTCAAGACTTAGTTAAGAGATGTAATATTCCATTATACTAAGCCAACTGCCCATTGATTAACCAATAATTCAATATACAACGGACAATTCCATTCCGTATAAGTTGCATAGCTTCTTTTTCTCCTTTTATATATTGGTACATATAAATAACTCAGAAATCACAAAACTAAGAAAATAAGAAGCACCCACCTGCAAAGTCATAATCTTTGCTGCAGTCAAGGCAAGATACAGAACCCTTCACAACATCACAAGCAGAGAGCTCAAAACTTGTTACAGCTAAGGTGAAGAGAAGCACTGTAATCACTCGAGGAAGTGCCATTTGTAACCCTTTGAAGCAAACCTTTGACTGAATTCAAGTGTTGAGGGGGAGGGAAATGGCGAGTGGGCATTATAAATACAGGAAGGTAACAACTGTATCAGACATTAAATGAAAAGGGATCAGAACCTCCCCAAGTTTGGTGGTTGGGTTTAATAAAATTGCGCAGAGCATTCCAACATTATTATTTCTTACAAGAATTCATATATAGGACAGTCCAATTGTACTATTCAAGTGAATTTGAATATGACAATTTCATATGGATAACTATATGTTGATCTACAATTGATGGTTCCACAGAGAGCTTGGGTGATGAATCTCATCAATTAATACATCGGGCATTTCAAAAAATTGATGTCAGACTCAACTCTGTTTGGGTAAGTTTTTAATAAAAAATTATTGATATAAAGATCATTTTAGTTTAAAATTTTGACTTTTACTTATCAAAATCTATATATTTTCCAAATATTCTTTAATTAATTCTTTACCAAAAAAAATTGTTTAAATGAAAAAATTATAAATCAGAACAAAATAACGTAAAAACATATGGATATTTCCTAAACAGGGAACTCAAGGACTCACGTTGCCATCCCAACAAGTGCAACAGAAAGTACTTATAACAGATGGGCTCTTATTTTTGTCATTTATGAATGAAAAATTTCAGTTTCAAAGACATAATTGCCAGCCAAAATAGATCCACCTAAAGCATTTGGCTCATTTAAAGTTGATGTATTGATCTGCTATGCGGTAATGGAAAACGAAATGCCCCCATTTTGTTTTTGTGCAATATAAACCTGTATGAATAATTTGGATCGAACAGTTGTCGGTTTATTTTTGGAAGTTGTTTTATCAATATAATTTTTTTTTTATTTTTAAATTTTAAATTTAAGAATTGATTAAGAAATATATCATTTTTACTTATTAAACCAATTATCTGTTGATAAAGGATGTGGTCCTGTGAACTTTTGAGAGTTTGATATCTCTCAAGAACAAATCGGACGGATTAGATTTGTCAAACATCTCTTAAAATTATGAAAAATATTATAACTATCTATTATTTTTGTAGGATTAAAATGATTTGAGATAATAATTATAATTTAAATTAAATATTTCACGCTCATAAAGAGAATTATTAAAGCTAAGAGTAACCCTATCCACCCCTGCATCAATTCTGTCCTCTTTCCTTTTGAAAGGAAAATTTAGACCAAATGAACTCAATTTATAATAGCACAAAATATGCCACTTGTTGGAAAGATTAAGAGAAGGAGAGAAGGAGTTCCATATTTTTTTTTCATTTTTAGAATAATTTTATACAATAAAGTTATTAGCGATGACTTATATAATTGTTTCCTTATGGGAGTACAGGGAGCAATGGATCCTTCCCAATAATAATGTCTTATTTGCTCCTCCACGAAATTGGTAACTTTGGCAAATGGCAAATCCATAAAATCCGTGGCTTTCCGAAATTAGTACCATGGCTATCAAAGTCCAATAAACCGCTGAAATTTAGTCAAAAAACAGTGTTATTGATGGTTTCCGATAGGATAGGACATCATGGACAGGAGGGAGAGAGAGTGAGAGAACAGTTATTCGTCAGCACGCATTCAATAAAACTTGCAGGTGTCAGGTGATTTATGGCTTACCTTTCATGCATCGTCTCCTCAATATGCATTAGGAGGAAAAAAAAAATGATATTTCATTCATTCATTCATTTCAAGTGTGTCATAGCATTTCTTTGTTTTCTCTTTGTTTTTCTTTTAGAGGTACGAAATTCGATTGACTGAAAGTAGTTGGCCAATTTCGGTGTTTTAAGACAAGGAGTGACCCTAGAACATAGTTTAGACGTCTAAAGATCAATAATGCCCTTTAAATTTTCCAGAGAATTAGCTGTTCTGTCTAATGGTGCATAAAGCCCCTTCGTCCTTGATCATATCAGGAGTTTGATTTCCCTTGGACACAAAAAACAATATTGGGAGACCCGCCTTCACAAAGTAGACTCTACAGCGGTCAATCTAAATTAATCAGATCGAAACTCTGAATATTGAGTGGTAACCAAATCATGGTATCATGAATGAAAAAAAAAATGTGGTCGGATCTTCATGCATGATTTGTTGGGCAAAAATCTAGTAGCCCGCTCTGGTGTAAATGAGGCGGTCAAATTTGAGGAAGAATTTAAGTTTGATGGATGCATTTTGCGGTGTTGTCCGGTGGATCATTTAGTAAGAGAATTGAATGAGGCTCATTTTATGTTCTCCTGCTGGTGGCTATGGCTTTAACTTCCAATTCTACGATTGTCATCCTCTTCTCCAGGTCATAGAAATCGAAATCGCTCTCTGCTGTGGTATTGCTCCCTGTCTATTTGAGGATGCACTCATAGTGTACATGATAACCCACAAATTATGCATACAAAGGGCAGATACGGACATGGTGAGGCATCATCAAATGCCGAAATTTTTCAACATAAACCATCTCGACGATGAAAGGAAATATAAAAACTATAACATTTACCTGCTTATGGCTGGTTATTGTACTTCATTAGGAGATTCTGGGTTCAGAATTTGGCTCTAGCTCCACCATTTTTTTCCCTCCACTCTTTCCATTATGCACAGAAAAAGGAAATTTTTAAACGGATCCTCAATTTTGAGTAAACAAACTTTATCTGTAGATATATTATGTATCATATAATCTGTGCATGAAAGAAAAAATAGGGATATCCTCCATGCAGTTATAATCTGACAAGGAAACTGCACATGCAAGAATCGAGGGATATTTGACAAGATTGTGATTGTTTTATCATCCATAACACCACTAGGGCATATATAAGGATGATACACAACAGATTGTTATCAGAACAAACTCAAGTATTACAAAATTTCACTGCAGATATAACCCTAGGGAAGTTTCGAAAATAAGAACACAATGCTACTTTCAGCCAGCATAAACACTGTTCTATAGCAAGCTCAGCCTCTCTCTACAAGGACTTGGTCCTAAAAACCCTAAAATACACTGGCTCAGGTTCCTCTCTATGCTCATTGGAATAAAAAGAAAGGTCCAACATCAAATAATTAGCCAAGAACATATTACAGATTTTGTCATTAACAGCTTAAGGCCATTAAGCACACCGACTATGCAATTGCGACAGGGACTGCAGTTGTAAATTCCATGTGCGGTGAGCTCATGCTTCTTTCAGGATTCTAACATACCATCTTCACTGCCTGGTAGGCCAAATATCCGGAGGTTCCGATCCATTGATCCAACTGCAATAGATTTTGCATCTGGACCGAACTTTACAGAAGTTACTTTACCTGTGATTACAACAGAAATTTGCAATGGATATGAGAAATATAACAGAACTACCAAAGAGTACCACACGATGCACAAGAGAGGTGCATTTGTAAGGGAATTACTATTTTTGAACATCAGAAGCGGCTTGTGTGTGTGTGTGTGAGAGAGAGAGAGAGAGAGAGAGAGAGAGAGAGAGAGAGAGAGAGCACGACTGAGAGGGAGGGAGGTGGAACCTGTGCCAGAGTAATCATCTATTGTTCTGATACAATTCCACTCTGACTTAACATTTGCAACTTGGTAAACTCTGCAAAATCCAACAAAGAAAAGTATTGTCACCTACATGGGAGCATAAAAAAGCTACTGAAAGATCCAATTTCGACTCATCATCTCACCTCATGAACCCAGTTACAAAAAATGTCGATTGGTTTTAAAATGCAAAACTTCCGGTTAGATCGCAATTCCATTTTGTTTAAGAAAATTTAATATCAACAAAAAGCAAAGAGAGCTGGAATAATGCAAAAAGCAGAAAAAAAATAAAAATAAAAACACAGAAGATGGTCAAAAAATTCTAACATGTTAATCACAACTTCAGCACCCAGAGAAAATGTTAATATGCAAAAAATTGGTGACATGACTGGGATCATAAAAAGAAATGCCTGAAAAATGTTCTGCTACACGAGGAAAAATAAATATAAACTATGAACACAGCTCATCTATCAATGACTATAGAGAGGAGTGGAAAAGGGAAACCAGCATGAGTCAGTTGACCCAAAGAGAAGCCTTGAAACCCTACAAACCCGGCACTGGAAGAACACTTTAGTTTGAAAATTACCTTATATCTGAACCTGCAATTGCAAGGTAACTTCCACTATGGTCAAAATCCACTGCAAGAAAAAAATTTGCATTATATATTGCTCGTAACAAGATGACTAATCTTGTATTAGGAGTAAAATATAAATAAATTGAGACAAACCATGTTTACTTCAATATATTTTCCACAAACTTCAACAGAAAACACCACAGGCAACATCAATAAAATTCAAAAGTCTATAGATCTCTAGACAATATAATAAAATTGGAAAAGGTTGGTACCAGAATTTGTGGGCGTTTCTGAACCATATGGTGCAAATGTCCGGAAGTTCCTCAATTTCCTCAAATCCCAGAGCTTAACGCCATCTTGAGCTGCAGTCTGCCCATTGCAGATTTGAAAATAAGAACATTGCAGACATAAGTTTATCAAATTATGCTGTGTGGCAGTGATAAAGGCATACCGCAAGGAAATATCCATTTTCTGAGAAAGATATAGCAGTTACTGCTCCAACATGGCCATCAAACTTTGCAACATTAGCCTGAACACAAACGAATAATGAACTTTGGAATGGCAAAAGGAACTAAAATATGTAAATATCAATGTTAAATGACGTCGCCACCTGACTCTTTACATCCCAAATCTTAACAAGAGCCTCTGAGGTGCCTGTCCCAAGGATAAGACCATCAGGATGAAATGCTGCAGATGTATATCCCTCAGATCCTGAGGCCTCAGCAACCTGTAGAAAACAGAAAAACAACAATGATTTAGATCAGTGAAGAGGAAGCGAGACAGGAGACAGAGGGAAAATGCGAACCTGTGTGAGGCATAAACCAGATGAAAGTTCATAGAAACACCATGTATTATCGAGAGAAGCAGTCACAAAGTAGTTGTTTGTAGCATGCACTGAAACAGCTTGCACCTGCAAGAATCGAAACAAAATCCTTTCTATATCATTGAGAGGACAACATAAAGAATGGAATCATATTTCCAGTAGCAGAAAGCCTTTTGCACATATCAGTCTCTGTAAGCAAAATGATTTGGCAAGCTGTAATTTGAAAATGTCTCCAACATAAAATACAAACACGCAGAACAGATTGAACATAACAAAAATGACTAGAAACAGATCATTTTAATTATTGAATAAACATAAAATTCTATTCTCATAACTCTTGATGGGAACTGAATGAGATTCTAGTGACCTGGAAATCTTAGATCAACTTTCAGTTGTTAGGCATCATACAGGTTGCACATCTATCAACAACTTGAATTTTGCAGGCAGACATGAAAGCATTCCATTCAACAGATACAATAAGAGCATTCTATTAGTCTTAATCTTAAAACTGGTTTTAATAAGCCTTGAGACATGAGAGAGAGACTGAGCATATCAAAATCTTGTGAAGCATATATCTATCTATAACTACCATTGAGGGCAAAATAAGCTTCTAAAGTGGTCACAATCTGTTATTCTTCCTTACTTCAATTTAAAATTTTAAGAATTCTCTTTATCTTTTTTACTGTTGTTTCCCAGTTTTAGAACTGGCTCCGTTCTCTTGCTGTCTCATCTACAGTGCTCGGATTCCTCTTACTAAAAGGAACCTCTCTTTCTGTCTAAAAAATATCTACTTATTTAAACAGAGACAATGTATGGAAAGCCCTAGTTCTTTATCGTATTTTTTGCATGCAACACCAATGAACTAGTCTACAGGCTCCAGCATCAAGAAGCATTCATCCAAGAGTCAGGCAGCCTTCTGTGTTTTAGCTTCAAATGGAGGTGAAAATGAAAATAGCAACATACAAAACCTTTCTTCAGGATTAGAAACCCCAGCCATAATCCTTCAGGTGTCCACTCAATAGCCAACAAAGCACACAAATTGGGGAAGCAAAGTGGAAACCCTATGTGCAAGCTCAAATTTTTCCTAAAGCAAGTACCAGGAGTTGAACCTTAGGCCTTGTTTAGAGACAGGTGCACCTCCTACCAGCTAAGTTGGAGAAAGTTTGTGATGCTTAAGTCACAAAATCACTTTAGCTATGTCTAAGAAAGCCTAAACCATCAGTTTGAATTACCTAGAGCAAAAAGGTTTGCATGTGATATTTTGAACCATTTTAAATACATGTACTACGAGGACAGAACATTCAAGAACTAATTAATGAAAGGTAGGCAAAAAACAAAGACTCATTGGCAGGCTTATCACATATAAGGAGTCAATTATGAAAACTTCGTTGCAGTTGATTGAGGTTGAAATGTAATCTACCTCAGCAGAATGGTCCCTTAAGATGTGCTTACAATTATATTTGCCATTTTCAGCACCTTGCCAAACCCGAACAGTCTGTAATGTCATTAATCAAACAAATCAAATGCAGTTTTCAAACTGAAGGCAACAAACAATCAACATAGCTTCATATATTTAATGGAAAACAAATTATTTTCTAAACATTAGATTAACAGATAAAAACCACATTTGGAAATACTATGATTCTGACAAATGGAAAGAGAGAGCAACTACAAGATTGCCCATGTAAATCCTAACAATTAAAATTATATTACTTTGCTTCAAACAAAATTCTGTTTACAACAAAGTACAAGTCATTTTTGTACTCAGGAGATACCAGAACAGAACAATAATAATTCATGTACATCTAAAAGAAAGACCACGCATGATCAATGCTGCTTACCAAAACTACAAGAAGTCAACCAAATAATTCGAGACAATTTGTAGAATAACATTGTTAAGGATGTCAGACAGCTTTAACTCACATTCATTGACACAAATGCCAGAACTTTTGAAACAAGAGAACGATATAAAATGAGCATAAAAGAAGCAAAAGGAAATGCATGGCCTTATATCTGAGGGAAGGATTGAACATGGCCTACCTTGTCAGCTGAGCCAGTAACCAACAGATCACCCTGGGAAAGAAATTTAACACTCGTAACCTGCATGAAGATACAAAGAAACCCGAAAGGAAGTCATAAATCAACATTCATTTTTAGAATGCATTGTTCCTGAGCAATCAAAGAGGGAATACCTTCTTTGAGTGACCACTTAATGTTGATAAGATCTCCCCTGATTGTCTGTCAAAGACTACAGCATTTGTATCAACTCCTCCAGTTGCAATGATATCCTAACGATCATCAAAGAAGCTTAAATCAGAAAGACAACTAACTGGAAATGCCATCCACAACTTGCCTCGTAAAACTTTCCGGGGCCCAAGTTAGATTCAAATACAAGTTATCAATGAGAAGAAGAAAAACCATGCAAAACTGTACATCTTACAGGAAACCAACCAATAAAAATGAAATCGCCCATCTAAGCTTTAACCACCCACAATTACTCTTCTATCACTAGCCTTTTGTTACAACCCCTGTTCTCTCTAGACTTATGTCGCAATCTTATACTCTCCATAAGATGAACATCCTATCAAGATAGATGCAAAATCAAAATCAAAATACTAAATATAGGCAAAAGTCTTCCTTTTCCTAAGGAAATTCTAGATGTCACTTGATTCAAGATAGATGAACCAGTGGCAACAGCTCTGCGAGGGCTAGGAACAAGAAACATGAAAATCAAAATAAAGTACATGACCACGTGTAGAAAATAATGCTTGCCATCACAAAGACTAGGGTCTAAATACAGATGCACACGTTATGCCAGATTGAGTTCTTGCAAATCAGTTTATAAATGAAAGCGAAAGCATCCATGAGGCTCCTAATATATGAAGCACACTAAGGAAGTAATTACTGTCATACCTTGGAACTGTGAATATCAATAGACAAAATTCCAGGTCTGTTTGTTTTGTGAAGGGGGTGACTGGCAATTTGAGTGTATCTCTCAAAATACTCCACTGGAGCCAATGTTGGAGATATCTGAAAATGAAATGATTAAACATACGATAGGATTAAAAAAGGCACATCTTGAAGATGAAGCATGGTTGAGTGTGCAAACAATCAACAGGAAAAATATATATCTTCACCCAAGTCAGCAAATTGGCTACTACCACAGTCCAGTTTTTTGGGGCACAAACCTGTCTTTTCTTACGCTGTTGTGAAAGTGCCGCATTACATTCAGTTAACTCTGTAATGATGCTCGCCGAAATGCCCGGGTGGACTTTCTTACCGCCTGGAACCAAATCCTCATCATCAAGAGCTGCAACAAACAAAAGACAATTAAGACTCAGAGTGAGACATTAAACATAAGATGACAAATATTTTTTTATAACAAAATAAACCTCTTTTCCCGTTGCTGAGTGCAGAAGCATTTACTGCAGCTGTGGATGTTGCAGACATGGGCACTTGTCTCTCTGCTTGTGCGAGCAGTAACCTAGCTTCATCCCTTTCTTTCTTTAGTCTTGCTATGACACGGCATGCAGCATCATGCTATCAATCAGCAAATATTCCACCAATACCCAGCAAGCCAAGTTAGTCAAAACAGATGAGAACATTTCCTCATTCAAGCTCTTCAGTCAGGAAGGAGAAATATATAATCAAGTTTAACTTCTCTCCAGAAGGATGGGAGGGAGAGATGCAGTTGTTATGGTTTCTACTAAGCTGTTTAGGCCTAAATGGTACTTTGATGGATGTTTCGCCTTTGTATGTTTAATTATGAATGATGAAGAGGAAGACAATTTGCGATTATGAGACAAAGAGCTCGTCACATATTAAGCAAATAAGAGAATTTTGAGCCAGGTTTTGCACAATCATGTCTACCGAAAGCCTCTTACTTTGAACCAACCTAACTCAAATTGGTTCTTGAACCAAAAAAAAAAACAGTACGCAGGGACGAAAAGTTTGGCATGTCTATAAACAAGGAGAAAATTACTTGGTACAGTGCATGACTCAACTCTTGCCTTGCAGTATGTAGCTGCTGCTCCAAAGCAAAATTGGATAGCATCAAGCCATCCCATTCCTGCAACAAAAAACATCTGAAACTTCAAAAGAAAGGAATTGTAGGCAAAGATACTCTACAGCGAATCTCAATTATAAAGACGGACTTTCTCATCCTAATGCCACAAGGACAACTACTACAAACTAGAAAGAAACAAAAAGACAGACTTTGCACAAGGATTTTCTCATCCTCCCCCCGCGGCACTCCTCTCTCTCTCTCTCTCCCTCCCCCCGCGGCACTCTTGCCCCTCCACGGCACTCCTCCCTCTCTCTCTCTCACTCACTCCCACGGCAGCCCCCCGGGCAGACTCCTCTCTCCCTCCCCCTGGCACTCCTCTCTCCCCCCCCCCCCCGCGACACAGTATGTCACGGGTTCAACCTGCAACATATGGGGGTCACAAACGGAATTAATTTCAGTTGGAGGTTATTTTAAATTTTTTTTTTGGGTATACATCCATACATGTCTCCTTATTTCTTTCTTAGACAACCAAACCAATTACTTTTATAAGACTTGATTTCTCCTATACTGTTCATGCTTTTCTTTTCCTTATTTCTCCTCGTTTAAGTATCAATAACTAATAACATTCTCAGTCAAGCTGTATACCATTTTGAATGAGATTATATTAGAAGCAATTCATGCACTCCAACACATCATGTAACAGGTGGGAGACACGAATCAATTAAAAGAAGATACTGCTACAAACTAATGGCAATAGGAAAACTGGAGTTAAAAGTCAAGAGAACATACGATCTGGAACATGCCAAGCATCCCTGGAATGCTCGCGGCCTGTACAGGTCTCGGCTTCACTACCTGCAAAACAAATTAACCAGTACAAAAGCTTCAAATACATTGACAAAACAGCATTATGCATAACAACAGAAAAGGCCACAATAAAACCCTAAATCCCCGAAATGCAAAGACCAAAAAACAAGGCTACCATACCTTCCCCAATTTTATGGGTATAATGTCATCCATTGTTAAAGGCTCTCCGGTAATTGGGCACTTCCCATAGTCCTAAATACAATTACTCAACATTAAAACATATATCTTTTCTAAACAATCTGGAAAAATTCCAATCATTAAATCGATAAGAAATTTTGCATCATCAAAACCCAAGAAAGAAAAATAGAAACGATAAAGTAACAAAACCCTAGAGAAAGAGAGAAAGCGTACGGCGATATGTCTCTCGATCAAGCGCTTCTCAAAAAGCAAGCCGGAGGTCCTCGAAACGACGGGCTCTTCTGGCACTTCGCCGGAGACTGCAAGAAAAGAGAGAGAAAGAGAGTTTTGTGTGAGATCAAGAGCGAAGTAAAAGAAGAAGAAGAAGAGATTGAGAGATGGGGTGTGTGAATGTGTTGCAGTATTTACTTGAACAATTCATTTCCGCAGAAAAATTAGGGTTTTGGCGTTCGAGAGAGAGACGCCAAGCCTCCGGTGAGAGACTTCGAAGTTGAAGCTGTAGATGGGGAGGGAGAGAGAGAGAGAGAGAGAGAGAGAGAGAGAGAGAGAGAGGAGGAGGGAGGGTTGGGTTTTGATATTTTTCTGGAAGGAGAAAATCTTGGGTTGGGTTGGGTTGGGTTGGGTTGGGAATACGAGTGAATTACGGGGCGGTTCTTTTAGTGGTCGGGTTTGTTGGACTTAACGGGTCTGATGCGGTTCAAAATTCAAAATTTACAGGGCTTGCCCGTTAAAAGTTTCTAAAAAATAATTTTGTTTTCTAAAATTTGTAATGTCCACCTTAAAATAATAAAATAATAAGATATTGTTTCTGAAAAATATTTTTTCTAAAATATTATTTTTTTCAAAATTTTAAATAAAATAATAAGATTGGCATCCATATGCTATACAAATGAGCATAAAAGATATACAAAAAATTATAAAGGATTGACTTTTACAAAGAAATAAAGAAAAAAGCAAAACCCCATACTAGTCTACCTTAATTACAAAAATTTCAAACATAAAATGCAACAAGATCAAAATCGTATCAAACACCGAGATTAAAAAGCAACGAGATCAAAATCGAAACAAACCCCATGATTTAATAGAAATTTTAAAGCCAAAAGAGTTTTAAGACTGATAAATAGAATTCCAAATTCAAGCAAGTAGAATTAAAGAGGCCAAAAGAAGGAAAAAAATAATAAAAAATTAAAAAAATCATACTGAGTACTTTATTGTTAGATTTTAATACTTAATGAAAAATATATAAGGAGTTACAATAAATTTTCATAATAAGTAATAGTGCAAAGAAAATGTAGATGAACAATTTCAGCTTTTATACTGAAAGAAAAAAAATGGGTATTTATGGTTTTATTTCATAAATTTGATAGGAATAAAATATGATTTGGAATGTTAAATAATACCAGAAACTAATATAAATTTGATAATTAATGTATTTAATAGTATTTTCTAATAAAATATATTTAATTCTTAATAATGATTTTAAGTTATTTAATGATTATACGATAAAATTATCATCATTATATATTTTTAAGTGTAAAACACCCCTTATTATATAAAAAATAGAAAAGACAAATAATAATATATAACAAAACTTTAAAACACATAACAATATAATAGATACCTAAAGTGATATATGTCAAATATCGGATATTATTATTAAAAAATTTACTAAATTTCTATTATAAATAATAAATAAGAAAATGATTAAATATTGCAATTCAGCAATATGTTTAATGTTATGCTATATCTCACAAGATGCTTATAAAAATCTAAATCTCAGTTCTGAATTATAATTAATATAATTAGGGGCATTTGAGATTTTTTTTCTTTTCACTACTAAATACATAATTTTTAATTTTAGGTATTTAATATTTTTTAGTTGATAAAAATTAAATTTGAAAATAAAAAAAAAATAAAAATTTCAATGAGAAAAGTATAAAGTAAAAAATAAAATAATATAAGTTAACAGTAAAATCATCTCGTGGAGAAAAAGAGATGCAACCAAATGTATATCCAACTCCATGGATTGAGAATATTCTCTCTTTTTTGAACCGGTTAAGAACCCGAACCGGTTAAGACCTTGGCCCATGGCATGACCCAACGGGTTGTAGAGAACATGGAAATTTGGTGATAATTTTGTAAAATGTTAAAATACCAGGGACTTTTACGTAAATATATATTAATTTCTTACTCGGCGCCAAAGCCCTATTTTCTTCTCACCATATAAGGTACAAACCCTAGTCCCAAATGCCGCCCCCTCTCTCTTCACTCCATCGCAGCGAAGCAGTGTCTCTTTCTCACGCAGAGTCTACGCTTACGCAAGCTCGAAGTCATGGTAACCAAACTTCTAATCTATCTTTTTAACGATTTCGTCGATTGCATTTGATTGTGTCAGAAACCCTATTTCTGTCGCCGAGACTCGGTAGATGTGTTTCTCTTTAGTAGATGATGACTCATCATTTGACTGGTATAATGTTAATTTCTCTCTCTGTTACATGTCATTCAGGTCAAGTCTAGGTTTCTTATTTCGTTAGGATCTGATCTGATATTTTAGATTTTGTTATACCATTCCACTCGATCAATGTTTTAAATGCAATTATTTGTACGGAAAATGGTTGGATTGTTCACGCGTGAAGTGTATAGAAGCTGTTTGACGATGTGCTTGGTAACTAGGAAATTGTCAGTTTATCATTTGTTCGGACGACGTATGTTCCTCGGACGGAGGCTACACATGATTGGCGTTCCTGGACGAGATTTAGTCTCAATACTTTTGTTGCATTTTGTTTTAGCATTTGATGTTTTGTTGGATTAAATTGGTGTAGTCGAAGAGAAAGGTTAGGGAGCCAAAGGAAGAGAATGTGACCCTTGGACCCACTGTGCGTGAAGGAGAGCATGTGTTTGGTGTTGCCCATATCTTCGCATCTTTCAATGACACCTTCATCGTGAGCATCCTTCTTGTAGCACTTTCTAGTATTTCACTTGATTAGCTTTCCTTGTAATTAAGCTATGTGTGGGTTAAATGATGCAGCACGTGACTGATTTGTCTGGACGAGAAACCCTTGTCCGTATCACTGGTAAGTTGTCCTTAGAATACATTGATTAAATACCCTATTACATATCATTGTATATGAATAATGAAGTGTAAGCTAGATATGCATGTGTGCTTTTTTTTCTTGAATACTGGATATTAATGTTAAAGAAATGCTGCAAAGTGTAGTTTAAAATTACATGTCCTCATTCAGGTGGCATGAAAGTCAAGGCTGATAGGGATGAGTCCTCACCATACGCAGCTATGCTTGCAGCTCAGGATGTTGCCCAGAGATGCAAGGTTTGTACCTTTACTGTTGTTGTTTCAGCAATCATCTATGGGATTTTATATATTTAATGTGCTGTCTCTTGTCAATCACCATTCCAATCATTTTTTATGTGACACAGGAGCTTGGAGTTACTGCACTTCACATTAAGCTCCGTGCTACCGGAGGGAACAAGACCAAGACACCTGGTCCAGGTGCCCAGTCAGCACTTAGGGCCCTTGCTCGTTCCGGAATGAGAATTGGCCGTATAGGTAATCTTTGCTGGCCTTTTATCCAATTGCATAAATTGCAACTTTCAGCATCTTAATCCAAATTAGGTGACTTTAAACTATAAAAGAAAAATGAAATCTGAGAATGGACTATTTCAAAGTGCATTATTACTTCTTGCTTTCAACACTTTTTTTTTTCCTTCTTTTGTCAGAAGCATTCTCTTGAATCGTGCTGTTTTGCCTGATTCCAAAGTACCTCTTGGTTGATCTTGAAACCTTTGATACAGTCCCTTTATCATTCCAGACTTTGATGTGGTTTTGCCACCCTAAATTTTTCTCAAATAGTTGCTTCTAATTGGTTTAATTGGGAGTGCACCTTGGATTATAACCCATCAATGGTGTTGTGACACCTAGTTCCCAGTGTTGATACAACCAATGTAGAATCAAAAGAAAAGGTTCTTGATTAATGATATTTAGAAGATACCTAGTGTGAGGAGAGGATGCTAAGCTTCCATCCTTAAGTTCTTCAAACTTTCATATCACCACTTTGGGTATGCTAAGGTTGCTCTTTATCTACGTCACTAATCACATTTAATGCCCGGCTGTAATGATACACTATTTGTTTGACTTGCAGAGGATGTTACTCCAATTCCTACTGACAGCACTCGCAGAAAGGGTGGTAGAAGAGGTAGAAGACTCTAAACTGGGATCTCAGCTGGTCAAAAGTATCAGCTGTTGCAGTGGTGGTGATATACCAGTCACCGCAGCTTATGTTTCTGCCCCATTGAAGTTCATTAGAAGTGTTTGGTACTGGGAACATTTTTGTAGTCAGAGATGCATTTTCCTATCCTAATTTTTGTTTTTTATCCCCTCTGAACATCAAGCTATTTTGCATGTCTACTTTCTTTTGGATTTATTGTTAATCTTTGTTAATGAATCTAGTTTGGTGGTTGAATTACCCTTCGTTCCCCAGTTTCCTTTGCTTGTGACCAGAAAACATTTGGCCTGTTTTGGCCATACACTTCAATGCCCTTAGGTCCTTTTGTGTGTGTGTGTGTGTGTGCACGTGCAAGGAATTGAGATTTGAAAGTCTGGAGGTTTTTGTCTTGTTGATGGAAACCAAATTCTCTGACCATATTTGTTGTTAGTTTATGCATCATTTTGATGCTACATTACGAGCTCAGTACGAAACATTGGGTAAAAAAATTGTTATCAAATGCCATGAAAATTAGGGATAGGGCAGCCAGATTGATGCCCTTTTGAAAATATAGGATTAGATTGTTTTATTTGATCTGTGAATTTCAAGTAGCTGTTGCAGCTGACCATGGGCCAAACTCAATTTTCTTCAGTCTTGGTGCTTGGGAGCAAGCCTTGAATTTCATGAAAAGCTTAGTTAAAGATGGTGTGGTTGATGTTGCTGGTGAAGACAGACATGGGAACTGCAACTGTCCCCTGTGCTACCACTTCCATAGGCTGAAACAGCCGTAGCAGGTTTCTTAGTCTTATCTGCACTATAATGGTGATCGACAAATCCCTTGGGGAAAAATGAATGTCACCCAACTGTAATGTCCGAGTATGGAGATTGTCAGTGTTGTTGATGAACCCCACCACAAGTGAACCATGGATGACAAAAGATAGCTCAGCAACATGTAGATGTGCATGGTGAGGGTCGGAGCCCGCCTGCAGGGTAGTGAAGGAACAGTGTAGGACATTCTGCCCATTCAGAGTTACGTGCTCTGCCAGTTGTAAATACTGAACAAGTCCCCAGGTCCCTTGGGGAAAATGAACATGTCACCCAACTGTAATGTCGAAGTGTAGAGAAATTGTCAGTGTTGTTGACAAACCCCACCTCAGGTGAACCATCAATGACAAAAGTAGCTCAGCTGCACGTGGACGTTCATGGGGAGGGTTCACAGAGCTAACTGGGTAGTGAAGAACAGTGTAGGACACACTGCCCATTCAGCGCTGGGATCTCTGCCATGCCTGCGTTCAGTACTTTGAATTAGGTTGATTCTTGAGCTCCAACAAGAGGTCTCATGCCTGTGAATGTGAAGAACTTGGTCGGACTATGAAAAATATGATTTCTGGATCCCTGTCTAGTCCAACATGGGCGATGGCAAATGTAGCGATCACTAGAAGTAGGAATCTCATTGACGTCAGTCTTGGAATTGGACGATTGAGGCCAATGATGTTCTGTAACAGTTTTATGTCTTGAGGGAAGGGAAGACAATATATAATGGAGTGAAAATTTAAACAAGTTGGATTAGGATTTTGTCTGCTCATTTGGAGGCCTGTGCCATATAACATCTAAATACCCGCAACAACGTTTGTCATGGTTTCAAGATTTCGTCACTTGGATGCATAGATTCTTAGAATTATCTGCACTTTCGTAGGTGAAAAGGAGAAAAAAGAAAGGTCTTTGGCTAATTTAGTCACTATCGATGGTTGAAGACAGTTCGATTAGACAAGTTTATTGCATTAAAATTGGATGGAGTGCCTTGGCCAATATGAATAAATTGGCTCAGCAAAAACAATCTATATCAATGTCCTATATGGACAGCTATATTTAATGCGTAGACAATAAAACCAGAAAAAGAAACAGAGGAGCTCTGTCTCGGTGCTTTGGAGGAGCGAGTCCAGCCTTGAGTTTCTGGATAGTGGCAACATCGGTCTTGAAAGCCTTAGCGAGGATAGTGTCATCAATGACGGTGGTGAAGACAGACAGAGGTATAGATACAGTTCCAGCACCAGCACTTCCAAGGGCAGAAACAGCGGTGGCAGAGTTATTAGGATCAGCATTGTATTGGTAGTGAACAAGGCCCATTGGGAAAATGAACATGTCCCCCAACTCAAGTGTCCGAGTGTAAAGCTTGGTGGTGGGTCGACAAACCCTACCTCAAGGGAGCCATTGATGACAAAAAGTAGCTCAGATGCACGTGGCTGACTGTGGGGAGGGTTGATAGAACCATCTGGGTATTGAAAGACAGCATGGGAAACACTGACCATTGAGAGCTGGTAACTCAGCCGTGCTTGCTTTTAGCACTGTGAATTTGTGGGTTCAGGGGCTCCAACAAGAGCTCTCATCCCTGTGAATGTGAAGAAGTTTCCATCGATGTTTGGCAAGGTCATGTTTGGTGGGACTACGAAATCTGAGAGAATATCTGGGTCTCCAGCAAGGGCAGTCTGTGCAATGGCAAATGTTGCTACTATGAGAGTCAGGTAACATTGTTGGTGCCATAACTATGAAAAGGAAAGAAAATTGAAGGATGGTCTATAAGACTAATCTTTAGTGTTCTATAGCTTACCTTTGTGCAAGGGCATTCAGATAGGCACTATATAGAGAGAGAGGGTTGCAGGTCTTTGCTATGTCTGCATCTACAATGCAACGCCATGGTATTGTTTTTAGCTTGTTATCGTTTTCTTTCTTTACCAAATTCGATGATGTACCATGACCTCGTCATTTGAGTAGGGAGATTCTTAAACTTTTTGCATCTTCTCTTTCAATTCACTGTTGTTAACATGGAACTAAAAAAGGTCTGCTGATTAATTTTATCTTTTCTTCATGATATACACGTTAGTTATCCGCATGAGACACAATCTTCATTAATTTTTTTAATAGAATTAGGATAGAGAATCTCCTTGTTCCGGCAGGGTCATTAGCGTGTCATCCAACAGGAAAATTTGGCGATACCAACAACATGAAGCTTTTGACAGTGTCAATAGAGAAAGGGTTCGCTAGCAAGGATCATGAACCTGAGTTTCTTTTATGCTGAAACTAAGGAAACAAATGTCCTGAATTCCTCCTTGAAGCCTTCTTTAGTGTAAAATGGAATGTATGGGTTACGTCACATTGTGACCATTTAGAAGCTTCGTCTGACCAAGTTTCACTTGAAATTCCTGTAATTCAAATTAAGGGACTTAAAAATGTCAACATGCAACAATTATATGCAAATCAGCGAGCTAAAATTTTTTGGTGAGGAAGAGCCTTTTGTGGCATACCATTTGGCTGTATTTATACATATTTCATGTTGTTGTGCGTGTACCCGTTGTCTAAAGTGGAAACCAAGGTTGAAAAAAAAAATTCCAAACCCCAAATGCAATACCACCGACCTAAACTCAAGTTAATTAATGAATGCTATCATATCATTTACAATACAAGAAGTGACACAACATAAAGGATATTGTGCATTTAGATAGTGTGAACCACACAAGAAGATGAAGGGCATGAATGAAAAACCAAGCTCCCCCCCCCTCCTCCATATTATTGTCTTTTTGGACTTCTCTCTGTTTTTTATTTTCTGGATGTCCAACAGTGCAACGGAAACATTCACGAGGTCAGAAGTTTCTAAAAGCATAAACTACTGACTTTCCAAATATGTATAAGTAGTATACGAAAATTGTGATGTTATAGTACTGCTGTGAACTAAGCCCTATACCATAAAGGATGGGTTCCTTCTGTTTTCTCATTTGAAAAACAATGCCATTGATGTTGACTTGGTCACCGTGAAGATTGGGATTTCAAAAGGGTAAAGAAGTAAGGTGATACATCCAATGAAAAATAATATCTTTAGAACATTTAGGATAGGTTTATCGAATACTGACAAAACATGGATATGAATTAAAAGCAAAAGCTTGTGAAAGACGATAAAGAAAACATGATAGTTATGATTAGTGGCTTGAAACTCTTAGTGCTTTGGAGCAAGTCCAGCCTTCAATTTCTGGATGGTGGCAACATCGGTCTTGAAAGCCTTAGCCAAGATAGTGTCATCGATGTTGGTTGTGAAGACTGAGAGAGGGACCGAGACTGTGCCTGCACTAGCGCTTCCAAAGGCAGAAACCGCCATAGCGGGTTTATCCTTATCTGCATTATATTGGAAGTGGACGAGTCCCTTTGGGAAAATGAACATGTCTCCTAACTGAAGTGTCTGAGTGTAGAGCTTGTTAGTGGTGTCAACGAACCCTACTTCAAGTGAACCATCTATAACAAAAAGTAGCTCTGCTGCACGTGGATGGGTGTGAGGTGGGTTGACAGACCCAGAGGGGTACTGAAGCACAGCATAGGACACACTTTGCCCATCAAGAGCTGGAAATTCAGCTTTGCTTGCTTTCAGTACTTTGAACTCACTTGGATAAGGACTTCCAACCAGGACTCTCATTCCAGTGTATGTGAAGAAGTTTCCATTGATTTTTCCATTGCTCATGTTCAATGGGACAATAAAGTCAGATAAGATATCTGGGTCTCCTGCTATTGCGGTTTGGACAGCGGCAAATGTTGCTACCGCTACAAGCAGGAAACAAAGTTTTGTTAATGCCATGGTATTGAAATTAAATAGTGAAGCACTTTGGCTAGTAAGTGCTTTCTTGGTAGTGATGAGTTTGGTGCTTAGGCTTGAGGGGATCTGTATTTATATTGTAGGAGGGTTTAACTTTTCAGGCCAGTTGCTGTTACGTGACATTGCCATATCTGAAATTACAATGTCATTGTTAAAATTTCCTTGATTGTGTCATTTAAATCAGAAATTCTAATCACTTTTCTCTTTCAACTCTAAAATTGGTTAGTATCACCTTGTTCAGACTCAAGTGAGTGTATTTACTGCTATTTTAGCCACATGCAGATCCTGGAATAATGGAGATGCTGCGATGAGAACCATGGAGGTTTTGACCATGTCAAAATAATATGTATATATAATATATATATATCATTTTATCCCATGAGCTGGAAACTTACCCTTTATAGGACTTGAATGCATTATTCTATTGCTGAACAATGATCATGGCATATTCAAATATGAGTGATGAAATTTATGGCAGAGGCAATTCACATTGGAACTCTTAGCTTTCCGAGTTTTGGCAGCAAAGATGAACAAGCCAATTCTTGTATCAGCATTTTGGATCTAGTGTTTTGTCCCACGACATTACATAGAAAAGGGCATAGTGAAAATCAATTCCATTCCAAGCCGGCCTAAATATCTCCAAATAGTTCATACATGGTAATAGTCCTAAACTAGCACTCCTTATAAATACCCTTCGCAAGTCACTGAACCAATCATCCATAACATCAGCACAAAGTTGTAGCCTTTACAATCTCTTCTTTCAGTCTTCCCAATGGCCCCGGACACTCTGACGCTTATTTTCCTCTTTTTTCTGGCCGTCTTTTCAATTACCAAAGTGACTAAAGGTAGTGATCCTGATATCTTGACAGACTTTGTAGCTCCTCCAGGTTCCAACTCCGTGAATGGAACATTCTTTACCTTCAATGGACTGCGCTACATCTTTGATTCAGACACCCCAGCAACTTTCAATGTTTCAAAAGCCAGCATGAAAGAGTTCCCTGCCTTGAACGGTCAGAGTGTGTCCTATGCTGTTCTGCAATACCCTTCAGGCTCGGTGAACCCTCCTCACACACACCCGCGTGCTTCAGAGCTCCTGTTTGTTGTGGAAGGCAGTCTTGAGGTTGGCTTTGTTGACACTACTAATAAACTCTACACTCAATCACTTCAACTTGGAGACATGTTCATTTTCCCTAAAGGACTTGTGCACTACCAATACAATGCCGATGCTAAGAACCCCGCTACTGCTTTTTCTGCCTTTGGTAGTGCTAGTGCTGGTACTGTTTCATTGCCTGCCACTTTGTTCAATACTAGCATTGATGATACAATCCTTGCTACCGCTTTTAAGACCGATGCTGCTACTATTCAGAAGCTTAAGGCAGGTTTTGCCCAGGCATAAAAATGGGAGGCTTTCCCTTTTCTCTCGAACGGTAGTATCCATTTCATGAATAGCTTCTTCTTGGACAATGGATTAATGTCGAAGCCATGTGGGAGATTTTTTTTTTTTTTTCATCTAACGTGTAATGTAAGCCCAATAAATACTGATAACAAGGTTCTATGTTGTCACATTCAAAAATCCAACTCATCGTACAAAGTAGTAAATTCCCAAAATAAAATAGAACAAAACAGATCAAAATAGAGAAAAATGAGAGAAACTACAAAAGGTAAAAAATAAAATAAAATAGTAATAGTAATAATAACACCAAAACAAGACAAAACAAAACAAGAACGGGTTAAAAGTAAACTTTATGCTGATCAATGCTGATTTTGGTTGAGCAAAGCCAATATAGAAGATTGGATTGCAGAGGGATTATTGATGGCGTGACAAGATTTCCTAATCTCTCCTTCTGTCCCAGTAAGGACTCCCACAGAACCCAACTTGACCATGGCTTGACCAAATTGTGTCTGGAAATCAAAAACAGGCCTCAAAATCCAATCCACTATCTTTTTTGTTCTTGGATCCCATGTTAACTCCTGATCAATCTGTAGAACTCCTCTACCCATTTTTATTTGCCTATAGAAAGAGTTGTCAACAACGTTTGCACTTAAAGGGTTCTGATCAAGATGTACGACGTTGTCAGTTGTTGCACTCCGAGGTCAAATTTTCCTCAATTGGTTAGCAAGAATAGGATTCATTGTCCTGTCAGGTTTGCCGTTCTGGAAATTGTAGAGACGATATTGGAAGTTTGAGCAGTGTGTAACACCAATTGTGTGACCTCCTACAAAATCATTATCCAGATGAAGATACATTAGTCAATACCATGTCAAGAATTCATCAATAGAATGATGATTTTTATTTTTTATTTTTTTGAGTTACCTAGAAGAAGGACCATGTCCGAGACATTGAGGTTCTTGGCTGCAAATGCAGAAATGGCTTCGGAGACTGTAAATGCAGGAGAAGGAATATCCACATCTTCGGCTCGAGAAATTATGCCATCTTTCCTCCCTGTTTGTACCGGGTACCTTTTACCTCCAGCCTGCATGTTATGGCAATTTTTGAATTAAATTTAGTTCCAAGGTAGCCAAAACCAATCCCTTAATTTAGCTTTAATTCTAGACACTTTAAGATCAAATCTTCTCTTGGAGGATTTATAGTTATTAGGTGAATGGATTGGAGTATAAATTGAGCTACCCATCTAACCCAAATAAGAGATCTGGACAAAATATATAAAACCAGTTTGGGCATCACGTATATTTTTAGTAAACTTAGCTCAAATCTAGAGAGTTTCTCAATACTTAGGCATGAATATGTCACTGGTGTGGGAGCACTTAGATCATAAAAAAAAAAAAAAAGGATTTTTCTATAATTTTCATAAATCTTGATACTTATTAGATTTATAATCATTAGATCATTGTCTAACAATAATTATCATTTTTATGTGTAAATGGATTATTTATCACCAACTGGTTTTCAGATTTCACTCAACTAATCGGGCCTGGAATCATTAAAGGATTGATTCCCTCAATATCTATCTCTTCATTCTTAAGATTCGAATTCAAAATCTTGATTTAGGGAAGCTAACATATAACCGTTATACACACGGGATATTGGCAATAACAATTATTTTTTGTAAGATAAAGTAATAAAATGATTGATAATCGTAAAATAACGATTTAACAATTATAAATTTCATCGAGTACCACTACATATGTAGATCATAAAATAACTCTAAAGAAAGAAGTTATATACAACTGCCAACTTACCAAGGAAATTGCATCTCTGGTAGCGATGGCAATGATATCAGCGCAAGAGACAACTCCGGGGCGTGCTTTCTCTACCGCACTCTTTACTTCATCAATTATGTCAAAACCTCTGACGCTCAAATTTGGACCTGCAGTTTTCTCACTGTCTGACCCATCTAAAAGAATAGATGCGTCACATCCCTTCCATCATCCATAGCAAACATAAACATATTTAGCATTTTATGTCATCATTCAAAATCGTTTTTCCAAAAGAAAAATATAAAAAAAAAAAAAGAAAAGAAAAATACTTACGCGGACAAAGCAATCGTGGAAGTGCATGCGAAGAAGGGCAGGGGTGATTGTAGGGTCCTTCCTAAAACGTGAAAAAATGACCCCAAAAACAATGCGCTCAATATCAACATTCTTCTTGCACTTACCTTTGTAGAATCTGTAAGAACAGGAGGGTGGCCCATCACCCTCCATACCCTGCAAAACCATCCCTGAAAATAAGGGATTTCACTCATCAAAGGGGTAATCAAGTATGGGCCTCAATAATGGTTGTTGATGGCACAACCATTATAAATAGGGGCAACCATAGTAAGGGTCCCTAAACTCAATTCATTAGTCTCACACACCATCTAGAGAGAGAATTGAGAGCTTAGAAGGCTTCTTGCACGTCCAGAGGTGCTGCCAAAGGGAGTTCAGACTCGCCGGAATCCATGGCTGGAGGTACACTTGCTTCCGCTTGTTCTATGGTTCAATTTTGCTTTTACATTCATATATTAGACTTGCATGGATGTTTTACATTTGGTATCAGAGCCATTAGAACCTCTGTCTGCATTTTCCGGCAATGAATTTCAATTTTTTTGGCTTCTGAATTTTTTTAAAATTGGCCCAAATTTGAGCAAATTTTGGGGTTTTGAGTTTGGAAATGAGTTTTGCATAAAATTTTGGATGATTTTATGTTTTCAGAGCAAAAAATGGAGTTTTTTGGCACTTTTCCGCGACATTCCGGCATTCAGACCCGCCGGATCCGGGTCGGGACCCTCGGGGTCCATTCGGGTGAAGAAGACCCGGATGCAGACCAAAACGACGTCGTTTTGGTCTGCAATTTTTAAAATAATGGATCTGCCCGAAAACCTTCTGTAATGACGAAATCGCCCAAAACGTTTTTGATCTGTTGCAAAATGGTCCCTGAAACCTTTCAAAAACTCACAAAACCTTAAGATATTGCACATTGGTCCCCGGCCTTTATACAAAAGCCGATAAACCTTGAAATGTTACAGTTTGGTCCCAACATATTTTGAAATGTTACACATTAGTCCTTTGGACTTAAAAAAAAAAAAAATTGAAAAATTTAATTTTTAATTTTAAATTCATATTTGGGTCATTTTTGAGAATTTGAAATTAAAATTTTTTATTTATGTGTATTATGGTATCACACATAAATGAAAAATTGTGTATTTTATACCAATTAATTTTTATATGATCTTTTACACATTGAGAGACGTGTAAAATAAAGGTTAAGACCCGTACAAAATTATAAAATCATTGAAACTTTATGATTTTGTATAAATTAATTTTTGTATGGTTTTTGCATATAAAGACGCATGCAAAATAAAGGTTAAAACCTACATAAAATTGAAGGAAAATATTCTTGTGGTTCGTATGATTTTTTATTGTTAAGGTATAGCCACAGCAGCTCTAATATGAAAGAAATTATATATTGGGATAGTTTTGACCACATAAAATAAAGAATATTATTTGTGATTATTTATTTTTGTGTGACAAATTTTATCCCACAGGAATTTTTGTCGTATTAAAAATAATTAATCAGGATTAGATGACAAGATTGGATAACCTAAATTATGTGGATAGTCTACTTGACTTTAGAGTTTTCTCCTACAAGATTTTTCGAGTTCAGCAGATCAAGTGCATGTCTAGGAAAGTCCTGTCAACAAGACGGGGATAAGTCTAAGGTTGGTTGGTTCTTAAGCGGTCCCATGTGACCCACCAACTACCTGGGGACTTTCCTGGTGCACGAGTGATGCTGTTTTGTAGGGAAGCTCTAATTCAGGGAAAGATTTTCTATATAATTTCTCCTAATTAGCCTACAGGCATTAGGAAATTAAGTAATCTTGTCAATCTTTTCATAAATTATAATAAATCTAATCTGAATTAAAAATTTAGCCCACAGGCAATTTCTATGTCAGGAGATTTATTTTATATGTTTTACATTGGTAAACATATGTTAAAGCCTCAACTAAAATTTGTAAGCATTTTTGTTGCAGCTATACAAACCGTTGATATCGTTGAAGTTCTCATATTAAATGGTGAGAACTATAAGGTGTGGAAGGAGAAAATACTTCTCAATTTGGGATGGCGTGACTTGGATTATGCTATCAGGCATGACGAGCCACTTAGGATAACGAATGCCAGCTCTACAGCGGACAAAGCTCTTTATGAGCGCTGGGAGCGATCTAATCGTCTCAGTACGATGTTCATTAAGGATAAAATATTAACTGGCATCCGCGGCTCCGTCAATCAACATAATGACGTCCGTGCCCTTCTTAAGGCAATTGATGAGCAATTCGAGACGTCTGATAAAACTTTTGCTAGCACCTTGATTATGGAGTTCTCATCGAAGAAACTCACCACTATCCACGGAGTGCGCGAGCACATCATGAGGATCCGGGATATAATAGCCCAACTAAAGACTCTTGAGGTTGAGATGTCTGAATCCTTTCTAGTGCACTATATTCTGAATACCCTTCCACAGCCTTATAGTCCCTTCAAAATTTCCTATAACACACATAAGGCTAAATGGTCCATCAATGAGTTGATGACCATGTGTTTACAGGAAGAAAGGAGGTTGCTCATGGAAATGAAGGAGGGAACCAGTAGCGCACATTTCGTCATGAAAGGAAAGGCGAAGGGAAAAGCCAAACTGAAAGGAAAAGCAAAGGGACCTACCCCAATTGTAAAAAAAGAGTCTACGTGTTTCTTCTGTAAAAAGAAGGGACACATAAAGAAAGACTGTGCCAAATTTCAGAAATGGCTTGCTGCCAGAGGTACAGAAATCTCTTTTGTATGTTATGAATCTCTTATAACTGAGACTTCTTATGACACATGGTGGATTGATTCTGGATGCTCAATTCATATTACGAATGTGTTGCAGGGCTTGCAAAACCCGCGGAAACCGGTGGGCCGTGAGCAATTCATCTATTCAGGAAACAAGATGAGTTCGCATGTATAAGCCATTGGAGATCGCAAACTCATTTTGACTAATAAACATGTCTTGCAGTTGGAAAAAATTTTTTATGTACCAAGTTTTTCTAGAAATCTAATTTCTGTATCAAAACTTGTACAATTCGGATATTATTTCCAATTCAATAATACAATGACATTACTTTTGCATTCAAATGTCGTTGGTACAGGTCTATTGATTGACGGACTATATAGAATTAATTTGCAAGATAATACATGTTGCAACACAATACATATTGGTGTGAAAAGGTGTGTCATAAATGAAAATTCCTCTATGTTGTGGCATTGGAGATTATGACATATCTCCATCGAAAGGGTTAAAAAGTTGGTAAAGGATAGAGTACTTAGTACTCTAGATTTTAGTGATTTTGAAACCTGTGTGGACTGTATTAAGGGTAAACAGTCCAATAAGTCAAAAAAGGGTGCCAAGAGGAGCTCAGATTTATTAGAGATCATTCATACAGACATATGTTGTCCGGATATGGACTCATATGACCAAAGGTATTTCATCACTTTTATTGATGATTACTCACGTTATATGTATCTCTATCTTCTTCGCCATAAGGATGAGGCGTTGGATGCCTTTAAGGTTTTCAAGGCAGAAGTAGAATAGTGAAATCGGATAAAAGTGGAGAATACTATGGGAGGTATACTGAAGATGGACAAACACCTGGTCCATTTGCTCGATTTCTTCAAGAAACTGGGATTGTCGCCCAATATACCATGTCTGGTTCTCCAAACCAAAATGGTGTGGCTGAAAGAAGAAATCGGACATTACTGGACATGGTAAGGAGCATGATGTCTAGCTCTAAATTGCCTAAATCCTTGTGGATTGAAGCTCTTAAAACGGCTGTGTACATATTAAATAGGGTTCCAACTAAGGCGGTTTCCAAAACCCCATTTGAAATGTTCAAAGGTTGGAAACCCAGTTTGCGACATGTACGCATTTGGGGATGCCCGTCAGAAGTAAGAGTTTATAATCCACAAGAAAAGAAACTGGATCCAAGGACCATTAGTGGGTATTTTGTTGGATACGCTGAGAGGTCCAAGGGATACAGATTCTATTGTCCATCTTATCATACTAGATTTGTGGAATCGAGAAACGCGAAATTTCTTGAGGATCACTTGATTAGTGGGAGGGATTCCTTTCAAGACTTAGTCCCTGAAAAGAATCTATCAAGTATGCCTTCCACTTCAAGTGAAAGGATGATTGTCATTCAAAGCGTCCCTCCAGTACCCATGGACGTTGACCCAATTACAGATGACAATCAAAATATTCCACAATCTGCTGACACCGGAACAGGTCAAGTTGGACAACCCTTTCCTAGAGAGACTGTTGAGCCAACATTAAGGAGATCTGTTAGGATTAAGAGGTCAGCAATATCTAGTGATTATGTAGTATACCTCTAGGAGTCTGATTACAATGTTGGTGCCGTAGATGATCTTGAGTCGTTTTCACAAGCCATAAACTCTAACAATTCGAGTTTGTGGCTGGAAGCCATGAAAGATGAGATGGACTCTATGACGAGTAATGGAGTTTGGGATCTTGTAAAGTTGCCTGATGGGGTAAAACCCATTGGATGTAAATGGGTTTTTAAGACAAAAACTGACTCATTTGGCAACATTGAGAAATACAAGGCCAGACTTGTTGCTAAAGGGTTCACTCAAAGGAAAGGAATCGATTATTCGGAGACCTTTTCTCCAGTATCTAAGAAAGATTCCCTCCGTATTATTTTGGCGATTGTTGCACATTTTGACTTAGAGTTGCAACAAATGGATGTGAAAACTGCATTTTTGAATGGAGAATTAGAGGAAGAGGTTTACATGTATCAACCCGAAGGATTTTCCTCTAGTAATGGTGAGAACTTGGTTTGCAAACTTAATAAATCTATATATGGATTGAAGCAAGCCTCCCGCCAATGGTATTTGAAATTCCATGAGACAGTCTCTTCATTCGGTTTTGAAGAAAATGTTGTGGATCAGTGTATATACCAGAAGGTAAGTGGGAGTAAAATTTGCTTCTTAGTGCTGTATGTGGATGATATTCTACTTGCAACCAATGATAAAGGGATGTTGCATGAGGTGAAACAATTCTTTTCTAAGAACTTTGCTATGAAAGATTTAGGTGATGCGTCTTATGTCATTGGCATTAAGATACATCGAGATAGATTTCATAAGATTCTCGGACTATCTCAAGAAACCTATATTAAGAAAGTTCTTAAGAAATACAGAATGCAGGACTGCTCACCGAGTGTATCTCCTATCGTCAAAGGTGACCGGTTTAGTTTGGACCAGTGTCCCAAGACGGAATTGGAAAGGGAACAGATGACCAATATTCCGTATGCTTTCGTAGTTGGAAGTCTTATGTATGCACAGGTCTGTACTCGACCTGATATAGCATATGCAGTTGGAATGTTAGGACGATATCAAAGTAATCCTGGTTTGGAGCATTGGAAGGCTGCAAAGAAGGTGTTGCGGTACTTGCAAGGCACCAAGAACTACATGCTCACATATAGGAGGACCGACAATTTTGAGGTGGTCGGATACTCGGACTCGGATTTCGCTGGCTGTGTTGATTCTTGAAAGTCAACATCTGGATATATTTTTGTTTTGGCCGGTGGAGCTATATCGTGGAGGAGTGCTAAGCAGACATTGACTGCGACCTCTACTATGGAAGCTGAATTTGTGGCGTGTTTTGAGGCTACGTCACAGGCGGTGTGGTTACGAAGTTTCATAGCTGGGTTAAGGATTTTTGACTCTGTACCTAAGCCATTAAGCATATTTTGTGATAATTTGGCTGCGGTGTTTCTGGCTAAAAATAATAAGAGTGGTAGTCGAAGTAAGCACATCGACATTAAGTATTTAGCCATAAGGGAACGTATATTGGAAAATAAGGTTGTAATCCAACATCTAAATACCGAATGTATGCTTGCTGATCCCCTGACTAAAGGCATGCCTCCAGTTAAATTCAGGGATCATATTGTAACTATGGGTTTAAATCCCAATTTTAATGGAATTTCAAATTGAATTTTCTCGTATAAAAAATTTGTGCATATTCCAGTTTTGAGAAAATTTCATGAAAATGGATCCCGAATAAACATAGGGTTTATTCATAAAGATGGTTACCATAAGGATAGGGAGTAGCATGTATTGTGATACACAGGAGACAATACTCGCTGAATTAGAGGACTTGTCACTGTGATTCATGTGTGCTTTTTCCATTAAGTATCGGCTTGGATAAAGTCACCAAGTCGGGTGAGTGGACCAAGTGGGAGAATGTAAGAACAGGAGGGTGGCCCATCACCCTCCATGCCCTGCAAAACCATCCCTGAAAATAAGGGATTTCACTCATCAAAGGGGTAACCAAGTATGGGTCTCAATAATGGTTGTTGATGGCACAACCATTATAAATAGGGGCAACCATAGCAAGGGTCCCTAAGCTCAATTCATTAGTCTCACACACCATCTAGAGAGAGAATTGAGAGTTTGGAAGGCTTCTTGCACGTCCAGAGGTGCTGCCAAAGGGAGTTCAGACTCGCCGGAATCCATGGCTGGAGGTACACTTGCTTCCGCTTGTTCTATGGTTCAATTTTGCTTTTACATTCATATATTAGACTTGCATGGATGTTTTACATAATCCTGCTTGAAGTCCTCCACCACCCCCGCCATAGGATTGTCCTACAAAGTTCACAAATATGACCCCCAATGACTACTCCCAATGCAACCCAACTCCTCATTGTTTTCAAATTTTATATTTCAGGTTTGGTTTTGACAAAAACCCAAGCACATTATCTCTGGTCTTTATAGGGACATAAATGTAAGTTTTGGAGTCTAAAATATTAGGCTTATGGTCTGCACGATCAACCAATACAGCAATTCTCCCTTTTTTTGGCTGGTAGGTAGTCTCATTACTTACAATTAAGCAAATAATCTTGAAATCTTATAATGGTGCAATGGTGCTTAATTAGGAGTTGTATTATTCTGCTCGTGGTCATTGACATTGATATAATATTAGTATGAGGAATAGTCATAAAACTTCTAAGAAATAGGGAACCTTTGTGCCCGACGCGCCTTGCTAAGTCTAAGAGGATCACATTAAAATTTCAAAATTATGTGATTTAGCCATACAGTTCATTGCCGTTGAGCAATTGGAAATGATTTTTTTTTTTTAACAAGACCTTGTTGATCAAGTGATAAGGGTACTAAATTTTCGGATTTCAATCTTTAGAATAAAAAAAAGACACAAGAAGAGCTCACCCTTTAATGAATCTGATAATTAACTCAAACTGGATTAATCAGAACTTACCCGATCCCTATCTAACAAGAAAAAGAACTCAACAAAAAAAAAAAAAAATTGGAAGAGCTCCCTTAAAATGGGTTCTATAGTACTCAAACCGAATTAATCGGATAAAACTCGAATATCGGTTGTGAAAACCGAAAAAAAGATTAAAAAAAAAACACTAAACATAAATAAAAAAAAAAAGAAGAAAAAATTTTGGCCCAAGATGGATCCAAGCCCAAAGTTGAGCCAGGCTCAAACTTATGGTTTGTCATTAGGTTCAACTTCAATCTTTTTTTTCTTTCATTGTTTTCTTTTCCTGTGTGAATAGGTGAGGAGTAGATATAAGCATAAATTAACCCTTTTAGAGTCACCATGTCCCTGGGGCCATCTTCTAGTTCATACTGCCTAATTCAAATTAATTAGTCCTGTATTTATAACCAATTAGGACATTTTACATTTTCAAAATATCCCTGGAAAATAATTTATATTAATATATTGCAAGGATAATTTTAGTAAATAAATAGGATTTAAATTTAAATTTAGATTATTTTTTCAACAATTCTCATAACAACTATCCTCCCACTCAAATAACTCTCACTAAATATCCGTCCGAAATACTATTTCCAATTTTTCTTTATCCTTTTCTCACCTCTTGGCATTCATCATTTTTATTTATTATTATTTTTTTAATTTACAATTTTTATCTTAGTTTGTTTTGCGCAAACACTGCATTGCATGTGCCCTGATGCTAGAAATAATAATGTGAAGCGATTAATTTGACATTCACTCCCGCGCATGTCCTCTGGCGTGCGCCGAGACAAGAACCCACAAGGCCTCTTCTTCCCCTACCCCCCCCCCCCCCCCCGCTCTTTCTCTCTCATCTAGCTTATTCACCTCCGGATGGTGCCAAAAAGACGGCGGTGTGGGTTCGAGTGCATTGAAAGGTGGCTAGCCAAAATTGGGTTCATTTCTTTTTTTCAATGTAGGGTGGGAATGTAGCTATATCATCCATATTTACAAATTTAACTGATCTAATTTGAATAATTATGAAATAAAATTAAGAGATTAATTCTTATGATGTCTATTATTTTTTCATTTTTAAGACTTGATTAAATAGCCCAATTAAGCTATATCATCTATATCTCACATTTAATGATGACATTTCTTAGTAAGTTCCTAATTTCCAGAAGAGTGACAAAGGGTTTCATTCATTCTGATCTCTAAATTGTGCATCTTACCCTCCTTCTCTATTTTTCTTTTTTTTTTCCTTTTTCTTTTTGTGTTACACATACTTCAAAATTGTAGTGGTATAAGATTGAAGGAATTGAATTAAATTAGTAGGGAATTGGGTGTTGTGATTCTATGATACATGGAAATTTCTGAATACCAGTGTTTTCCCGTTTTCGAAACGTTTTCGATCTTCAAAACGTTTCTACACGTTGAATTAATTAATATTTATACAAAAGTCCTTATATTTTTTATATTTATATATATTTTCATATTTAATTAATTAATTATTTATTTAATCATAATTTTTATTTTTTATATTATTTATCTTATGTTTAATAATTATATATTTGATTATTTTTTATTTTTATTATAAAATATGGTTATTCTATTATTTTTGGAAAATAATTAATATTTATATAAAAATCATTATATTTTTTATATTTATATATTTGTCCAAGTTTCCGTTTTCTATATTTTTATAAAATATCGTTTCACCGTATCATTTCGTATCCGTTTCCGTTTTCTGTTTCCGTTTCCGTGCAACATAGTTGTAATTCATTGACGATATTTATTTATGAATTGATACCTTTGGAATATAATTAGATTTATTATATGAAAGTATTTTAATTCTATTTTCAAGAATAATGTTAAAAAATATTTAGTATCAAAATAAAGTACTAAATTATTTGATTTTAGAAATGTTTGGATTTATTTATTTTTTATTTTTCACATTTTCTAATAATGGCTACGTTTTTGTAAAATTCTTTTTTTTTTTTTCCATAAATTACTTCATTTCTTGTGGCTTTAAGTTCAGGCCAATATTAGGATCGACTGATGACTTGTTAGTATTTAAAACTTTCTATTTTAAATAAGAAAAGAAAAGGAGAAAACTGAGACTGTTCAAATTAAGAGCTATCCCAACTCGACCAATTGCGAGGAATAACATTTCCTCAGCAAAAATATATATCCCGGGTCATTCCATAATGAAATTTCAACGTGAAAATACTGACGAAATATATATATTTTAATTTAAACATTTATTTTTAATTTTTAGGATGAAATTTATAATTATTTTATCATTATTCAATAGATATTTATAATATTATCTTTTCATCTCATAAAATATGGTGATTATTGGACAGAAATCCAACGTACGGTGTTGCCTGTGTGTGAGTTATTCATATTTATAATAGGACAAGGATGATAGCAGATGAAATCCAAGAGGTAAATAAGAATGGATTCGATCTTCATCACTCTGCTCTGTACAACTAGTGCCTTTTTGTGTACAAGTCTTAACCTAATTACAACTAACCAGTTCATTACATTTTCATCCTTTACATTTCTCTATATTACATCCACGTCCTTGACTCCAATTACATTTTAAATCTTTACAAAGGATAGATTGAATAACAAGAAGTAAAATGCCATTCTACTTGAAAAAATATATATACGCATCACAAAACTTTTGATTTTTAGGAGAATCCGACATAACAACAATTCATAATCTACTTAAAAAATTAAAAAATAATCAAATATAACAAGTATTCGAATCGAATTTGTCAAACTATAATTTTGAATATACGTTAATATAACAAGAGAAAGAAAAAAAAAAAAAAAAAGTCAGATGCCAAGTTTAAAATAATTTAGACACGATAAATTTCATTCCTTGATAAATAAGAGTCCGCTTTTACCTGAATCCAACCGAAGTTAATTGTGCGGGAACCCAGAGAAGAAAGAGATCCTTCACTGTCCTGCGTAAGGGGCGATGGCATCGAACTCTTTTATATTGAGTGATCGGATATTCTATTTTTAAATCAGAAATCTCAAAATCGAATCTTGATAATGGTGAAAAAGAATTTGAAAGAGCTAACCCCTAAAATGGATCTTATATTATTTGAATTGAATTAATATGATAAAACTTCGATATCGGTGATAAAAATATATATAAGGAATGATAGTGGGTCGAGTCCGTGACAAGTGGGCATCAAGTTGGGTCCAGGTCCAAGTCCAAGTTTGTCTAATCATGGGCAACCCAAATTGGGCCATCTCTCTCTCTGTTTTTTTTTGGTACAGGCTCTCTCTCTCTCTCTCTCATTTTTCATTTTTATATTTCTTTTTCGCTCCCCCTCTCTGCCTTGGAAGGTTTATCCCTGCGATATCCATTCAGCACTTAGTAGTGGGTGTCCTTTTCTGAACTGTGGTATGTTCCCAATCACCAGAATCAGAAAAGGCGAAAAAGTGTGGTGGGTTTCGGTCTCAGAATTTTAAATTCGTATCAGTAACTAAAGCCACCGCCTTACCTATAACGGCGGTACTTATCCTGTAAGTCGGTCATGGAAAAAGGAAAAAAAATATATGGGGTAAGAACAAAGCATGGAATAAAAGTTGAAAAGGCCGAAGAAGCGTTTTACACTTGTCTTACGATACAACTGAGAAAAAACACGTATGTTTACGATGACGAACAAACCTTTCAAGAGATCATGCCTGCTCCTTCTACTTATCTTGTTTCAATTCTGTCTTCTTCTTCAACCTCTTCTCACAGGTTCTCTCTCTCTCTCTCTCTCTCTCTCTCTCTCTCTCTCTCAGTTTTGGCTTAATTTCTGTATAGGTGTGGAAAATTGTATTATTTCCCAACCCAAGGCCTTTAGCTTTATTTATTTATTTATTTATTTTCTCCTCCTATAAAATTAGATTACTGGGTGTTTTCTCTTAATCATCACCTGTTAGAACAATTGTGCAGGGATCCAATTCTAAATTTTACTCTGGGGAAGAACAGTTATCTTTATTAATAAAATTTTTGAAATGTCCACTGACACTTGGATTAGACATTGACAAGTGAGGAAGAGCCGCTCTCAATGTGACGAGGAATTTATTCGGTGAGACAGGTCGTGTCTCTCTTTCTTTTTCAGTTTGATAAATGAGATATATTTTGTAATTTAATTTAAAATAATATATTTATTTTATTATGAATTACGACCGTAAAACCCATAAAATAATTTGCTCAATGTAACTCGATCACTTTTGAAAGAATTAAAAAAGCCGGAAAAAAAAAGAAGCAGCCATTACCACTTCCCTTTGAACTGGTAAGCGCAACAGCTGGTATTCTAACTATACCCATTGTGTAAATCTAGGCTTTTTCCAACGTCGAAGGAATCATCGGTGATCTTGATTTATATCCATCATTTTTTATTTTTGTATAATTTATAATTTGATAAATATTATAAATTATTTATTTGTGTTTAATATAAGTGAGATCACCGAATCTGTACATTTGATAATTTTCCATTTTCCTAATATATTTGTTACAATGCAATATCTTGTACGTAGTGTCCGCACCAAGACCAAACATAGAGGCAAAAGGACTATTGACCAGAGCACACATCATATCGGTGGATAGATTTGGTGGAGGCGGTGGCGGTCATGGTGGGGGCGGTGGCGGTCATGGTGGGGGCGGTCACGCAGGTGGTGCAGACGGCAATGGAGGAGGTGGCAAAGGAGGGAAAGGCAACGATAATGGGGCTAGAGGAGCTATCATTCCTCTATTTGGTGCAGGAGGCATGCACCACAGGGATAACAACCCTCGCCACAAAACTAACAGTGCTTCTATCATCTATGTTGGAGGGCTCATTCCTCTAGTCGCTGTCTTGTTTGCTTTAATATGCCTTGTGTGAACTCATACGTAAGAGCTTAGTTTCGGAGCATTGATATGTGTGCCTTCTAGTAATTTTGCTTTTGTTTGTGAATTTGTTTTTTCCCCCCGAAACACCTTTGCTTTGGTTGTATATAAGTGCAAACAGTGAATACAACACAACACCGAGTCACTTGATTGATGATATTTGCAACCGATCATTTCTAATCCTATTTGGTTAACTTTGGGCAACAAGGGTCTGAGTAGGTTTATCCAATTTTCGGCATAGCCCACTATGGATCATGCATGGGCAAATATGTCTTTATAAATTTAAAACGCCTCTCCAGTCTTCGGTCTTCACCAATCCCTCCTCCACGCGAACTTAATCAGAACTAGGGTGGGCAAGAAAATATTATTAGCCCCCAAAGCTCAATCCGTGTCACTCAAGGTGGATCCGGGCCCAAAACCCTTGATCGGGCCGAATGACTCTTTGATTCAGCCCACCAGTTAATACATTGCGGAATCATAAAAAATCGGAAGTCACACAAACAAATATAGCTTCATTTTATGTTTTACCAATTTTCTGTGAAAATGGAAAAGGAAAAAACATTTGTTCACTATGTTGCAGAATGAATAATGGTGGGTCAAGATTTTACCACAATGAAAGATTCGAGTCTTACCCTTATCACAGTTTGAGTGTAAGTATGTTAAAAAATGTTGTTCAAAGTTGGGCTACGGATGTTTGTGGTGCCCTATAGATACATTGTGTTGTTCATGATGTATAATTCAGGATATCATTTATTTCTTTTAGAGATCTACGGTTCAACCTACCAAAAATATAAATCCTATGTATAAATATATATATATATATATATATATATATATGCATCATGTTAAGTGTCTTTCTTTTTTAAACACTGTTACCTAATTTTTTTCTTAATTTTTTAAACCACACTTTCCCTTGGACCTGAAATTAAAGACATTCGAATGAGTGATGGATACATTTGGATAATAAGATGACGTGGTCTCATCCCATGGTATTCGCATGAAGCCCACCGCTTCGTGTAATTTTCCCACTCCAGCTTTATGACATCTGTCGTCCGATAACGACATGACTTTCCAAGTTCTGCTCTCAATTTATCACAAATACCCTTCACATCACCGGCTAATGAGGAAACTATGAATGGGCAAAAATGTCGTTTTGTAATCGAAACGTCTCTCCACCTCTCCTTCCTCGATAAGTGCATACAAGAAGCGCGATTCCCCCCCCCTCTCTCTCTCTAAAAGCCCTAGAACGTCGGAGCGGAGTAGGTGACCGAAGAGTAAATTGCCCAAATTTCAATGGGCAAAAAGGCCAACTGGAGCTGGACATCAGCTCTAATCGGAGCAGCGTCGGCAACAGCTGCATACGCGCTCGTTTCTGCCAAGCCGAAAGACCCGGCTTTCCACCTCGTCTCAATCGGGCTAACAAAGTTCAATCTCAACTTCCCTATCCTCGACGTGGAACTAGTCTTGACCGTACACGTCACGAACCCCAATATCGTGCCCATCCGCTATGAATCAACGATCATGTCTATTTCTTATGACGACTCACTTCTCGGGTCGGCGCTAGTCCACTCCGGGTCCCAGCCGGCCAGGTCGTGTCAGCTGCTGAAACTTCCGGCTCGGCTCGATGCTATTGAGCTGGCTCATCACGGAAAGAAATTCTTAGCCGATGTGAAGCGGCGCGAGATGGAGCTCGACGCCGCCGTGGATATAGCTGGAGATGCTAAACTGTTGTGGTGGAACCATAGGTTTAAGGTGCACGTGGATAGCAACATTGTCGTTGATCCTGTGTTTCTTGAGGTGGTCGATCAAGAAAATAAAGCCCAGTTGCAACTGCTGAACGCGTGAATGCACGCGGCTTCCCCCCAACCCCACTTCCCAAGTTATCTGCGAGACAATTGTTTATTCTAGCAGTATGGTAATGTTTGGGGGAAATGAATTGATGGCTTGTTCTGCTTTACAGAATGAGACTTGAATAATTTCATTCTTATTTTTTTTTATTTCTTTTCCTGATGTGATGAAATAATTAGATGATGAGATTTTTCAATTATTCTATTCCCTTGGATAACTGAATTGAGGGAAATTTTCAATTTTGAATTTTTTTTATTAGAAAAAGGGGAGAGAGAAAATTATCCAAATATATTGGGAAAAAATACATAAGTTTTTTTCTCAATTTTTATGTTATATATAATTTTTCCCCTTTTTTTTTCTCCTTTTTGTAACATTTGCCACTTGTCAAAGATAAATATTAACCCATCTTAAATTTTAAAGAGAGAAAATATTATTTATTAAATATTATATATGATAAGAACATAAGAGATAAAAGAATATAGTTGAATATGAATTTTAATATTTCATTATGCAATATATTCGATTTATATATAAAAAAAAATCTATTATCATAAATATAAAAATTATAAATATAGAAATAAAAAATAAAAAAAGTCAAATTTACAGATATATAATATATTTTCTAACAACAAAAAATTATTAAAAATTTAATAGAGTAATATTTTATATACTTTTCTTTTTAGTTAGATTAGTATTAAAATTAGAGCGATGCACAGTGTAGAATCAATTGTGATTAATATCATTAAAACTGTTATCTGTGCTGTAATCACCTAATTAACTGAAAAAAGGCTTTGTGACTGTATAAAAAAGATTATGGAATTAAAGGATGCATGGAATTTATGAATAAGGGAAGTAATTTGACATATAAATGTCATCTGGCGAAGCTCTGAAGGCAGGTGCTAAATTGTTATACATGTTTGCAGAGTGCTGCTGAGCAAAGCTTGAGAATGCGTGATGGCTGCTGCTAAATTGTTAAATGATCTATCCTTGTTAAGTCTCCTGCTGGATTGATTTGGTTTTATAGTTTTTAATAAGTAATTCAAAATAAATTAAGTTTTAAAATTTAAATTCTGAATCTTCTTAATAAAAAATGCTGAGCTAAACTAAACCCAATTCAAATTAACTCGGATCAAGCTGGTTTGTTGCATGCATAATTCTAATATATTACCGTCAAAACATTATAAATAAAAGACAAAATTGTATATTTGAAAGAAAAAAGAAAATATTTTTATACAAAAAATGATATTTTAGAAATGTTGGAAACACCGGTTGTTTGTACATTCGATATGTTAAATCTACTTGGAGAGGCCTACGCAGGGGGATGTATGCGATTGAAAGTAGAACAGTGTGAGTGAGAGAGGGAGTGTGAGTGAGAGGAGGAGGAGGACGAGAAAACGGGGGAGGAGATCACACCCCGTTATTGCGATAAAATAATATATTTATTTAATCATAAATTTTAGATTTAATTTATAAGAATAGAAAATTAAAATTTAAAAGAATCAACCCTATATATGAACCCCATAATTTGAATTGAATTAATCAGATAAAATTTAGATACCTATTAATAATAAATATCTATTAAAAAAAATGAAGAGATTTAGTTTTGAATTTTGAGAAAGAAAAAAATTATATTATGAGAGATTTTTTTAAAAATGATTCGATAGTAATTCAAATTAAATTAGTTAGAATATAATTTTAAATACGAATATAATAAAAAAAATGGTTTGCTATTTGATGGCTTTTATCCACAGCTGTTGATGGGGGTGATTTTTATTTTACGTGCCGTGTTTGTGCTCAAACTTTCTTGTATTAAATGTTTAGGTTGTCTTTCTCAGGGCCAATATTTGGTTCTTCCACTAGACTAGGAAGTTGTTCGGCCGTATCTCTATCAAAGAGTGCGTCCGGAATGAGTCGAAATCAAGCAGGAAGATAGCCTCAGCGTCACCTTTTTAATACTCGTAGCTACAAACGTTAAATCGTACAAAGCTGGTGAGTTCATTTATCTTAGATCCCGACGTCCAGCAGCAATATTATAACTAGACTTATTTTGTAAGCTTGATTGAGAGTATCAAAGAACTTTATTAGACCCATCTAAGCTTCGGTTGGAAAATTAAATTTACTAAAATTCTTAATATAAAAAATTATTAATAATATATTATTTTTAATTTTATTAAGATATTGTCTTTTCTTGAATCTTCTAAAAAAAAGTCAAAAAGTTCCCATGCTGCACGCGCAATTAACATCCGATCATCATTACCAGAAAAAAATAATAATAAAAATAACATTGACCGCATAATTACGCGCTCGCGTTCGGGAGAATATGCGACTGGGTCTCTACTCTCTTGCCTTGGTACAGCTAGTTAATCGTGCAACCAAATAAAATTAAGAAATTAAATATATATATATATATATATATATATATATATGTCAACAAAAAATACTTTTGATGAGGAAAACATTTGAAATCCACAAACACACAGAAAGAACACGAACACAGTGTTAGGTAAATTAGTTAAGAGAGTGGTTGGATTTCTTCAATAACAATCCAAAAATTGGAAACTCCCCCCCAACACACACACACACACACACAAATCTATCTACAAATGAAGGTGAGAGAACAGATTGTGAGCACAAAAAAAGGATAAATAATAGAGATATTTGATAAAAATGGAAAAGTACTTAGTTGGGGGCCACAGACAAAGGGGTGGTTTGGATACACTTGGACCCTAGTTCTATTCTACCAAACTATATAAAAAATTATTTAAATTTAAAAAATAGTAAATATTTAGAATAGAAGAAGAAGAAGAAGAAGAAAAGAAGAATGTCTTTGTTTCCTTGTATGCATCTCTTATCTATTATTATAATCTCACTTGTTAATTAAGCTTCCTCCAACCTCCCGTTCGCTTTTCAAACATTCTTTTTTTGGTATCGATCACCCTCGATATTTAGAATTTTATTTCGACTAATCTGAAATGACCATTATAAAGCCCACTTTATGATGTGAGTCTTTCAATATTATTTTTCTATATATATTTCTAACCTAATTAAGAGATAAAAATGTCCATCACATTTGCATCAACAAATGTTAAATCTCTCTTCGACCGTTCTTTTCTTACATCTTTTTGTATTTTATTTTTGTTGTTGTTAGAGAGGGTTTTCCTTTTTTGTTTTTTTTGGGAGGGGGGGGGGATTTGATGTTGAAATGCATCTTAATGCTTTTTGACGACTTCATTTTGTATGTTGTGGGGGGTGACTCACATTTGGACTATTTAATGGCCCGTGAGGTTTTTTGAATGTGCAAAACCAAGTACATATCCGGCCTCACATTTCCACCAAAAAAAAAATCCGACCTCATTTTTGGCATTTACTATATAAGTGGAAAATAATTATATATTTTTTTTTATCATAAATAATTGGATTTTATATTTGGTATTCTTAATGTAAAAGGTTGTTTTTTTTTTTAATTTTAGTGAATTTTTGAATAAATTATTATACCGATATTGAGTACATATAATTTATTTTAACAATTTAAAAGTATTTCTTAATTTTTGCAACTTTATGAATGAAAAAATGTGAATTTGAGAGATTTTATTAAGTATCTCTTGAGGGAAGTGTTTTCAGGTAGGTGACTGACGTTTGAGTTTATCACCATTACGGTTTTTACAGCTATTAAAAGAGCTTAGGACAAAGATAAACAAATTTAAACCACGAGATGAAAGACACTGTAAAATGGCAGGGCAACAATGTTTTTGACCCAATCAAACGATGACACTGTCGACGTCATGCGGTCAGTGATGGTTACTGATCCTTTGACCCTTTGCCCTTGTTTCACCGCTTGCCTTTTATGTTAACCCAATGGGTGAAAGTCTCTTTTATCAACCGCGGATGGTGAACCCATTTGATTGTTTTTTTTTTCCTAAATACAAATTGAGAACAATCATTACAAAAATGAACAAAAAATTCTTAAGACAAATAAATTCAACGGCTAAACAGAACGACGAAACAGAACTCGGAGATTGAGTTAGTTTATTAGTGTTCATGGGCTTAATTATTTGAAATTATTGGTATATTCTTTTTTTCTATTTTTGGTATATCGGGAAATGGGAAGAAAAAGAGAAAAGAAATAATGTTAGTTGAATTATAATTTATTGATACTGATTTATATCTATGATATTGTTAAATAATATAATTTTTTTTTAAAATGAAAATATATGTCATACAAAACGCCTAAAGAGGTCAAAAAATTCATGCCAGTCCATCTAGCCTACCTATTCTCATTAAATCTTGCTACCGTAAAGGTCAATAACAAAGAGTCGTAGGATAAAAATTAGCAGCAAGAAAACGGAAATGGACACTCATAAGAAAATGAGAACTGGAGTGAGAAAGATTCAGAGACCCTTTTTTTGTGGGGGGAGGGGGGGGAGTCCAGGGGTTTTCCACGCTTACAAGCCGGAAGACTCCTCAAAACCACCATATGTCACCAGATAAAATACCCATTTTTGTACAAATAATAACCACCTTATTTCTGCCCCCTATTTAATGTCCGATCTGATCCAAACAAAAGCCCTCTCTCCCTCCCCCCCCCCCCCCTCCCCCGCCCCCGCCCACCCCCACTCCCACCCCCGACGCTCAAAAAATTATTAAACACATATACAGCCAAACATCATTTGAGCGAAAAATGAAACCCCATTTTCTTTTATTGTTTATTTTATCAAAAGAGTAATCAAATCAATGAAAGTAATGATTCCCACGTCCCACTATCCACCCCATGTCTCTTTCTTCAATCCAACTCCATCCCCATCTCAAATCTCTCTCTAACTTCTCTCTCTCTCTCTCTCTCCCTCAAAACCTAAAATAACCAAAACCTAAGAAAACCCAGATTCAGAAACTTGCCCAAATCATTTTTATTTTTTATTTTTTGCATTTTTTAAAAGAAAATCCATTTCAATTCACATCATAAACAATGACGGAAGTCCTTCGCTTCTCACAATCTTCACCCAATTCCACTGCCTTACCCTGCACCCCCACCACATCGAACCACTCCTCTTCTTCATCTTCTTCTTCATTGTTTCTGATTAATCAAAACCCTCCTGTAGAAGTAGAGGAAGAAGGAGAAGGTGGGGTTAGTGAGAGAGTGGAAAAGGAGGAGAGTGGGAGAGAAACTGAATGCGGAGGAGATCAACAGTTGTCATTGTTAGCATTGCTGGTCACACTGTTCAGGAAATCTATGGTGGCCTGTAAGAGTGATAGGGAAGAGCTTTGTGCTATGGATATTGGTTGGCCTACCAATGTCAGGCACGTGGCTCACGTGACCTTTGATCGCTTTAATGGGTTTCTGGGTTTACCTGTTGAATTTGAACCTGATGTCCCCAGGAGAGCTCCTAGTGCTAGGTATCCTGCTTTTATTTTCTTTTTTGATGGGTTTTATTATTGTTTTTGGTAATTTGAATGGTAACTTGTTTTGGGTTTTATGAGTAACTGTTCTTGTTGATCGAGACCAGAAGCCGGTTCTTCTTTAGAAACAATTTTAATGATGTTTTGGTGTTCTTTATGTTAAGCGTGTTGTTCAATACAAATTAGGAATTCCTGGTGCTTAGCATCTTGTTAATTCTTAATCCGAAATTGGCCCATAATAATTAAACTCCAAAAGGGATTACTCTAAGTAGTAAGGCTGATGAGTAATTGGAAAATGGTTGTCTTGTTTTACGGGTTCCTCTAATTCTGAACAGACATTGATACTTTTTTAAGTGAAAATGGTTTTTCTTGGACTCGGTTTCCCTGATTTGTATGTACAAGGCTTGTGGTTCCTTATTTGTATTTACTAAATTTGAATCAATCACTTCAAAGTAATGAAATGGATCCAAGAATTTATTACTAGAATTCAGAAAACACATTGTATACTTCAATTGATAGAAAATGACTTTCACATTACCATTCATTATTCAGGCAATAGATGATTTTGCATTAATCGGCAAAATGATGTTACTATGATCAGATCTGGTGTTGCTTGCTTCAAATAAAGCAATTTTAGAGGTTTCAATTGAGTGCAAAAAGAGTTGGTGATAACTTTGTCCAAACTCAGCCAAATAAGGAAATATGACAAATTGAAGAATTGCCATGTCACAAGTGAAGATGAAGATGAATTAGTAGCAATGTGGTTTTTGATCCGGGGTTATGACTTACGAGTGGTGATAGACAGACTTGCCAAAAAGAAAAAAAAAATGTAATTTCTTGTAAATAAATTGATGTGCATTTGATTTTCTTCGTACTATTTCTTTGACCAAGTGCATATAGGAATCTGGATCTCTTAAAAGAATTTAACAATTTACGGACCACTGTTGTTATCTAGGAAGCAGATGAGCTGTCTTTGCAGATGGTAACTGTCTATACCTGCAGATTTGAAGATGCCATAGTTTGACAGTTGGATGTGAAGCTTCGTCCAAGTCCATTAATCTATAGGGTTCATAAGACTGCATCGATATGTGGGATTATAAACATTTGCAGTCTTAAACGCATCAGTTTTTCCTTACGAGAAGGTGATTCCCCCCCCCACCCCCAATTTCACATCAGATAGAATAGATCAACCAATATCTGTTTATTTGGAGATAGTTTGGAGACTAGATGCCAACTTGTTGTGGTACAAGAGTTGTTTATCTACATTAAATGAGTTAAACGCATCAGCATACATTATTTGGAGTTGTTGGAGATAGTTTGTAATTTGGAGACTAGATGCCTATTCGTTTTAATACAAGAGTTTGTTATCTACATTAATTCAATTACCATCCGTAGCAATGAAGTCTGAGGTTATCTAGAGCATTAAACTGAGTTAAGCATTCCGTTTATTTGGAGATAGTTTGTAATTTGGAGACTAGATGCCAATTCGTTTTAAGACAAAAGTTCGTAGAAAACTAGATGTCAGTCTGTATCAAATACAGGATTTGTTTATTTACTTTTACTCCATTGCCATCCTTAGATGTGGAGTCTGACGTATATCTAGATCATTAAACTGAGTTAAGAATCCCTATCGAAGAAATTGAGTCAAGAGTGAGGTTTCTATTTCTAAACAGCATGCCTGCTCTATTTTCAGCATGTTGTCCTGCATCGATTGATAAACTAGAAGATCCTAGCTATCCAATAAATGAATCTTAAATGTTGAACATTGGACAGTTTTGTTGCATATCCATCTTTAAACATATAGACTCAAAGGCTTGTCATCTGGACCTCAAAAACTTCTGTAGAAACTGAAAAATTTCTTTGCAGTTGCATGTAGCCATCATTAACCCTTTTCAACTTAGAGGCTTTTCATAATGACTGGGAAATGAAGGTGTTTTATGAGCTGAATTCATGTTTTCCTTAATTTGTTTCCAAGAGAGAGCGATATATTATTCAACTATACAAACTTGTGGCATATGATTGTTGCATGTTTGCTTGGCTTGTAAATTTGTTTAATGTTCCTTCCTCTTAATTTTTCTGTCTAATACACAGTGCAAGTGTTTTTGGAGTTTCAACGGAATCCATGCAGTTGTCCTATGACTCCAGAGGCAACAGCGTTCCAACCATTCTCCTTTTGATGCAAAGACGCCTGTATACTCAGGGAGGCCTGCAGGTAATCTTTCTTAGCTCTGTCCCTGTGAGCTTATTGAACTTTCTCAGCATTCCAACCATTCTCCTTTTTGAACAGAGATGGTAATCATCAGTTACTATGTCAGCTGCCAACTGCACATATTAAAGATTTAGGCTTTATCTTAAGTTGATATCACCCTTTGAAAGAAATATATAATATATATCTGCGTGTGTGTATCATATTTATACGATGGGAGACTTATCTTTGTGTTCCTTCTCTGTCCAAATTGAGGATGTCATCTTACTTTCCTTCAAAATTTTCTTGTATTATTGGACCCACATCTGCAGGCAGAAGGAATTTTTAGAATTAATGCAGAAAATGGCCAGGAAGAGTATGTTAGAGAGCAACTCAATAGGGGAGTGGTAGCAGAAGGTATTGATGTGCACTGTCTGGCAGGACTTATCAAGGTATAGTTTTATATGATGATTCAAATAATTTCAGTGCCAGTTATATCTCCTTAGATGCATTCACAAGCTCTGGGGTCTTTAGCTTATGGTACTCTTTTACTTTTCAGATGCAGGTCAGTGCATTTTTCCTTTTGATTCTTGTAGATGATACGATTCTATATGCATATTCTGGTTCATGGAACGATGGGTAGTGTGATTTTCTAGGAATTAGGCAATTTTCTGAGACACTTTTTGAGACATAGGATGTTGAATTCTATCTCCAGAATTAGACAGCTTTCTTATCTATGTGTTCTCCTTTTTCTTATTCCCCTTCACTTAATTTTTTGTGGTAGAAGTTGGAATACATACGACGAGTGGGAGAATAATAGTAAATTTGAAGCAGGCTTTTGAGGAGATTGTTTGTTCTAATTGTTTATCTTTTTGAGCTTGTGCTTTTGACAATATATTCAGAGTATTGCCCCACTGTAAGGCTCTGAAACCAATCAATTATTAAATAAGACTTATTATGAACATACTCCCTTGCAGCCTAATTCTTAATCCTTTATTTGAGTTCCCCTCAATTTTCGTTTTGGATTCTTTTCTTGGTGGCTGCCTGAGAGTGCCTTTTCTTGAGAGAGTGGGGTTGGTTGGGAGTGACCTAAACTTCATGCCAAGGCTCACCTTGAGGATGGCTCTTTTCTTATGTCTTGGACATTTTCATCTTTCCCTATCAGAATTGCAGTGTCAAGATCAAAGTTTCTCTTCAATCTTAGAATATGCTTGGCTGTTCCATTTAATAAGAATCATGCGGATACTTCTATTTTGATTACGCAGGCTTGGTTTAGGGAACTTCCAACTGGAGTTCTGGATTCCCTAAATCCAGAACAGGTTATACAATGTCAGTCTGAGGAGGAGTGCTCTGAGCTTGTGAGGCTTCTACCCCCAACAGAAACTGCTCTACTGGACTGGGCCATCAACCTTATGGCTGATGTTGTCCAAGAGGAACAACAAAACAAGATGAATGCCCGCAATATCGCCATGGTCTTTGCACCAAATATGACTCAGGTAAGCTTGCGATACAAAATGTTTGAGACATGCGGGATGCCCATACATATAGTTTGAGGTATTTGCATTCAGATATCCCCTGGGGATGCATTCCTTATTGTTTCCATGAAGGGATTTTGGCACATTGCATTGGTTTAGGATGAGCTTCCTCTTCTTCCTCTCTCTCTCTCTCTCTCTCTCTCTCTCTCTCTCTCCCTTCCTCCCTCCCTCCCTCCCTCCCTCCCTGTTTGGCACCCGAGTAAAACATGAAGCACATTTGTTTGTAAAATATCCTCCTGAACCTGTCTCTTTCCACAATTGGCTTGTTCTTTGCTTTTCTGCAGAAAATCATGAGAAAGAATCTTGCAATAGAGACTGCTTTCTGTTGAACATGGGTGTTTTAATATAACAATTTCTTAACATCTTTTGAAATTTTAACAGTGTAGTATTAATCTAGTGATGTACATTCAAGCATGCGATTTCAACTGTGATTTTGGACAAACAGATCTATTTTTTTTTTGGTAGATCTGCATAATATTTATAATAATATATATAGATAGCATATTGTGGGACGAGCTTAACATGTGCTTATCAGAAAGATCATCCAGGCAGGTGTTATGTAGTTATCTTATAATCCTCCCCCTTTTTTGGCAATTGTAGATGGCAGATCCCTTAACTGCATTAATGTATGCTGTTCAAGTCATGAATTTCCTTAAAACCCTCATAGTGAAGACTCTGAGAGAAAGAGAAGATCGTCCAATGGAGCCAGCTTGTCCTCGGTTAGAGCCTTCTGATGAGAATGGACACCATAGTCCTTCACTTCCTTGTGTTGAGGACTCTCACCAAGAGGATAGGGAGGCAGAACAAGTTTTTATTGCTTATGAACCTGATTCGGAAAACCATGCAGACCCCGATCAGAACAAAGGAGGAGAGTCTCACAATCTTGAGACTTCTCCAGAGAAGCTGGTTCACGAAGGTGATGGACCTTGCGAAACTCCTAATAAAGTGGATTCCTTCACTGAGCAGACAGAAGCAGAGGTTCAGTCCAACAACATCCAAAACAAGGGTGGAAAATCAGGTAACTCGAGCTCCAAAAAGGGTACGAGGAAAGTTAACAGGCAGAAATCAGTTAATAATCGAGTCAATGGAGCTGTTGAAAAGGCGCAGGAGATCAGCAATTTGAGTCGTATAAATTCAAGGACAGAATGGTCAGAATGGACCGAAGCCTGGCGGTGATCGAGCATCTAAATTAGTCCTAGTTGAAGTTGTAAAGAGAAAAGAATGCAGACTGTCAACGGTTGTGTGATGGGTGGTTTTTCTCTAACTGTTTCTCATTTGATTTGCCATGCTAATTGTTCTGCAACTTCTGCTGCCTTATCCAGGTTTAATATTCGTGTATGATATATTTGGTTTGATGTTGAGAGCAAACACTTGATGTCTCATAAAAATCACTCACCCTTTCACACTTTTTTTATTTTTTTTGGGTGTAGCCTATGTTGTTGTCGGGCGAGATAAGGTTTAGTTCGAAGCCATTAAATTCTTAAAATCATCAACATATTGTGATAAAATTTGTATTATAGTTTCAAGGTTAAAACATATAAATATTTTTAAGTTATGTCTGTTAAAACGATTCGACCAGTTTTATTAGTACTACGTAAAATAAATTTTAAAAACAATTTAGAAATGATTTTAAAATAGAGATAGAATTTTTTAAAATGTGAGATATATGAGGTGGGTGTGTATCTCATCTCAGAAAAACAGGACGGGGGCAAGCAACATCTAGAAAGATGTCGTGGTGCCATTAGCTGCCATGCAAAAACGAAGAGATAAAAACACACGAGTGAGACCACTTTGTTGAGGTGGTCGGTGTCACCCGGTATCATGAAATCTTAAATTGAGATGAGATGAGCCACTTCAAACGAGGTTAAAAAGTAGCCAATCCTTTTCCCAACATAGATGAGCAGTCTCTGGGATCAATACCAGAGATCAATACCAGAATATTCTTATGAATCCAAGTAATGAATCCTTCTCGCACAAAGGGTAAGATTATGACCTTAACTGCTTGCTTTTGTACCACTGCATTTAGAAATGAAATTATCTTTAGCAGTTTGTTATTGATAATTACAAATTTTTTAAATATGCATCCAATAAATCTATTAAATTCATATAAAACCCACAAAATTTATAAATTTATTGAATTTATGCAAATACCCCCAAAACATTCGAAGACGAACAAACAAGTAGATCAAAAATTATGTCAATAAATTATAATTAAATTGATATCATCCTCTTATCTTTGGGTCTCTGGTTCAAACCTTTGATATTATTTCTAACATTGTTGGGATATTTTATGAATAGTGTCGAGTAGTTTGTCCAATATGAAAAGAGCCAGATGAGATGGGTCGTGGGGAATAAGTAGGACATGCTAAGATTTTGTGTAGAGTAGATGTGGAGATAAGAAAAATGTGCTTTGTGCTTCCTACGGATGTGGAAGGAGATTTGAGGGTGCCGCATATATTTGCCCATCCTTGTCACAATGGTCTGGACGGCACCCAATAGTTCATTCGAAGTGGCAGGATGGGATTGGCGATTTCCTATCGACTGTCAAAAAGGAAACCAGTAGCTGTGGAGATCATGAGCCCCTTGAGTCTCTCTCTCTCTCTCTCTCTCTCTCACCCAACGACCACCAGAGTAACACGTTGCTCCATAACCACCTATCCCTATTCCATTCCACCCCTAAAAATACTAAGACATCTCCAAGAACAGCCACTCTCCCAACAAATAGCATCTTACGGTGTTTTTTTTAACAGCTCATATCGTATCATATCAAACCCGTGTTCTCTTTTTTAGCCTTCTCTCTCTGTCTCTCAGCGACGTCAAAAATCCATTTCTTGGTCTCTTTTTCCCTCGAAAAAAATCCCAAAAAACAAACTCTTGAGAAGCAAGCCATGGCAGCCTGTGGAAGCCTAAAACACATATTCGACAACCCATTGCCTGAAAGCTCATCTCTCATTGAATCTCTCTCTGCTTGGAACCAAATCAATCCCTCGAAATCCGTCGGTCAATCTTCATTCACAGAAATCTTTGGTGAACTTCATTTCCAAGAATCTAGTCATTCATCATCGACATCATCTTCGTTTTCACCTTCACCTTTCCCTCCGTCATCATCCACCTTCTCATTGCCTTCATCGTCATTGACATCCTCCTCATCATCTTTGACAGAATTAAACCTACAAGAAAGCATCGAAAAGCTCCACAACAAGAACAAGAACAATAATGAGCATTCAGAAGACAATGAGATTGAAAAGAGCCCATCATCAGTTAATTATTTTACAAAGAGATCATATAGGGGATCAGCTCATACGAGGAGCGATAGCTTCGCATCTATGAATTCCGAAAGCCTTCAACTTTGTACCGAAGGCCTCGGATTTGAAAGCTCCGACGATGTTGAAGAATTTTCAAGCGACATAGCCAGTGACCGGCTCAACCAAGAAGAGAAGATGAGTTGTATGAGGCCATCATCATCACAAAGTCTGGCAGTTTCCAAGCGTGTGAGAACTACAAGTGGTGTGTTTCCTCCACCTATTTCTTGTATAGGAAGGACAGGAAAGCCCTGGGTCTGTTTCAGGTCTTATAGGCAAGATGGGAGGTTTGTGCTAAAGGAGATAAGAATTCCCACTCAAGAATTCTTGCATGCTTGTAGAGAAAACGGGCGTCTAAAGCTACAATTTATTCAGCCCGGAGATGAAACTTTGGAAGAAGAGGAAGAAGGAGAAGATCTAGATGATGTTCAAGAAGTAGATGAGGAGGGGGAAGAAGAAAGCGAGGATGATGATACAGAAAGGAATGCAGACGAGGAAGAACTCGAGGTTAAAAATGAGATTGCAATCAACAAGGTTGACAACAAAGTTAAAGCAATTTTATAATAGGTAGCAAGAGGTGTTCCAAGCCCTCTAATAATTTTCATTTCATCATCCTTGTACATAAGGTTTCAGGTTCCCCCCTCCTCCGTTCCCCCACAACTTTCAAATAAGCAAAGGAAATTCTCTAAGAGTTCTCTCTCTCTCTCTCTCTCTCTCCCCCCCCCCCTCAAAAAAAGAATTTTCGGGCATACGAGAGTCTATATTAAACGTTCTTCACAATAATTGATTTTGATTAGCTGCAGTTTCAGGAACTTAAAAATTTTCCACATTCTGCTCATAGAGCAGAATCTAAACAAAATATTAGGTATTGAGGAAATAGGACATGATGAAAAGTTTCCAGCAATACGCATTTCATCCACATGAGGTCATATATAGAAAGTACAAATGTGCAATTTTTCTTACCCAAAAAATAAATGAATAAGTAAATAAATGTGCAATTTACCAAATCTTCAAAGAAGTAGAAATCTAGCAATTGGGGACAACGAATGACCTAATAATTGGTACCCATTATGCACTAGTGAACAGACTCTGAAGCAAAAGACCTGCAAAAACATTAAGTCGCAGGTGATTTGTGTTCATTTGGTGATGCGAAATCATGAGCATCTTGCCATGCCTGAGCTTGATTCCATTTTGTAAAGGTGAAGTCCAGTAAAGAAACTCAGTATGGGCATCATGTGAAAGTTAGGCACCAGATGTATCAAGGGAATGATACGATGTTTTGGCATTTCGATGCAAAGAAACTTCTCTGAAGATGTGAGCCACATATTGATCTAGCTTAGTTCCAAGCCTGCTTTATAATTTGACCTAAAAGACTGCCCCTAGAATGAGGAAAATGTAAAGCTTTATGAAATGTTTACTAGTACATCACGCATCGACCCTCTGTAGGCACTTCACACATTAGGGCCCTGAGAGGGCCAAGGTTAAAGACACAAATAATTATTACACATACGAAAGTCAAAAGCTTAATATCAAGGATCAACAAGCTTGTGCCTGATCTACATTGGCACATCATATTCAATTTTAGCATTTCATAGGTCCTTCCCAACTGAAAGGAATAGTGGAGAAGCATAGCCCAACAAATGAGCATCCTCCAGATACATCGACAAGCTATTTCTTAGTTTAGCGAGTGGCATCCCTCTTCATCTGGACTAGAAAGCATGTTTGTTAAGAGTTGGCAGACCCTATACATTACGTATATGCATTGTCATCACGGAAAACAAGTTTCAGAAAAGTGATACGGTACAATGTACTCAAAACAAACAGAACAGGACCCTTAAGATTAATGGACCGGATTGCATCAAGGGCACTAAAAACCATCAGGTCATGGATTTAGGTTGCATAATCAATTTCAGTGGTGAAAGTCTGAAAATTCCATGCAACAATGTAATTTCAAAATGTTGCTCGAAAAATATAAAGTTATGCTTGATGAACAATCTTTCAATTGCTGCGTTTCATAATCCACACCTCTTGCTCATATGAGAAATTATGCATTCCATCTCATGTCCTCTTTTGTTATACAAATAGCAAAACAGGGCAATAACTCTAGTGAACAATTCTTTCTTATGTATTACCCCACGTGATGGTTTAATAATTCTTGCCATCAAGGGATAGAAGCACTTTATATAATTCTGGACGTCGGTCCCGAAAAACCCCCCAACCATGTCTCTTTGACTTTATTTTATCCAGATCAAATTCTGCAATAAGAACTGCCTCCTCTTTATCATCAGCAGTTGCAACGATTTCTCCAGTGGGACCTGGACATGAACCAACATTTTTGGGCATTCATCAATTTTTACTCGGACACACCAATCAATACTCATAATTCACAATAGCAATACCATGAACAGCAACAATTACCTGCTATAAACGAGTTCCCATAGAATGTAATCTCACTTTTTCCATGCTCTGTCATGATGATCTCCTTCCCAATTCGGTTTGATGCCACAAGAGGTACCTGAAAATATGACCCCCCCCCCCAAAGAAAAAAAAAACTTGGAATCATTTTGGATGTAGGATATCTAAATGAAATACCATGTGGCCAAAAGATCAATGCATATTTTTTCTGGAGAAATGATACAGAATCTAATCATTTCAAGAATAGAATGTTGGCTTAGTGGTTATAGCTCCATGTGGGAGTGAGAACTTGGGCCAAGGTTCGAATTATGGTACCAACACATACACACAAAAAAAAGGTCACTTCAAGCACCACAGAGACAATGCAAGGAACAACAAGCAAATCAACCAAACAAATTTCAATTTGAAAAATGCCGTACAGAATATTGTTCATATATAATGCAAGGTTACTTACAACATTAGCCCCAGCATGCCCTTGCATCACACGTCTCCAGTGATCACGAGAATCAAGACCCTCATCTTGAGGTTCAGATCCAATGGCAGTAGGGTAAAATAATATCTCTGCCCCTTGAAGAACCATGGCTCTGGCAGCCTCTGGAAACCACTGATCCCAGCATATTGCTGATGGAAAGAGGGGAAAGGTTGTCAAAACGTATAATTTATAGTTACTTTTTAATTGCAGGTGTTAAATATGAACCTAAAAGCCACAGGTTCAATATAGAGATTAAACAATCAAAATCAAATGAAAGACTAACCAACTCCAATTTTAGCAAATTTAGTCTCGAAAACCTGTTAATCAATAGCATCAGTAAGTCTCAGTAGGTAGTGAATGACCGACCTAACAAAAAAGGCATTTTGTATGAGATAGAAGTAAGAAACCACCTTAAAGCCTGTGTCACCTGGGTTGAAATAAAACTTTTCCTGGTAACCTGAAGCCAAAAACTAATATAAGGAAATCAAGTATGGAACTTATCACACTCGCCAATGAAGAACTGTCATACTTCACACACCTGGTCCATCAGGGATATGGGACTTCCTGTACAATCCAAGATCAGTTCCATCAGCATCAATAATGGCAATGGAATTGTAATGTGCATTGTTTGCCTCCTCAAAAAAGCTTACTGGTATTACCACTCCCAACTCTTTCGCAAGTTTCTGCATCCTGCAAAGTGCCCAACCATCGGAAATCGGAGAGTGCAACTAGACTAATTATAATATCACCATGAAAACCTATTCTTTAGTAGCAGGCAGTTGCTGCAAAAAAAAAGGGGGCCACAAGCATGGGGTATTTGGCTAGAAGAGCAAAGCTACCAAGTTGACTATGGTGCGATGGCCTTACCTTAGAATTGTAGGATGGTTTTTATAAGGTTTAGCTCTTTGAATGAAATCCTCCCTTTGTGCTTGACAAAAATAATATCCCTCAAATAATTCCTGACAAACACCAAAAGATGTAAATAAAATACTGCACTATACTTGAGTAGCAGATGACCAATTCACCTGGGACTATTGCCATGCTTTAGCAGCCTACCATCAGGAAACCATAATCAACTAAAAATGTATCCTATAAGTGGTTTGAAAATCATAGTTATATGTGTAAGAGAAGTTAGAACCCGATGGACATAAATAATGGGAGCACACTACAAAATGCAAACAGGGTAGAATTCAACCAGTTTCCAATGAAGAAACCAATGCTTTTTAACTCTTCAAACAGTCAATAAATGCTTCTTTGTTCCATTTCATTGACTTCATTGTCCATGTATAAGAAGAGAACCAAATGGATATAAATAATGGGATCACACTACAAAATGCAAACAGATTAGAATTCAACCAGTTTCCATTGAAGAAACCAATGCTTTTTAACTCTTCAAACAGTCAATAAATGCCTCTTTGTTCCATTTCATTGACTCCACGGTCCAGGTATAAGAAGACGGTTTTATTAAGGGAGCAAGGTCTTATTAACTGCATTAGTGATTATCCGATAGCATCAAAGCATATACCTGAATAAGAACAATATGCGCACCCTTTGCATGAGCTGCTCTAACCAGCCTGTAATTAAGAGTAGACAAGTTATTGAAAGATATAGCCCGGGGGGGGGGGTGTGGGGGACAAACAATTGTATTCCAAGGTTACATTCAAATAAAAGTAAAAACGATGCCATCTGGTGAAACTTTACTCAGGACTAACCAGAAAAAATAAGACTCGAGTCATTTCATTGAAAAGTTAATGTCAACAAAAACAATCAACCATGAGATAGTGATCCATAAAAAAATTTTAATTGCAAGAACAATGATAATAACAATATTAATGAAATCATGATGGATTTCAAACATAAGGATCAATAAATTAAGCCCGATAAGAAAGGTCAACTAGGGTTTGTTAATTCGATATCTAACAGGTGTTTTTGAAAAAGGAAATGTGATTTCGTCAGGTTCTAGGTAGGGTTTAGTTGTTCATTTGACTGAAATTTAGACATATATTAAAGCCCCAAAAAACCCTCCAAATTTCAGGCATCGGCCAGAATTTAGACACAACCAACCCTAAATTACCATACAACTATGACATCCCGAATAAATTACAGACCTATATATGCATTATGTTCAAATTTCTGAGTATTTTTCGTTCTTTCTCACAAAAAGGTCTCAGTGGTAAATTAAGATCAAAATAGCTTGCACTACAACAGACCATCTGAAGATCTGAATCGATCAAATGAATAATAAAGGCCCAAAAAAATGAATGAATATTTTAGCGAAAACTCAAAAAGTTTAAAGCAAAGTCAGAAGACAGAGAGCGAGGGACAGAGAGATGGAAAAGACCTTTCAGCAGTAGCAACATTCGTAGAGACATCATCGGTACAAGCGAATTGAAGAGCTGATACCACTACCTTCCTTCCCTCCATTATCACTCTATCGTGTACTTGTAGTGGAAGTGGGCAGTGTGTCAACCAGAGACTGCGAGAGCGGTGAGGTCACAGAGACACTTATACACACTTCGGCCAAAGGCGATCTTCATCCTAGCGAATAGGGGGAGACCAGGACCAATGCATCCACCGACTTAAAAAAAATTACATATACTATATATATACTGACCATAATAATATTAAATATATTAAAATAATTATACGATAAAATAAATTATATTTTACATAACCATTTTCATCAATATATATTTATTAATTTTCTAATCAAAATATTAATATACTTTGCAAATTCAAATAAATATTTATTAAAAATATTTAGTTGGGGTTTGGTTCAACGGAATTAAAATCAAAATTGGAATCAAAGATCTTAGAAATAGAATGAAAAAATTAATTTCGATCTTAACTATTTGAATCAAATTATAAAGTAGATATAATCACCATTATTAATATTTGATTTATATATCTTTTAAAATGTAAATCATATAATTTTCAATTTTGTCATAAAAAATGTTTTTATAATTTAAATTTTTTTATTAATTTTTTATTGCATTTGAGATGATTTTATTATTAAAAATAATAATAAATTCAAAAAGAAAAGGAAATTATTTTCTCTGCTCTTCAACCTTCCATTGCTTCAAGCAGAATATATAAAATTTTATTTATTTGGACTACAATGTAATTAGCACTTAATAATAATAATAAAAAAAACAAGAAATATTCTAAGGCTTTCTTAAGAATGCACAGCATCATTGGTCTCATGTCACAGCCAATATTCTCGTCGATCTACAAGAAACAAAAACCCCATTACTCACATGAATTTTCATATACATTTAATCTTATAGTTTAAGATTAGTGTAAATTTCATTGACCGACACTTATCCTATCATTGATTTCCAAACTCTTAAAAAAAAGTATTCCCTTACCAAATATATACAAATTTGGTAGTAATAATTGGTTTGTTTATCTACATTATTTAAGTTAGATTAAAAAATTAAAAGATACTAGATTAAAAAAATAAAATAATAAGTCTATTAGCCGATGATCACATGTCAAATGAATTTTTCTTTCTGATTCGAGTGGGGCCGAAACCTTACAACAAAATACCACAAGCTCAGTAACTCAAAAGAGCACCAACCCAGAAGAACCGAATAGTGCACCCAAAGGCATGGCCGAGAGGTCCTTAAAACTACTAATTCTAAAACCATCCTGGCCAAAGAAACAAATAATGCTAACAGAAAGGAGAAAAGGCCTCGATCCAAGGCTCCAAAATTTTTGGGGGGCGGGGGGGGGTGGAGAAGAAGAAGAATCACAACCATTTAAATCAGATCACATTGATTCTTCTTCAGTGGAGAAACTCCTCGGCAGAATATTCTACAGAGAAAGGTGATTGTGTTGTGGACGAGGGCCGCCCAACCATAAAGCATGAAGGGGAGTTCTGAATTAATCAACACCCTAAGAGGATATATAAAAGAAAAGCAAAATGGAAGAGTTACAGCCTTGATATGACACATTAACTCATGGATTCCTCATATCAGCTTAATCCTGAGGTTCTGGCTTCTTTGCAGTTGACTTGAGATACCATCCAAGACCACCAAGTATGGTCACCACACCAGCCACCACTGCATAATTTCGGTGCTTGTCAGTTGATATACCAGCTGTTGACGAGGACCGTCCAGTTGGTTTGCCATCAGTCACCGGTCCAGTTGAGCCTGACGGTGTAGCTGGCTTTTCTTCTGGTTTAGGGCCCTATCGCATTTAACCAAATCAGCAAACCAGACGCAAAATTTAACTGTCATCAACTTATCATTTAACTATTCAATTGAATTAAAGAAAAGCGAACAATATGCTGTAAGTCATGCATGGATATGCTACTATGGAGGTGAATGTAAGAACACGTGCAGCTCGGATAACAACATACTTGCACTTTGATATTCACTGCTTGTGTGTTGTGCACGTGTGTAAAGTTTGAATCAATAAATATAGAGATTTATAAAAGGGGATGTGTGAGAAATAAATGAGTATTGGAAGAGGCACAAACCCAAATAAATAAGAGAGAGAGAGAGAGATAGAATAAAAAAATGTTTAATTAAATATAGAAAGGTAATATAGGAAATTTATTTTTTGATGAGGAAGATATTGGCAAAAAATGATTGTGCTAGATACATATTTTGTATATAATATAGATTGATATAGATTTAGATATTGTTGAAACAAATAAAGCACATGCAGACAATGATGTTTCAGATTTAACAATATCAGGGTATCATTAGTTTTTACCACTTTGCAAGGTTCAAAGTACAAGTCTAATAATCAAGTGTCAAATGCCACCGGGGCCCTTTACGATTCTTGGGGATAGAGACAGGCGCCGTATTCTTAAAATTTTCTTCATTTATATAATCCATGTTCGAGTGGGCCAGCATTTTTGAAGAACTTCATTTTGGAATAAGAAAGTTAAAAAAAATAAAAAATAAACCCTCTGATAAAGCAGCACCATTAGGAAGAGAAAGGGAGGAAGTCCAAATATATGTATCAACAAGGTAATGTCTTTCCACAGCTCTTACAGTTACTAGACTGAAAAGGCTATACCTTGCGAGAGAGCTTCTCCAACTTTTCCAGCTCAGTTTTCTAAAACAAAGAACCAGAAGTTTAGTGAAATCAAAAGCGCAACACCACAAGCAGAATATATGAATGAAAACAGCAATGCTGTATAATATATACAAGCGACCAGAAAGAATCAAGTCACTGGGGGAACCACATAGCAAACAAGCACACCATAAAGTATTAAAGGCTCAAGTTTCTTGCACTAACATCATAAGATGTTTATTAGAACCCGACAAATTTCTCAATAAAGAAAACCCATAACCTACCAACCAGTGTAATTCAGTCCCAGAGGAAATGTACCTCAGCACGTCTATTGGGTCGACAAGTTGTCCCACTATACTTGATTAGGAGTTGCACCAACAATAATGTCAGATGGAGAACCTGAAGTTCTGGACAGGCCGAAGTTCATGTTCTGTTAACCTGACTTTCACTATATAGCTAGAGACAGGGTGCAGAGGCTTGAGACAAACCTAAGAACCAATCACCTACACTTGCAAATTAGCAAGTTACTAATCAAAGAATCTATGAAAAGTGATTGCCAAACCATGGTGATCATGGTAAAGCAGAAAAAGATTCATTTCATGATCACTAAAGCACATTGAGTTGAGTGCAGGGAATTTACATCTTGATATTTCATGCAGGAAAATGCATTTCAACAACAGCAACATATTATGTACCCCGCTTATAGCAGACACAATGGCATTGCCCAGCTACAGAGCAATGACCCTGGAGCAGAGTGGATTCCCCAAGGCCAGTTCCTATGTTTCATAGGCTAAGGACGAAATTTGATACTTCACACACATAAAAAAATGGGAAAGGGATTAATATAGTGGTTCTATAACCTCTGAGAGAGAGAGAGAGAGAGAGTTTTAAATAATTAGAAGAAATGCCATAAATGTATTGCAAGATCCTAGAACCGATAAAGAAACAAGTTGAGATCCAAGATAACCAATCCCTCCGACCAAATGTGCTAAAAGCTGCTGAATAAAGGTAACAAACATAACCAAAAGGAAGGGGCGGAAAAACACTACTGTTTGAAAAAAATTTCCAAAATAATGAACCCAAAAGCAGATTGCATGAGTAACAAAAGCACAAATCATTATACACAGAAAGAACGACAAGAATAATCATAAGACCACAATCACCTTGATGTAAACATTTTCTGCAGCCTTTTCCTCTTCACCAAGTATTTTTCCACCAGAAGAGAACCTTCGAGAAGAGATTCTTAATGCATTCCTTAATGCAAACATGGTGATTAGATTCTAATTCAAGTATATTCCTGCAAATAAGAGAACTAAAATCAGCTGGTATAGTGTTTCCCACTCCAATGACCCACAATATTTAAACTATTAAAATTTTCACTGATTATTTCCATTAATATCGCCGTTGGGTCACCATGTAATTACAACTTATATCCCACAACCACCAATATGTTTTTGGTAGTCCTCTAGAATGCAATAGCGTGAGATTTTCCCCTGTTGCAAATAATATCGAAAAGAAAATATGCTATTTATATATGTATATATCTATGAATGTACATATGTGTGTGTGTAAAGAATATGCACAGGGTCTCCCCCATAGAGGGGTAGGATCTGCAACTGAGATTTCAGCCAAGACACTAGTGAGATAATTTCCCAAGAGAGTAGCTTCTAGCAGCATGGCAATAACCACCTATTCCAGACAAAACAAGGGCATGTGCAAAAGGATTTTTCCTAAAAGACTTTCTTTATTCGGCCTAGTAAGTTCCCAAGCTAGCAGAATCTTGAAATATGCCCAAGCAATTCCTAAATGCCGATCCAAAGAAGTCAAGTCTTACAGCCAACTACTTAAAAAACTTGACATTCCTGGATACAGATATATCTAGCCAACCCTTGTCCCATCAAGCAATATTGCAAGAAGCTGTTCGATGTTTAATTTCTTATCCTAATAAAGGAAAAGGGAAAATACGCCCAACAAGTATTCCGTCATATATTTCATTGTGGGGGGGGAGGGGAAGAAACAGACTGCTCGTGGCATCTCATATGGCACAACTAAATTTCACTGGGAAGTAGAACTTGTAGAAGTTGACTAAACCAAAAACAGTTAATTATCAGTAAAAACATAGATGGAATAGTTTTATCCTTAGAGAAGACTAGGAGTGATTAATGACATTAAATCAATTTATTGTTATTCTACTTCAATATACCATTATCCACTTGATGTCGTGTGCCATACAAACAACTTACAAAGCACTTGCCAATAAGTAACCATCAATCATTTCAGATACTAATGCCAGAATCAGGATTTTGCATCTCAAAACTGAAAACAAATAGTAATCTTTCCTATGTTTTCCTAACCTCTTCGTTGTACCGTATTCCTCTACACATGGCACCACCTCTCCTCCTCTTTTGCACAATCAACATAACCCACTAATATCACAATCCAAATCCTTCAATATATAGAGTTACAAAATGGTTGAGAAAGTTAACAGAGTAGAACCTAGAATCGACATTTTCCTGCAAATATACACCAGATTAGACTAAAATTCCACCACAATTTTCGTCACCCCAAAGGAAAAAAGAAAAAAGAAAAAAGAAAAAAGGAGGGCCAACGATATAAGGATTTTTTATTGCCTTTTTAACAATGCGGCATGAATTCTGATTGTTGCTTCTTAATCTGAGATGCGTATTCAAGGATCAAACAAACAAACAAAGTTCCTTTCGCTCCCAAACCTTCTAGTCAATTGGACCCGGTATAACCCTTCTACACTTCAGTTATGTGAGATAATACAAAAGAAACTAATAAACAAGATATGCACAACAGGATTGGGTTTGGGATTAATTGGTGGGAATCGAAGCAACGGCAAAAGGATAAATTTATAAATCCTAGTTAAGAGAGCATGAAGATCACACGTACAGAAAGAGAGAAAAAGAGATAGAGAGAGACAGAGACTTGCCTAGAGACGGAGAAAGGGAAGAGGAAGATAATGAAATGCGAGAGATTCTTTGATTGAAATTTTCTTTCTTTTTAGGGTTTTGGGGATTTTTAATAGTACTGAAATCGATGGCCCCCTGAGCAAGAAACGAACTCATCTGCACAAGACACGGGTTGGAAACTTGGATTCAGCGGTCCGGTTCGGCCCGGGTAATATACCTACCCCCCCCCCGGTCTACCACTGTTCGAAATTTTAATATATTGTAAACTTCAATACCGCCTTTTTTTTTCCAACTTACACTCATGAAAAAATAAATAAATTTACAAATATTATTATTTAATTAATTAAAATACAAACTCTAACAACACATCTATCAATAACCCATTAAATTTAATTTTTTTGATAATATTTCTTTTATTTTTACTTTTAATATATAATATCTTGAAATTATGAAAAATAATTATATTATTAGAGATATGCAATAACAACAATAACAACAATAATAATAATAACAAATTTAGTTTTAATCGTAATAATTAGGATCGACCATTTAAAAAATAAATATGGAAAAGATTAAAAAAAAAAAACAAAAACAAATTTTGGTTTAATTTATACAGATTCTTATATGCCATTCATTCATATTCAATGTCATATTCTCATATAAATTCTTAACTATCATATTTTTATAGATAATTTATACCCAAAATTTTCAACAATTTATCCATATATTTTATTAAATCTCCTATATTTAAGTTTTCGGTTTTTCTGACATTTGCGTCTTTAAATCTTTTTTATATGTGTTTGAACCATCTCAAACGACACTTTTACATTTTATTCACAATTGAACTACCTTTTCACTTATTATGAATTTTTTCATTTATAATTCTATTTTTTTTAGTTTTACTATATATCTATCTAAATATTCTCATCTTTATAAAAGGACATTTTTTACTCTCGTTGTTATTTAGTAATCAAACACTTAATATCATACAATAGTACACGTTTTACAGTAATTTTATAGAACTTTTCCTGTAAATGTAATAATATCATATAATCGCAAAGAGTTTATGATATTTTTCCTTATTTCATCTAATCCGTTTGAATTTTATAATTCACATTCTCATTTATATTGTCATCATTTTAAATGATAGAACTAACATATCTAAAAAATTCACTTTTTAGTACATTTTTTTTAACTTAATCGTTTTTTAATCGTTTTGGTAATTGTCGCTACATTTATATTTCATATTCTTAATTTTTGATTTCCTCAATCTAAATTCTCTAAATTCTAGTGTGACATTTCATAACTGTAATTTAGCACTAATACTTTCTCTAATTCTATCAATCAACACTGTATCATTTGTAAAAAATTATATACAATGGTATTTTATTTTAAATATTTTTTGTGATTTCATCATTATTGTTGCAAAAATGATAAAACTTAATACCAAATTTTGGTAGAGTCCGATATTAATAAGGAAACTATCACTTATACCCTCGCATATTCTTACATTGGTTATAACTGTTTTGTACATATCTCTAATAAGATTAATATATTTCAAGAAGATCCATTTCTTCATCGGTGCTTATCACAATTCATCTCTAGCAGTTCTATCATATGTTTTTTTTTTTAGGTACATGAATACCATGTGTAGGTCTTTTTTCTATACTTTATATGTTTTCTTCAAATATTTTAATAAATAGATTGTTTCCTTTGTGGAGTTTCTTTATATAAATCAAAATTGATTTTGAAATACATTTATCTCAAATTTAAACATATACTCTATAACTTTCTTCCATAATTTTATGATACGATTCATAAATTTAATTACTTTATATTTGAAATAATTTTATATGTCTCAGTTATTAGAGATATGTATTATTAAATAAATTAATAAATTTAAAAAATTGATCTATAATATCGAAAACATGATAAAACAGTAAGAGAAAGTGGGATAATGTTGTATTAATATTATTTTATATACACTTGGAATGAATTATCGTAGGATTTCATTGAAATTTAGAACAAGCAATTAAATAAAAGAATTATTAAAATTATAATATTTTTATTAAATTAAAATTATTTTTATACATATTGTTTAAATAGTTTCTCATGTTATTGCATGTTTAAGAAAATTTTCTAATTAGAAATTAAATTTTAACTGATCCACTAATAAATTGTAATTAATTTTATTCTACTGCAGTGTTCCAGTTTTGCCGGCTCTAATAACCACGTGTTATAAAAATAATAATAATTCTCCTACATTATAATCATAATTATTAAAAAATAAAAAGGAAAAAAAAAAAAACAAAAAAGAAAAACCTCGCACATTGGAAACTCTAATCGCGCCGCAACCTTATATATCTCATCTTTGCCTCCCGAAACCCTAAGGCCCTTCTTCTCTGCGCCGAGAGATTTCCAACACAAACCCTAGGGAAGCAGCTCTATCTGTGTCTCATCAATGGTGAGAGATCGAGAAAAACCTTCCCACGCACTTTCTTTTTCTTCTTCTTCCTCCACTGCTTTTTTTCTCTGTAGTAACTGTGTTCGTTTTTTGATTTCTCTTACAGGCGCCGAAGAAGGACAAGGGCCCACCACCGGCATCAAAGCCCGCCAAGTCCGGTGGAGGCAAACAGAAGAAAAAGGTGAACATTTTTTACTTTTGAGTTTTTGCTTTAACTTGGTTTTCGAGTGAATCTCAAATGTATTTTTGGGTCATTGTTGCAGAAATGGAGCAAGGGAAAGCAAAAGGAAAAGGTGAACAACATGGTTTTGTTCGACCAAGCAACCTACGACAAACTTCTCTCTGAGGTTCCTAAATACAAGCTCATCACCCCGTCCATATTGTCCGACCGTCTCAGGGTAAAGCCTACTACATTCATGTCTTTTTAGACCTTTTTTGGCTGATTTACGTTAAACATTGTGATTAAGGATAATTGATTCTAGAAAAATAATTGGATCTCCTAAGAGATTTTTACCAAGGTTAAGTTCTGTTGTATCTGAAGGTGTTATTTTTCTTTCTCCCGGTATTGATGTTCAAGATTGTTTGGGATTCAGTTTTTATGGTATGAGGGAAAGATCTTGATTCTGTTTTTCCGCAGTGCAATCTTATGCTTTTTAGCTAATGATAGCTTTAATGGTTAGTTGTTACTATTGTCTAATTGTTAACCTTGCGGCTTGTACATAATCCTGATATTTTTTTGGCATGGATCTTGATCTTTATAATCTAGGATGATTCCTTGTGCTGTTTCTTATGGAGTTTTATTCCAAGGTTAATTGGTATAGGGAATTTAAATGGAGAAATTAGATACTTTGACTAAGATTAAGTTTTATTCATTTTTGGAATTATCATATTCCTGTTTCTCTGATAATGCATTTCTCTGTTACATGAATTCAGTTTTATGGACTTTTTTATTTTGGATACTGTCAGCTTTAGTTGGTGGTTCTAGTTCTTGTCTGATGGTGAACCTTGTAGTTTCTGATTGAGCAAGATATGTAGATATATATCTTCATGATCCATTATTATTTCCTGTGCTGCTTTGGGTGGAAGTTTTAACAAGAAGTTATTGTGCTTTTCTGATTTTATCAGGACTGCACTAATTCACCTTCTGTTTGTTGATTGAAATTATATGCAACAAACACTCAAGCCTCATATCTTTTTAGTTTTGACTTGTCTTACATCCAGCATTCTCTGTATAATTGTATGCTTGGAAGATTCTAGAATTTTGATTGTAGCAATGAGTTTTTAAGGTTTAAGAGTTCAGTCACTTTGATATGTTTAGTCTGCGAATGTGGCTGAGAATGATTTTGCAGCTTGTCATTGTTTGTGTAATTTACAGTGAAACCACTTTTGTCTTGATTCTGTTTTGCTTTGGTTACCACACAGTTAATTCCTAGTATAAGCTGCGATTACAGCCTTTCTGATTATTTAAAATTTGAAATTGGTTTTAACTGTCTTTTTTCTTGATTGATCCAGATTAATGGGTCATTGGCAAGGCGTGCCATCAAGGATTTGATGGCCCGAGGGTCAATCCGCATGATCTCGGCCCACGCCAGCCAGCAGATTTATACCAGAGCTACCAACACCTAGAAGATTTGGCAATAGTTAGAAATTTGTGGTTTATTATGTTTCTGAAGACGGTTTTGTTTCCAAAGACATTTTGGCTATGAATTTTTCCCCTACATTTGTTTGACAATGCTACTTTTCCCTTTGGACATGAATGCAGGATATGCTTGTCTTAAGATCTGTCGTTTTGATTTTCCTTGAGACAATTTTTTCTTGTTTTATGTCATTTGAAATTCGCGACCTTTGTTTCTCTCATTCTGGTAGCATCTGGATTAGTTTGTATACATGAATGAGACAGTTTCAGGCTGTCATCACGTTCCATATGTTTGAAAAACTTCAGGATTATGGTGATGTATTTTAGATTTGTTTAGGTCTTTCTGTGTCAAATTGATTTGGAAGATTTAGGTCTTTATGAGAAGATTCACGTAGCTTGTTTTAATGGTATTCTAAGATATCATGCATGACTTTTTCAGCCATCTACATCTAATTGAATGGTTGTATGATTAAGCTCCGTGACTCCTGAACAGACACATGTATGTATAAATAAAAGCTTAATAGTCTTCTTTCCCACTCCCCCCCCCCAAAAAAAAAGCCTAATGGTCTTTGTTGAGTGGTGATATTTAAATGGATGATCCAATTAGAGAATGAATTCTTCTTATCTTGAGATTTAGAATCTAAAGTTGCTGCTCAATTTCATAAATTCTAAACAAAACCTGCCAATTTCTTGCACCACAATGGGCAATGAGAATGGGGGTGGAGTTCGAACTCTTATGGAGAGCACCTAATGGTTAGACAGGGCGTATTAGCTAAATTCCTGAACCTTACAAGTCATATGACTATAGAAATTCCTGAACCATTAGTGGGGACTTTCTATTTGTGTGTAACTTATCTCGAGGGCATTATGACCACGGTACAGCCGCAAAGCTGATTAGAAGGGTGTCTAAATTTATATATTCCATTAATAAGTTTTGGTGAAAAAAAGTTTAAAAGACATATTTGAGGGTATATTTAATAAGTTGAACCCATTGATTTAATGGTGAAACTTATTTATCTATATAATTACATTTAAACTCTGTATTTGAATAGATTTTTTTTTTTAATAACAGGTCGATTTTATTAAGTCAGTAAATTAAATCATAACTATTCTTATAGAAATATTTAACCGGTAAAGAGTTATTTTTTAAATATTTTTTTTTTATATTTAGGGTTCGAATATTTGTAACCACGTGTTTTCATGGTCCTTATGTAGTCATAAAAAAAGTTAATCATAAACTAATTCATAAAATGATTTGATTTATTTGAAATCTGAACACAATATTTTTAATAGAGAAGGGACCAACAAAACTTGTCAAGGATTAGTTTTCAGAATTTGCCTCAAAGATACCATTAACAAGCATAAAAGAAATTTTCTTATTACTTTTTTTGACAAAATTCAAATCAGAAAAGATTTGAATTTAGTCTGATTTTCAGGATTTGATTTAAATTATTATTAAATTAAAAATTTTAAGGAGAGATATTCACCGAAAATTGTTAATCATTTTCTCTTGAATAAAATCATAATCTCATCATTTTTTAAAAGAAATTGCTTCTAAGAAAATATTTCAGAAAAGAAAAATTCTAGTGGCGTTTCTGAAAATACTTCCAACTTGCCTCGAAAGATATCAATAGAAAATCAAATCCATGTCATGAATCCCAATTTTCATATACCCAATTATTACTTTGAGCTGGCTCCGCGTTGTCATTTTTTTGTCATAGTTGCCAACGTGTCAACAATAACATGGCACTCTAGGTGACCAAAATAAGACCTTCAAAGCTCGTCGTTCCATCTATAAATCGATTCTCTCTCTCTCTCTACAAGGGCAAGGATCATGGCCGTGAGAGCGACGGTGTCGCGGTTTCCGATCGACGCCGACGCGCAGGAGGCGTCAGGAATACCATGGGGCGTGACGGTGACGCCATTCGCGACGAAAGATGAGAACGGCAACCCTCCGATTTACGGATCGGACGGTCACCTTCTTCCCCGGTGCGAAAACTGCTGGGCCTACTTCAACACCCTTTGCGAACTTGATCAGTGGGCTTGGACTTGCTGTCTCTGCGGCACTCTCAATGGCCTCTCTTCTCAAGCCATCGCTCGCTATTCTGTTCCCCAGTCTTGCCCCGAAATGATGTCCTCCTTCTTCGATCTCGAACTCCCGCGTAATCTCTCTCTCCCTCTCTTGGCAATCAAATTGTGTTTATTTTACATTTTAATTTAGGGCTTTAGGTGCTTTGATATCCGAATCATGTTGTTTTTGCTTTTGCGACTTAGACGGTAATTTGTTCACATGGAGTGTTTTGTTGGATTGACGAGACTTATTGGCATTCTCAACTAGCAATTTAGGGTTTCGGTTCATTTTGGGTTTTTGGTGCTATTAATTTTGTGATTGTGTTTTCACGTATATTGTTTTGTTCGATTAGGGTGAAAGAAGAATTGGAATTTTTGTGTTGTATTTTGGCTAATTGAATACATGGAATGATCGAAACTAGGATGCTTTCTTTTCCGCTGTTAAGTTTAGGTCCGATTTTGGGTTTTGGTGCTCCATTATGTGGTTTATATTCGGCGCTTTTGGACTTGAAAGTGGAAAAAGAAGAATAAAAATTGGAATCTCTGTTATATTGTAGGCTAAAATATGATGAAACTTGTTTTCATTCTGATCCACCATTCTTTGGGTGTGGATTTATGAACCAATTCAGGGTTTAGATCTAATTATGTCTCACTTTTTTTGGGGGGGGGGTTCTTCTACCTGATTTAGACTATACTCTTATCTTTATAACTAAGCAAATTATAAGTTTTGAATTAGCAAATTGGTTTGCAAGCACGTACATCCCTTATGTTATCAAGCGGTGGAAATGCCCTTGGTTTTTTTTTTAACCGGTTCAACTTCAAAGGAAATTCATTTTGACTTTTGTGATCTGGAACTAATTTATCAAAATTCTCTTTGTTGTATGTGTACAGCGGAAGAATCCGAGGAAGAAATGACACAGGCTCATCCTGTATATGTTGCAGCTGTTGATCTATCATGTGAGTTCTGTTTAAAGCCAGTGACATCTCTATTACTTTATTTTTCTAATTGTTCATATGGCTTGAGCCATTAAGGTTCTTGTTTTCCATGTTTGTTCATTTTTAAGTTCCGGCTGTGGAACTTGGCTGTAAATTAAAAGCATTTCTTGCTTTGGATAACCTTCTCCGTCCTCTCCCTCTTGCCCATATTATCTTCTTTTAAAGTTTCATAGTGCCTCCTGGTTGGAATGGATGACTGTTCCAGCAAACTTTTTCTCCTTCTTGATTCATATTTCAATTTCTTAAATGATGATTATTTGCTCATGATTGTGATCCACCATCTCATTTTAAATGTGCATTTTGATTGGAATTTTTCATGTCAAGATTTTTGTTCATATGTCCTTGGCATAGAATTATTTGATGTACATTCTCCTTACTTTTGCTGCGGTTAGGTGTTTGCTTTGCTCCCATATTATGCAGTCTCTCTCTCTCTCTCTCTCTTTCTCTCCACAAATACACTTGCACACGGATGCACATTTTATATTTTTGGAATCCAATATGTTTCTGGATTTCTTTGTGGTGTTGAACGGTTTCTGATTGGTTGAATAATTTCTGGCTACAGCTTCAGAAGAATTTTTGGAACTTACAAAAAGTGCACTTTTGGCGGCCCTGGAAGGTTGGTGATTGTTGAATTCTAGTGCCTTCACACAAATATATGCATACAATCAATTTGTCCTTCTAATTCTGATTTTTTCCTTTTTAGTTATTCTTTCTTCTTTCCTTTACCCATTGCAGCTCTTGCGCCTGGATCTCTCTTTGGGCTTGCTACATTCAGCCACAAACTAGGACTTTATGATGTTCAAGGGCCTGTACCAGTTGTAAAGAATGTATTTATTCCCCCTGATTCAGACGGTACCCTACCAATTGAGCTTGAAGATGTCATGCCTTTACTATCTTTTTTGGCCCCGGTGGGTCCTACAATCTCCCTTTTACTGTAACAAGTTCCCTTCCTATTGACTTTACCACCAGGATTATATTTGGTGGTCTCATATCTTGGTTAAACATCAAATGAACAAAGTGCTTTGATCCAGGTGGATACTTGTAAAGATCGTATTGCATCTGCTTTGGAAACATTGAAACCTACAACCTCATGGGAGAGAACAACAGCTGCGGGTCAAGGACTGGATGGTTTTATGCTAGGGGGGCGAGGTTTTGGATTGGCTATGGATGCCCTTTTCAATTTCCTCGGATCAGAATATGGAAACACATTTGCATTAGGTATGAGGAGTTCAAATCCTTACATCATTTTATTATGTGAGGGCCTTGCTTGGAGCTACAAACTTTTACTTTATTGTTCTTGTCTTATATTATTGTAGGACATGATATTTGTTCTTATTTCCATCAAAAATAAGTGCAGCAAGAGTTTTTGCCTTTTTATCTGGTCCTCCTGATTATGGAGCTGGCCAGTTAGACACAAGACGTTATGGGGAGCAGTATGCAAGTAAAGGAGAGGATGCTGACCGTGCTTTACTTCCTGAGCAGACACCTTTTTATAAAGATCTGGTATGTTTCCTCCTCTTCCTCTTTTTTTTTTTTTTAATTTTTTTTCCTCCCTGGTGAAAAATTGTGCAGTGTAAATATTTTAACACGTTTTCACAGGCGGCTGTTGCTGTTCAATCAGGTGTTTGTGTGGACATATTTGCTGTTACCAATGAATATACAGATCTTGCATCTCTGAAATTTCTTAGCATTGAGAGTGGTGGCTCATTATTTCTGTATTCAAGTACCGATGATTCTACACTTCCTCAGGACATGTAAGTGTGCAATTTTATTGAGAAACTGGTCTTAAGGCATGCATTTTTTGTCTCTGACATAATTACATAATTTGGAATTTACTGGGGAAACAAATGCTTGGTTTCATTTGTTCATTTTTAGCTCAAATTTGGAAAATAATTTTCTCCATAGAATGCAATGGATAATTCTGTAAAATGAAAATTTTATTTTCAGGTATCGCATGTTAAGTCGTCCATATGCTTTTGGTTGTGTACTGCGGCTTAGAACATCTACTGAATTCAAATCTGGGAACTTGGTAAATGAGGAGAATTTGTTTTTTCACTTGCATGATCAGTTTCACATTTCTCCTTTGTCCCTAAATTTATCTTTCATCTTTCTTTTTTGGCAGTATGGTCATTTTTTCCCGGATCCACAGTACGAAAATGTCCAGCATATTATTTGTTGTGACTCTTATGCCACATATGCTTATGATTTTGATTTTTCCAGTAATACTGGTCTGTCCAGGTATATGCAGAAACTCTTTTATTGCTTCTTGTTGTGCTGGCTAGTCATACATTATACTAGATGATCGTTCATTCTGACATTTTACTGTTGAAGATAAATTCTTCTGGATAGTCTTTATTTTTGGTTGTTTTCGTTCTGTGTGCATGAAAATGTTCCTTCTTAAAATTTTCATTCACTATGTGCATGTTGGTGCATTTTTTGGTTGAATGGCCTTTGTTTCTTTGTCAGTTTTGGTTAAATTGGGGGAGGATGTGGTTAAACCTGCTCTCAGGACTTAAAAATATAAGCCATTTTGTAGCTTTGGGCCAAAGCTTGCAAAATATTTGATTTTATAAACACTATAGTAGGCCTTAAGTCCTTTGAAATTGCAAATTGAACACTTCCCCCACCCCTCTAGGATTTATTCCTTCTTTGGACGCCTTTAGAATTTGTACGTCATTTGCTCTTAATGTAGTTCAAGTATAAAGAAAATCACATGTTGGAAGGTGTGTCAGATGGGCTTAACATCGAGATTACTGAACCCCTTTATAATTTGAAATCTAGGACCAGCTTTTTGAGCCTGGTGATATAGTTCCAGGAAAAGTTGGAAGCATAGTAGAAGCACAAGGCCTGGATAATGCTACTATTTTCTGGCGACATATGTTGATCCAACACCCGCACAGACAACAAGAAGTTTTCAAAATGATGATATTGTATGCCAGGGAGCCAGCTCTAGAGATTTGAGTCCTCTGGCTAATCCACCCATAATTACTGCACCGGAGGATGAAAAGGGAAGTTGGGTACAGTCTCTTCTTAACAAATTTAACTTGAGATTGTCTCAACCTAGAATTGATCCCATAGAGTCAAATCCCCCTCTTTTGGTTTATGTAACCAAGAGGAAAAAGAGTGAATAGGTAAGGGAAGTTGAGAAGATTTAGAGAGGCCAAAGGGTAGCACAGGTGAATAATCAGGTGTTGTGTTGGAGAAGGGTAGCCATGAGGCATTGAAAGAATGCAGGATGCATGTTTTATTTTCCAGGAGCCTTAATTTTCTCTTTCATGCATTATTTGTGCTTTATTTTTCTTTGTCGATTGCAGTCCTAAGGATTGGTAAAGGTTTTAGATTAGAAGAGATTTGGAGGGGTTGGAGATCTATTCTCCTTTTGATTGTGTCATTTTTTCTTTTATGAGGATTTCTTATCCTCGGAGATTTGTACATTCTTTTTCACTTAATATATTTCCTTTTTCTATCCAAAAATTGTTGTGTGTGTGGGTGTATGTGGCTGTTGAGGTCTCCTTTGGAATGAAATAATTTATTATTTCTTCCAAATTATAGTATGGGACTCCAGCACTATCGTATTGATACAGATCTAGAACTCCTGTTTTGATACTTTTTCCGCTGCATTCTCAATTTTATTTCTTATTCTATATGAATTACTTATGTGTTGTATATTCTTACGGGAAATATGAACTAATTGTTCCCTATATCAAATTCATGACATGGAAAATTGGGCTATTCTTTTGCAGACATGCATCAGAAGCTCCAACATTGCAAATAGCGTTTCAATACACTGTTGTTGTGCCCCCTGAGGGGCTCTCCAATTCTGGGTTGACTTCTGCAAATAGGTTTGATATTCATTTTAGAAATAAGCTCTATGAGTTAGTTATTTGCCCTTTTCCTTGTTATGATCTTTTGCCTCCTTCGTTTGGGTTACCCCTGCTTGCCTGTTATTATGATCTCTTGTTGTTGTATTTGGATTGATATGATTTGCGTTGTTAATTTGATGCAGATCAAAGTATTCTCTCAAACGGCGATTGAGGATTCGAACTATACAGTTTGGAACTGCTGCAAATATGAATGAACTTTATGATAGTGTTGACTCTGAAGTGGTTCTGTCGATTCTTGTTCACAAGGTTGGTTTTCTACTCTTTCGAGCCACTATCTGGTAGAGGAGCTGTAATGCACTTGTCAATCCAGAATTAGCATCATCTTTACATTGTACTTTCTTTGTGTGGGATATAATATCCACCAGCTCTTGGTTGGGTTTCTGCCTTATTTATGATACATGCATCCTGATAATAAAAGATGACCAGAACTTTGTGCATTTCAGTCATATTGTTTTGCAAATTTATTATTTTATTGTTGCTTTTAGGAAAGCATCTATTGGAATTTCAAGATTCATCTAATACAAAGGAATCTATCATCAGCCCTTACATTATATATAAAAAGAAAATTCACAAAAAGGCTACAACAACAACAACAACAAACTAAGCCTTAATCCCAATATTTGGGGACTGCCATTTGAGAGACAAAGTTGAAAAATATAGAGAAAAGAAAAGTGAAATTAAGAAATAAAAATAATAAAATAAATAAATAAAAATAGAAATAGAAATACAATAAAAAAGAAATATATATATAAATAGAAATGAAATAACATAAAATAAAACTAAAACGAAAAAGAAAAAAAAGGCTAAATGAATAAATCAATAAATAAATGTCTAAAATATATTGGTTTAATTTGTGCGGATTTTTCTACGCCATCCATTTCTATCCAAGACCATTTCTTCTTTTAAACCCTTAACTTTCATGCCTTTGCGAATAACTTGCATCCAAATTTTTAGTAGTCTATCTCTACATTTTTCTAGATCGCTTATATTTAAGTTCTCGGTTCTCCTAACCGGTACATCTTTAGGTCTTCTTTGCACATACCCGAACTATCTCAAACGATACTCTCGCATTTTTTTTTTATAATTGAATTGACTCCCAATTTGTTATGAATTTCTTCATTTCTAATTCTATCTCTTCTAGTTTTTTCACACATCCACCTAAATATTCTCATTTCTGCTACAACCATCTTTTGTTCTTGTTGTTGTTTAATAGTCCAACACTCAGTATCATATAATAGTATAGATCTAATCGCAGTTCTATAAAACTTTCCCTTCAAATGTAATGGCATCGTGCGATTGCATAGAACTCCGGATGCTCTTCTCCATTTCATCCAACCCACTTGAATCCTATGACTCATCTCCATTTATATTGTCATCATTTTGAATGATGGAATCTCAATATCTAAATCGTTCATTTTTTGGTACATCTTGCTTATCTAATCTAATCGTTTCTTCATTATTCCTATAATTGTTGCTAAACCTATATCTCATATATTCGGTTTTCGATTTACTCAATTTAAACCCTCTTGATTTCAGCGTGATTATTCATAACTCTAGTTTAGTACTAATACTCTTCCTAGTTTCATCAACTACCACTATATCATTTGTGAAAAGCATACACCATGGTATTTCATCTTGGATAATCACAAAAAGGCTGTTTTATTTATTTATTTATTTTTATTCTTTGTTAGAACAAGAAATGTTTTGCGATCCTCTTGTGGTGAAAAACATATTGATGCTGGCAATCAGGTAGCTGATGTTTCTATAATCTCTGAAGCATCTGTAACACTATGCTGTGAAGTTAAGAGTTGATGCTGGATTAGGTTATTATTAATCTTTTTAACTAACATGCTTACCATTGAATTTGAAACTGGGAGTTGGAATTGAGGAAAAAGTGGACTTGTAGTTAATAATCTTGTGTGTCAAATCTGCCAAAGTTCTATTTCTAAAGCAATTTGCTACTCTAAACTACAAAAGTTGAAATGATATTACCTGGAGCTGCCAAACTGGAGACATTGCAATCAAGTGTTTTCTGCTAAAAATAACTAAGGAATGCATTCTTGCCTACAGTATACAAATTCATATATTTGCTTCTATCAATCATGGTCATTTTTAGATGAAGCATGGATATTTTTAGGTCCATTGCGTTTAAGATAGAGACTTGTAGTTTTTAGTGTTTACATGACAGAGTACCTCTGTGCATTGCCTCTGATTGTGGTGCAAATGCAGGTTCTTAAGTGGAAATGGCTGTTTTGTATAGTTTTAAATTTCACCAATGACATATTTGGTGCCTATATTCTCCAGTCATGGTATCATGCTCTTCCTGTTTGATGTGGTCATCTCTGCTATATTTCAGGTTATATTAGCGTCTTTGGAGCAGGGAGTTCGGGAGGGCAGAATGTTACTTAATGATTGGCTTGTGATCCTTACAGCTCAGTACAATGATGCTATTAAACTTGCCAGATATGAGAATGGAAGTTCGGCAGCTCATGTTGATGTTGCATTCTCACAGTGTCCCCAGCTGCAGCCTTTGCCTCGCTTAGTTTTTGCTTTGCTCCGGAACCCACTTCTACGCTTACATGAAGAGGGTGTCCATCCTGATTACAGGATCTACCTGCAATGCCTTTTCAGGTACCTGCCGGTTGTTTATATATATGTATACATATATAAATGTTTATTATATTGAGCTACACAAGAAAAGTGGGTCTAGGCTTGTCCCAATCTGGTTATAGTTACCACATAAAAATTGTGAAGCGAGTTCTGACTGGCATGTTTCTTATTATCTGGGTACATAGTGATGCTTGGTTGCATGAAAGTTGTTGACAGATTATCATTAAATGGAAGGTTCTGTTATCCATCAAGAAGGTTCTGTTGTCTTAAAGAGTAAACTGAGGATAAAATTTAATGAAGTTTTAATTAAATGGTACCTTGTATTGTTGCTGGTTCATCCACTATTAGTGGTCCAGCTTGTCCATGTTCTTGATGGATTTTTCTCCTATGAACTTAGTCACAGACCTCTTGTATCGCGTTATCATCCTGGAAGTGGGGATATTTCCGTAAAATTTCTACATCTTGTTAAATTCGATCCTAGGTTTTCACTTTTGAAGTCATGGTTTTGTGAAATTCATTGCTGGTTAATTGTCTGGAAGATATTTGTGCTAACCCTACACATTTGCTTCCCTGAATTTGTGATGTAGTGCGCTGGAACCAAGTTCCCTTCATCGTGCAGTATATCCGGTGTTGACTTCGTATGCTACTCCTGATAAACAAGCATATCCTCGCCACTCTTTGAGCCGTGCTGCACTGATAACTAGTGGTAGTCCAATATTTTTCCTTGATGCATTTACAACTCTTATTGTGTATTATTCTTCAACGGCAGACCCTGCACTTCCTTTTCCGCCACCACATGACTGTAAGTTTTCATTTTTATAAACAATGATTTACCTTTTGTTATTACTTTTCCGTCTCATTATTAATATCCCTTCTGGTCAGGCTTATTGCGTACCACAATCAACAAGCTGAAGCAGGAGAGAAGTATCACTCCCAAGCTAATATTTATCCGTGGAGGGCAAGATGATGCAACGGCATTTGAGAACTACCTAATTGAGGAGCAGGATGTAGGAAATGGTTTCACTAGTAGCATGGGTTTCGTTTCATTCCTCGAGGAAGTTGGCCAGAGAGTGGTGGAATACATGAATTCACCATCCTGAAGTCCTATTCACACTGCCGTAAGTTTAAAATACCATCATGCAGATCATGAACAAGACGGTTGCAAAGGGGCAAGCTGGTGGATTTGTATCCAACACCTGAGTCTGCCAAAACCATCCAAATTGTATTCGGTTTACTTTGCAGCTGTTTATATACTATGTTCCGTTAGCAGGAGCCCTTGTGTCATTGTTATAGAGATTACAGACAGGTAGATCTTAAAATCTTGAACAACACAATTGCACCTTAGTGTAAGCTTGCGTAGAGCTCAGAAGGGCCTCCTTTCATGTAACTTTCACCCATTGGTCTTAGCTTAAGCTTCTTCTTCCTTTCGGATTTTATTTGGTTAAAGTGGGTATAGAAAGCTGTTCGTTTGAAATAATTCCTTGCCTGGAAATGATGCTTCTTGGATTTAAATGCTGTGTTGGGTAAGGCTTTTTTTTTTTTTTTTTTTTTTTTTTTTTTTTATGTTTTGAGGTGGCTTAAATGCTCCTCTTTACTCATTTAGGGCTGTCAATTTGAACTGAACGCTGGTGTTCAATTGGAAAGGGTTAGGGTTATTTTAAGTTGATTACTGCTACTCGCTTGACCATACTCCAGCCTTCATCTCCAGGAACTGGTTAGGATCAAATTATTTTTCCTTTATCCCACATTATTATTAATTTTTTTATTGATGAGTATTAATGCACAATAATCTCCTGAAAGATTTATTTTTAATTTTTCTTTTGCTTTTGGGGAGAGGGGGAGAATACATGAATTCAATTGTATGCATGAAAGATAAAAATATTATAAAATAATATTTATTTTTTTAAAATATTATCCTTATATTGTTTGCTTTTATAACTTTTTATTCATACTGATATCCTAATATTGAAGTAATAATTTATTTTTATAAAATAATTAAACCAGATTAAAAGATTAAGCAACTTGTTAAGAATATTACATAAGTGAATATTTTAATTTGGACATTAAATAGATTTTTTTTTTTCTTTTTTTCCCCCCCAAAACTCAACAGCCATTTAAATACATTATTTTAAACATTATTTTGTCAAATAATAAGCAACACACTTAGAAAAAAGGCGCGATGCCGACATGGCGACCGGGTTCGCACTTGGCTGCACGACCAAAACGGTGGGGCCAGGGTTATTTTCGGTGTGATAAGAAATATATTTCTTCGGGTTTCTATTTCTCTCCGTCACTGCGCGCTTAATCTCTCTCATGTTAATTTCGACGGTCGCTCTCAAATTGCCCAAACTCACTCCCACCACTCCCAAAGTGCTTCTAGGGTACTCTCTCTCTCTCTCTCTCTGTGCCGCTTATCCTCCGTTTACAAAAAATGTGACCTAATCTTGAGATTCTATTTTTGGTTTTTTTTCTTGCACTGAATTTTGATCCTCGTTCCTTGTGTAAATCAGCTTGTTCCGTGTTTGTTAGTGAAAATGTGTCCTTGTTTTCCTTTTCGATGTTTTGTTGATGAATTTGAGTCTAGGGTTTTAGGGTTCGGCTTGCGTTGAATGACGTATCGTTTCCCTAAATTAGCCTTGTTTGTCTTCGGTCACTCTTCATTTTACTTTATGATTCTTGTGCTTAAATTGGAAGAAATAGGGTTTGGACTCTGGATTAGTGAGTTGTTTGTCTCAGGCACGAATGATTAATGCCGATGAAAAGAAAAATAATATAATAGGACATTCAAGTATTACTAATACAGTGAATTAAAAGGAACATTATAGAAAATTTCCCTATCCATAATGCAGAATGGCAAACTATGTAGTTTCTTCTATGGGAAAAATCTAGGGTTCTCCTCTAGATCTCGTCAGAATCCAAAAAAGTATTGAAAATGGTGTGAAGCATGCTTCAGAAGTCATCGTTCTGAGGACAATGAATGCAGGGACTACTAGATTTAACTTCATGTTTTGCAAAGAGCGAATGTGTTGGCCAATGCTAGCCCTCTCCTCTATGTTTCTCAAACTGCTGTCATCTCTCCTGCTGAGACTGTAATTAGAACACTCTCAAAAATTAGCCGTCTGAATCAATCTTTCTGAATTATATTATCTCGGGATCTGAATGCCAAAAAAAAAAAAGAGTCAAGATGGTTGATTTCTGCTATACTTGAGAACTTGACTGCACTTTGAAGATAGAATTAAGATGCTTTCAGTTGATGCAGTAGATCTGTAGTGTGCATGAAAGGCATACCTTCCACCCGCCAAAACAAAGTCATCAGTGTTTTGATAGATTCGATCTGCGATAAGGTAATAACAATCATGGTCATGTCCATTCATTTGGCATTTCTTGAGCATGTAGCTTGTTCTGGAAACCATATCTTTAGCTCCGATTGTGGTTTCAGTTTGTGTCAGTTTGTTGCAGGAAGGTCCATGGTATTTAATTTATCATACAAGGTTGGACTGTGTTGTGGCTTGACAATCCTTTCTGTGTGGCACTCTCTCATTCTTGCCATCTCTATAATTTCATTCTCTCTTCCCGCTTTGATGTTTCGCTAATTTATCTTCTGTAAATTCCCTTAAACAACCTAAAAGCTGATAATTGTCTCAATTTATGGCCATATCTTGGAAGGAGATTCAAATACGCTGCTGTTCTTGTAGTCACCTTTCTCTGTGGGACTGTTAAGTTTGTGTTTGCATCATTTTAGTCTAACATTTTATATCTTAATCTGTTTCAGGCATCTTTTTTTTTTTCCTTGCACTCTCCCTGATTTCAGGAAATTCATTTCTTTTTTGTTCTTTTTATATTTATACACCAGTTGAGCTCCATAATTCCTTTGATCTCATTCAGAATTCTCTTGACCTACACACTATTAATATTGCTGCTCTTATCATTGTCCCTTGGTAGACACCTTACAGACCCTTTTGTTGTCATATCTCATGAAACAAGCTCAATTGAGATCAGCTATCCCTTTTGGCCTTTCATGATGTTTCCACCTTTCAATATAATTATTCTTCTTACCATAAATTCTGCTGGCTTCTGTGTCTTCTTCATAGTTGCCTTGCAAGCTTCTTTGTTTAGATACATAAGATGCCAAGGGCAAGGGGAGATGCATCGGAGGCTCACAAGTCAGTTGAACCTGATGAGAAGGCTGAACTCGATGGAAACAAAGATCTTGATGAGGCTATGGATGAAGAAGTAGTGTATGAAGAAGTTAAAGAAGATGAGGAAGTTGAAGAAATAGAAGAAGAGGAAGAGATAGAAGAGGAAGTGGAAGAAGAGGAGGAAGAGAGTGATGCTGCAAATGAAAGTGCTGGACAGAAAAGTCTAGATGGCATTGAGGATATGGAAGATGATGAGGATGGGAAAGAAAAGCATGCCGAGCTTCTTGCCCTTCCCCACGTGGTTCTGAAGTATATGTTGGTGGCCTTCCTGCTGATGCTACTAGATGGTTCTGAAGTATATGTTGGTGGTTCTGAAGTGTCTGCGAGTCAGTAGGTGAGGTCACTGAGGTATGCTACTAAAGATTGTTAGTTTCACATGATACCATTCTTTTACATTCTTATGAGCTAATTTTACCCTATTTTTGATGAAAACAGGTCAGAATAATGAAGGACAAAGATTCAGGTGGTAACAAGGGTTTCGCTTTTGTGACCTTTAGAAATGAGGAGTTGGCATCAAAGGCCATGGACAAACTGAATAAGTCAGAACTCAAGGTAAAGAAGTCAGTCCGGCTCTGGTTTGATCAGATTCAAAATTCAAACTTAAAAGGAAAGAGTAAATCATATTCTTTCTGAGTGAGTTGAATAAATTATATTCAGTGAGTAGCTTCTTGTTGAAAATTTAGAATTTCTATTGCATCACTCTATTAGTGTATGTGGAAGTCATCATCTACCTACTGACTCTGCTATAGCTTTCATATGGTACAGCTTGCAGTTGTCATGGCCTTTTATTTTGTGGGTTTTGTTATGCTTCCCAACATCTGGTGCAGCTTTTCATCATGGCAGTTATAAGTTTATCTTGTGAACTGCCATTAGAACATAATGTATACCAAACTATCTTCTTGTGGTAAATGTAGTTGTTTCCATATAAACTCAACCAGGCCCGTCTTCTTAACCCAACAAAAAGATATCAGCTTGTAGAATCCTTTATGGCAAATTTCCTAGCTGACAACCTTATATAATGAAAAAATACTTATGTAAATACATACACAGGTACCAGAATATGTATGTAAGCACAAAAATGCTCATATATGTGTACCCCTAACATACATATAGTCCATCCGAAGACAATGAATAAAAGGTACATATGCAGATACCAAAATATGTATATAAGCACAAAAATGCTTATATATATATAGTCAATGCAAAGACAATGACGAAAAAAGCATTGCTCTTCCCCCCCCCCCAATTCATAACCAAAATTGCCCTAAAGAGTTCTATGTTATTAGAAATCTGTCTGAGTAAATCACTTGTTAATCTTCTAATCTAGAGCCCCCCTTCACTTATCCTTCACTTTTTTGGGTCACAAGTATATTATTTCAATGTTGGGTTTCCCTCTGGAAGTAAATATTAGAGTCTCATTACTGCAGTCACTTTTTCTTACAAGTTTCGACAGCATTGTCTTTGCGCTCCTAATTAGCATCTGGAAGTGAAGCCCATGTTTTTGTTTTATATATCTAAATATTTCTCTCATAAGCCCTTCTGCTTTCTCACAGGGGAAGAAGTTAAAATGTTCTACATCTCAAGCAAAGAATAGATTGTTCATTGGTAATGTTCCTAGGGACTCGGGTGATGATGACCTAAAAATGCTGTGATGGATATGGGTCCTGGAGTTACTTCTGTAGTGTTAGTGAAGGCCTGTATGACAGGCATAATTGACCTCTTTCTTGAACTTCTTGTTTGATAATGTCTTACTCCCAGAAGCTTAAACACTTCTTCAGCTTTTCTTCTTTTGAAATCAATATATCTTCACAGGATGTGAAGAACTCTTGCAATAACTGTGGCTTTGCTTTTATCGAGTACTACTATCATGCATGTGCTGAATATTCAAGGAAAAAGATGATGAAACCCAAATTTGAGCTGGGTGGTAATGCTCTAACCATAAGCTGGGCTGACCCAAAAAATTCCGATTCCTCTGCTGCTTTGCAGGTCTGTCAGGTCTGTCTCTTCCTCCTAAGTTTTACACTTTCATGGTAAAATTGAATGTGATGGATAACAAGCGTATTGATGTTGATTATTTCAGATCATATTGGTTCTTGTTATCTCGATCATTATTGAGATGTTAGATGTTGCTTCATATATGTAAATCCAGTACACTTTTAATATATTATTCTGGTATTTTTTGTTGTATTGATTGCTGATTGTTGGATATGTTAAGTTGTGTGTCTGTTATCTTCGTTTTCTTCCTGAATACCTGACTTGAGATTGCGAATTTTGCTATAAATCTTGCAATTCCTTTCTAAGCTGAACTTTTAGTCTTGTATTGTGCTCTTGTATAGGTAAAAGCAGTGTATGTAAGTAATTTGCCTAAGAATGTGAAGTATGATCAGCTAAAGAAACTATTTGAACACCATGGGAGGATCACAAAGATAGTCCTGCCACCAGCAAAGGCTGGAAAGGAAAAGAGTAGAATTGCTTTTGTACACTTTGCTGAAAGGCCAAGTGCCATGAAGGCACTGAAGAACACAGAAAAATATGAGCTTGATGGTCATCCTTTTTTAATCATGATGTCATTTTGTTTTTAATATAATAAGACAGTGATTGATATTTGCATTTTCTCTTCCACTCAGGCCAAGTTTTGGAGTGTTCTCTTGCAAAACCTCAGACAGAGCAGAGGCCCACCGGAGTGTCAAAGTCTCAGAAACCAGGTCTGATTTCCAACTATCCACCTCTAATTGGCTATGGTTTGGCTGGTGGTGCCAATGGTGCTTTAAGTGCAGGATATGGCCCTGCATGCTTTGCACAGGTAAGGTGCTTTTGTGACAGTTTTGACTAGTGGCCTTCTAGATGCAAGAGAATTATGCGTATTGTTGAACTTCACAATTGAATAATTAAAAGAGTTTGCTTACATCATTCATCTGTGTAATGGTAAGTGTTGTTCAATTAGGTCCTTGAAGAACATTAATTGTTCGAGGCTGAGATTTTGGTCTTGGATTTTGAGACTAGCCTTATATATCATTAGTCGAAATCTCTTTGCAGCTTTTCCAATGTTCAGAAATTTGTCATCAACTATAACCTTTTCTGCAGATGAATTGGATTTTCTTTGTCTCAGCCATTTCTTACATTAATTTTCTCTCCACCTTGCCTCTTGTCCTGCTCAAAACTAGGGTTATTGCTTTCTGGGCGGTTCGATATTTGGAAGGAACAACTTACTATTGAGACCATGCTGGAATGCTAAAAATGCATCTAATCATTAACTTCCATGTGTAATTTTGTCAAAGTAGGAAACATTAGATTTTATATGATTTGCTTAACTACTTAAATATCATCACTTATGTTTTTTTTTTTTCAAATTTTTTTTTGGGGTCCAAAGATGATTATGTCTCACCATCTGACCATGACAGGCTTGATTCTTGACTAAAATCCATCGGTATGAGCATGAAAAACTTCACAATTGACTCATGACTCCTTCATCAGCATACTGACAGTGACATTCGTGTTAGATTAGGCTGCAGGGCTTCCTTCTATGGATGCGTGGCTTGCTTTGGGGCCACTTTTTACAAGTCCAGTCCCCATAGTCAACTTAAGTCTCTCTCATCTTGCTATATATGGTTTATGGCCCCAAAAGCAAGCTCAAGTATTAGTCTTTCAGACAAACATGACGCAATATGTGTCCATTCTACAATCTCTCTGTAGAGTCTCTGACAGTTACCAGCATAGACTATAGTGCTAAGTTATCTTGTTTTCTGTAAAGTGTTAGTATATAAAGCTTATTTCATGTCCCTTGCAGTTTTTATTCTGATTATGTCTGACATTGTGGACTATGGCCGTTGATCTATGGAAGAGGGCCAACTCCTGCTGGCATGGCAATGATGCCACTACTTCTGCCTGATCGATGAATTGGATATGTTTTGTAAGCATGAGATCATCCTTACAATCTTTAGAACTTATAATATCACATATGCACACACACACACACACACACATATACACACATATATATAATATTTATAATATTTGTGTTTGTGTGTGTGTGTGTGAGTGACCTTGATGCACTACTTGAGAAGAATGTTTTCCATCACTATCTGTTCCTAATGGATACATGACCTGCTCAGATGCTTTTTCTAGAGTGCTTATTGTGCTTCTTTCCTTTTCTCTTTTTGTTTACTATGGTCTCTGAGTTATAAACAGGAAAGGAAAGAACATGGGGGCTTAGGAAACCCATCTGTTGCCTAATGTAGAAGTTTTCTATTTTGAGGATAGAGGATTACGTGCTATAACTTGTCATGCTGGGTTCCTTTGGTTTGACAAGTCTGGACAGAACAATATTGTGAAACAATTTCCTTGCTTCGTAGGAGACCCAAGATTCATTATGTTAAATTCATAGTAATAATGCTTCGACTGTTCTGGGACTGGTTTTAGGATTGACACTTTAGATCAATGATTCTGGCAACTTAGGCAACAGGTTACTATAGTTACTACCATTTGGTTATGGTTCATTCATGCAATCTTCGTTTTATAAATAGTAGTGTTAGTTGTGGCACATAATTGACATGATCGGTATATAATATAGGTTAAGCCTGTTTAACCAAATTAATACGTGGCTAATGGACAAGCAATTCTCTCTTTTATGCTTCTGCGTTTCCCATTTTAACCACTTGGAACATTTTTTTTTGGGATACATTTACTCTGGGGAGTTTATAGCTTTTTAACTCTTGCAGGCAACAACCAGGAGCACAGCCACATAGCCCACCCGTGCAGCAAAGAGGTGGTGGTCGGGGTGGCAGGGGAAGTAGCAGTAGAAGTGGTGGCTCAGGCAGGGGGAGGGACAATGGTGACGGCAGTCAAGATTATCGGTATCGCCCTTATTAATCACCCAGGGAAAGGTTGCTTTTTCTTCTGATCCCTTCTGCAACTCAAAATCACAGATGTGTTTTATACCTGGGGGCCACCTTAAGGGCAAGGAATTCAAGTTCTGTTCAATATGATTGGAAAAGGCTTTTCGCCGTGTCAAAACTGGTCATCACACTTTCATGAGTTGATATCACCAAAGCATTTGACAACGATTTCTGATGTTCAGTCATCAGCAGGAAGGAACCCTGTCCATTACTGATACATCACGGTAGCCATGAAATTGTGTTGGGCGATTTAGTCATGATAAATAGCATTTCTCATTCGTAGTTTTTATTTCCTGATGGTTTGTGCTAGTCTAAGCTTAATTGACTATCTATTTATTCTGATTTTAGCTCATTTTTGTGTGTTCCGTAATTGGTCCCTTGTGTGGATATTATTATTATTATTTTTTTTTTTGGTGCTAAATCAATCGATATTTGAGTTAACTAATTCAGTTTAAACACTTTGGGGTTTATTTAAGGGTAGGTTTTTCTAATGTATGTTTTCATTTTTAAGAGTTGAATTTGAAACTTTGAGGGAGTCTAGTGTTAGATCATTGTGCTCACGGCACATTAGTACTTTGCATGGATAATTGTTTGTCCTCGACCTTTGCTTGGCTGGTTAGCCAGCCATTTAGACCGTTTTCTTTGATTTTCTGGAAAGTATTTGCATGAGAATTTTAAAGTGCGGAAATAAAAATTTTACTGCTAGTTAAGATTTTCGGAAATTATTCAAGGTGCCGACCGCAAAAGGTTGGTAAAGCTTGGCAGACCAGCAAAATGGGCGGGCCCGATCTTCAAATTGTTGATACAGGGCATTAGGCTCTGTTCAATGTGCTGTTCGAACCTCGGGGCGCACACTTTGCTACCGTGTTCTGAAATGAGCCCAAACATTGCCGCTTTCATCCTGGTATTGTCCGTTCTGTGCTAGATGCTCGACTTAAATGGGCCGTTGTAGCCGTGCAATGGGCCTACATTGGGCAGTTGTGGCCCTGCTTTGAATTATTTGGAACCTGGCAAATGACTTGGTCTATATCGAATCGTTTTGGGATTTCCATAGGCCGTGGACTATGTTGGACTAGTTGTGGCCCGTGAAAGATGGTTTTGGACTTGAGCCCAGTATTGGACCGCTTTGTGTACTTCGACTATTTGGGCATTTTCTAGGCCGTTTTAGACGATATAGACCAACATTGGTACTGCTCTGATCCAGATAACAATGTTGGGCCTAATTTAGGCCTGAGGTAATTGGGGCAGTTATCATGCACTATAGTCAAGATGACAATATTCGATTTGACCCGATGAATATCTGAAAAATTTAATCCATAATTTTTTTTTTTTTGGGGTGAAATCGTGTTAGAGTCGGTTAAGTTTGAGTTTTAATATAAAAGTAGTTGAGTTAATTCGGATTCGAATTTAAGTTATAAATAGTCAAACCCGATCCGACAACAATTTATAATAAAATAAAATTGTATCAAAATATTATATTGTTAGATTTTTTTTTTTTTTATAAAAAAAGTGATTTTTAAGATTTGTTATAAGTTTCATTCTTATTCTCTTCCCAATAAAATTGTTCTTCGTTATCCTAGCCATTCCGCCTCTCTGTGCCACCTCCAAAGTTGAATTTCAGTTTCCCCTTCATTGCCGTCTCTATTTGCCGTCACTAAAACCCAATTTCACTTTTCCCTTTATCGTTGCTTCTCTTTGCTGATGATTTTTTTCAATCCAACAACTAAACCCTCCTCATTCGACACAATGAGAGTAACCATAACAATCTCTACTCTAGACATCCCATACTACACTCTCGCACAACTAGCTTCTCCCTCATTATCAATTTCTTGATTTCTCTTACTTTTACACGTTTCTCTCTCTAACCTTCATTTCATTTTTCCTACTTTTATGATTGTTGATTACTTTATACTTTTAATTTGCCCTATAATGTGAATTTTTGGTATTTTTTTTTCTTTCTTTTTCTGGGGCTTCAGTTAATGTAGTTTTATTTAATGTATTTAGATGCATTTTGATTTGGGTATTTTGATAAATTAGTTTTTCAAGGGAAAATTTTTTAAAATTGACCGATCTGTGAGTTGGGTATTTATAATATATTTTTCATAATTATTACCAAAGCTTGAGAATTAGCTTTGGACAATTTCAGATGTTACCTTCATTTCATCATATATATATTTTTTGGAAAGTTTTTGATGTCTCTGTTTTATTTTCTGTTCTTGTTTTTCTTTTTCCATAAAGATTATATACAATTTTTTATTTAAATTCAAATGGTTCTTCACATGGTTTAGATTTATTAACATGGGTCCAGGTCAGTTTAACGTCGGATCGAGTTGGATTTTTAGAAAAACTCAGAGTCATGTATGGTTTTCCATTCCTTTGACCTAAGTCAAATTAAAATCGGTTATGGAATTAACATGACCCCAATTCATAGTTAGTCCATTACCATCCCCACTTTAGTTTTGATATCGGCACAGGTTAGTCCATTTTAGGCCAGATTTGGGCCACTGATCGGAGATTTTCTCCAGATAGAATGATTTGTGGCCGTGGTAGAACCATGTTTTCACAGATATGGTAGATTGACTATATATATATATACATATATACATATAAATATATATATTCTTTTTTTTTGTTTGAGGCCAGGCCTGACCCATCCTTGCTCATAAATTGCCCAAGTTATAATCGTTGACAGGCCACAACGGAGAACATAATAGCACCCAAAAAAGAAAAAGAAAAGGAAAGTTAAAGCCAGCCCATGTAAATTATAACAATTATATCTCCAGTAATCTTTCTTCCATCCCTTTTGTTTTCAGACCTCTTACATTCTTTTCCGATTTTCTCATGGCATAAGAGGCTTCTAACTAGTGTATACTGCAGTAGTTTTTGCTAGTCACATTCGGCAGTAGTAAAATGATAGAATAAGAAAACCATCATGCTGGGACACTTTAAAACTGCGAGGCATTAACAACGACACTGATACGGCACAAAACGCTCAGGAGCTTGAAGTTGAAACAGGCTCATTAGCAACTGTCCACAAACATCAATCTAGCAATTAGCAAATTCCAATATTAAGTCCAAGAAAGAAATTGGGAATCAATTAAAGCAGAAGGAAACCTTTCTACTCTGTTCCATTATTGTATTATCACACCACTGTTTGCATTGTCATCTTCATGATTTCCATCTGCATCTGCTTGCTCGCTTTCTCCATCTCCATTTTGTGCCAATGACTCCTCTGTTTTCTTTTTCTTGCTTACTTCCTTCTCCTTTGCGGCTTTCCTTTTTCCCAATTTTTTCTTCCTGTACTCTGCAAAGAAGCTAAAAATAAATATATACTAAGCACCATCCCTGTGTCCTTTACAAAGGATGTCCCACTACCAAGACACAGCTACCAAAGGTACCAAGTGGTCCTTCATTCTTGTATCCTTTGCCCGCAACATACAAATCATTGATGACTTTCCATTTGAGACATCAACAATCGCTACTTTTGTTAGCAAACTATCACTACCACAATTACATGGTTCATACTACACACCAAGTAGTTGAAAATTAATGATGGTCAGGTAATCATGTGCTACTGTACCAGAATATAACTCCAGAGCATCCGCAGACCTTACATTTCTACAGCCACATAGCAACGGCATATAAGCACTGAATGCTATAATTTGAATTGCTCTTTGACATGTATCTCTTTCATAAAGGTTCAATTATTTCCTCTCCAATCAATCACAATACCAGACCAATAGAAGAAAAAGTATCATAACAGAGAAGATTTTATACAGCAAATGAGTTGACTTTCTACAGTCTTTCATTCTAACAGGATGATTTCATGAAAAGACACCTAAAGAACAAGAGGTCAGGTGCACTTCTATTCACTTTTGATGTCCTTATTTAGCAAGTCTAATTTGCAGCAATTTTCCTTTTTTGATGAACAAAATTTATTTAAGAAATATAGAACAATTCTCATATACAAAAATAGAACGCCAACAAGAAAATATTACACCTAGAGCTCCAAAAAGCTGTAAAGGTAGCTGAAGCACACTACAAGACAACAAAGCCACAAGCCTAGACCACTTACCACAGAAGAACCATAATCCCAAGGTGAATTAGCACCAACAGACAAGCAGCAAATGATCACAGGCTCATATTACACTAAAGATGTATCTGTATTCTCAATTATCACAAAAGTGCAAAGCATAACAACCATAATCCAACAAACTTTAATAGAGGATTTTTCACACCAATCAACAATTTCCAATTGCTCTTTCTCTAATATTTACCCCATGCAAAGATCCCTCTTGACATACTTTGATACAAACTCCTGTGTGTGTGTGTGTGCTTTTTTTTTGGGGGGGGGGAGGGAGGTGGGGAAGTTTCCCGTCTTACGGTAGTGAAAATAAGCAAGAAGCCCTAAATCAAAATGCAGATGTTATATAATAAAAAATCACTAGATACAAGCAATTCCTCAATATACTTATTTTAAATTGAAGTAATAAATGGCACTTACTTTCTTATTGTCCAAATGGATAAACCAGAGAGTAGTCATACTAAGTTATAGATTTGTTATAAATAGAGCACAGAGTAGATTTAATTCCCAAATAATTTGTCCAGAAACTTACCAACAATCTAACTTATAGTTCTAATAAAATCATATTCCATGACACCAAAGATATTGCCTTTCATTAACCTAGCACTAGTTAAAACTTGCAATCTGTTTCTCCAACATTTGCTGTTCACATTCCTTGAGGCACTTTAATTTTGTAATTATCCCCAAAGATGACATCCTCAAAATGTAATTGTTGGTGTTTTAGGCTTTAAAACTAATTCCAACAAGTTTGGATATGGTTTAACTGAGTAACAACCAGGTTCCAGCAATCACTGATTAAGCTTAATCATTGGTTGATTAAAAAAACAATAAACATCAAAGAAAAAAAAAATTAACTACTAGAATATTATCTTGATAAATGATGTTCTATGAAAAACTTTGATTTTCTTAATGATTGGCTAATAGTTTGTAAGGCACCTACACCTCATGTTACAAGCACTCAAGTATAGGTGCCACATGCACGGATATTTTGGACATGGGTCTGCATCTTATGGTGATAAAGTTTATACTAATATGGAACATCTGGCCCTGTTACCATATAGATGTCCATCAAAACAGATATGATACTGCAAATTGAAACACTCGTGAGAACATGTAACATAGCCCACACCTGCCTGCCACTTTGGAAAAGTGTTAGTCAAGAATAACAAACATATTTTAGTAATCAATTGATATAAGCATGCATAATCAAACAAATCTTCGGTACAAAACTAACATATTGAACATAATCGGGATACTGTTAATTCCATAATTAGTACTATAGATATATATATATTTGACATATACTAAACAACGGAACTACCAGTTATACAAGCAACAAGGAAAAGAATGCAGTAGAAGCTAACAGGTGATTACAATCTGAGATAGATTAACAAATTGACAGCAAAAGAAAAGTTACAAGTGTTTAATTGTATGGAACCATGCAGGAGGCACAGTTTGAGTCTGAACTCTTACTTGTGACTCAAGGTCAAACAAGATGGCACGGAGAAACAAAAGAGTGAAGAGGCCATGGTGGAAGCTGGAAGCTGAAAGGCAGTGAAGGTGACATGAAGGACAGCTCAAACAACAACAACTTTGTGCCTTGGATTTCTTATGGTCTTAATTTAGGTCACAGAGTTGGAGAATGAGAGAGTCAAAGGGAGAGAAAAGTATGAAAGACAAATAGATTGCATCAGAGAGTGGGGCTTGATGCTTCAGAGAAATCGATGTTCAAAGGTGCAGTGTTTCAAATGTAGAATGGTTTATTTTGAGCATGATGAACATCCAATATTGACCAAGGATCTCCTTATCCATGTAAGGATGAAAATACAAAATCCTGCGTCAAAGCAGAGAGAGAGAGAGAGATGAAAATGCAAAATTCATGTGTCAAAGCAGAGAGAGAGAGAGAGAGAGAGTTGGGATTGAAAAGGCAGCATGATCCTATGTTTCAGTGTACATAGTAATCTTCATATCTCAAGTCACAACGCGTCATCGCTTTTACAAAATGTACTTGTGTTTTGTCATGTCCTTGTTAGAAATCTGTTGCGCCAATAATATGCTAAGTTCTTAAATATCCTCTATTTCAGTATGCCCGTTCTTGTAGTCTATCTATATATGGAATAAACATGATTGAAGATAATACAAGGGCACGTGCATGGATGGGAGCGCCATCCTCAAGCATTAGTGCAATGCACATGAAACTTAAGAGCTGAAAAATGATTACCGCCAAAGGAAACTTTAAGGGGGCCAACAAATTCGGGAAACTCAATTTCTTCTAATGCTTTAAATACATCATCCACACTGATGGTTTGCCTTTTTGACTCTTTGCAAATGTCATTTGCCCTGCAAATTTTTTCATATAAAAAATGAGTGCCAGACGCATTATTACAAAATCTATTTTTTCAGAAACTTGAGAGAAAATTGAATGGTAGCTATCATATCTACCCTTTTGCAAATCTATTAGTTGATTCACAGATCAAAATCTCATTTGGATATTTTTATTTTTAGAATGAGATAAAATTTCTCAGTCGCCACTATTCCAAGAATAAGCACATTCTTTTGAATGGCAGATCTTATGTTCCCAGAAATTCATGCAGCCATTACGAAATTAAATATCCCTATGTCAAAATATTTTCACCCAAAGGAGTTTTACTTCTCTTGCATAATCAACGAAAACACATATGCTTCTTCTGAAATCATAACAACGTTTAGATGCATGTGATATTTGAAGCAACAACGACCGAACTAAGATCACGAACAGATATCCAAGAGTATCACAATATTCACCAAACCATAACGCAATCCAAAATTCAAGACTCTTGACCACCTCAACTTACATCTTAGGTTTAAATCGACACAAACCTTAGGAAGAGTTTGAAATAACAGGATTACTTCGAGTAAAAATTAGAATTTCCAGGTTAGATATGATTTATAGTAATCAGATAAAATGTTAGTTGATTCAGTGAAAGCAAAACAAAAATGTCTCCATAATCAATGAGATCACAGAAAAGTGTGTACTGAAACCACAACAACATCAACATAACCCTAGAAAGGATTGAGATTGCTCTGTTAGGGTTTCCCTACGAAATTAGGGTTCACCGAGGTGCAGTATCGAACTGCTTGGTGAATTTGTGAAATCAAAACAAAAAACCGATGCATTGACAATTGACGATGATAGAGAGAGAGAGAAAGAGAGAGAGAGAGAGAGAGAGAGAGAGAGAGAGAGAGAGTTACGTAGCGCAGAGGTAGTGGATGAAGATGCGAGCACTTTCGGCGAAAGCGAGAAGAGCGTCTTTATGAATAGCGATGTCTCCTTCGATGCTTGAACACTCCGAAAGCTTATCCTTCACCACCCTGCGCACCACAGCCTTCGGCAGCTCTTCTACCTGTGGTCCCGCCGCTGCTTCGGTGGTTTTCTCTTTCTCTCTCTCTTTCTCCATCTCTCTCTCTCTCTCTCTCTCTCTCTCTCTCTCGGGTTACCGGTGCTTTGCATTTTCTTGGGTTTTATTTCCCGCCAACACTAAGAAATGAGCGGTATCGGGCCTGGCTCGGTTGGGTTTGGGCCCGCAGATCGGCCCAACCTAAAGATACGCTAAATGCGTATCGTTAGGCGAGTCGGAAAACCCGCGGTGAATAAAGTTGTTTTTATTTTTGTTTTTTGTTTTTGCTTTTTTTTTTTTTTTTTTTTTTTAATTTTTACTTTTATTTTCATCCAACAAGGTGCGGTCAAAATACGTAACTAGAGACCTCCGCAATATGATTCGATTTTCACATTCACTAATAAATTTAGTAATAAGTATAGTTCTAAGTAGGTTATTATTGTTATTTTTTGTTTTATAATGGTATAAATTTTATTCACTATTTTTTTAAATATATATTGGTGTGTCGTCAAACAATCAAAAATAAGATATCTATTTCACTAAAAACAAGTTTATGGTGAGTAAGGTCAAATCCACAGGAAATAGGGAATTTATCTCTTTTAAAAATAAAAAATAAAAATACGGAAGTTTGAGAAATTATCCAAAACTAACAAAACAAATAAAATTAACTAAAATAAAAAAATTAAATATTATCACTTAAAAGAGAAAATATCAATGAAAAGAAATTATAGTCAAAAGAATTATTTCCACATTGATTTTATACGATTGATTATCGATCTATCTAAAAATTTCAATAGCCATAAATAAATTTGTTATAGTCGTCGACAAATACCCAACGACCAATCTCTCTTTATTTCGTCGATAATTAAGAGAAATTCGTTAATTATTTTCTTAATCGAGAGCCAACCCTAGAGAAACTCTTAGAATTTAAAGTCTCAACAGTATTAAGATTTAAAAAAATCATATTCTAATTAACAAACACATATCAGGTTCATTTAAATTAGATCATTTAATCCCATGACACGAATGTCACTCTCATGACACGAATGTCATTTCCATGACACGAATGTCATTCCCATGACACGAATGTCATTCCCATGACACGAATTTTAATTACCACTTTATTAAAATCAACAAATAATTACGTATTTATCGTTTTAATTAGTTATAAATTATTTTAGAACTATTAAATATGGACCCCCTATTCAATAAATTATAGAAAATCATGATCCATGAAGTATATGAATTAAATAAATACCTATGATAAATTAAAGTAATATACCCAATTAGATTTCACAACCATTGAAAATTAAGGATTCAATAACTTTTTTATTAAAAAAATAAATTAAAAACAAAGTATAGAAAAAAACAAAACTCACTAAATGATTTATTGCTCCAAAAGAATGTACCACTATATAAGAAAAATGGCTCCTCCCTCGCTGCCACCTTTCTTCCCAATTATGTGCCTCCAAGTCAAGACTGCAATAAATCTTTCTTCCCAAAGGACTACCGACTGCTGCCCTGCCCTCCTTGGGGCTGCCTCCAAAAGTTTTTTTTAACAATCATATATATATATATATATATATATATATATATATATATATGAGTGTAACCCCAGATTACTAAATAAAATAAAAAGTAAATTTTCTAAAAATCTAAAATTTACATTTTTAAAAATTCATTTTCCTAAATATTAGGAATGAAATAAAAATTTTCAATATTTCCAATTCCATCCAAACTTCCTATTGAATATGCAATTGGAAAAGAAAATTTTATTACAGTAAATCTTCAAAACCTCTTATTTGCCTCTGAAATTCATATACCTACGTGCTAATAAAAAAACATTGCTGTCCAAATTCCTTACTTTGTATAATTACTTCAATTTAACTTGTTTTTCTTTCATTTCCATAATAAATCATCTCCTAAATCAAATGTCATAAAATACAGATATTAGTGTAATATTTGTTTAAAAATAATATAAAATCAATCATAAATATTATACACATTTAAATCCTATCATATGTTAATAAATTTTTATCAAGTGATATATAGTAATATCGGTAAAAAAAAATTATAATAGAAAAACTTTGTACGTAAATCTATAAAATTTTCAAATAGTTGAATTTTAAAATTCCAATCATAAAAAATTTTCTCTTACCAGTTAACATCAAAATTTGATTTAAGTTATGAGCTACGCCAGATCCACCTGGTCAAGGCAACGATTAGAAAGTGCCAAGATAATGCTGGGGAAAGTGTCGTGACCGAGTGCCCTGTTTCGTGTGTGACGCACGTTCCAACAAATCTCTCCGCCTCTCAGCTGGTACGCTTCTATGTCACCGCCTCAATCCTCCTGAAAATTCAAATACAGTATTTCGAGTCTGCCAGCGCACCACAATTTTAATTCATAATTTAATCTTTTACCCAAGTCTATTTCTTAGAGATCTCTCTGTAGGCCTCTGTTTTCATCGTCTACGTCTACAATCTTCAAACGCAATTATCGTCATCATCGATGTCTTCTTTCAACTACTCCTCCCAATCCCACGTTCCTTCTGCACCGCCATTGCAAGAATCGTACACGCAACAAGACCGTAACCGTCAACCCTATCACAACATTCAAAGTCCTCCATATTCTTCTTCTTCATCAGCTACTGCTTATTCTTCAAATCAATACATGGGTCAAGGCCAACCATCTACACAGAATTATGGATCGGCGGGCTCATATGGGTATTCTTCGTATGGATCTTCTAATGGTGCGGGTTCGGGTTTTCCACCAGGAACGCACCCAGATGTAATTCGGAGTTTCACGATGGTGGATCGTGATCGGAGTGGGTTTATTGATGAATATGAGTTGCAACAGGCTTTGTCTTCTGGGTATCAGAGGTTTAACATCAGAACTGTGCGGTTGCTTATGTTTCTCTTCAGTAATCCTAGTGGATCTACCAGAATTGGTGCGTTACTATTACCCTTTTTTGTATTTTTCGTTGGTACTCGAAAGAAAATTGATGGGATTTTTTTTTTTTTTTTTTGGGAATATGATAACTTTGTCCCTCGTTGTACAACTCAAAATTCTAGGTTTTCTTTTGGGGTTTTGCTAGATTCTTAGGTTTGTACCCCATGTGAGTGAGAGTGTGTGAGAGAGTCGATGAATTTGCTTGGATGCTTTTGAATGTTTAGGTAGGACATGCCTATAGTTTTGATAATCTTGGGTCAATGCAATTATATTTTCTAGTATCTTCATTCTCACTATTAAGATGAACTAACTTGAACTAATGGGAGTGCAATGGTACAGGGCCTCAAGAATTTGCTGCACTATGGAGTTGTCTTGGTCAATGGCGAGTAAGTCATCTCGTAAACTTTCTTTCTATTTGTTAATGACAATAAATGGCTTGCATTGCGTCAATGTTGAATGGAAGGGATGTGAGACTTGCTTTGATCAGGCAAGTTTCAATGTCAAAATTAAGTGGCTACCCTTTAGAGATCTACTTAATTAGGACCTATGTTATGAGTGCAGTCCAGTGCATAATCTTTCTTTGATCATTTAGTCCCAAAATTCGGCAAATTTTTGAATTTTAGGTTTTACCTGGGGATACAAATATAGGAAATTATAATGGGCAAAATGTAGCTTTGCGTCAATAAAGATATTAGAAATATGCCTAAATGGGTAAATTAGACTAAAACTTGCAGCCGGCAATTTGTAGTTCCTTTCCCTAAGCTTATTTAAGGGATGCCATCTGCATACTTGTCAATGAAAAGATTTGTCCTGAAAGTTCTGCACTTAGCATGCTGGAGTGCTTACCAGGGTTATTTGGCAATTTTCATGCAGGCCATATTTGACAGATATGATAGAGATCGAAGTGGAAAAATTGATCCCTATGAACTTAGGGATGCTTTCTATAGTATTGGGTATGCAGTCCCACAATCTGTTCTTCGAGTTATCATGTCCAAGTATGATGATGGAAGTGGTCGTGGGGTGCAAGTGAATTTTGACAGCTTTGTTGAGTAAGATTTTTTTCATAATTATTCAAGAGTTCGTTTTGGGAGGTTTTTGATAATGGTTGTTTTTCTAATGCATGTCACATTTTCTTTCTTTTGCAGGTGTGGGATGATCATAAAGGTAAGCAAATCAAATATACTTCCGGGAGCCTTGATATCTTAATTATAATCCACATGACTCATATTGCAGTATGCCTCTTAGTCTAGTAGTTCTTTTTGCTGTTCCTATGACATTGCCTTATTAGAATGAGAAACTTATCTAGTACCTAGGAAAATATTGGGAATCAAAGCTAGACCATCTATAGATTTCGTCTCCCCTCGTTTGTCTTTTAAAGCATTTGTATTTTTCAGTGAAAGACTACTAAACTTCCTATTTGCCACGCTTGTGATATGGGTTGGTCAGCTGGGCCAATTTGCTGCTTTTTTTCCTTTTCCAGTTACATAAAATGGGAAGGTACATAAGTTTGGCCTGCACTTAATGGCCATCGCCTCCATCTAGATTTAGTTACTTTGGCAGGGCATGGGCCATTTAGATCGCCCCATCGTCTTGGCCGACTTAAATGTACTTTGTTGATTTGGTAGAAATTGACATTGGCCCGCCTCAGTACAGTTTGGACAACCATCAATTTGTATAATGTAAAAAGGCATCTAGGGCAACTGGTCTTGTGTTTGTACTTGATCTATGCAAGTAATCTTGTCAATATTTTGTTCCATGACAGGGTTTGACTGAAAAATTTAAGGAGAAGGATACACGTGGTATAGGCTCAGCAACACTTTCCTACGAAACTTTCATGACGATGATCATTCCATTTCTTGTTGCAGATTAGATAAACTCGGCATGAATCTGCTGAGCTTTTTCTGGTTTGTAATTTTGCTCTAGTTTCACGTGCCACAAGATTGGATTATTTGTACAAATACATCTATAGGAAATGATGAGAAATGTCACGGACATAGTTTTACGCAGAAATGTGTGATTCTTTCTTTCTTTATCGGTGAATATTAAGGAAGTTAACAGAAATTGCCCCTTTTCTTTGTGAAGTTCCCCACGTTACGGGTCGTAGGAGAATGGGGCATCCCTTGTGATTAGATCTGATGATTTAAATTTAATTGAGGTGTTAAAATATGATAATGCTTGGTGGGATATGCAAGATGTGGAATTGTTTTCACCGCAATTCTGTGACAAGGTTGCATTCTGCTTCAGTCCCTTTTCCCACCTCTCTCTCTCACTCACTCACTCACTCAAATATAGTTACTATGGTCATTGTGGCAGGGAATATGTTAATCTTAATGGTGATGAAGATGAAGGCTGCTATAATCGGTGACCACAATGATGGCACTGATCTTATCACAAACATATCCAAAAGCAGCCACTCCTGGTCATCATCCTTGTTGTCATCGTTGTGTTTTCTGAAGTTGAAAGCTAGAATATTAGTTAAAAAGCTGCAAACATTTTGGCCTTCTTTTGAATGCAATGGTCTTTTAAGTACTCTTCTATGTTTTATGTGTGCGCGTGTGATATACAGAGATTTGCACAGAAGACACGAGAAGACCTTTTATCCTATAATGCTAGAAAAAGCCATATTCTCTGTACAAGACACCCATAAGCGAAAAAAAAAAAAAAAAAGTTCCTCGTCATCAGCTTGGGGGTGGTGTGTCCCAACAACATCCAATAGTATTAACAAGAAAATCGCCCCTTTAGACATAAGAATATGTATAACCCCTACTTTACTGGTAGCTTTATATATAAAAAGCATTAATTTCCAAATTCTCCGGTTTAGTTTATGTCTCTTCCACAGAATGGCATCTCAGTGAATTAGCATAAATCATATTCTACTTGTCATCCAATAACAAGTGCCACAAATTCATAGTTAGGACTCCCTAAGCTGGTTTTGGCAATCCTTCCCTGACATAGCTCCGTCCATGCGATTCATGATTTGTATCAAAGCTCCATTTGCCACCGCTATCTTTCTGCAAACAAATGAGGCAATAGATTGATCAGATGGACAAGAAAGAAAGAAAAAAACCATTGCTGAGATCCCCCAAAAAAGGAGATCCCCATGTGTTTAACTCACTACTACTCGCCTCTGTGAGTTGATTCAGCTGCGTAAACTTTAACAGGGTTTTATGAGTAGGAGGAACGTCACGCATACCCAAAAAAAGAAGGAAACAAAAAAGTTTACTACTACCCCAAACCTTCTCTAACAACCTCCTTTTATCATATTTATAATGCAATCTTTTTAAGGCTTGATGTTTCCTCAGACCCCCCCCCCTTTCACATGGTGAGTCAATTACAATCAATCTGACCAAGCCCATGTTATATTAAAGCAGAATTTGGACCTATCTTTTGCTTATATGAGTCAGCAAGTCCCAAATGGAAGAATCAGGCAGAGATCATTAATAGGATCAACAACATGAATTGTTTGATGTTCTACTGACTAGGAGAAATCAAAATAGATTACTTTGGTAGCTAAGCAGTCATACTTGAATCAATTTTACGGATTTGTACATCTCTCAATCTTATTTAGGGTGGGCCATGACGTTGCAAGGATAACTTTTTCACTAGCAAAACCCAACGTCGAAAGCCACAAACATAGAATATGACTAAAGCATCATTTGATGTTAACATGTTTTTAAAGAATTACGAACAAAAATTTCAATTCAAACTACAACAAACATGTGATCATTCTTAGGTTGATAATTTCTTTGATTACAAGCATATCTTCCTAGCACATTTATTTGAGAGTGTCTACGAAAAATTCATTGCATTTGATGTTTTGGTTTTGACCTATGAAACAAACGATGTCAACATTGACTAAACCTTTGACCTTTGGAGGCAACAAAAATCAAAGATGCTAATAAACTTCAAAGAGATAATTATAAATGATGTTGCGTCTAACGAAAGGAATACAAAGCATGTGGATGTTAACTACAAATTGACATGAGCAAAATTGATGCTAGAGCATTTCAAACGATCACTCCAATTCAAAGTTTCTGATTCTTCAAATTCCTTTTCTTGTATAGAAAATAATTACAAAAGACACAAAGAACTCATCTTTAGTGATAGAATTCATAACCACAGACAAAGATGATGAGTCTTGGGAATCCGGCAACATTAGATTAATATATATAAACAAGAGAAAAAAGGGCTGCCGAAAGATTTATTCAGATGGCTTTCCTTTCCTGATAGAAGCCAGTTTGGACTTTTGTATAGTGAAAGACAGGAGGAATTTTGACACAGGAAGATTCACAAGCATGATTGCAAGTGGTGATGAAAAGGATGGACACCAATTACCATACCTTAATAAACTAAGCTAAAGTGAACTTACAATCTTAGACGTGGAGAATATATGCAAACATTGTCTTTGGAACAGTAATAAGATGGAATCCTTAATTTACTTGTGTTGGGGCATCATTTAACAAGTCCAATGTAGTAGATACTAAATAACGGGGATTTCGCAGAGCAAATTATGCCCAAAAAATTTATATACTCTCTCACCTTCAAAGCTTCCTCTATGAAATGCCCTAGAGGAAAGTGAAGGATCACCTAAGTCTTCTTTCTGTTAGATCTCTGGCACCTCCTCCGGGATACAATGATTTAAAGAGTCAAGCAGATATCAAGGATGCTGTGAGGGAGATTAAAAGAACAAACATCGACAGCACCTGAGGAGAAAAAAAAAGCATCATAGAAAATGAATGAGTAAACTATAAATAACATAATAAAAGGCATTATAGGCACCAAAACAAATATTGAGATGTTCATCTTACATTAGTCTTGGTTGCTGAACCCGGTGGTGGAAGAGAACCCTGCAATCCAATGTTGTAGACCGGTGTACCATCTGGGTAGTACAGGCCATAGTTCCTCTCTGATGCAGGACCAGGTTTTAGGTCCTCATTAAAAAGCGCAAATACATATATATCAATGGGCACATTAGGCTTTGCAGGAGTGCCTTGTTTTTCCTTAATCCTTTGCAATAAATTACCATTATATATTCTTGCATTCTCTAGTGTAGCTCCTGCCTCATCTGGATCACCCTTTGATGGCCAACCAGTCTCTGAAATCCTAACTTCAATATCGGTATGGTCCATTGCTTTCATAGCCGAATAAACAGCATCAATTTGAGCATACAACATATTGTCATAGTTCAGATTAGTATTACTGTCGGTCATGCCTTGATTAGGCTGAAAAAGTACATATTCCAGCGAAACATAATCTGGATTATCTTTGTATGCAAAATACGGATAGGCATTAATAAGAAAAGGTGATTTGATTTGGGCATGGAAATTAAGAATGGGTTGGATATACTCAGCAAGATCTGGTTTGAAAGACCCAGAAGAAGGTGGGTAAGAATTATCTAGTATATTAAGTGAATGAGATGATGTGACGGTGACTTGGTCATCTAATCCAAGAGAGAGTAGAGATCCATATATAGTCTGCATTGCCGGAAGGAGATAGTTCATAGACCGCGAGTCATTGCTAGATAATACCTCGTTGCCTACTGTAATGCAGGTGATCTTGGTTAAGGAAATGTAAGGTTGAACATGTTGTTCAATCCAAGCCTGAGCCTCATTGGGGTCGGTCATGTTTAGGAGATACTCATTGCCAACTCCTACGATAAATTCAACGTTGGAGTTTGCAAATGCACGAAGAACATTGGGATCAGCATCGTACAGTTTTACTCTATTAATGTTGAGAGATCTTAGAAGTGCCGATACACGAGAAGGTGATGGGAGGTTGTTGGCGATCTGCCCATAGTTTATTCCAATTCCAAGCTGACTCTGGGTTGGAAGATATGCAGCTGAGTAATAAAACAAGGCAAGCAAAGATTGATTCGTGAAGAAGTTGCTCTATTCTAGTAAGATTAGATTGAAAAAGAGACAAACTTAATATAAGATAAACCGACATCGGAATTAAATTACTAAAAAGAGGAAAACAGAGAGAATTAAATTGTCTGGGGCATCTTAGATTAATGATTCCAATGTTCCCCATGCCTTTTTTTTTTCTTTGTTAACATGAATCCAAATTCAAATCACAAGTTGCATTCAACAAATCTAAATGTTCCATTGAAAAAAATGCAATTACCTTTCAAGAAACAAGAGGACTCATTACACCCAGTTCATAAATAGTTCACATGAAGCACAAACAACATTAAAGCAATTCAAGAACCTCAAAATACAATCAGAAAATACAATCTTAAACGAAGAGAGGAATAACATTAAAAGTAGGAAAGTGTTATGCTGGGATCGAAGAAGAACCTGAAAGAGTGAGAAGGAGAGAGAGAAGTCTGAAAGGGAAAGAGAGTGCCATGAATATGATCTTCTAACTCTCTTCAGCTTTTACCCACGAAGAAAAAATCCCACTGTCACCTTCTCTTCCCTCTTCCCTCTTCCCCCATATGTAACTGACGACTGCTTTGTTCTTTTTGTTTGTAGTATAAGTGACAAAACAGGTGTAGTAAAAGTTCGTGGACTGGGGAACTCGTGCAAAGGATGACAGGGCACCAGCAATCCACTAATTTTATTTCTCTGTTCGTATTTCTTTTTCCTATGGTGCATTGATTCGAACTACCCGTCTCCCCACCCCCTCCTCTGTGCGCGGCTGTAAGTGTTATCTTTCACCGACCTACTAAGAAGTATAATTTGATGGATGTTACCGGGATATCATCCTTGGGGATTGGGTTTTGGGGGGGGGGGTGTATCATCATGTGCATTTTAGAGGAGCCTTGTGTGCGGCCCAACCTGTAGTCTGGCATAGCTAACACTATTCTTTCAGGATAAATGACGGATAATAACCGACAGTCCCACTTTTGGTTTCATTTTCAGATTCTCTCTTGGTGAGGGAGGTTTGGCTTTGGACCGGGTTAAATAAAGATATTAGACTCCAACTTGAATTTGATGTCATTGCCACGCCTCTTGAATTTTATGCCATTTCCTCGCCTCTTTGGCCAAAAAGGAACGTCTTCCAAGATCTCTTTCAATCACTAAAAAGCAGGTCACTTATAGCCATTCAATCATTGATCGATCATGCAAATAAGGTATATAGATTCTTTTCCAAGCTTTTCTGGTGGCAAGCAAGACACAAAAAGGGCTTCCTTCATCCTTCCGACAGCTTCCAATCCCATCCTGTTGTGTTCCAATGGTGTAATCTTGAAAGTTGATACAACCTTTGACCAATGATTCTGGGTAATATTTCAATCAAAGCCCTTTTGGCTACCGCATTATCTTTCTCATAGTAGGCATTAAACAGGAAGAAAATTAGGGCAGAGTGCTTCCATCTAAGTGACTTAAACAGTATGATTTTAACCGATCAAATGGCACCTCTGAGCAAATAAATTATTGGTACAAATGGCACTTCTGAGAAAATAAATTATTGGTACAACTATAGGCATTTGGGAACCATGTATCATGGAAAAAAATGATCAAATAGCCAAGGCCCTAAGCCTGCAATGGAGATTACATCCGAGCAGAGAGCTACATTGGGTTCTTTTTCATTTGTAAAATGACAGACAGGAAGAACTTAGTAGAGTTCACTTTCTTTGTGAGTTTCAATCACGCAGTCTGCAGTAGGATAAGAGACGCAAGTCAACAAATAACCATTTCCCATTTGGCTCTCATCAAGGAAAGATCCATCAGACTGGTCCACTGAACCTGAGACGATCTTCCCCGCACATGTGCAGCAGGCCCCTGCCCTGCAGGAATAGGGAAGTTCAACTCCTGCGGCCTCTGCTGCATCTAGGATATAGGTATCATCAGGAGCTTCAAATTCATTCTCTTGGCCATCTGGTCCGATCAGCTTAACCTTGTATACTGCCATGGCGGTTGCTCTATATCCTGAGGAAGATTTCAAACCAAAGATTCTAGATACACTCTTCACAGAACTCAAAGAGGATGGCTTCTTGAAAAAGGCAGCAGTACTCTTGCTCCGAGTTGCACTTGTAAGCACACAATGAGGTGTCACTCTCACGGTAGACATATTACCTGAATCCAAACAGCGTCTTTCATATGGTTCAATAATAACCAATCAAAAACTAAGAATCACATCATCAATGATAGAGTAAATTCTGAATTCCACATAGAAAAGAATACAAGAATCTATGGTTCATATCTCTACACTATTTAATAGTCGATTACTGAACCTCCAAGCAGTGAATGTCGTGCATCATATTACCAACATGATCTTCAATTTTAATTCTGTTGGCTAGAAATAATGGATTCTAACCATTAAAATTTCCTTTCTGTCTTCTCACCACATCTTCCCAACTAGTGGCACACAATCTTGATGATGACCACAAAAGCTAAAGCATGAAACATGCCCCAAGTCCTCAAACAAAAGAAGATTTGAATGTGAAATGGCTTTATAACATTGGGGGGGTGGGAAGAGACTCAAATTCCTGCCAGTTTAACTGAGCGTTTGATAGACTGGGAACAAGAAAGATTAATGTATGTCTTGTTACACTCCCTAAGAGAATTAGAACAGAAAAATCCAAAATCCTCTACTAAGAACAAGACAATTAATTTCTGGAGCTATATGAGAAAGGCAAGCATGAGGCCCTCTGCCCTTCACTCGAAGCTCCAAATCACATTCAAAAGATGTTCAAAAATCTCAATACTTTAATGGCAACAAAGAAAGTGCCATGTTATTGTTGTATAATAGCTTAGTGCAGGGTGAGACAAGGGCATGGCAATGTTGTAACTTGACACAAGTGGCTTTAATTCCACCTTGGTTATCATGCATAACTTCACATTATGTGAATATTATCCTATAAATGGCTTCAGCACATCTCAGATAATATTTTCGACCTCACCTGACTATGAAGAGCTACAAGTCAAGCATTCTTAAAAGGCCATTAGATTGTGGGCAAAGTGAATCCCTTATTGTTGCTTTAAATTTTAACATAAAAACTGATCTCTTTTAACTAATCACCCTCTAGTATGTAGTGCACTACAAAGAGCAAGCTATTAACTGAGACAATACATAGTTTATAACGTGTCAGATTTTCATAAACTCCATAAGGGATACAGCAAATAAACAAACCAATGGATTTTCAGGCTCCCCAAAACATAAGTGCCATAAAGAAACAAAAGCATAAAATACATTCTTCCACCTCCACATCAATATATTCCAAAGAAATTTCGGAACTGCGTTGTAATTTTTCTAAACCACTCAAAACTACCTTTCAACTAACTTGTATCTCTTTCCCTCAACTCTGCAACTCAAAGGAAGGTTGCAGATCCAACAATTGAAGCAGCCCAAGTTTAAATCTCTCTTTCCACGAAAATCATTATCCTAATGCCTACCTATATAAGTAGAAAGTTGAATACTTGTTTGGTAGAAAAAAACTACACGGGAAACATATCACTCCTACCTAGAATTGGTGATTGACCTGGAAAAAGAGGTTCAATAAATGAAAATACTTTAACCCTGCCAGAGCGAGGAAACATAGAGATATAGATATCCGTCCATTTTCAAGATAGTTAAAAAACCCCTTTTCATTTGAAAGACTCTTAACAGAAAAACTTACAAGGGGCAGTTTTGCTGCTCCAAAATTCTGCAAACAAAAAGGGAAAACACAAATATTTGGGACCCAGTCCTTCACATACTCGAGCTACCGACCACAACACCCAGCATCCCTGGGGAACAATCACTCGGATAATAAAAAAGAACCTAGAAAATGAAAGTAGTTTGAAACCCCTCACCACATAGGTTCAGCTTACCCAAAGGTACACCCAAACTAAGAACAACAGTTCTCCAAGAACTGGATCTCATTGGCTTACACCTAAAAAAAAAAAAAAAAAAAAACCAAAACATACTAAGATCTCTTCAAAACCCGTATATCTTTACACCCAAACAATCAAATGCACACACGGTTTTCGTCACATTAACATCTTTCAAAAAATCGCATCGATATGATGACATGATTCAGAAACCCTATCTACCACCACCACCAAGATGAGAGAAGCCAAATGCTAAGAACGAACGAGAACTAAGATCAAATCACAATCATATGAATAGACGGAGAATACCAGGTAGATTAAGTGTATAACAATCAATACAATGAAAGAATCTTAAAAAAAAAAAAAAAGAAAAGAAATCTCACCAAGTTGAGGAGCTTTAGGAGATACGAAGATGAGGATCTGCCGAGATACCGAGAGAGTGAAGACGGGACGGACAAGTATGTGACACGGAATTGAATTTATAGAGTGACAGCGAGAGCGGAAGACGAAGAGATATAAGGAAGCGGAGATGCTTGATAGCCCTAACGTTCCTGCCCGCCCTTCTTGCCTCTCTTTCTTTGTCGTTTTACATTTTCTCCTCGATTTTCAAATTGTCCAGATTACTTGAACCCCCTCCGGTTATTTATTTATTTATTTTTTTTTTGAACACTACGACTACATGCTTACTGCTCCATAGCCTGAGCACGTAGATTTTATATTCTTTTGGATAATTAGGACTTATTATTTTTATCATAATTTTCAACATAAAAATTTTGATAATTTTCTTAATTGGAAAATATGAAAAATAAAATTATTGTTATTCGATTAAAAATAAAATAAAATAAAATAAAGTGAGATGTTAAATTTTTACCCTAAAAAAGTAACTTGAAGATTTTGGGTATTGTATTATCTTTGCGGGTATATGCTCATAGGTTGGTAGGTGATAGATAAATCAGTATCAAATTTTTTATATTAAAATTTGGTGGTTAGAATTTAATCATAATTTATTTAAAAGTTACTAATTTTGTAAATATAATACGTATATAGAGCAAGCGCATAAATCTTTAATTTCCCTTTTTTTCTTTGCCTAATTTCCTTGATAACATGATTAAACTTATTAAAAGTAATCATATATTATGAGAATATTTGATTTTATTAGAATATATTATGTATTAAAATAAAATCAATGAAACAATAAAACCTTAAGATTCATATTTTTAATATTTTTTAATATCAGAGCTTACTTTATTAAAAAAAAAATTATTCGGGCGTCTACTAAGCCATAGTCACAACTAAAGCCGAAGAGCCAAAGCTTAGAGCTAAAGCCAAGAGCCATAGAGCCACAGCTAAAGCTAGAACCAAAATTAGAGCCGGGGCCAATACCAGAGCTATATTCAAGCCATTATCTATTACATTTATGACATCTTTCAAATTTATACGATTTTTATTATATTATACTAAATTTAAAAGGATATTAAAAGATATAATATATTATAAAAATATTTGATTTTGTTATGAGATATTATATATCGAAACCAAATCATTTATTAATTTAATTTTAAGTATATTTAATTTTAATAAATAATAAAACATTAGGTTTCGTATTTGCTTGCATCTCTAACATTGAGTCAATCATGTTTATTTATTTTTTATATTCAAATTTCTTTTAATATCCAAAAAGAGCACTGGGCACGAGCGTAGTGCAAGCCAATGCTGACCCCATTCCCCCATTGAATGAAAGATTTCACCTGACCATCACCCCAAAGCACATGACGCAAAAAAGTAAAGTAAAATCTCAATTTCATTCTATTACATGCCTTATTAATCATGTTGTTTGAGTCAAGGTTTATTTTGCTATTTCTGGTAATTTTTTCTCCTCTTTTATAAATATGAGAAATCAAATTATAATTAGTAATTGACAGAAGATCTGTAAAAAGAGTATTAAGACTCCTTAATCAAGATTTTCGATTCAAGTTATGAGAATGGAGAAAATTACGTCGAAAGAATCCTCCTTTAATTTGGGACTGATTGTAATTTTAATCGAATTAGTTAGAATATGATTTTGGGTAACGGTAGTCCAACAAAAATAAAATCAATGGCATGTCTGATGAAAGGCCATGTTCCTTTCCGATGGCAATTTGGTCAGTAAAATCCAACATTAAAAAAATGTAGAATATGAGAAAGTTGAATAGAGGATACCAAGTTGGACTTGAAATTTGATTTGAATAATGTGTTGGTTCCTTTAATGTTGCCAAGAGTTCAAGGGGCCAGATTAAAGTATTTCATGGTGAGCTTTTTGCCCTTTTTGGCGGCTGAGAGGGGACGAAGAAAGGGAGCATTGTGACTCTCCAAACAAAAATAAAGGATGTATATGGAGTCTGAGGAGACCAAGAAGCTAAAATGGCCTCCATTGAAGCATGGCCTATCATGGCTCAAGGATGACAGAGAAAGGGGAGGAAGCATGGCTATCAATTTTCTAAAATTTTCATATATCCAACTATTTATTTTTATGTTTTTACTTCCAAACCATTAAGAAAATTGTTTTAGAAAATTATTTTTTCCTTAATTTTGATGATAACAAAATCTCTTATATGGTTCTAATCAATTTATTGAGTGTGTAAAATTTTTTATTTAATATAAAAATGATACAACCAATTACAGAATCAATTATAGAAGTAAAACTTATTTGGTCATTGAAGTAAGATTTTTTTTATATATGTTAAAGACCCAATCAACAACGTAAGTATAGTTTGGATACTACATTTAACCTATAATTGATCCTAGATGTACATAAAAAATACCACAATATGAGGACAATTCATATTCTACCACTTAGAAATTTTTTTTTAGTGTTGAAATGTGATCATTTGGACATATTTGATAGTCATATCTTCTTATGTGTTGAATTATTTCCAAAACTAAAAATTATGTTTCAAAAAAGGTGTGTAGAACTCTAATTTCAAGTATTTACCGTTCAAATATCTTATGAATATGTTGGAGAAAAATTAGTTGAAAGTTAATTGGTTACCCATTTTTCACAACAGAATTATGTGTCAGAAAATAATTGTCAAGAGATATTTGGTTTTCGATATTTTCACCACTGATTTTGAATTCTTGAATTTAATTATGCCACAATATAATACTATAATCGAAGAGCAGATATGATAATTCGTTGTACAATTACTTTGAGACTTTAGTGGAGAAATAAATGGACAAAGTTGGTTAATTGTTCTGAAAAATTCAAAACCGAAGGTTGATTTCCTAGAGTAGTTTTTGAATTTTTTGGAAGAGTAATTTTTTGGATATAATTAAAACAACTCTTGAATATATTATAGGGATATTTAAATTTTAGGAGAAAAATATTTATTCTCTATAAAAATCAACTTTGAAGAGGATTTGAAACCTATTTTTTAGGAACTGTTGCTGAAGCAATTGCTATAAAATATAGCAACTATCAGCAGGTTTTCAAAGAATGAAAACATAGGACATGAGTGGAACTATCATTTTTGAGACTTCAAAATACCAAAAGATAAAAAAAAATCCTGCTGCTGTCACATTTGTTATTTTATATATGTTGTAACCTTTTAATTGAAATTTATGTGATTTGTCTTCTATTGTTGAACGAAACAATCTTGATGGTGTGAAAATCAAAAGTTAACAAATGGGTATATTGTTGTTATGGATTATAATGAAAACTAACAGGTTGTTAGAGTTTGGATTGTTTGGCTAGAAAAGTGTATGTAGGTACAAGACCGAACAATTATACACTAAATTTGTTTCCTTATTTTTTTTTTATTTTTGTTATATATGCTATACATTGATCATAAGAATATTTAGATTTAAATAGAGTTAGATAAAAATTTAAAAAACCAATTTTAAACAATCAATTCAACATCTCCTTCGTTGTCTTTGACACCAACACTAGCAAAAGTTGTTAAACAGTTTTTTATATATTCAACCGTTTTTACTAAATAGTTTTTTAAAGGTTGTTTAAAAAGAAATTGACTTTTTTTTTTATAAAGAAAAATAAAAAAGGAGAAGGTCCTCGGAGGAGTTTTTACTCATCTACTCGTCAGCTTTTTAAAATTAAAATGGGCAGATAAAATTATCCATATTTATTTCAAATATTACAAAATTTCATATATATAAATCCAAAAAATTCAAATATTTAAATATTTACAAATATTTAAAAATATTTAAAAACACCCAAAAATATTTTATCACTTATGTGTTTAATTTAATTATTTACGAAATTGTTCCTTATAAACTTACAATTTTTAAATATTTTAGAATATTTTAGAATATCCATAATTTAACATATTTATTTTTATTTTATGAATATTTTAAAATTATTTATAATACTTTAATATCAATTGTCCTTTGTTATAGTTTTATTAAATATTAGAACTTATGTAAATTGTTTTGCCAAATAACTATTTAAGAAAAGAGTTCTTTTATAAGAAAAATTGTCAATATTAAAATTTAAAACTTTTATTTCTCATTTTAATTTAAAAGCCCAAAATAAGAACTTTTAACATTAAAAAAAAAAATTCTTAGCCAAACTTGAATGATATATACGAGAGATTCGAATCCAAGACATCAAAGAAAAAATCCATCTTACAAAGAAATGTCTTTTCTAAAAATATATAATATTTTCCTTTTTAAAAATTTTTCATTTTAATTACAAAATATTAGTTATAACAAAGTAAAGGTAAATTGAGTTTCATTAAAGTTTCACAAACAGGCACATTTCAATTAATCAGCATCTCTAAATTTCTCAAACTAAGAGTGCCTCATTTTTCAAGCTTGCCAAAGCAAAGTCCAACAAAATACCTAAATTGCACAAACACGAAAATGAAGAAACAAAAACGTAAACAAATACATAAATATAATGAGCAATATTTACGATTTAGCCAGAGCCATTTAAAAGGGCACGATACCTTTTAACTTGAAATGCATCATCAACTTCTGACTCATTAGACATCTAATAAACACAGCTTACGGTTTAGACAGCCATTTCAAAGCTCCTCGGAGAAAATCATCCAACCCCCACACAAAACAGAAACATGTTATAATTGAAACATACCATAGAAAGTAGGATGTTCTCAATACACTAACGCAATAACATCGTAAAAATTTCTGTTCCGAAAATAAAAGGTCAAGAGATTCAAAATGTAGGTAACAATATGGCGAAACAAAACCGAACATTGACATCAAGGGGGCAATGCAAACTAGAGTTCTTCCTACACCTCTCACACGCTTTATGTAAATATAAAACTCCTCAAAAGATGCGGTAGGGCTTTCCCATAGTGCTCTTCAGGTACAAGCACCTCACCTGGTTCAACAAAAATAACAGCAACCGTCAGAAAATAACTTAAATTTGACACATGACAGACATTTATGTTCATGTGTATATAATAGCATGGCTGTGTACTAAGCTGTACATTAAATAATTGACAAATCTAGTTTCATAGGTGAACAAGAGAGCATGATGTCAACCACAAACATATAAAGTTAAGGCCAATACATCCAATTTAAAAAGTTGGCTTGAGTAGACCAAAAAGGAACTATCTGGAATTCTCACTGGAGTGATTAAAAGTCCCATCTGGAAACCAAACAAGTGGCCAACATCGATTTCATGATTGAGGTATCAGCAGAATAGAATGAGCTAATAGCTAACTCCAAAAATCAGAAAAATTCAAATAACAGGAAGATGGACTGAATTGAGCCTCGAAGCGAGACTTCGTAAGGATGAAACAGCATATGTAAGGGTATAATAGCAAAGGTAGAAGCAGCCCACTAAATGAGTGAAAAATGTAGCAAAACTGAATGTAAGAGCATTATGACATGATTTGGATGGTGAAATGAAACAATAACAAGGAAACAGTGAACCTACATTTTGCCAGTTCTTTTTCAACAAAGAAACAAGGAAGTTAACACTGAGCTGGATGTTTTGGAAGATCTGCTTGTCCTCCATGCTGCAGTTTCCAACAGCAACTCCCATGCAAAGAACCTTCTTCAATTGGAACTTTACAGTTGCCTTGGTCTCATTAACCTTGGACTCAAGGGATTCTTGATGGGTAACAAGTGTAGGGAACTTGCCTGGTATAACATAATGAGCACCAGTAAGATAGCATGACATCAAAATTGCATTAAAAAAATCAATTACACAAGTAAGACAAGCACAATGTTTCTTAGGACAAAAAATGCACATGCTTGCCATCTTCATCCAAACACCAAGCATCTTGAATTGGAAATCATAATTAAATTTGGAAAAAACAAAAGCCATGGAAGCTAAATTTTATTAGCATATCTAATAAGTAAAATGAGACATGCTAGAAGGTTTATTGGATTTAAGGGCCTTTCTCTGACAGAATTTCGTAGAAGTTTAGCACAAAGCTCAATTGAGCTTTTTTAAATAACTAACTTAAATCATTCCCATGTTTACAAACACAATATGGGTTGAGAAACCAATCACTAACAAAACAATGTTAGATTTAACGAAACAAAGATTTTCAAGCTTGAAAACAGCTGTGAAGCTCATAATCTGCAGCATATATGTAGTTCTACTTAATTCTGATACATAAAATGTATGATAAAAACAATTAATTTATGACCACGTGAGGAGACATTTGGCCTTGATCTTTACTCATGAGGCCAAAATTCCATGTGATGGTCCCATCATGCTTTGAATCGTAACATATTTGGCCTCCCACATTTTCCTTCATTAGGTGATATTTCACATAACAATCAACTACACAAGAAACCCAGACCTTGCATAACTAAACCACAACAAACAAAGGAGGCCTTTTATACTTAAATGGTTCTATTTCTTGAAGATAGCAAATGGTTGAAGAAATCTTAGAAAACTAACACCACAAAACGCTGATTACAAGCTTAAAGCTAGGTGACGTGATGATTATTATATATATACTTGCCTGCCTTGTTCAGCCCAGGGCCAAGAAGACGGGGGATCTGCTTGATGACAGCCTCAGAAGCTAAGAAAGCATGGTATTTCTTTGCTAGCTTCTTAACCAGCTTCTTGTTCTTGTTAAGCTTCTTGAGCCCTTCAACATCCATATACTCCAAACCAATTTTTTCTGCCTGTAACCATATTCAGTAGAGTATTGTCTCAGGCTTTGAAGGGTTAAACACTAACATGGCAAGATGCAACATAATTATGTTGCACAAGAGTAAATCTTAGCTTGACAACTCATTTAAAAAATAGAACACATACTGTACTTGATGAGTCCATTTGAATGGTCATATAAGCATAAAGCCAATTGCAAATTACATAGAAAATGGGATAGAATCAATCTTCTGAGATTAAAAAAACGACTAATAAATGCATACCACTTTGAACTCTACCAACATGTAGAAAGGAAAATCTAAACACAATCAAAACACATAAAAATATCACTTCTGAAATGTATTCCCAATTGTCAAAAGCAAATAGTTCTATTAATTTTATATCAGTAGAAGCAATTTTACCTCTTCCACGTGTTGAGCATCTCCAAGCATGCAAACTTTCATCTTAGGGCGAGGGATGTGGGGTAGCTTCACAGAACCACTGAAACGCTTATCCTTCTGAGGATCATAGTTTTTCAGCCCAATTTGAAGCTCAATGGTCTCCACAAAGTTGCGCTTCTTCTCTGCAGCATCTCCTTTAATGCCAGTTATGGCTTCCCTAACGGCATCACTCGAAAGCTTACTGTAGTCAAAGGAAATTAAGATGAAATCAGGCACAATTATGAGTTTTCTAGGACTTCAAATTACAAATTCTCAGCACCAAAACTAATCAAAGACTTCTTATTTGTATTCACATACAAACATGAAAAAGAAAAAATCTCCAATCTAATCAGCCATCACCAAACATATCCAACATGTCTTAATGACAACACTAAGATCATTTTAAGTTTCCCATCTCTCATAACTATTACAAACAACTCGCATTCATTATGGGCCTGAAAAGTCTATATTCACTTGCATTTGGCATTTCATGAAATATAGCAGAACATAACAAGAAAAAGTATCATTATAGTTACAAGGTCCTACATATAATCATCAAAGTTTTCGAGGTCCTCATTGGTTTCAAAATATCAGTCCAAACGATGAATCAATCAAGAAATTTTTTTCCAAACCCCCAATTATTCAAAGTTAACAAGATTAAACAGTGAAATACCAGAATGAGAAACAAAAGAAAAAATGAACCAATGCAACCGAAAGATTTGCAAGAAAGTACCTCATGGCTATGGAAGTAGCGTTCGACCAATAGAAACTCTACAAAAGCCTGAATCAAAGAAAAACACAGTATTCAATCAAACGAACAAGAACTTAAATTGATCAAACAACAATAAGCAGATCTGATGCTGATGTTAGAGCCGGCATTTGAAACCCTACGAGTTTCGAAGGGGGAGAGAGAGAGAGAGAGAGAGAGAGCGAGGCAGAACCTGAGATAGGGTTTGAGAGACGAGGGAGTGCGGGGGAGCGATGGAGGGGATTGAGGCGCTTTTTAATCGCTGCGAGAATCAAACCCTAATGGGCCTTGTCCGGTCCGTGTGGAATGTGTCTTTGGGTTTTATAGCAAGCCCATTCAGTTTAAGATTTGTTTAGAAATAAGGCCCATTCCAACCAAAAAAGAAATAAGGCCCATTTTCGTCCTAAGAATTGGAAACCCAAATGCTGCAATTTCGTTGCACCGCCAGAGGAGGAAAAAAAAGGCCGGAAAAAATCAAAAAGGAATTAGAAATTATGACCACATCGCCATGAGATTTCGTCATTTCCAAAATTTGCCTAAACTGGTATCAAGAGAAGGATCCTTGACGTTTTACTATTTTTTCCTCTTCTTTTTTTAACTTTCGCAACTGAAAAATTCTCTAAAATTATTTATATGGCTTCTATATTTGATAGAATAACAAAATTACTGGGGTGATAGTAGCAGTGTCCGAAAGAAAATCTTAAAATCATATTTTTTAATGTATCCAATTATCACATTAGTCTGATTATATTTGTTTCGAATCGAATTGAATTTTTAAAAAATAAATTCTTTCTATATTTTTTTCTTAATATACTTAAAATTTTTAATTAAAAAAAAATTAGAACCCAGTTATTAAATCATCAAAGCGTTAGTTATACCAATGTGGGTTGGCTCAATTGTATTTGGGGTTGAGTATCTAACGAGAATAAACTCAACTTCAAAATGGCACAACAAAACATACTTCTCTGTCCAAATCATTTCACGTATCATGACTCCCAAAAATTGTGTATTTTTTTTTTGCTTTTTATTTCTTATAAATTTAACAATATTGGATACATCAACTACATGTATTAATTAATTCATAAGTACATGTATCAAAAATTAGTTAACTGTTACATATATTTCACATGCCACGAGCGTGTTTATCTAATAATTAATTAATGGTTTAATCACTAATTGATAATTATTTATTCAATAGTTGAAGAGATATTAATTGGTGTACAATGGAAGACACCAACTCATTTCCGATCTTCGGGGACAGTTTAAGTGGTAGATACTTCTCACTTATATCCCCTCTTTCCTATTTTAACTTTGATTGATTTCATCTTTTTTTACACAAAAAAAAAGACACCGTCCGTAAATAGGAAACTTAGTTCTCTCTCCACCTCGTCGGAGAAATATACTTTTTTCATGAAAATAGTAATTTCAAGGGGAGAGAGAGAGAGAGAGAGAGAGAGAGAGAGGTTGGTTAATCTATTTTAAACTATTATGTTTTGTTAAGTATAATGTCTAGCAAAAAAAGCAATTTTAGAAGAGCCAAATAGTACCACTTTAGGGTTCTTGCTTTGTTTCTTCATCCATCCGATCTTGGAGTACTTTAAAGATTATGTATGAATGAAAATATTATTAATGTCAAATTTTGAGAAGTCAAGAACAATTTATTATATAAATTTCATGATGCATCCCTGGTTTATAAATTCATGAGATTTGTTTGATGAATTTTTTTTTTTTTTTTAAAAAGAGTTTATAAACATCAAAAATAAAATATTTGGAGTTTATAAGATATATTTAAGGGAAAAAAAAGTAACCATGTCTCGACTTTTTGATGCAACTTATAAATTGTTTCATTCTAACATATTAACCGACTAAATAACCTTTGTTTTTATTTTATTATCTTATATTTACTTTTTCTATGCATATAAAATAAAATATAATAGTATAAAAGAATTCATATAGTCGACTTCTCTTAGTAAAATAAATATTTAATTGTTGTTATTATTGTACCTTTGGTATGTAAATAAATAATCATTTACATTTGTCATTTCTAGTTATTCCACACTAGAAAAGTTTATAAAAACTCATTATTACCAAATATTGTTTTATCTTATTTTATTTAAACATTTAAACAATTTATTTTTAAATAAAATATATGAATATCTAAGGTACAAAAATATTAATATAATCTTTCGAGTTTATAAACAGTTCAAAATAAATTTAATTAAACGGGTCCCTATGGTATGAGTTTGTGTGATTAATCATCATCTAATTGTCATAATTTTTACGAGATCAGAAGATTAAAAAAAAAATCAATAACCGTTGGATTACGAATCAGCAATTATAAAATTCTAGAAAAGTCCTCAAGATTTGCTTTGCTATAAATGAAAATATGATGCAAAACTACACTCACGAATTGGTTTATTAAATTCTTTTAATTTAAGTGGTCGAATATTTTATTTTCTTAATCAGAAATTTCAATTTAAAATTTTAAGAATAACAAAAAGATATTTAAAAGATTAAATCTCTAAAATAGACCGTACAATACTTAAATTGAATTAATCAGATAAAATTTGAATATTGTCATAAAAACGAATAAAAGAATCTGTTGAAGGACGAGCAGCCTGTTTATTGTTGGCATGCAAGGTGCTCCATGGTAAAGATATTCATTCTACACTGTACAATGTGTCTGAGGCGGCTGCCAATTACGCACAAGTACTTATATATATACGTCTCTTGAAACTGCGAACTCAAATAAGAAAAGTGTTGCATGAATTTGAAGTCCATGAAACCTCCTCCTCTTTGTTCCATGATTTAACTTGGGAGCTCATCATCCATATGTTAACACTTTTCCAAGGGCGCTTGCTTGCACATTACATGGGCTGCATAGCAAGTTGTTTAATTTTCCCTTTAAACAGAATCAAGATCCTATGTAACATCTTCCCTCCTCTATCTTGTTCCATGTTTTTCCCTTTTAGGGCAGAAAATATCCCAAAAATCAAAATATGAAGAGAAGTCGTCAAAGGTTTTGCACTAGAATTATTCATCTCGAAATATCCAATTTGTCAAATTTGAGCAAATCCTTTCAAAAGCATAATCTATGGTCCCTTTTCCGATGATTCAAGCTTTTTGTTTGTTTTCCTGTTATACATAATTTATGAATTATCATAGACTTCCCAATATTTTCATAACAAGGGAAAACAAAAAAAAAGGAAAAAAAAAATTAGGGTTTTCATATCTTGATCACCTCCTGAAGTTGAGACGATGAAATCTCATCATATACTACACAAAACAGCAAAATTTGATCTTGTGCTATAATCAGTCACCGATCAATAGGGGGGGATGCTCTCGAACATTTTTATGCGCATCTCATTCTAATTCAAGATTGACTGTATGCCCAAATTTCAAGGATACGAGAGCCCAAAAAGAAGTAATCATATGCATATAATACTGTAAAGAGGATGCATGATTACACAAAAAGCTCTCATTCTAAATGTGGCTCAAAGAACAAACTTGAGTCTGCAAAAGCTAGCACACACTTGAGCTCATAACCCCGTGGTTAAGAAATTAATTAAAAGGGTTATTTAAGAATACTTAGACAAAGGTTAAGAAAGTGGATGATTATGTTTCATGTTCTTTTATTGTAGTAGAAAATAAAGTTATAAATTCATACAGATGAGGTTTTATGTGTATGGAAATCATGCAACCAAAGCTTATTCTTAGCCATATATATGGAGGGTGAAAATTACTAGTATGCTTTTATTACTTTACAACTTTTATGACTAATTGCCCTCATTTATCCAATTTATCAGGCTTCAAAAAGCAAAACTTAGGTTTATGGCTGTGAAGTACAATATTCAAGAGAGTAGAATCCCTAAATAGAAAATCATGAAGACTCAATGAGCAAAATAAGCCTATTTCATTAAAATATAAAGCATTTGTTCATATTAAAAACCACTACATAAATTATATGTGGAAGACCAACACAACTATTTGTTATTCTAAAGACGACAAGATATGGTAGAAAGATAGTACTTAGCATAGCAGTATCAATAACCAAATCTTTGGAAGTCCTTTTAACACCTACTCTCTACTCTTAGGCCTCGATGACCCAATCGTCGTCCCTCGGCTGCAAGAGCTTCTCGAGCTGATTCAATCCCACTGGGGACTAGCAAAGCATCAAATGAAGAACAATCAACCCAATCTTTCAGTAGATCCTCTTGTCCCCATTTATCCGGTATCATAAACCTGCCCGCAACCTCTCTCTGATGCCTTCTTAACCTCTCACGCCCCGAATCTTGACACTCATTCTCCACGTCGCTAGAAATTTTATCATATGGATTCATAGATAACCAACACAAGTTTGCACTTTGAGCTTCCAATAGTTTAATCTTGGCTTGATTTTGATTAGTTGAATTTTTTGGGAGATCAACTATTTTTGGTTCTATTCTTGCATTCGGCGAAATTTCTTGTTGAACATATGTAATGGGATTTTTGTTGTCATCCTCTCTGGGGTTCATCATTTTTTGGAGGGAGAAGAAGAATTAGCGGAGTGATGATGGGTAGCAGGAGGGTTTTGGAAGTGCTATATGTGCAATTGCATGGAGAGAATTGATGGGTGTGATAGAGAAACACGTCACTAATGCTGGCCTTGTATGGTATGTGGCATATTTACGTGTCATGCTTTGTCAATGGGGTCCAAATTTATGTGGTTCAATTGCTTTGTGGGGGTTAGTTGGGAAAGGGTGAGGTTGACATTCAATTTGGTGAGACTGATTTTTTGGAATGAAATTCATTTCGAGGAACTTTGAGATTGATGGGCATGGTGGGTTCAAACCCTTCCACGGAGACCACCAAATCAAATCTCAGCAACGCAAACCCTAATTGATATTTTTGAGAGCCTTCGATTGGGACAGGAGTCGGTAAACTATTCTTGGACAAAATTGAAGGCATTTCTTTATATGCATACATATATATATATATATATATATATATATATATATATATATTTTCTATTAATTCATCGATATTTTAAATGATATTTTTTTTATTTGAATATCTACGAATGTATTATTTAAGGATATCGATATAATTTTTTTTATTTTTAAATTTTAAATATAAAATTTAATTAAATAAACTAATAACTTATTCTACTCGATCGTATTTGTTACTTTTATTGTTTAATATATGTTCTTATCATAATTTCAATCCCAACTTTATGACGTTACCTACCTCTGTCTGCAGGCCTCAGATTACATGTCACCAATTTATTAGAGATATTAATATATATATATATATATATATATATATATATATTGGAGAATTAAATTCGAAAATTATTAAGCTCAAAAATGAAAAGAGTAATAATAATATATTTAAAAAGTATTCTCTGTATTATTTTTTGTATTATTTTTTTGAAGGCTTAAATGTCATGGATCTCCTTTTCTATCCCCAATGACCCGGATAAAAGTAGGGGCAAAGGTAAGGATGAGAGGAGAGTGAGACAACAAGCTAAATTCAAAAAAAAAAAAGAAATTATGTATATAATTTTAAAATTTATTTACTCTCTTAAAATTATAATATTAAATTTTTAATAATATAATTTTAATTATATATTGTATTTCATTTCTCATATAAAATTTTTAATTGTCTTTGTATAAAAGTCAGGCCCTTTATATATATATGTGTGTGTTAAAAAATTGAGAATTTTGGAAAAAATAAATAAATTACAAATTGCATCTTCAGGGTTGCTCTTGATAATAGTTTGCATCTAGTCATTTAAAAAATAATATTTTACAACACATATTTAGGTTTGAGTAACACTTTGAACTATTAAAAATTCTATTATACTCTTTTTTTTGGTAGGATTTCTATTATACTCTTTATAGAAATAAAAAAAATGCCCATTGCTATAAAGTGATAATAGTCTCTCTCTCTCTCTGATCCTTTCAAATTGTTTCTTAACCAATCACAGACGGTTCAATCGATCTTGAATTTCAATTGCCTCCCATTAGATGCTACAGACACCGTATACCACTACTCTCCCTTGGTCTAACCACCCTAGTAAAAACCCTAGACTGAATCCAAACATATTGGGAACGTCAAAACCAGCATAATTCGAATCAATTTTGCATCAGAACCCTAAAATCTCATGTGGGTTTTTGAAGAAATGACGATTTTGATCGGTTTTTTTATCGCATTTAAGTTTTTGGGATTGGTGAAATTTTGGGGAAAAACACAAATATTGGAGAAATTCATCTACTAAAAAGATTCTAGGGCATGGAGAAGCACTGCATGTGTGAAAACACACCGCAAATGTGTCAAAATTGGTCTCCACAATCCGATTGTTTCACAAGCCACAATTGTTTTTCCTGAGAAAGGGTGATGATTTAATTGTGTTCATCACTGTTTTTCAGCCAAATTGCTCTCTGTAATTATTACTTGTGTCAAATCATCACTTTTTACCATGAATATTTTTAAATTTTCATGAAAATATAACAAAATTTTTAATGATAACATAAACCTTATGCCGCTAAGTAAAATTTTTTTCAATCGCAAACTATTATCGACAGTAAACATCAAGGTTCATCTCGTAATTCGTCATTTTGGAGGACGAAAATGATAGTTTCTATTTTCACCATCCTTTATACAGAATTGGAGATGAAAAGGAATTATGACTTTTCTTTATTAAATAACATATTATACATCCTGCACTGTAACTGAGACTCAGGAACACTATCAAAGAAAAATGGAGAAATTCAACCCCACAGAAAACGTCTTTGCTGCGTTCTTCTTGTCAGGGAGATTACAACTCAACTTGGGAAGGAGAAGAGAAGCCAAGAGAGAGTAAAAAGTCATATTACAAATAAAACGGTCGAGGTTTGTGGGATACGCAAAGGGCTCTTTCCATGTACAACCAGGCTACCCTGCATTTGTCAGACACAGAAAGGACTGGATTAGGGAAATACATTGAGATAAATTTCCATGATTCAAGTGTTTTTTCGAAGATTCAAATCATACAAGAATGCAAAGAAAATTACAACTAGTAGGAGTCTTTGAAAGTTATTTTCTCAGCATGGGTAACATTTCTTGATGGATAGTGACCAGGACACAATGGAATATCTAAGGGAAACAAGGCACAATGATAGAAAGAGACAGGCAAACCATGGAATTGGGAATCTTACTATCAAGCTCGAGGAAAACGCGGGCGTCCTTTCTTTCTTAGAAATTCAGGGATCTCCACTGTGCTACCTTCTGTGAAAGGACGCTGATTTATTCCATGGGTGACATCCTCATGTAGCGATTGAGAGCCCTAACATTAACCAGAACAGAGAAACATCAAGTCAAATGCATGAGTGCGTGGGCACATGCAAATGGACCCATGAGAGTGAGAGAGAGAGAGAGAGAGAGAGAGAGAATACCCTCCCTTCAGTTTCTTCTTGGCGCTTGAAACCAGTGGCAATCAAAGTTATGCTGACCTGAATGTAATAGTACTGCAGTTAGGGATCTGCAACAAAATTATCAACCACAATGCCAAAGCAAACATAGATCACGAGTATTCCCATAGGTTGGAGTTCAAGTTCCTTTGGGAAATGAAAAATCTTGAAGCCGGGTGTCGGGAAATCCCTTCGAAAGTCACAACCTTAAATAAAGATGGCATCCTCTGGTTTTCAGATAACTACAGCAAATATCTACTGCTCTCCATAATGCAGTACATTTAATTACAATCAGATTTTAGACTTGCCATTTAAAATTTCAGACTAGTAACGAGACCAACTATTAAAGTCCGATTTACCAAGTAATACCAATTAGAAGAAATCAACTCTGAAATTTCAGCTTGCTAATCACCATTGGCAGCTAGAGATCTCCCAAGGTTACATATATATTTATAATACATGCATACATACATATATATATATAACCAACACTACTATTGTTGTTAAAATCATAATTGTACAAATGTTTTAAGTAAATAACTGTAGAGTCGTACAGAGGATTAACTGAATTTCAAATTGGATCATTTATAAAATAGTAAAATTGTGATTTTAACAACCATGAACACCACTTCAACATCACAACCCAGGTTGTTTCAATACCCAATTTGCCTACATCCTCTAAAACCAAATTCCAATTACTTTCACTTAGGGTTCCCATCATCACCAACTGCCACTGCTAATTTATTGCCATTACCACAAACAAGGCTATGGCAGGCACTCAAGGCTCCATCTCCACCAACCTGTCCTCATCAGCATATGCCTACAGATCCTGTAGACAACAGGTGACTGGGATTATGTGTTCAGAAGCGTGCCAGTGGGAATATCTAGGAAATAACTTGCAATAACACATGCATTAATTCAAAATATGGAACTATCAAAGATCTTGATTTTTCTCTTACCAAATATACATTCTATATGATATACTATTCTGAACAAGATCTAAGAACTTACAGACAGGCTTAAGTGTGAAAAACTAAGACTATTATTATGACTTCTGTGAAGCAAGAGTCCAGAAAATTGTAACTCAAGTGCAAGCTAAAGCTATTGTTTCCCCTACTTGAATTGAGAGAGGACATTTTGCTCCAAGACTTTGCCAAAGCACAATTACCCAAGTCCATACTTCATGAATGGATGCATACCGTTTTGTTGCACTAATAGCATTTTCACCATCTCCGTGACTAGAAGAAAAACAAAATGTCTGGAGGCATTTGAAACCACAAGAGCCTGGAAAATGTCACATAAAGAATGACCTAGTTGTATATTCACCCAGGCCTAATGTTGTTTGCTGGCACCATAGTTAATCTAAGGTTGATCAATGTGACAAGGCAAATCACCATTTATTTGAAATGGTGTACCATCAACCTATTCATATTAATAAGTTACCAATTCTACCATTAGACTATATATGTCTCATACTTACTTGACCACTTAGAAAAGGATCTACCACTGCTCCAAATATCAAGTTTGCATTTGGGTCTACAAGGTCATAAATGACTTCAGCTGCAGCATTTACCTGCAATATATTGAACATGCCAATCTGGCACAATTATTTATTTATTTGTTAAAAAAAATCAGGAAACAAAGTAAAGTTCAAATATTTCATATCGAAATTAATTTTTGTATTAAAACAAAACTAATAGTAGAAATTGGGAATCCCAAGTTGAACCCATCCATTATACAATCAGTAATCAGTTATCTTTTCTGCGCTTAAAGGAGGCCCTGGGTTGGGGGGGGGGACTCAACACATAATATATGAAGAACTTAAGCAGATGGAACATGAAGAAGAAAGTCAAACCTCAAAAAGAGTTAGATCGCTTCCACCAGTAATATTCCAAACAATACCAGTAGCTCTTTCAATACCCATATCAAGCAGAGGTGATTGAATGGCATTCAAAGCAGCATCTCTTGCCCTACTCTTGCCTGTTAATATTCAGAAATAGGAAACAAATTGATAAAAACTAAGCCAAGGGCTTATGCCAGCAGAACATCATCACTCGACTAGTTTGGTCAAACAGTTGAGATTATAAAATTTGTTTCTTCTTTTTGGAGAAGACGGGAAATAAAATAAACAGGCAGCAAAGCAATAACAACCAAGTATTAAGCGAGAGAGTAACAAATCTCACTCATCACATTCACAACCAGATACGCCTCACTAGAAAAACCTATAAGGATCGTTGCATTGCTCTCTCCAATTTCCTACTATTGTGCTTTAACCATACTCATCATGCTGAGGTTGGAAATAAAAGGGTAGAACCCCTGAAGTCCCATAATAAGTTGAGGAGGAAGTTCCTATAGCAGTGTCGAGGCAAAATAGAATAGGAAATAGAGATGAAAGAAAAATGGCACCCCAAAGAAAAGTGCCGCTAACCCCACTCCCATCCCCCCTTCCCCTCAAAAAGATATAAATAAATAAATAAAACACACACACACACACACACACACACACACACAAAGGAAAAACTAAATGCAACTCAAAATTCCAGCCCATTTTTCCATGTGTGTGCTAGCTAGTGCAAAGTTGCAATTGTTAAATGGTGATTAAGGCAGATATAAGAAGAGGAGAGTTTAGCATTTCAGGACTTACCAGTAGCAGTTCCAATGCCCATTAGTGAAGACCCAGCATTTTGCATAATAGCTTGGACATCTGCAAAATCAACATTGACCAGTCCTGGAACCTGCAATTCATGTAATTCACTGACATAAGGATACATCCATAATTTCTAATGCCTAGAATAAATATGAAATTGCAAAACTCCGTTTGTGAACTATACATTATACTTGAATAGGATTCTCATTAGAGATAGGCCATGGCCAACAGATCCCTTGAACAGGCTAAATTACATTAGCCCCTGCACACTACTTTTCAGAACAAAGGCTCGGAAACAGCTTTGAAATTATGGTGAACCATGAAAATAGCAACTTTTTCACCCAACACCTACCCAAACTTCATAACTCAAGAACCACAGGATATTCAAAATCCTGTCAAGATAAGACTATTGAATTGCAAGAATGCCAGAAAGAAGATTACTTCTGTAATGTAAGTCATACCGTAATTATATCAGAGATACCACGAACACCTTGACGGAGTATATCATCAGCTAAATTGAATGCATCAGTTACTGGGGTAGACTCTGAAACTGCTGTCAACAACTTGTCATTTGGTATAACTATCAACGTGTCAACATTGTCCCTCAAAGCTGCTATTCCCTCCTGGGCTTGAACAGCCCGCTTTCGTCCCTCAAAAGAGAACGGTGTTGTAACTATTCCGACAGTGAGGATGCCCATTGACTTAGCAATTCCTGCAATAACTGGGGCAGCACCAGTTCCAGTTCCCCCACCCATTCCAGCCTACAGTTTGAATGATATTTATGGTACTATGTTTCAAGAAAATGGTTTTAAAAAATGATATAATTCATTTCCGTATAAATTTCAGTCAAGATGTGACAACATATAATGATATCACATCAACATATGAACTTCTAACTCTATATTGTTAAGCTTCTGTGGAGGATCTTGGTCAGACTCAGATTTTAATGCCCTTTCTAAAACAGCATCCAGTTGATCGAGATTCCACTAGTAATTAAAACCCATTGTACCACATGACTTTGGATCAGAAAAATTTAGCATGATACCATTAAGGAAATAAGCTTTCAACTTTTTGTGGAAGCTGCTTTCATAGAAGCAGGCTGGTTAGGTTAGCCAAATATGATGTAATTTCGAAATAATGCTGATAATTATAACACTAGTGGCATCCAGAAACATAGTGGCTCCAACTTCAACATTTTCTTGAACTATCACTAACATTTAAGTCAAATAACATAATCAAAACATCAGGCTACTCAAGTAAATCGTTGATGAAACTCGTAAAAGCCATTTGTAATTATGCTTTATTTCACCAAAAGCAACATAAACTAGTAAAATTTGAAACTTAAAAAGAAGCAGGAGCAAATTCACATACCGTCACAAATACCATATCTGCACCAGAAACTGCCTCCTCAATTGCTGCTTTGCTTTCATTGGCAGCATTTGTGCCAATATCTGGGTTTCCTCCGGCACCAAGGCCCCTAGTCAGCTCGTGACCAATTTGAAGGCGGTTCTCAGCAAAGACGGGTGACATTTTTATAGCTTGAACATCTGTATTAACTACCCAAAACTCCACACCCTGCATAGAACTCTGAATCATTCTATTCACAGCGTTAGACCCACCTCCCCCTACCCCAACAACCTTGATTGTGGCTTCATTGTAGCTCCTTGAACTGGAAGGCTCTCTTAAGCTCTCAAAAACAATATCACAGGCATCCTTCCTTGGATTGCCAACCACATCATTTCCCTCACCCCTAAGCATTGAAAGCCCAGGGTGCAAATTCAGAAATGGGTCTTTGTTATTATAAGAGCTAACGCTTTGTGAATTGGTAGAACATCTAATCTTGCCCCAACAATTATTCTTAGAGTCATAAACCTTCAGTGTACTACCTGCTCTAATGTTCTTTTCCTTCAGAATTTTCCCACTTGGAGTGGCCAGTACTCCAACTGAACTTAAAGTATCAGAAGGTGCAAGACAATGATGTTGTACACGAGTCGCCATGTTGAAATGGGTTATTCCAATCTTCAAGTAAGACTATGTGCTCATACGTTGACAGACGAATATCAAATGACCTACGATCGACACGATCCAAAAATCCGAAATTTCCTATACTCCATTTTCAACACCCTGTTTCACCTGGACATTGTGAAGAAGAAAATTAGAGAAATCCAAGAAAAGAACCAACTTTTGGATACCGCAAAATCACCGTCCAAAAAAATAAAATGAAAAAAGAAAATGAAACTCCCAAATGCGTCTTCTCCTTTTACTTGTTTGGAAGCGAAAATGTGAGTGATTCGAGGAAATCAAAGTACCGGAACAAATGGGTATTCAGGAAACCTTGAATTCATCTAAAACCCATAAAAATAAGCCCACAAGAGAAAACCCCATTTGACAGTAAGGTCTAGGTCGTCAAAGCAACAGAATCAAAACAAAATACAAAGAATAAGGAGATGAGATCAAAAGTAGTACCTGAAATAGCGAAAGAAACCTGGAAACCGAACCGGAAATCTCCATATGATTCGGAGACAATCTTGACAGTATCTTGACTCGAGTCCTCCTAGTCGTAGAGCAATGACAGACAAGTGGAAAAAGTTTCAGGAGCGGGCGGGGCGAAGGGCGACAACAACTAACAACAATGTACTTAGCTTCGATAAACGTTGGGAAAGGTTTTTAATTTAAGAAAGTGGTGGGGTTGGGGCCAAATGCATCTAAGGATGAAATTTAAGGCAAGTCCCCTATCAATAATATCAGGGGTTCTTCCCCACATAGAGAGAGAGAGAGAGAGATGAGCAGTATTGTCACATGATGGAGTGAGGACGAAAGGAGACGAGTGTGTTGGACTCAAAATGTCTCCCGACTCAAAAACTGGTCCACCGACTGGTCTTGGTAATTGTAATGTAAGTGTCACAAATGATAAATGTCTTGATTGGAATTGCCGGGTGGTGGCAACAAAACCGGGTGGCAATGGCTCCCGGACTTTTGACCTTTGCGCTCAGAATATATGGACCGTCTTACCCCAAGTCTCTATATCTATCCTCTCCTTTACCCTCAGCAGGATCTTGGCAGAAATTTTGGGTTCCTTCTTTTTAGGCATCAATCTCACCCGATCCAGCCGCTTGGCAACCAAGGGTGGGCATTGAATGACTCAATCGGTCAAATTTACTCGTGCATACCTTTTATGCAATGACATAGCAACCAATTAAGAATGACTCATTATTGGAAAGATTGAATTTGTCAGCGTGGCACCACAACACGCGTGTACCAGCTCATTTCATCTCCAATGGGTTTGTCATAAAATGCAGAAAAGTACCAAACGTCGACAGATGCATGAGGACTCTGCGTCCTGTGCCTTGATCAAAGGTTCAGCTTCGAACCTTCTTGAAAACCCTTAATCAAACATTTAGATTCAAACCTCCTTTAAAAAAAAAAAAAAAAACTACTTTAAAAAATCTCCCTCTCTATAGAAGACACGATAGTCAACTTGACTCAAATTAATCAAAGCAAAATTCTAGATAAAGAGAATCATATACCCAAAAAAAAATAAAATGCAGAAAAATATATACAAATATTTGCCAAACAGGATTTCCTCATACGTACATGCAAACTCTCGTGCCTTGCAGAAATCGACAAATTCATAGACGAGATAATGACAGGGTCTTCCTCCCGTGCAAGTTGCAACCCTGCACCCCTGCCCTTGTGTTTGGCGGGATTTTATTACTTTGGAAATGACCCCCATTAACGTAAATAATAACCTGCGATCTGATTCCAAGAATTTAACATAACACCAAGATGGAGGACGACTCTCCAGAATAATGTTTAACTTTGTCTAGTGTACATGCCATCCAAAAGACTATTATGACCGACAACAACAGCCTATTCAAAACATTACAGACTCAAAAAAACAAAAATGACGCAAAAGAGAAGCTTACACAAGCTGTATCCGAGTGGATCCTGCAGGTTTTCAGACTCAACCTCATGTGAACAACATCGAATTAGTATCATCACTGCTGAAAACTTTATCATCGGCAACTTTCATGTAAAGCCAGTGCCCTCATTTCAGCTTGTTTCCAGTTAGGAGAACAGAAAAATGAAACATCAGTGTTTCCCCTCATTTTGGAACCGAATCTCATAATAAAAATATCTATTCACTCTTAACTGCATGATAAATGCGACGAACAAATGTTAATGATACATAGAAACTAATTGCCCCCAGCATCAAGAAGAACGCATAGCACATGCAAGCATTATATCCGAGAAAGAATGTCAGCTGCAAGAAGCTTCTCATGCTTGATTTGGCATAGAAATACACTGAATACAAAAACATAAAAATGGCCACTGAACCTCCACGCAGCACAGATCTGCAAAGCCAATCACACAAATCATTCAGTGAAGAGAGAGAAAGTTTGGAACATCTATGAGGGAGCAAGAGCTGAGTCAGCACACAGGCAAGTTTTGCCCTAAAATGCATCTCAGAAATACAGGTAGTCATCATAAGAGGGGAACACATACCTCCACCACCATTCATGGTCTTCCACTGACAGCTGAATGTATGTGAAACCAACACTCAAAATTCCAACAGTTATAATGAGGATGATGAAGGTCAACAACAGAATGATAGGCAGAGTATAGATTTTGTAGCCCCATATGCTTGCATACAAGATGTGTAACTCGAGGGCAATAGCACTGAAAGGCAAAAGACCCCCTATTAACATTTGACCCGATGTTTTTCTGTACCAAGCCAATTGCGGAATTTCTCTGGGGCATCTCCTTGGGGCAAAAGGTACTTGAAACTCAGAAGTGAAACAAGACCCAATTAGGCCACCCAAAATAAGCAAGGGGATGCTGACAAAAATCCATACGAGAAGAATCGCCATTATTGTGCCAAAAGGAAGTGCTGCGGTCACCCCATGGGATATTGCAACAGTATTGAGAAAAGACACTGTTAGGAACAATGGACCAACATAGAGAGTTCCTGTTAAGATCACACTTCTTCCCTGAGAAAATATAATCAATAAACCATCAGCAAAATACAGCACGAACTGATCATTCCCAAAAGCATAATTGAAAAGGTCAATTATTACCCATCTATTATCGGCAAACTTATTATAGAAAGAGGCAGCAGTGTATCCAGCAACCACAGATGTGAGAACATAAGAAACAACAAGAGAAGTGCAGAGTGCTCCCCGATTGTATGGATAGAGGACCCCAACAAATGATAGAACAAATAGGAAGCAAGCCCTGAAGAGAGGGGGGATGAGACAAAGTAGCAAGAATGGTTAGTTTTGCAAAATTATAGTACAGTCAACTGAAAGGATGTCATACATAGCTCACTTTAGAGGTAACTTCTAAAAGTGGCATACAGTATGCACTATGTGATCAGTTCACAGCAAAGCCTATTGTTGTTACGTCAACAAGGAAAAAAAGACAAGTGCACAATCCCTTACAACGAAGATCTAAACGAAATGATAAATAAAGAATTATAAATTCACAAGTAAACAACAAATCCAAGATGTTCTTGCTGGCACTACAATAGAAATGAGGCTAGGAAGAAACACCTGCAGAAACATCCGCCCGAACAACCAAAAGCAAAAGGCCTAGAAAATGGCTTCATAACTTGGTCGATTAGACAAGTTCCATACAAAATACATATAAATAAATAGCTTGCTGTAAAATCCGCGCTGGATAAAGTAATGTGGCATCCTATTATAAGTGACTAGATGGGGGGGGGGGAAGACACCAAAAGTCAATAGCACCGAGATTCCCTATGATAGAGTAAATTAACAGTAGCACCATGTAGGGGCTGTTTCTGCAGAGTTGCTAAAGAAATGCCCCCCCCCAAAAAAAAATAATAATAAAAAGGCATTAGGTAACTCACATGGTGAAAAATTGGGTACCACTGCCTAAAATAGCACAGAATAAAGATATATATGGAGGATATCTGAACACATCTCCACGAATATGTTTCCAACCAACTTCCGCATCGTCTTCTTCATCTCCATTAGAACATCTGGAACACAAATGGAAGGAAGTCAACATGACTAATGCCCTGATCTGAATGTCTAATAAAACCAATTCATTAACATTAGTTTAATATTTTGCAGTTTTAAAAGACCAAGTTATGAAATAACCAATCGTACAGTTATTGGAGCCTGTACCTTCTCATGTCATTCCTGAGATGTCGTAGGAAAAGCATGGCAAGCAACCCTATGGATAGCACAATTATGACGACTGAGTTAAGAAATGAGAACAAATGTATTTTACGATGAGTTGACAACAAAGAAGCCCTTGAATATTTCTTCATTCTGTTCTCAAAATGCGCTGAGGTCGCATTCCAAGATACTGAATATGTGAAATTAAGATTTACTTCAACGTCTTTAGTTATATCCACTACATGATTTGGGTCACTAAAGGCTCTCGCTTCTATGATTTGATCAGCATTGTACAAAGCATGAAAGTTGACATGTGTGAATAGATAATACTTGGGCCCCTTTCCATCAAGAGTCCAGCTCTCATCTTCGATTTTGCCAATATACCCCCATAATGGGAGATCATCACAGTACAACTGAAAGTAAAAATCATTAACAACAGCATCCCTGAACTTGGCAACCTCATCTCTTCCAAGCTTCTTCTGGCAAAGGATCTTCTCAGTTTCGTCCACCTTAAATTTCAACTCATATAAGGAACTAGTCAAGCGATCACCATTCAGAACCTCACCAAGGGATTCCTTCTTCTTGATTATCTGCTCTGCAAAACAAATAGAAGGACTCAACTCTGTAGTTTCAAAGCACTTGCAAAGAATACTTCAACAAGGCTTTACAGTACCCGGCTTAGTTAGGGTAAGCTTATCATGTCAAATGTACACGTCATACAAGGATCCCTAGGCCAGGCTTTTAGTCTAAAAATATTACCTTCTGAAAGCAGACATCTTGGAAACTACAGTGTGCACAAATTTTAATTGCTGAAATTGACAATATAAATTTTTGGGCATTACCAATCAAAAAGCCAATAAAGGCCTATAAATGATGAAAGTTCTCGCACATGTACCCTGAGTAACTACTGGCTAGCTCATTTACGAACACCATTACTGAATGAATTGAGGCATTCTGTTGAATCCTCTTCCAGTTTTTATAGAATAACCAAATTGTTGTGGTGGGCCTAAATGCTAACCTGGGTGGCAGAATGGCAACTCATAGTATTGGTAGGTCTCACTGCAAGAGAATAAGAATTAAATGATATAAGAACTAAGAGGAAAACATGCATGCTTCAGAGAAAGAACTGGTGATGCAAAAAACATTACCTCATCTGCCACACTTAATTCTAGTCTCATCTCAAACAGTTTACTTTCAAAATTTTCACAATTGCTTAATCTAATTAAGAAGACAATACAGATACAGTTCCTTGGGTTGTGCATCCAACGAAAAGTCACAAATTATTATACTTAACAATTTGTAGTAATCCATATCTTACGAACATTTCTACGAATGAGTGTCGCCTGCTGTATCGGTAATCTTTGGACTTGACACAGTAGGAGACTTAATGACTGACAACAGTGTTAAACTTTTGTAACTTTGCCATGTCCATGTGTTGTCCTCTCCGTGTCCCATGTCCATGCTTTCCACAGGTAGACATCAGAGACCGAATCTATCATAATCAGTCACCCACCCCCACCCAGAAATTAAAAAAAGAAAAAAGAAAAAGCAGGATAGCTTTCTACATCATTAGAGTTGTAGCCGGTGGTGACAAGACGCGGGGAATGACTTTCAAGATTCAATATAGCCATGTATCTCAATCCTTAGGTTGACAGTAAAATTGCTACATCTCTTACTAGAGGTGTTGGGTTCAATTCTTGAAAACAAAAGACGCGAGACCATCAGACCATACACAGATTGCCCATCCTAGACCCCATACCCAGATTTTCAGTGCTTTGTTTCACGCAACGCATGCCTTATTGTGGACTTTCAGTTTCTTGAGATGGCCTCAATGCCTTCCTTTATTTGGAAAACCCGACCCATTAACTAGAATAGAATGCTCTAGATTTTTTCAATTAGCAGAAGATTTCTCCTCCATTATAAGAAAGTCCGTTTGAGCTCTCTCTCTCTCTCTCTCTAAATTCTGACGATGAAATAAACAGGCGCATATGTCGTAAACCCTAGTAATCAAATGTCAACAAGATCATTCAAACAGCGAACTGGCAATAATTAGGCTCCAAATCTGCAAGCCCAAACATGTAACTTAATTCAAGAACAAAGTAAAACCCTAATTAAGCAATGGATCGATAAGGGAAGGTGGGGTTTAAAAGAAGAGAAAGGGAAGTGATACCTGGGATTTTTCAAGGGACCGACTTTGTTGACGAAAAAAGGGACGAGATCCCCCGCATCGTACCGATGATCGTCCGGCGACGATGCACCTGATCGAAATGAAAACCCTAGCAGGGTTGTCAGTAGTACAACCACTAAGAGACGAAATCGAGAGGTTTCAGTCATAACTGAACTGGATTGGATCGTCTTGGGCCAGTGAAACTTCGTTGCTGAAAACAGAAATCCGGGGGGGGGGGAGAGAACATGGGATGGAGTCGGAACGCACCGTTTTCGGGTCCCTTCGAGGAAATAAGATTCACCAGTGAAGAGATGACATTTTCAATTTTGACATCATGATCAACTTGCTCACATAATTATGATCAACGTTTTTCTACTCCCATTAGTATTCCTTATGAGAAGTTTTTAATGTATTTATTTAATATGCCTAATTTATAAATATTTAATAAAATTTATTTAAATATATTTAAAAAGTAGTAGTTCAAATGTTTTCTAAAAAAGATATATTCTCAAATTTGGATATTCAAATCTTATATCTTTGAGAACCATATTCTTTTTTTAATAATAATAATAAAAAAAGAAAACTTAAATTTGATTTGTTACTATAAAATGCTACATTTTCTTTCAATATAATTCGTTAGAGTTATGTAAAAATATAAACCTTAAATTATTAGTAAAGAAAAATATTTTATAGTAATTTAAAATGTATTAATATTTTATTTTTTATAATATTCGTAAATATTAAAATATTTTTTCTCAGCAAAAAAATAATAGGGCAATATAGAGCTTTAAATGTTTGAATAAATTACAATTTTTTTTTTTTTAAAAAAAAGAGACCCACCTAATTAATCTTCTATAATCACCCTTGGTTTCTTTTTTTCTATATTTTCCTCTCAAAATTTACTTTTCAAATATTCTCTTTGTTGCTTTTAGTTTGTTTATGATTTAAATTTTTGTAGGTACTCTCGTCATTAATGATAAAAATCATAATTTTAGTTCAAATCGGATTGAATTTGCGAGTAATAAATCTCTTTTTACGTAAGTTTTTATCATTTAAAACATTTAAATCTGAAATTTTATTTAAAAAGTATCAGTATCAATATCAGTATTCAATCACTAAATCAACTAGACATGAATATCAGTAATTAGTTATTAACAATACATGAAGAATAATCCAAAGTTATTAGATATATATATATATATATATTCTTTTTTGGATTATTTAAGATATTTTTTTAACAAAGAAACAATTATATTAAAAAAAATAATGCTCCTCTTGCATCAATCAACATTTAAGAATCATATGTCAAATTCCACGGAATTTGAGAACTTATTATCTATCATTGCACAAAATTGTACGAAAAGTGACTGCCAAAAATAAAATTACACAAAATTAATAATCGTTTGAGATATGATTATATTTCTTAATTACATCAAAAACTATAGTCACAAGAAAACATTAAATGGGTATGATAAAATATTATATATAAATTAAAACTTTAACAAATATTAATGAGAAGCGGTGGAAGAACTTTACGGTGGAATTTATGAGATTGTCAAATATTCTTTTCATAATTTATGAAAAACACATATTTGTCAAAATTAAGGGCGATTGAACTACATATATAGCTAGTAGAAGTACGGAGAAATTGAAAAAGTTTGCATAACGGTTTTTTTTTTTAATGTAGAAAATTATAAAAATCGTGAAAATATATGTATTTATGAAAATTCGAATATTAAAACTGAATTTCAGGAGAAAAAAAAAAAACACTAATAAGAGCCCTTTACTAATTGGATATCCCTACCGGGACTCAACGTAAGCAACATATAAGCATTTCCCTTTTGCTTCCACCCAAAAAAGGGGAGGAAATCCATATTAATTATTCATAAATTTGGATTATCCAGTGAATCAAAGTTGGAAAAGTAGAGAACTCCATTTAATAGCATTTTTTGTTAGACAAATTATAAGTTTTGAATTGAATTGAAATTAAATTAGAATAAAATAGTTTTAATTTTGCAAAAAAAAAAAGAAAAAATAAATCATAATTAGAATGATGGTTCTGGTTTTTGAGGTTTCCATTTTTGAACAAGAAGGTTTCAATTTAATTTTGGTTATAGAATGATTCGGATTCAATTTTGTTTTGATTTTGATTAGGTAGTTTTTATATATTTTTTTGTATTTTTTTCAATTTTCAAATTTATAATTCAATTTCAATTCTATAATTTTTTAAATATTTTAATCATGGTCTTCATTTTGATTTCAAAAATCAAGAAGTAAAGGTAACTAGATTTGTCGGTCCCATTTTAAAATTAAATCAGAATTATTTTTAAGGTTTTGATTTGACTTTACAAAAATTTACTTTCCTTACATTTTGATTTAAAGTTAAAATAGTAAATATATCTACTTTCATAATATATGGTAAAGAAAAAATTAGTACTTTTCCTTTTTTTTTTTTTATCAGAAGTGGGATATACATTTTTTTTGTCTCATCAAAAGCGATATCGATTTTATTTTACTAATCTGATTCGAGTATTGTAGGGTTATTTAGGGATCAATTTTTTCGATTTATGTTTTTTTATTTTTAAAATTGATTTTATTAAAAATATCTAATATCCGACTAATATACCGACACGATATACTTTCCTCACACACACAATTTATGGAAATCCCTATTTTTTTTTTATAAATTTATTGACGTATATTTAAATAATAATAACTTAAAATCTTGTCTTAATGAGAATGAAAAAAAAATTAGATTTTTTTTTTTCATTTTTTACACAAAAGCTTTCAAGGACATTACAAAATACTTTCGGACCAGAAAAGAAATATATATATATATTTCTATTAAAGGTATGTTTTTGGTTGGCATTATTAGTAGTAAACCCAATTTTAATTAGTTTTAAAACAGGTTAACTAAAAATGCAGTGCGTACAATTATTATTAACCAGCACTAAATTAGTGTTATATTTAATAATTTACAACGTTATTATCTTGAAATAAATTAAATCATGAGACTTGAAATCCTCCAAAAAGTCCTCAACAGAAGGAAAACTAAAAAGGAAAACCCATCGATTCTTCCCCCCTTACAATCCAGAGTCCAGACTGTCGGATCTCTCCTCCTCCTCTCATTTCATCTTTCTGAATCAAATTTTGCTTTGTTTTCTCTCTTTGATTCACCAATTCCATTTTTCGCTTTAATCCCATTTCACATACATTGTTTCTTCATGCCAATCGAACTTGGCCTATAAACGAGATCTTCTGTCACCTGGTAAGCAAATCAAATCATGGGTTTTCAATTTTGGGGTCTTCTGTCAATTGGGATTCTTTGATTTTGATTTCTTTGTTCTGGGTCTCTTAGTTTTTTCCCACGTCTGTTGTCAATCAACCTCGAGTTAATTTCTAGATCGTGATTTTTGTTCCTTCCTTTGATGAATATCGAATGGTTGTGTATATCTTAGAAACGCCCACATGGTCTTTTTATTTTTAATTTAAATTTCTGAAAAGGCGATATATTTCTGCAGGCTAATTGCTGGGTTTTATCTGTGATTAATGCATTAAGTTCTAATCAATTGAACACTCAATTCTTCATCACGAGAAAAGTTCTAGTCCGGCTGATATATGCATTTTAATTCTATATTGATTGGTTAAAAGCGAGTCAGCATGAGATTCAGAAGTGGGGGCCATTGAAATTTTGCATGTACTAGTTGGGATTATATTGTTGGTGGGAAAATCGATAATGGAGTGTTAATCTTTTATGTGTTATGGAGTTCCTTCCTGTTGAAGTGATTGGGAACATACTATCCCGGCTTGGAGCTGCTAGGGATGTGGTTATAGCTTCTGCAACGTGCAGGAAATGGCATGAGGCTTTCCGGAAGCATCTTCACACCCTCTCGTTCGTTTCTAGTGATTGGCCTATTTATCGTGATCTAACTACTAGTCGTCTTGAGATTCTTATTACTCAAACCATATTCCAGACGGCGGGAGTGCAGGGTTTAATGATCCACATGGATGATGTTGATGAATTCTCTGCTTCCACTGTCATTGCTTGGCTTATGTTTACAAGAGAAACACTGCGGGAGTTATATTATAATGTCCGCACTACTCCAAATATTAACATTCTTGATATATGTGGGAGGCAGAGGCTTGAAACTTTGGCTTTGGCCCGTAATTCGATCACAGGTGTTGAACCCAATTACCAAAGATTTCCTTGTTTGAAGTACCTTTCATTGAGTCATGTCAGTATTTCAGCTCTGGATCTTAGCCTTCTCCTCACTGCTTGCCCAAAAATAGAGGAACTGGAACTTCTTAATCCAGAGATTGCAATGTCAGATGCCCAGGTGACAGTAGAATTGAGCAGTCCAACACTAAGAAGTATTTATGTTGAGGCCATTAGTTTGGACAAATTTATTTTGGAGGCCGATAGTCTTGTCAAATTGCACCTGAAAGATTGTGCCCTTGAGGTTTTTGAACTTATTGGGAAAGGAACACTGAAGCATTTCAAGATTGATGATGTTAGTGTTTTACATCTTGATATAGGTGAAGCTATTGAAAATCTTGAGATTGTCGATGTTAGTAACTTCACAATTACTTGGCCAAAGTTTTATCAGATGATCTCAAGATCTTCCAAGTTGAGAAAACTACGACTTTGGGATGTGGTGTTTGATGAAGAGGATGAGATTGTGGATTTGGAAACAATTGCTGTCTGTTTCCCCCAGCTCAGCCATTTGTCCTTGAGTTATGATTTAAGAGATGGAGTGCTTCACTATGGCTTGCAAGGATATTCGCAGCTAGAGAATGTGATTATACTGGAGCTTGGATGGACTGTGATTAATGATCTGTTCTCACAGTGGGTTGCAGGACTGCTGAAAAGATGCCCAAATCTTAAAAAGTTGGTCATCTATGGGGTTGTCTCAGAGGCCAAAACGCATGAAGAATGCCAGATGCTGGCCAATTTTACATCCTCAATTGTTCAGCTGATGAGAAAATATATTCATGTAGAGATACAGTTTGAGTATGAGTAGAAAATCTGCAAGAAAAGTTTTGGTTCATACTTCAGTGCAAACAATTATGCAGGTAAATTTTGCTGCCTGAAGAGGCTGAGAATTCTTACATTTTCTATACGGTTGACTTTGAAATCATTCTGCTATTGATTGCTTCACCAGAATATATCTTCTTGTCCACCAATTTTATTTCTTTGTTTGATATTACTCAAGGTGTGTGATCTTTGTTATTTCTTTATGAAGTTCATATAGTGTTGTCTCTCTATTGTATGCCAAGGGCCTTTTTTTTTTTTTGAACTTTTAAGATTTAAATTGGTTGGTCTCGCCATACATTGTGTAGACACCATTTTTTCCATTTTTTATTTTTATTTTTATGCTAGACATCTCTTGTATGTTTGATTGAAATCTTTGCAAGTTGTCGTGCAAAGTTGTTCAGACACTCTCGAACTTGACTATTGTGCTATCATGGGCCAAAATCATTAATATCACCCCCCACAAACTTGGGTTTTGGCACTGAAAAGAAATGAGACTTCTACCATTATTTGGTACAAGATAGGTGTAGAACTACTGACTAGTGAATTCTAAAGTGTAATTTTTGATATGGGCATGGAATTTTCTTAACATCAAAGACTCTTAATCAAACTGGTTGTACATAGTTTTACTCTTGAAACTACAAATTGGACTTGACAGAGCGCTTTAAATGCCTTTGTGGATGGACACTAAGTTGGGGCATTAGTAAAAGTATATATGACTATGAATGCATATTGGCATTTGCTATGCCTGTATTGGCTGCTATGAACTATTAGATTGATTCACATTTGGTTAATATTCACACTATATTCTCACTAGGGTTCTTAATTGATGGTTTCTCTGCTTGATGACTATTATGTAGACGCCTTATCTTGCTCGTGGTTGCTTGTAATTGTAATACACCAGTAGCTACATCCACTGCGTGTCTAAAGAAATATGGCAAGAGTTATAATTCTTATGACTTAATTATAGTTTGGATATTTCCTAGGTATAATTTGGATACACATGGCATCTTGCAAGGATTTTCAAAACATCTATGATATTCAACTGGAACTAAATATGGGATAGTGAGGTTTGTAGGCTGAAAAATAGACCTAATCCTAAGCCACACTTTGCACAATAAATTTAAGAACAGAGCCTGATCATTTGATGTCATTGATATGCTCTCTTTAAAGATTAGCCTGACTGAGTCCAACTTGACGGCCTCTATCCCATTCTGGAACCTGGCTTTGTAAGGCTCAAGGTGTTGTGTAATTAAGGGGTTGGACCTAAACTTGGTGTATATTATAATTTTTGGAGGGGCACTGGTTGAGCCTCAGCCAGGTCTAGGTTGGTCGGGTTGTGAATCACATACTATGGGGATAGTAGCTAGTGAATCACATGCTATGGGGATAGTAACTATGTTTCTTGTTGTATTAAGAAGATGATGATATAGATCGTCAGTTTCTGATATAAATAATGTCTTGACATCAAGGTTTATTGTGCATTGAGGGTAATGAAATGTAACCTAAGATATAATATGCAAAAAAATTTTGTAGGCCGGTGCCTAGGAGCTGGAAATAAATATGTCGTTGTTGAAGTAATATCCCAGGGCAGAAAACGTAGAGGCTAGGCTTTCTGATCTTTAGATTAATGGTACTGGTTTTTCTTGCGTTTGAACATGAAGAATGTGTTTCTGGAGAGGCATTGATCATGAATTACCAGATTACAAGTCCAAAGTAATCTGATTTTGCTGAGGAATTATGCATTTAGCTAGAAATTGGAACAAGAAGTTTCATTACTAGTATAAATATAAACAAAGTAAATGCTTGTAAGATTAGCACCACAATTGCTAGGTTACATCTCCAAAACCTTTTCATTCATCCTTTTTGTCATGAAAATGAGTGAGCATTTTTATTGTTATCACAAGGTTCCTTGTTGGTGCTTCCTTCAGCTGTCGTACGGATGAAATTAAGACCCAAATCTATATTGTTTGCGATAGTTTCTAATCTTGTTTTTATTTCTTGCTTGATTTCCTAGCTCTGCCTCATTAAGGCATCGATAGAGCCTTCTTACCTTGTTATATTTTATGCTCTATATTTGATCTTACTGTCTTTCACATCCTGGGACTTTCTGAATGCCCTGATGGTTACAGCAGCCATATGAGGTAATAGTTTGCTGCAAACACTGGTTGCTATTTTATATTTTGTTCGGTGTGATCTGGTGCTACGAGTGTTAAGATTGTGGTATAATTTTGCCAAACATAGGCTAACTGAGGGTATGGACACTGCTGTTGCTAATTTTTCAGGCCACAAACTCTTATTGTGGATCATAATATAAAACAAGAACAAAAAATTGGAGTCTTCTATTATTTGTGAGTTTACTGAGTCTAGGTTCTTGGACTATGTTTTTTGATCATGTGTTCTGAACGACATCGTGTGACCTCATAATTGAAAAGAAGTGTTTGTGTTTGGGGGTATTTGTAGTACAAAATTTTGTTTGAGCCCTGTGATGTTTGAACTAGTCTCGTGTATCCTTTGCTTGCAGGTGATATGGTTTGTCCTTCTGGATTGTCAGAAGGAACGTCTAAGCATATACTGTCCTGATGCTGAATTTAGGATGTAATTTCTTGCTTGGCTTAGTAGTGGTATTAAACATCTTGGCTGTGTGGGGTTAAAAGATTTCTTTATATGCTCCTGACTGGTTTTTGTAGCTGGATTCCCTTGAAAGACCTTTCTTTTCTGTTAAAATGAAATTGAAACATCAATTGTTGGTCATGGGTGCCTTAATGGGAAACTCATGTTGTCTATTGGACAATTTGACACGGCATAAACATTAGAAAACGCCCCATTAATATTTCCATTCTATTTGAAACATAATATATACTGTAGCATAGTTTCATTGCTGGAGCTGGTTACTTCTGGTTTGTTTTTCAACTCCTAAAACCTTAACACGCCTCTTCTCAAAAGCATTTACTGCACTCCCAGATTTTCCGATTTGGGATTTTCTATGATCCCCATGGGTAAATTACCATGGGGATGATGAATGATTGATTGCTGTCCACCGGCTAGGCTAACGATTGTTTACCCTCATTTTGTAAAAGATTGTGACTGTTGGATGACAATCCAAGAGTTACAAAACCCATGTGGATTGTAGAATGGCTCATCTTTGTTGCTTGAAAGTTTTTGTGCGTGTGTGGTGGTGATGGTGTGGGGTTAATGCATATTGGCCATTTGACTGGGGTTACATTCCCAGACTAGATTATAACCGCGCCACCGATGCTATTAGTTGTTGTGTTGTTCCCTATTTTCTATTTTTCTTGTTCTTTTCATAACCCCATTTTTCTACCCTCCTATCTTGTCAAGGATGTTGAAAAGCTATACAGCGGGTCCATTTTTCTGCTTTTTTTTCCTCATTTTGCATTATTCAAAAAGTTGTTTGATGACTTTGACTGCAGATGTTGTGTTTGCAGTTAAGTGAATGAAAAGAGAAAAAGGAATTAACTCTCATGTTTTACTACGCTAAAACCTAACCCCAGGACATTTATGGGTGTGCCTTCAACATGCCAATTTATAGGTCAAAAGGCAGTTTCTTTGAATTGATAGTTTGTAGATGTTGGTCAATGTTGCAACTTTTCCCTTCTATTTTTCCCTCTAGAAAGCAAGAGACAGAGTCCGAAAACTGTAGTTTTTGAACCATTTTTTGGGTGGCCCGATGCAGACAGAAGTTCCAAAGGTTATGAATAGGATGAGAATATCGGAAGAATTTGACAATTATAGGACTAGCACTTTCCATTTTTTATATTGGGTCCTCCCTCAATTGGGCAATCTTCAAATTGCATAATGCACCTTACTAATTAATGAAGGGGTATGGGGCCAAATTCTCCATTATTTAAATACGGCTTCTCTTCGTAGCATCTTTTGCTTAATTTTGCTTCTTAAAGAAGTTAAAACTCTGAAACTACTCAAAGGTTTAAGGTCCCGAGAATTGTGGTTAAGGAAGCAGATTAAGAAAATAAAGGTTCAAGTTGTTCGAATTAAATAATAATGCAAATGATATCATCACAGAGTTACTTGATAATATCTTCTAATTCCATCCTTAAATGACAAAGCATGAAATCAATCTAGCTCATTTAAATCCCATCGAAGCAATTATAAAATTGCCCCTTGGATTTGATGCCAACCAATTGCCTTTTAACACATAAGTTGGAAACTTTAGAGAAAAACCCTTTCATACCACTGAAGTTTGTAAGGTCCAAAGAGTGAAAAAATCAAGCATATGAAGAGCATGTTTGTGGGATGTAACAAATGGGAGCAAAAGTGATTGTAGTAGCCCCCAAAAAATGCAGGTTTACCTAATCCATGAACACTAATCTATTCCAATACCCTTTTTAGGCCAATCATTGTCATTAATAAGGAATAATTGGTAGAGAGCATATTACCAACAAAAGCAGTAGATAAACAAAACATAAAATATCATTATAAACCCCCCCTCCTTTGTCTGCACAAATCATTCATGTTTAGCCAATAATGCAGGTTGTGGACATCCAAAACACTTAGAAGACGGGGCAATTGAATCCTTAATAATTTTGATATAATTTTTTTTTTTAAAAAAAGGAAGAAAGAAAAAACTAGGTGGTGGTCTATAGATAGATTTCTCATGAAACAAAACAAGACAGACATGGGGACATTCAAGGACAAGCAACACACACCTAATGTGGGAATGAGGGTCTTAGAGAAGGAAACTTTTTAAGGGAAATCCCATTCTCTTTGTGTGGGATGAGAGTGTGGGTATGAGACATCAAATAAACAATTTTCTCTTAATAGAAAGGAATCTTTATGTGGCATGGTTTTAGGTAATGACAAGGAATGGATGTTGACCCATCAACAAAGGGGATAATACCAAACAAATCCATCTTAAGAGCTTGGTTTTGTTAATTGTGCAAGTGGGAGTTCTTGTGCCTTACATTATTCTAATGTTTTGGTTGAATAAGGTTTAACAATTTTTTTCTAATATATGGATATATGTGGATTTAGTAATATAATACTAAACTCTCTTGATGAAAATTTTAAATTCGAGTTTTGAAAATAAAAATTAGATATTCGGAGAGTCAGTTTCTAAATTAGATACCATAATTATTCGAATCGAATTAATCGAGTTTTCGAATATCAGTGTCTAAATAAAAAAAAAATTATCTAATATTCTCCCCCCCCCCCCCAAAAGTTCCCCTTTGCTCAAGGACCAAGGTAATTCTTTAGTTTTTTTTCTTTTTTTTTTTTCGAGTTAAAGAGTATTTATAGTTAGTGGATAATTTAAATTATAATAATTTGTTCAAATTCATAAAAAATGAAATGAAGAAAATTTTCATTAGCAAAAAGGTATTTCTCCAAACAGCTGACTTTCACAAAAGTTGTATAAATTATGTGACTTACAAATATCTGACAAGTTTGTTCAGCATACATCTTAATTTTTCACATTAGCCATACTATACTTGAATTCCATCAATCTCATTAAAAATTTATATTATTTCTTCATGATAAACAACATTTTCTTTTAAAAGATTAGGAGACTTTCTAAAATATTTCCTTCTTTTCCCTTATTATTATTATTATTATCATTATTATTTTGCGAATGAAAATTGTCTGATATCACCATTCATCCATCGTTCATTGTTTTTATTTGATTTTATTATATTATTTTTTCTGCGAGCACCGGCAACGCTGAAGAGTCCCTTAAAAAGGGCCAATGAGACAGGACAGGCGGTTAGAGAGAGAGAGAGAGAGAGAGAGAGAGAGTGGAGTAGGAGTCAGTGATTCTAGTGGGTTCCTGCCGAAGACCCCACACTTTCATTTTATATTAATTTCCACAGATTTATATTTTTGTATTTTTATATTTTTATATTTTTATATTTTTATATTTTTATATTTTTATATATATATTTTTCTTTTTCCCCTGGGGTTTCAGAAACCCCACGGGTTGCTGCTGAGAGACAAGGGTGTTTTCAAGGACAAGATCTTCTATACCCATTTGATGAGTTTTTCCAAAAATCTTAGAAAAAGAAAAAAATTTACAATAGAAGGTGATAAAGGTTTACCAAAACAGAATAATAAGCAGGTTTCTTCTTAGAGAAGGAGGGAAAAGGAAAAAAGGGGATAATATATATATATAAAGAGAGATAGAGACCCGTGGAAGATCAAAAGGTTTGTGAGATATATATCTGAGAAAAAGACTGGACCCTCTCTCTTTTGTTCCTAGATATACTTGACAAGAAAGCTTTGATCTTCTCTCTCTCTCTCTCTCTCTCTCTCTCTCTCCCCCTGTTTTCAAACAGAGAAATTTCAGTATCATCAAAACATAAACACCCATATAGAAATTCTAGTTGATTCCTCTGAATTAGTTAATCCGAGGTTAATTCCGAATAGCTGTCTTGGGAATGAAGATGAGAAATTTGTGAGGAAGTGATTGAATGAATGGCAGAGTCTGGGGCTTCCTCAAGTCATCACCATATGAATTATGGAGTTGTTCTTCCGGTTCCTGGCATCAATTCTTCTGCACCCACTTTCATGTATTTAAAAAAAAAAAAAAAATCTCAACTTTGATTTAAATTTTCTATTTGGAAATAGAAATTTTTTTAACCTCTGACTTCTGTTTCTGCTCCATTCATTGATTTAGTAACCAGGAAGGATCTGCTTTTGATTTTGGAGAGCTGGAAGAGGCAATTGTTCTGCAAGGCGCAAGACTTAGAAATGATGAAGCTACTAAAGCATGTACGGTCACATACCACCACTCCTTTTGCTTTCATGACGTTTTTGATTTTCTCAAACATCACCCAAAAGCAGAGGGGGAAGAGAGAGAGGGGGGAGGTTTGAATTTGTCTAGAGTTTCTATTTCCAACATGGTATTGATGCTGAAGGAAAATACTTGAATGGCGTGAGGCTTCAAAGAGGGAAACCTGACCTCTACAGCATGATTTCCTTTACTGACTCCATAACTGCAGAGAATCAAAAAAGACGGGATTAGGTTCCCACAAAAAAAAAAAAAAATCACGGGGGATTTAACTTGGGATGATCCTGAAAAGATTTTGCTTTTGTGATTCTATTGCAGCTTTATTTACAGGCAGACCTGCAGCAACACTGGAAATGTTCCCTTCATGGCCAATCAGATTTCAGCCTACTCCCAGAGTATTAGCTTCTGTGACTCTCTCTCTTTCTTCTTTGACCTTTTCTTCCTTTTCCTATTTCTATTTCTTCATATACAACACAATATAAGCTCTTTCCTCTCTATAACCCTATGTGTTCTCTCTTTCACACCCATTTTCCAGAAACCGATTTTCATGAATTTTTTTGGAAACACATTTGGAGAAATTAAAAATATGAGTGATTTAGGGCTAAATTATTGGTTTTGATTGCAGGGAAGTTCAAAATCAGGAGGAGAAAGCACCGACTCAGGGTCTGCACTGAACACACTATCAGCTAGTAAAGCTGAGACACAAATAGAGACAGAATCTCCCATCAGTAAAAAGCCTTCTTCATCAGATCATCAAAAGCAGCAGCAACAGCAACAGCCTGATATGGCTAGTGATAGCACTAGAACAGGACAATCATCACAGAATCAAACAACAGTTGCCAAACCATCTCTGGAAAAGGTTTCAATTTCCATCTCTCTCTCTCTCTCTCTCCTCCCCCCTTCTCTCATCGAATCTCTTTTCTTTTAGTAATTCAATTCTTCTTCTCTCACCATATCCCAATGACTCAGGAAAAGGGGGTACTAGCATCTTTTGCATTATTTTTTTGTTATAATTTCTTTGTCCTCTCACACAGATCCCAACAACTCACAAAAAATCAATGGGGTTTTCTTTTCTCCGACTTTCTGATTGATTTTCTGGTATAATGTCAGCATGATTCGGAGAGAGAGAGAGTGTGTGTTTGTACCAATCAAAAGGCTTAAGAGGAGAGAATCTTTACAGTGTAGTAACTCCTACTGTTTCTTATTATAATAATCTCTTGCCTTTACTCAAATCCCCAAAACTTGAGTACCTCTTTGCCTTAGTCTTTTTATTTTATTTTTTCTAATCAGTCTTGGAAATGCAAAAACCCAGATTAGAATTCTTGAGAATCAGATAAAGACATTATTGTTCTCATTCCAATAGTAATGTTCATTGCTCGTCTTATTAGCAGCAAGAAGCAAATGTCTGAAATCCTATCTCAGTCATCAGACCAAAGCAGCCATTCTGTGAGGGCTCTTTCATCATTTCACTATTGACCCTCTTATACAATACGGTTTAAAATTATGTCTTTAAGTCTAAAGTCCATACTATCCTAAAAAAGCCTGGCCTCTAGCCCAAAAAACAGAAAGCTGTCTTTTCTCCCTCTCTCTCACTTCAATTTCTGTTTTTTGTTAAGCATGGTGATTAATTTTCTTAATCCCATTTTCACTGTGATTTTGTGCTTTTTATTTTTTAAAACTTTTTCTTTAATTTACTGTAGAGGAAAGGAGGTGGTTCAACATCAGAGAAAACACTTGATGCAAAGGTAATGTAAAAGACGTACAATCCTTGTCTTCATATTCCTCTCCTCCTATTGCTTTTGTAGATTTCTCTTCTCGTCTCTGTTGTTAATTATTCTTGACTGTTACTACCAACAGAGTTTAAGTTCTTAGCCAAAATTTGTTACATGTTTTTTTTAATTATATGCTTTTGTTACAGACCCTCAGACGGTTGGCTCAGAACAGAGAAGCAGCAAGGAAGAGCAGGCTTAGAAAGAAGGTTTCTTTATTTCCTGAATATCCTAGTCTTATTTTGTACTTCAAATAATTAATACCCACTAACCTCTCTCTCTCTCTCTCTCACTCACACACAATGAGCAGGCGTATGTACAGCAGCTGGAATCAAGTAGGATAAAGCTTACACAGTTAGAACAAGACCTTCAAAGAGCTAGATCTCAGGTTTTGATGCACTGCCTTCTACCCACCATTATTCGTGCATGTTCATTTTTTCTTTTTTTCCTTCTGGGTACTTACAAAAATATATTTTTACAAGTTCAAATCTTTTTTTTTTTTTGGATTTTCTTTTGATTTTTTGGGTGCAACATTTTCTTTGTAGGGACTGTTCTTAGGAGGTGCTGGGGGTGGTGGCAATATGAGCTCCGGTGAGTTCAGAATTTTCATAAAGTAGACCTTTTTTTGGATTGTTGTATATATCTTCTATCATTTTAAAAGCAACCGTCGAAGTGAGGGAAAGTCCACTTATGGCCCAATATTATTATTTATTATAATATGAGCTATGGTGCGATCACTTTGGGCTCTCTTTCTCCCGCTGCATTCGAAAATCTAATTTTCCTCACATTTGAATAATAATTTCATAACAAAGATGATAACCCCACCTCATGGTCCACCAAATATATGATTTTCCCAGAAGAATGTTGGGTGGTAGAGTAAGGAAGGAGATTGAGTACACCATGATTGAAGACCAAGTTCTCGTGCGTACAAACAGAGTAAGGAAGGAGATTGAGTACACCATGATTGATGGTAGTCAGCCTTTGAATTAAAGTAATAAATTAGGATCAATAATTTCCTAATTTACGGTGAAATCTTGACCCGCAACCTTAAAGATAATATTAAAGTCCTCAGTCAAAATACTTGTGTTATAGAAAAATTGTTACTAATATTATTGATGGTATGTAATTTTCTTTTCTTTTTTTTTTTTAATATAATAACATTTATGAAGGGGCTGCAATATTTGACATGGAATATGCAAGATGGTTAGAGGATGACCACAGGCATATGTCGGAGCTCCGAACTGGGCTTCAGGCACATTTGTCGGATGGAGATTTGAGGGTCATTGTTGATGGCTACCTTGCTCACTACGATGAAATTTTCCGGTTGAAGGGAGTCGCCGCCAAGTCCGACGTCTTCCATCTCATCACTGGCATGTGGACTACGCCTGCCGAGCGCTGCTTCCTCTGGATGGGTGGCTTTAGGCCTTCCGAACTCATCAAGGTTGGAATTTTCTCAACTTTGATTTTTCCTTCTTGCCCCCATTAAAATTAAAAAGCACCGTCCAAACAAATAAATAATCGCAATTATGTCATCGTGAAATAGAATAATATAGTATGGTATGATCATAAAATCTAATCTAAGAGAGCGTAGTTTAATTAGTCAACTTATTACCTAAAAGGTTATTGAATTGTCATTTAATGGTTATTATTTTCTTATGACAGAACGATAGAACGATCTTTGGATGACATTACAAAGATCAAATCCACTAAATTTTACATTATAATACTTAAAATCATTATCAAATTATTAATTAGAAAAGTTTTTTTTTTTCTTTTTTCTTTTTTGTTTCCTTGGGGCCAACCTTTTTGCCGAAAGAAGTAAGATTTTTTCTTTAATCTGGTGGAGACAGATGCTAATGACCCAATTAGACCCACTAACGGAGCAGCAAGTGATGGGAATATACAGTCTCCAACATTCATCACAGCAAGCAGAAGAAGCGCTTTCGCAAGGCCTTGAACAGCTCCAACAGTCCCTCGTAGACACCATCGCCGGCAGCTCCATCATCGATGGCATGCAACAGATGGCCGTCGCCCTCGGCAAGCTTTCCAATCTTGAAGGCTTCGTTCGCCAGGTAAGAAAATAATTACCAAGTCTAACATGCAACATACTTGGTCACCCACAATAGTTAATTGTGATGCATGATGTCATATGATATCATATGATGGCACAATCCTGTGATTGGGTCAAAAGGGTTTTTCGTTGACTTGATGATCACAAATTTTGACCAACCTGTACGATCCTGATCTTCCTTACGCCATGCTCGTTTGGTGAAACCCGCACACAAGAAGTGACCAAAACTCAAATCGATGGATAATTGCTGATTACTGGTTGGCATGTTTCCTTATTAATTCCAATAATTTTAGCTTATTTTGCGCCGCAAATCAAACGTACATCTAAAGCTAAAAGGGGGTTACATAGCTTACGTTTTCTCCCAATAATTTAATTAATAAAATAAAATATTATTAATTTGACTTTTTTATACAAAATTAAAAATAAAAATTGAACTATGGTTAAAAATTGATCGATTATTTTTTTTTATCCTTGACCCAGTATCAGGGGTTTTGCTCTTACTAATTCGGGTCGACTTGACTATCGGATCTCTTATAGAAGAGATCTCTCAAAATAGTCTTTTCAGTTTCAATAAGGCTCAAATCTGAATACTTGGTTAAGGGATGTAGAATTCTTTTCACTGCATCGATTAACTATCGATAAAATTGATCGATTATATACAAAAACGTAAGTTACTCAAGAATTTTTTTTTTTGTTTAATTTTTATGAATTAGAAGTCACTATCACATTTTGGGGGTCAACTTTAATACGAATGAGATATTATGAAGATCTGTTTTTAATTAAATCAAAATTATGCCACTTGTACAATATGTCTCTCCCCACTTAATCGCCTTATATATATATATTTTTTGTCGGTCTTCAATTATTATGTGGTGGAAGTGGTATGTTGTGTATGTGTATTGCTTTCTTACTAAGATGTCTCCATTTATATAAAAATATTTGATTATATTTATGATTTTGCAAAGTGTGTCTTGATGTGGTATTTTCATCTGAAAGGGTACCTATCAAAGGGGGGTGATTTGAAAGCGATACCTGTTGAAATAAAAATCCTAGCCGCACCCTATCAAACCTACATATATTTTTTCATTAAAATTCTACGCATAAATACAAAACAAATATCATTATAAAAAGGGTATTAATAAATCAAGAAAACGATGTAGTTTTAATCTATGATCGGAAGAGTCCAAGTTCATAAATTTTCAACCTGTTTGAAAATTTTGTTTTTTGAACACAATTGATTGCCCATGTGCCCTTGTACTGGAGGGACCATTTTACTTGTAATATATTTGTTTTCATTTTGTCTATTTATTATTTGTTGATTACTAGTTATTTTGTTGTCAATCATTTTTTTTTTCAAAAAAAAAAAAAAAAATTAAACATTATATTATAATATGATATTAATTATGTGTATAGGCTGATAATTTAAGGCAACAAACCCTTCATCAACTGAGACGGATACTGACGGTACGGCAGGCGGCCCGATGTTTTTTGGTCATTGGAGAGTACTATGGAAGACTACGTGCCCTAAGCTCCCTCTGGGCTTCTCGACCAAGAGAGTAAGATCATACACATTGCTTTATCATTGCATTAGAATTTTAGGGAAGATTTAATATATCATCTGTAGATGGGTGATTCTATGATACACTGCACAAAATTTTTAATGTTCGTACCTTTATACCTCATTTTGCTTAACCCACAATTAGTTTTGATCTAAAATGTGTGTTGGGTCCGGCTCAAAGCTAGCCGTTATTTTGCACTAATTTAGATCCGGAACACTATTTATTTCTTCTTTACCATGGCTTAAATGTATATTTGTAATTTTATTCATAGGGTCTTTGTAAGTGTTTCAAGAACTTTAAAGATTATTAATTCTAGTAAGGAAAATAGAGAAAAAATTATTTTTCATTTTGGATTTTCTTTTTGTTTTTGCAGGGCATTGATCAGTGATGATAATTCATGCCAAACAACCACAGATTTGCAAATGGTGCAGAATTCTCAGAACCAGTTTTCTTCATTTTGAGCTGGGTCAGTGTTGTTGAATGAATGCCATATCTTTTTTTATAAGAGAGAAAGAATAGATTTCTTCCTCTCTGTCCTCCTCCTCACTCACTCTCTCTCTCTCTCTCTTTTAACCTCTTCTTATCTCTATTGTTGTGTCATTTTGTAAATGTAAGTCAAATTTATGTATATGCATGAGGAAAGCTTCTACTTTGAAACGACCAAAGAGAATTCGAAAGCTATATATCACAAAACGACCCATGACTTGATAATTTACATGAGGAGAGAGAGAGATAGATAACGTTCTTCTCTTTAATGGCCCTTCAGACATGGGAACAAAATGGTAGAGGGATGATGAGGTAAGTGTTGGGGTAGGGTGGTTGTTGGAAACAGCTTTCATTTATGTTGAAGTCGTTGCGAGGAGACTATTGTAATGCAGAAACGACGAGCAAAAATAGGAAGAAAGATTTTGTCTCTTTCTATAGCTTCTAGCGAATTCATAAACACATAAAAGCAAAAGCTTATTTGCATGAATGACAGACAAAGCATCCGTTACATGAACATTAAATAAAACATATATGTTTGTAATAATAGGTACGTGCGAGTGCAACACGTTACAAACACCCAACATATGTAAGATGTATACCCTTTTATTCATTGCATCAGAGAAAGACCTGCTCAGTATAATAGGTAAAAATATTAGATTTTTTACTTAAATCTCGGATTTAAAATTTGAGAATAGAAAAAATTATATTTAGAGAACTATCCTCTAATATGGGTCTGATCGACACTTGAAATGGATTAATTAGAATATAATTTCGAATATTGGTTAGTATAGCAAAGAGAAAGGGGCATGAAAAAAATTAATTATCATGTAACTTTTTTTTTTTAATTCTTGACAAGTTTAGGCTCCGGAGAGTATTCACAAAATTACAGGGACAATTAACTTAAAGAAGGCAAAGGATTTGCATTTAAATTATCCTAAATCCTTGGAACAAGAACCAACGCCACTATTATGAGAGGCCCACAAAATTTGCTACTACAAATTACAATGATTTATCCAACGCTTCTTTAGATCAAACTTGCATCATTATGGAAGCTTCTTAGAACCATATTGAAGTGCTACTATATTCGTGCTCTTTATATTGTGCTAATAAGATATGGAGCATATTCATGCGACCAAATGAACATAAGGACGTCCAAGGGCACAGACTTAGTTTTATTGAAGGTAATTAGTCTGACCTTTCCAAATCTTCATCATTAACAAAGTTTATTATTTAATATTTCTTAAAAAATAATGAATTTTACTTTGGCTCACTCTCTTCTTTGGGGCTCCATTAGGGACCATTAGACTTGTTATATAATATTAAAGGGGTGGCAATATCCTTCATCATCAAGCGTGCTTTTGTGAACCCACATTAGATTATTATAGAGTTAGAGAGAGAGAGAGAGAGAGAGAGAGAGAGAGAGAGAGAATTTTTCAATATTACTTACTTTAGTGTGATACATACATCTTTTTAATAGATTAGGTTCTAAGTTGCAATAGGAATATTAATGCTGCAATCGTCACTACTTTTTAAGCCGAAAAGAGAGTAATAATTTCATGCTTTTTGCCGAAAATTTGAAGCCCATCGGAGATTATTTCATAATCTCCTTCCAAAGTGGCTTTTCCATATAGTTTTCGTGCATGGGGTTGGCTCCTTTTTTTTTTGGTTCTCTCATTCCAATTGCTTTGAATCGGCTATCCTCACAGGTGAACTAGCTGTCTATTTAAGGGTATACCCTTTTTATCCCAAAGAACAGTCTGGTGATCATAATTCCCTTCCCCTAACTCTGAAATTTATATAACAAAAAAAAGATATATCCTTTTTTTTATAAGATTTGAATTTCGAATCACGGAATTAAGAAAAGTAATGGAATCACTAAACTATCCCATGAGAACACCCACATATAAAAACTCATAAAAAATTATTAAAGATATCATTCGCTCTTCAAATTTCTACATAAATAATAATAGTGATGACAAAATAAAATTCACAATCCAAAATTACAAAATTTCACTAGTTTCTATTGATTTTCACGGTCTAAACAAGATCATTGTTTTGATTCAATTATAGAAGTACTCATCCTAGTTCTTTTTTGACGGATGAGATGGGATGTACTCATCCTACTTCTCCAAGCCATCTAATGATAAGAACCTCGAGAAAATTATTTATGGATTATCAAACCATCAAGTGATTAGGTTGATCAGTCTAACGTTTGGTCATGCTTCGGAGGGCTAATTAAATATCCAAATGAACCTAAAATAATTCCTTAGTTTGGAATTTATTTAAAAAAGAAAAAGAGATCAATTTGTTTATCACAACATGTCTGGCATTGACTGGCATGATTGCAAAAGCTTAACTGATCTTTCATAAACAAATAGTTGGAGGCAAATGAAATTGAATTGGGTCCAGTGATTTTTGGATAGTTTTTTTTTTTTTTTTTTTTTTTTTTAATATATAATTTAAAGCCATGATTGATAATTGCTTTATTTTGCTTTAAGTTCATAGTCAGCCCATCTTGGCTGCACTTAGAACGGACAAGAATGATAGAAAATCAATCTAGTCATTTGAAAATTTTTTCATGTTTCTTCTTCCGTGGTTCTTTGACTGGGGTACCTTATTTTTATGCAAACCATTAATATGATTTTGCCGGAATACCAATAATTTCTTGCTAGGGTTGCCCTTATAGCATCAACGAACCCTGTCGATTTCTTCATCTAGGACCCTTTTTTCCCTTTTTGTTTTGGGGGGAGGGGGTTGGACATTAGGAGGAAAACTCGAACCTTTAACCCCTTTTAAGGAAATAAAAAAAAAAAAAAAAGGCACCACCATTCTATTAGAGATTTCAAGTTGTATCAGGTGGAAGAACCAAGAATCCAAAGCCAATCATATCGGACAAAAGTTCATCAGGCAAATCTGGTGAAAGATCATGCATCCTGCAGAGACATCACATTTTACTCTAGTCGAATCACAGATGGGGGAAGGCAAGGCAAGGCATGGCTATGCACAATAATTGCTGCATCAACTTTCAAAATGGCGAACCTAGAAATTAAAACTGTATAAAGGAAACCTATCTCGAAAATATCCGTTACAGCTTAGTTCAGTTGAAGCATGGCATCTATTGTCTTGATGAATTACCAATGCACCATATTTTCACTGCACAGTTAAAAATTAATCTAAAGCTCCTGAAGTCAAGCCTCCCAAGCTCTATAGTACAAGAACTAGAATAAACACTTGGCAGCAGAAGAGAACATGAAGGAGGATCTTGGAAGAATAAATGAACAAGATCAAGATTCTTGAGAACCCAAAGCTGTTAGACAAAGAATGGTATACTATATAATATACTACTGGTACCCGTCAGCACACGTTGTATAGCTTGACCAATCTGCATGATGTCAAGTATAATGTGCTTGATATCTGAAATGGCGATACAAGATGGCTGCAAGGTGTAATTCCTTTTTCACATTAACATATTCAGTTCTGATAAGTCATCCATTGGGATATCAAGACCAATGCAATCATCTTCCTGCAGGCCATCTTCATCAAAGTTCAACCAAGTACTCAGATCTTGAGGCCCGAGGTCATTTGGCATACCAAGCTGGTCTAAGTCCGGTAGCTGCAGGTTTGCGAAATCATTTTTCTCTGTTTCTAAGTTACCAGCAGATGGCAATGACACCTCTTTGCGTAATTTATTTTCACCACCAGAAGATGATAAGCAAGTTGCCTTTTGCTTTGGTTTTACTTTTGACTTACGCTCACTCCTGCTGCCCACAGATGAGCGACCAGCTCCAGGTCTAGATGATGCAGGCATACCAGTTAGCCCCTCCCTCTGGTCTCTGTCTCTCTCACCTCTCTTTCCCTTGGTTCCACCAAGAGAGTTCCCAACTCTTACAGTGGCACTACCACCAACATCATCAAGCAGCAGTTCTCTTTTCCTCCCTTTCGCCGACATTGGCTCTTGTGTTACAGTACAATGGTCAGTTGAGTATGTGAGAGTGTCTGAAGAACCAATGTCGACATAATCACTGGGTGAATCATGTCTCTGGAAAGAGCACAAGCCTACACCTGTGGCTTCAAGAGAGTGAAATATGATAAGAGTTGGAGCCACACAAAATAATACATGTGTAAACTGGAATAGGAGCCTGCAAAGTAAAAATCCTACAAACTAGAATAGGAGCCAGCAAGTAAAAATTCTAAAAACTAGACTAAGGATATATAGCATGAAATAATACTATGTTTAAATATCAAAACTACGACCATTTGATACATGCAGAGATTCCTACCTGTCACTCTGGCATCAGATGGAAGGTTGCGAGCTTCAATATAACCATTACTACCAGTCCCTGAACCCTCATTACCAACAGATTTTCCACCAGTGTCAGATGAAGGAGCAGAGAAGATAACATTCAAGAGGGGAGGCTCACTAAAGCAACTATTGCCCGTCTCTTCAAATTTTTGGCATCTAGAAAGGGTGCGTTTTAAAAAGGCCATAGCAACTGGTTTTGAGACCTTTCTGACAACATTTTTAGAGGAATTACCCGCTCGACAAGCCTGTCCAGTTAAATAACAAAGCAATGAGATTATTATCACCCATGAGATACCTAGATTAACAAACAATGAGAGACTAGGATACATAGCAGCATTAAAAATAAAAGGCAATCGCAAGATGCACAACCACATAGTACTTCTACAGCACACTGCTTGCTTGACATGGGTTGCTTATGTAGCTAAGCTCACACACATTATATAGGGGAGGACTTGAAAAACAATATAAGAGCTTAAAAAAGAATACAGCAATTTGAAAAACAAAATTCTCTATATATGCATATACACAGCTTTTACTTACCTGTTCACATTGTTCAGTGTCATCAAGCATGAAACACAAAAATGCTTTAAAAAATGCATCTTTGATCAATAAATAGATTGATGAAGTGCAAAGAGCTGGTTAGAAAATTAGCATCAGAGCATATCTCAGCAAACGCAAAGAGAGCAGCCTCACCATGTGTTGAAAGTCAAAAATGTCTAGGAATAAGGCTAAACTTGGAAAGAGTGAATCAGGGAAGGAAAAGATGACCCTTTCATCCAGATCAGACCAAAAAGTATAGTTCTCGTGTGACAAGTTCAGGTAGAGACAGTTACTCTATTGTTATCTCAGAAAAGCTTGTGGCAACCTCAATGTAAATCCTGTCAAATTCATCCCAATGCAATCATAGCTCTGTGATAGAAATGTGGGTGATTTGATTGATTTTGTAGATTCTTCCATTCAAAATAACTAATTTATACTTGGTTAACACTAGCGACTTGGTGCCTCTTACCATTTCTATCTTTCCTTGTAAGCCACTTTAATAAAGAGACAAAAGGCTCCTAAAATATATTTCTTCTGATCAAGCTATCTATAGTTCACTAGTCAAAGAAGAAGGGGGGAAAACAATACAATAGAAAAGAGGAAAAAAAAATGAAAAGATGTTGTAAATTGTTCCAAAACTTATAGCTGCCAAGGGTGAATAGGTGACTATTACCATCCTTTTCTTGTAAGCCGTCTCAACAAGTCGATCCATTGCAATCTGTTCCATTTCCCTGCAAATAGATCCAACAATATTTTTCAACAAACAAAGCTCTGGATATGTGGTATATCTGAACAATTACCGATTCAAGTATCAGACAGAAGAACCCATTCAAGCTTGCAACTTACCTTCTATTATTCTCCTTCCCAGTTTCAATGGTCCTTTTGATTTGCTCCAATTTCCTCCTCTTTTGTCCAGCCTACCAGAGAGTGGGGAAATGGCAGTACATAAGAGACAAACTCCAGCAAAATGGACATAAGCTAAACTTGAAAATACAAACCTGTTGGAAAAGCCCCTCTTTGAGATCCACAATATCCTTGTCAATCAGATCCTCCTCCTCAGCTAGATCAGGCTGCAAGCATATGAAAAAGCAAATTATAAAAACCCATAGGTACATCATTTGAACTAGTCTTTAGCATGTGATCTATTAAATAGGAAACAATCAGCATCTGAAATGGGGGCCCACCATTGTCCCTGGATACAATCCGATGCTCTCTAGCTCCAAGAGAAGCTTATCCTCGAAACACATAAGCTGGTATTGGCAGTCCAAGGAAGAATTCCGGCAAACACTTATGGGTATCCTTTGAGGCCCATCATGCTCATTTTGGAAAACACCAGACCGGGAAACACTTGAATTTGATAAACTATCATCCTCTTGCCATTGTGTACGAAATTCGACTTTTGATTCAATTTCACTCTCCAATTTATCCCCAAGATCAACATAGTTGCAAGAACCGGAATGAGAATCATCGCTAGCACACTGAACAGTTGGATTTTTCCCTTCGCTGTTGGGATGGAGCTCGTCAGTTTCATCCTCTTCAATCAATGCAGAGAGTAGTCTTTGATACAAAGGAATCTTCATGTCTACTGTCCTCTTATCATGTCTGACAGATAAAGCATCATCTTTACTTGACCTTCGACTTGAGCAACTTTCTTGTATTTCACCATAAAGAGGAAGAGCTTCTTTATGTAGGACAGCACCCTGAGATCAAAGAATTTTCAAACAGTTCAAAGTAAGTTCACAGTTGTTCAGATTGAGGTAGTTATGGTTAACAAAGCAACTCCAAAAATAGCTAGCATGGCATTGCAGCTTCCACTTACCAAGATATCGTATTCATTGCCAAATACTTGGGAGAGAGTCTCATCTAGCTGCTCCGCCAAGCTTAGCTGATATAATATCAATGACAAGTGTTAGCCCTTACCAACTAAAATTCTAAAAATCAAGACTAAAATGTTATAAACACCTCCTGCTCCAAAAAAGCTTTGTCCTCTAAACCAAGTGAAGCAAAAGTAGGATACATTTTCTTCCAGAAAGGACCAGAGCATGCCAAATCTGCAGAACACAGGTAAGTTAGGAAGCAAAGTCCTCCATCAAAGAAAGTGAAATAAAAAGGTATATCACATACAACTAGCATTATGAGCAAATTTGGCAGCTGCTAATAGCTCTTCACGGTCATCATCAGAGTCACCTGGTGCATAAGATGCCACAACATTAGCAACATTTGTCAAGTTTTCATTTATCAAAATTATAAACTATTTAGTGCCACTCAGCAGGCACATAAGAGCACCACAAATTACTTCATATTACCTGTGAAGTCTGAAGAGCCACCATTTGATACCTGCCCAGTACGGATATACGCTTTGCGGTCCTTCATTTTCTTTGACAGTGGGCGGCCAGACTTACTGAATCAAAGGGAAAATAAAAAGAGAGAGAGAGAGAGATGAGACTGATATACATACATACATCTAAATAGCAAGGCTATGTTTTCTAACATAACATAATATACACCTTTTACTCTTATCAGATCCTCCCTTCAATCTTTGTACTGGCTTTGCTGCTGACAAGTTCTCCAACTTCTCCATTTGATGAATCCCAGGCCTTGACAAGAAGGGACCTCTTCCAGTTTTTCCTTGTCTCTGCAAACCATCTCCAATTTCCTTGATATACAATTTACTCTTCTTGGTGGGTAACATAATATGAGATGCCTTAGCAGCTGTATCACTATTATCTTTCACCTTCTCTTTTAATTTGTTTTCTCCAGCCCCTGAATCTTCACTTTCAGAAAATGCAAATGGAGATGAAACATTCTCAAGCTTCAGCTTAACTTGAGGAGAGTTAATGCGGAAACTAGTGGCAATTAGTGAGTCATTCATCCCATTTGATGAAACTCTAGCAGTAGTACCAGAACTTCCAGGGCCTTGAGATAGATTCTGGCTTTCATCATGGTTTGAAACGGGAGAAACTATATTTGTCCTTCTTGCTCGTGAGGTTTTATATTGTCTCTGACCAACCCACTGAGCCATGGCTTGAGATGATGGCGCTGCAGAAAGTGGGGCCTTGAGATTGTTGGCCACATCAATACTTGAGGCTTTATTTTCAGTTCTAGGTTGAACAGAATTTTCAAAAGTTTCAGATGCCAAATGAGCATCAGGAGATGAGTCCATAGCCATAAGTGAACCAGTTCTAGGTGCTCTAGAGACCTTCACTTTTGCCAATATACTTGGACTGCAGACTTGTTTATGCTCACGAATATTTGTTCTGAAAAGCAGGGCCACATCAACATCATTTTTCTCAAGCATAAATAAATAAATAAATATAAAGAAGACAAGTCAGAATGCATAACTTTAGGCCTTAAATCTTATCAAGATTATTCTAGAAGTCGGATAAGGTTACTGTGACACTATTTAAGGAACTAACAGCATACCTGTTGTTCATTTTAGTGGCATTTCTCTCATCCATTGCAGGTGTACCATCAATTAAACTAGTGACACAATCTGAATCATTTCTTGCAGCCATGTAGAGATTTGACTTGGTAGGCTCAAAAGAACTATCCAACTTGTTAATACCACTCACTCCGGGAGAAGATGCTGACCTGTATCACGTTTAATGGTTAAAAGGATGGTAAGTACTCTATGCACAAATCTCTACATCAATTTTATGTGATTATCATTCAAAGGAATCAGCAAAAATGCAAGTAAAAGGTGTCCAGTATGCATTGTGGCACCATGTCAAATTTATAATGAGTAGCCACACAATATATCCACGTTTTCCCATAGTCCCAATTGAGCAAAAGAAATGATCTATCAAGTCTTAACAACAATATAATCATTACATATACAGTCTTATCAGCCAAGGGTAGGTCACATGTCATCTTCACCAGCAATAATGCAGTTGGGGATTTGATGACACAAATGGGGATGTTCAAAAGGCTGACACGACTTGTGATCCAAACCGAACCTGAAAATCAGGTTAACCAAACATGAGGTCGGCTTCAGTTTGAATCAAACCTAAAATTTTTCATGTTATACATCAGGTTCAAGTTCCAGATTTGAAAGACCGGGTAACCGAAGTGAACCAAATCTGATCTAGAGGTACATGTTCAATTAACGTGAACCTGAACTTCAACCATATGTTTTAATATACATATACCTATATACAATTTAATTTTTAAAACTATTACTAGAAAACTGTCATTCCATTTAATCACTGATCTCACTTAAACCTATTGTAAGAAGTTTATATAAGATCAATGAATTCAACAAATGTAAATAGGATTAATCATCAAACATACTACAATAAGTTTATCATAATAAGTCTATATGAGACAAATACATAAATATATTAGAATTAACCTATACAATATAAATGAACACACTAATTAGTTAAACAATTCTATTTAGGATCTATTACAATAAGGTAATAATGACAAGTCCATATAAGATGAATTCATAAACTTATTTTAACAAGTTAACACAAGACAATTGAATTGAATTCAACAAATCTAATACATGATCAATCAATAGACATATTGCTATAAGTTATTCATAACAGGTACATATAATATAAATCCATAAACCTATTACAACAAATCCATATCATCGAAATTAATTTAACAGAGTTTATATAACATTGATGAATAAATATATTATAGTAGGTATATATTAAATCAATTAAATCAAATTTTAACATCTACATAAGTTCACAACAAGTTTACATAAAAAATTAAATAAATCCAAAGAGATTTTAAATTAAAGAATAATTTTAAAAATTAATTAATTAAACTTAATAAATCAGTCTAATAAACAGACTAAACCGTATTAAATATTGATCAATTATTTTTAATGGGCTATTTTGTTGAAATGCTTAAATTAAAAATTTTAGGAGCAATTGTGATAGTCATTTGAATAACCTCAAAATAGATTACGTGAATAGTTAGAATATTATGATTTCTATAAAACAAATAAATAATTGTAACAACAATCCAATGTTATATCAACACAAGTAGATAATTGTGTAAGCATCAATGGTGTGAGAAACTTGCACTGATTTAATAACTTGTAAGTTGTGGATCAATAATCTCATGGGACAAATATATTGAAAAAATCAACAGAAAATTTTATACTATTATATATACAAAAAATTTATATATAAAAAGGTTACATATATAATTAAAAACAATAATATATATTCGTATAAAAAAAGAAGGTTATTTGTGTAACCAAAGCATAAAAATTGTTATTTTCATTTCTATTTTTCTTATTAAAAAAATATGTATGATGTAATGTATGGCATGGATGAAATATGGTGGATTATGTTTTAATTATGGTGTGGATGATGTATGATATAGTTTTAATTCAGGTTTTAATTATGGAGTTGATGTTTTATTTTTTAAGTGATTTATACTTCAGGTTAAACTGTTAACCGACCATGAACTGCAAACTAACTCAACCACAAGTTCTTGTAGGTTAAGATTTAGGTACAGGCTCGCAAAAGTGTCGAACCCTTTCAAGGGCAAAATTTCAGAGTGCCGGACCTGAACACCACTAAACACAAACAATAATCAAAATGAAGTATTATAAGTAAAGCAATCACCTGAAGCCATGCGGATCACCAGATTGTGACTTGGGATGCACAGATCGATTGGCATGTCTGTCACCATCCATTAATCTATTAATTACTGTTCCCGCAGATCGTTTCCTTTTTATTTTTCTTTCCCACCCTTCACCACCGGGAGGCAGTCTACGGATCTTTTCTTCTCTTTGCACAAGATCCCCGCTAGCAGCTGCAAGTCTGTCTCTGTCCTTTCCAGAAGCGATCTGCGGCTTAGGGGCAGAACCTGTCCTATTATCTCCCTGTCAGATCAAAAAGTAATCAGATGAAGGAGAAAATTAGAGACGGATCTCAAGATGAGAGGGTGAGAACTTTTAAAAGGTCAAGGAAGAAGGCCAACTACAGATTGAAAAGAAAAATATAGAAAAAAAAATATTAGTTGCACAAATCAAATATTCTCAAGAACTGAAAAGGTAAAGATTTGAGATTGAACGCTATGAGATTGAATCTGGAACCCATGCATTTAAGGATTATTCAGTGTTCAAGAAAATATAGAAATTTTTTAGCTAAGTAAATTAATGTTCGAAGAAATTTCCAGTCTCGTAAGCGATAAAACAATGCATCAAAGACGAAGCATTAAAAGGAATTTCAAAATAAAAAATAGAAAATAAAAATAAAAATCATATATTAAAATATATAGCCTATCCCCTTGCTGTGAATTGTTTCTAACAGACCCTCAAATCCGTGACTGATGTGCGAGCACGCTTGTGCAACCCAACATTTGTAGTTCTGTCCTCCAATCTTTGAATTCCATTGTCATTAATGCTGCAATGATTTTGACTTCCCATCTTAGACAGGTTTGCTAAGTGTGGCCTTTCAGCAGATGAAGAATCAAATTTTTGGCGTTTCTTCTGACTTTGAGTTTCCATATATTTGTCCAGTTTAAGTATAGATTGTCGAAGCATTCTCACTCTATCCCTGGAAAAAGGATGTGACAAGTTAATAGGTCATGCAATCCAAATAATATGTAGCTAGAATCAACAGTTACATACACAAGTAAAGTACTGAGTGATGAAGGAAAGCCTCCTAATTATTCTAACATGGCCAACACAATAAAACAGGCAGCAAGAGACAGACTAAGAGGAAAAAAAATCCAGGAAAAAAAAATCTTTAGTTTCAATGCCTGAAACCAATCTAGGCATCTAAATTTTGCTATGACTTACACAAGACAAGCCTCCGTAGGGATTGACAAGTACCAAAATTTAGTGATTTTGTGGTTAATGCTTTAGTGCTGTCTACTTCAGAATATAAAATATCTATAAAACTAAAGAGCACTTCTTTGGCTTGAAGTGGGAATGTGCACACAGATGCCAAAAGCATCATGGAAAAGAACTTAAAGCACAGAGCCATATATGGAGTCAAGTTGTCATTTATCAACCTGGCCTTTCGAGAAGCATCTAGTACATTATCTTTAAAATGTTTTAGTTCCTCTGTTGCCACCGGAGGAGAAGGCTTTGAACGGACAACTCCAGAAGAAGAAAGTTCCTCTGAAGAATTTCCGAGAGGTATGCCTAAAATCCTTCTTAGCTCTCCCGAGCGAGTGTATCTCTGATTGCTCAATGTAATCGGCTCCAAAGGTAGGCATTGCTTCAATGGATGCATATCACCTGTCAATGCACCACTTGCGCGTGCCAAATTTTCCCCGGAATTCAGCATCTTCCTAGTTATGCTGCATTGGAGCAAACAATTTCAAATAATCTAAATTTTCCTCATCGGGGCCAAAAATTTCACATGAGTATGTTCTTGCTACTTACTACTATTTAATAATTGACTATAATCATATGATAATGCAATTGATCATCAACATTCACCGATCAAATATGTTAACATCAATCAATAAAGTACCGGGTTATAAAGAAACGTGACAACTATGATAGGTAAGAGTACCTAAACTAAAATTCTTTCAATTGACTTATGGAAACAAACAACAAACACACAAAACAAATAACAGAGTCACATAGAATGCAATTTTCACAACAAAGAGCAACAATGCTGGCTACTAATAAAAAAATGAGGACAATTCATATTGGATAATGCAGAACAATCATCACAAAACCCTAGAATTCAAAAATAACAATATCAACGATAATAAAGGCAGCGAAAAATAAACCCTAGACAACAAATTAAGTGAAGATAGGAACCCTAGAAAAAACGAACCTCGAGAAACCCTAATTTGGGCTAGAATCTAGTGTTTATCGGAGGTTATGAGACCGATTGACCGGAGAGAGAGAGAGAGAGAATACCGAGATCGGTGAAGAAGGGAGTTGCCAGGGAGAGCACGATCGTGTCGGAGTCGGAGAGAGTTGACGGTGCTGGGTTTGGAATTGGGTCGAGGGTTAATGTGTCTGAATTCAGGCACCGTGAAAAAATACGGGGACGTTACGAAGGAGAGGGCGTATCTATATACGCTCTACGCCTTGGAAGCTTCGTTCGCAGGCGCACGTGCTTATGATGGATAGTCAGAAATAAACCTGCGGCGGGTTAATTCCGTTTTTTAACCATCCTACTTCTTTGTTTTTTCTCTTACATGTATATCGCGGGACTTCTCCGATTTAGATATCAGCAATTTGCAATAAATTGTGATATTTATAAATTTTTTAGGAGATATTCTTGAATTGATCAAATAAAAAGTCATACGAAAATTTGACTTAACAACTATACTTAATTTGATAATTATAAATAACTACTTTTTAAGAGTCGAGAAGTCTGTTATGTTGGTTATTTATACTCATTATGAAATATTTTGATCATTCTTAAAATAATGGGATAACTTCTATTATCTCATTTACTTACCTGTAATGATCCTTGGGATTTCTCCGTAAGGAAGCACTCCTCTCCAAGCAGTGAGACTTTGGGGAAATGGTGAAGGAGACGAGGGTTTGCACATGGAAACACACATCTCTTGAGAGAGACAAAAAGAAAATACGAGATTTTTGTGTAAAAAAATCTCTTTCGTCAAAATCGTCATCCGATTTGGGTTGAACTGTCGTGAATTTACAGTGATGGTTCGATTGCGTGATCACTATCCGACTGTACGACTTGTTCGAGAAACATCATATCACGGTTGATTTTTGAAAATCGTTTTATCAAGATATTTATCTAAAAAGTTTTAATTTATCTATTTACGTTTTCGCACGTACGATTAAATCCAAAAATTAAAATATTCATCTCTCATTCTCACTCTTTCTCTCTCTTTCATCTCTCTGTCATTAACCTACGCTAAAGAAGTTTTGTTAAAATAAAAAAAACTCTATTTATATTCCTAACATTACTAGCAACCTTGTTGACAATAATCATTCTGGATGAGACCACCGTCAACTCTTATGTCTGGGTGTAAACCATCAATACTAGATAAAGGGGCTCAGCGCTGTTGAATGGATGATAGTCCTTTAGCTTGGTAAGTTGGACCCATATTAGCAACGAGGCCGAGCTCAGAAGTTTTTTGATACGTCATCTCAATAACGGAAAGGGTTGAGGGAAAAGTTACTCATAGTGCTCGGGTGGCGCAAAGCAAGTAAAACATGAGAAGGGTAAGAGGTTCGCTATTTGGACTTGGAGTGAACTAACATGAAACAAGTTATTACCGAAAAAATAAAAAAAAAATAAAAAATTACATGAAGCAAGAAAAACATCTTGAAGAGGGTGAAGGGGAATCGTGGAATTTAAATCCTCCCATCTCTCTCCCCTTTAATAAGGGTTCTTTTTTTATTTAATAAAAAAGAAAAAATAATAAGTGTGATATAATTATAGTATTGAGTTCGAGTTTCTCATATATTATAAAAAAATATATACAAATAAATGCATCCTATCTTGTCTACAGTCTTAGACCCAGGGGGGGGAGAGAGAAAGAGATATGCACATCACAAACAACCCTAATTCTACAATAAACGAAGCTTCCTGCCCTTACTTTGTCCCAACAATATTAGGGTTTTTCATTGGAATTTTCTGATTTCTAGAAAATGCACTTGTCATTGTCATTATTATTTACCCAAATTGGAAACTGAATACCACATCAACATTGTTGTCATTTTGCATAATTAGATTTTCCAATTTATTATTAGTTCCCCGAACTTGATATTGATGAGCAATGTTTGTTAGTGCATTTTGTCATGTGTTGAATAATGTTTGCTAAATGTTACCAAACGTTGATCTGTTGAGTTATCCCCTTTATGCCACTGAACCTTGCATACGCATGCCCATTCTTGGAGAGGGGAAGTGTAAAATATAAAATTTAATTGAGTTTTATTGCTTAAAATTACTAAACTAGTTTTAAAGTTCCATCCTAGATTTGTCATTAAACTGTACTAATGATTTTGTTTACAAAATTGTTTTATTGCTTTGAGATAAGTGGCGAGAGGTCTATTATAATCAGGGGTAAAGGGAAGGGGGTAGACAAAGAGTCAGTTGCCTCCCTAAAATTATAATCTCAAGCACAAGCTGTATTGTGTCCCCAATGTAAATTTTCTATTTCGCCCCAATGTACAATGTTGCCTTGGTTGTTGTCCAAGAAACATTTTGCTCTGCTTATTTTTCGCTTGGTATATCTATTGGAAGTGATATGGTTGCAGTTATAAAAACTATTGTATGTACCTTATTGTGGAAATGGATTCTTGGATCGGGAGTTGCTTTCTGCCCTTGAGCACACCCGTTACTTTGTGTTTATATAAGAGGGGCATTGCTTGGTGAGTTTGGAATAGAAAGTATCTACAGACTTCAGGGGAATACTATGATGTGGTGAAATGCTTTTGCTTATCGAATTTTAATAATTTGTGGCTTTAGTTTGTTGTATGTTTAATTTGAAGATTGCCAAGATAGGGTGTTTACTAGGAACTATGTTTCTTTACTTTCTAGTAGTTCATGGGAACTGGAATTATTAATGTTTTGGACGGTAAGTTTTAAGACATGTCCTAATGCTCAGCATTGCACAACGTGTCAGAATTTAGTGGTCACTCTGGCATCAGTCGTGTTAGATTTATGGCGTGTATCCATGTTCTGCAAGGTAAGCTCTTATCGTTATATGAAAGAAGTTATCAAAATGAGGTGACTGAATGACGATAAATTCAAAATCACATGGCAACTAAATCATTCCTGCCATCCTGGTAATTGTTTATTGATAGTTCATTCCAAGTTTGATGCCTTCTCAGCAACACAGGCAAATTGGATGAAGCTAGTTCTCTTCTTTTTGGAATGCCAATATGCTCTGCTTCACACTTGTTGCCTTGAATGGCTTTATAGCCAGCAGTTTGTTGCATGAGGTTTGTTTTGAGCAAGTCCATCGAATGGTTAACCAAGTAGCAGGTAAAATCTCATTTGGAGCAGCAGACTAGTATGTATTTTTGCTTTGCTAAACTACAAAGCTTATGTATATATTTCCAAATATAGTGATAAAATCTTTTTCTTTACATTGGTTCAAAGGAAATGGCTATGGTGCATTGCTGACACGTGAGTTAGGTTTTCTTCCACTCACTGAAGTGCATTATGTAGTCCCTGTCTGGCTTTTTCGTTCTAAAAATGAGGCTTTACCTGGCCCCCTTGCTTCTGTCTGTAACCCGGCTGAGCTGCTGTAGTACTATAGAAGTGGGAACTCCTGTCAAAATCTGAAGCCCCCATTGCCCCCCTTTTTTCTCCAATGATGAAGACAAACTCAACAGTCGTGATGCTTAGTTGGATCTAATACAGTAAAGAAGTACTGTTTGTTACTATCTTGTTCTTTTGGATGCCTAACCTTGCATTTCCATCTTACTGCTTCTGCCTATTATTTGTTTCGTTGTTTTCTCCCAATAAGCAGCAACCCTGAACTGTCAACTCTAGCTGACATCTGCAAGGAAGCTGCAATAGTCAGTAAAACCTATCATTTGTTCCTTAAAGGTGACTTTTGTTTGGATTTTTGGCACTTGAGAATTATGCTCAAAGAGCTTGAATGATATTTAGAGACATAAGATTATCATTTTTTTTTGGTTCCTTGAGAAGATAATTGAATTGAATTGTGGGGTTCAGTTTTTTCTTTAGTTTCTTTGATGCAACATCAATAGCATTTACAACGTCAACTAGTCAGTTTGGCGGGCCAGTATCTGTCGTCTCTCTTAATTGTACCATCTTGATACTTGATTCTCCTTGTAGGGTCACAAACTGGATGTTGCTTTTGTCATGCAAGAGAACAATGCTGCTTATTTATTTGGGTATCTGAAAGTAATATCATGTGGCGATAGTTGCTTCCCTCTCTGATTGTCCTCCAATCGCTACGCAATGGCAATGAACTATGCAGCCTGCACCATCTGCTTTATTAGTTCTGATGACAGATCTGTTTGCAGGCGCCCTCTAATTAAAAGATCAAGAAATGTAAATTTTGTTATTTAGTTGTCCTCTCTCCATACAAAATTCTTTATGACCATTTCCCATATGAAATGCCATCTATTCACTTTAGGTGGTTTTTCAACTACACAAGCATTTGTATACGCAATAAAGAGCCATAGTGCTGTACCAACACAATAACATGTATCCTTTCTGGTTTTGAAATTATCTGTTTACAAATCTGTAAAAGTCGCAAGGAATCATTTCTTTTAATGGTGAATCAAATATTTAACAAATTCATAATACAAATTCAGCTGAATGAGGTCTATATTCTATAGGGTCTTCACCAATCAATAAAGCCCTTACAATTGCTTCACATACGTTGTTGTCATATATAAGCAAATGCCCACCATCAGGAACTTCATGATAATGAATCCAAGGTAGCCTTTCTGAAACATGTCTTTGTAGTTGAACTGGTACAACTCTGTCTTCATAGCCTTGCCAGATGTGAACTGAGCTTTCATTATGAGGGAATGGATCACTCATATCCAATGGATCGAACTCCCAATCACCAAAAGCCACAAGGAAGTCTCGCTTAAGTAATTCAAAGGCTTCTCTATTCTCCCGCAGCTTGTTCTGTAATATAAGACATATTTTGGTAGTTATTTTGGAGATTTATCCGGAATTCAACTGTAAAGGAGACTTTTTAAGTATTGTCTTGTGCAGCCTGCAGATAAAATATAGTTACCCGACTCAGCATTGGAAATCCTGGTGCCGTCTTCAACACATTTATGTCTCGATCACTAAAGAAAAATGGATTCTTTTCAAGGACAGTGGATGAAGGAAACCAGTTTTGAGTCAACCACCAGTAGAAAAGTCCAGGGGCATAGCTAGAGATCCAGTATGCATACTGAACAAGTCGCCTCCTATAATCCTCTCTAATTACTTCTTCAGGAAGTGAAGGCCAATAGTAATTGATAACCGGGACTATAAAAGCCACACCAGCTAGCCTGCAAGAATGGTATTTCAGGTACAGCCCTTACAAAATTTTCAAAAACATATAAGCAACAATGGCTAATTAGCAATGTCTTTGCCTGTGAGGTATATGCTTTAGGCAACTCCAAGTGGGGTAAGATCCCAATGATACTCCTAGTACGTAGAACTTGGAAATCTCTAATTGGTCAGCAAGTTCCTGAATGTCCATAGCTTCACTTTTCACCGAGCTCTTTGGGTTTGGATCACTTTCTCCATATCCAGCTCGATCAAAGAACACAAAATATATCTCCAGTTCATCTACTAGTTCCTGAAAACTGAAATATCGTGAAATTCATTTCACTTGACACATTGCATAATGTAGCACACCACAAATTTGTTGCTTCCTAGAGGCTAAACTTGAAAAGAAAAGGGGGTATTTCTTCACAACCCCACGAAGAAGAAGATCAAGAAATCTAAAAAAATGATGAAATTTCTACTTGGGGAATCAATTTCTTCGTCTGGGTTGGCTTCATTTCACTTGCAGAATTCATAATTAGATTTCTCAGGTAATCAATCCTAGACCGCTTCGTAGTATATTTCCTAGGCATCACTAGGTCAGACCCAACGTTTTTCTAATACGTAACTTCCTATATTGTTGTGAATAGGCACAAATTCCATCAAAGAGAGGCATATAGAAAGAGCATCAGGTCAAATCAGAGAAGAGTTGAAGATTGTACTTGGGAAGTCAGAAAATTCATTTCTTTGGAGCTGCCAAAGCCGTGAACAATGATGATTTGGTGTTTAGATTCCCTTCTGGGGACTCCTCTTTCTCTGTAAGCCAAACATCTGCCATCACTGAGTCTGATTCTAAGAGAAGTAAAAGGAGGCTGCTCACCAACTGGTGAAGAATCAGTAGTACTGTTTGGGGGTGGAGGTTGTGCAGCCTGATAAGCAAATCCCAGAAGACTCATCATCAGCACAATTGCTGCTTTTGATATCATCATCCCTGAAGGATTGCAAAAGGACAAGCAAGTGTATGAAATACATGATTTGGATCCAAAAAAGGTTCAACAGTCACTTCCCCTTGAAGGGGGAGAGAGGGAGAGAGAAAGAGAGAGAGAGAGAGTTACTAGGCTTACCTTTTATTGAACTTATTTCAGGGGAAATATTGCTGTGTGCAGATTTAATTCAGAAAGATCTTTGAAGCTTCACAACTATCTCTTTTTCTTTTGTGGATGCAGGCTGGCTTCTCAAACTGCTGAGTTCTAAATTGGGGCACTTGCAGGAATATTTGGGATATGTACTGTATAAATATATTGTTGACCTCTGGCAAAGAAAAAAAATGACCTTACTACTTAAGAAAGGCCTGCTTGGTTTTCTGGTTCACTTTTTGGATGCCGCTTGTCATTTGCATGATCTGAATGTGACCTCCAACTTCAGACTTCAGAGGAGGTAATGTCTTTTCTCTTACTGGGTCTGAGATTGATTGAATTGAAACATATAACCCCCCGGTTATCATATAATACCAGACCAAATATTTTATATTATAGGAATCTGGTGAGTATATAATTTTGCAATCCTATTCCAAGTGCCAGCGCATATTTGCTGGTCAATCATCCCAAATTTTCCTCACTCGGAAATCTTCGGACAAGACATTCTCAACATTACAATTTATCTCACTTGATTCATGCATGATAATAAGAACCGAAAAATTAAGGTTTTGTGCATTCAGGAGCGACACTAAATTTTTTATGTCAAAATCTTGAGTTTAACAGATATCAAAAGAATTAACCCCTAAATTAAATAACACAATTGCTCGAATTAGATTAAAAATAATAAAAAGAATTGAATTGTAGTCCAAAAGAAAACAGAGTATTAGTTCTTTGAATTCCCGGTCTTACATCTTACAATCCCATTATTTTCCTTTTAAGAAATTTATTTTTTTTAATTAAAATATTGCAATTAAGGAATATTAATATCTCCTTATATAAATTAGAGTAAGTTTGAGAACTAGAACCAGTGATTCGTAGATAGAAAATCTTCATATCTCAGCTAGGTGGAAACATCTAAAACCTCTTCTTGTCTGATTTTTTCAATGGTTCTTGCAATGAAAATCAAGCCTAACATCATTTGCTACAGATCAGTTGTAATATTTTCTTTGTTCTTTTTTTTTTTTTTTTCATTCTTTCTTTCTTTATCTTTTGGTGCTACGTTGTGACCGTCAAATTCCGCATGGCTCCGTAGTTGCGTCTGGATAATTATTGTGTGATGGACCCGAATGAAACAGTCCCCCAATTCACATGCTATTTTCAAATATTGGGTTTTTTTTTTCTTTTCTTTTTTGTAATCATTGCATAGCTCTAAAATTATATAATGAAAATCTTAATTTATTTCATCTTATTTCTACTTTATCTTATTACATTTATAATATTTTAGTTAAAAAATATATATATATTTTTAAAAAATATGGATTTTTATAAATAAAATTTAATTTTTATTTAAAAAACTAAAATAATTATCATATCAATAAATTTTATATGCAAAGCTAAACCTAATTTATTTGGTTGACCCCACTTTTACCCTCGAACAAACCTTTATTTTTGTTATACATTAAAGGAAATTACTTTATTTATGCGAGAGATCTGAAAATGAATTGCGACTTTTTATTTGAATTTTCTTTTGAAAAAAAGAAATAATGAATTTTTCATTATATATAAAATAAGATATTATGGTGGGTTCACATCATTTTAGAAAATTTGGTTTTATGCCAATTGGTAGGAATATTCTTTAGTTTCTTGTTGGGCAATACTCTCTTCCTCCCAAATTATTGGATGAAACCATTTATTTACACACTCTAAGTTGTGGGCTTCCTTTTCGTGAAGGAGTTATCCTCTTAAATCTCCCTACAATACGTTTGGTCACATATTTTTTATTTAGTCTCTTAAAAATAAAATCAAGCCCACAAATTGAATTGACAAAAACAAATAAATAAATTTTCGGGGGGAAAGCAGGGGACATTTTTTACTTTCCAGTTTTAGCCTTTGAACCACATGGGATGTGTCAGCCCTCTTGTGGAGAACCCTTAACCAAAGGAATTGTTTTTTTGTCAACCCCAATAGCATTGAGATCTTGAATCCTTGGTATGGTTTTGGTAGCATAGCAACACATTTGATGTGATTTGGCACCTTCTCACTGCACTTGTGTCAACAAATGTAGCCTTGCGTTGTTGTTGTTTGAAATTATATTTTAAATAATTCAATTTAAATATCAATAAAAATCTTATTAAGAAATGATTTTTTAAATTTATTTTTTAAAAAAATTTTAAAATCGATTCAATAAATATAACTCTCTCTCTCTCTCTCTCTCTCTCTCTCTCTCATGGTTTTGGTCAGCATATTCGCATTTGCTCCGGTGGTGTTCCCCGGCGAGGTAAATTTCACTCAAGGTGCATAATCCAATTTTAAGTATCTGGAAGCACAATTGAATGGGCTTAGAAGTGCTGGCAAAAAAGTTTCTAAAATTCCTATTGGAGGATGATTTAGTCATTCACTTCCAAAAATTACTTGATAATTTAAAAAAGAAAAAAAAATAAATATAAAATAATTAAGGCTAAAATTACAAAGATTCTCCTTAGCTTTTAGAGTATTTACAGATATCTCCTTAAACTTTAATGGCAATCATGTAACCTATAAACTCTTAGAATTATGATCATTTATCCTATCAACCCATCACGTTAGTCTCGTATCTATTTTAGCATTACATGTTTCGTGCATAATGTCGCCCCATTTCTTTTTTCAGAAGTGCTTGAGGGCAGAGAGGTTCAGATATAAGGGGGTCTCGAGAAAGAGAGAGAGAGAGAGAGAGAGAGAGAGAGAGAGAAGTCATACCAAAAGAAGAGAGAAAAAAGTGAAACAACCCTAACCATGGAATCGAAAGTTTTATGTTTGTACTTTTTTATCTGGAATTGAAATTGGTTAAGACAGCACCAACCATCTACACAACATGACAGGCCTCCAAAATTAGGAAGCTGCCTACAACCAAAAAATTCTTGTTATGGACTATTGCCATTTGATGTGAAAATAAAATTGAACACTGATTTGGTTGAGGCACGAAGCTGTGTACCATGGATTACTATTGTTCCTTTTTATTCTTTTGCGTGGTTCCATCGAATGCTCACTCCTATCGGACCATATTATAGTTTCCCTTATTTGCAACTGTCCCATAAAATGTCACTTTGAAGAATGCCTGCCTTATTATTATTATTTTTTTTGGGGGGGGGGGGGTTGTTTACATTGGTCAATGTTCTTTCTATTGTCCTCCCGGCTTGATTTCGGTTACACCTTGGTAGAGATTGAAAGATAATTTACGTTTGAGTTGAGATTTGTGCTCTTTGGGCAACTGTAGCTGGGGTTTGAGATTGATGTTTATTTCTTTCTGGGTATTTATAAAACCTCCCATCTCATGTGGATTTGCAAAGGCATCTATGTTATTTGTCAAATATTTCAATTCATACAAGTCAATTAATATGGTCTAATTCATTGAGGCTACTTGTAAGTTAAGTGTCGCCTGCTGAAGCACATGATGCTCTGTCATTAATGGCTGGCTCAAAAAGACTTGTCCAAATGAATATAAATGAACACGCATCCTTAAATGTTTAGGCAGAACTATGCGGTACGCCATTGTCCGCAGGATGAGGCATGTTACCCTGCCATCATATGCCCATTTTGTCTCATGTTCACTATCCAAGTAAACCAAACTTTAAGTTGCATCCGTGTTAGGAAAAAACACTTTACAATAAATGTGGCCAAATCTCTATATTGGAGGATACAATAGGCTGAATGCACAATCTCTCCCTTAGATCACTGGACACTGAAAGCTACACTCCATGCTGCACCTGTTGAGCCCTAAACTGAAACAAACCAACCCGCAATTTGGTCATTTTTTTTTTCTCTACCTTGGCTTTTGGTACGATCTGACTCGAGATGGTGCAAATGGTCAAGACGGCAATCACGAAGGCCAAGACAACTTAGAATAAGTCGAGGACTAGAAGGAACCGAGACAGTAAACAGTTTATGCAGCCTAATATGGTCTCTAAATGAAAGAAGGGGCAGGAATATCCAGAAGGAAGCCAGCTTCCCACTGGGTATATGGCTTTTGAACCCATGTTTCTGTAATCAAGGTTCTACTGCTGATAATTCAAACAATTGATTTTGGAAATCTCTGGATACCAAGAATCCGAAACAATTTAAACTACTGATTTTCTAAATGAAAATTCTTGATCAACCAAAATGCCTTTGAATTTCAATCAATAATCTTGTAGATCTTCGGATCCATCATAGGCGACATCCCATAAACACTAAATTTGATGTCAAAATTAGGGCAACCAATGAATTTCATTCCAATGACAACAATCACAAATCTTATGAAAATTCTATAAATGTAAAACCCTTCAAGATTCAAAAACTTGAAAAAAAAAAAATCTATCCCTCTCTTTCTCCCTTTCCTGCCTGTTGTCTTTGGTTTCACGAGTCACGGAAAGATGGGGAGCGTAATTCCCCCCCAAAAAAAAAAGAAAAAAAAAATTGTAGGTAGGGTGTCTCGTGACTCTCTCGTGATGCAAAAACTAACAAAATACTAACTCACTCACGTAATTTTAACGGTGTGTTTGGCAGCCTCGTGAGAAAACGACGGAGAGGAAGGAAAAGGGAGAGAAATAAAAGTAAAATAAAAAATCATATTTAGTCCGACGAAAAAAAGAAGAAAATAATCAAAAGTACATAAATTTACTATTTTATTATTTTTTATTTTTTATTAAAATTTTTAAATAAAGGATATCAGAATAAATTTAACATTTATAATTTTAAAAGAGAATTCATTTCCTCGAAAACTCACCCATTTGGTAGAATTAAAAATTGGGTTTGAAGAGTTCCATAGAAACTCTTCCTTTCCCTCTCCCAAATTAAGTATTTTACTAAACATAGATGGATTCTTTAAAAATTCTCTTTTTACTATCAAAACCCTTCATTCAACGTACGATAAATATTTAATTTTATAGTTTTGGATAATAATCGGGGGTGGAATATTTAGAAAATTGCGTGTTTCTAAGATGGGAAGTCAGAGGATCTTAACCTTGAAATTTTATTTTAAAACATCACTTTAGCATCACTTGATTAGGACATCAAGTCTATATGATATTTTGGAGATAAATCGGACATTAAGAATTTTGGTTGGAATGGATTGAAAAATAATAAAAGTTCGGGATTTTTTTAAGTTTTAAAATTTAAATTTAGTTTCCCTATTAAATAATTTGAAAGTGCATTTTGTAATTATCTAATCATAACATATTTGAAAATGTTGTCCTCAGAAGAATCAACCATTTTTAATAGTTTGAAATTTTTGTCCAGAAACATGGGACACAATTTGGGATTGAGCCAATGACATCTTTGTCTTCCTAATCTCAAATATGACTTAAAAAAAAAAAAGTCGTAAATAATGAGACCTATAAAATTAGTTGCTATTAAATAAAATAAATAATTTTCAATTATTAATATTTTTTAAAAATGACTTTTCTATTAATTTTATGAATATCAGATAATAGAAAACATAGATAAAGAAAAAGAAAGACCAGAGAGAGAGAGATGACTTGTCAAATAGGCCCATGGATCGAAACATATGGATCCCACTCTGAATTTGATAGCCCACATTGGAAGTTTTACGGGTTTTTTCTGTGCCATCATGAGTCGCTTAAACAAGGCCCATAGGGCAATTTTTTCTTTTTTTATTTTTTTTGTTATGGGGCATGAAGCTGAGCCTATTACATGGAGAGCCTATTACATGGGGAGAGGATGAAGTGTCACTTCAGCCAAAACTCGTTACCGTCCACAGGGCAATTACTGACTATTGATTGGAAACAAATTTTCATTATAATAATAATAATAGATGAATTAAATAAATTATAAATTAAAATAAATATAATTTTATTGTAATAATCTCTGTCGACATATGTTGACAAATAATTAATCAAATTATTTCAATTGATTTGATAAATATTTAATTAAAAATTAATTTATAATTTATTTAATATTAATCATTAAAAATAATATTTATAATTTATTTAATATTAATCGTTACCGTCCCTTGTACTGTCGTCTGTCAGAGAAAAAAAAAAAAACCTTGACATAATATATATATATATTTTGGTTTGAAACCTTGATATAATTAAACATTCAACAAAGTTCAAGGAAACAAAGGCTGGACGATGAGTGAGAGAGTAACCTATTGGCATTTGGAACTTGTGACATCTTTAACGATTTCAAAATCTCGTCGAATATGATAGAATTCCTTTCCAAGATAATAGATGAAGGGAACCATTTCTGGGTCACTCACCAGTTCGCTAGTCGTGGAGCATAGTGTGCGATTCGAAGTTTCCATTGATCCCTCTTTAAGTTGCCTGTTGCAAGTCTCAGAGACCAACTTTGGAGGAAAGGAATGCTACCAATAATTGATGACAGGAACAACTAGAGCTAGACCAGCTAGCCTGCATTCTCAAATTTGGTTGGATTTTGAACGACAACTCATGGAAGGATTAGTTTGGGTATAAAGAAAAACATACCTGTGTGGTACGTATCGAGGGCAACCGAAAGTGGGAAACATTCCCCGTGGAGAACCCAAGTACAAAGAAGTTGGTTCCTAGCTGCAACTTGTCAGCTATTTCCTGAATATCAAGTGCTTCACTTTACACAGAGCGCTTTGGGTTTGGATCACTCTCGCTATACCCAGCTCTGTCATATGTCAAAATGTATATGCCCAACTCATCTATCAGTTCCTGCAACCAAAAAAATAACTTGTACTTTGCTGTCGCCATATTTTGCAAACAGTCCATGGGAGAAACATTATTAAACTGTATTTCCCGAGAGTAAGGATGGAACCTGCCCCCTTAAAATTTTGAAAACCTAAAGAATTCTTATGTATATAGTGAATTTTCCCATGCTCTGTTGTCTAATTTGCTTCCCAAAAGCATTTGGTTCTCATGTAAATCACTTCACATCCCAACGTCTCACTATAAATGCCATCTCTTTCTCTCTCTTCCCCACTAAATCAGAAACTCAATACTTTTATTTTCACTTTTGATCTCCCCCCCCCCCCCCGACTCTCTCAACAAAATAACAAACCCAGAATAAGTTTGCTCTTTAGATAATATTTTGTGTTATTGCTTTTTTAAGGAATTTAGATAGTATTGGGTTAACAAAATGATAATTTAAGCAATTTTAATTAAGAAAGTACTTCATTTTAATAGTATTTTCTACTTGCCTTAGTTATATGTAAATTTTTCAAGCCAATAAAATATCACAGAAGATGTAATTTTTTGAAATTACTTTAACATTAATTATATGTTATTTTTATTTATTTATTTATTTCTTTATTTTTCTTAGATATACGTTTCATATACATCACCCCTCTGATTTATTTTTTTGATCGGCCACTGATTGAGAAAAAAGGTTTGGTTGATATTAATGGTCATCAAGCCAAATTTGGTAAAAATATTTCTACGACTTTGACATGCTGATGAAGAAATTGCACCATTTAGTAGGAAAATGTTTTCTCTGTGGAAGTGTCCCTGCTCAGAAGAAATGCAGCTATGACATAGATTGGTACCTGAGAAACTGGCAAGTAGATGTCCTTGGAGCTATTGAATCCATGAGCTATGATAACTTTGCACTTGACATTTTCCTTAGCAACTCCTGTCTCCTTGTAGGATATATGGCTTCCATCACCGAGTCAAATTCCAGGTGAAGTCACAGTGGGACCATTGGGTGTTCCGCAGATCTCTGGAGGCGGTCACTGCCTCTGTGAACATCCTGACATGAAACAACAAATGCAGAAACTAGTGTGTGAAGTCTACAGGCAAACCTTTAGCCATTGTGTTTCTGTCTAGCTAGAGAAAACAAAAGAAAGAAGAGAAACTTACTTGAAAGGAACAAGAGAAGAATTATTTCAAGAGTACCCAAGAGACGGTGAGTATCCTAATTTTCTTGATCTTGGATGGGCCTCAATGACTTCAGAAGGTCTCTTGAAGCCCCGCCGGAGATTCTTGATTCTCTTAAGTGCGAAACGTCACTACTTCCAACGACCCAGGCCACTATCTGCCCTTCTAATAAAAAAAAAAAATTAGAAGCATGTGCCAATATCCAACTAAACACCAACTAGTCATGTATATATCAAACATTGACCAGAAATTTGGCGTCAGATGACTGCGTTTTCACCTGATCAGGCAACAGAAATAGCTTTCTGATCTGAAAGTGTGCTGTAAATAACCACGATCCATGGTCCTTAGAATGCCGGGCAAAGGAAATAAAGGGAATGAAAATATTCAAGTGTGTTTTGAACCATAAAAAAGGGTTATATATCCTCTGATAGAATATATTGTCAATATTTTCTATTTAATATTTAATGAATTTGTGTTATCATAAGGAGAATATTCAGACAATATCAAGTTACCTAAATTATATTAACAAAATATCAACATACTTAAATTAGATTAATAGAATCTTAACACCGGGTATACAAACTAAAAATGAATTATTTTTCATCAAGTTTGGTAATATGTACGTGTGCTTGACCAACTGAAATTCAGTGGAAGAGTTAGTGGACTCAAATCAATCTGATAGATGCATTTTAATTTTTGGACAAAAGTTAAGGACCCTCCCCACTTTGTGTTGAAAAAAAAATTGTTCAGTTTCAGAATCCCAATACTTGCTGTTTTGGGAGATATGGGAGTTCTTACTAAACTTCCTTCCATGTGAGGTAAACTCATGAACTCTACCGGATTAGATGGCTCCATCTTAAAAATGTGAAGGAGCTAACATTCTAGGAACTATAGTCCTGATCAAACTGAAGTTAACAACAGAGCAAGACAGAGGTTTTGTGATTGAACGCATCACCTGTCCAGGGATGATTGCATGAAACTGAAAATCTTTGGTTCCGCAACTATAGGAAAAATGATGGCATCCAAACACCCAACTAAACCAAGCCACAGAAACTGCACCAATTGAATTCTCCAATACAGGCTGCAGAAACCCGCCAAAATAACCTTGCTGCAGAATCAGAGGAATGATCAGAAACTGGGGCCGGAGGGATATGAGAACAAAGAGAAACCAGGACTTCGAAGTTAGTGGAGCTTGACTCAAAAGTGGAGAAAATTAACCTTTGAAGATTGAGGAACATGTGAAGCAATAAAATGCAAATCAGGATGAAACTGCCACAACTTTACACCACTGTAACATTGGAGAACTTTAAGCTGTCATCAATTCTTGATGGTTTTAGGCTGTGAAACAGATTTAGGATCTGTTAAGAAGACGAGATGTCCTGAATAGAACAGCCACACGGGGTCAAAAAGCATCAGTCATGGCAACGTCAGAAGCATGCTCAATAATTTTCCTAATACATGTTCTATATAACCATTTGCTTAAAGGTCAGGTTGACTTTATCCTCGAAGCATCAAATAAACTGTTCAATAAGATTAAATTTGATGATGAAAAGCTCCAACCACTGAGACTTTTGGGAATGACCAAATGCCTGCAACCTCATAAAGGCAGGGGATTTTGTGATATAAATTGGAATTTAGAGCATCTTATAGGCACAGATTGTTGATTTAGTATCTGGTGTAACATAGGATGAACTCCAGAGACATCAAAGGAAACGGAAATTCAGCAGCATCATCAATTAAAAGATTCACATATTGGAGGTAGCTTCTCCAAGCAGAAGTAGAAACTATTTTTTCTTTATAACCTTGAAAACTATGAACAGTATTATCATTGTGAAAGAAAAGATAACTTAAATTCATCGTTAAATTCCCTGGTACAAAAGCCACAATTATCTATGGAGTGATTTGAAACACCTTGTTCTTGTACCATGGTCTGCAGTGAGAGGGACAGATATATACATAAACAAATCAATCATGCAAGATAGATGGCAACATAAAAGAAGAATAGCTTTTGATTGTCATTATCAAATTCGGAACTTTGGTGGGAGGCCTGAGTGGCTCCTCTCCAATGATAACTCTTAGCATGCCCTAGATCAATTAAAGTGGTGTTTACCTGGATTTTAAGATCATGCTTTCAGATGTTATTTTTATGATCAATATTAGCACCAAGTTAATCAAAAGATAATATTAAGAATAACATTATAAAGCCCTATCCCCCCCCCCCCCCCGCAAAAAAAAAAGGATACACAGAGAATAACATCATAAAGGACATCAAGACTAGGACAAAAATACATTATTGAGAAACAAAACCACGGCCAGAGAAAAAGAGAAGTAACAAGGCAGCAGTTCAAGTGTTTTTGAAGATTCTCTGTCATGCCATGATAAACTTGCATTCAATTCTTTTTTTTCTTTTTAAATGCAAGTTACCAATAAGTCTTCATGACTTGAATGCCTATAAGTAGCCAAATACGATAATACAAGAGAAAAGGCTTTATTGGGGATATAAGCTACCTCACTGGACAAGAATTCCCGGCATCTTTGTTAATAACCTTGTCATAGATGCTAATAACTTCTTGCGCCATTTTGGAGATGGAACAAGAAGGGCACCACTTCTAGTCATCCACCAAAGCAGAAGTTGTGCGGCATACACTGCACGCTCCCAAGTTTTAACTTATCTGTTGCAAGTTGTTCTCCCATATACCGCATGGTTAAATTGGGAGGAAAGGATGGCTACCAGAAATCGATGGTGGTACCACTAGAGCTGCACCTGCCAGCCTGCAAAAAATGGGGAATCCTGAAGCATGACCAAAAGTTACTAAATTATGTTCTAGCAACTAGTTTTGTCCCTGTCAAAATAGAATCGAGTCCAAAGTTCCAACTTCCAAGTCAATGGGAATGTGAGAAACTTGACACAAACAAATTTCTCCGTTGACTACGCTTTTGAAGTGGCTAAAAACCTAATGATTAGTCAATTTTGGATCCAATAACTTTTGTGTAGGTCATTCAGAAAATAACATATAGAAAGAAAGCTCAATTGTCAATTTGGTTCATGCCTGTGAGGTAGGTATGTTACGCAACTCCAAGTGGGATAACCTCCCACGGAAAGATTCCAGTCTCTAGCTGGTCTGCAAGCTCTTGAATGTCAAATGCTTCAGTCTTCACTGCGTACTTTGGGTTTGGGAGACTCCACCCATACCCAGCTGTGTCAAATTATAGGGAAATATATCCTCAGCTCCAGTACAAGTTCCCGAACATCACCTACTAGTCAACATCATTTCTCACAGTACGTATCTTTACCACCATAATCCTTCAGCTTGGAAACAAATAACTACACCACATACTTTGGGAAGCCTCGTAAAATAAGATTGTTTTGCACACTTTTAAAGAAAGAGAAAAGAAAGGACCACAGAGCAAAGGAGAAAATACAATGGTTTCTACTTCCAAAGGTGTTCGAGAAATGCTTTGAAACAAGTAGAGGTACTTCTGCAACATAAGCTGGAGAAACCACCTTGTAGCATCACCCATAATTTCCATACAAGTCCTCGCTGTTCTCAAAGACAAAGACAATGCTACTTGATGTGCAACCTGGTCATTGAATTCTATATACATTAAGTTCTCTAAAATCAAGTGACAACTAGAAAAACCGGCTCTGTAATGAATGTCAAGGGACTTTGTGGGAAAGGTTTACTCACAATTCCATAAGAGTCTTAGCTCGTCAGGAAGTAATGCATGGAAATATAACAATAATAAGGTGCAGTTCTTAAGTAAGCAAAGAGTCATAGATAATGATACTAGATAAGCAAAGACATACAGGCAATACTACTGAGAAGATTATGGGGGCAAAGAATAACGAAAGCTAAAGGATAATTTGTATGGGAGGATTACTCATAATTGGATAAAGACTTAGCTTCTCAGGTAGTAACACATAGAAATATCAAACATATTAAGTCCAAAGAATCTACTTGTTGAGCAGCTAAGGCCCATGGTATCCCATGATGCAACAAATATTTTAACTGCATCACATGGTCTGATGCAGAGACATCTAAGCATATCATTTTGAAAGTTTATGAAGATTTGATTTTATGGCTTGATTTAATTCTAATTTTGTTAGAGATAGATAATTTTTTTTTTGAATTAAGATTTCCAGGGGATTTTATTTACCTTCCTTATTGTTCAGGATGCTAGGATTAGGAAAGTTTGACCATAGACTTGTAGAGATTTGGATTGGAGTCTTTGATTAATTTTAATAAAATACATTTTAGGGAATTCTCTCCATTTTATTGGTGGATACCGATATTTTTCTGATAAACTTTATTAGTTTTTGGAGGACTTCGAAATGATTTACAAAGATTGCATGATTTAGTCTTTGTCCTACATGTTGCAAATCCAAGAAAATAATGAAAAGCATAGCTCAAATTTTAACCAAAAGCAAAGGGGTCTGCCTAATAGAGTTATGGATTGTACTTCAGAAGCAGCCCAAGACATACCTTTGGAATCGTCAAGGGCATGAGAAATGACAATTTTGTACTACAAATTGTCTTTAGCAATGCCAGATACCTTCCAATTCTAGGACCAGTAACAGGGGCCATTCGGATGTTCACACGTGTTGGAGGAGGCGGTGCTATCTGGTAAGCCCATACCAACAAACCCAACAATTACGCAATCACTGCTTTGGGGTAAATCCCTGAAATCAACTTGATGAGTGTTTCATCTTAATCTCATACAGAATTACAAAACGGAAAAAGACATGATGACGTAACAAGATACCATAAACAAACAAGAACCATCGAGAAAGAGCACTCCTGGTAGAATATGAGTGGGTATTAATTGCTGAAGGGTTGTGAACCCCTGAAAGATGCAGTTTTCAACTTCTTTACGCATTTTGACTGTCAGATGCTTGCATAATACCCTTCCATAAAAAAAGAACATCGTGCAGCTGCATTCAGAAAATCTTTGGTGCATTGGAGGACCATTCAGTCACCCACAATACTTCTAAGATAAGGAAGTAAAATATGCTGCAGATAACTCTCGATGAAGGTGTCAGCAGCCAAATTCTTTCAAATCTATTAATAAATTACAAACAATGGAGAAGGACTGAACATCTGAAATAAACAAAATATAGAAATTATAAGGACAAAACCAGGGTCATGAGCCGGTATATATCCTATAAGATGCATACCAGTTATTTGAAGAAACAGATGTTTCTATCTTTGCATTTCAATTATTACCCTAATCGAAATGCATACATTTATCAGATACACTTATGTCTTATGATTATGAGTCTGCCACATACGCTTTTCATTCCATCCAATTTTAATATATCAGATACACAAGTAATCCAAGGTTTATTATCCTCCAATGAAATAAAGGTACAAGGCCTACTTATGAGCCTCCGAAAGTATATGGAAAACTTTGATACATGGTAAAAGTACGACGTCAAGGTAACTACATGCTTAAATATTGGCATCACAAACACGGGACTTCAGAAGAAGAAACTTCACCTATGTCTTCCTTCTGGTCTACACGCTAGCTTGACATCCTAACTTTAAAATTCGCCTATGTCTTCCTTCTTGAGAAATCACTCCACCAGAAATTCAGAGATTGACTAGTTCACAAACCAAAAAGTAGCAGGGAGATAATTCGAAGTGAACAATTTTTAGGGCATTGGAAAATTTTTTTAAATCAACAAAAACCCTAAACAAAGGATCAAACAATCAATGTAATTGAGAATCAAAAATTGAATTAAAAAAAAAAAAACCAAAGCTTGCGAAGGCCATCCAAAACACATGAAAACATCAAATGTGATTGTGTTATGCCTCGCAATTCTTGATTCCTCCTCTTCAACTTCTGGATTCGATCATCGACTCAAGGACGGCTAATGCTTCTTAATTCTCTTGAGTTTCGTACGGACAAGTTGTGAAGAACGAAATTTGCCGCGTTGGAAGGCAATGTGGAATGAGTTGATGACAGCTGTACATTTCAGGGTACTTTTGTAATTTCGAAGGATAAGTCTGCGTGAAGTTTAAGCTGCTGCTCCAGGGTATTTTCGTAATTCAAGAGACAAGTAAATAAATCATTTTAAAAAAAAAAATAAGTTTCTTATATATTATTATTATTATTATTGTAATTATTATTTCCATTGAATCTTGGCGGAATTCAACTAATCATATAAATTAGAAAAAAATTCTTAGAAATTTAATCTCTATAATAACACTTACTAGTTTTGTGTTGGTATGCATGGAACGGAGATTTTTTAATTTTATTTAGTTCAACTTTAATTCTATGAAAAATTAGGATTTGTAAATCAATAAAAGAAGAATGAATTTTGAAATAAATTTTTAAAAGTTCATGAATTCTATAAAATTTTTATTTAAATATTATTTGATAACAAATTTGGAATTGAATGCAAAAGTCTTTTAGCTATTTTAAGTAATGAAATTTAATAGAATTTAAAAATTTTCTCTTAAACTTCAAGTTTTTTTTAAAAAAATCATTCTAAAATGAAGCCAATTAAAGAATTATCGAAATAAATTTAAAATTATTTTTATTTGATTTCGAGCACAATATAAGAGGGGAAAAAAAAAAAAACAAAAACCCTTGTTGCATCATAGTTGCGGGTCATGACTCAAAATTTTAAAAACTAAATTTTTTACTTAATGAATGATTTAAATTATATATAATATATATATATATATAATTATTAATAAAAATTGATATGTTTTACTAAAAATGATTAATGATAAATAGTTATGAATGAAAACCACATTTTTTCAGAGAGAAACATTTAGAAGAAGGATGAATTGACAATTTTTTAAAGGCATTTGATATACAACTATTAATAAAGAAAACATGGTTTTGTGATAATTTAAAATACATCACTATTTATTTTTTTAATAATACTTTTAAATTTTGTATTACCGTTTTTAACAAAAACCAAATAGACAAAATTAATACATAAAAGTCCTCGATTTCTAGAAAAAAAAATATCTATATTTTTATTTCAAATTTAATTTTTCAAATTCTTTTCTCCGTTTTTCTTTATTTTTCTTACAAAATTTATATCATTTTTTTTTTGTTATACAAAAATTCGAATCCCTAGATTTCAGGGTTGGAGAAGGGGATCTCAAGTATATCATTTCTTTTTTCTTTTTAGTACAAATGAAACAAGGACACTAACTTCTAAATAAAATTAAATCTCGAATATCACACAATAAAGTCAGATATACCTTCAAAGAGGAAGACAACAATTCATGAAGTCCATGAGAAACCGAATGCCCTATGACTTAATATGTCCACGCAAACATTTCCTTCCCTTGGAACTAAATGGACAGAATGGTTCCTTGGAACTAAATGGACATTCTTGAAGGATGTTGTGTCGGGTGATGATGATTAGGTTCCTCAATAAGAGTCGACACTAGATTTGCCAAATCCATCTCAAAGTGACACTAGATTCGCCGAATCCATCTCAAAGACTATCAAGGAGAAATTAGTATGAAAGATAAGCAAGAGATCCTCTCTAATTCCTCATAATTCTACTGTGAAAAAATCCATGACACCCAATTTACAAGTAAATTTACGGATTCATAATCTATACTCATCCCGAATAAAGTTCCCCGCCCTTGTCTATCCAGAACCATGGTTCATCGAACCATCTATATTTAGCTTAAGGACACCTAGCGGAGGGGAAGAGTCACTCAAGAACACCCTCTCCATCCATCATGAGCATACAAGTAGGCCATATTCAGTACATGGTCCATGGAAAAGGATCCTCCCTCAAAAACCACCTAACGTCTCTCCTTCCAAATCAACATGAGAATATACAAAAAGATCATAGCCCAAGGAAGATCCCCAAGAAGCGCATGGAATAAGCAATTTCACGCTAATCATTTCTTTGCATGCATTAATGGCACACTTCTAGGAAAAGCGCCAGAGTATTTATCATATGATAAATATAGCTAAAAATTAGGAAGATGTGCACTCAAATTATGGCCAGAAAGACTTTGTACAGAGAGTGTTATGTGCGTTTCATCCCTAATTAGGCACTTCAATCAATATATGTCAAAATTATACAAGAAGTAGATATTTGTAGAGGCATTTTGGGTGTTCATTTGAGAGTTCCATATACATAGTATTTGATCTGCATTTCATGAAATATACCATCAGAAATTTAAGTGTAACAGTAAGATTCCTGGCTCTTCATAACAGCCATTACTGAAGAAGTGACCTGAAGATTGCTTCACATGTACTGCTATTAAAGATCATAAAGTGCCCACCATCAGGAACCTCGTGATATCGAATCCAGGGAAGTTTATCCCTAATATACTGGTTTAGTATTGATGGAATGATTCTGTCTTCACGGCCTTGCCAAAGGTGAACTGAACCCTCAGGTATAGGGTCACTCAGATCAATGGGATCGAATTCCCATTTTCCATAACCTACAGTTAGGTCTCGGTGCAGGGATTCATAAACACCTTGTTGCGTAATCTTCTCCTGAAAATAGGGACAACATTGATCAATGATCTATTCAAGAAGAGTGGAAATCTTAATATACCTCCACATTATTGTGAACACCATTCTGAACCCAGTTTTTACAAAATTCTACCGATGGTGATTATGTCTTCAATTCAAGGTTTTCATAGAATCCAACCCAGTTCTGTAAAAAATGTGAAGACCATTCTCATTCTTTAGTTTTTCCTGCACATAACTATATTTAAGACTTAGGGAATGGTCAAGGTATAGCATGTCATATTTTGGAGGAACATCAACATAGGATTACAGTTTTCCTCTTTTTCTTTTTGAAATGGGTCCAAAGAGAATTTCAGCATCGTGATGCAAACTGCAAAGAACCAACAAAGGGAGAGTAAGTGATCATGCCAACCTCACACAAGTTGAGCTTCCCAAACTTCTCCAGTATCTCTAGATCTTGGGGGCTGAGTATTGCTCGGCTCCCAGACATGATACTCAAAGAAGGAAAAAATTTTTGTGTCATCCACCAATAAATCAGAGAAGGGACATAATGTGCTACTGAAAAAGTCCACTGGTCTGAAATCTGCTGCGTCTTTAAAGCCTCCTTTGATAGCTTAGCTGGAAAAGAAGGCCACCAGTAATGGACAAAAGGAACCACCAGAGATGCTCCACACAACCTGCCACAGTATTTAGTATTCTGTGAGAATATTATGCGGTCATAATGTGAAAATTTAGCAGGCAAACCGGGTTAACGACATCAGCCTACACTGATGAACCAAACGGATGGCATTCAGCACCTGCAACCTTCTTGATTGGGCTTTCAGGTACTGAGACATCAACCCCATGCCGAATTTAAATCTGACAAGATGATAAAACTTTATTGAACATGTGAAGTACTGGAACATGCCTGTGAGGTATGTACTTCAGGCAACTCCAAACAGGGTAAGCTCCCATAGAGATCCCAATTACATAAAATTTGGATCCTAGTTGCAATTTGTCAGCTAATTCTTGAATATCAAATGCTTCGCTCTTCACTGAACGAGTAGGATGGGGATCGCTCTCTCCATAACCTGGTCTATCGAAGAACAGGATGTAGATCCTATGCTCCTCAACAAATTCCTGAAAATAATCCAGATATAAAAGATTGAACATAAGGAGATGCACATGCAACGGCATCTACTCATAAAGGATTTTGAAGTTGAACCATGGTTTTGTGCTAAGTGTAAAAGAAAACCAATCACAACCTGTGAAGATATAAGATTATTAATTTAAAAAAAAAAAATCTTAGGGTCATAATCAAATCATACTTGTGAGATAGGAAGATTTATATCCTTGGAGCTACAAAAGCCATGAACAACAAGGACTTTGTACTTTGCATCTTCCTTGGGAACTCCTGTCTCTCTATAGGCCAAATGCCTCCCATCACTTAATTTGACTCTAGGTGAAGTAACAGGACAGCCTGGTGATCCACATATTATTGGAGGAGGAGGTTTTAATGCCTTGTATACCCAGCCTAAAATGACAATGGCTAAAACTGCTGCAATCTCTGTAAACATTTCTGCGAAGAAAGTTGCAGAAGTTCATGTCAGGTATATATATATATATAGGAAAATGAAAAAACTAGAACCCTTAAATTTTGACCTCTTCCATTCTGTATGGCTGAGTTTCAGTAGTTAAATATTCTCTAAGTGGGAGTCGAACCCCACTAATGACAGACACTGTTTGATTATAAAATTGCAATCATGTCTATATGCTATAAATCTTGGGGGAGTATATTATCATTTAAACAGAACCAAATTTCTCCCCGGAAAAAATTCATTCAAATAACTGGTCCAACATACAGTTCCAGCTAAACTCGCATGGCAGCATCTGTGAATCTACCCCAACATAAGCAAGAAATGAGTAAACCTTCAGTATCAGAACTCCAAAAATAAAAATCGCTTTTTTGATAAAACCCAAGAATCAGAACTAGGGTTTGAATGATGAAAGATGGATAACATGAAGAAGTAAAGACTCACCCAAAAAATTCAGGCGCAGAAAAGATACCTTTCTTCTGTGTGCGAGAGTTCTATCAAGAGACAGAGCTGGAACATTTACTGAAGAAAATTATCTGAGAGAGAAAAATCAGAACCATTGGTATGCAGAAGGGTGCAATAATTGCTGAAGCAGCGAGGCCCTCGAATGATGTAATCCACATGCTTAGCCGTACAGACTCATTTGATTCCCATGAAGCTGGTGACGTTGACTTCAGAATGCGTGACCCGTGTCCGGATTCGAATTTACTGATCTCAGAAGACAACAAATTTCGTAAGTGAATGGAATTTTATATATTAAAATTATTAGTATTTGATATTATTATATTACTTCACATATTTTACCTAAAACTAGGATGAATATTATTCTATTAAAATAAAAAAAAATCATTTTTATCTTACCATTTATTTATATTTTAAATGATTTATGGTATTCGGTTTGATTTTGTTTAAAATCAAATTTTAATTTGATTTATTTGGATGATTATCATTTTTAATAATTTTTATTTTGCTTAAATCTAATTAAATAAATTAATTAAAAATATATATATATATTTTTGGATAATATTTATTTATATAAATATTATTATAATATTATAATTAAAAATTAAAAGAGAAAAAACCTAAAAATTAAAATTAATACAGTGAAAAGTACATAATTAATGAAAAATTTTAGTTTCCACCTTTCTAATTCTAAATTTCCAATATTCAATCTTTTTACGGATCATCTACTCCCAGACTTGACTTTCACTCATGCCTCTCTCTTTCTCTCTCCCTATCCTGTTTTACTAATTTTTCACTCTCAAAATTTAGTTTATTTACAATTTAAATTTTAAAATTTTTAAAATGATATTTGGTAAACTAAATTTATAAGTGAATTTTAAATTTTGAAATTATAATTTATAGTTAAAGGTTGATATGAGTGATAAATGTTATATTTATATAAATATGAATAGAAAGCAACAACATTGTTTAAAAGTTCTTTATAATAAAAAATTTTAATAATTCGATTAATTTAGATAATCGAATCGAATTAATCGTCTATTTCAATTAAATGAATTTTTTATTTTTAGTTTATTTGGTTAGATTATAATTATGAAAATTATATAATCGAATCAAATCGATTATATCAATTTTGATTATTTTGATTAGGATTTAATCGAACGCACCCCTATTTAAAACTTTTTAATACGTGCAATTGAAAATTGAAAATAGTACATGCAGACTCAATTTTTTGGTGTATTTGTTAGTGTAAGAACGGTGAGCTGTAGTTGAAAATTTCTAGGAGAGATAAATGTAATGAAATAGTATATAGTTGAATCTAAGTTTAATAAATAATATATAGTTGTTTCTTGGCTCTTTTGATTTCTACCTTTTTCACTTCATAATAGAATATAAGGTACATGCTTTTATATATTTCTTGTCTTGAGGGTTTTCCCCATCAGCATATGGGATAGAAGAATGACACTGGCACAGGAGAAATAGCGCTATGAGGAAGCCAGGCATTCTTAACAAAGCTAACATTTACAAGTCTCTACAGTCCTTGATTTCCAACTTTTCCATCTTGAGTTCTCACAGAGATTGTTGAACTTACGATGTCCTTCGATCAATTTTTTGACCACATAAAACCTTGTTATAATTGTGGCATGATATCTACTACTTCAGAATGTATTGGACCAAGGGCTTTGTACAGTTGCTGCTAAAGCAAGAGACCTGGTGAAAAGGCCATTTTACCAGTATTCATTACAAGAGCATGTACCCGTCTAAAAATGGTGGAAACTATTCTGATCTCTCACAACAATTCGATGATCATATACCGTAAGGAATAGCGTGATGAATGGATGACAATCATCACAAACTCTCAAATTTATCACTATATGAATTGGAACTCCTTTGTTTACATTGATAAGCCCCAAAACAACGACTTCTTCTCACCGAGGAGGCTGAGCAAACTCTCTTTGCCATCCTTTTCAATGTCAAGTAACACTTGTGACAGGTCGGGGCCATATCCTTCCGATTTCAACCAGGAAACTACCAGCACTAATTGACCAAGAACCTCAGTGTTGTAATTCGTGCCTAATTCATTACCATAAAAAAAATCATGAACCTTCCCCTTGATACTGCAACCATGGGTCTTTCTAACCCCTCTATCTTTCATCGATCATCTAGCCATGGCTAGATCATCCCACCTACTCACTTTAGCATAGATATTTGAGAGAAGATAAAAAATACTCGGAGTCATTAATCTAACTCAGCTCGTGTTGCAGCCTTTTCACCAACAAGAATGGCACCATGCTTCACGGTGGCACTCAAAACAGCCTCCATGCTAAAACATCAGCGGCATATTTTCTATGATCTGAAGCACCTCCTTGAGCCGCCCAACCCTGCTAAGGAGATCAATTGTGAACCCATAAAGTCGAATTGTAAGAACCATATTGTACCCATCATGCATAAGATTAAAGTAATACATTCCATCAACAACTAAACCCCATGGCTGCAAGCACTCAAAAGTCCCAAGAAGGAAATCTTATCTGGCTTAGTTTCCATTTTCTCCACGTCAAGGAAGATTTCAATCGCTTTTTGGCCAAGGCCATGTAATGCAAGGCCAGAGATCATTGAATTCCAATCCCCAATTATTCTTCTAGAACATACACTTTTACAGACACCATGAACATTCTCTATATGACCCCATTTAGAGTACCTACATGTCTATAAGAGCTGGCTGATAAATCCCTCAACCCAGTGTTGTTTGCAGAAATATAAGCCGGAAGCTACTTCCCTTCTCAGCAAAACCTAAATTAGCAATCGCTGACAATGCACCAACTATAGCAGGGGCATCCGGACTTAAGCCCTCACTCAATATATCCCTAAACAAATCTAAACCTTCCCTCCGATGCTGCTTAAGCACATAAGCAGAGATCATAATTGTCCAGGATACCATGTCCTTCTCACTCATCCTGAAAATCTCCGGGGCACAGTCACATTGTCCGCTTTCTCCATACCCGTCAATCATAGCATGACGTGAAACCAAGTCCTCTCAGGCATTTCTACAAACGACTCGCATGCCAAATGTATCATTTCTGACCTTACTTAATCGGTAATCATTGAATTTCATGAAATTATATCTCTCTCAGGCATTTTCTCAAATACACATCCCCCTAACTCAATTTCACCAAACTCCAAATGCATTCTGGTCAAAGAATTCTACACAATTGGATCGAAATGAAAATGGATTTTGACAATCTGCCCATAAACTTGCCTTCCTCAGAAGCACATAATCAACCGCATGCTTTCAGAACAGAAGGAACAGAGAATTGAACACCATTAAAATCAGCCAAGCAAAACCACACTTGGGTTAGTTATTAGAAAACCCATTTATCAGAGCCAATAAAATATAAGCATTGGGGTTTTGATATCTGAGAAAAACTGATGCGACATGTCCTAATCCTCCATTAACACCTGAAAGAGAACGGAAGGCATTGAGTCTGCTCATAGCATATGCATGCACAGTGAAATTTGTTTTGATCATGCGTGCGTGAATTTGAAGCAATCAAGACATTATTTTGCAGTTTAACATTGAAATTTTTGGGTTTACAAACAGGGAGTGCAGTGGTTGCCATGCCAACGCTTTTAGCAGTTCTAGAGGGTCTCAATCGTCCAGATCCATTTCCGTTCACTCGTGTTAATGGTGACAGTCATAAACCAGGCAAAACTGGATTGGACCTTACGGCCCATTTTCCTAGGAGCTGATATGATGGGCCGTCCACTTTCACTTTCACTTCACGCCCCTTTCGTCCCCTGAAGTGTCGATCCTGAGAGAGAGGGAGAAAAAGAAGTGTGCGATGAGTTTCGGTTCAAATGATATCTTTTTCTTTTCATATAATATGTTTGAATTTGAATATTTATATATGCACACTAAAAAAAGAAGAACAAAAAAAAGAAAAAGAAGAAACAAAATTTGTTGTTTTACGTTAACCCCGTTTTTTTGTTCCTTTTAACTTGTTGATCTTTTTTTTCCTCATATCTGGTTATTGAACTATTAAGAGTTGAGAAGAAACAAGGTTTGTTTATCTGTCTATCCTTTTTTTTTAACAATATTTGTCCTCAATTTTTTTTTTTCATTTTTCCTAAGCCTACATATGTATAAGTATGAACATGAACAACAATACCAATTTCTCAAATCCAGTTTTTAATAAGGTTCCTTTTTAGTTTTTTTTTTCTTTTTTCCTCCTCATTTTTTTTTAAACAAGGTTCCTTCTCAAATTTTCTCAATTTTTTTGATAAGCTTTGTTTTTATGTTAACCTAATTTTTTTTAACAAGGGTCCTCTTCAATTTTGATCCCAATACTGAACACGAACACCTCTACTGTTGATCCAATTTTTTTAACACTGCTATGGATTTTTTTTCACTCTGCTACGGGTTTCTTTTTTCCCCATCATATCTGGTTCCTACCTAAGCTTTTTTCTTTTTTTTTTTCTGTCGGATCTGGTTCCTACCTCTGTACATGAAAGCGTGCTATTTGAATCCAATAGAATCCAATAGATTTGGCCCAAATTAAGTCCAAACACCATGATTAAAGAAAATACTTGCCAAAAAATACATCAGAATGATGACCATTTCATGTTCTATAGGAGGGATCTTTCATGTTTTGTGGCTATTTGGGTAAATAAAACCCAAACCCTTTAATTCGAATTTTGATTTGGTTAAGTTTTACATGATTCGGTTCGATTATTAATTAAATATTTTAAAATTTAAAATCCGATTAATCCGAAAAATTGGATACCCGCTCCAAATGAGCACCCTTTAGAAAAATCTCCACATATATTTTTGTACTGCAAGCTAGGCTAGTTGTCTTTGTCAGGGTACGTGAGCTTGCATCATATGGACTGTGCTCATCATGGGTACCCGACCATCGGGTTGGTTCCTACGGAAACCAAACCTATCCAAGGCGTAAGAGGAATCCGGGTGCATGGGTGCCCAATTCCGGTTCCAAAAGTAATTTTTATTTTTTCTTTTTAAAGGGATAATAGCTAATTCGAGGAAAATATCAAAATGCACCTCCAATGGTCAAGTAAAGCAAATTGATGGGGGGAATTTTAGTCAATATACTTTTTTTAGAGACAAAACTTAATTAAATATAATATAGAAAATTTTTATATAATATATATATATTTTTTAATCAGTTTAATTCTCAATTTTCTTACAATATATAAATTGACGGCTCTCGTTTAAAATTGGTTTGATTCTGAATCCTAACCAAGGCTGGAAATTTACACCTCTCTTTATGCTAACTCGTGGTAGAGAGAGAACCGGTAATATGCAGTTTTGGCCTACAGTATTGAAAGGGCATGAAAATATTCTTATAAGGAACACACCGGTCCAACGTAAGTTTGTGAACTTAGAGGCTAACAACAACATGAATAATAATTGATAGTCAACTTAATGGATAATAATACTAAGTTGTTTAATCAAATTTTATATTTAAAAATTAAGAATAAAAAAATTTATATTAAAAGAATTTTTTCTTAAATTGGGTTTGAGAACGTTTGAAATAGACTAATCAAAATATAATTTTAAATATCGAATTATTAAAAAGAAAAAAAAAATTAGACCAACATGCATCGTGCCTATGAACCTCGAGATGTGTAGATCCATTGCATCAGCGCGTGCTATTTGTAAAATCTTTCTATGTACTTAAAACAAGTTTTTAATGAATATACCTAAAAAAAAAAACAGCAGCTAAAATTTTAATTGGATATTCATATTATTTTTGTACCAAATGAGCTCTTTCTAGAGTCAAATTTATAAGTTCTAAAAGACTCTCAAACCACAAAACAGGAGCTCCTAGTCCTCGGACCTATAAAGCCCTTGCATATAGAGAGTGTCGAGGTTCCAAAGTTGTACTATGAAACCAGTTGTACTATGGAGTGCTTTTGTTCTACTTTGCACGTTGTTGAGTAATGGGAGTAGAGAATGAAATGCCACAGCGAACCTAAAAGAAAAGCAACTGTTTCAGCCATTACTAATGGAGGCGGACAATCTAGACTGGCTTCTTGATTTCCAGTACTAGAGAGTAGACTGATCATGACCATGAAATGCTCTGAATCCGGTGTCGCAATAGCTAAATTTGTGTTAGTTTAGTTTTGTTGAGTGATAAAGCTCTGGTTAAAGTTGACGGCAAATACTAAATTTAAGGTTCTTTCATAAAATAATTATGAATATGAGTCGGTTCAACAGATAAAACTTCTATTAGCGATAACGAAATGAAGGGTTCGTAAGTGAAGGGTGATATAAATAACAAAATTTAATTAAAATAAAATCATAAAAAAACCATAATAATAATCTACATTTGCAAATTTGTAAATCATTGTTTCGAATTCACTTGTAATCGACCCACATATATGTTGATAGAGTTACGATAACTAATTTATTCTTTAGTTTTAATAAATATAATAAATTGATCCTTAGTTTTAATATTTGGATCAATCATTTGAAGATAAATTTGGAGATAATTCAAAAAAAATAATTAAATACAATAAAAAAATATATATAAAAAATATATTAGTTTAATTTCTGTGAATTTTTTTACGCGACTCATTCTTATTCAAATTTATCTTTTTGTTTAAACTCTTAATTATTATATCTTTAAGCATAACTTGTATTTAAGTTTTCAATGATCTATCTCTACGTTTTACTAGATATCTTATATTTAAGTTTTTGATTCTCCTAATTGGTTCATTTTTGGATTTTCTTTATATATGTCCAAATCATCTCAAACGACACTCTCAAATCTTATCCATAATTGAATTAATTATCAATTTATTACGAATTTCTTTATTTCTAATTTTTTCTCTTCTGATTTTGTCACAGATCCCCTAAATATACTTATTTATGGTATAATCATTTTTTTGATTTTGTTGTTATTTTGTTCTTTAGTTTTAATAAATATATTTTAAAATTTAGATATTGTAATTAAAAAAAAAAAGTAACAAGGACATCAATTTGAACATTGAATAAGAAGGTCCGGCCTTAAAGAAATTGCCTAATGTGTCCTTGCCATCCACCGCCCTTCAACAACTAAGAAAAAGGTTATCTTGGGAAGTGAAAAGGAAAAAGGGTCAGAAATTGGGGAAAAAAAAAGGGTGAAAGCGAAAAAACTCTGCTTGAACTCTTTCCGTTAGACAGCCGGGTCTTTCGCCAGAGCGGAAAAAACCACCTGGCCTTTTCCCTGCGCGGAAAAGCAGCCATCTTTAGCGAAAGAAAAGCCCAAGTCTCCAAAGAACGGACGCACACGTTGAATAGAAAACTGTTTGAAGCTCAGAAAAACCAATCACTAGCCGAAGCGAATTAGCACTTGCAAGCCATCACAATTATGGCTACGGGGCTACGGGGCCATGGTTATGGGTATGTCTGTACTGATCCGTAATTGTTAGATCATCATCGGCAATCAATATTTTTTGTGCTTTGGTTGGTAAAATAGACAATATTGATGATTAAATAAATTAATGACCAAATGAATTAAAAATTACACATTAAAATATCAACTTGTTCGATTGTGATTAGAAATTGATCGAAATATGCTAACACAGATTGAAACATATGATTTAGTTTATTTAGTTGTTGACTCATTTGGTCTATATATAACATTATTTCTCTAAAATTCAAGTGTTCTCTCTCTCTCTCTCTCTCTCTCTCTCTCTCTCTCTATATATATATATATATATATATATAATATTGTTGAATTCAAGTAATAATTATCAAAGTAATCGCAACTAATATGAGAGATTAACAATATATAAGCCTATCCTGTAAGCAACTTAAGTAATTCATATGTTTTTTCAACAAAATATGATTATTGGACAGAGATGGTATTCTATGCGATGTATCGAAAAGCAAGCATTGGGTTTTTCAACGTTGAGCAATACCATGCCTAAACAGGAAAAGGTATACCAACCTGCGACAACACCCCAGAAAGAAAGAAAACAAAGGTAAGGTTTGTGGTGTTAAAGGTAATGTGTTCATTTGTTTAATGTTTTAATTTCATAATGGGAAGTCTGTAGTTAAGCTAATCAAGATCAGTCCACAGTGGAATATGAAGAAAAGGCCATTCCATTTATGGTAACCCCACTCACCCACATTGCCAAGATTAGCAATGGTATATGAAGGGACAGAAACTCTCGGGTTTAGTTCTTTTTAACCTGAAAAGACCTCCCACCACCACTAAACCCTTTTTTTGTGATTATCCATGTGGTGGAGTTCCTTTATACTCTTCCCAACTCTGCCTTAAAAAACTCCCTATAAACAGTAAAATCCAATGGTTGAAAATATTTGAACATAAAAATTTATATAAATAATATAAATATTTAATGATTCATCGATTCAATAAACTATTACAATAAGTTGTGATACATAGAAAACTCATTATTACAAATATAAAAATAAAGAATAAAATATTTTTAAAATCAAATCAATTATTAATTTATTTTAATATATAATTGATTTGATTTTGATATATAATATTTTTTAATATTTCCTCTCAAATCTAATGTCGTATAATAAAAATCATTTAAATTCGAAAGAGATTATATATCATGGAGGAACCATTGGACTTGACTAAGGTTATGCATACTGATAAGTGGAGTGACATAACTACTTTGATAAAAATAGTGACAAAGAGAATTGTTAATAACAGTAACATAGACTCTAACAAGAACAGTGATAAAGAAATTTTAATAAGATTTTATTATCACCATTTGAACCAATTTAAGAAATAGTAAATTTTGGTATATACTAAATGACTAAAGGAGGGGCGGTCGAGTGATAAAGAGTTTGAAAAGATGAAATAGTTAGGGATTCAAATAACTATTGTAGAGGTTTCTGATGGTGTGTGTGGGTGCGTGGGAGGGTTTTTGAAGGTTCGATTCTAGTTCGTGTGATTATCTTGAAGAGAACCGTTTAATACATATCAAATGGGTACTAAACGATCTAATAAATGACACCGACAAATAACTTAAAATATTACTATAAGTTTTGTTTATATAAAAAATTTATAACTGTAAATATGAAAATAAATAAAGTAAAATATAATAATTAATAATTAATATCACTTGAAAGGATTTCTGTATGCATTTAAAGGAGTTGAACAATGAAAATAGAATAAAAGCCAAAGAATCGACACGGAATTAATTTCAGAAAGGAGATGGCAATAATAGCAATACCAATTGGTTTGTAAAAATCATCTTTCATGTTACCAAAAAAAAAAAAAAATCATCTTTCATCCTCCCTTAATCTTTTATCATGTCTTTCTAGACATTCTTGATTCCTCGGTTTATCTTTCCCTCCCCTCCATTGCTTGGTTGGTAGGCCAAATATTCACCCTATTAAGTACAACCTAGGGGGGAGAGAGAGAGAGAGAGAGAGAGAGAGAGAGAGAGAGAGATAGAGAGGCCCACAATAAAAAGAATATAACCTTTTGCTGATGTTCCCTTCCCAGGAGTGTGAACCTTTGGTTTCTCAGTACTATAAATAAGGGGTAAGCTTCTTCATTACCATTAAGACAATATCCAAAGACAACCAAAACAAGCTACTTGAGTATCTTACTCAATTCTTTAAAAGATCTTCTCTTCCTATTTTGTTGTTCCTCCAATGGCAAAATTGTCAGATCCTCTTATTGTTGGGAGGGTAGTTGGAGATGTAATTGATTCTGTTACTCCAACTGTCAATATGTCGGTCATTTACAACTCTAACAAGCAGGTTTATAATGGCCATGAACTTTTTCCTTCCTCCGTTACAGTTAAGCCTAAAGTTGAGGTTCATGGAGGTGATATGAGATCCTTCTTCACACTGGTATTCCTCCTATATCCTTAACCATGTGCAAAATTCATTTTTGCACACACACTCTCTCTCTCTCTCTCCAAGTGAGTTTAATAAGCAATATATATATTGCAGGTCATGACAGACCCAGATGTTCCTGGCCCCAGTGATCCATATCTGAGAGAGCACCTTCACTGGTATAACCTTAGATAAACCGTCTTCTGTAACACACTTCATCACATTAGTCTTTTGTGATTTTTCCCCCAAAAGTGGAAAAGGTAGGAAAAAACTAAAGCGGAAACCATGTTTCAAAAGATTAAAAGTGAAGGCTTTTGAAGCATGATGTCAAGTAAAACAAGATAGAATCATACGTTTTTAAAACCAAGACAAAACCCTCAAGAAGGAGACCATATGGTTGATATATAAATGCCTAACATCATTTTGTATGGAATATATATACACGTCTTCCCTTCTTGAAGTATTTATGTATAAATATGTGGTTTTATCGTTGAATTGACAATCTTGCAGGATAGTTACAGACATCCCAGGAACCACAGATGCTACATTTGGTAAGTCCCCTTTCTTCTCTTTTAGAGAGAGAGAGAGAGAGAGAGAGAGAGAGAGAGAGAAGCTGACATGAATGGTTGTGGGCTTTGGATGTAGGGAGGGAGGTTGTGAACTATGAAATTCCGAGGCCAAATATAGGGATACACAGGTTTGTGTTTATACTGTTCAAGCAGAAAAGGAGACAGACGGTGAACACACCATCTTCAAGAGATCGATTCAGCACTCGGAAATTTGCAGAAGAAAACGAATTGGGACTTCCGGTAGCAGCTGTGTTCTTCAATGCCCAGAGAGAAACAGCTGCAAGAAGGCGCTGATAAAAGTCTTTCACTTTCGCACGTACTAAACTACAGCGAGCAGCTGCTTTGCTTTCGAATAGGTTCCGGTGCCGAAATAAGTGTGGAAGTGTATGTTGGGTGTTGACACAGCCCCCATCCACCTCCGTACAAGCTATAGTCAACATGTGGTGTCGAATTTCAATTGGTTAGTCTAGCTACTGCATGTAACCTACGCTCTCTTTCAGTTGTAAAATAATTTTCAACCTGAAAAAGGTGCTTCTGTGAAGTCACTCTCTCTCTCTCATTACTCAGACCCTTAAACGTATCATGTTTATCATCTTCTTTTTGTTATTTTCGGTAACGTTTAATGTATTCAGTCAGCTTTACGGTCTATAAACTCTAGGCACGGTCTAGGGATTATCTTTTAATGGTGTATGAATTCATTTTTTTTTGTCTTTTAGTCTTGGGTCAAACGGGGGAAGCCAAAAAGGCAAGATAGTCCCTTAAATTTTACGAGAAAAATTAAAATATGCCAATTGTTTAATTACTTTTGGGGTTCTTTCAGTCTGTCTCTAAAACAAGAATTTCTTATCATACAAATAATATGATCTGAAACTTATAATCAAATGTAAATTACAAGCAATAACAATTACAATGTTAATCACATTGGTATAGTTTTAATACAAGAAAGAAAAGTCGACTTAAATTAAGAGAGAGTATAGGACAATTTTCAATACAAACAGAGAAAGAGTCACCCTGATCTATCACGTCATTGTATAAAACTTGAATGCGAGAGTTACGGTATTTAAAAACCTTACATTTACACTATACCTACTCCTGCACCTAAGAATAGAATCCGAGGGTGCCAAGTATCCTTATTAAGTGCTGTGCGGGGCCTTGTTGAGGTACCCTTTTCTTATTAAATATACTCGAATTATATATGGTTAAAAACATTTTTGTTATTAATGCCAAAAAAAAAAATTGCATATGATTCAGAGCTTAACAAAATAAATTTGAATTGATTTAGTTTGGACCGTCATAAAGTCGAAATTAAGTTACCTTATCAAGTTTCAAATATAGTCGACTAATTTCTTGTTGAAAAATTTTAGAAGTCTAGTTTTTAATTTTAAAAATGGTATACAATTCGAAGTTTTCTGAAAAAAAAAAAATCAAGTATTTTACTTAAAAGTTCAGAATTTAGCTTGAAACCTGATTTTGAAAAGTTTGAATAGTGGTTAAATAACATAATCTTGGAAAGCACAGAAAGTCTATTTCCAAAGCAAAAGAGCTCAAGGCATTCAGAGAGCTCTAGGGAGATTTGGACCAATTATTTCAGGCAGACCGAAACTAGTTACCTTTCTAACAGATGCCCCCTATAATGGAGCTCGAATTTTGTGGTGGAAACATATTCAAAATGAGCTATATTACTATCTAAGGTCTAAAGAATAGTTAGAGTTATCACGCAAATAGATTTCTCCAGTAGGGTTCTTTGAGAAACTAGTCCTTTCCTCTTCCCTTGTAACCTAAAAAATAACGCAAATAGATTCTAACTTGTGGCCGTTGAGATTAAGAGTTTTCCTGAGTTAGGCTACCACTTTTCATGCTTTTTTTTTTCACGTTTTTATCCTGAATGGAATTTTTAGCAAGTTGATACCGGTAAATAAAGTCTTTTTTATTTTTTTGTTATACGAGAAAGACTCAAACTCGAAAGAGTTTAAGAAAAATAAAGACGATAGCTATAAATCATTAACCGATAAGCAAAGTCTAATTTTACTTCATATCCTGCAATTAATAGTGAGAGCAAGAAGGAGGGGTTGGAATCAGAGACCAGCACTTTTGTTCAATAAAGAGAGGAGAAGTAAATGGAACTCATGCAGAGTTAAACATTTATTTATCATCTTTTTAAGGGTAAATTTAGTTTATTAAAAAGTTAATATAACCCAACTTTTCTTTTCATTCCTTTTCTTCCCCACTTTTGGGAAGAAAATTTTTTATATTAAAAATTAGTCAATTTTTTCTCTTTTCTCTCCACACAAAACTCCCAAATGAATAACACATGGCCATTTTCTCCCCTAATCTCTTCTCTTCTTTTTAAATCTGTCCATCAAACGTGGTGTAAGTAAGAGAGAAAGGAAAGTTGGAGTTCAATGTTTTTACTTCTGGAAAGATTTTAACTCATTTATAGAGAAGGGAGTATTTCAGGTATTTCATAAGAGTGGTCAACTTGTGGCGACTGAATTGCCCACTGGACTGGTCGGTCACTTCCTGCAGTTTCAGAGGGCAAAGGAAAAAGGAAATCATTAAGTTATGACTATACATGGAGAGAATCCAACAGAAGACGTCTCTGTCAGAAGAAACTACAAACCACATTCACACATCCTATAAGTAGATTATGCACTGCGTGGGGCGTCACCTTACAGTATCCTAAAGAAGAAGAAGAACCCCAGACTCGGTACCAATTATGCGTGAAGTGAGGTCTCATTCCCAACTTCCCCCTAGTACAAAGCCACACCCAGAGCTAGATCTAGAGCTGTCTGTCTGTAAAACATTTTTATTTGATTTTTTTTTTAATTTTAATTACCTAAATAGAGTAATTATTTGATAGAAGGTAAACCAAATTTATTCCAAATTTACAATTTTTTTTTTTTTTTTTGGGGGTTACAAAATTTACAAATTCTTGATACTGAATTTCACTCCCTTCGTATAACACAAGAACAAAGTTATTCAACAATGTAGGTTAGGTAACATCTGTTTTTAGTTTACATCCTTTAATTTCTTAAAATAATTTTTGATTAATTGAAATAAGATTTATTTTCTATTTCATTTTTTTTAAAAATGAACATTCGTAAAGAATTGGAAGCAAATAAAAGAAATTTGGCCGGGACCAAGCGTGAATTGAAGTACATGCACTAAATTAAAAGGATTAAAGAAAAAAAAAAGATAAATAATTACCTCCTAAACTATGTGTTATTCTCAAATTAGCCCCTCAATCTTTACTTTTTACATTATCCTCCCATGAACTTTGAGATTTGGTAAAATTGTTTCTCTGTATGGGAGAAAATTATAAAAAAGTTAAAACGTAAAATTTAACATCGGAAGTTCTCAAAGTTCAGAGAGGGAATTTTCAAATTTTAAAATTCTCAAAATTACGTATTTTTACATTTTTTCTCCAAAAAAAAAAAAAAATATATATATATATATATATATATATATATATGAAAGTACAAGGGCATATGAGACCCTCCAAACCCCGGACACACATCGAATGTCCGCCACGTGTCCTGGCGCGACATCGACCGTGGAGTACTAAATGCAGCACCTGGCGTTCTGCGTGTACCTTTCCTGATGTAAATATTTACAAAGTTGGGATAGTCACCTGTCATGTCGTAGATTCCTATCCATGTGGCTTGATATTCCATCTGCCTTCGAATCCAAAACGCATTTAAAAAAATAATAATAATAATAAATTAAACTGAATTTTTTAAAAAGTGAAAACTAATGTTGTTAAGTTGAGGGAGGGAAATATTAGATTTAATTTTCCTAAAAATAGAAAACTTGGAAACAATATATTTAGAAATATAAAATTTTAATTTTTCAAATTAAAAAAATTAAATTGTTTGATTTTAGTAAGAAAAAGATATATTAGGTATTTAGAAAGAGAAATATGAAAAAGAAAGAAATTTAATTTGCTTGATTTTAGAAAAAATAATTAAATTTGGAATTTATCGATAAAGAATACTTAAAACCAATATTTTTAGAGACAGACAATGAGAAAATAATTAATTTTTTGAAGAGAAAAAATTAATATGATTAATTTTAAGAGATAATTTAAGTTTTTTCTTTTTTTTCCCAGTGAGAGAGAGAACTATAAACTATCATCCAAAAAAAAAAAAAAAAAACAGAGAGAGAGAACTATAAACAAAATTCAAAATTTTCAAGATAGAAAATTAATGTTTTTAGTTTTTAGAGAGAAAAATTAAATTTCATATTTTCAGAGGGAGAAAATCTAAAATTGATGTATATAAAGCAAAAAATCATGAATCAAATTAATTCTTTAGAGATAGAAACTAAATTTGATTTATAGAAAAAAATTAAAACTAAATTTGATTTATAGGAAAAAAATTAATGCGATCAATTTAAAGAGAAAATTAAATTTTTACTAGTGAAAGAGAACTATAAATGAATGCAATAATTTTCATTAAAGAAAATTAATGTGTTTAGTTTTTACAGAGAAAAATTAGATTCGGTACTTCTAGAGAGAGAAATTTTAAAAGAAAAAACACGAATCAAATTAATTCTTTACATAAAATATTTTGTCTAGTTTTAGAAAAAGAAAAATAAATTATGATTTTTTTAAAATAGAAAACTTAAAATTAATATTTTTAGAGAAAATTAAAGTGCTTAATTTTAGAAAAAGAAAAATAAATTTTGATTTTTTTTTCAAAGAGACAAAACTTAAATCCAATTTTTGAGATATAGAAAATATGAATTAAATTGATTTTTTAAAACTAAAGAAAAATAATATATTTAATTTAAAATAGTGAAAAATTAAATTTAGTTTTCTTAGAGAGAGAACATTTAAAATAAATGTGTTTAGAGGGAATAAATTCAAATAATTTAAACTTTTTACAGAAAAAAGTTAAATATGTTTAGTTTTGTAGAGAGAGAAAAAAAATTTGGTTGTTTTGGGGACAACAAACGTATGTAGAGAGACAACATTAGGATAAAACAAAATATAACCGCTCTATTTTCCCACTTGGTCCTTTTCCCTCTTAACTTTTTTTTTTATCTCCGGCCTATTATATGGTATCAAATACTGATTAAATCTTACAATAAGAAAATGTACGACCAAAATTTGGTCACAAAAAGCATTTATAAATAAAACAAATATTTTGGGAATAAAAACTAAAATTATTTCTATCCTACTAATATCAACTTTTTATTTGAAAATTTTCTACTTGTACTAAAAATTTAATGTCTGAGATTTGATTTTATTAAAAAGAAAAGCAACTTTATGATATCATCCTACGGCTAAATCGTTAATCCTAATATTAGAATCCTAGTCATGACTAATTATAATTTAATTACATTATGGTAAAAAAATAAAAAAAAAATATCTCTTCCCCGGCGTAATTTCAACCAAAAAAAAAGAATGCCAATGATATCAATATATTTCAAGGACAGAATCTGACCTCTTATGAGGAATTCTATCAAAAGATGCCAATAACATTAATTCATTCTATGCAATAATTTATGGGCAAAATGACAAACAAGTGTAAGCCTTGCGTTTGTTTACACCTTGCACATTGTGTTTTCAACAATTATCGTTACCAACCTTAAAATTTCGTTCATCACAAATTGTCTCAAAAATGGACTTTCTTTCCTTTTTTTTTACCTACCACTAATATTCGGAATTATATTTTAACTAATCTAGTTCGAACGTCTATAGAGACCCTATTTAACGGATGACTCTTTTAATGTAATTTTTTTTATTTTCAAGTTTTGAATTTAAAATTTGATTAAGAGATTTATCAATTCATCCCATTAAACCGATTATCACTACCTTTCTATTACTATCTATCTGCACACAAACCTTAATCCACACCTACCCAATCACAAATTATAATTTTTAAATCTTTTTTTCTTTATTTATTTTGGTGAATGTTAAAATTTCTAAGCTCTGAAAGATGGCAAAGGCTCAACCTATGGTTACACACTATGTTGTCTACGCTCGTGATAATGATGTCCATGGTGTCTTCAATAATGGAAGCACGTGCAAATCATCCTCTTGGTGCCATGTCACCTTCCCCTTACAAGTTTCCTAATGTTTACTGTCCTAGTGAAAATTTCCAGAATGTTGTATTCTTCTTGGTAATTCAATTAATTTCCCTTTTTCACAAAACCTCATAGGTTGCAATTATTGCTATTCTGCGTATGAAGTGCATAGATGACTAGTACTCTCCATTCTTATTTTTTTTCTTTGCCACTAAATTTAAAGCGTGACAGACGATGCTCTGCTTTGGCAAATTATGGTGTTGCCTCCTGTGAAGAGACCTAAGATATCAATCAATACAAAGAAACGAATTCTTCTAACATATGATGCTAACACCATTCATTCTCAATACCGATTAAAGGAGTAGAGTAGCTTTGTTCAAATGTGCAAATTAGCTATTTGCATTTTTCCAATAAATAAAGGCAAAATATTAAAATATGATATCCGAACCAATTCAAAATCCAAGGGTTTTAAAGAGCAACCAAAATTGAAAATTCAGACTAATAACTATGCTTATTCAAAACACAAGGTGCAATCGCCTTCTAAGAATTTATGAAAAAATTATATGCATAATTTTGAAAACTGCAATCAGTTAAAAATTTGAAATATCCACATAAATATCTATAATTTGTTCTACTTGGCTTATAATATTTAAGTTTCTGATGTTATTTTCAAAATCATTTTTTACAAGTGTTTTTTGAATAATTTGTACTGCTTGGCTTAAAAATTTGTGCTTTTTGAATAACTTGGTCCTAAGCAATTCAATTGACCTTGTGAAAGAGGAATTAGTAAGTGTGAAACGAATGCCAACATGCTGGGGTCAGAGGTGGGAAAGAAATCCAGATGTCACTTACAGGACTATAACGTATGTGACCCAAACCAAGTTCACTTGCACCACAAAAAAACAGCCACCCTGGCATTTGCTTCTCATTGTACTTATTAGAGCATGGACTCTATCACATTTCATCACTTCGATAGAGTATCAAGAACTCGAATATCCTCCCAGTTAAATGAAAATGAAAATCCAATGATGATCCCTGACACAAAAGTAGGGCAGGGGCTAACTGAAGAAAACCAGTGTCCTATGCGTTTGTGCTGAGAACCTCGCTTGGACTGGCCTGAACCCAAAATGTAATCAGATATGTGCCGGCCCAGACATCACCCCTACAAGGTTATGGAGTACGTGTTTAACCACAGTAGACAATACGTATACTAAAGGCCTTTCTTTTTTTTTTTTTGGTGTAGACTAAAGGCCTTTCTAAAAGTACCCGTCTTTTTTTTCGGTTGAAAGGGAAAAAGACGGAACGGCCCAACAACAAAGCAAACTACATAAGGACCACAGGCCCTCTTCTTATCGCTCTACAGGATTCTTTGCCTGAAGTATCATGCTGCAACATGCTGAAAAGGCTTTAGGGAGGGGAGCTAAGGATGTGCATTCCTGGTTGCTTGGAGTGGCCAAGGTTGGCGAGGTGATCAGCACAGATGTTGCCTTCTCTGCATGTGGATAATCTTAGGAAATCCTAAGCCTCTGCATGAGAATTTTACACTCTTTTATGATGAAGTAGAGGGGATGCAACTGGACCACTCCATTGTTTAAGTGAAGGGTGAAAACTTGGGAGTCTGTTTTCATGATGAGTCTGTTAAGATTATTCTCCATGGCCATCTTCAGACCCTCTCTCATTCATCAAAACTCCGCCTTCAAGCTATCAGTTATGCCAATGTTGATAACAAAGCCATGATCCATTGGCCATTGCTGTCCCTAAAAAGGCCACCAGCATCTGCGGGGCCCGGATTTGATTTGATTAATCCATTTGTGTTGAGTCTCAGGAATCCAGGATCGGGAGAAACCCATCCGATCCATTTGACTGAAGTGGGGAACTGCAAAGAGTTTCTAGAGGCTGCTGCGCAAGTGTTGTCACTAGCAAACTTCAAAGTGAGGGCTGTAGAGAGATTAGGATTTAGAGGCTTGGAGTCCAAGATGTGACTATATCTTTCTTTCCAAATGTGCCAAATAGTGGACATGAAAAGGATGTTCCAGGGAATGCCATGCACTTGTCTGCTGTCAGAGCAATTTTTCTTGAGCCGGGAAGAAGAGGAAGTAATGGAAAAAAATGACAGGAGAGGGAGAGATGATTTTCCAAACTTCTTTGGCCTAGCTGCAGTCTCTTAAGGTGTGGAGGATTGTTTCTTCTGGATGATTGCAGTGGCACAGCTGGGTTCTTCTGTGAGTCTTCTTCTCGACCTTTCTTTATTTGTGAGGAGCCTACCTTGGTGCCTAATGAAGACCCCAAATGAAGATTTCTCGACCTTTCTAGAAGAAGACTCACAGCAAGCTTCCAAGCTTCCAAATGAAGACTTCTCGACCTTTCTAAAAGTACCTGTGTTACTCCACCGAAAGGTGCCTAATTTAGCCTAAAGTCTCTACATGGAATAACAGAAAGATCCAAAACCAAGAATTATGCAAAATCTATTCCTCAGGAACGAGGATCTTGTTACGTCCAATTCTAGCACGATTCGCTGTCATGCTTAATTTCCACAACCAAGTCTAACCCACACCAACAGGATGGTTCTTTGGCAACATATTTTTCCTATGTAACAGAACAACAATTTTTGGCAATAGCTGGGCTGGGACATTAGATCAGAACAACATTTTTTGGCAAGATATTTTTCCTATGTAGCAGATTAAGATAAACTAAGAAATCAATGAAAAGAAAATACAAACCGAAAAATCATACAATTAATCCAGTAAAGTAAACGCAACACCAAAAAGAAAAAAGATGTACCTTGTACATTTGTATAGCAACACAAGAATGGAAACATAAGTGTCCGGTAGGATGCCTTATGACAAATCCAGCAGCAATAATAGAGTGAAATTAAAAAGGCCATCTGAAAAGACTAGAAAAAACTGGTCAAGAGTGCACATTTTTCAATATGAACTATCATGTAAAGGCAGAAAAGGAATTTAAACATCCATCCTGATAGGAAATGGACATGAGCGTTTGGAGAGATATTACTAAGGTCATTCTACAATCTCTATGCGTTTGGATGGCCATTCGACGCTCACAAACCCATGGGCAATACCCATGGGGATTCTAGAAAAGTCCCATGTTACTGGAGCTACTTGCTATAGCAGAATAAGAACCAGAAGCAATCCTCTTTACAAAAAATTGCACGAAATGACTTATGGAAAAACTGATCAAGGGTTTGCATATTTATATAGGAACCACCATGCAAATGCATGAATAGGAAAAAGACGTCAGTTTTAACATTGCCTTTCCACTATTGAATGCCTTTCTGCCAAAATTCTCGTTTTCAAATTTAGTATGGAGATATGCAGTTGCACTAACTTGCCATAGCAGAATAAGACCAGAAAATATCCTCCTCTATAAGACTGCAACAAATAGTTTCTCCCCTTCATTTCAAGTAGAACCTTCAAAATCTTTATAAAATGGGAAATTGAGGATCAAATGGCAAGAATAAGCCTCCAATTCTGCCTTGTATTTGCGATGGACATGCAATGAAGACAACATTATATTTTACTGATACACCGTGATGGAAATTCTAAATGCTAACTTGGCCAGATGAGGTAATTGGCTTAGGCAACCTAGTTTTCTAAGTGAAATGTATCAGATGAGGTCCACATGAAAGCCACACGAACCAGGTGAACTTCAAGGTCCTGAGCAGGAAGAGCATGGTGACGAGATGAACTAGGGCAACAATGATAAATTTATCCTATATCTTCCAGAAAAGTTCAAATAAAGAGATTCAGAATCTCATGAATAAGATAAGTTCCATGGTCTAGAGCATGCCAAAATTTTATAGTGGTACATTGTTAGGAATGGAGAAAGAAGGGAGCTAGAAATTTTGGAAGATCAGTGACTTCCTTCGATTGATGGCTCTAAAAGAGCGTTACAACAACAGAAAAGAAAAAAAAAAAATTCAGTCTCTCTCTAAGAGTAGACTGCCCAATTCAGTCTCTAAGTAGACTGCCCTCACTATAACCAAAGCTATCTTCTTTTTTCCATACCTTTCCCGCTTCCCTTCATATCTTATTTATAGCCTAAGTTCCCTTCTAACCACCCAATATTCCCTCAACAGTAAATTGTTACCCTTCTAACATTCTCTAACAGTTTTTATGCCTTTGCGGTTACTTCCCTAACATTGCCCCTGATGAAACTTCAGCCTTGTTCTCAAGGCTGTAACCCGAAAATTGGCCCGTAAAATCTGGAAGGTCCAGCATTCATCCCTCCCAGCAGACCAGCACCTGTTCTCTCTCTTTCTACCGAATGTCCGGATGGTATCGCAAATCCACTGCAGCTGTGTCTTTGCTCGCGGCTTCGTCATTCGATGGAACCTCATCCTCGCCCCAAATGATCGCACGCAAGCTCTTGTTGGGCCAATTATGGAGAGAATGGTCTGGTTGTCGGCACTTGAAATACAACTCTTTGGAGCGGAGGTCCATGATTTCATAGTGGGTTAATTGACGGAAGCCTCGGTTGGGCGTTGCATGTGGTTGCAGAGGAGGAAGGGGTGAAGATGATCGTTGAGCTTGAAAATTGTTTGGGTTTGGGGGCGGGTTAAAAGAAAATTGGTTCCGAGTTGTGTGTTTTGGGTGGAAGTGAGTTTCGGATCCTCCAGGGGTCGGGTTAGACCCGCTCCATTTTCATGACCCTGGCAAAGAAGCAGGCCCCGTCATCATTACCCGGTAGTAGCCCCGTTATAAAGTAGCCATTCTCTCTTTCGATTTCCCGAGCAAGCTTCATCGTCTGGAAGAGCGAGAGAGCATCGTGGGAGCAAATTCGAACTCGGATCTCGTCCTTGAGGCCATTGAGGAAGAGATCCAAAAGGATCGAAGAGTTCAAGCCCTTGATGAGTGCAGCCCTAACGACGAATTCGTCGATGTAAGTATCGACTATCTCGGATTGTTTCTTCGACGCCAAAGCTTCAAAAGGGTTCGCTGATAGACCTCCCCCGAACCGATCGAAAAGTTCGGTTGTAAGATCAAACCAAGAAATCGAGGGTTTCTGTGCCAACAGCCACTGTACCCAATGGAGCGTAGAGCCATCCATGGAGAGCATGGCTACAGCAACTTTCAAATCATCAGCAACATGATTAATGGCGAAAAATTGCTCCGCTCGTGCGACCCAAGCCGCGGGATCATGGCCATCGAAGCAAGGGAGATCCAGTTGTCGCAGCATAAAAGGTATGTCTTCTTCTGATGGGTATCTGGGTTGTGGGTGATTTTGGTTGTGGGTTCCTAAAACGGGAATGGACCCTATCTTGAGAGAAGGGCTTCCCAGGATGCCATGGAGTGTGGAGGCAGAGGAACCAGCTTCCTCGCGGGCATCGGTTTTTTGGCACAGCAGTGCTGCCACCATTTCTTCTGAGGAGTCGAGTCTGTCCAGCCTGGTTCGATGGATTTTCATTTCCTCGACTAGTGTCGAGACAGTCTTCCCCAAATCGGCAATGCTTTTCTCGATGGATTCTAGTTTGGTATCCATTTGGGTGTGAGTCAATAAGGTAGGGAGGGATGTCGTTAGGAGAAAGTCGACTGAGGAGGGAAAGAAAAGGAAAGAACAGAGAAAAATGGTGGGGAAGAAAGCAGCAGGTCGGACCAATTGTTAGGAATGGAGAAAGCAGGGAGCTAGAAATTTTGGAAGATTAGTGACTTCCTTCAATTGATGGCTCTAAAAGAGCATTACAACAACAGAAAAGAAGAAAAAGAAATTCAATCTCTCTCTAATAGTAGACTGCCCAATTCAGTCTCTAAGTAGACTGCCCTCACTATAGCTGAAGCTATCTTCTTTTTTCCATGCCTTTCCCACTTCCCTTCATATCTTATTTATAGCCTAAGTTCCCTTCTAACCACCCAATATTCCCACAACAATAAATTGTTACTCTTCTAACATCCTCTAACAGTTTTTATGCCTTTGCGGTTACTTCCTTGACATGCATCTACTACATTAGCCTACATTGATTTTCATCCTGCATTGCATATAAATGGATCCCATGTCATGTATCTGTCCAGCTAAATTAGAAATCACATCTTGGAGTGCAAGGCATAAATATTTACCAATAAACTTAATAATGTAGGATGCAACAAACCATGACTCTCCAGGTTTTCTGTTGGCTTGATCATTAAGAGAAAAAAAAGGTACTTGCAAAAGTGTGACGATGATAGGAAGATTTCAATTTGAGATTATATTAAAAGCAATAGAACTCATTACGGATTCAATAATACAAGCATTTGAACCTAGCCAAAGCATGTATTAGAAATCATAACAAAAAGATAAGTCACATCCTAGACAGGCAAAATTATGGTACTAGGCTGTGCCTCTACTTTAAACCCATACTGGTGTTCTTGAGGATGACATAAATATAGTGGTCCAACTAAATTACAAATTGGCTTATGTAGCTATTAGTTTATTCAATCATGTAGGAAGACAAATCTTATTCAAAGAAATCTCTCGTTGAGTTGTCCTCAATGTAAAATCAGAGTATAGTTTGTGTAACTAGTCACCAAGTTCAAGCATACTACAAGAAGCTAATAACAGAAGCACATCTATATTGGCACCTACTTGCTTCCCTTAGAATGTATCAGATCCCATTAAAATATCCTTTCCGAGCTTGAAAAGTGAGGACTACAGCTTGGCACCAGATATGGATCAGTATGAAGATTAACACCAACAAAGAAATCAAGACATAGAGCCCTTGAAAGAAAAGATCAAAGTGTAAAAAGTGAAAATAAAGAAACCGTGTAATAAGATAAGTGGTTGTCATGCAAAATGCCATAAGAAAGGACAACAGCTCTGATTAACCAACTGATCTTCCTGCTGCCACAACAGCATCTCATACAGGAGTACCTCAACTTGATCAAGTTCTGCTCCAATACAATCAAACCCAACAACCAATCTAGCAGCAGTAATGGCATACCTGGTGGTGGCATGAACAAGGTTTTTCTGCCAAAAAAGGGGGGAAGAACAGTAGACATTTTCCAAAATCCATTGAAATATGTAGGGAATCAAAATAACTTTCTTGATGGAAAATAGCCATAATTGTTGTGAAATTTCCTTCTCAAAATAAATTGATGTCATTCTACTTTGAAACATCTTACCCTATATGAATATATCAAAGGAGGAAGAGCTGTCATTGCTTAAACTTGTTACAGCACAATGAGAACTAGAAGATATCTTCTCTGAGATAACACCAACAATAGGTATCTTCCGGAAAATCTTTGCTAAAAGGCAAACAGAGAATTGTATCAAAACAAGAAAAAATGAAGCCTCCCCATCTGATAAATTTATTAACAATGTCAAAAAATGTTGATTTCAAGGTAAGTTATCAAAATCATAACCTAGTTTTTTGTTCTTGAAAAGAAGTGTGATCTCAAAACCAATTGACATCAAACTCCACATTAATTTGTTAACTCCCCTAGAAAGCCTTTGTCATGGGTTAGATTATTTCCCAAATATCCAGTAACCTCCGGTCAGCAGAATTCAGTCATTTGTCAACTGATGGATCCGGTGTATAGAAAAGGACATAGTCATACATGATGAAGAAGCCACATAAGTTATGAATCACTTAATGTCAGACATTGATTTGTACATACAGATAAGAATAACAATAAATAAAAATACATAGAAGAATGCAAGGATGAAGGATTTCAAACAAAGAGTATTACCTGAAACTCGAAAGATCAAATGAAATGATTTAGGAAGTGAAGACTCAAGACTCACAGTATCATCATCCAGTTTTTGTCGAAGTCAATTGATCCGATTTGGAAGCCAGAAAGATTTGACAAAGCCCTAAACAATAAATTTATGCCAAAAAACAATTGACATCAAACCAATTGAGTTGCAGTCAATGTAAAATCATAAAGTATAGTTTGTATAACTAGTCACCAAGTCCAAGTATACTACAAAATGTTAATACCAGAAGCACATCCATATTGGCACTTGCTTGCTTCTCTTGGAATGTATCAGATCCCATTAAAATATCAGTTTGGAGTTCGAAAAGTGAGGACTACAGTTTGACACTAGATATGGATCAGTATGAATATTAAGACCAACAAAGAAACCAGGACATAGAGCACTTGAAAGTAAAGATCAAAGTGTAAAAGTTGGAAATAAAGAAACAGTGTAATGACATACCTGGTTGTTATGTAAAGTCCATAAGAAAGAACAAGCAACTCTGATTAACCAAATGATCTTACTGCTGCCATAACAGCATCTCCTACAGGAGTACCTCAACTTGATCAAGTTCTGATCCAATACAATCAAACCCAATAACCAGTACCAGCAGCAAAAATGGCATACCTGGTGGTGGCATGAACAAGGTTTTTCAAAAAGAAAAAGGGAAAAAAAAAAGAAGAGTAGACATTTTCCAAAATCAATTGAAATATGCAGGAAATCAAAATAACTTTCTCAATGGAAAATAGCCATAATGGTTGTGAAGTTCCCTTGTCAAAATAAATTGATGTCACTCAACTTTGAAACATCTCACCCTATATCAATATATCAAAAGAAGGAAGAGCTGTCATCGCTTAAACTTGTAACAGCACAATGAGAACTAGAAGATATCTTCTCTGAGATAACACCAACCCTAGGTATCTTCCTGAAAATCTTTGCTGAAAGGCAAACAGAGCATTGTATCCAAACATGAAAAAATGAAGCCTCCCCATCTGAAACATTTATTAACAATGCTAAAAGATGTTGATTTCAAGGTAAGTAATCAAAATCATAATCTAGTTTTTTGTTCTTGAAAAGAAGAGTGATCTCCAAACCAATTGACATCAAACTCCACAGAAAGCCTTTGTCATTGGTTTAGATTATTTCCAAATATCCAATAACCTCCGATCAGCAGAATTCAGTCACTTGTCTAGGGATGGATCCACTGCCTAGAAAAGGTCATAGTCATACCTGATGAAGAAGCCATATGAGTTATGAATCACTTAATGTCAGACATTGATTTGTACCAATAGATAAGAATAAACATAAATAAAAATACATAGAAGAATGCAAGGTTGAAGGACTTAAAACAAAGAGTATTACCTGAAATTGGAAAATCAAATGAATTGATTTAGGAAGTGAAGACTCAAGATTGACAGTATCGTCATCCAGTTTTTGTCGAAGTCAATTGATTCGATTTGAAATCCACAAAGATTTGACAAAGCCCTAAACAATAAATTTATGTCAGAAAACAATTGACAACAAACCAATTGAGTTGTAGTCAATGTAAAATCATAAAGTATAGTTTGTATAACCAATCACCAAGTCCTAGTATACTACAAAATGTTAATCCTAGAAGCACATCCATATTGGCACTTGCTTGCTTCTCTTGGAATGTATCAGATCCCATTAAAATATCCTGTTGGAGTTCAAAAAGTGAGGACTATAGATTGGCACAAGATATGGATCAGTATGAATATTAAGACCAACAAAGAAATCAGGACATTGAGTACTTGAAAGAGAAGATCAAAGTGTAAGGGGTCACCCGGTACACAAAGTGCTCCCCAACTTAGTGTGTGGGTAGGGAAAGGGTGGGCGTATATATACGCAACCTTCCCCTTGATTTTTTGCAAAGAGGCTGTTTTCACGCCTCGAACCCCCGTGACCTCGAGGTCATCAAAGAAGCCACTCCACCATTGCGCCAAAATTCACCCTCAAAAGATCAAAGTGTAAAAAGTGAAAATAAAGAAACAGTGAAATAGCATACCTGGTTGTTATGCAAAGTGACATAAGAAAGAACAAGCGACTCTGATTAACCAACTGTTCCTACTAATGCCACAACAGCATCTCCTACAGGAGTACCTCAACCCGATCAGGTTCTGATCCAATACAATCAAACCCAGTTAGCAATACCAGCAGCAGTAATGGCATACCTGGCAGTGGCATGAACAAGGTTTTTCAGATAAAAAAAAAAAAAAAGGAAAAAAATAATAAAAACAGTAGACATTTTCCAAAATCCATTGAAATATGCAGGAAATCAAAATAACTTTCTTGATGGAAAATAGCCATAATTGTCGTGAAATTCCCTTGTCAAAATAAATTGATGTCATTCCACTTTGAAACATCTCACCCTACAAGAATATATAAAAAGAAGGAAAAGCTGTCATCGCTTAAACTTGTTACAGCACAGTGAGAACTAACACCAACCATGGGTATCTTCCTGAAAATCTTTGCTGAAAGGAAAACAGAGCATTGTATCCCAACATGAAAAAATGAAGCCTCCCCATCTGATACATTTATTAACAATGCTAAAAGATGTTGATTTCAAGGTAAGTAATCAAAATCATAATCTAGTTTTTTGTTCTTGAAAAGAAGTGTGATCTCCAAACGAACTGACATCAAACTCCACACTAATTTGTTAACCCCCCACCCAGAAAGCCTTTGCCTTAGGGTTAGATTATCTCCCAAATATCCAATAACCTCCAATCAGCAGAATTCAGTCTTTTTTCTAAGGATGGATCCAGTGTATAGAAAAGGACATAGTCATACCTGATGAAGAAGCCATATGAGTTCTGAATCACTTAATGTCAGACATTGATTTGTGTTTGCAGATAAGAATAACAAAAAAAAAAAGTACAAAGAAGAATGCAAGGTCAAAGGACTTAAAACAAAGAGTATTACCTGAAACTTGAAAGATCAAATGAAATGATTTAGAAAGTGAAGACTCAAGACTCACAGTATCGTCAACTAGTTTTTGTCGAAGTCAATTAATCCGATTTGGAAGCCAGAGAGATTTGACAAAACCTAAACAATAAATTTATGCCAGAAAACAATTAACATCAAACCAATTGAGTTGTCCTCAATGTAAAATCATAAAGTATAGTTTGTATAACTAATCACCAAGTCCAAGTATACTGCAAACAGTTAATACCAGAAGCACATCCATATTGGCACTTGCTTCCCTTGGAATGTATCAGATCCCATTAAAATGTCCTTTCGGAGCTTGAAAAGTGAGGACTACAGTTTGGCACCAGATATGGATCAGATGAAGATTAAGACCAACAAAGAAATCAGGACATAGAGCACTTGAAAGAAAAGATCAAAAGTGTAAAAAGTGGAAATAAAGAAACAGTATAATGGCATACCTGGTTGTTATGCGGAGTGCCATAAGAAAGAACAAGCAACTCTGATTAACCAACTGATCTTACTGCTGCTACAACAGCATCTCCTACAGGAGTACCTCAACTTGATCAAGTTCTGCTCCAATACAATCAAACCCAAAAAACAATACCAGCAGCAGTAATGGCATACCTGGTGGTGGGATGAACAAGGTTTTTCTGATATGAAAAAAAAAAAGGAACAGTAGACATTTTCCAAAATCCATTGAAATATGCAGCAAATCAAAATAACTTTCTTGATGAAAAATAGCCATAATGGTTGTGAAATTTCCTTGTCAAAATAAATTGATGTTATTCTACTTTGAAACATCTCACACTATATGAATATATCAAAAGGAGGAAGAGTTTTCATCACTTAAACTTGATACAGCACAATGAGAACTAGAAGAGATCTTCTCTGGGATAACACCAACCATGGCATCTTCCTGAAAATCTTGGCTAAAAGGCAAATACAGCATTGTATCCAAACATGAAAAAAAAAATGAACATTTATTAACAATGCTAAAAAATGTTGATTTCAAGGTAATTAATCAACATCATAATCTGGTTTTTTGTTCTCCAAAAAAAGTGTGATCTCCAAACCCATAGAAAGACTCCGACGTAGGGTTAGATTATTTCCCAAATATCCAATAACCTCCAATCAGCGGAATTCAGTTATTGTCTATGGATGGATCCAGTGTATAAAAAAGGTCATAGTCATACCTGATGAAGAAGCCATATGAGTTTATGGATCTCTTGATGCCAGACATTGATTTGTCTATACATATAAGAATAACAATAAATAAAAATACAAATAAGAATGCAAGGATGAAGGACTTAAAACAAAGAGTTTTACCTTAAACTCGAAAGATCAAATGAAATGATTTAGGAAGTCAAGACTCAAGACTCACAGTATCATCATCTAGTTTTTGTTGAAGTCAATCGATCCCATTTGGAAGCCAAAAAGATTTGACAAAACCCTGAAGAATAAATTTATGCCAGAAAATAATTGCAAATTCAAGAAGATGTGAAAACAAAACCCTAATTATACAAAAAAGATTTCCAAGTTCTAAAATTAGATCTCAGAAGCAACAAATTTCAAAGAAATCGAATTACAAACCCTATAATGATTACATTTGCAATTTAAATAAGGGGGAGAGAGAGAGACAGAGACAGAGAGACAGAGAGAGAGAGACAGAGACAGAGAGACAGAGTTGATTCAAGCCTAGGCAAGGCTGGGGTAGACGAACTGATAACAAGTTCAATATTGCAAATAGGTGTTCAAATTGACTTTATATATACAATATAGATCTTGGGATGGCTAGAGAATAAATGAGAAACAAAAGAAAATCTGCAACTATGAGGACATGATGATGCAGGTAGATTTCTATTTGAGATTATATTAAAAGCAATGGAACTCATTAAGGATCAAATAATACAAAGCATGAACCTACCCAAAGCATGTATTTGAAATCTTACAAACAAGATAATCCGCATCCTAGACAGGCAAAATTATGGCATCATGCTGTGCCCTCTACCTTAAACTCATACTGTTGTTCTTCTTGAAAGGTAAACTTATAAATGGGTCACATAAATATATTAGTCCAACTAAATTACAAATTGGCTTACGTAGCAATCAGTTCATTTAATCATGTAGGAGGACAGTCTTATTCAAAGAAACCTCTTGTTGAGTTGTCCTCAATGTAAAATCATTAAGTATAGTTTGTATAACTAATCGCCAAGTCCAATATACTACAAAAAGTTAATACCAGAATCACATCCATATTGGCACTTGGAATGTATCAGATCCCATTAAAATATCCATTCGGAGCTCGAAAAGCGAGGACTACAGTTTGGCACCAGATATGGATCAGTATGAAGATTAAAACCAACAAATAAATCACGACATAGAGCACTTGAAAGAAAAGATTAAGTGTAAAAAGTGAAAACAAAGAAACAGTGTGATGACATACATGGTTGTTATGCAATGTGCCATAGGAAAAAACAAGCAAATATGGTTAACCAACTAATCTTACTGCTGCCACAACAGCATCTCCTACAGGAGTACCTCAGCTTGATCAAGTTCTGCTCCAATAGAATCAAACCCAATAACCAATACCAGCCGCAGTAATGGCATACCTGGTGGTGGCATGAACAAAGCTTTTCTGCAAAAAAAAAAAGGAACAGTAGATATTTTCCAAAATCCATTGAAATATGCAGGAAATCAAAATAACTTTCTTGATGGAAAATGGCCATAATGGTTGTGAAATTTCCTCATCAAAATAAATTGATTTTATTCTACTTTGAAACATCTCACCCTATATGAATATATATCAAAAGGAGGAAGAGCTGTCATTGCTTAAACTTGTTACAGCACAATGAGAACTAGAAGATATCTTCTCTGAGATAACACCAACGATGGGTATCTTCCTGAAAATCTTTGCTGAAAGGCAAACAGAGCATTGTATCCAAACAGGAAAAATGAAGCCTCCCCATCTGATAAATTTATTAACAATGCCAAAAAATGTTGATTTCAAGGTAAGTAATCAAAATCATAATCTAGTTTTTGGTTCTTGAAATGAAGTGTGATCTCCAAACCAATTGACATCAAACTCCACATTAATTTGTTAACTCTCCCAGAAAGCCTTTGTCATAGGGTTATATTATTTCCCAAATATCCAGTAACCTCAGTCAGCAGAATTCAGTCATTTGTCTACCGATGGATCCAGTGTATAGAAAAGGACATAGTAATACCTGATGAAGAAGCCACATGAGTTATGAATCACTTAATTTCAGACACTGATTTGTATATACAGATAAGAATAGCAATAAACAAAATACATGGAAGAATGCAAGGACGAAGGATTTCAGACAAAGAGTATTACCTGAAACTCGAAAGATCAAATGAAATGATTTAGGAAGTGAAGACTCAAGACTCATAGTATCATCATCCAGTTTTTGTCGAAGTCAATTGATACGATTTGGAAGATAGAAAGATTTGACAAAGCCCTAAACAATAAATTTATGCTCGCAAACAATTGACATCAAACCAATTGAGTTTTAGTCAATGTAAAATCATAAAGTATAGTTTGTATAAGTAATCACCAAGTCCAGGTATACTACAAAAAGTTAATACCATACGCACATCCATATTGGCACTTACTTCTCTTAGAACTCGGAGGGCTCTGGCGGCAAAAGGTGCGGCTTTGGCGTAGGTCTTTTTTATGTGTTATAATTATTGAAAAAAAGGATGAATGATAAAAAAAAAGTAAAAAAGAAAAAGAAGAAACAAAAAAAAATGAAGTAAAAAAAGGAAATAGTAAGAAACCAATATCAGTGGAACCCAAAAAAAGTGAAAAAAAAGAAAGATGAACGAAAAAAAAAAGAAGTAGAAGAAGAAGACGAAGAAACCCAAAAAAAATAAAAAAAATAAAAATGAAGGGTGATGGGTGAAAAAAAAAAGAAGTAAAAAAAGGGAAGAAGAAACCCCCAAAAAACGAAAAAAAAAAAAAGGAAGAGTGAAGGGTGGAAAAAAAAGAAGAGTAAATGGTGACAAAAAAAGTAAAGAAGAAAAAGAAGAAACAAAAAAAAGAAGTAAAAAAAAATAATAATAGCAAACCGGTAACAGTGAAACTCAAAAAAAAAAGTGAAAAAAAAATGGTGAATGGTAAAGAAAAAGGAAGAATAAGAAAAAACCCAAAAAAAGGAAAAAAAAAAAAAGGAGGAAGGGTGAAGGGTGAAAAAAAAAGAAATAAAAAAAATGAAGAAGAAGCCCCAAAAAAAGAAAAAAAAAAGAAATAGTAGCAAATTGTTCCCATCTGAGGTGGCAATTCCTCTCACTCCGTTCTTCCCACTTGTTTCTTTATATATAGTTAAAATATATATATATATAGTGACGGGTGGGAAAAAAAAAGTAAAGAAGAAAAAGAAGAAACAAAAAAAAAGTAAAAAAAATGGAACAGAAATAAACCAATAATAGTAGAACTCAAAAAAATGAGTGAAAAAAGAAAGAAAAGTGAATGATAAAAAAAAAGAAGTAAAAAAAGAAGAAGAAGAAACCTAAAAAAAGTAAAAGAAAAAAAAATGGAAGGGTGAAGGGTGAGAAACAAAAGTAAAAAAAACAAAAAAAAAGGGTAAATAGGTGAAAAAAAAGTAAAAAAAAAAAAAGCAAAACAGAAGATGTAAAAAAAAAAGGAACAGTAGCGAACTGGTAACAGTAGAATCTAAAAAAAAAATGAGTGAAAAAAATATTAAAGGGTGAAAAAAACGAATAAGAAACCCAAAAAAAGTAAAAAAAAAAAAAAAAGAAGGGTGAAAGATGAATAAAAAGAAGCAGAAAATGGGTAAATGGGTGAAAAAAAGTAGTAAAAAAAATGAATAGTAATAAAATGATAACAACGAAACAAAAAAAGGAGTAAAAAAGAGAATGATGAAGAATGAAAAAAAGAAGTAAAAAGAATAAGAAGAAGAAACCCAAAAAAAAGTAAAATAAAAAAATGAAGGGTCGAGCAAAACAAAGGGGGATAAATGGGTGAGAAAAAAAAGTAAAAAAAAAGAAAGAAGAAGCCCAAGAAAAAAAGAACAATTGGCATATAATAATAGTATAAGAAAAAGAGGTATAAAAAAAATCCCAAAAAAAAATGAACAGTAGCCTACTATTCCAATCCAAGGTGGCACATTCTCCCACTCCCCCCACTTGTTTCTTTCTATTATAGTAAGATATAAAAATAAAAATAAAATTAAAAGAAAACGACGCCCTCCCACAGTGGAACCAATAAAAAAGGAGTGAAAAAATGGAAAGTTGGGAGGGTGAAAAAAAAAGAAGTAAAAAGAAGAAGAAAAAGAAACCCAAAAAAAGTAAAACAAAAAAAAAAGAGGGTGAAGGGTAAAAAAAAGAGAAAAAAAGGGTAAATAGGTGAAAAAAAAAAGAAGTAAAAAGATAAGAACAATAGCAAACCGATAACAATGGAATCCGAAAAAAAGAAGAGTAAAGGGTGAAAAAAAAAATGAAAAAAAAAAAAGAAGAAGAAACCCAAAAAAAGTAAAAAAAAAAAAAGGAAGGGTGAAGGGTAGAAAAAAAAGAAGTAAAAAAAAAGAAGCAAAAAAAAAAAGGTAAATGGGTAAAAAAAAAGAACAGTAATAAATCGGTAACAGTGGATCTCAAGAAAAATGAGAGTAAAAAAGAAGGGTAAAGGGTGAAAAAAAAGAAGTAAAAAAGGTAAAAGAAGAAGCCCAAAAAAAAAGGAAGGGTGAAGGGCGAAAAATAAAGTAAAAAAAAAAAGAAAAAAAAAGGTAAATGGATGAAAATAAAAATAAAAAGAAACCCAAAAAAAAGAGAGAGAACAGTAGCACACGAAGAAACAAAAAAAAAAAGAAGTAAAAAAATAATAATAATAGCAAACCGGTAACAGTGAAACTCAAAAAAAAAAAGTGAAAAAAAAATGGTGAATGGTAAAGAAAAAGGAAGAATAAGAAAAAACCAAAAAAAAGGAAAAAAAAAAGGAGGAAGGGTTAAGGGCGAAAAAAAAAGAAATAAAAAAAAATGAAGAAGAAGCCCCAAAAAAAGAAAAAAAAAAGAAGAAATAGTAGCAAATTGTTCCCATCTGAGGTGGCAATTCCTCCCACTCCGTTCTTCCCACTTGTTTCTTTATATATAGTTAAAATATATATATATATAGTGACGGGTGGGAAAAAAAAAAGTAAAGAAGAAAAAGAAGAAACCAAAAAAAAAAGTAAAAAAAAAGAACAGAAATAAACCAATAATAGTAGAACTCAAAAAAATGAATGAAAAAAAAAGAAAAATGAATGATAAAAAAAAAAAGAAGAAGAAACCCAAAAAAAAGTAAAAAAAAAAAAAGGAAGGGTGAAGGGTAGAAAAAAAAGAAGTAAAAAAAAAGAAGCAAAAAAAAAAGGTAAATGGGTAAAAAAAACAACAGTAATAAATCGGTAACAGTGGATCTCAAGAAAAATGAGAGTAAAAAAGAAGGGTAAAGGGTGAAAAAAAAAGTAAAAAAAAAAAAGTAAAAGAAGAAGCCCAAAAAAAAAGGAAGGGTGAAGGGCGAAAAATAAAGTAAAAAAAAAAAAGAAAAAAAAGGTAAATGGATGAAAATAAAAATAAAAAGAAACCCAAAAAAAGAGAGAGAACAGTAGCACACGAAGAAACAAAAAAAAGAAGTAAAAAAATAATAACAATAGCAAACCGGTAATAGTGAAACTCAAAAAAAAAAGTGAAAAAAAAGAATGGTGAATGGTAAAGAAAAAGGAAGAATAAGAAAAAACCCAAAAAAAGGAAAAAAAAAAAGGAGGAAGGGTGAAGGGTGAAAAAAAAAGAAATAAAAAAAATGAAGAAGAAGCCCCAAAAAAAGAAAAAAAAAAGAAATAGTAGCAAATTGTTCCCATCTGAGGTGGCAATTCCTCCCACTCCGTTCTTCCCACTTGTTTCTTTATATATAGTTAAAATATATATATATATATAGTGACGGGTGGGAAAAAAAAAGTAAAGAAGAAAAAGAAGAAACAAAAAAAAAAGTAAAAAAAAAAAGGAACAGAAATAAACCAATAATAGTAGAACTCAAAAAAATGAGTGAAAAAAAAAAGAAAAGTGAATGATAAAAAAAAGAAGTAAAAAAAGAAGAAGAAGAAGAAACCTAAAAAAAGTAAAAGAAAAAAAAATGGAAGGGTGAAGGGTGAGAAACAAAAGTAAAAAAAAACAAAAAAAAAGGGTAAATGGGTGAAAAACAAGTAAAAAAAAAAAGCAAAACAGAAGATGTAAAAAAAAAAGGAACAGTAGCGAACTGGTAACAGTAGAATCCAAAAAAAAATGAGTGAAAAAAATATTAAAGGGTGAAAAAAACAAATAAGAAACCCAAAAAAAGTAAAAAAAAAAAAAAAAAAGAAGGGTGAAAGATGAATAAAAAGAAGCAGAAAATGGGTAAATGGGTGAAAAAAAGTAGTAAAAAAAATGAATAGTAATAAAATGATAACAACGAAACAAAAAAATGAGTAAAAAAGAGAATGATGAAGAATGAAAAAAAGAAGTAAAAAGAATAAGAAGAAGAAACCCAAAAAAAAGTAAAATAAAAAAATGAAGGGTCGAGCAAAACAAAGGGGGGTAAATGGGTGAGAAAAAAAAAGTAAAAAAAAAAGAAAGAAGAAGCCCAAAAAAAAAAGAACAATTGGCATATAATAATAGTATAAGAAAAAGAAGTATAAAAAAAATCCCAAAAAAAAATGAACAGTAGCCTACTATTCCAATCCAAGGTGGCACATTCTCCCACTCCCCCCACTTGTTTCTTTCTATTATAGTAAGATATAAAAAATAAAATTAAAAGAAAACGACGCCCTCCCACAGTGGAACCAATAAAAAAGGAGTGAAAAAATGGAAAGATGGGAGGGTGAAAAAAAAAGAAGTAAAAAGAAGAAGAAGAAGAAACCCAAAAAAAGTAAAACAAAAAAAAAGAGGGTGAAGGGTGAAAAAAAAGAGAAAAAAAGGTTAAATAGGTAAAAAAAAAGAAGTAAAAAGATAAGAACAATAGCAAACCGATAACAATGGAATCTGAAAAAAAGAAGAGTAAAGGGTGAAAAAAAAGTGAAAAAAAAAAGAAGAAGAAACCCAAAAAAAGTAAAAAAAAAAAAGGAAGGGTGAAGGGTAGAAAAAAAAGAAGTAAAAAAAAAAAAGCAAAAAAAAAAAGGTAAATGGGTAAAAAAAACAACAGTAATAAATCGGTAACAGTGGATCTCAAGAAAAATGAGAGTAAAAAAGAAGGGTAAAGGGTGAAAAAAAAGAAGTAAAAAAAAAAGGTAAAAGAAGAAGCCCAAAAAAAAAAGGAAAGGTGAAGGGCGAAAAATAAAGTAAAAAAAAAAAGAAAAAAAAAGGTAAATGGATGAAAATAAAAATAAAAATAAACCCAAAAAAAGAGAAAGAACAATAGCACACTATTCCCATCCGACGTGGCACGCGCTCCCACACCCCTCCCTCACTTGTTTCTTTCTATAATAGTAATAAGATAAGATATGAAATAAAAATATTTAAATATTTTTTTTAGTATTAAATATATGAAATTAAAATGATAAAAATATTTATACATTTATATAATATTGAAATTTGCGTAAAAAAGAAGAAATAGAGAGAGAGGGGTAGGTGGGAGGTGCGGGCAGAGAGAGGAGGGAGAGATGGGGAGAGAGAGAGGGGGGAAGGTAATGGAGAGAGAGAGAGAGAGAGTAATAAATGAAGAGATAGAGAGGGGGAGAGAATCGCGAGGGAGAGAGAGAGAGAGAAAGAGAGGGATTGAGGGAGAGTAATAAATAGAGAGAGAGAGAGAGGGAGAGTGGGTTAAAAAAAACCAAAAAAAAAGGGAACACTAACACACTGTTCCCATCCGACGTGGCACGCACTCCCGCAACTCCTCGCCCACTTATTTGCATCTATACTAGTAAGAGATGTATCAGATCCCATTAAAATATCCGTTCGGAGTTTGAAAAGTGAGGACTACAATTTGGCACCGGATATGGATCAGTATGAATATTAAGACCAACAAAGAAATCAGGACATAGAGCACTTGAAAGAAAAGATCAAAGTGTAAAAGTTGAAAATAAAGAAACAGTGGAATGACATATCTGGTTGTTATGTAAAGTCCATAAGAAAGAACAAGCAACTCTGATTAACCAACTGATCTTACTGCTGCCATAACAGCATCTCCTATAGGAGTACCTCAACCTGATCAAGTTCTGATCCAATACAATCAAACCAAATAACCAGTACCAGCAGCAGTAATGGCATACCTGGTGGTGGCATGAACAAGTTTTTTCTGATAGGGAAAAAACAAAAAGAAAGGTTGACAATTTCCAAAATCCATTGAAAGATGCAGGAAATCAAAATAACTTTCTCAATGGAAAATAGCCATAATGGTTGTGAAATTCCCTGTCAAAATAACTTGATGTCACTCTACTTTGAAACATCTCACCCTATATCAATATATCAAAAGAAGGAAGAGCTGTCATCACTTAAACTCGTGACAGCACAATGAGAACTAGAAGATATCTTCTCTGAGATAACACCAACCATGGGTATCTTCCTGAATATCTTTGCTGAAAGGCAAACAAAGGATTGTATCCAAACATGAAAAAATGAAGCCTCCCCATCTCATACATTTATTAACAATACTAAAAGATGTTGATTTCAAGGTAAGTAATCAAAATCATAATCTAGTTTTTTGTTCTTGAAAAGAAGAGTGATCTCCAAACCAATTGACATCAAACTCCACAGAAAGCCATTGTCATTGGGTTAGATTATTTCCCAAATATCCAATAACCTCCAATCGGCAGAATTCAGTCATTTGTTGAGGAAAGGATCCAATGAATAGAAAAGGGCATAGTCATACCTGATGAAGAAGCCATATGAGTTATGAATCACTTAATGTTAGACATTGATTTGTATCTACTGATAAGAATAAAAATAAATAAAATACAGAGAAGAATGCAAGGAAGACGGACTTAAAACAAAGAGTATTACCTGAAACTCGAAAGATCAAATGAAATGATTAGGAAGTGAAGACTCAAGACCAACAATATCGTCATCCAGTTTTTGTCGAAGTCAATTGATTTGATTTGGAAGACAGAAAGATTTGACAAACAATAAATTTATGCCAGAAAACAATTGACATCAAACCAATTGAGTTGTAGTCAATGTAAAATCACAAAGGATAGTTTGTATAACCAATCACCAAGTCCAAGTATACTTTAAAATGTTAATACCAGAAGCACTTCCATATTGGCACTTGCTTCTCTTGGAATGTTTCAGATCCCATTAAAATATCCTGTCGGAGTTTGGCACCAGATATGGATCAGTATGAATATTAAGACCAACAAAGAAATCAGGACTTAGAGCAGTTAAAAGAAAAGATCAAAGTGCAAAAATTTAAAATAAAGAAACAGTGTAATAATGTACCTGGTTGTTATGCAAAGTGACATAAGAAAGAACAAGCAACTCTGATTAACCAACCGATCTTACTAATGCCACAACAGCATCTCCTACAGGAGTACCTCAACCCAATCAAGTTCTGATCCAATACAATCAAACCCAATTGGCAATACCAGCAGCAGTAATGATACCTGGTGGTGGCATGAACAAGGTTTTTCTGATTGAAAAAAGGAAAAAAATAAAAATAAAAATACCGAGAATGGCACTACCAGCAGCAGTAATGGCACTTAATGTCAGACATTGATTTGTGTTTGCAGATAAGAATAACAATAAAAAAATACAGAGAAGAATGCAAGGTCAAAGGACTTAAAACAAAGAATATTACCTGAAACTTGAAAGATCAAATGAAATGATTTAGGAAGTGAAGACTCAAGACTCACAACATCGTCAACTAGTTTTTGTCGAAGTCAATTAATCCGATTTGGCAGCCAGAGAGATTTGACAAAACCTAAACAATAAATTTATGCCAGAAAACAATTAACATCAAACCAACTGAGTTGTCCTCAATGTAAAATCATAAAGTATAGTTTGTATAACTAATCACCAAGTCCAAATATACTGCAAAAGGTTAATACCAGACACACATCCGTATTGGCACTTGCTTCCCTTGGAATGTATCAGATCCCATTAAAATGTCCTTTCGGAGCTTGAAAAGTGAGGACTACAGTTTGGCACCAGATATGGATCAGATGAAGATTAAGACCAACAAAGAAATCAGGACATAGAGCACTTGCAAGAAAAGATCAAAAGTGTAAAAAGTGGAAATAAAGAAACAGTGTAATGGCATACCTGGTTGTTATGCGAAGTGCCATAAGAAAGAACAAGCAACTCTGATTAACCAACTGATCTTAGTGCTGCCACAACGGCATCTCCTACAGGAGTACCTCAACTTGCTCAAGTTCTGCTCCAATACAATCAAACCCAATAACCAATACCAGCAGCAGTAATGGCATACCTGGTGGTGGGATGAACAAGGTTTTTCTGATATGCAAAAAAAAAGGAAAATAAAAAAGGAACAGTAGACATTTTCCAAAATCCATTGAAATATGCAGCAAATCAAAATAACTTTCTGGATGGAAAATGGCCATAATGGTTGTGAAATTTCCTTGTCATTATAAATTGATGTTATTCAACTTTGAAACATCTCACCTTATATGAATATATCAAAAGGAGGCAGAGTTATCAATGCTTAAACTTGTTACAGCACAATGAGAACTAGAAGATATCTTCTGTGAGATAACACCGACCATTAGTATCTTCCTGAAAATCTTAACTTAAAGGCAAATAGAGCATTGTATCCAAACGTGAAAAGAATGAAGCCTCCCCATCTGCTGCATTTATTAACAATGCTTAAATAATGTTGATTTGAAGGTAATTCTCAACATCATAATCTGGTTTTTTGTTCTTGAAAAAAGTGTGATCTCCACCCCCTCAAGAAAGCCTCTGACACAGGGTTAGATTATTCCCCAAATTTCCAATAACCTCCAATCAGCAGAATTCAGTCATTGTCTATGGATGTATCCAGTGTATAGAAAAGGTCATAGTGATACCAGATGAAGAAGTCATATGAGTTATGAATTTCTTCACGTCGGTCATAGATTTGTATGTACAGATAAGAATAATAATTAATAAAAATATATACAATAATGCAAGGACGAAGGACTTAAAACAAAGAGTATTCCGAAAGATCAAATGCAATGATTTAAGAAGTGAAGACTCAAGGCTCACAGTATCGTCATCTAGTTTTTGTCGAAGTGGATCGATCCGATTTGGAAGCCAGAAAGATTTGACAAAACCCTAAACAATAAATTTATGCCAGAAATAATAGCAAATTCTATCACTATCTATGGAATGCCAGAATTATCTGAGATCGGAGAGACAACCCTTGACAGAATAAAATTCAAGAAGATGTTAAAACAAAACCCTAATCTTACGAGAAAGATTTCCAAGTTCTAAATTTAGATCTCAGAAACAACAAATTTCAAAGAAATCGAATTACAAAACCCTAGACTGATTACATTTGCAATTTAAATGAGAGAGAGAGAGAGAGAGAGAGAGAGAGAGAGAGAGCGAGCGCGAGAGAGAGAGAGAGTTGATTCAAGAATAGACAAGGTTGGGGTAGAGAAAGAGAGAGAGAGCTGATTCAAGAATAGACTAGGTTGGGGTAGAATAACTGAATTTACTTTACAGCTGGCAAAGTAGAGGCATCCTCACCGTGCCTCTGAGAAGCCAACTCGCGCACAACAGCTGTTTCGTATAACGGCTACAACTTTCTAAACACAATCTTCATCTTGGATCTAAAATTGGCCCATGGGCCACACCATTGGGCTGGGCTCAACCAAATAACCGTCTTGAATAAATGGTATTTCTTGAAATCCTAATTTTAAATTCGATTAAAAAAGGAATTTGGGAGAATATGCTGTCATCATAATGCAAAGTATTGTGTTTCCATCATTTTTCGATGAGATCATAATGATGGGTTTATATTAAAAATTGTAATCCATAGGAATGCCATCTCTCTAGTTAAAACCCAAAGGGAAAATTTGTAGAACCATTTTTTTATTATTCTTTTTAATATTTAAAAAACGCCTCTTAAGATTTTAAAAGATTATTATAAAAAGACTTTATATTTTTACTTTTCTAAATTAAAAAATGATATATGTTCAATTTTTACCGAGAAGTTTCAAATTCAAAAAAATAAAAATAAAAATAAAGCACAGGAAAACGAAATAGAGAGAATGTGAAAAAAAATATGTAAATCCTAACCAAAAAACTTTTAGAAAAAAATATACATATAAAATTATATAAAAAATAAATTATTCGCTATTGTTATTATATTTAATATTGAATACAATAATTAAACTTAATAATTTATGAAAATGCCAAATATTTATTAAAATAATATGATTGTCTCTATGCTGTTTAATCTTCTCATTGGCTATTCCAATCTTGACCATGAATGCACGTGAAAGACAAGAGTTGTTCATTAGATATTTTAACCCAAAGTATCAACTTGCATTTTGATCATTTGTTTTTTTCTGCCCGTGATCAAAGGACTTGAGAAATGAAGTAAAAAATGCATAATTTATTTTAACATAATACAATTTCAAGTACACAATAATAATTTAACTTGGTTTTTTCCTCCTTCATGTAAAGTAATGTGAAAGGATTGAAAACAGAGTTGAGAGAGAGAGAGAGAGAGAGAGAGATGGATAATCATGAACAGTGCTGCACAAAGCAAAACGTCAAAATAAACAAAAATAGAAAGGGAAAGCTGCGTTTTATCTCCGGAAAATCGTCCTCTAGGATCATCTCTGTCGGCTATTTTTTTTTTTTATAAATTTTTTTTTCTAAGATTTAGCATTCCTGGTCTGTTGACGTGACATTGATATTAACGATGCTATTCAAATTTAATAAAAATAATTATTTAAACATTATTTCAAAATTTAAAAAAAAAAATTATATTTTTCCCTAAGGTTAAGATTTTGCTGAATTTATGGGATCCTTTAGTAAATTTAATAGGTAGCGCGACTCTCAAATCACTTAAAAAAAGAAAATAATAATAATAATGTATTTATTATTATTATTATTATTATTATGATCCTCCTCGTATTCCGTGGACCTTATCAAAAAGTGATTTCTTATGATATACATTCTTTGAAATCAAATTGATCAGCAGTTTATATTGAAACAAAAACGATGAAATTTTGGTTGGTGAGCCCATCTTAGCATCATCCTGTGAAAGAAAATTATCATTTTTCTATAAATATATATATATATTTTATAGGATGAGATGTACATTCTTTTTCGCAGGTTGAATTTATTCTTGAAATTTTATAATATTCTTATATTCCCTTTTAGGTATTGACTTGTTGATGTTCTCTCTTTCTTTGCCTTACGCCTGTTTGAGGCCACTAGCTCAATGTCAAAGGTTTTGGAGGAAAGGTGTTAATGTGGGTGACATCCCATGATAAATAACTATAGTAATATTCTTTTCAACCCTATACTAAGCCAACTTTAAATATATGTTTAATTCTACAAATGGACTATTCTAGGATTCTCTTTATTTTGTGACCATGTTTTTGCATGTCGTTTTCCTAACCTGGCCGCTAATCTCTCTCTCTCTCTCTCTCTCTCTCTCCAAACCAAAGGGTAAACAAGGTTGGTAAAAAGACAAAGCAAAAGACCTTTGATAAAATCCAACCTCAAGTGCAAGACTTCACACATAAAGTCTGGTTTTATGTCATATGAAGAGAGTTTCTCTCTTGCAAAATGGGAATAGGGAACTATCATGTAGATGATGTGAACTTATGTTTTCAAGCTCCGACCTTCATTGAATGGCTAAAACCAACCCCTTCTCCTTCATCTTCATCATCTTATTCGTCGGTTACCCAACATATTCAGTTCACAAACCCCATGGCCTTGCTAAAACTACCTTTCTTGTACCAACCACAAGAACAAACCTTTGTGATGGACAAGACTCGATGCCTTCCTCTTCTAAGCCGGCTAATGGAGAAGAAGCCTTTGAAAGAAGAAGTTGAGGAGAAGAAGGAGAGGATTTACATAAAGGAAGAGAAGATGGAGAATGTTACAGTGGCCTTGCACATTGGACTGCCAAATACAACTAATTCGGAAACAGAGGTTAAGTCTACCATGTCCGAAGAAGCACCGACGAAGAAAAGCTTCCATGGTTGTTCTTTTAATGCGGAAAGTAGGTTTTGGATCCCAACACCTGCACAGATCCTCGTTGGTCCGATGCAGTTTGCCTGCTCTATCTGCAGCAAGACCTTCAATAGATATAATAACATGCAGGTAAGTGCTACTGCAAAAATTAGAAGCAATTGCATTTTTTTTTTCTGTGATGAAGCAATATCAACTACACTTGGTAATAGGGTGAGAGTTTCTTCATGGTTTCAACTTTCAATACATATATATGTACATATATATATTTTTTACTTAAGTCCCAAATAATAATAGTTTAATTTCCTAAAAATAATGTTAAGTGGACAAAATTTTATGTGATGGGTCACATTAATTAATACTGAAAAGTTCCAAACAAATTATGAATATGTTTTGATTAATTTAAATAATTATTTAATTAAGAATTGATGAAAATATATTAATGTGAACATTTATGTGAGATTTAATTTATGAACTATTTGATGCAACTAGTATTACTTCATTTGCTAATGCTTTGTTGAGGTTGCTTTCCTAATCCCTCTCTTTCTCTAGTTTCCTTGATCATGAGGAGTCTCGAGAGGATAATAGTGGGTTCGAGAACATGGTTTCTATAAGTTTTGCATAACATCAACCATCTTTCAAATGTATACAAAGAAGCAGATGCAAGGAAGAGCATTATAACTTAGTAAAATCTATATTTAGAAATTAATCGAACAATATATGTAAAGCATTTTTTTTTTTTTTATTTTCTTGGCTTTGGTCGTGGTAGTGATGAATTTGGGTGGGGGTTGGTAAAATCTTAGGGTTGGTTAATCTAAAGGTTGGCATCAAAAAGCTAAAAGCAGGCAAGCAACAGTGTGAAAAAGAGAATCCATGACTCGAAAGAGAGTGATAATTAATCATATCTCTGATATATCCTCTTTTCTCTTTTGATCTGTACACAAAAAAGAGTAAAACAAGACTGTTAATTAGAAAAAGTGGAGAAATCATTGGAGGGGGAGACAAATCTTAGCAAGTGGGCTTGCAATCATCTCCATGGGGGTCCAATTAACAACCTGTGAAATCTTTAGTGTTCTCACATGTTAGCATATGTGCACCAATCAAGAAGATCCCAATCCAAGGCTGTACCTTCATTGGCTTCACATGTTAACTAGCTAGCATCTATTTGAACTGCAGTTTATCAAACAGCAACTCAGATATTTAGTACATGCTGTCTTGAGGACAACTTGAAATTTTAATGTACTTAACCTGTGCATGTAATTCGTGCGTATGGCATTCTAATTGAGTAACATTTGTTGTTTGCTTTCATTATTAGCATCTGGTCAACTCAACTAAGTCTTTGTCTACTTTGATAAAGATTCGGTACTACCAATCTGCCTTTTAAATTTGTGTTCACAGAATTACTTCTGGTACATAATCTATAGAAAAGGAAAATGAAGAAATTTTCTTTTTGAGAACAGATGCACATGTGGGGGCATGGATCTGAGTACAGAAAAGGACCAGAGTCACTAAGAGGAACACAACCGGCAGCAATGCTGAGGTTGCCATGCTACTGCTGCGCTCAAGGCTGCAAGAACAACATCAACCATCCCCGAGCAAAGCCACTGAAAGACTTCAGAACACTCCAAACACACTACAAGAGGAAGCACGGATCGAAGCCATTCATGTGTAGGAAATGCGGGAAAGCTTTTGCTGTCAAAGGTGATTGGAGGACACATGAAAAGAACTGTGGTAAACTATGGTATTGCACTTGTGGATCAGACTTCAAACATAAGAGGTCACTCAAAGATCACATAAGATCATTTGGGAAAGGTCACTCTGCACACCCTTCTCACGATGGATTTGAAGACGATAAAGAATGCATCACTGCATCGGAAGATGAACAAGCTCGAGCTTAAAATCACTCTGCGCAGCGATTTTTGTCACTTCAATTATTATTGTTCTAGTTTTTCCATAGATTAAGCTTTAGATAGCTTGTCCAAGCTTGTGCTCGGTAACAAACAATTCTCATCTAGTAGGGAGCAGTTTGTTAGGGAGCACTTGCCAGGTGATGAGCTACAATAAAAAGTCTTTTAAGGTTAGCTTGCTATGTGGTTTTCTCATAATAAGGTTTGATTACCCTGAAGACAGTGAAGTAGATGAATTTTCTTCCTCACTTAGAAGCAATGTGATAGATAGTTTCATGCAATCAACCAAATGGGAGAAAATTTATCAGCTTCATTGCTGGCCTGGTGATCTGTATTGGTGCTCAGTCTGTACCCTGACCTTATATGTCAAGTTGGATTTTTTTTTAATACTTTTTATGCTTAGGTTTTGTCAGTATGTTAAATTTTATTATGGGGATACATTGAACAGAACAGCATGGAATTGCCAAATTCTATATCATCATGTGTTGCATGATTTGACATCATCATCCCGATTAATTGTCACACCTTTTTATTTGAACTAAACACTTCATAAATTATTTGCCATTCTTATGTATCTTATATAATAGACAAGACAAATTATGATCATTCAAATTATTAGAATTTTTCTATCTAAAAATATTAAAACAGCACATGAACTCAAAAAATACAACAAAAGAAAAGTATGGTGAACACTATTCCAACTTTACACGTATGTAACTGAGAGAGAGAGAGAGAGAGAGGTCCAATATGGAGGCTCCAACAAATCCACTAGCTTGGGTTATTAATATACTATTGCCTTGAGAATTATTACTTGCTAATAAAGTCGAAGCAAAATTCTTTGGTCACGGGTGCGTAGACTTGCATTTGGGTAGTATATTGATAAACACCCGAAAGAAGTTTGCTTTTTATGTGTGAAAATGTTAACTTTGCAGAGATGATCTGACTGCTAGACAGGGAGAGAGAGAGAATTTTCTTTCTTTTGAGGTGGGCTTGACCGATGGGCAAAAAAGGTGATGGGAAAAAGAGAGAGAGAGAGGGTGTTCACTTTGAACACACACACAAGGGGTCAAGAAGAGGCGGGATCCACCAACCACTATAATTTGTCTTGGGTGGGTAGAAATTTTTTCAACCTCCACAAAGCTACATTGACGCTGTGTGAATCGCATCAAGCATACAGGTTCTCCAGAAGTTTGCAATCTTCCTAAACTCCATACGAAATGAGGAATTTTGAAGTTTCCACATGGAACTACTAAAAAAATACAGAAGATCAGTAAGGTCATTTCTAAAGTCGTGAGCACTTGGCTAAAGTCGCAAGCAAATCATTGTCGGCTGGGCCACGAAGCTCCCCATCATAACCGTTAATCAAGCCGTTCATCTAGCTACATAGGGTACCTATAAACTTCCACCGACAATGTTTAAATCTTATTTTCACCGAACTCTTGTAACGGTATTTGGTTGCATTTCTTAGATTTGAGTCGTGAAAGTAAAAAGAATGAGATTTAAAAGATCTAATTTATTAATGGATCCCAAAATACTCATATATTAATTGAATAAAAGGCGAATAATAACGACCAGTGGTAAAAAAACTCTGTTTACACACAAAAAAAATAAAAATCTTACTTTCCACATGGATGTGCCCAGGAGTAGGGTACAGTGAACTATCATTACAGGCGGGACTAACTAACTGAGTAAATAATAAATTTATCTTAAATAAAGTTTAAATTTTATCCCCTTTTTATTAGTTTTACTCGGTAAAAAAGATAAGTTCGTATTAATGTAATAATAACTTTAATTTTTTATAAAAAAAAAAAACTTAATTATTAATTATTAATTATTATGTTTACAAAAAAATTATTTTAAAAAATTAATATCAAAATTAAATTAAGGTCTTCCGACATCGCCTAGGTCCACCAAAGGAGGCAAAATTTGAAAAAAGCTCGCCAGCAGTAATTTCCCATACAATAACTGAGAACACAATTACAAATTTTTGTTAATTCAATTGCACATTGTCTACAGGAATGTTACCACCAAACGTGTGCACATGTCAGCATGCCTCGTCTTGTCATACATGGCTAATTCATTTTTCTGTGGGTCCTACTCACCCCTTTTGGTTTGCAGGAGTCCTATGATCCCAGCGTCAAAACCACAACAGCCGTTGATCCTGAATTTGTTTTTTTCAGCCGCAGCGCCTTCCCAGTGTGCCGAAAAGTACCAGATCCTGACTCTCCCACGCAGTACCAAGTGTACCTCCAAGGATGTTACACGCTGCCAAGTTGCAAACCGAAGAAAACCACGATCGACATAAAAAGGCTTCAGAAGAGAGATTTGAAAAGATTACGGGCACAGTTGTCATCGATTCAGATCAGCATGCAAACCAGTTTGACACGTGGCAGCATTATCCCACACAAAGGAACACATGGAGGCTTCTTGGGAGGACAGAGGAACCATTCCAGTACGAGAAGGCTAATAGGTGTCTCCTTTAACCTGTTGCTGCTTAAGACCTCGGGAACGCTTAAATAGGAGCCCGAAGCTGGAACCCTAAAAGCCTAAGGTTAGTTGAGCCGAATGTTGATGTTGGTCTGTGTTGTCGTATAGAGTTCGAGGATATTAACGTAGCTGCAAAAGATGGTTTGTTCCCGCTCTTTTGCCTACATATTAATTCATCCAAATTTTCGTTTATGAAACTTGTTTTTTCTGTTTAAACTTACTGTGTTTAGTGGGACATAATCCTGTTTTCGGGTCTTCAGTTTGTGATTAGTAGCTCACAGGACTCTTCTTACTGAAAATTTCACACAAAATAAAGTAACAAACAGAAATGTGCATCCCAGATTTTGGGACATTCATCTTTGTATGGGACAATTAGTTGTATCCAAATCCAACAGAAAGGGCAATTAGGTCATTTTCGTGCATGCAAATAAAATAAAATAAAATAAAAAGCAATTTTAGAGTATGGTATAAAACAAATTTAGAAATTCTCGTGAAAATGTACAGGTTCATGAGACAAGGTCACGCACGCATGCAACGTCCGCAGACAAGGAAGCAAAAGGCAGAGGCCAAGGCAAGTGAAGGCGGACAGGCAGCAAAGAAGACGAAGACTGAAGATGACAATGACAATAATGGCTACGCTAATGGAGCACAAATTGCAGCAGAGTTTGAAGCATTCTGTAAAGCGCTCAAGGAGAAGCTCTCAGTTGATCAGATGCGTGAAATTTTAGTAGCCAATGACCAGGACTCTTCTGGTCCAGATGATAATGTTATTGCTCAATGGTCAGAAAGTAAAGAAATAAATGCATCTTCTTTCTTATGCTTCCATAATGTGCTTTCCCTTTTTATTTCTCCTGGAGAGCCAAGTCTGTTATTCTACGGACCATTAGAGAAATGTTCGGTCTGCAATGGTCCTTTGACATGCGACGATGGTAGCTACACTTGCAAGGGTGACTACAGTGAATGGTCGACCTGCATTTATACCACAACAGATCCAACCAGGAGAGAGGAGCAGGTTAAATTACCACCATCGATCCAATCTTCGCCTGCTTTAGATGTAATCCTGAATGACCAAATACATTCTTTTTAGTTGTACTTGTATTTCTAACCCTTCTAATCACCTTCTTATCACCGTCTTATGTTGTCAAGTTGATAAAGAGTTGTCAGGACCCAAAACGGCGACCCAAGAGGTGGGACTTCGGCGGCAAGTCGAGGACACTGAGAGGAATTATTGTTTCTCTTGCTGGTCGTCTTTCTCGAAAACATGTATGTATGTGGTGTTCTATTTGGAGCAATTCAGGTCGTATGTTAATTGAATTCTATAGCTGACAAGCACTTTCCTTATCTTTGTAGAACTCTTGGAGACAGGTGATCGAGAATCATGGTGGACATCTGACGAGCATAGTAACACGTAATATTTATTTGCAAATTCCAAATGGCCATTTTTTTGTGGCCATTTTTTTTTTGCGGGGGCATTTCGGCGAAGATGAGTGATTTCTAATGGCTTCACTATTTCAGGTGCAAAATGCTTAGCTGCTTCCAGAGTTCAGCTTAAGCAGGGTGGAATGTCGAAAACTTCCAAAGCATTGTCGGTATTAAACACATAGCTGTGGTACAGTATCAGTTTGCACAGGATACTAAATTTTCAAGTTTCTTTTGCAGGGAAAGAGGTATACCAATAGTAAGGAACAGTGGTTGATTGACAGCATTTTGGAAAGGGAAGCTAAACCTCAGGAAGCGTATGATATTTCCTCCGAATTTAGTGAGTCTGGCAAGGATTTAACATGGGAAAGTGAAGAAGCAAAGGAATCCCTTACATCAGAGGTACAATCTGCTCCGACCCCTCGAAACTACAGAACGTGATATCTTTTCATCAATGTCTGAGCACTTTCTTTAATTGCAGATTAAACTTTATGGGAAAAGAGGGGTGCACATGGACTCCAGGCTGCAGGAAGAAGGTGGAGAGATCTTAGAGAAAGATGGGATATTGTATAATTGTGCTTTTACCCCCTGTGATCAAGAAAAAGGAGTGAATGAGTAATGTACAAAGCCTTAATAACCTGCTGCAAATTGTGCACCTTCCAAGGGGTCTGCTTTGTTTTCTTAGGACCTGGAGATTAACTATGGGTTTCTTTTTGCAGTCATTGCATCATGCAACTCATAAGAACACCAGATGGCTTGTACCTTTACTATAAGAAAGGAAGATTTGGTGATGATGCAGAGCCAGATGAAAGGATCAACGAGTATAAGAAAGACGTTGACAGGGCCACAAAGGATTTCATCAAGATGTTTGAAGCTGTGACTGGAAATGAGTTTGAGCCATGGGAGCGAGAGAAGAAGTTTCAGAAAAAGCCATCAAAGTTTTATCCTGTTGACATGGTGCTATATCTTGCACATCTCGAGCTGTGACTGTACTAAAAAGTAAAATAAGTAGCTGGCTGGTCCTAATGTTTCTTGGTTTGTTGACAGGACAGAGGAATTGATGCAAGACATGGAGCTCTTGGTCTTAGACAGCAAGGGGTTGCAGTCGCTCATTGCAAGCTTGATCCACAAATCGCAAACTTTATGAAGGTTTTATGTAGTCAAGACATCTACAGGTCTGATGATATATGAATTGTTTTTTATCTCTATTTTACATCTAGATTCCATTCTTATGATTTTGCATTTTGGACTTTAGGTATGCCATGTTTGAGATGGAACATGATATACATGACTTACCCATGGGCATGCTGACGGAGGTCCACTTGAAGAGATGTAAAAACTTCCTTCCCCCCTTTCCTTGTTGGATATACTCTTGCCTTTTATCCTCGTAATGGCGATTAAGACTACTTTTTATAGGTGAGGAGCTTCTTCTAGAGCATATAGAGAAAGTGAGATCAATGAAGGAAACAGATGAGAAGGCAGAAGTTGTTTGGTATGACTTCAGCCAAAGATGGTTTACTCTAATGCCCTCTACCGGACCTTTCATTTTAGGGGATTATCAAGACCTTTCTGATCATGTAAGAGAACCGTCTCTCACTAGTAGCTAATATATCTTGCCTCTTCTAAGTTCTAACCACTATTAACTGTGTTATCTGTAGGCTGCTGCAGCAGCAGAGTCTGCTAGAGACATTACAGTGGCTTCTCATCTTATAGGTGACATGACTGGATCCACTATTGATGATCCGCTATATGATCGATATATGAAATTGGGGTGCTTAATCTCTCCCCTAGAAAAAGGTTCAGACTATGATATGATAGTGAACTACCTGGAGAAAACTTATGAACCTTACAAGGTTCAGGATGTGGTATGACCAAGAGTTTCTTTTCAGTCTTGTTAACACGTGGATGCAATGACTAATAGATAATCAGCTTTTACATATATACCGAGTTTGATTGTTCTTCGGTTCTTTCCCAGAATTTTGGAGTTTCAGTTGAAAGGATTTTTTCTGTAGATGTTGCTGCTGGGCCCTCCTATGACGAGATAAAGAAGCTACCAAACAAAGTCCTTCTGTGGTGTGGTAAGATACATCCTCTTGTTTTAAGATGAACTCTTTGTTCCCTTTGATTTGACCAGTCATATTCTTTTCAATTTCTTGCCAACAGGAACAAGAACCCCCAACTTGCCAAGGCACTTGCACAAAGGCTTCTTGCCAGCGATATGTGCACTTCCTGTACCAGGCTACATGGTATAGTAAAAGGCTGATTTTATGTTGTCTTTGTCTGGCATGATGATAAAAATTATTTGTGCTGAAGATGTGGTTTCCTGCAGTTTGGTAGAGCAATTGTTTGTTCGGATGTAGCAGCACAAGCTACTAGGTATGGATTCACTGCGGTGGGCAGGACAGAAGGCTTCCTGGTCTTGGCTGTTGTCTCTCTTGGTGATAAAATCACCGAGTTGAAGATTCCCCCCGAGGTACATAAATTTGGATCTGGCTGAGCTTGTGTAAGCATTTTAGCAATATTTTCCCACTTGAATTTTCACATTTTGCTGGTGCAGGATACAAAATCGTTGGAAGAAAAAAGGATGGGAGTGAAAGGGTTGGGAAGAAGAAAGCCAGATGAGGCCGAACATAGAGTCTGGAAAGATGACATTAAGGTACCATGTGGCCGCTTAGTTTCCTCGGGCCATGAAGATAGCCCTCTGGAATACAATGAATATGCAGTCTATGATCCCAAGCAGGTACACTTCTTAACTTGGTATTGTGTTTGAATTTGAATCTGAAGGTTTTTGAGAGGCTGATCTTGAAGTTGTTTTTGTTTATTCAATGAGAGTATAAATCTTCCATGTTGTGCTGCACAGGTCAGCATCCGGTTCTTGGTACAAGTGACATTTGAACCTCAAAATGTAAGAGTAATTGAACCTCGGGATGTTTGAGGAGCGAGGAGTGGTGCATCAAGGTTGGACTAGCAAAAGAAAAACATTTAGATCTCTAGGTTTGAAGAACAAACTAGGCTGATGGATAGAGCCTCACGGAAGGCAAAGGACAGCTGCAAAGACCTTTTTGACTCTTCTTTAGTTGCACGACACTCTGGTTTTGGTGGTCTTGTCTCTAGCTGACACTAGGTGGTTTTGCTTTTGGTGGGAGGGTATCTTGATTGCTTTTGTTCTTCTGAGATCTCTGAAGATTTCTCTTTGTATGTCCTTTTGTTAATGAATGTACCCCTAGTTTGCAATGCAGAATTTCGGGTTATCTGATGTCTTGGTATCTTATTGATGCCCTTTGGGGTCCGTTTTTGGTTCTTTCTCTCCATATGAATTTTCAGAAATAACAGAAGATATAATAGCAAAGGGTGGAAGCAAACCTAAAATGGGGAAACAAGGAACAATACTTGCAAACTCCAGAATTTATGAGGAGAGAGACTGTAACCTAAAATGGGGAAACAAGGAACAATGCTTGCAAACTCCAGAATTTATGAGGAGAGAAACTGTCTTTTCAGAGGCTAGTCATGCATCGTTTAATGCACGAAACAAAATTTCATAATAAGCGCCTATTGTGGAGTAGTGTTTACAACATACCTTTCATCCGTGATGGGAATGATGTGAACATCCATGCTGGTGAAATTCTGGCTAGCATTCTTCAAAATTTCTGCCGGTACCTACAAGATGATGAAAGTTGACAATTACAATCTGGAGAAAGAATAATTTGATCGTGTGGGAAAATCAATTGACGCAGTCTAAGGTTCTGATCTCCAAATTGTACTGGGGCCAGAAAAAAGGCCCTTAAATCATTACTTAGCCAGAACATGAAAGAGAAGATAATTTTTGAACATCCTACTCAGAAATATTGTGGAAGGATTCTTTAGAATCGGTAAATTGGAGATTTTCTCAAGGAAGGGCAGTCTCCTAGACAAATAGTCACCATACTCAAAAAACTTCCTCGAGTCCCACTTGATATAAAACAGAAAGCTCCCACTACCACATTATCTCAGCAAATTCGTTTAATCTTTCAAGAAAAAATCGTGTCTGGGAAAGTTCCACAGTAAAAAAGGATCTTCAGCTGCAACGGATCTCAGCATGCATATAAAATTCTAGCCAGCCCTTGCGGTTACTATGCTCTACTCAAGGTGTTTCCATCGAATGGACTGGAACCACAAGACTACCTGGGGGTTAAAAATGGATGACGATTGAAACTCGGATTTCTCAAGAATGTCTTCCCTTCAAGCAAATCACCCACACCTAGTTGGTTAATCCCGTAGGGAGAGAAATTGTAACCTAAACAAATTCACCAGCAATTCAATAAATTGAACTTGAACATTGGCACAATGTATTTCACCATATCCATACAAATCATGGATACAAGCCTCATGTCTGCCTTTAACCACAGAGAAAATTGCTGCTTCATAAAGGTTGGTTCTAAAACTACATGACGCCACAAATAACGCAACATATGCTCTGCACATAAATGCCCCAAGCTATTGCCCCGTTATAGATTACTAATGCATGAAACAGTTTTCGGAGTTTCATATTTCAACTCTATCTTCAGCATGCAAGGAAGAGAATTTCTAGTGTTTCAGAAGCTGTGATGAGGTATCAGACAAACATGGTCTTGTGCACCAAGTGTGAGTTAGATTTCTGGACACTGAAAATTGTTTAGTTTGATCCAGCAAGCAATAATGTTGAGTATTTTATCGGAAAAATAATCTCAAGTGCTTAGCCCCCTAAGTAACAGGGAAGAAGCGCAGAAAATAAAAAAGAAAATGAGTGGGAGTCGTTTACGTTACGGTCGATCTTGTCAGTTCCTACTTGCATGGTTTCCTTTGAAGTGGATCTTCCTACATTGAGTGGCGACAATCTGACTCCAAGCTTTTCAAAATCCATATGAAGCTACACCTGCAAGTTGCGACGGACAATTATGGATGGAATCCTCATCTATCCATTCGCCCGCTCATTAATATAGCTTATACTAGTTCTGACAAACCTTGCAGAGCACCATACACAGGCTCAATGTCTATTGTATACAATATTGCATTTAGGGCTCAGGGATGGAAAGGGTTTGTACAGAAATTTCAATACATGGTCTTAATGGTAACAACAGAGAAGTAGAAAGAAATAAAACATCCGGTGAAACTAAATTCCAAGCCAAAATGGGATCCTACTGTATAAATTTTCCACCTTTTTCTTGCACAATCTTGATACTTGTGTGCCTGAGGAGGCTCTCACAATATAATCACCCAAGCTGCGACTTGTGTCATTATATGATATAACTAAAAATATGAGACAAGGAGAAAGGATGACACAAGAATAAATTTGAATTTCAAAATCATATTCCCTGATTACAATCCTACAGAAACTATCACCCCAAACTACCTTGGATAGAACAGGGCCACAAAAATGATACTAGAATCAGAAAGAAGCAGAGGGGGGGGGGGGAGGAAAATTGGCTCCCTTGACCAAGTATTTTTACAACATGAATACAGAAAATTCAACCTGACAATGTCAACAGAAACAAAAGGTTTCAATACAAAGACTTCATTGATATATCATCACAGGTGGAACCTTGAACTTTTCGGATAGGAATGGTATTACCCGGGATCTGTCAACCAAATCATGGTAGAACTGATATTCAGCCTCATAATCATGCAGATGGAGCTCAGCTTTTTGATTGGTATGATAATGGTGCTTCACGGAAGTAGATTTTCCGAAGCCAAATATACTAACTCTATCACAAATCCCCACAGCCAACATCACAGCTTGCATACCAGAGGAATAATGGAACATAGGACCATCATGGAACTTTGACCATTCTTCCAAAGACCTTTTAGTTTCCTCTGCAAACCGTTTCAATGAATAATACTTCACAATCCTCGCACATAGGACATCAAACCTAGAATCTGTAACAAGTAAAGGGGCTTTATGAGAAGAATTACAAACTGCATAGTCCAAAAAATGCACGGCTTGGCAAATGTACATTATCATTGGCACTGTTGCCCCATAGGGATGGCAATAACATCCTTCTCTCCTCGCACACAAATGAAGAATATTACTATTAACAAAGGACAAACCCGTTTTCGACCCAACATTTTGTGCAAAACCCTCAGTCCTTGCATTGTTCAATCGAATAACTAGCTCGTGTCCATCAATCAAATCTCCATACTCCTTCTTCAACAAAATCCCACTATTCCCCACAACAGCACAACTCTTATACCTCCCGCTACCTCCCACAACCCCATTATGCCTATCCATTGGACCCTTCACTAAGTCCACCAATTCAGACATTATCTCTGGTTGGAATCGCTTTTTGCGGGACCAATCCTGCAAAACCCTACGGGCATCTAACCAAGCCCTATAGAACTTTGGAGAGCGAAGTCGAATGGGGATTCGACCGCTCGATGTCCTAGCCTGAATATCATTGTAATTAGCATTAGAACCTCGCACTGAAGATATAGACCTGTATCTTCCTCTACCCCCAAAATTGCCTTCTAATATCTGTTCAACTTCTTGCTTAGACGGTTGTTCTCCAATATCAATAGCCGCGAATTTAAGCAGCGTCTTATTAAAAACAGCTTTTTTCAACAACGTTTCTTGTGAATCCACCAATAAGAAATTTGAAGTAAACTGAAATCCTCCGCCGCCGACACCGGAAATTCCACGGCGGACGGCGGCGCGAAAAGTAAAGGTGGCGGCGATAACTATGAAGAAGACGAAACTAAAAAGAGATCGAATCGAGCGCTTCATTTGAAGAAGACTAATTCGGACAGACCAAAAACCAATCAAATTGAACAGCAAAAACCTAGAAATCTAGAAAATGTAAAGTTCAAACACTTTGCGTTTGAGCTATAAACATTCGTCGTCGTCGTCCTTTTCGGTTCGCATCAGAGCACTCGCGCACACAACCCTAGAAATTTTGGGGAATAGATCTGACGAGTGCAAAACCACCCCCAATCGTATCTACAAATTGCAGAGACAACAAGAACAGATTCGATGAATTTCAAGGCAAAGTTTCTTGGACTTACAGGAGAGATTGAGTAATAAGAATGATTTGAGATTTGAAGTCTGTCTCTCTCTTTCTGTCTCGCTGTTGAGTGGTTGAAGCCTTCCAGCTCTGTATCTGAAGCAAAGAGATTCAGAGGGAGAGATCTCGTATATAATTCCCAATAGTACAGAGAGAGAGAGAGAGAGAGAGACACACACACACACACACACACAGGGTATGAGCTAGTAGTTAGCCGAGGAAGTTGAGCATATGGAGATATGGAAAGTGTGATTCTGGATTTCGTATATATTTGTTTCCCAAAAATCACATAGACCGTTGTTTGGGTTAGCTGGCTATTTTAATGGATTGGGGAATATTATTCTCCTTTGGCGGCGCACTTATTGATGTTGTGCAACCCAGCGCTGCCTTGCCTAATTTTTATGTTATATATTTTTATCAATTAAAATTATTCAAATTTAAAAGTTTTAACCTTTTCACAACATGGATATAGATTTGCTATATCCTTTTTATTAATATAATATTACTCTTAAAATAATTAATTATTAAAATTTATGGATAAAGTCTTTATTATTTAAGGTAATACAATTAATTTTAGATCTTGTGTTGTAAACCCATGTTGGGAAATGTTTATAGAATCTATCATCGTTTGGTTTCATTCTCACTTGACAAAACAGATATATAGATATTGCAGTTTCTTCACTCTTGTTGGAAGTCAATGTTTAGTTGTATTAATTACGTATTAATTCTCTTGAATTAATAAATTAATCCCGTTATACTTTTTTTTAATTATATAAAAATTATAAAAATTGTAAAAATACATATATTTATGAAAATTCAAACAATAAATGTCGAAGAAAATACTTAAGTTGAAGGTTTTTTATCACTCAGGTATCTCTACAATAACATTAATCCCATTGTAGTTAGTTATTATAACGGGTGTTACTTATTAATGCTAAATCAATATTTGTTAATAATTATTTTAATTTTTGTGAAACTAATATCTTTGAATTATTTTTTCCCCACTAGATTGCAAGTATTTAATTTTACATGAAGTAATTTAATATTTACATTACCAGTTACCACCAATCATAGTCTCCATAAATTTCTAGCATTGCCATTATAATGAATGAGTACTAAGTACCCATCAGACCCCACAGGATGCCCCAACTTTCAAGACTCGCAAAATTGAGGATGGACCACTCTAAATTAATTCATTCGAACCCAAAAAATAGATCCAAAAAATGGGTTTTCAAAATTTATTTTGGCCACCGGCTTGATTAAGATAACTGGAAAGCGCCGGCAAATGTGTGGCTGCTCCAATGGGAAATTGGAATTCAAAGACTCCCCCAAGAAAAGCCTGTCTTCGAAATGACGCTGATGGCGATTAATTCAAGGGTATTCATGATAAAAGCTTTAATTATTATGTTTTTGTATTTTTCTGAACTCACAACTCGTTTAATTTCAATAATTTAATAAATGGGTGATGAAGACTAGGAATGAAAATAAGTCGACTTGAGTTCCCCTTCACAATTATTATTATTGTTTTTTTTTTCCTCTCTCTTCTCTTTCTACGAGTTTCAATCGAGGCAACTTATGGGATGAGCTCAAGTGGGGACGTCTCAATCTGAAAATGGATATTTGGATTTTTTATACAATTTTTTTAAGTTATTAAATAAATATTTGTATTAAATTTATATTATTTATGAAGGGATTTGAACTTAGGGTCGAGACTTTACAGAAAACCTTGGAATATGCAGTCTTCCATCCTACTTGTAGTGGTCAATTTTGGTATCCGCCATAGCACCTACCTTTCAGAATTGAATTATTTTAACGCGGAAGGGTTATCAAATCCTTTCACACATTCCTAGTCATCGCCACGCAGCTCTCTCTCTCTCTCTCTCTCTCTCATGTGTGTGAGTGGGCCTTTGCCATGGATTTCTAATGAAGTACTCCAAAGATAAGGCTTTTGGAAGATTCTTAAATGGCTTAAAGTCATGAAGAAAGAGATTCATCGACTCTCCAAAGAAAAGGAAAGAACATGATTGAGTTATTTAATCATGATAAGAAACTCGATTTGTACTTCCCCACTTGGGAAAAATGTGATAGGAGATTTTACATTTTGTAAAAATTAATTATTTTTCTGTGTGTTTGAATTATAAAAAAATTTTATTTTGATAATTTTTTTTAATAATAATTTTTATTTATTTTCCTTTTAATAAACCCAATAGAGAGGAGAGAAAAATGTCGTTAAAAAATAAAAAGAGAACAATAAAAAAAAATGAAATGCCAATCTGCATCAAAATTTGTTGTTAAGGTGCGTCACCTTAACCAGAGAAATAATATTTGCTAATTCATTTTTGTTTCCTATTTTGGTAGTGAGATGGAAATAAAATAATTTAAATTAAAGGGTCTATTTAAAAAAAATAAAATCATAATTATTTTTTAATCTAAAAATATTTCAACTTTTTGTTATATGGGTGAGGCCCGGTTGCTTCCAAGGAAACTTGGGTCCCTCCCGCTCAGGTTTGTATGTTTTGAGAAGTATGTCGGTGGTGCTTGGAAAATGTTAATTATTTTTTAATTTATCTTAATTATTTTTATTATGTTTATATAATTTAAATAAAATTACGAAAATATATTTTTTACAAATAAATATTAATTTTTCTTTAAAAAATATAATTTTTAATATTAAAAAACTGGGGGTTTGGTTAACTGAATGTGAATCCATGTCGTGCTGAGCTTCTAAAATCTTGTAATATAAGTCAAAAGCCCATTTTCGTGCACGAAATGAAAATAAATATACTATCAAAGTAAGTTTTTCTCTCCACGAAGAGAAATGGTTCGATCTGGCCGTCTTATCCATAGATTAAGGATAGGAGAATTATTCTATTCTCAATTTGGATACTTTGTGATATAATCCCGTAATTCACATTCGCTGGCCAATTGGGTTTTTTGCTCTTTGAAATTGAAACTAATTTTCATAATTAATTATGTAATTCCATTTGATGGTGATTTGTTTGACCTTACAAAGAAGGTTGTAATTTGAACGCTTTTCGATCGGAAAGAAATGATATTAGGAAAATCGATCTTTAAAATGGATTATCAGTATTCAAATCAGATTAATCAAATAATCTGAATATCGGATGGTTTAATAAAAAAGTATAAACACTTTTAAAATAATAAAAAAATAAAAACTTAATCCATCCGTAAAATAAAGTGTGTGTGTGAATATATAAGATAAGATGGTAGACCCAAATAATTTCTAAGTCAACTAAGGACTCCGTGGAAAGAAATGAAAATAAATATATAAGGTAAGATGGAAGACCCAAATAGTTTCTAAGTCGACTAAGGAGTCTGTGGAAAGAAATGAAAATCAATATCAATCAAAAGAAAATATTGGATTGATTAAAGTCCAATCATCTATTTTAATTATCACATCAATTAAATTTAAATTCGAATTTTTTTAAAGGGGTCTATCACTCTCCCTCGACTGATATTTTTAGAAAGAGGCTAATTTCTAGAGACAGAAATAATTTTTGAGACGTTACATTTTTTATAATGAAAAAAGCAAAATTAAAAAATAACTGTTTCTGTCTTATCTGGCTTGGCGCAAGTCATTCAGAGCTTTGTCGAATGGAAGTGAATCAGCTAAAGTCAGCAATAATGCAAACCCTAATCAAACGAATAATTAAATTTTACGGTGATTCATCTATTAGACTTTCTTTTTTTTTTTTTTTTTTTGAGCTCTAATTCTTTTTTTAATTGAAGACTTATTTGAATTTCCATGTGTTTTTTTTTTTTTTGGGGGGAGAATTCTCTTCACATTCCCCCACTTAATTGATTGCAAGCATTGGCGTAAAGACAAGGTCTTTTGGGTGCAGATCCCGTTTGAGTAATACTTTCCCGCAGACAAAAAGCTGTTTTTGCAATTTCGGCTTTTTTGGTCTCAACTCAAAACAATGAGCCCGGAGCTCAGTGGGCCTCGCTGATCAACTTTGATTTTTTTCCAAGATTATATCGATCAATTAACCGTCACTTGTTGATGAACTTTGATTGAAGCTTCCATTTTTGACTAAAATAGTAGCCATCAGCGTTACAAAATCAAAATTTTTTTTTTATAAATCATTGATATTTATTTTTGACCTCACTAGATTTAATTCAAAACGAATTAAATTTTTAAAAAATAAATTTCTCTCTATATTTATTTTTTATATATATAAAATTTAAATATAAAATTTTATTTAATGGTTATAAATCTACGTTAATTTTTTGGTCTCCTTTAATTTGAGAGCGTGCTCCGCAGCCGCGACCAACGTAGTTTGATTTTTCTTGGGACAATCTTTTTTATATTTTAAAAGAGTTGAAAAGCGATGCACATATTTAGTTTTGTAGGATATTATGAGCTGGAGCATGGTCAGACCGGCACTTAGCCCCATCACAAACCAACCCAGTTCCACATTGATCGAGATTTGGGCTGACTTAACCTATCCCTTTTTTTTTATACAGATAAACTCGTGCCATGGATCCTCTAAACAGTCTTAACTCAATTCACAAAAGAATTTAAAAAGTTTGAATCCGATTCTTAAGTTTAACCTCTGGCTAGACCGGATTTGGGCTTGATTTTTTTTTCTTAATATTCTTAATTCCAACCCAAGAGCAGCCCATTCATTCCCAAAATTTATATTTATCATAAAATATTTGATAATTGTGGTATTGAATTGAAGATGTTATTTTACAATGGTTCTACAAAAGGAGAGCAAGCCCAAAAGTCTGATTCTCATATTTTGCTTAAAGTGATATTAAATTTAGTTATTAGAACATTTCTTCTTTGTATCACAGACGCTTTTTGGTTCTTTTCTTCTGCTTGGATTCTGCAATTCCCTCATGATGTCTCACTTACTAATTCTAGGATGATCATGCTAACAAGTTTGGAGAACAGCTCTACAATGTTAATTCTACACACATATCTCTACTTTTCTTTCAAAATTAAAAATCAACTTAAAACTAAAAGTCATATCAAACTATTTTTAAAAACTATTTAAATTAAAAAAAAAAAAAAGGAGAAAATGAGAATCTGAGAGGAATTTTACGTAATTGACAAAATTGACTCTAACTATTTTAAATATTACAATTCTGTAATATATATTAACGAAAAATTAAATATTTAAATAAATCTCAAAAATATCTTATCACATATACATTTAATTTAACTATTTAAAAAGTTATGAATATTTTAAAACCAACGTTTATATGTTAAAATACGAATTTATGAATATTTTAGAATTATTTATAAAATTATTTATTTTATATATAATTAATGAAATTTTAATACAATTGTCATTTATTATATAATAAATTTTTTTTTAATTACAGAATCATTTACATTGACCACAACTTCCCATGCCCAACCAACCACAACGCAACCCAACCCAACCCAACCCAACCCAATGACCCCCACACGCCCCTGGCGAGAAACGGCGCGTAACTCAAACGCGCCACCACAAGAACCAGACACCCATTTCTAATGATTTCTAAACCCCATGAGATTAAACATAAATCAGATCTTGTTAGGGAGCTTATCGCCTTTAACAACAGGATTAGCCTTCGAAATAGCTTCCCTTCCCATCGACTTGAAATCAAAACAACAATTATGCTGCTCCGGGTACCTGTGGGTCCCGCAGTACGTTATTCCGCACCTGCACTTGAACCCCATGATTCCCACGCGCCTCCTGCAAGTCGCGCACCTCCCGGTTTCCGCCGCAATCTCCATCGCCACCGCCTTTGGCTGCTCCTCCACCGCCTTTACTACCTCCTTGTCACCGCACGATGACGACGACGGGGGCTCGAAAGACGGGGCCGGAAGAGTTAAGGATTGGGTGGTCATAAGTTTGGAGGATTCCTGTTGTTGTTGCTCTTTGAGATGGATGTCCCTGTAGCATTTGGAGCAGAGATTTTGGGTTGCGGGGCTTCCAAAGAAGCCGCAGTTGTTTGCGCAGAGTCTGTGCCCTTCGCATCTCTGTTCTTCAGCCATTTCCACGGAGATTGTAAGGGAGAGGAGACTTTTGATGCAAGTAAAACGAAAGGGAGAATCCAAGGAGAGGAATAAAATGGAAGGTTTGGTTTCGGTTTTGGTGGATTTGTGAAGGAAAGAGAAAGAGAAATGCCAAACAGAAAAGGCAAAAACCAAATTTGCTTTCCCAACAAGACTACTCCAAAAAAATTAAGAAAATGGAGGATTCCCTTCCTCCACGGAATCCAGATTCCACCGACCTGTCTCTGTCTCTCTCTTAAATATAAAATTTTGTTATATTTTTCTGCAAATCGGACGTCGGTTTCCAATTCCATCACAAATTTTCGGTCCAATTCCATCACAAATTTTCGGTCCAACCGTTTTACATTTTGGTATTGTTTCGGTTGGGTTGACCGAACCGACTTGACGTGGCTGTCATGCGAAATTTGTCTGTTCCTTTTATTTTTTTTTATAAGAGAATATAACTAAATGAAATCAAAAAGAAGAAAAAAAAATAAAGAGAGTCTATCACTTAAACCGTCCCGAAAACAAATTTATCTATTGTTTTTATCTCATGATACCTCCGGGACCTATGAATATTAAGGGGTGGGCCCGGGCCCCTCACAGCTTGACCTCACCAATCGCGGGCCTCCTTGGGTTTATAAAAAGGACGTTGGGTTAAACCCAATTGGTGTTGCCGATTTAAAAATATATGATATCTAATATTCAGACTAACGCTGATACCCTGTAATTGTATAAATATTTTACCTAAAATTCTCCTAATTACACAAATTGGTCGAGTTAGACCCTTTGCACCCCCACATAGCCCTTCGCACCTACCTATATGGGTCAGGCATAGTTGGAGCCTCCCCAACAGGTCGCCAAAAGGACTTTGGTTTTTTTTTTTTTGGTACAAAAGATGAGAGGAAACAAAACAACAACAAAAGGAGCAAAAGTAAAACCAGAAATACAAAAAACAGCTGGGACCGAGAAATTAAAGGACTAAGCCATCTAAAGAAAGTTAATCCTTTGCAGGCTCATCAGAGAGAATAAATCTTCCTTCTTCTGCACCATGAAGCTCCCTTGGAGTCCAGCTGTAACAGAGGCTCCAATTCAGGAGGAGGCCTCTCTGCTACCACCATACCAGGCTGGCTTCTTTTCGTAAAGGACTTTGTGCATGATCAATTCCATCTCTATTAATCTTACGCTTTCTAGTGAGAGGAAGGAAGTGATCTCGATGATGTGGACAAAACCTCATGAAGGAAAAATCAAGCTAAATATTGATGGTGGAACTAGAGCAGAGAATGGTCTTACTAGTGTGGATGAGTATTCTAGAAACAATAGTGGCAGGTGGCTACATGGTTTTTGGGCGAATGTTGGTTCTTCTGAGAGTGGCCTGGGAGAGTTATGGGTCTTGAGAGAGGGTTTAAGGAAAGGAAAGCTAAGGTTAGAGACATGAGGGAGTTAGTGGTTGAATGTGACTCCCTCAATGTGGTTTCTACTATGAACAAGGGAGTCGGCTCTAATTATCCTTGGAAAAATATTGTTTTGGATTGCAGAGAGCTTATGCGGGAGTTGGAGATTCAGGTTATCTCGCATGTTTATAGAGAAGCTAATAGATGTGTGGACAAGCTAATCGAGCTAGGAAAAGGGATTCATCCCGGCCTCGTCGAATCAGATAGTCCCCCCCTAAGGTAGAGCCTCTGTTGCTGCTTGATTCTGAGGGAGTCCCTTGGTGTAGGAGGAAGAAATCAGCCTCCCTTCAGGCGATCCCTCTAAGGGATGCCTGATTTTTTTTGTTTCTGTTCCAGTTTTTGCTGGATTTTGGTTTCCTTTGTTCCTGTGTGGTCTTCTTTCCTTTCTTGTACCAAAAAAAATGGGTCAGCATAGTTGGACCCGCAAGTTTAAATTGTATTAATTTGACCCAATTACAGTCATAGATTGGATCTATGTCAACATGATAGACTTAATTATGCCCGATACCGTAAGCAGGCCAAACATTACAGAGTGGTAGGATCCCAAGCCCATTGGCTATTAGGCCAGTTGGGTCCACCATGAAAGGTAAACGAAACAGGCTCTATTTAGTCACAATTCATGGACCCTTTTACCCTTGAAAGGTTTGGTCGGTCACGAGACATCGATTAGTTTTTTGGGATTAGTGCTTTCTACAATAACGAGAGGCATGGGCGTGGCATGTACCAAGCCAAATGGCTACTAATTTAGCTTCAGTTTTTGATGTAGACAGCCCTCTATCCACATGTTTAGGCCTGGTCTCAGCGCTTTGTAAAGTTTTATTTTTTTTTATGGCCTGCTTTCTAAAGTTTTATCAGCTCAATCTGAGTTTGGTATTATTTTTCAATGTGTTAGTAACGGGGCAAAACAAAAGAGAAATAAAAATAAATTTCAAACAATATTTAAAGTTTTTCCCTTTTTTTCATTCTTTGTGGGGGTAATACCAATTCTTGATATGCTACTATTTGTACATATTACAGAATTTACTTGTAACAATAATTTATGAATCAAATATTTTGTGGATGAGCATCTAACTAGTATCTGGTGACGAACTTGCCTAACAACACCAAGTGGGGATATGTAGCACCGAAGAAGTAACTCCCTTGGCCTTTGGAGAGGAGAGGGCAGAGAAGAAAACAAAACGTCCTTGAGGCAAGCGCATTCTGGTAGGAAGGCCGACCATTACATAAGCCACCATCCGTCTAGGATAGAAGCAAGCTACCATTCTTTGATCCACCTTCCTAGACAGGAAAGAGAACGAAAATGGGCCGGCGGTGTCCATTTCAAAACCCTACAAATTATCAGAATGAATGGGTTTAGGATGGTTTTATTCATACTTACAAACAAATAATTTATAACCATAATTAATATAAAATTATAAATTATGTCATTATTAATAAACAAAAATAAGAAAAGAATTATAGTGTCCATCCCATCAGATGATCTCTTCCGATCTTTCTTTCGCAAAAGTAAAAATAATAAAAAAGAGGCTTATGCTCGGCCCAATGTGCTTCTTTGCACCAAGCTGGCGAGCCTTTTTTTTTTCTTTTTAATTACAATATCCCAAATGATATTTGGATGAATTTAACACGTTGGATTCAGTTAAAACAAATTCTTTTAATATAATTTTTTTATTTTTAAGTTTTAAATTTTAAATTTTATTAAAAAATTTTTATATCTTTTTCATTAGACAACTGTATATAGGTGCTAACAGGTATTTTTTGATCAACCCAAATACGTAACACTCTACTCCTTGCCAATTTATGACCCCAGGGTACTAGAATAAGTTCATGTCACCAAAATCTTTTTAATTGAATAATCAGATATTCTATTTTTTCAATTATAAATCTCAAGTGAAAGTAATGAAAAACAATTTAGGATAATTAACCTCTAAAATGAATTTCACAATATTTCAATTGGATAAATAGGGTAAAATTCGGATATCGATAATAATAAAAAAAGGTTAAGGTCCCAAAGAATTTACAAGGTATGAATTCTGTTAGTTGGAAAAAAAATATTGTAAAAGGGGGAGATAACGATTGATATAATTATTATTTGAGCACTTTTGAGACTATAATTTCAACCTAATCAACATCTTAAAATCTGTATTTTTATTTTGTTTTATATTACTGTAATATTTTTTAATTAAAATAAATTTTAAAAAAATATGAAATTTTATATTAAGTCCTCTATAAAAGTAATTAAAATCGTTTATGTTTTTTGTTTTCTCGGAATCTTTTCTTGGCGCCACCTGTCTCAGATAATTACCCTTCTGACATTGCCCTCCCTTCCCTCTTGACCTTCGTTCAAAAAGCGGTTACACAGAGACGCGAAGCACATAACAGAACCAAAAGACATTCTCTCTCTCTCTCCATCTCGTTTCTTTCACAATGGGAAGATCTGACTTAGACGGAAACGAAATCAAGCCAATGAAGGTCTGCTTAATCGGCGGCGGAGGCTTCATCGGATCACACCTCTGCGAGAAACTCATGGCCGAAACCTCACACAAGGTGCTCGTGATCGACGTCTTTTCTGACAAGATCGATCATCTTCTCCAGAAATCTTGTCCTTCCGTTGATCGGATCGAGTTTCACAAGATCAACATAAAGAACGATTCGCGTTTCGAAACTCTCATCAAGTCGGCTGACATTGTAATTTTTCGGAGTCTTATCATTCTATTTGATTTGATCTTTATATTTTATTTATTTATTTGTTTATTTTGATTAAAAGACGGTAAATCTTGCCGCTATATGCACACCTGCCGATTATAATACGAGACCTTTGGACACGATTTATAGCAATTTTCTTGATGCGATTCCTGTGGTGAGTTCTTCTCCTGTTTCCTTTCCTAGGGTTTCTTGATTTTATGATGTGGGGATGTTATAGAATTTCGTTCCCATTTTATTGATTTAGGTTAAGTATTGCACAGAAAGTGGAAAGCGCTTGATTCATTTCTCTACATGCGAAATCTACGGGAAGACTATCGGCAGCTTTTTACCCGGTGACCATCCGCTGCGAAAGGTTGAAAATTTTTATTTTATTTGTTTTTTTTAATGTTTGGGGTCCAAATTTTATTATTTCCTGCTTAATTTGGTTTCAGAAATACCGTTGAATTAAATTCAGGGCTGATTAAATCTTTATTAAAGAATGAAATAATAAATTACACCCCTCTATAAATTTGAGAATTTGGAGTAGGGGTGGCTTTCCGGAAATTTAAGAATCCCCAATTTCAAGACAATGGTGATGGCTATCTATGATGCTTCACTTCATGTTGATTTTCTTTGCTTATTGATACTTGAGAAATGATTTCCGAGTATAAATTGAAGCAGGACCCCAAGTTCTACCTTCTCAAAGAGGATGTCTCTCCTTGTATTTTTGGACCAGTTGAGAAACAAAGGTGGTCATATGCTTGTGCAAAGCAAATGATTGAGAGGCTGATTTTTGGTACTTGGTCTAATTTTGCGGTTTTATCTGATTATGTGCACCAACAATGAACTTACAGCCCTCTTAATGCAGCGGAGGGTGCAGAGCACGGTCTGAAATTTACCATAGTGAGACCTTTCAACTGGATTGGTCCAAGAATGGACTTCATTCCTGGCGTAGATGGCCCAAACGACGGTGTTCCAAGAGTTCTAGCTTGCTTCAGCAATGTTAGTTCATCTCCATCTACCATATAACTGCTTTGTGTTGCCCTCTTGATTTGGTTCATCACTTAATTCCCCTTAATTTCCTATCAGAATCTTCTAAGAGGCGAGCCACTGAAGCTTGTAGATGGTGGGCAGTCTCAGAGAACCTTTTGCTACATCAAGGATGCAATTGAAGCTGTCCTCCTAATGATTGTAACTTTCTAACTTAACCTTCATGTAAGATGACTAAAGTATCCCCCCTCCATTTTACAAACCTGAGTCATTTTCCAGGAAAATCCAAGTCGTGCAAATGGGCAGATTTTCAATGTTGGAAATCCAAATAATGAAGTTACTGTCAAGGAACTTGCAGAGTTGATGATAAAGGTATTTTTTATATCATCATGTGTATTAGGTTTCTTCTCCACTTCAATTGGAGAAAGGACCCATCTCTAATAGAGTATTTTATCTTCCAAGGTGTATGCGAAAGTATCTGGTGATGATGCATCCAATCTGACAACCATAGAAGTAAGTTCAAAGGACTTCTATGGTGTAGGTTATGATGACAGCGATAAACGCATCCCAGACATGACTATCATTAACCAACAACTTGGTAAGATTATCGACTGTCTTAACATCTTCCATGGATTTGCATGTTGTTCCATCACCTGCTCACAACCCTTCATGGTACATGTAGGTTGGAATCCTAAAACATCACTTGAGGACCTTCTAGATACTACTCTGGAATATCAGCATCAAACATATTCACAAGCAATCAAGAAGACACTTTCACAGCCAGCCTGTTGAGCGCTCATTCCCTTCCTTGTACCTGTATCCAACTAGTTCTTTTCTAGTATACAATTTATGTTGTTGTAATGTAAGAGACATTTTATGAACAATAAAACAACCCTATCTTGGATCTTGTAGATTGGATTTGAATCCCAAGTTGCAGGTGGTTTTCTGTATATCTTGTCAAATTGTACATGGCCAACATCAGTCGTAACTAATCAGAGGATCAACTTTTTCCATATTTATACTTATTGTTATTATTTCAGATTTTTCTACTATGTTTATTCGAGTATTTCTTCATTTGAGCAGTGCAGCAATTTAGTGAACAGAAACAAGAATTTGCAATATATATGACACACACACACACACACAAAAAGAAAAAAAAAAAAAAAAACACATGCACATATCCATTTTCTACAGGGAAATTGCAGGACGCGAAATGCTGCACAACCAGAGGAAAAAATATTTCGTAAACCACAGTGAACGTTTATGTGTATATACGAAGCCTAGCAGGATATTTTCAGAAAAGACGGATTCAGCAAAGTGAATGATTCTGATATCTGTCTGGCCGTGTCTTGTATGTTGATCAAGTCGGCTGCCAGCTTCTGATGTGAAAATTTAGTCTTCTGTGGCTCAGTAGTTACTAATGACACTATCAAATCAATGGTTCTGGTTTGCAACACCAACGATGTAAGCATTCCATGCATCTTGCTGTTGGAAAGCAGTGACCTCTTCATACTTCACATCTCGCCCAGCACCAAAACCTTCTGTACTTCTGGTTTCATCGGTATCTGGCATCTGCCTGATCCAGAAATGGACAGATTGAAATCCAGCTTCTTCTAGACAGTCTTTAATCTCTGGCAATGACCACCTGGATGCGCAGAAGCACACAATCATTTTCTAATACTTCGTAACTACACTGCAAATTGAGACAAACAAGAAAAAGTGGGGGGGGGGAGTTGTACTCCTAATCTCACTTACAGCCTCCAACTGTATGAGAAGGCATGGCGAATTTTTCTCTGCTGATTGTGAAGATGAAAGTGAAGACTGATTCTTGTTTTCCGCTCTATGATGTCAAGTTCAGCTTGCTCCCAAACATACTGTTGAAGATGGTAACGGAGTTACACAAGGATAGATATCACAAAAAGCTCATCTGTAGCTACTGCAAAGAGATTTGGAGTGAAAAAAGCATACTGTGAAATTTGGAAATCTCCTTCGTAGCCTCAGTTCATGCTCTGATGACGAACCGCCATATAAATCCATTACAAATATGCCACCCTTTTTAGACAAAACATCAAGAACACGCCCGAAATAGGTTATCAGTTCTCTCCTACTGTGTAGAAAACAACAGCTGTAGTTAAAAGCACAAACAATGTCTCGAGCAGGAAGCACAATATTCTTCTTAAGTCGCTTGTCAGCAGTACAAACATCAGGGCTCATTTTCCTGGCCAACCCGAGAAGTGAAGCTTCCGAACCATTATTACCATCCTCTAAAGTAATACTCCCAATCAGGGCCTCGGCGGGTAGTACTAGTCTAGCCTCTAAAGGTTGCAAGACATTCCCATGAAAAAGGGATATTCGAGAATAGACATCCGCCCCAGCTTTGCCCATGTTGTTCTTCAAGCACCAATTCAATGCCTCAAGGTCTAAATCCAACCCTACAACAGTCCTTCGTGAGTCACCTCGAAGCCATTCTATGCTGTCAAGTATGTAGGTAAGATGTTATTAACATTCAATGAACATTGTTGCTTTCATAGGCATTGAATCAAACAGGTCTCCAAGGATTCACTAAATTTGTTACCATAATAATAATAATAATAATAATAATAATAATAACACCCTACCATAGCAAGAGGAATACTTGTCTCTCTTTCCAGTTGATGAGGAAAATTACAAACTTGATTTCTGTTTCAAATTAAATGTATAGCATGATCACCGCTCTATCTAAGACCAGAACACATGCACAATTTGCCATAGACCAAATGGATACCTCTTTTAACTTGTTTAAAAAACCAAGATTTCAAGTATTTCATAATAAAATTTTAGTTATTTCTCTAAAACTGTAACTTATTTAAAAATCCAGATGCAAATTTTAATCACCAGAAATTAAAAATCCCATGAAAATTATAAGAGGCCAAAAAGATAAAAAATGGGAATTATTTACCTAAGAAGAGCAGTGCCACAAAAATCTTCCTGAAGATGGAGGGGTACTCTCCCACCAACATACATCAAAAAGAACTTCTGCAAATAGCTTATATCCCCTTTTGGTGACTGTTTTTAAAAAAAAAAAAAAAAGGAAAAAGAAAAAGAAAGAGAGAGATAGAAAGAGTCCACGTTACTGATTAGAACACCCAAAATTGGGGAGAAAAGTCAAAGCGGGTTAGACCTGAACAGATTGCTGGTACAGAACGAACTTTGATGGGGTATCATTAAGTGGGTTTTGATTGTCAAGGTTTTCTTCTTCTTCTTCTTCATCTTCATTGTCAGAGGCAACGTGACTTAATTCAAAGGAAGGTGAGTTCTCTTGGTAGTGTTCATTATAGTCGCCATCGTCTTCTTGAGAAAGGTAATAGCTTCTTTGGCGGTTGGGCTTGTGTTGATGTCTCTGTTTCTTGCCGTTCTTTCCCATCGTTCCTCCTCTCTCTCCCCTTTCCGCCTCCCCAGTCCGCCTTCACAACAGTAGGTATTACCCAATTACTCGAATATTCAGGGCATACTTAAATACACTGATTTGCTTTAATCAATACTCGAAGCCCTAATCTCATAATTATAGAATCGAATGATACCCTGCATAATTAGGCAATTTTAACCATGTTAAACTTAGTAACATCTCTTAACCAATATTTCCCTTTTTTTTTCTTGTTACAAGAAATGACAATTTCCTTCTTCAATATTCTCTTAATATTATAAAAGAGTTTTTACGACAATAAAATATTTAATGTATATTATAATCATTAATACCTAAGCAAAAACTATTACCACGTGATTAATATTCTTTTGTGAATATTAGTTGATTTCAATAAATTTTTTGTCCAAAATTAAACTTGGATAATTATTTAGGAAACGTACCCACAGTCCCTAAATAAATATAAAAGAAAATTAAGGTCTGAGTTTATGGTTCTTTTGTGTCATTAGGTGGAGGATTGGCTTAGGATGAATGACTAAGCAGCTTCCTTTTCTGATTACTAGTTCTATTACAAAAATTTTACCGTTACACTTTCTTTGAGTAATTTAATCGTATTCTTTGGTGTCTCACAACCTTCACAAATCCTCTCATATTGTTGTGACCATACCTGTTTTTCTTCATTTAAGTTTGTTTGAACGCAGATACTTGACTTGCTCTGTCGCTCTCAGGTTAGGCAAGAGGCGGCCCTGGAGGGCTTTCCTTTTGTATGGACCACCCGGAACGGGAAAGTCATACTTAGCCAAGGCTGTTGCAACTGAAACAGATTCAACATTTTTCAGGTAATTTATCTTTGGGTAACATTATTGTTATGGAAAGGTGATGTAAAAGATCATACAAATTATCCTTGTTAGTTGGGACAAAGGTGTTGAATTGAGTTACTTTGTCCTATTAACTTCTATGGGTTTCATGTGGTTTGTATCTAAATTTATTGGTTGTTGTTGAGCGACTAAGTATCAACTGAAAGGATTGTGACAAAAGCAATAAAATACATTAAGTTTTTGTTTGCGGTGAAGGAAATTGTCGTTTCTTTGCTTTCAGGTCATCTTATCTATTCTGTTCACCCTTTTTCATATTAGAAAAAAAATTCCCTTCTTTTTTGGTGTTCAATTGATAGTACTCTTTTGGGAGTAATCATCCTAGAGTTGCCTTTGTTTCAGTTATTGCTTGCTCCCCCTTCTCAAAACAAATTATGGTCTGAATTCCTTGCAACTGCCTTCTTTGTCAAAGAAGAACAACATATAAGTTTCATTTCTGCTTTGGGATTCCCGAGTTCTTGACTTTTTATTGCTAATATTGGATATGCTATTGACACTTTCCTTGGAAAACTATTGGTTGTAGACATCACTTTCTAACTGCACCTGTGCTGCGTTCAAAGAATTGGCCTATGGATGTACCGGCAATTTATTTGCACCTCATTTGTTTTTGCGGTTTGCTTGTTTGTAATATCTCCTTTTTGTTCTAAAACCAAAGGCCAGTAAACAGGCTAGTGCCAATTTCTATGTTCTTGCAAGTGTTTCATCTTCAGACCTGGTTTCCAAGTGGATGGGAGAGAGTGAGAAGCTGATCTCAAACCTTTTCCAGATGGCTCGTGAAAGTGCTCCTTCCATCATTTTCATTGATGAAATCGATTCCTTGTGCAGTCAGCGTGGGGAAGGCAATGAGAGTGAAGCTTCTTGAAGAATCAAAACAGAACTTCTAGTGCAGATGCAGGTATCCTTTGTATTTGTATAATTGGTTGAGATGATCTCTAGGGTTTTTTTTTTTTTTCTTTCTTTTTTTTTTTCCGAGGGGGGGTTTCGGTTGAACTGTGAACACCATTTTTATGCTTATGATTTGATTATTCTATTTTGTCCTTTTTGGTATTCAAGGCAATGCATTCTGAATTACATTATCCATGAGGTGTAATATACACTAGCATTGGATGTGATCATAACTTTTAGAAAGAGTGATTATTATGAATCAATCATCTTGAACAAAAAAGTGATGTCTCTAAGAGGTGGATTGAGAGGGACACAAGTAGAGTAGACGCAACGGAGAGTTGACACATGCCTGGTGGACCGAGTCAATAGATCTTTTGCCTAGTCTTTCAAAGAATTAAATCATGCCCAAGTAAATTGAATACTATTCCCCCTCTTCATCTCCGTGCTGAGTTGACTGTTCTGTTCCAAATTTAGGGTGTAGGTCATAATGATCAGAAAGTACTTGTTCTTGCAGCCAGAAATACCCACTATGCACTTGATCAGGTAAAAGAAAAATATTTTAGGAGAATTTGATACGATGTTCTTCGGTATGATGGTAGTTACCAGATGATCATTATTTTAAAATCCTGATCGCAGGCCATTAGGAGACGATTTGACAGGCATTTATATATTCCCCTACCAGATTTGAAGGCTCGGCAGCTTATGTTCAAGGTACTGGAGCCGTTCATAATGCATTTTATTTTTTTGTGAGTGTTAACAGCATGTGTCTGTGCAGCAAAGTGTTGTGAGTGTATGCTTGCGTGATGACAGAGGGAATTCTTTTTGTACTTTGTTTAAGAAATGTGTGTTATGCCTTAAACATTAGGTGTGAATCCATAACTTTTGCAGGTGCATCTCGGAGTCACACCGAACAACTTAATGGAAAGTGATTTTGAATACCTGGCTCGCATGAGAGTAGGATTTTCTAGGTCAGATATCTCTGTTTGTGTAGGTATGGATTTGGTATGGTCCTACACAAATAACCATGTACTTCAATTTCTAGAGCGTATCAGGTTCATTGAAGAGTTGTTGCCTTATCGCATTCTTTGGTAGGTTAAGGATGTCCTGTTTGAAACTGTTCGTAAAACTCCCAATGTTCTTTTACAGAAACCCCAATGATATGTGGATACCTTGTGGATCCAAGCAGAGATGTGTTGTTCAGATCACCATGCAGGAGCTTGCGGCACAAGGGATGGCTGCTAAGGTATGGGTCCTCTTATGTAGTCTCTTGCTTTCTCTGCAATCTTTGCTTTTGGACATTTGGATATGTCATGTACATATAGATCTTAGTGAGTCAAACTCTCGTGTTGATTGTCCAATTTATATTCCTCTGTATCATGCTTGGTCTTGAAAGTTTGAAATAGATAACTATTGCTGCATCCTAACAGAAGGGTATATATTCCTTTGTATATCCCCCATGTTGAGCATATGCAGCTGGACTAATTTCATCATCACCTCCACTAAGTGAAAAGAAAAAGGAAATGAGAATAGACTCATGAAAGCTGAAGTATTATAATATTGCCACTCAGTCATTTAGTTTAAAGCCATTAAATCATGTCATTTTAATTACCGGCTCTGCTTTCTCCATTCTAATATTGATCTCGCGCCCGCGCGCGTGTGTGTATATATATAGGGGAAGGGAAGAACACACATAAGGCTTACATGCTGTATAAATTTGTCTACGGACGCTATAAAATGGAAGCTCCGTTTCATCTAACACTTTGTCAAATCCGGGTTCTGTTGGATACAAATCGGATACATCGTGTCTTATAAATTTTTGTTGGTATTTGTTGCATAGTATAGGAATATGCCTGCATGCTTACGGATGCTATGATTTTTTTATGCTTATCTTGATTTGATTGATTTAGATTCTTGCAAGTGGTTAAGATAATGGCAACTTTGGTTAATCACAACAATTATTGCATTCAACCTTTATGAACAAAAAACTCAGAATCTATAATATCATCGTCATTTCATTGCCTCCCGGGTGTTTCTGTCCACAATTAATGGTTCTGCAGTGGTCAAAAGAATGTTTCCTATGTTCGAACCTTCTATGGCGATGTATATATATATTTGATACTTAATCATGATTATCCAAAAATCTAACGAATGTGGTTTGAGTAATTGTGGATCTAATTTAGGGACTGATTCTCCATATATCTATTTTTTTATTTTTAATTTTTGAATTCGAGATTTTGATTAAAAAAGTTTAATACCCTGATACTAAACCCATGAGTCGTTAGTTCTGTGAGCAAATATGTATTACTATCTATCAGCCTTACAAGGTTTTAGCTTCAACCTCTTAGATAGACCGTAAATTGATCGAGGTCTGGGAAGAATCCCCATGAAAATTTAATATTTTGAAGGATGTGGCATCCAGCTCCAGACACGCTTTGGATTTTGAAATTTCTAATTGATGACTGATGGCTATGCAGATTCAACCACCCGAGATTGCGAGGACAGATTTTGAAAAGGTGCTCGCAAGGCAGAGGCCAACAGTGAGCAAATCTGACCTTGAGGTTCACGAGAGATATACAAAAGAGTTTTGCGAGGAAGGTTGATGGATTGGACAGATTACAAGTCATTGACCACACTTTCACGAGTGCAATCATTGTTGTTGTAATTTATTGCAGCCTCCGGATGCAATGAGGTAAATAATTCTGATTATCTTCTTCCAACTTGGGAATACCCACATTCCTCGTCTGTTTATTGAGGTCTCTTATGCTTTATATTTCCGGAATTCAAGTTCCAATTGTATAATATACTTTTGAGAATGATGTAACAGAGCAATGTAAAACGGTGTTCGAGATGGTGGTGAAATGCACTGGACTCTGCCGGCTCTTGGCTCTGCAATTCAACCTTGGAATTTCTATTAGTACCTTGCAGCGTTTTTTGCCTCAAGAAATTGCCACGTTTCGAGATTGGCTTGCATCATAGATCTCCATTTCGCTGTACACGAGTTGGATATAATGTGCTTCTCCCTTTATGGTGGCCTTATGAATTTTTGTAATTAACATTTATTGCAAGTTTTGGATGAGAATTTTAGCCACATTGCTCTGTTGTGTTCCGTATTATTGAAAAACATGTCAATGCTGCAATGTATTGGGAAATACTGTGCCTATGAAATGGAAAATGGAAAATGGAAAATGGAAGCTGGTTCTTGAAGATACAGTCTTCTTCTCTCTTCGGTCGCAAGACATTTTGGGCAATCTTTGGCCTTTGGAAAGCTCAAAATTTGCCCCTACTTCATATTTATAAGCTGAATATATTATATACTGGCAACAGACAACTATTTATAATGTTAATTTTAAGTATGTCGTGGCAAAAATGGAAGGAGTTTTTTATGCTGAACAATAACCTTGTCAAGGCACTTGTTGGTCGCCGAGAAATCAACAAAATCAGGGGATTCACTGAACCACAATAAATGAAATGCCAAAGCTATCATCTTCAGTTTGTCTACAGCCCAATTCCCAAATGCCGGGTAACCTCTAACCATATCTTAATGGGCTCTCGAGAGTGGAATCGAGGAGGCGAGAGAATCAAAGTAAAAGGGAGGTCTCTTTGGGGATTTTTGTCGAGCAGATTGATAGCCTGGAAAGGAAACCTCTCAGATCATCTTTTTCGTTACCGCTGCGCATGGTTTCCAGAGGCACCCATCCGGATGAGTATTCGATTAAATTATAATCAAAATAGTAAATTTAATTTGATTATAAAATTTTTATATAATCTAATTAAGTAAACTAAAAATAAAAATTTCATTGACCGAATTAAATAATTAATTTGGTTCGATTATCCAAATTATTCAAATTATTGAAATCTCTTATTATAAAAAACTTTTAATAATATTGGTTTCTATCCATATCCATATAATCGTAATATATATCGTTTATATTAATACGTGACTATAAATTATAATTTTAAAATTCAAAAATCACTTATAATTCTAATTTACCAAATATTATTTTGAAAATTTCAAATTTTAAATTTCAAACAAACTAAGTTTTGAGAATAGAAAGTAAGTGAAATAGGGGAAGAAGAGGAAAAGGCATTAGTGAAAGTCTCAAGTTTAAAAGTGGAAGAATCGTAAAATGAACTAAATATTAAAAATTTGGAACGAGAAACGTGAAAATTAAAAACCTTTCATTAATTATACACTCTTCACTATATTAGTTTTAATTTTTATATTTTTTATATTTTAATTTTAAATTATAATATTATAATAATATTTATAAGAATAAAAATTATCCAAAAAATATATAATATATTTTATTAATTCAGTTCGATCGAAATAAAAATTACTAAAACTGAGAACCGACTAAATAAAATAAATTAAAATTTTATTTTATTTAAAATTAAATTAATAATCATATAAAATGTAAATAAACGTTTCGATTAAAATAATTTTTTGAATTTTAATCAAATAATACTTATCCGTGCGACATCCCTGACAATGGGCCAGACAAATTTGGGAAGGCCCAAAGAGATGAGTAGGCAACAAGACAAAAGTTGTCTCATTGGGCTCAACTAGAAAAGCGACTGGACTGGAGTGGGCCCTGGAATTTTTAACGAATATTTTTCTTGTGTTTTTTTTTTTACCTTGACCATCACCTTGTATCTGGAGTTTTATCCCCAACTAATTTATATCGACTGCTAGAGGGCTCATTTTTCTTTTTGAACATTTTCTTTTGACGAACAAAGTCGAGTTTTAAACAAATTGCAGCTTACTATCATAGCACGTAGAATAAAAAAGAAACCAATAACTTCTTATTCGAAAAGTTAGATATTAGTATTTTTTAAATAATATTTTTAATTTAAATATTAGGTGAATTTTTTTAAAGAGTTTAACTCGATACAAATTAGATTTAATTAAAACCAATATAATTATACGATATCGATAATTTATAAAAAAAATAAAAAAGATAAAAATTATTATTTTCATTTTTTGTTTATTTACTATTTATCTTAATATTTTCAAGAAAACATAGTTTAATACTTTATAAATTTTGTTATAAATGTTAGAATATGTATTCAAACAATAATATAAAATACATAAATCAATAAACAAAAATAGATTTAAGTGATTCGACTAAATAATTTACTTAATTATGTGAAATAGAGACAAATTTACTATATTGAAAAAGATAAAAAAAAGTTAAGAATTGAACGGTGTTTATAAGAAATACCTAATACTTCCAAAATTCAAAAGCGTCGATCAAAATCCCAATCAAAATCTATTATATAAATTATATTTTAAACCAACGATCAGTTAATTTAGTGAAATTTGATATTAAATTTTTTAATTAAGATTATGACTTTGAATTGTAATTTAGATATGAAATAAGTTACGTTAAGATCATAATTTTATTAAATGAATTATAATAAATTTTAAATTAAATTAATTAAAATATGGGATTCCACGTATTGTATAAAAAAATAAATTATATACTATGACTTACGGGTGCTATATAAAATTGTGGCACAGACACGAACCTCGAGCGTTTTTTTTTTTTTTTGCTTTCTCCTCTGTTAATGTGCAATAAGGGTGACTGTTGACTCGAGATCTATGCGTTATCCACTTTGCTTTTTTTTTTTTTTTTTGCTCTATTATCATTTAAAATCATGTCCAAAATTATATTTTCATTAATATAATTCAAATATTTATAAAAACTTTATTTTATAAAACAATTCAGCCAATATAATCTTTTAAAAGAATAATTCTCTTAATATATTTTTTTATTTTCAAATTTTAAATTTTAAATTTAATTAAAAAATTTCACGCCTACCGACTGCGGGTTTATATTTTGCTTGCTTTTTCCTTTCCATGTATAAACTCTAACATGCTACTACTGCAGCGACTCTTCATGAAATAAATCACTCCTACAAAGAAGAAAGGTGCCAGATGGCTGCTGTAATTACGCTTCTCTTCATCTCCGTTCTAGTTTCTCTCTCTGGCACCAACAGTAAGTTATTAATATTCTTCACAGTCGTAAACTTCTGCGTCAACAATATCATCTCTCTCTCTCTCTCTCTCTCCCTCTAATTATGTGTTGACGATGACACAGGAGCAGATATTGTTACAACGCTTGGAGTCAACTACGGTGATCTAGGTAACAACCTTCCTATGCCAACAGAATCAGTGAAGCTCATCCAGAAACTCAAAGCCAATTGGGTCAAACTCTACAGTCCAAACCCGCAAATCCTCAAAGCCCTTCAAGATACAAACATTCCAGTCTCCATTATGGTCCCCAACCAACTCATTTCCAACATTTCCTCCTACCAAACTCTCGCTGACCAATGGGTCGGGTCCAATCTCTTACCATTTTACCCGAAAACCAAGATCCGTCATTTGTTAGTTGGAAACGAAGTACTCAGCTCTTGGGTCCTTCAGGAGGACAAGCTGATCGGGCAAAATCTCGTCCCTGCCATGCGCCGAATCAAGGCATCTCTCAAGTCCTATAAAATCAGGAACGTCAAAGTTGGTACTCCACTAGCTGTAGATGTCTTAAACCCGACTCTCCAACCTTCGAACGCATCTTTTCGGGCTGACCTTGCGGGTCGGATCGTGAAACCGCTTTTAAAATTCATAGAGTCAACCAAGTCTTTTTTCTTCATTGATGCCTATCCATATTTCACTTGGTCCGATAATAACAGAACGATTAGCCTTGATTATGCTTTGTTTGAGGGAGGAGGTCACCAGTCTTACAAAGACCCGAAAACCGGGTTGGTTTATGCCACCTTGCTTGATCAAATGCTTGATTCCTTGTATTTTGCAATGAAGAAACTCGGGTACCCGAATATTCGGACTTGGATATGCGAAACGGGCTGGCAGAATGGTGGCGATATCGACCAAATTGGAGCGAATGTTTACAATGCTGCTACTTATAACCGGAATTTGGTCAAGAAGCTTCATGCTAAACCCCCGTTTGGAACACCGGCTCAACCGGGCGTGCTTTTTCCGACTTTTATCTTTGCTTTGTATAATGAGAACCAAAAGGGCGGACCGGGTACAGAGCGTCATTGGGGCTTGTTGTATCCGAACGGGTCAAATGTGTACCCCATTGATTTGTCGGGTCAAACACTGGAAACTGTATATGGCCCGTTGCCGAAGCCCCAAAATAACTAGCCTTACAAGGGGAAGATATGGTGTGTGGTGGCGAAGGGAGCAAATTTGACGGAATTGCCCTCGGCGTTAAAGGAAGTATGCAGACAGGATAACCGGATATGCGATCCGATCCGACACGGGAGAGAGTGCTACAAACCAGATTCTATCGTTCAACATGCAAGTTACGCTTTTAGCTCCTATTGGGCACAGTTTCGTAGCAATGGTGGGTATTGCTTTTTCAATGGGCTTGCGGTTCAGACCACCAAAGATCCAAGTAAGTGGGGCATGCAATTTATATTTTGAATTTCATGTGATAATCATATTCCAATATATACCAAAATTTTATAATTACTATGATTAACAGTAACCACGTGCTAAAATCAAAAAGGAACAACTTGAACTTGGAACGCACATGTGAATATATATCTTTACCCACGAGTTGTAATTGTAGTTGAATATTAAATCTTTTTACTCAAAATTTTGATTTTAAATTTTAAAAATAGAAACACAAACATTAAAAGAATTAACTCTTTAATCGGATCTTATAGTGTTCGATCAGATTAATTGGATAGATTTAGATATCGGTAGATGACAAGTTTGCACTTACGCCGAATATATATATATATATATTGTTTTTGCTATGCAACTTTGCAATATTTATTTAAAAATGCAAATCCAATTTTGGTATTAAGATCAGATCTGTCAATTAATTTTGCGATATTTATTTAAGCACGTGCTTATAAAAAACTTTTCTCCAACAGGTTATGGATCTTGCAAGTATCCAAGTGTGACCCTTCGAAGGTGGCGATAAAGCTGAAATGGTGCAGTGCTTTCATTTGACTGGTTTTCTAACTCTTTTTGCTGCTCCTTTTCTTGAGATGAACGCTGTTGTGTACGATCTTTGTTCCATGATGAGGTTCAAGAACGTTATATTCAACTCGAATCTTTTATAGAAGTTCCAAAAAATTTTCAATCATGATTGATCACCCACACAGTTTGAACAATTGCCAGACCAAATCGAATTTGGGATATTTGGGTTGCGGGTATGGTAACGGTGAGGTGAGTGAATGTGAGATTAAATGATAAATTTTTTATAATAGTTAATTGAATGAAATGAATAAATAAATAAATAAATAAAAATGATTGAATCAAGTAAATTATTATATATTTTATATTTAATTTAATTTTTAGTATACATAATACGTACGATGCCCTAAATTCGTCCTGAAATCTCCTCTTTAATCTGTGAGTATCCATATAAATTTAAACAATAAAATATAACAATTTGCGCAAGGGGAGCCTGTCCTCGGTTAATGAATAAAAAAAAGGGCTGGATGGCTACCCTGCTCTTCTCCGTTCTAGTTTCTCTTTCTAGCACTCGCACTAAGTAATCAAAGTCTCTCTCCTCCTCATGCTGATTCTGAAACAAAAGAGACATCTCAGCTCTAAATCAACAGTTCCATTTGTAGGTTACCTCTGATTTTATCTATCTATATGCCCTTTTGACACGATGAACTAGTCTGGTAAGTTTATCACGAAAGTCAGGTGCGGAAGCTGAAGTCCCTTCAGAGGTCAGAATAGCCTGTCTCGATTCAAGCCGGTGCTTATCAGAAAACAAATCTCCCTTGCAGGCGGTCAATTTGGCTTTAACTGCTTTCTTGCAGAAATATGAACCAATTACCAACTCCATTTTTCGAACAGCACTCTTTCTCTCAGACTTGCAAGAGCAAATTCTTCCCCATTATAGCTCCAGCAAATGTGACTGCATTTAGCTGCGAGGGCAGAGCTAGCCAGTAACATTTCATTTGCCTGGCAAGAGGCTACATGCTTTGCTTGAACATCTCTATTCGTCATATTCCAATTCCAAATAACAGTCAATGTCATGAATAAGCACTTGCAATGCTTAAAGTAGAGCCAATCTCAAATTAATAAATTAGTTTCTCTATGTTTCACCAATAGTCACCGCAAGAGCAAACACCTTTCTTAAAGTGGTGGAACCGGTTTGAGTCCCTGACAATGATCTCTCTACCCTCGATCATTGATATCAACTTAATTACAGTGTGACAGTCACCACAAACTCTGAGGTTCTTGATAATTTGAATAGGGACTCCAGGGGGAGTGGAAATCAATCCAAAAGCAATAGCCAACCTTTCACTGTGTTGAGAAAGAAGAGCTTCTTTGTGCTCCTCGTCAACATCTTGAAGAACATAATTGGTGTCAGGGCAATATCCTGCATGCTTCAGTCTGATGCTCAATTCATCCAGTTTTGCATAAATTTGAGCAGATAAAGGATGTGTATCATCTCCGGCCAAAAAAGAATAGGTCTTGTTCTTCACCTCAATCCAGCTATACCCTGCTTCTTTTCTCACTTTTCTCTCATCCATTAACTTCCTCACGTTTGCTCTAGCAGGCCAATTTCCCGCTGTTGCATACATGTTTGACAATAGGACATAACCTGCTGAATCATGTGGTTGAAGTGCAATTAGCTTTTCTGCTGCGAGTTTTCCAAGCTCTAAATTTCGATGAACACGGCAAGCAGCCAAAAGAGTTCTCCACACAGTAGCACTTGGAGGGAATGGCATCCCATTTATAACATCCATAGCTTTTTGAAGCATACCTGCTCGACTATACAGATCAACCATGCAAGAGTAGAGTTCCATAGTTGGCTCAATTTGATGATCTTTAATCATCATATTGAAAAACTTTTCACCCTCATCCACTAATCCTGTGTGAGTGCATGCTGTAATTACCCCTATGAATGTGATAGCATCGAATTCCAAATTTTCTTTCTGCATCTCCTCAAATATTGCAAGAGCCTTCTTCCCATCACCATGTTGTGCATATCCCGAGATCATGGAGTTCCATGAAACTAGGTCTCTCTCTCTCTGTCTCCTAAAAACATCATTAGCACTAGCAATATTTCCTCTCTTTGCATACATGGTAACAAGAGAACTGCTTACACATAAAGAATTACTAAATCCTGCTTTTATCGAGCTGGCATGAAATTGTTTACCCTGTTCGACTGCTGCCATGGGTCCAGCACATGCATTGATCACACTAGAGAAGGTAAATTCATTTGGATCAATCCCTTCCTTTGCCAACTGACAGAAAACATTAACAGCACCTTCAGTGTCTCCAACTTGAGCATATCCTGCTAGCATTGCAGACCAGGCAACAATATCCTTCTCTTCAATTACTTCAAACACTTTTTCAGCTTCTTCCACATTCCCTGTCTTAACATAAGCATCTAAAAGTGCTGTTCCCACTGAAGGGATGTTCTCATAATTAGTTTTCACAACTTGGGCATGTATTTGGGAGGGAGAAATAGCAAGATGTGCTGTAAGTATGACAGAATAAGTGAAATGATTTGGTCTTATGCCTTCCCTGCTCATCCCGCAAAAGAGTTCTGCACTTTGCTTGGCATTTCCATTCTGCAAGTACCCAGTGATCATGGCAGTCCACGACACAACATTCCAGTTGTCATACATTGACGTGAATAATAATAATGCATCATCTGTGCTATTACACTTGTTGTATGCTACCATAAGTGCTATCCTGCTATTTCTGTAATATTCGAAACCACCTTTTAGTAGCCGACAGTGAAGCTGTCTAGCAAAGCTCAACTCTTTAAGATTAGTACACGACTTGAGTATTGCCACAAAAATCGCCTCAGTCAGCTTCACATTTGCCATTCTCATCCCACAAAACAACTTAAGCGCTTCATAATCAAGGCCATTGGTTACAAAACCCGAAATCATACTATTCCAAGAAACAGCATCCTTATTTTCCATACCATCAAATACATCAAAAGCATCCATTATCAATCCACTTTTAGAATACATATTTATCAATGAGTTCCCCACAAAATAAGTTGACACCAGCCCATTCTTAATAACCAGACCGTGAAGCTTAATTCCTTTCTCTACCAACCCACAAGCCGCCAATACCCCAATAACGTTAGCAAAGGTAAATGGGTTAGGCTTAACACCTTCCGTTTGCATCAGTTCAAACACTTCCAACGACTTCTCAACCATACCAAAGCTCGCGTATCCTGCGAGCAGCGACGTCCACGAAATCACATTTCTCTCAGGCATTTCATCAAACATCTTTTTTCCTTCCTCAACACTCTCTGTCTTCATATACATGTCCACAAGAGAGGTCCCAACGCTCACATGTTCAACAAATCCAGATTTTATACAGTGACCATGTATTTGTTTGCCAACTATTTGTTCACACAGACATGCACAGGCCTTTAGTACACAAGATAAGCTAAACCCATCAAATTTAAATGATCTATGGAGGTCCAGGAAGAGGTTTATGGCCTCCGAGTTTAGATTCTCGCGAGAGTAATAGAAGAGTAAGTTATTGTAGTAGGTTTGATCTCGTTGAAGAATTTCCTCGAACGCGTCATGTGTGTCGTTGATAGGTGGAATGTCAAGATTGGATGCGAGACCATGCGCTTGATTAAAGGGTCGGGTACGAAGAGAGTGAAGAAATGCAATGTAAGCTTTGAGAGATTGAGGAAATTGAGGCTTTTTGAGTCTCGTCCTGATGTGCCGTAAGATCATCGTTCATGTTCCTCTCCAGCCCACAAACCAAAGTACTCCTTCCTTGCCCACGTATTTTCGCGAGAGAGAGCGAGAACAAGAGATTCAGATAGCTAATTACTTCTTAACGTTTTAAACTTTAAAGAGATAATTACGTATGAAGTTCCAAAATTTTACGCCGAATTACGCCGAATTCATAAATTAATTCTTAAATTTTAAAATACAACCATTAAGAATCTAAATTTCAAAATTTATAACACCGTTAATCCCATTATTATATTTAAACCAACCAGGCCATTAATTGCTGACATGTGACATATTAATACCATCACACACAATATTACCATGTCAACACTAATACTGATATTACCATCATAAATTAATAAAATTTAATTTTTTTAAAAATTTAATTAAAAAATATTAAAAAATAAAAAAATTATTTCTAAAATCCCGCCCCTTTCTCTCTTCTCTCCTCACTCTCACTCTCTTTCACCGGAAAAAAAAGAAAACTTCTTCTCTCTCTCCTCCCCTTTCCCTCTCTCTCCTCTCTCTCTCCTTCCCTCCCCCTTTCTCTCTCTTCTCTCCTCTCTCTTATTGCCATATGAATTGTTTTACAGAATGGCGTTATAGAGCAGTTGAGGCCAAACTGATATTGAAGATGACAGCAATATAAGTGTGCATCTTTTCCAAGAATCATAATCAGTGAAGGCTCGTAGGAAGAGCTCAAAAAAATACCCACAGCAAGATCGATTTTCTCACGACACCTAAGTCGTGATAACATGCAATTGGACACTTGTTGAAGGTACCATAGCAAGATCAATTTTCTCGCGTCTTCAAGAGCTCAGCAGCTTGTTTCTCTTTTCTTCCTCTGTTTTTCGGCGGCTACTTTATCCATGATCGTGTTCATCAAACTCGAATAATTTTACATATGGAGGAAGAGGCTGAAAGAAGGGGTTTCCGGGGAGATCTGACCTGATGTACCCTTTTCTTTTTTTTTTATTCAGAATTTTATTAAATTAATTCGATTACCTATTTTAAGAATTGGTTCTCTCAAATTCTTTTTTATTATTTTTAAAATTTAAATTTAAAATCTCTAATTAAAAAAATAAAATATTTAGTCACTCAAACAAAAATAATTTAGTCACGAAATATCCTTCTTCTCAACTCGAAAGGGAGACAGAAACAAAGGACGACATAAAATCGAAATGATGTACTGAACAACAAATCTTGTGTACTTTGAATATTAAATATTCGAGTGATTGACAATTTTGAAATAGACACTTTGCTTTTTTTCTCAATAACGAGCCACTTATATTTTTTCTTACCTTTTACCTTATATAAAATAGTTTTTTTTTTCTTTTAAATAAACTTATCAACTAAAAATGAAAGAACTTTTGGCAACTTTTCTTTATATTTATATATACATTGAACAAATTTACATGCGTAATAAATTAGAATTATGCGTATAAAATTAAATATAGACAATAAATAAATTGATTTCTAGATAAGAAAAAAGTCCAACAAAAAAAGATTTAAAATTAACTTTGAAGTAAAAAAACTATTTACAATTGTTCCAATTTCAAATTATTAAAATTTTGAAATCTTATCAAATATTTTTTTATTTCACTCTTGATTTATTTAAAAGATATATTTTTTTAATTAAAGAGTGGAAAAAAAATCTTGAAGAGGAATTCTTTTAATAATTATAACTTTAAACATTATTTATATTTCTTTTTTTTTTGTTTATTGAGAAGACTCGAAATTAAAATTTTTAATAAAAAAAAAACGATGTCAGTTGAGTTAAAATTTATCGAAAATGTTTCTCAGTTACTAATAATATATACAGGGGATTATCTATTGGATTTTGCAAAATTTAGAAATCGAAAAAAGGGGATGCAGCTGACTTTGCATATGAGTCTAATACAAAATTATACATCTTAAACAAAATATTTATAAGTTTTTGTGAGCTGAGATAAAAAAAAAAAATCATTTAAAAAAGAATAATTTTTTTTATCGGTCCAAAACCGGGGTGTAAGCACCTCTCTATCGCGTTTTTCAAAACTCAACATATTAGGGGAAAAAAAGAGTGAAGTGTTCATATTATTTTTCTATTAGGTCAAATCGAATCAGTTGAGAATACCTACGCTACAAGCCCATTGATTTTATTCTGGGGTGCAGCCGAGGGGTTGGTTTGCTGCCATAACCAAACATCTTTCCTTGGTGAAAAGTTCTCTCTCTACGCATTTCAGGGCCCTAAACCCAAATTGACGAGAACCACCCTCTTGCCCCCACGTTCCTACACTTACACTACCACCAAGTCTCTTTGCTTTCAAACATTCGACCCTTCCTTTTTCCCCCACTTTTCTCTTTCTTTAATAAAAGCCCCTCTTTGCAGTCTTTCTGTGTCAAAAGATTCAAAACCCACAACACCAAGAAATTATCTTGGATTTGACCGTTAAAAAGGGGTAGACTTGTCGGTTTTGTATTATTGTCTCCCATCTAGGGTTTTGGTTCTTGGACTCATCTGGGGTTCCTATTTGAGGGTTTTCTTTTCTTTTCTTTTTTTTTGGAGGACCTACCTGGTAAAAAAGTGTTTCAGAGATGATTGCAGAGAAGCCCAATTGGATTAGGCATGAGGGTATGCAGATTTTCTCCATTGATATTCAACCTGGTGGTCTTAGGTTTGCTACTGGCGGTGGTGATCACAAGGTTGCTTCTTCTCTCTCACACTCTTTTCGTTTGTTTTTATTCTTTCTTTCTTTCTTTTTTTTATTACTTGGGATTTATGTTTTTTAGGTCTGAATGACTTCTTAATTTTTGTTTTAGAATTTATGTTTGAAGGGGTTTTCATGTTTCAACCCGAAGTGTTGGGTTTGCTTTATATCCAAATTTCCAAATTTGGAATATAAAGCATAAAGTTTGATTTGGGGTAATTATCTGTTGCTGCAATTTACGCCAATGTAGTTCTTGCTGAGGTCCTGATGAATCATGGCTTGTGCTTACATTTGAATTAAGGCATTCATGGTAGCTCATTCTGTAATATTGCGTGATTGCATAATTATGATTGTTTTAGATGTATAACCTTTGGTTTGCTGTCTGGGGCTTCAATTTGCCCTTGGGGTTCTGGTTTCACGAGTTAATGTCTAATTGAAAATACGATAGTGAGACTGAATTACTAGAAGACAAATTTTCATTGTGTTAAACCTAATACATATCTTAACTGTTCTAGGAAAAGTTTTGTTTATTGGTAAAATTATCTAGATCTGTTTCGAAAGCAAAATTATGAACCTCATTTTTTGTCTACTTTGAGAGATTGGTCGCTAGTTTTTATAGCAAAGAGTACCACATTTATAGACTTCTTAAAAAAAGAAACAAAAATTTACCAAGCTTTATGCTTATGTTACTTTGAAGTTAGCCTTTTCCATCTCAGAGGATAACATTGAATGCCTGTCTGATATATTTGTTTTAGATTCCCCTTTAGGGGCTTAGATCCATTATGGTATTGAAGAACAAGAGTTACTGAGTTTTGACTTAAATACAGGTAAGAATATGGAACATGAAGTCAGTTGGTGGGGATTTACAAAATGACGAATTCACACAGAGACTTCTTGCAACCTTGCGTGATCACTTTGGTTCAGTTAACTGCGTAAGATGGGCTAAGCATGGCAAGTATGTGGCCTCAGGATCTGATGATCAGGTGATTCTAGTTCATGAGAGGAAACCTGGTTCTGGAACCAGCGAGTTTGGCAGCGGAGAGCCCCCTGATGTTGAGAATTGGAAGGTTGTCATGACTTTGAGGGGACACACTGCAGATGTGGTAATTATATCTCATGCCCCTCCCTATAGATTGTGTTGAATCACATAATAGCAACGTACTATATAAAATTCAATACAAGCATGTTATTGTTGCGATCAGCTTCTTGAGTGGAAAAGCACAAGTATAATTTGTTGGCATAAGAGTTGTTCTTTTTCTTCTTCTTTTATTTTTTTCTTTTTCTTTTTAGGGTGGCTATCCATTATACCATGGTTCATCTCTTAACAACCCACGTGGAGCAAAGAAGTCTTCTCTTGATTTCTTAATTTATTTCTTAAGTTCAAACTCCTGTCTGTTGGTTCATGCCAACTTTGTTTTCAAACTAACTGAGGAGTTATCTTTCCATGCTTGAAGTAGGTGGATCTTAATTGGTCTCCTGATGATTCAATACTTGCTAGTGGAAGTTTGGATAACACTGTCCACATCTGGGATATGAGCAATGGAATCTGTACTGCTGTTTTGAGAGGCCATTCCAGCCTGGTAAAAGGAGTTGCTTGGGATCCTATTGGATCTTTCATAGCAAGTCAGTCAGATGATAAGACTGTCATTATATGGAGAACTAGTGACTGGAGTCTTGCACATAGGACCGATGGGCACTGGACTAAATCGGTATGTTTGTTGATTTAAGTAAAGTATATCATTTACAGTTTGTTTCCTTGCATATTATAACCGGAGGATGTTTTTCTCAGCTTGGGTCTACATTCTTTAGGCGGCTTGGATGGTCACCTTGTGGCCATTTCATCACCACTACTCATGGTTTCCAAAAGCCTAGGCATTCAGCACCTGTTCTTGAGAGAGGAGAATGGTCTGCCACTTTTGACTTCTTAGGACATAATGCACCTGTTATTGTGGTCAAGTTTAATCATTCTATGTTCAGAAAGAACCATTCCAGTGCTCCGGAAGTTAAAGTTTTGCCAGCTGTGTGGACTAATGGGTCCTCCAAGACTGGAGGGAAAGAATCACAACCATATAACGTAATTGCAATTGGCAGTCAAGATCGCACCATCACTGTTTGGACAACTGCAAGTCCTCGTCCTCTCTTTGTGGCCAAGCATTTCTTTGCTCAAAGTGTTGTAGATCTGTCTTGGTAAGTGGACTCTCCAACAGTCTTCTTTCTGGGAATCAACTTGATTCTGTTCATTTTTATTATTAATCTAATGATGATTATTATTGTTATTATTATTGTTACTGTTATTGTTATTGTTATTGTTATTGTTATTGTTATTGTTATTGATATTGTTATTGTTATTGTTATTGTTGTTGTTGTTGTTTTGTTGTTGTTGTTGTTGTTGTTGTTGTTGTTGTTGTTGTTGTTGTTGTTGTTGTTGTTGTTGTTGTTGTTGTTCTTATTATTATTATTGTTTGCTTTTTATATTTTGCTATCTGCCCCTTCCTTGATTTGTCTTTTTCTTATGTCTGAAACAGGAGTCCTGATGGTTATTCTCTGTTTGCCTGCTCCTTGGATGGGACGGTGGCCACATTTCAGTTTGAAGTTAAAGAACTTGGCCACAGGCTAACTGATGCTGAACTGGATGAGTTGAAAAGAAGCCGCTATGGAGATGTCAAAGGCCGTCAGGCAAACTTGGCCGAAAGCCCAGCACAGCTGTTGCTTGAAGCTGCATCAGCTAGGCAATCCACAAGCAAAAAAGTGCCTTCTGATGTCCCACAGAGCCAGACACTTGCAAAAGCTTCAGTTGACTCTGGGCGTGCGAGGAAGGCCCCTGAATCTAAACTTGATGATGGGAAAAAAGTTGGAGTTACTGCTGATGGTGCTAATAAGGCAGTGGGATCAACTCGAATTTCTAGTCCTGTTAAGCAAAGAGAATATAGACGGCCAGATGGTAGAAAGAGGATAATCCCAGAAGCTGTAGGAGTGTCTACTCAAGAGGAAAATGTCTCTGGTGCTGCCCAGTCTCAAGCACTGGACTTCCCTCTGATGCCATCTGATAATCAGAAAGATGCAAATGGAGTTGTTCCTGCTGATCATGGCATTAGAGAAACTTCTATTAGGAGGACAATTGGCAGTACTTCTGATTTGAAGGATCGGTCAGGTGCCACCGCCCGCGCCACAGTCAGTGACAGCCTCGTAATTGATAAGGTTCCTGCTTCTACTGCTAGAGATGGAGGCGTTAATGTTGAACAAACTGGGGTTGCAAAGGCTTCTAGTTCTTTGGCTGCTTGTAGTTCTGCTCTCTCAGTTAGAGTATTTGATAAGAAAGAAGGGATGGATGCCATACCATTATGTTTGGAAGCCCGTCCAAGGGAACAGGCTGTAAATGACGTCATTGGGGTGGGGAATACATCTATGATGAAAGAAACAGAAATTGCTTGCACAAGAGGTGGGCAATCTCTTTGGTCTGATAGGATCTCTGGTAGAGTCACTGTATTGGCTGGAAATGCGAACTTTTGGGCTGTTGGTTCTGAAGATGGATGTTTACAGGTAATTTTAAATCCTTGTGCCTGAACTGATTCTTTTATGTTTTTTCATGGCACCTATGTACTGATCTTGCTTTACTAAGTTGCACTATAGAGTCCTTTTAGCCAGCTTTCTTCATGTATGTAGACACATTAGTTACACAACCAGCTTAAATGTTGCCCCATGCAGCAGCATCATTGCTAACTAGAAGTCTATTTTGTTTGCATCTTTGCATCCCAGTTACTCATTGTCTGACAATCAAATTTTTTAAACAAATTGTTTGTTTTTTCAGTTCATTTATTATTATTTTTATGTGCAACTGATCTTGTTGTGGATCTCCCTAAAAGATGTCCTTCTCTTTCTCTAATTTTTCTCTTCCTAATAGAAAATTATTGAAGGTTTTGAAATCTTTGAATTATGGTTGTTGGTACCAAGCTATCTCTATTCTGCCTTGTAAATTCTCTTCCTTATAAGTGAATTTCTTCTCTATTTGGATGATAAGATGTGGTGGCTTCTATATTTTTATATTTATGTGCCTCTTAAATGATTTTCTCCTTTGAGATTGCTTGTTTCTAGTGATCTCTTTCTTCTTCTTGTCTCACTTATAAAACAATGGTGGCAAACAATCTCTTATACTTGGGCATTACTAGTTAGTTCATTATTTTCTTTTTCTTTTTTGACTTTTGAAAATAGAAAAGGAAGGTCATCAATTTCTTATTATTAGTGGAGAGAAGGAAAGAATGGGTTGGTACAACTTAGAGGTGAATAAAGTCTAGTAAAACCTCTAGAAAGCGATTCAAGATGACAACAAAGGCTCTGAATCATTACCCTGGCCTGGGTAATTTAAGCTATAGAGCTTTCTTTGTGCATTTCCCCTTTGTTTCTTCCTCGCCTATAATTATTTCTAGTTTGACCATTAAAAAAGACTGATGGCTCCTCAACTGAGACAGTGACTTGCTAGATCATAGTTCTTATGACTATTATATTTTTTCTTGTTGTCCTTTGGTAGATTTATACGAAATGCGGGAGACGAGCCATGCCCACCATGATGATGGGGTCTGCAGCTGTTTTCATAGATTGTGATGAGTGTTGGAAGTTGTTGCTGGTGACAAGAAAGGGATCTTTGTATCTTTGGGATCTATTTAACAGGAATTGCCTGCTTCATGATTCACTAGCCTCTCTTGTTACTGCAGATTTGAACTCATCAACAAAAGATGCAGGTACAGTCCAAAATTGAACATGGTCAGAAGGATGCCGAGCCATTGGATTTGTGTTAATAGTTTTACTATTCCACTTCAAACAGAATTGTCACTTTGTATCTCTTTCTTTTCAGGCACAATAAAAGTCATATCCGCTAAGCTATCAAAATCTGGTTCTCCTCTTGTTGTTTTAGCCACTCGCCATGCTTTCCTCTTTGATATGAGCCTCATGTGTTGGCTGAGAGTAGCTGATGATTGCTTCCCTGCATCAAATTTTGCGAGTTCCTGGAATTTTGGCTTAATCCAAAGTGGTGAGCTTGCTGCCTTGCAGGTTGACGTTAAGAAATACTTGGCCAGAAAGCCAGGTTGGAGCAGGTTTGTATCCATGGAATTGATTTTCCAATTATTTAACTAATTTGCATATTTGTATTTTCTGTGGATGCGTACTTGCCAATATTAACAGTTAGTTCAATTCAATCCCACTTGCGTGAGTAATAATTACCAGTGAAGTGCTCTTGCTGAGGCAATACATAAGATCAAACAAGTTCCTGAAGGATTGCTGTTTTTCTTATTCTGATTATGTATATCTTTGTCCCTGTGAGCGACTTCATTTCTTTGTTTAGAGGCTATAATTCAAGTATTATTCCTGAATACGTTTTTAGTTGCATATCTCATTTTAGGTCTTACGTTTACAGCTTTTATTCCTCTAGGGTATAATTTTCTTGTTTATAAGTTGATTTGGTTGTGTTTTCACAGGGTGACTGATGATGGAGTGCAGACACGTGCTCATTTGGAAGCTCAGTTGGCATCCTCATTGGCGTTGAAGTCACCAAGTGAATACCTCCAGTGCCTTCTGTCCTATGTGCGATTTCTTACAAGGTCTGATCTTTACAGCTTTTATCTGAGTACTTCTGGCTCTTCTCTATTTGCTTGTCAAAAACAACTCTCTTTCCTTTATCCTCCACTTAAGGGCTGTTATATTTTCAAGTTGATTATTTTATATTCCATCTTTGATAAAAATATTAGGCTGTTAAGTTAGAATTGTAGTACTTTTAATCAACTACCTGGCTCCTTCCTAATTGGTGATTCCAGTTCCAGCTTTTGAAGTTGAGCAATGTCTAGATTCAAATGCTTGAATTTGGTAGTTAAACTGCATCCAAAAGCACCCATGCCAGATAATTTCTAAGAAGATAGATCCAGAGCAAATTATGATGGAGGGCTAGAATATATTGTGAAACATAATTCAAACACCAGTAGATGCACTACATTAAGGATTGATCAGTCATGACTACATTTATCTACACTTGCCTAATTAATTATATAAGATGGGAAGATAGACAAATAGAATTTTAGGCAAGTGTAGATAAATGTAGTCGTGACTTATCAATCCTTAATGTAGTGCATCTACTGGTGTTTGAATTATGTTTCACAATATATTCTAGCCCTCCATCATAATTTGCTCTGGATCTATCTTCTTAGAAATTATCTGGCATGGGTGCTTTTGGATGCAGTTTCGTTTACTTGAAAAGGCTGACTTCTGACCTTTACGTGCAATTAAAACAGGCCAGATACATGAGGAAATTTTATAGGTTTTATCATTCTGGGTGCAGCTTTCCTCCTACTTGTTTCATTAGCTGTGTGGTAGCCTACTGTTTCCAGACATGTACTGATTTCATGCGCTTAGTCTATTCTTTTATTATTTTTGTTTAAGGGAATAATGTATTTGTGTATTTGAATTCAGAGAGGCTGATGAGTCTCGATTGCGAGAAGTCTGTGAGAGCTTCCTTGGACCTCCAACTGGAATGGCTGAAGCTACACCTTCTGATCCAAACAATCCTGCCTGGGACCCTTCTGTGCTTGTAAGGCTTTTATGCGTCTTTTTCTCTCTCTTATATTCTTTGGACTGTAAAGATCACATTTTCATTTGCCTTTTATTGGCTTAATCTGTGAATCATTTTCTGCATCAAATCACTTCTGAGCTCAGATTTTGAACTATTTTTCCCATACTTTCTGCCATTGAAATGTCATAGATTTTCACTAGTGTTAAAAACTACCTTTACCCGTGGTTTGGAAAGTGATTGCCACCTTTTTATGGATTTTGATTTTTCTTTGTTATTAGATTTTTGCTTTAAGGTGCCGAAGGGATTTTAGTTTTTGGTTCTGTTTTGATGCTCAACTTGCATACATTATCTCGACCATGCTTGCTATTGCAACTTGCATGTCTGTGTCTGTGACTGAGGAACACCCTTTATTTGCCATGACTTTGGCATACATTCTGCTTTTTCTCCATTATTTGATTGATTTCTTTGTTTCCCCCCTGTGAGGTCTTAACAAGTTACTCTCTGAATTTAAAACACAGGGAATGAAAAAGCACAAACTCCTCAGGAAAGATATTCTTCCAGCAATGGCTTCTAACAGGAAAGTCCAACGATTGCTCCATGAGTTTATGGATCTCCTGTCAGAGTATGAAAATTCTGAAACTACGGATCAAATACCTTCTGCTCAAGCAGCACATAAAATGGACACTGCTGTCCTTGCAGCTGATCAGCTGGACACTTCTGCTCCTTCAGCAAGGGATCAGATGGGCACCTCCCCAATGGAAACAGATCAAGCACCCCTCTCGCTGCTGCCTACAGATGAAAATAAAAATGCCCCTTCAGCACCGGATCACGCACCATCTGCTGAACCGTCAATAAATCAAGTTAGCTTGGATCAATCAGATAGGAACCAAATAAAACACGACCAAACAGTGAGAGAGGCTGTTTCTTGACAGGGTCATCACGTAACACAGATGACTACCAGTCAGAGCGACTATGAGATGTAGACAACTGAATGTTCCATCGCTATGGAAATGGTAAACCTTGACTGAGAGTGCTTCACGTTTGATACTACCACCTTTTGTGCTCCTCTTCAGTGTCCAAGCGCCACAGCTTCACCAGGCAGTTGCTTTTGGAGAATTATCTGTATGTATAAGCTCACTCCTCACATGAAGGTCCGATGCTCATGACATAACCCTTTTGAGTCCAGAATATTTTGATTTTGCTATTCCCCTCCATAGTTTCTTGTACATCTTGTTCTTTTTAGCTTAAAGCTTCATAACTAGCTCATGCATGATGTGTAAGAAATTCTGATGTTCATATCTTCATAATAGAGAAGTCCTCGGGTTTCAATGGTGTGATTAGCATTTCGCTTAATTTTGATTTAAATCTTATTATTATTAAAAATATGTTTTGGCATCCTCCGCTGAAAAGTTAAATTTTTAGTAGTATGATGAGTAATGTAAGGGGGTCCATCTTATGTTTTGAAGGACTTTTCACCCAATTGACCTTATGCAAAAAAAAAACCCCATTTTGCAAACAATAGCTTAATATTACAAGTTACTATAAATTATTTTAGATAATGTTGTGTTAGAAGAAATTGAGCCTGCATATACCCGTGCTTCCACAAGATCTTTTCTTGTTCGTTTTCAAGGGGACAATTTAGTGGTACAAACTCTTCTCTTTCAACCTGATGATTTCATGTTCAAATCCTTATAATACCAAAAAAAAAAAAAAAAAGATCTTTCCTGGTTTGATTCATTTTCCTTTCCTCAGATTTCATATATCTACGGAGACTCGTGGGTTTCTATCTTGGGGCAACTGTCCTAAAAGGAACAACTCACCTCACCTTACCTCACCTAATTGATTAGTTCTTGATAAAAATCTGATGACCTATATATGAGATTTTGTTACAACCACATATATGAGCTTTTGTTCCTATGCTATTTTGTACAAGGAGTCTTCGTCTAGAAGCATGTTTAACTTCAAGGTAAACCCAAATAAGAGTGGGAGCTATTGAGTTGTGCTAATTTTTGCGCATATCAACTTTCAAAGAGAACTGAAATTTCGACTCCCACCTTCAAAAAATTTAAATTGCATCAATTCAAAGATTAGGCTAGCAACACTACACAAGCTATCTAATATATATATATATATCTCTCTCTCTCTCTCTATATATATAATAACATTTTTTTGATCTCACATGTATTCGGATTTATGGATTTAGTGACAGTGCACAAAATTTTCTTAATTAAAATCTCGAATTCAAATGCTGGTGGTAGAAAAACGGGCGTTAGGTCCCATGGTTGCCAAGATGTTTTAACCAAATTAGACGAGTTTGACTTTCTACGATTGTGGTGAAGTGTTTAAAAAAAATGTCTACATTTCTTAACCATATGGGCTGATCTTTGGACTTCTGCTTGTGATTATGGGCTGGAATTAAAACACCGATAAAAATTACAAATCCTGACTTGTCGTGTTAAAATTAGAACTAAGAAAGCCCTCAAGAGCACATACAAGTTTTTGTCTAAAATTATGGTGTATTAAGTCTCAAATCGAACTCTCTTAATTTTTGTCCATCTGATTTATAATATATTAATTAAAAAAAAATTAATAAAAAATAAGATTCTGTGAGTAAAAGTTAATTTTTTATTGAGGAGACAAACAAGGTTGTCATGGTAAAAAAGAGAAATTTTTTTTAATTTTCAATGAATTTAATTTCAATTTCATTTCAAAGGAGTAATCATAAATGAGATTGAGATTCTAATATTTTTTCTTTAGTAACCTCATTAGACTTTTGTTTTTTTTACAAGAAAATGCAATCGAATCTGAAAAAAAAAGAATGGAAATGGAGAGACTATAGTTTGAGCTGTCCCGAGAGACAACCTCATTAGACTTGTTTACACTATGCTTACCAATTTGTCTTGTGATTCTTGAATTTATTAATAAGATTTGATTACTAAACTAGGATTATAGAACACCCTTTCATTTGTCTTATCAAGTTTTTTGCATCTATTTTTGGTTAAAATACAAAAAAAAAAAAACTATTGAATTTCCATTTTATGAATATTTAAATATAAACCCAACCAATAACTGTTGCACTACATTCATGGTTTCTTATTTATTTATTTGTTTATTGTTTTTGGTCTAGAAAACGGGCAAAGCTTCTGCTATCTTGCAATTCAGAATAACTAAATAAATTCTAAACTATGGTTTTAATTAAATATTTCACGTATTAATAATTTAATTAAAATTAATTGCATAAAATTTGATTAATGTGATTAAAAAATTATTTAATATATGTAGATTAGTCTGGAATTCATTTGAAGACTCCAAGGAGTGCCCATGTTCTCCACGAGTTTAGGGAGAAACTTTGTTGGAAGTTAATATATTAACAGCGTCCCGTACCCTCTCAAAACCATATATAGTATGTTAAGCCTCGGAAAAATGTTTCGCATGGAACACCGCACCGACGCCTAGTTTGCATGTGCATCAAGCTTCTTCTTCCCATGTTTAGCTGTCACTTGCTTAGCTCAATGTATAACCTTTTAATTTAAAAATAATAATTTTATTATTTCGTTGACATCTAATTATAAAATTTAATATTTCTTGTTAATTTTTTTTTTTAAAAATTTTAGTTAGAAAATATTATATTTAAAATAAAAGAAGTTTTTTCAAACGGGGCGGGGGCGAACATCACCCTTAATTGTACCCCATAAAACTATTATACATTCATGTGGGGGTGTGATATTAAGAGATGGAGAACAAATTCTGCAAACCCTGAGATAGACGGAGGTCATTTAGTCAAAGTGATGGCAGGAGCTGGGCTTGACGGTAGCCTTTGAACACATAATCCAGTGTATCCGCCACGGGAACGTGGCTATTAGGCTAACATGTAGTCTGTCCATATTGACTTCTTTAATCTGTTTCCATTCCATTCCATTCCATCGGTAGATAGAGGAAACGCCTCACAAGTGTTTTAGGACTTCAAAGACAATCTATTGGAAATAGGGTAAACCCTAGTAGCCAAGTGGTCTATTTAAAAACATGCTTAATTGACTTCTTTAATCGGCAATCTGTTTTATCAAGCACTCTATTTTTACTCGCATTTATTTTAAAAACATCCTTGTTTTCCCCCAACTCATCGTCTCCTCCGTATATATTGAATTCTCTCCTCCACTGTCCTGTGGTGCCCCAATATCTCTCTCTCTCTCACCACATAGCCCCCCCAATTTTTTCGTTTCTTCCCTGATGGAGTTAGGCAGTATAGTTCAGTTCCTTGACAATAAGACGATTTTAGTAACTGGAGCAACTGGATTTCTAGCAAAAAGTCTCTCTCTCTCTCTCTCTCTCTCTCATACATACTCATGCAAACAATATTGAATTTTTTATATTGTATGTCGCAGTACTCGCAGAGAAAATACTTAGAACTCAACCAAATATAAAGAAACTATTCTTGCTCTTAAGAGCCGGTGGTGCCAAGTCAGCCGCACAGCGCTTGCAAAATGAGGTACAAAACACTACTCTTTTTTTCAAGGCAATTGTATATAATTTATTAAAGCTAAACTAATACTAACAAAAAAGAAGCACAAATATAGGTGACGGGAAAAGACGTGTTTGGAGTGCTAAGAGAGAAATGGGGACCAAATTTCAAGTCCTTCATCTCTGAAAAGGTGACTGCTGTTCCGGGGGACATCACTTGTGGTGAGAACTTAGGAGTCGAAGACCCTAATTTGATTAAAGAGATGTGTACAGAAATTGACATTGTTGTAAACTCAGCTGCTACAACCAATTTCGATGAGAGGTATATATCTACAACCAAACACCGGGCTTTCTTCTTTCTTCCATTTTTTTTATCATAAATCCGAAACTTTTCTTTCGAGTAAGGCTATATTTAAATTATATATTTTACTATTTCAATTATCGTGGCCGTATGTTAATTTAACTACATGAAAACGTTTTTCTTTCTTAATTCAAATATCTTGCAGTGACAAATTAATTATTAGTCTTTCTGGCCATTAAAAATGGTAAAATTCATGTTGTCCTTTTTTGAAGGTATGACGTGGCACTTGGTATCAACACTCTGGGAGCCAAGCATGTTATGGACTTCGCGAAAAAATGTGCAAACGTTAAGTTGCTTCTTCATGTATCCACAGGTAAAATATTTAGCAATATTCATAATTTCCATTGAATAGGATATTTAGTGCACCGATGGAAGTTAATAATTGAGATTGGAACCACAATAATTGATCAGTACCCATTAATCATCAACTTTACAAATAAATAGCTTCATTTCCACCCCCCCCCAAATAAGATTGAAAGTATAGTATGATACTCGGAAGTGGGACTAGCTAGGCCTTTTGTGACTAAGCATTTAGAAATATTTGGGTGCAGCATATGTGTGGGGAGAAAAGGAAGGGCTCATGCTTGAGAAGCCATTTTACATGGGAGAGACACTCAACGGAGTGGGCGGTTTAGACATTGGTGAAGAGAAAAAGGTGGTAGAGGAGAAATTGAATGATCTCCAAGCAAAGGGCGTCACCGATGAAAAAGCCATTGCAACGGCCATGAAAGATTTGGGACTCCAAAGGTCTGTTAAATATATTATATATTCCTACTATTCACACGTTATAAATAGATATATGCACGCAAATATATAAATGTGGATTTAATGTTATATACACTACACATTCATAAAAGGAGTCGGGTAATGAGAATTTGATTATAGAGTAATATCTATAGATTTGATTTGTATGTAAATGAAAAAGAAATATTACACACAACTATTGGAAACAGGTGATAAAATTAGACCTAAGATTAGACTCCTAAGAGGGATATCATTTGGATCAATTCGGATTAATCGGGATGAAACTTCAAATACCGAGTGATGGACCAAAATGCAAGAGAACGAAAATGGAAAAAAAAGGTAGCTTGCTATTTTGGCGGTTTTGTTACTATTTTTAACCCAAATCTTGACTCCGACTCATTTTAAGCATTTTGAAATTAATTTTTCAGAGCCTAATAGTGGAAACTGTCCAACTTGTGGCTGAGGCAATGCCAAGATACCAGGCCCATCAACAGGGCCAGGTCCCGTTGGAAATCAAAAGACAAAAACCTGTACGCTCTACCATAGTTTTCCCGAGCCATTTGCCACATTTAGGATATGAAACTTGAAAACAATGTTTCTGAAACCCTAGTCTTTCAGACCCACTAAATTCTTTTGGATTGAGTGATCGGACACTTTATCCCCTTAACTAAAGGTATCGAGTTCGAGTCTTAAGTACAACGAAAAAAAATTTGGGAAAGCTAAATCCTAATATGGGCCCCATAGTGTTTAAACTGAATTAGTTAGTCAAATCCCAGATGCCAACAATGAAAACAAAAAAAAATAGTCTTTCACACCCTTAGAAACACTTCAATCCTAAAGCAAAATTTATAATTATTATTATTAATTTGATTTTTTACGTTATAATATGGCAGAGCAAGGAAATATGGTTGGCCAAACACTTATGTTTTAACAAAATCCATGGGAGAGATGCTATTGGGACACTTCAAAGAAGATCTCCCCCTCGTTATATTACGTCCCACGATTATAACTAGCACTTATAAAGAGCCATTCCAAGGTTGGGTCGAAGGTTTCAGGTAATTTTGAAAAATTTTCCTATGTTTCACTTGTGTGTTTTTCACTGTCAGCAACACTGTCTCAACCATTTTTGTAATGACAGAACAATAGACAGCTTAGCAGTTGGCTATGGTAAAGGAAAAATAACATGCTTCCTCAGTGATCCTGAATGCATTATAGATGTGGTACGTTCCAGATACAGCTTGAAATGTTTTTTTATTATTATTATTATTTTCAAAGTTGGACAAGTTCACGTATGGTTTGATGAGCATTTTTTTAATTACATTTTTATGACCGGAAGAGCAGATACCAGCAGATATGGTGGTCAATGCCATGATCGCTTCCATGGCTGCTCATGCAGGCCAACCTTCAGACATTATATACCAAGTGGGCTCTTCCGTAAGACGTCCTATTAAGTCCAGGAGACTAGATGACTTCGCGTACAAGTACTTCACCAAAAATCCATGGATAAATAAGGAGGGCAAGCCTGTCAAGGTTGGCAGAGTCACCGTGTTGACTTCTATGGATGGCTTCCACAGATATTTTGCAGTTCGTTATCTCCTACCCCTTGAGGTCTGTCTTTTGCTGCTGTCTTGAAGCAATTTGCCACTTAAAAGATTTTGGGCTTATGTTGTTTTTACTTAAATTTCCACAGGGACTAAAACTAGCTAACATAGTGTTTTGTCAGTATTTTCGGGACAAGTATGATAATCTAAATGGGAAGATCAAATTGGCGCTGCGATTAATTGAACTCTACGGACCCTATTTGTTCCTCAAGGCTGTGTATGTCTGCTCTCCCTTCACTTTTTTTTTTCTTCCGCTTGTTTGGTTCTGCCCATTGAAGTGTTAATTGGTGAAACATGATTTGTTCTCTGCAATTGCAGCTTCGATGACATGAACACGGAAAGGTTGAGGATGGCAGTAAGGGAAGGCGGTGCAGAGGTTGATTTGTTTTATTTCGATCCTAAAAGTATTAATTGGGAAGAATACTTCCTGAAAACTCACCTTCCCGCAGTCGTTAAATATGTTTTAAAATGATGATGTAATATATATGTGACTTTTTTGTCAAGGTTTTCGATATTAAGTATTGGTGTTATAAAGAGATTTTAGGAGTGGTATATGATGTATTTATTTAAGTGCAGTACATGGGAGCTGCCTAAATTTGATTGACAACATGATAAAAATAATTCACCTTAAGGTTTCTTAAAAAAATGCCCATACGAGAAGCATGGTAAACCGTTTCTCTGGAAGATGGAACTGGAAAGCAGATGGAACTGGAAATCCAACACTTACATTACTTCAATGAATTTTGATTTTGGAGACTCCCAAAATTCAAAATTTGGCAACATTTCATGGGCATCACATGCTTTGTACATTTTTAGCACGAAAAACTGTTTGAATTTTTTGTTTTGGTGTGAAAAAACTGTTTGAAATTGTTGGTGTTAATGCAATCAAGGGTATCGAAATCCTTTGGATTGAGTGATAGGGTATTTTATCTCATTAACAAAGATCTTAAATTTAACTCTTATGAATAGAGAAAAAGGATCTGAGAGAGCCAATTTTTTAATAGATTTTACAGTATTTGAATCGAATTAATTGGATAAAAGTGGGATATTGATTCGTGAAAAAAAAGAAATCCAGTATAAAATTCTAGTCCACTTCCATTTGATTAAACATGGGCCAGGGCGCGAGGAGTTCAAGGTCATCGAGGAGTAATAGATAAAAGTATTGGGCCCAAGCACAGCTCAGTAGGCATATGCATCATCTGCCACCCTACCAAAGGAAAACAGTAATGTTAATTACATCGCCACAGGGGCAACCCACCACGAGAGCGACGCTATTTAAATCACAGTGTCGCCACAACACAACTACCACCATTGCACTGCTAGCATTAAATAACTATCTCTCCCAAAGGGCACGATCACCATCAAGGCAACGCTGGCATCAATCACAATCTTGCTACGAGCTTACACGCACCACTAAGGCAATACAAAATCCATCACAATCTCGCCACAAGAGCACGAAACCATGCAAGCATAATGCGTGAACACAGTGTAAATGCGTCATGCAACATCAACGTTTACAACATGTGTACAACTCGCGCCCTTTACTATGATAATTAACTTTTGAAAAGAAAAAAAATATTTACATATGTGTGTGTATGTGGGTGCGGGGCTAAAGAAGTCATACGTCTGTTTATCTTTTTCTTTTTATAAGAATTTGAATATAAAATTATCATATTGGAGAGAGGGTTTGTCTCACTAAACTCTACTCTTGAGGACATTCGCCTGTCTACCTGTGTGGGGGATTCGACATTCCAAAGCATAAGGTCCTGAGACCTGCTTATGCATGACAGTTTGTCATAATGTGCACGCAAGTAACCGTAAAAACATAAGTCAAGCCTATAACTATGGTCTCACCAAGTGGGCCTCACAGCCCGAAATTAAGCTCACGAGTCGAGCCCCGATGGCAGTCCTTGGATGCCAAGCATGGTTCGAGATTCGAAACAACCCAACTTTTCAAGAGTCCATGGAATGTCCTCAACCAGAAGTCCTACAAGATGCAAAACACCAACAATTAATTGACTTAATAGAATGTGATGATAAGTCTTTTAATTAGGTTTTTAAATTAACTTATGACTTGATATAGAACAGATTACGTTAGAAAGATAGTTTTTTTAAATGGATCACTGCAAGTTTTAAACTATATTATTTAGAATATGATTTTAAATACTGATCGTTATAGTAAAAGAATAAAAAAACAAGGTACAAAACAAGCTCTTCTGGCACTTTAATAGTTGGGACTATCCAATGAATGAACATAAACTTTGTGTGTATCAAGTCTCCGAAACCTCCTCTCTCTCTTTTGTTTTTCCAACTTATTTATATTTCATTTATCCATAATATTTTAAAATTATATAAAAATTTTTAATAAAAACTATAAGATTTTGTAAGGAGAAATTGTTTTTTATTAAAAAGATAAAAATTAATGTTACATCAATGAATTTGTTATATTACAGATTTAACAATTTTAACGGAGTGTGATACTTCTAAGGTTATTTCTTTTATAACTTTATTAAGTACCCATTTGACATGTTTTTTCTTTTTTTTTTTTTTAATTTTTCTTTTTTTATAGGAGAAATTTTATCAAACAAATTTTACTCTTTTTAAAAGTAACTTTTTTATAAATAAAAATTTAAAAATAGTTTTTAAGAAAAAGGTTTCTAGGAGGAGCTTTTTTTTCCTCTTATTTTTTGTGCCAGTTTTTTTAGAAAATATATTCCTTTTTATTTCATTTATATATTTACTTAAAATATATGAAATTTCAAATATATCAATTTCATAAATTCATTTACTCTCGTGTCCTTTAGATTTGGACTCTTCCTTTTTAACTTTAATTTTTATTTTCAACTTTATTTCAAAATCTATGAAATCATTTTATTTTTAAAATTAAAAATCTCAAATAACTTTTAATTTTATTTAAAAAGCTATTAATTTCTTATTTTTCTTATAAGGAGAAAAAAATTGAAAAAAGAAATGTATCAAATGGGCACCAGACTTATACGCACTGCGCTTCACAAATTTGCCCTTTTCCTACTTCATTGTGAATCTATAATTTATTAATAGGATATGAATCATTATATCAAGATAGTTGGATAATCTTTCATGTGTTATCAAATTTTGGGTATCAATTTCGGTTAATATACAAATAAAAAGGAATTGTTGAACTTCCGTTTCATAAATATTTTCCTACCATTTACCGTTGCATATCGTTGCATCAGCTTTACCAACTTCATAAAATATTGAAACTGTATGTATGTATGTTTGTATGTATGTATGTATGTATGTATGCCATAAGACCAATGATTGGCATCGTATCAGTCTACTATACGTGTAATATTATTTATTTATTATTTTTTAAATATAAAAGAAAAAAGTTAATGGATGACGTGATCAACATGGGCAAGCAATTTGCACGTGACTAACATGAGGAATCAGACTGCACAGTGCATTGATGGATATTTGAGCAATTATTGGTGAAAAAGAAGCAAGGGCGGCGACTATTTTTGGGCAGCAGAACTTGCGCCCCCCGCATGTTTGAGACAAATTACTTCACATTAAAGAAAGGAGAACACGATACATAACCATAATACATGGCCATAATGAATAATGAAGTGATATTTTTTATTTTGTTTTTAAGAAAAAACCGTTACCAAATTTCTGGGGTTTAATCATAAATTATAATAATCAACATGACATCAACTATATAATATATGATATATATATATAACAATAAGATTTTGTTGAACCCCGTTGAGGAGCTCTAGCCGATGGCCTTAATAAAAATGGATGGAATCGATGGAAATTACAACAATTAAATTTTTATTTTACTAAATGGAGTTGAATGGATTCTTTTAAGTCATTTTATTTTATTTTAAATCACATGTTTACCTATTTGATTATTTATTTTATACAAAAATAATATTCGTATTTTTATAATAAGATAAATAGTTTAAATGTGAAAATTTATTTAATTTTTTTTATTTAAATCCCCTATATACATAAAGCACATATAGGCGTTACTATGCATCACTTTTCAAACGTCTTTGGATGGTCGTCCCATAATTTTGGGGACCCTTTTTTTACATTGCAGACCTTTCTTTATTTCATTTAAATCATTTCTCTTTTTATTATCTAATTTTATTTTTCATTTAAATCCTTCATTTTTTTTTATATTGGTTTTTTTCCTTTTCTTTTACCCCACTTGTCGACTACAGTTTTTTTTTTTGTTCATATCATTTCTCTTTTTTATCAGATTTTTTTTTTTTGTTCAGATACTTTCTCTTTTTATTTATTTATCATTTTTTCATTTAAATCCTTCGTTTTTTCTTCGACATAGTTTTTTTCCCCTATTTTTGCTCTATTTGTCTATAACACGCTAGGATGGTCGTTCATTTATTTTTAGATCATACGTTTTTTTTGTATTTTTTTTATTCAAATCATTCCTCTTTTTTTTTATATGATTTTCTTCATTTAGATCATTTTTTTTATTTTTTATTTTTTACCTTTTTTTTTCCTTAAATCTTTTATTTTTTTTTTACATAGGTTTCCCCCCTTTTTTGGTGCCATTTGTCCATTTAGGTCATTATTCCTTTTTTTTTATCCAGTTTTTTTCTTTTTTTCTTGAGTCTTTCATTTTTTGTGAATATAGATTTTTCTCCTTTTGTTTTTTTATCTCACAGATTATCGTCTTTTTATGTTTAGACTTTAGTTTTTTTATTTTATTTAGGTTCTTACACTTTTATGACCATTTTTCTCTTAAATCCTGTACCAATTTTTTTGACATAGATTTTTCCCTTTTCATTTTTTTTTTGATTCCATGGATTATCATCTCTTTATTTCTATTACTTTTTGCTCCACTTATTATTCTTTTTTTATCTCATTCGTTCGCCTTTTTTAGAATTCCAGTGATTAGCCTTTTTTTTATCACTATTATACATCGTATTTTTATTGATTTAAATAATAATTTAGTTTAGATATTAAATTAATTATAAATTTAACAAATATTGGTATAATGAAAAAATACAATCAACATTTTGTGCGTGCGAGACAATAACTAGTCTAAGTATAAAAGGAAAAAACTAATGGGTGTGCTCATTATTTCACGTGATCAATACATGATCTCTTTTTAAAGAAGTAAAAAAGTTGTTTAAATCTGGTCTCTACTTAGTACTTATTCACCATTTTCACCTGTTGCTTTACTTTTAAGACTTTGATATTCCTCTTAGATTTTGAATTTGAGTACGTTTAAGTAATATAAGTCTTAAAGGTAAGATTGATCTGACGCATTTTGATCTCAAAATTTAATAACTCCTAAATTTATTAAAAAAGATTTTAAAATTATTGAAATAATCAATTATAATCGAAATTTTAATATTTTAGATTGTGTTATCTTTTGAGAACCAAATTATAAATATAACAAATTATAATTATTTTAAACTATTTTTTCGTGACACGAGGCAGTGTGTTTGTCAACTCTTGGTTGGTTTAAAAGGAGGCCTAAGCTTCCAATATGATGCAACCATAAATATTTGTTATTTATTTAACAACCATAAATAGTATCAAACCATTTAAAATTGTTCCATGTAGCCACGCAATATCTTGCAAGTGGGTCGGTCTTTTTAAGGTATATTAGGCCTAAAAAATCAAGATTTAATTTAGCTAAAATTAAGGTATGATTTTTTAATATAAAAAAGTATTAGTATAAAAAAATTCAAAATCTAATTTCACTTTTACTCGCAAAACTTGACACTTTTACAATTTTTTTCTTAAATTAAAAGATATCATACTTAAAAGAACAAAAGTAACCCAGATGAATAAAAGTTCGAGTTGCTTTGGATTAATAGATGGAGTCCAAAATTTTCAAACTGTCATACAGGGAATTAGCCAGAAAATTGAACAAGTTGCTTTGGATTTTATGCAAAATTAAATAATCTCAAAGACTTAGCCAGGGCTAGGTTTTGACCACAGCCTTTGAACACGTAATCCAGGCCTGTCTTCATGGAAGAGGGTATTAAGCTGATAGAGGAAACACAAAATCTTTGTAAGATACATAATGCCTCAAAATGCAAGGAACGACTATGAAGACAATCTCTTCGTAATAGGTAAACAGCAGATGTCTACGTGTGGTCCTCTCTCTCACCCTCTCTGAAAATTGTTGAACCATATTATTATTATTGGCTATGTGATTTAATATCAAGTTAATAGGTTGCTTTTATTTAGCCTACAAATACAATTTCAAAACTGTGGTGCTAATTAATGAGAAGTTGGCGCTACAATGAGTAGTACGAATGAAAATTATAACTTTTGGTCCATGTTAAATGGATAACATGGAAATGAAGCTCTGGTTGAGTTGAAAAATGTGAAAAAGCAAAACTCAATAAGTGGGGAGATATGTTCCGATTAGAAAAATGATATCAGACCCCACTTCATAATCTCTACCAAAAACTGAATACCTACTTGCGTACGCTCCACCAATTTTAATTCGCCATTTATTTAAAAGGCACCCTCCTTTTCTCTCAGCTCATTGCCTTCTTGCTCTCTATTCAACTCTCTCCTCCCTTGTCTTGCAGAGCACCAGTCTCTCTCTCTCTCTCTCTCTCTCTCTCTCATACACCATTTGTGATTTTTCCCTAATGGAGTTAGGCAGTATAGTCCAATTCCTTGAAAATAAGACCATTTTAGTAACTGGTGCAACTGGATTTCTTGCAAAAAGTCTCTCTCTCTCTCTCTCTCTCTCTCTCTCTCTCTCTCTCTCCCCCCTCTCTCTCCCCCCTCTCTCTCATACATACTCATGCAGACATTTTTTAATTTTTTATATTGTATGTTGCAGTACTTGCAGAGAAAATACTTAGAACTCAACCAAATACAAAGAAGCTATACTTGCTCTTAAGAGCCGGTGATGCCAAGTCAGCTGCACTGCGCATGCAAAATGAGGCACAAACACTCCTCCTTTTTTTTTTTTTTTTGTTTAAAGCCAAATGTATATAATTTGTCAAAGCTAAACTAATACTAACAAAAAGGAAGCACAAACATAGGTGACGGGAAAAGAGGTGTTTGGGGTGCTAAGAGAGAAATGGGGTCCAAATTTCAAGTCCTTTATCTCTAAAAAGGTGACTGCTGTTCCGGGGGACCTCACCTGCAGTGAGAACCTAGGAGTCAAAGACCCTAATTTGATTAAAGATATGTGTACAGAAATTGAAATTGTTATAAACTCAGCTGCTACAACAAATTTCGATGAAAGGTATGCATATACAATCAAAAACCAACCTTTCTTCTTTCTTCTTTTTAATCCGAAACTTTTCTTTTAAGTAAAGCTATATTTAAATTGCATATTTTACTATTTCAATTAGCATTTTTGTGACACGATTAAAAATGGTAAAATACATGTTATCAATTTTTTTGTAGGTATGACATGGCACTTGGCGTCAACACTCTGGGAGCCAAGCATGTTATGGACTTCGCCAAAAAATGTGCAAACATAAAGTTGTTTCTTCATGTCTCCACAGGTGAAATATTTGTCACATTAATAATTTCCATTGAAAAGGATATTTAGTGCAACAATGGAAGTTGATAATTGAGATTGGTACCACAATAGTTGACCAGCATCCATCAATCATCAACTTTACAAATGCATGGCTTCATTTCACATATATCTTTTTTTCAAAAAATAAAAGAGTGAAAGTATAGTATGATACTTGGAAGAGGGACTAGGCCTTCTTTTTTTTTTTTTTTTTTACACTAGATTTGAACTCCAGATCATGGGATCAGAGGAGAAGAGTTGTGATTACTAAGCTATCCCCGGGGACGTGACTAGGCCTTTTGTGACTAAACATTTAGAAATATTTGGGTGCAGCATATGTGTGGGGAGAAAAGGAAGGGCTCATGCTTGAGAAGCCATTTTACATGGGAGAGACACTTAATGGAGTGAGCGGTCTAGACATTGATGAAGAGAGGAAGGAGATAGAGGAGAAATTGAATGATCTCCGAGCAAAGGGTGTCGCCGATGAAAAAGCCATTGCAACGGCCATGAAAGATTTGGGACTCCAAAGGTCTGTTATAAATATCCTATTTATTACTACTATTCAACACTTTAAAAATAATATTTGTCACTGTCCAATTTGTGGCTGGGGCAATGCCAAGGCACCAGGCCAAACAACAGGGCCAGGTCCCGTTGGAAATCAATACCATAGTTTACCCGAGCCATTTGCCACATTGAGGATATGAAACTTAAAATCAATGTTTCTGAAACAATAGTCTTTCATACACTTAGAAACACTTCAATCCTAAAGCATTTTTTTAAGCGTTATAATATGGCAGAGCAAGGAAATACGGTTGGCCCAACACTTATGTTTTCACAAAATCGATGGGAGAGATGCTATTGGGACACTTCAAAGAAGATTTACCCCTCGTGATCTTACGTCCCACGATTATAACCGGCACTTATAAAGAGCCATTCCCAGGTTGGGTCGAAGGTTTCAGGTGATTTTGAAAAATTTTCCCATGTTTCACTAGTGTGTTTTCACTGTCAGCAACACTGTCTCAACCATTTTTGTAATGACAGAACAATAGACAGCTTAGCAGTTGGTTATGGTAAAGGAAAAATAACATGCTTCCTCAGTGATCCTGAATGCATTATAGATCTGGTACGTTCTGGATACAGCTTGAAATGTTTTATTATTATTATTATTATTTTTAGAGTTGGACAAGTTCACGTATGGTTTGATGAGCATTTTTTTAATTACATTTTTATGAACGGAAGAGCAGATACCAGCAGACATGGTGGTCAATGCCATGATCGCTTCCATGGCTGCTCATGCAGGCCAACCTTCAGACATTATATACCAAGTGGGCTCTTCCGTAAGACATCCTATTAAGTCCAGGAGACTAGATGATTTCGCGTACAAGTACTTCACCAAAAATCCATGGATAAATAAGGAGGGCAAGCCTGTCAAGGTTGGCAGAGTCACCGTGTTGACTTCTATGGATAGCTTCCACAGATATTTTGCAGTTCGTTATCTCCTACCCCTTGAGGTCTGTCTTTTGCTGCTGTCTTGAAGCAATTTGCAACTTAAAAGATTTTGGGCTTATGTTGTATTTACTTAAATTTCCACAGGGACTACAACTAGCAAACATAGTGTTTTGTCAGTATTTTCGGGACGAGTATGATAATCTAAATGGGAAGATCAAATTGGCGCTGCGATTAATTGAACTCTACGGACCCTATTTGTTCCTCAAGGCTTTGTAATTCTGCTCTCCGTACACTTTTTTTTTTCCTTCCCCTTGTTTGGTTCTGCCCATTGAAGTGTTAAACATGATTTGTTCTCTGCAATTGCAGCTTCGATGACATGAACACGGAGAGGTTGAGGATGGCAGTAAGGGAAGGCGGTGCAGAGGTTGATTTGTTTTATTTCGATCCAAAAAGTATTAATTGGGAAGAATACTTCCTGAAAACTCACCTTCCCGCAGTCGTTAAATATGTTTTAAAATGATGATGTAATATATATGTGACTATTTTCTCAAGGTTTTCGGTATTAAGTATTGGTATTATAAAGAGATCTTGGGAGTGGTATATGATGTATTTATTTAAGTGCAGTCCAGGGGGAGCTGCCTTAATTTGTTTGACAACATTCTATCCAATGATAAAAATAATTCACCTTAAGGTTTCTTAAAAAATGCCCTTACGAGAAGCATGGCAACCCGTTTCTCTGGAAGATGGAACTAGAAAACCAACACTTGCACGTTATGGGTAAATAATATACTTCAATTAATTTGATTTTAGAGACTCCCAAAATTCAAAATTTGGCAACATTTCCCGGGTATCACATGTTTTTTACATTTTTAGCACGAAAAAACTGTTTGAAATTGTTGATATCAATTCAATCGAGGATAAAATTCTAATCCATTTCCATTTGGTTAAACTTGGGCCTGGGCGCAAGGAGCTCAAGATTTATAGGGCATAAAATGGTATAATAATTGTGGTTTATTTTATTCTATTTTTAAATAAATATTACATTAATTATTGTATTTTATGGTTATTGATATAATAGGAATAATGGAGGAGACTTTTGAAGAAAAAGGAAGGAAGAAGTCTAATTTGGAAACATCGGAGATTTTGAACATATTATTTTATTCCTAATATTTAAGAATATAAATTTTGAAGAAATTCAATTTTTGTAATCTTCTATTTTAGTTAAACTATTTATTTGACAAGTTAACTAGGTTATTTGTCATTAAAAGATTCATTTTATTTGGTAGTTACCAAAAATTTAGAAAGATATTCTCTTTAGAAATTAGATTAACTCATCTTACATGAGACAATACACATATTGAGACAATATACATCCGAGGAGAGAGGCTAAGGGGGCAGCGGCCCCATGTCCACAGCAACAACCCTAGATTTTCATTCTTGTTCCTTTTAATTTTCCAGTAACAATAAATTTTTTCTCTGTGAGTTTTTCTTTTCATCTTTTGTTTTTAATTTAATTTTCTAATCGAATGGTTATTGAAATCTTGATTTTCAATGATTGTGAGATCTAATTTGATATATTAATTCAATTTATCATATATATTTATTTAATTTCTGAACTTCATGGATTATGATTTTCTAAAATTTATTAAATAGTGACAAATGTTTAATAATTCTAGAATAATCTATAATTAATTAATACAGTAAATTCGTAATTGTTTGTTAGTTTTAATAAAGTGGTAATTGGCATTCGTGTTAAGGGAATGACATTCGTGTCATGGGATTAAATAATCTAACTTAAATGAATCCGATATGTGTTTGTTTATGAAAATTTGGTCTCTCTAAATCTTAATACTGTTGATACCTTCAATTTTAAGAACTTCTCTAGGGTTGACTCTTGATTAGGAAAATAATTAACGAATTTTTTTTAATTATGAACGAAATAAGGAGATTGGTCGTTGAGCGTTTGTCGACGACTATAACTAATTTATTTATGGTTTTTGAAATGATTCTGTTCACTGTAAACTTGTTTTTAGTTAAATATGTATTTTATTTTTTGTTATCCGGCGACACACCAAGGATCATCCGGCAGTAATAGATAGAAATATTGGGCCCACGCACAGCTTGACAGGTCGAGTCAAGCCACGTCAAGAGTCGAGCAGTTCTATGCAATCCAAGAGCCAATAAGGAAAATGTTTTTTTTTGTTGGGGGGGGGGGGGGGCGGGTGACCATAGGCAATGATATATATTACACCATCGCCACAAGGACAACCCACCGCAAGGACGACGCTATTTAAATCACAGTCTCGCCGCACCACAACCACCACCATTGCACTGCTAGCATTAAATAACAATCACACCCAAAGGGCACGATCACCACCAAGGCAACGCTGGCATCAATCACAATCTTGCTACGAGCTTACACGCACCACAAAGGGAATACCAAATTCCATCACAATCTCGCCACAAGGGCACGAAACCATGCAAGTATAATGCGTGAACGCAGTGTAAATGCATCATGCAACAAAAACATTTACCGCAAGTATACAACTCGCGCCCTTTACTATGATAATTAACTTTCAAAAAACAAATGTGGGTGCGGGAGAAGAAGAGAGACGCATTGGCTAAAGAAGTCATAAGCGCGTCTATCCCTTACCTGTGGGGGGAGGATTCGACACACTAAAGCATAAAGTCCCCAGACATGCTCATACATGACAATTTGTCATGATAGGCACTCGAGTAACCGTGGAAACATAAATCAAGCCTAGAACCAGGGTCTGACCAAGTGGGCCACACAGCCCGAAATTGAGCTCACGAGTCGAGACCCGATGGCAGTCCTAGCATGCCAAGCATGGTTCGGAAGTGAGACAACCAAACTTTCCAAAAGAGTCCATCGAATGTCAGCAACCATAAGTCCAGCAAGCTGCAATCCCCCACATGGAGCTCTGCGTGAAGGACACAAAAAGGAGCATAGATACATTAAATCAATTCCTTTGTCATGGTACAAAAGAATAATGGATTCAGTACAAGTCTCACTGGAATGATCACTTCCCCTCAGATAGAAGGGAGGCAAACCTATTTAACTCCACCAGCAACCACACACAAGGTCCACAACCGCATTCATTGTCTTCAACCAAGACACCAAACACATTAAAAAAATACTAAGAATAAAATAGACCTACAAGTGCCTAGTATCCTACTTAAAATAGGCTTTGATCATTTTAATTTAGTTACAGTCGTGGTCTTATGACAAAATTAACTTGTGCGTACACTTAACCATTAAATAAGCTCACTGTGAGCAATGGTGGTCTTCGAATCAAGTGACACACAACACTAATGAAATCTCCACGACCGAGCACATTCGACCGTAGAAAGCCTACCAAGTGTTTCAGTGCCATATAGGATACCCCATCGGCTTAGTTAACGATCACTACAAAAAAAATATGCTTTTAACCACAAATTTAATGACGAAAATTTTAAAAAAGTTCGTTACTAAAAACATTAGCGACGGATTTAATGACGAAAAATTTTTTATCGTTAATAACGTGTCGCAAAAATTTAGCGACGTAAATTAGAAATCCGTCGCTAAATCCTAAATTTAGTGACGAAAATCTGAAATCCGTACATAAATTTAGTGATAAATAATTTTTCGTCGCTAAAATTCATCACAAAATTTAACGATGAAAAATTATCCGTCGCTAAATTAATGACTGAAAAAAATCCGTTACTAAATTTAATGACGAAAATCTAAAATTTATCGCTAAATTTAGCGACAGATAATTTTAGTCGCTAAAATCTATCGCTAATTTAGCAACAAAAAATTATTCGTCGTTAAATTAGCAACGAAAAAATTATCCGTAGCTAATTTAGTGACGGAAAAATTATCCGTCGCTAATTTAGCGAAAAAAAAATCCGTCACTAAATTAAGATGAAAAATTATCCGTCCCTAATTTAACGACAAATAAAAAAATCCATCGTTGACATGAAAAAATAAAAGGTACCTATACAATAATAATTTGATTTGTATAATTTAATTAAAAAATATTATAAAACAATAATAATTTGATTTGTATTATTGAATAAAATAATACAAATCAAATAAAAGATACCTATACAATAGTAAAAATTATTAAAAAAAAAAATAATAATAATAAATTAATTAAAATATATATTAATATTATTCTTAGAAAAATAAAATATAAATAAAATAAATAAAATACTATTTTAAAATATTATAGCGTTATAAATTGATTTGTTTATATGGTTTTAAATAATATAATTTAAAATAAAATAAAATATATGGTTTTTTTAAGATTTAAATAATATTATTCCTTTTAAAAAAATGAAATATAATATAATAAAATAAAATGTTAAACTAAAACATTATAAAATAATAATATGATTTGTTAATATAAATTAATAAAATAAAAAAAAAACAAAAAAAATAAAATTTTAATTAAAAAAGATTAGATAAAATTCATCGTCGCTAAATTAATTTTTTAATTTAAATATTATATTATATTAATATTATATTATATTTAGTTATATATAAAAAGTTTAGCGACAAATTGAGATTTTCGTCGCTAAATTTAACGACGGAAAACAAATTTATCACTAAATTAATTTTTAATTTAAATATAATATATTAATAAAATAAAAAGAAAAATAAAAAAAATTCTAATAAAAAATATTAAATTTTATGACGGATTTACGCCAAGTTAGCAACGGATATGAAAATTTGTCACTAAATTAGCGACGGATATAAATTCATCGTTAAATCGATCGCTAAATTCGCGACAGATGTAAATTAGTCGCTAAATCTATTGCTACATTAGCGATGGATTCTTTATTCGTCGCTAAGTTACCGACGGTTTCTCAATTCGTCGCTAACTTAGGAACGGATTTTTAAATCCGTCACAAAATTCGTCGCTAATTAATCTTTTTTTTATATAAATTTGTATTTTATATTTTGTTTTCTTCTTTTTTCTTTTCTTTTATAATTTTATTATTTCTTTTCATATTTATTTTATTTTTTTGAATCCATAGAATAGTTTAAAAATCGATAGCCGCCTAACCTAATCATCCGTGCCATCTGTATCATTATCTCCATTCTCCGAAAACTAATGTTTGATCTATTTGGCAAACGAGATGGATCGTCGAACATAAATGTATCATCTATTATTTTTCTTGTTGATAATAATGACAAATGAAAATGAATAATTGAACTTTCTAATACGATTGAATTATATGAGAGAAGCGAACGGATATAAAAGATGAAAAATATAAATGGTGAACTCCACAATCGTGACGTATTTAAAATTGTCTATTACAAATTTATTGAATTATTTATTGTTATAAAAATATATAAAAAATTTAGTTACGAAATTAGTTTTAAATTTTAAAATGTAAATAATAAATTAGCGACAAATTTAGTCATGAATACTTTTTTGTGACTAATTATCGACGAATTTAGCTATAAATATTTTTTTGTGGTTAATTAGTGACGAATTTAGTTACGAATTTTAGAGTTCGTTGCTAAATTTAGAGACAAATATTTTTTGTAATTAATTAGCGACGAATTTAATGATAAAAAATTTTTGTAGCTAATTAGCAATAGAATTTCCTATGAAATTTTTTTTTTCTAAATTTAGCGACGAAAGTTGTCATGAATTTTTTTTGTCGCTAAATTTAGCTACAGATAACTGTATCCGTGGTAAAATTTAGTTACGAAATATTATTCGTTACTAATTAGTAACGAAATTTGTAACGAAAAATTTTTTGTCGTCAATTAGCGATAAATTTAGCCATGAATGATGTGTCCGTCACTAATTTAGTTACAATTTCATTTTCGTTGCAAATTTTGTGACAAATTAGCAACGAAAAAGTTTTCATCGCAAAATAACAACGAATTTTTTCCGTCGTGAAAATTCGTGACTAAAAGCGTGTATTTTTGTAGTGGATTAGGTGAACAATTTTGTTATTTTGTTAATAATTCTGGTGCAGGACAATTAAAACATTTAAAACTAAATTGAAAATGAGTTAAAAGTTTACACTCCGAATGTAATTATCCCTCGTCATCGGCATCATCACCATTATTGTTGTAATTATTTAAAACATTTTTCTTTTAATTTAAAAGTTCTTTACTCATGATCGAAATGGCGTATTCCTTGCGAATTCACCAAAGAAAAGGGGAAGCTATAGTTGCTTTTCTTTGGATAGGGAGGCAAGTTAAATTTTTAAGTATGACAAATAATGAAATGGGGGACCCCTTTAGGTTTAACTTGCAGGACTCTTCACCCAGTTGACATTATACAACACACAATAATGCTGTGAATGAAAGGTGATTCATGAGCTGCATTTTGCAAACAATAGCTTAACCTTACAAGTGTCTAACTAACGACATCATTCATTGTATAATACTATAAATTATTTTAGTTAATGTTCATTTCACTTCTGTCGGAAGAAATTGACCCACATCATAATACACCAATGCTTCCCGGAGATCTTTTCCAGTTTGATTCATTCTCCTTTTCTCACCAACTACATTTTCCATGCAGAATAAAATATTCAAACCAAGAAACACACAACTATGAGATATTTTCATATATCTATGGAGACTTGTTCGTGCCCATCTGGGGGCAACTGCCCCTCAACCGAAACCTAAAAGCAACTACTTACCTAACCTACTTGATTATTCTTGATAAAATCTGGTGACCAATACAAAGCCCATCTTATATAATTCTCATGTTAAAAATCTTGAGCTTTTGTTCTCATGAGATTTTGCATGGGAAGTCTTCGTCCAGAAGCATGTTTAACTTCAGAATAATCCCAAGTGTTTATATACCCTGACACACTTTTACGAGTTAAAATGTTGAAAGAATTTATGAGTAAAAGCAAAATCGGATTTTTATGCCAATTTTTAGTACACATATCAAATTTTAGAGGGAATATTGCCTATCTTAATAATTTGAGAATATTTAATTTTCTTTATTTTAATATTTTAATATTTATAATAATGAATTTTTTTATATAATCTTCTACATATTATAATATCTTTGTTAAAATAATAAATTATTAAGATTTTATATTTTACATTATTTTCTATGCTCAACTTTTCTAAAAGTGTCAATTATAAAATTTAGGCACAACAACACTTAGCCAAATATGATCCCGGGGATACTATAAATTGGATTTGATATTTTCCGCGCATTTAATATAGTTTTTCCATCGACGCTTAGTTAATATAATGATTAAATATTAGTATTCTTTAAATAAAATTTTATGTTTCGATTTTATATATAAAAGAATAAATATCGAAAGAGTTTTGATGTTTAAAAGATAAATTTAAAAATTGAATTTAATTAAATTTAAAATTTAATCGTATATAAAACGGTGACGAGCATAAGTGGTTTATTAAAAATATAAATTTTTTTGAACTCAAGTGTATTAAAAACTGTACGGTTCTTAACCATTAATTATTTGTTGGATTCCGGAGAGTGGGTGGGTTCTTAACCATTAATTATGGGCGGGCTGGAATTAAAATAGCAATAAAAAATCACAAATCCTGACTTGTCGTGTTAAAATTAGAACGAAAACACGTAAGAAAAACCCTCGAGAGGATGCAACTTTTGACCATAACAACACGGGTTCACAAAATCGAACAAAGAAAACAAAACATGCTCTTCTGGCACTTTAACAATTGGGACCATCCGATGAATGAACATAAACTTTGTGGGTATCAACCCTTTGAAACCTCACCATCTCTCTTTTGTTTTTCCAACTTATTTATATTTCATTTATCCCTCATATTTTAAATTTATATAAAAAAATTTCAATAAAAAATATAAGATTTTGTAAGTAGAAATTGTTTTTTTTATTCAAAAGATCAAAATTAATGCTGAGATATTTCTAAAGTTATTTTTTATATAACTTTATTACATTTGCATGCAGTATGCTTTACGAAATTTGGCTTTTTCCCTACTTCCTTGTGAATCTATAATTTATTAATACTATATATATATATACACACCCCCCCCCATAAGACCTTATGATTGGCATGGTGTCTATCTACTATACATGTAATCTTATTTATTTATTTATTTATTATTTTTTGTCTTGATGGAGGCCTAAGCTTCCAATATAATGCAATTTAACTTGAAAACTTCAAATTTTGGGCGCAATTCGAGGTGCCTATGTTTTACACGAATTTAAAGACAGATTTTGATTTAAAATTTGTTTAAGTTAATACCTATCCAAAACTTTAACAACCATAAATAGAATCAAACCTTTTTAAATTGTTCCATGTAGAAGGTTACACCCACACAATATTTGCAAGTGGATCAGTTCTTTTTTAAAAGGTATATTAGGTATTAAAAAATCAAGATTAATTATGCTAAAATTAGATATGATTTTTTAATTTAAAAAATTATCGGTATAAAAATAATTCAAAATCTAATTTCACTTTTACTTGCAAAACTTTCACTTCTACAATTTTTTTTTTACTTAAATTAAAAATATTATTTCAAGCTGTCATATAGGGAATAAGCCAGAAAATTGAACAAGTTGCTTTGGATTTTATACAAAATTATATATATATATATATATATCAAAGACTTAGCCAGGGCTAGGTTTTGACCGGAGCCTTTGAACATGTAATCAAGGCCTTCCTTCATGGAAATGAGGGTATTAAGCTGATAGATAGAGGAGACACAAAATCTTGGTAAGATACATACTACCTCAAAATGCAAGGACCGACTTTAAAGACAATTTTTTCGTAGTAGGTAAACAGCAGATATCTACGTGATCCTCTTTTTCTCTCTGTCTCTCTCTCTCAAAATTGTTGAACTATATTATTATTATTATTATGGTGATTTAGAATCAAGTTAATTAGGTTGCTTCTATTTTTATTTTTTATTTTTAGTCTATATGGGACAATTCTCCAACCAACCGGTATCTGAAATTTCGCGTTGACTAATCCAACATGACTGATCTATGGTCTCTTTTAGGAAGAATAGGGGGGTCTTCTAACGTATTTTATTCTATTATTAGAATTTAAATTTGAGAGTATTAATCCATCTAGAAATCGGTTGCTTTTATATATCCTACAAATACAATTTCAAAACTGCAGTGCTAATTAATGAGAAGTTACACCTACAATGAGTAGTAGGAATGAAAATTATTACTTTTGATCCATGTTAAATGGATAATATGGAAGTGAAGCTTTGGTTGAGTTGAAAAAGCGACAAAGCGAAAAAGCAAAACCCAATAATTGGGGAGATATGTTACGATTAGGAAAATGATATCAGGCCCCACTTCAAAATCTCTACCAAAAACTCACCAACTTCTTGCGTACACTCCACCATTTTTAACTCGCCATTTATTTAAAGGACACACTCGTTTTCGCTCAGCTCATTGCCTGCTTGCTCTCTATTCGACTCTCTCCTCCCTTGCCTTGCCCTGCCCCATTCTCCCGCTCTCTCTCTCTCTCTCTCTCAAACACCATTTTTGATTTTTCAATAATGGAGTTAGGCAGTATAGTCCAATTCCTCGAAAATAAGACCATTTTAGTAACTGGTGCAACTGGATTTCTTGCAAAAAGTATCTCTCTCTCTCTCTCTCTCTCTCTCTCTCTCTCTCTCTCTCTCTCTCAAACATACTCATGCCGACAATATCGAATTGGTTATATTGTATGTTGCAGTACTTGCAGAGAAAATACTTAGAACACAACCAAATATAAAGAAACTATTCTTGCTCTTAAGAGCCGGTGATTCCAAGTCAGCCGCACTGCGCTTGCAAAATGAGGTACAAAACACTCGTCTTTTTTTAAAGGCAATTGTATATAATTTATCAAAGCTAAACTAATGCTAACAAAGAAGAAGCACAAGCATAGGTGACGGGGAAAGAGGTGTTTGGAGTGCTAAGAGAAAAATGGGGATCAAATTTCAAGTCCTTCATCTCTGAAAAGGTGACTGCTGTTCCGGGGGACATCACTTGTGGTGAGAACTTAGGAGTCAAAGACCCTAATTTGATTAAAGATATGTGTACAGAAATTGACATTGTTATAAACTCAGCTGCTACAACCAATTTCGATGAAAGGTATACAGCTGCAATCAAACACCAAGCTTTCTTCTTTCTTCTTTTTCCGAAACTTTTCTTTCAATTAAAGCTATGTATAAATTACATATTTTAGCATTTTCGTGACACGATTAAAAATGATAAAACTCATGTTTTCATTTTTTTGAAGGTATGACGTGGCACTTGGTATCAACACTCTAGGAGCCAAGCACGTTATGGACTTCGCCAAAAAATGTGCAAAAATTAAGTTGCTTCTTCACGTATCCACAGGTGAAATTTTTGTCACATTAATAATTTCCATTGAAAAGGATATTTAGTGCACCAATGGAAGTACCCATTAACGAACGTGGGTTAGCTCAACTAGATGTGGAGTTGAATACTCTTCAATATGATCGAGATTCGACTCACGCTGGGAGTATTGGACTCTCATGTGTATGGAGCGTTTCCCGTTAGGAGACTCGCACTCCGAAAGGAGCTACTGTAACGATCTATCCCGATTAGTCGGGACGAAACCCCAGATATCGGGTAGTATACAAGATATGGTACCCAAAAAAAAGTACCCATTAATCATCCACTTTACAAATACATAGATCCATTTAAAATATATATATATATAGTGAAAGTATAGTATCATACTTGCAAGTAGGACTAGTCCTTTTGAGACTAAGCATCTAGAAATATTTGGGTGCAGCATATGTGTGGGGAGAAAGGGAAGGGCTCATGCTTGAGAAGCCATTTTACATGGGAGAGACACTCAACGGAGTGAGCGGTCTCAACATTGGCGAAGAGAGGAAGGTGGTAGAGGAGAAATTGAATGATCTCCGAGCAAAGGGTGTCACCGATGAAAAAGCCATTACGATGGCCATGAAAGATTTGGGAATCCAAAGGTTTGTTATAGTTTCTTAATATTACAACAAATTCTATGGTTTAAATATTGGAGTGATGTATATTACAAATGTTACTGCATTTTATACTTTACAAATACCCTGAAAAATTATATATACACCTGGATTTGATTGGGTCATACACACCATGTACGTTATCTAATCTGAAGTTAATTATGTGCTAGCATCTTTCATGGGATTACCTATCTGTAGATTTGATTTCTCTGTAAGTTAACGAGAGAAAAAAAATGGATAAAAATGAGATAAAAAAATGGATAAACTAATTAAAACCCACATATTTAGAAAATCGACGACAAGATTTAGACCTAAGCATGGCTAGGTAGGTCGCTACTTGGGTAGGTTTGATACCTGTCTCGAAGTTTCGGCTAAGATCAACTGTATTTGGGTGGGTTTGAGTTACTGTTTTGAATCCAATCTTGGTTTGGACCCATTTTTAAATTAATCTTGCTGAGACTTGTACTAGTCCCAGTCCAATTTGTGGTTGGGCCATGGCCTGGATACCGTTGAGGCATAAAGTTTTTTTGGTCTTGTGCCAGCATTTGTCCAACCCATTGCTCTCCGACCTTGAATTGCAGTCTTGGATTTGTATCTATGACCATAAGCCACTGAACTATTTCAACTTTGGAAGTCAAAAGACAACCATATCTTACCGAGCCATTTGGCACATTTAGGATGGAAAACTTGAAAACAATGTTTCTGAAACCATACCAATGCCTTGTTACTCCAATGACAAAGGTATTTATTTCTCTCAACCAAGTGCTAGAATTGAAGTCTTAAAAATGGAAGAAATAGGTGATGGGAAAGTTCACCACTTAATGAACATGATAATTAGTTCGAATCAGATTAATCAAAATTAATAAATTGATTATCAGATATCGGTGGGTCAAACAAAAAAAAAAAGGGGTTTTTGCAACCATAGTGTCCACACCCTTAAACAATGCAATCCTAAAGCAATTTTTATGCTATAATATGGCAGAGCGAGGAAATACGGATGGCCAAACACATATGTTTTCACAAAATCCATGGGAGAGATGCTACTGGAACACTTTAAAGAAGATTTACCCCTCGTTATATTACGTCCCACGATTATTACAAGTACTTACAAAGAGCCGTTCCCAGGTTGGGTCGAAGGCATCCGGTAACTTCGAATAATTTTTCCTATTTCACTTGCATATTTTCCCTGTCTACAACTCTGTCTCAACCTTTATGTAATGACAGAACAATAGACAGCTTAGCAGTTGGTTATGGTAAAGGAAGATTAACATGCTTCCTCGGGGATCCTGACTGCATTATAGATATGGTATGTTCTAGCCACAACTTGGATTTTTTAATTTCTTTTCAAAATCGGACGAATTCATTATGAAAATAATATGACCGTTGAAGAGCAGATACCGGCAGACATGGTGGTCAATGCGATGATTACTGCCATGGCGGCTCATGCAGGCCAACCTTCGGACACCATTTACCAAGTGGGGTCTTCCGTGGCACATCCTATCAAGTTCAGCCAACTACAAGATTTTGGATACAGTTACTTCACCAAAAATCCATGGAAAAATAAGGACGGCAAACCTGTCAAGGTTGGCAAAGTGACAGTGTTGAGTACTATGGACAGCTTCCATAGATATCTTGCCATCCATTATCTCCTACCTCTTAAGGTCTGTCTTGTTCCATCTTCTCTGAAGCAATCTGCCACTTGAAAAGAATCTGGGCTCATGTTGTTTTTAGTCGATTTTCCATAGGGACTGCAACTCGTCAACATAGCATTTTGTCAGTATTTTCGGGACAAGTATGTTAATCTAAATCGGAAGATCAAGTTCGTGCTGCGATTAATTGAACTCTATGGACCCTATTTGTTCTTCAAGGCTGCGTATGTGTGCTCTTCTGCCCTTTCTTTTCTGCTGCTTGTTTGGTTTTGTCCATTGAAGCTATGTTGTTGTTGATTAGTAAAAGAAATTTGTTTTCTGCAATTGCAGCTTCGATGACATGAACACGGAGAAGTTGAGGATGGCTGCAGGAGAAGGAGGTGCAGAGGTTGACGTGTTTTATTTCGATCCTAAAAGCATTAACTGGGAAGATTATTTTATGAAAACTCACATTCCTGGGGTGGTTAAGTACGTTTTCAAATGAAGATTATTATGGGGCTTTAGTGTCGAGGTTTTCAGTATTATTATTGTACTGCCAAGAGATTTCTGGTATGGAGTGGTATTTAGTGTCGTTTATTAGGGGCGGTACAAAGGTTGCTGTCCTAATTTATTGTTATTGATTTGTTTTTATTTGAAAAAATACTAAGATTATGGGGTGGTATTTAGTGTCATTTATCAAGGGCAGTACGAAGGTAGCTGCCCCAATCTGTCATTATTGACTTGTTTTTATTTAAAAAAAAAAAAAATACTAAGAGATATGTGGGGTGATATTTAGTGTCATTTATCAAGGGCAGTATAAAGGCAGTTGTATACATTTGTATTTTTACTATCTTTATCGAACAAAATATGCCCTAATTTAATATTTAGTGTCTTTTTTTTTTTTTTATTATTTTTGTTACTTAGTTTTACCAAGTAATTTTTCAAGTAATTTTTTTATCAATGCGCCATCAGACCGTGTGATTGCTATCCTACCAACCCTTCCTGTGTTGTTTTTCGCGGATTGATGTCAGAGGTATTCGGAGTTTTTCTTTTAATAAATTCAAATTCCACGATCACCATTGGATCGCAAAACCAGAACAAAACCTCCTATAGAAATTTCTAACTAATGCAGCCTCATGATCATCTGGTTTCAGAGTCACCGATTATTTAGGCCAAACTTTGGCTGTAGGGTATGTGTTTTATGAAATGTCCACGTGAATTCCCTCCTCCACCTTTTGTTTCCCTTCAAATTCTGAACTCTTCTCTTGAACCCAAGTCTGCATTCTTTTCCGCTTTTTGATTTATTTATCTGCCTAATTTCACGAAATATTGTAGGCTTAATCGAAAGAATTGAAGATAAGAGTATTTAATCTTGCTCACTTGCTTTAACTTGCTTGAGATATGCTTTGTAAGATATCTTGTTAGAATGGCTATATTACAAACTGTCGAAGATAGGAGAGGGAAGCATTTTCCATAGCCCCCGCCCCTTTTATATTTGTAGACTTTCAAGAATTTTAATTAAATAGTCATAACTCAACCAAGTGGTATAAATAAAGTTATACCCTTTGATGATTTTTTTTTTTTTCATCAGATCACCGGTATTTAAAATTATATTTCGATTAATCCGTTTTGAGTGTTTACGAAGTTTTATTTGTGAACAACTCTTCCGACATAATTTTTTCTATTTTTAAATTTCGAATCCCAGAATGAACTTAATATCCTATTCCACCGTCCGTAAGACTAGTATTTGCTCATGTAAGCTGGCTCCGTTATTGGTACTGTTTTACTGTTTTATCTCAATACGTCTCACTTTCTAATGAAACCCAATATTTTTCCTATTGCGATGCAACTTATACCAAATCACCCACTAATATTCAACACATTTTATTTGGGGGAAAGCAAGTTCCAAAAACGACCACATTAACAAAAACAAATGCAAATTATTAGTTTGCGCAAAATATTGATTTTGATTTCAGCTAATGCAGTTGAGGTATAAGAGCAATCCGATGCCTAGTACATTAAACAAACTGCGCGAAATGCAAATTATTACTTTTAATTAACACAAAGTTGAGGTATAAATTATAATTAACCCAATCAAAGCCTAGTACATTAAAATAATAAAACATAAGACAAACCTAAATTTCCATATTCCTTCGGATACAGTAATTCATTTTATTTTCTTAACACTTATATTGGCTTCATTTATTTCTGAAATAATTTCTGATAAGATTATATATCACCGATGAATTATAATTCAGTTGACATTGTTTATTTGTTTCTTAAAAGTCTCGAGTTTGAGTTAAAAAAAAAAGGATTATACACCGATTAATGTAAGAGAAAACACAAAAATGAGATTGTGTGACAAAATTTCAAGACACGTCTCGCTGCAAAGATAGAAAGTGATAAATACAAATCTCGTCTGGATTTTTCATGGCATAATTTCTGCCCCTCCCCAAAAAAAATCTCATCTTGGGACAGTTCAAAGATGGAATAATAATAAATTTATTTATTTTTATGGAAAGCTGAGTGAAGAAACTTTGTATTTAAATTAGTAACATTTTTAATATTATATATATTTATGTATTTATGCTATGTAGATCTGTTTTAATGGTCAGGTGTAGCCTAAAGTTTGGCTCATATCAAGCTATAGGTTACACTCAGACCGATTTTTTAACAACGCAGATGTGGTCTATTTAGGGAAAGCCTGCCTTCTCTGACCTATTTTCACCACTTACATGCGCCATTAGTGTTCATCCGTTGGTTGATTGGGGTACACTACAATTAACACATGCTCCTAGAGCAACTATGTCACCATCTGCACACAAATAATAGTAAAAACAACCAAACTTCCGTGGTGTAATAATAAGGTATTATTCTTCCTTAATTATAAGTCGTTTGACCCACGGGGATAACAAAATGAGATTTGAGAGTCAATCCCATAATCAGCCTCACAATACTCGAACCGAATTAGTCAGAATAAATCCGATACCAACCAATGAAAACAAATAATAATAATAAAATTTTTTTGTTATATAAGAATTTGAATCTGAGATTATTAGGGTGAAAAAGAGGGGTTTGTACTACCAGACGATCCTCTTGGAGACAAATAATAGTAAAAGCAAAGAAAAGCCCAGGCGTCACCCAAGTGGGCCCATAACCCAGAGTTAGGCCCACCGGTTGAGGCCCAATGGCAGACCTAGGAGGCCCATCATAGTTTGCCCAGAAGCCGAAACAGCCCCTACAAGCCCAAGCAGTTTGGTCATTCAAAACAGCCTACCGTCTGTCGCAACCAAAGTCCAGCAGGCTGCAATCTTCATGTGATTAGCTACAAGTCATCAGACTACAGCTCTGCGTGCGCTTTTATCTCTATCTGGTCTTTGTTGCCGGCAAAAATGGGGGGAGGGGTATCTCAAGGATGGGGACCTACACCATCCGTAAGGTGGAGTCGTCGGTGATTCGCGCTCTTAGAGACTACAGTCATGCTAAAGTTTGGGAACACCTGGTGCCGGACATCCTGAGCGTGAAGGATTTATGGGAAGATGGTTTCTTCGAATGGCTTAGGAAGGGTGCTAATAGAATATACAACTTGAAGCTGGAAGAAGAGGATAGAACCTTCTGCATTACTATCTGGAGCATCTGGAAGGACAGATGTGGTCGGATTCATCAAGAGAAGATAGAGCCCCACATCTCTATAATCAATCGTGTCAGAAGCATGGTTAAGGGTGGAGAGAAGAGAACGCGTGCTGCCATCAAGAGGAAGGAAGAGATGATGATCAGTTGGAAGAAGCCTCCCGATGGGGTGATTAAACTCAACATTGACGGTGCAGCTTTGTTGGGCAGTGGGAAGGCTAGCTCGGGTGGAGTTTTCAAGAACAGCAGGGAAGAGTGGCTAGTATGATCTTGGTGCAATATAGGCAAAGCTAAGGGAGATTTAGCTGAGCTCTGCGGTTTGAACGAGGGTCTGAAGTTAGCTAGAAGAAGAGGATTGGGCCCGCTGATTGTGGAAAGTGAACCCATGATCATTGCCAATGCTATTAACGAGTGTGTTGGGGAAAATCACCCGTGGAAGAGCATGGTGTCTGATTGCAGAGCGTCAATGGATGCGCTGGGGATAACGAAGGTCTTTCACATCTTTAGAGAAGCCAACAACTGTGCTGACTTTCTTGCCAAACTAGGCCAAGATGCGGAGCCAGGGGTGCATACCTCAGACTCTCCTCCAGCAGCGGTTTTGAATTGTTTATAGCAGGATGCTGTGGGTGTCGCTTGGGCCAGGAGAAAACTGAGCTTCCCCCAAGCCCAGTGACCTAGTTGTGTTTCGTTTTGGGCTTTTATCTCTTACCACAAAAAAAATGACGCCCATATTAGTCAAACAGACTCATACATGACGCCCCGTGACGAAGCCAGGTGGAGGGAGGAGCATGCACCAGCAAAAAAATTTTTAATATGTATTTTCATAATGCTATTTTTAGAAAATGGGTAGTAAATACCACCACAAATTAAAAAATTACAGGTAAAACCCTAATTTTAATAGGATTTCTAAAACCTATCTTATAAATATTATTAAAAATACATAAAACATAATTTCTACCCCTCGCCCCCAAAAAAAATCACATTTTGGGACCTTTCAAAGATTGAATAGTAAATTAATTTTTTTTAAGGAAAACTAAAAGAAGAAACTTTGTATTTAAATTAGTAACTTTTTTGTAAAACGGAAAAGGAAAAAAATCATTTTTCTAAACTATAACTAACTTAGAAAATTATCCTCAGATTTTAAGAAACTTACATATTTTTAATTTTTTATCAAAAAATAAAACTCGAAAATAGACGGAAAATTTTGAATTTAAAATTAAAAAATATTTGTTATTACTGAACCAGAACCACACCCGAGTGCCTTCAAGTTCTTTGGTCCCCCAAAAGTTTAATAGTTGCATACCGGCTTTTGCATCTGCCCCGGATCTCAACTATATATACAAAAGCCCTCTCATTTTCCCCATCCATTCTTCCCCGTCTGTCCATTGAACAACCCTCCCCACCCCGCGCCCAATCCCCTTCTCTCTCTCTCTCTCTCCATTTTTGTTTTCTTTTCCCCTATTAATGGAGTTGGGTAGTATAGTCAAATTCCTTGAGAATAAGACAATTTTAATAACCGGTGCAACTGGATTTCTAGCAAAGAGTAACCCACCCTCTCTCTCTCTCTCTCTCTCTCTCTCTCTCTCTCTCTCTCTCTCACTTAGACACACACATGCAGACCAGATTGATTTGCCTATGCTTTATGATGCAGTTTTTGCAGAGAAGATACTTAGAACACAGCCAAATATAAAGAAGTTATTCCTTCTTATAAGAGCCACAGGTAGCAAGTCCACTGCACAACGCTTGCAAAATGATGTGTAAATATGGCGTGAATAATAATATGCTTAATTAAGTATACACACAAACATAGATACATATATACATATATATTATTCTAAATTATTTTCTGCAAAAAATGTACATAGGTCATAGCAAAAGAACTGTCTAAAGTTTTACGACAAAAATGGGAATCAAATTTCGAGTCAATTATTTCCCAAAAGGTGACTCGCATTCCAGGGGATATTTCTTACAGCGAGAACTTGGGAGTCGAAGACACTGATCTGATTGAAGATATGTGTAAAGAAATTGATATCGTCCTCAACTCAGCTGCTACAACCAATTTCGATGAATGGTTACCATCCATGTCAATAATCCGTTTTGATCTTTCTTTCATTTTCTTTGTAATTCTTTTTGTAAAATAATTATTTCAAAAAAATAAGCTATTTTTCAAACCATTTGATCAAGTGATATCAGGGATTAGTTTAACCATCATTTTTTTTCCCAATAATAGAGGTTTCCTACGAAAATGTTGATGATTACTTGTGATTTTCTTTAGGTATGACATGGCATTCGGTATCAACACCCTGGGAGCTAAGCATGTTATGGACTTTGCCAAGAAATGCACTAACATAAAGCTGCTTCTCCATGTATCAACGGGAGAAGTGTTTCCATACATGTTTATTTTTTGAATCATTACTTCCACCAATACGCTTTGGATAGACGGGTAATAACAATGGTTGCCTTTCAAGAAAGACCCCCCCACCCCCAAAAATAAAAGATCTATACTGCATCAATGGAAATCAAAATAGTTCGGATCGAAATCACTATAATCAATTAAGGTCGTACGTAATTAGTTCGGGTGAAGTGTAAGATATAGTTTTCTTAATCATTTAATGAACATGAGATGATCATGCGGCGTGTTTCTTTTGGCTGCCGCATATGTGTCCGGAGAAAAGGAGGGGGTCATGCTTGAGAAGCCACTTTACATGGGAGAGACACTCAATGGAGTAACCGGTTTAGACATTGATAAGAGAAGAAATTGATAAGAGGACAAATTGAACAATCTCCGATCCAAGGGTACCACCAAAGAAGCCATTAATATGGCCATGAAAGATTTCGGAATTCAAAGGTCTGTGACAGTCACCTCTGATATTTCAAAAATACATATAAAGCAACTAAGGTGTGTGACAATCACCTCTGATATTTCAAAAATATATATAAAGCAACTAAAAAAAATTAAACTCAAAATTTTTAGGGCAAAAATGCATTGTCCTGCGGAAGAAGTTATGGCTATTCACAGTGTATAAGAGGGGAGGCGAGAGGAAAGGAGGCAATATAACTTCGTCTTGGTGCTTGGGAGTTCTTTAACAAGGAGAATTAGTCACAGGGTTTCAATAAATCTCCGATCTCTGCAAAATTTTCAAAAATTTGTCCCTTTCAATTTTGGGGGTTTTAGAAGAGAAAGGCTTTAATTTTAATAAAAATTAAAAATATATTAAATTTACCTTTTTACCCTATTCATTAATCTTTAAACATCCAAACAAAAGCAGGATATTTTTACCCCTCCCCTTCTCTGGTTGGCTCGAAGGTCTTAGGTATTCTCTACAATTTAAAAGTTTTCCCATCTAAAGATATCTATCTCGATAATTTCTGCAATGACAGAACAACAGACACCTTAACGGTTGGTTATGGTAAAGGAAAACTAACCTGCTTCCTTGGTGATCCTGAGAGCATCATAGTCGTGGCAAGTTCTAGCTACACCTAAAGTTTTTTTTTTTTTTTTCCTTGATGACTGTTTCTACTTTGATGAGCATTTTGGAAAATTTTGACTATGGAGGCGCAGATACCAGCAGACATGGTGGTGAATGTGATGATAGCAGCCATGGCAGCTCATGCAAGCCGACCTTCAGACATGATATACCACGTAGGGTCTTCAGTGAGAAATCCAATCAAAATCACTAGGCTTCATGACTTCAACTACAATTACTTCACCCAAAATCCATGGGTTAACAAGGGCGGCAAACCCATCAAGGTTGGCAAAGTAAGGGTGATGAGTACTATGGATAGCGCCTACCCATATCTTGCTTTCCATTATCTCCTGCCCCTTAAGGTCTGCCATTGGAATCTTCTCTTAAGAAATTAGTCTTTTGCAATCAGATTTGATCAATTTCTTTAATTTTTATAGGGACTGGAACTAGTTAACAGAACTTTCAGTCAATACTTTCGGCACACATATGTTAGACTCAATCGGAAGGCCAATTTCATGATGCGACTGCTTGAACTCTTCAAACCCTACTTGTTCTTCAAGGCTGTGTATGCATGCCCATCCTTTTCACTGATTTTGTTCATTAAACTTTCTCATTGATTAATATAAACTTTGGCATCTGCATATGCAGCTTTGATGACAGTAACACAGTGAAGTTGCAGTTAGCAGTGAAAGAAGGAGGTGCAGAGGTGGATGTGTTCTATTTTGACCCTAAAAGCATAACTGGGAAGATTACTTCATGGAAACTCACATTCCTGGAGTCGTTAAATACGTATTCAAGTGATGATGCAATAAAACTTATGTTTTTCAAGAAAAAAAGAAAGAACAAAAAAATCTATTTTATAACAATTAGATCTATTATATATTCGTGGTGCACAAAGGCAGCAGCAGCACTCTAAGTAGCAACGACATCCCTACCTATGTTTTTGAAGATTCATTTTCACTCTCACCTACCACAGGAACGTGCCATATCCTTTGCACTGATTCCTGAAAACTCTCCATACAGAATCAAACTATGGAAAATTCCAATGATTCCAGAATGGAATAGGGTGAATTTGAAAATTTGGCATGTTACCTACACTATACAACTACTATAAACTGCATTCCAAATCCGGATTGAAATTGATTCATTTCATAATGAAGGAAAGTACGCAGGTGAGAAAATTTTGGCATAGAGAAGTAGGAAGACAATAACCAGAATGTACCTGGATAACAATTGAATACAGTAGAAGCATCTGGAGCTTGATTTCCTTTCAAGAAAGTATATCGGACCTGCAAACAAGGTTGGAACAAACAATCAAAGCCAACTGATGTTATCATTGAGAAATAAGAAATCTAAGAATTACACCTTTCTTTTACTTTTACTGTTTAAGTTTCAGCATTTATTGAGAATTGCTTGAGAAAATAAACAAAAAGTGCAATTACCAACTTTACAGAGATTGAAAGTTTAGAGAGCATACTTGTTGTCTTTCAGGAAAAAGTTGCTTCCAAGAATCACATTTCATCATTTGTCACAAGCAAACACTTCAATTTTACAGCAGCATAGAGCCAATACCTGAAGGAACCATTGAACATAAGACTAACAAATACCGACATCAGAAATCACGAAGCTAGTAAACCACTGGCATCAAATGTTATATACTTAAAACCGAGTAACTCCATAAATTTACAAGCAAAAGTAATACTAAAAAACAACTTAATTTTGCACTCCAGTTAGTGTTAGGCTTCAGGGTGATGCTACAGAGAGATGTTTGTGATTGGATGGTTACAACAGGGATTAACTTGAATTTTGAAGAGTAAAATGAAAGAACAAAAAGAAGGTAATAAATTCAGCAAACAACGGAATGGGGAGGCGATTTCAGATATCTGTACCAATCATCTTTAGAACCAGTTGGTGCTGTGTAAAGTACATCTTGAGCCATCCACTCCTGCAACAATCTTTCACTGGGACTTCTCAGGAGTGTCCGGACACACTCAGGATAAACAACAAGTTTTTATTTTATTATGGCTCCTACGCAGTTCTTTCACAACAGCTTCAAGCTGCTCTATCGCAATTATAAGAGCATAAAAATTGTGAGTTCTGTCCAATTATAATACACTGGACAAGGCAACCTGATCAATACTAAATCCACCATTTGTAAGATTCTGCTGATAAAGCACAATGTTTGCTCCATCAACAAAGCTTCATAATTGGCATGTTCATCCAACCACAATAATGAATAAATCAATGCAGCTTACAAGACCATAGAAAAATGCACCGCAATTCTCAACTTTCAAGATTAGTAACACCGGTAACTAATAGCATTAGATTTATCCCTTCTAATCTAAATCTGTTGGAGTGACAATAAAATCTACCTACACTCACTTGGGATTTGTTTAAGACAAAGCAGACTAGCAACAACTGTTTTCCACTACATTGTCATTAATGGTTCTAATTAGAAAAATCCATATTTGAAACCGATTGGCTTCGCTCTTCAATGAAATTGTTAGCCACATTCCAAGCATCTTAACACATTAGAATTTGAACCACACCAAATACCTCATAAGCACAAACATTTCACAATCAAGCCAATGCACTGATAACACAATTATCAAAGCCAAAGTCAGGTAATTAACCACACAACATCAAGCAAACAAACATTTGTATAACCTAACAAATGAAAAAAGACCCTGATAAAAGCTTTCACTCACCATAAAATCCGGGAAATTTGACTTCGATCAACACAAACCAATTGCTCACCAGAGCAACAAACTCCATCCAAACCAATGTTGCTCCTACAAACCATCCAGTTCCCACTCCCAATCCAGCCTAGTCCATGCTAACCCCACCATTCTTCGCCATTGTCTCTTCACTTTCTCCGAGTCCACATCCAAACTTCCCACATTCGCCGCAAAGCCTCTCAAACCAATTCTTCACAATCTCCTCTGCGGCCCACTCACACCTCTCACACCTCAGCTTATGCAAATAATGGTGTCTCTTCTCTTCCTCTCCGAACTCACTTTCAACAACGCCAAGCTCCTCCGCTTTAATCCCTTTCAAATTCATAAGTTCCTCAACTTCATTAGCCATGTCAGCCATCAAATTCTCACAAAACCACAACAATAGCGGATCATATGTTCCCATACACTCGAAAGCGCGATGACCATCGGAATTCGCCATGGAGAGTTTTGCAATTGGAGTGATTGAGGCTTCGGTCTGAGCAACGTTGTTTGACAACTTGTGGTCGAAGACTTTGAAACCATAGTCGACAGCGAGATTCTTCGAAGGGCCGAGATGAAATTGAAGAAGATAGAGAGGAGAGCGATGATACGGTAGCGAGAGATATTGATTTTGTTGTCATCGGAAATTGCGAATTCGTAGAGAGAGATTGCGCCGGTGAGAAATTTGTTTCGAGAGCACTTGTCGAGACTGTGCCGAAAATTGGATTCCGGATTTTGATTCTACTGGTTGTTCTTGTTCTTGAAATTGCTGTTTTTTCTACCGGAGCTCCCCCGTTAAAGTTAGGGTTAGGGTTAGGGTTTCAGGGGTGTGAAATTGAAAAGATAGGAAGTTCAAACCTAATTACACTGTTTAGCCCGTTGGTTTTTATCACATGGAGCACGTATTTACGAAAATATCCCCAAAAGATAGTTAAAAGTACGATTTGGGCCAATCCCACGCCTAAACACCACAGTAGATGGCATATAAATTGGAATTTGTAGTAAGGTCCTCTCGAATCTAGATGGTAGAGTTTAAAAAAATCATAAATATATTTGGAGGGCGGAAGATGGGAGGGGCTTTAGAAATTGGGAAGATGTTGTTTTCCCAGAAAAGTTAGGGTTTTACTTCATCAATACCAGATCGTTGATTATTTTATATATAAATCTTTCAGCTATTAGTAATTAAAAATCATATTTATATTAGTTTCAAATGATTTAGTTAGGGAAGAATAAATAAGACAATAGGAAGGATCTTTGAAGGTGGGCATTGATGTGGGAGTTGTTAATATTCGAGATTGAAGGCTAGGCAAGACAACCATGACGATACTTTTTAACTCTAGTTTAGACTCTATAAGCTGTTAAGATGATTGGGTGTGATTAGCAGTTTGAGTGAATTTGAAATGTGGGTTTGTGTTCGTAAGTGTGTAGTTTGAGGAATATAATTCCAGAAATGCATGAAAAAAGCTTGTTTATGTGCATGATGAATTGGATTGGGAAGATAGCATGCCCACATACATTAGATGTGCAGGAGTCACGACTAATTTGAGGTCCCAAAAAAAAATGAAATAACAAAAATTCAGTTAGTCTTATATTTTACTTGGCACCAAATGTTCTTCTTGTCGAAATTTGCCAAATTTAAAAAAAAAAAAAAAAAAAAAAAAAAAAAATTGTAACTTACCGTGGCTCTGGATAACAAGTATAGAAACACCGGCTGGTGTCCTGAATTGCAGTTGTAAATGTGTGCCCTGTACTCGTCTCGGTAGAAAGATCGCATGCTCCCCCATCATATCAGCCCCCCCCCCCCCCTCTTTTTTAAATATACCTTTGTATTTGACAATTATAATATATTCAATTAAATTTAATTCATATCAACTTAAATTTTTAAAAAATAAAACTCTCTCATTATTTTTTATTTATAAAATTTAAATTTAAAATATTATTTAAATAATCCCAATATTTAATTATTATATCAAATAGATATCGATCTCATCGTCCCGACTACACGAGAAGTAACATTTACGATAACAATAATTATTATTGTTCACATTCATGTAAGACAAGAAGGCCCCACCTCTTCCTTAAATCTATGCTTCCTTCACATCTAAAATTATTCTGAAAAATTAAAAGTTTGGTTAAATTTTACTAATATTAGAAAACTCGCGTCACTTGATCCTTAAAAAAGAATATTCTAGAATTTAAGCCTTTGAAAGCACTGCAAACACCCACCTCTCACCAACCGCCGAACCTGTGGTCAGTGTACTTTGTCTTATTGGGTTTTCTTTTTCTTTATGTAATTGTTTACGATAATAATAATAATAATAATAAAATAATCATAATAAAAATAAAAAATGATGAAAGAATCTGTGGTCAAGTATAGCCGCGTGACCTAAAATATTTTTTTATACGCAGGCTTCTATGTTTTGGTACTTGATAAAATCTAGTACACAATGGAACTGCAGAGTCTAGTACACTAAAAATGATGGAAGTATCTTATTCGTGTAATTATAGAGCCTAGTTTAAAGGAATAGCTGTTATCATGCCTGTTTTTTCTTATTTAAATTTTAAATTTTAAATTTTAATTAATAGTATTTATTGCTTTACCACTACACGTATAGAAGATAATATATGAATTAGATGGATATATATTTATATAATATGATAATTAAGATCTGAATTAGATGCTAACAGATTGGAACCCCGAAATAAATACTAATTCAGTAAATATAGTGGCCAAAATGAAAAAGAAAATAATATATGGGCTCATTCATTTTTACAAAACTAAAACAGCAGATAAATATTCTAGATTTTCAGGATGTACCATCATTTAGCAGTAACACGCACGTGAATTTGGTTAAATGAACTATTGATGAATTTTAGATCATTTTTGCCAGTTGCAACCACAATGCCAGACCGGTTGCCAGTCTCCAAAGATTGGTATCTGGTGACCACAGTCGGATGGAGCTCTTATGTCGACTACGACTCCGACAACGATGTGGAGAGACCACAAAAAAGTGTGTGGTCCATTTGGATTTTACAAGATTGAATCCCGAGGTGTTTGAAACATGTACAAGGTGGGGGAAGCTATTCCAGTTTCGCTTATTTAAAGCGTGCATAACATGTTTTTTTACATTATGGAAATGAGATGTCCAAGTCGACCACACAGCTGCCCAAGCTTGTCAAACGTTGCATCATCATGCAACTCGGAAAGAGAAAGGAGTGGGAATTGTTTGCAAATTCTGTCAAACACACAATAGACAACTCCGTCTCTTTCTCCCTCTCTCTCTCTCTCTCTCTCTCTCTCTCTCTCTCTCTCTCTCTCTCTCTCTCTCATATGAGAGTGAGAGGGAGACAACTAGGTACATTATTGGACAAGAGCAATTGCCAGCTGATCATCCGACAATTATAGACCTGGTCGACCATGATAAAATATGATCAGTTGTTAACATCATCCCGCGCGTTACCACTTATTTCATTCTCAACCCTAACTTCCATTTCACGTGCAATATAATTTCTCGTAGAAAAAGGCTTTTTGTCGAGTGGAAAATTTTCATAAGCTTAGCCAAAAAAATTTAAATTATAAAAGGTAGCCATAAATTTCTGTCTTAATTTTGGGATAATTATGAAAATTTTAACAAGTTGATTTATTTTCTTTTTCAAGAATATTTACAAAAATAGAATTTATAATAATATATACCCTTAACAAGGCCAACATTAGGGTTTTATTTTTTAAGTTATGCTAGTCATTTTCTCATGAACTATTTCTAAATTTTGAAGTATAAAATCTTAGTTTTGAAATAAGAATGATAAGTAGACATAATTAAATCATGACTCTCTCTCTACCCTAAATCTTTTCCTCTCATCTCTCTCTTTTCATTCTCATACATTCTACTTAAATTTTAACTTAAATAATTAATTTAATTTTTTTTTAATAACTTCTACTTTTGGGATCAATAAATCCCGGTAATAGAATATACCATGTGCCAAGAACACAAGCCTAGATGATTTGTCTCGCCTTCCCTTTCACACTCGGCTCATGATCACAGTGCTTCCTTATCAAAGTATTGTTGATATGGAAATTCCGAGAAGGACCTAGTCCCTAAAATTTTGTATTGACGTGGGTACCATTGGGAGTTTATAGACCTAAATTCGGTATTTTTGGACCACTTAAGAGTTTTTTCTTTTATTTTTTTTTTCTGGTGGGGGGGGGAAGGGAAGCAAAGAGGAAAGCCATCTGGTGCATAAAGCTAAATATTTTAGTCACATAATGGGGTTAGTTTTAATTTACAAATAGTTTTTTAATAGTTTATTTCAGTTGAATTTTTCATATTTTGAAATGAATTTTATAATTTTAGCTAAATAGTAAAATATGAAATTCAATTGAAGTATATTATTTGAAGCAATCAAAATAAAAACTCAATTCTGAAATTATTGTCCAATAACATTTATCAAAAAGTTATGTGGAAATAGTAAACTTTCGTATGGTTTATTAATAGAAGTGGTTCTTTCTTTGTATAGGGTTAGAATAGAATGTTATATTTTTTTGCTGTATTAAAATAATTAAAAATAGAATTCAAATTGAACTTTACAATTTTTCAGAAGACAAGAGCGAATAAAGTGATTAATTATTCTAACAAAAGATATCAATGGGGCAGGTTATGATCATCTATAGTGATAAAGTGAAAAGTAATGAATAGTATTGCTTCATTGTATGTTTTCTTGTGGGCTAATCATAATTATTTTGTTGTTATAATTTAGTGGGATCTTTAGAACATCAAGTTCATTCTCGCTTTGGCTTCCACAGATTCCAAGTTCATTCTCGCTTTTGCTTCCACAGATTCGAATTCACGTGGTTTCTGTAGTTTGAATTGTCATTATTCAACCTTCATCGGTTCTATGATGACTACCCATTGTTTGAAATTTTGTCCAGCCACAACAGTAGAAACTTTAAAGATCTCAAGTAATGCACTTACTAACGGACAAGTTTTCTCATGTATGCAATTTTGGAATTGGAGCACATGCACTTTTAAATTTAGTCTAATCTCTCAAAATCCATTTTAGACCATTGGAAATCTCATCTACGGACAAATGGATGTTACGCCGACAAGCAGAAAGTGTCAAACGTGAACGTGTCAAGTAATTAAAGCGCGCTTGAATACCCTGCATGGTGTGCATAGGTTTGTCTACATAATGGATAAGTTCTTCCTCCCTCCCTCTCTCTCTCTCTCTCTCTGTTCGATGAATCCATACATTTCAGCCGACATGCCGATTTCTCGAAATCGTAGATAAGATATGCAACGTGAAAAAGAAAAAAAAAAGCTTAAAGATCCCAACAATGTCAAAAGGAAAGATTTTACATATCCTCCGCCGTTTCACGGACTCCATATAATCACTATAGTCCACTGCGGCAGAATAGGCTCGTTCTTGAATCCACATCATCGCGACTGATTGAGTTTAGCTGATTTTGTGATATCTAAAAATTAGATAATATTTAATAGAAGGAAAAATAAAAGAAAGAAAACGTGGTAAAATTTTTGACGGAATTACCTTGATGCCTCTGCCAATTGTAATCTCAAATGTGGTTGTTTATAATACATGGAAATTTGTCGATATTAACATTTTCTCATTTAAAAAACATTTCAGTATACTAAATTAGTTAATATTTATATAAAAATTTTTATATTTTTTATAATTATTTTTTTTATATTTAATGAATTATTTATTTATTTATTTATAGCTTTTATTTTTATATTAATTATCTTATGATTAATAATTTTATATTTGATCATTTTAAATTTTTATTATAAAATATGACTATTCTATTATTTTTATAAAATAATTAATATTTACATAAAAATCCTTATATTTTTTATATTTATGCATTTGCTCACGTTTTTATTTCCTATATTCTTATAAAATGTTATTTTTCTACATCATTTTGTATTCGTTTTCATTTTCCCATCTCTATTTCTATGCAACAAAGTTTCTTCTTCCCTCTTCTATTTTGTCAATTGGCTACTCTATTGTTCTCACACCAAAAGTAGGAAAAATTCTCTTTTTAATTCTCATCCTCGCAAACATTAACATATTTTCAAAAGAAATTAAAATTATTTTTAACAGTGAAACCTATTTTGTAATAACTATTCTATAAAGGAGAGAGAAAAAAAATTAATTACATGATTTTGAATATACATTATTGGTATTTGTGTTCAATCAAACAGTTAATTATTTTGATAATTTTTTTGACTTGAACTCAATTATACAAATTAAACTTGATGATATCTTTAATTTGTGCTCAATTACACAATTGTGCGATAGAGCTAATAATTATGCTTTCAATAAGAAATTATATTTCGTGTACTACAATCAATGGTTCCCTCTTGAAAAGATCAGTGTTGGTTTAATATTTTTCTTATTATTATGATAATTCTTATTGAGAATTTAATCTCTAAATAATGTTAATCATTGAGTTTTCTTTTTAATGACCCTTTTAGTCAAATTAATCATAGCACCACCTTTGTCAATTTTATATAAACTCATGCTTATCTTTGTATATATACAAAAAAAAAACTATGTAATAATAAATTTTTATTCATTTACACAAGACTACAAATTTTGGTATATGTAAACAACTAAGTGTAATTCAAAAATATGATTTTGATACAAGCAAAGTATTTTTTATTGAAGAAGTTAAATATCGATTTCTTTTCGAATAATGGGTTACTATACTAGTTCATAGAGACATGTACTAAAATAACCCAAAAAAAAAAAAAGTTTAAAACAACCCCACCCGAAAAATATTTCCCCAAATAACCCAAATTTATCGGGAGTTGGAGACGCGACGCACTGTATCGTGTCTTCAACCGGGACAACCCAGAGAGAGAGAGAGAGAGAGAGGAGAGAGAGAGAGAGAGAGAGAGGAGTAGGCGGGGGGAGGAGAGCGGCGGGGGGTCCGCCGGGGGGAGGGGGGATGGCGGCGGGCGGCAGAGAGGGGAAGGAGAGAGAAAGGGAGGGCCGCGAGGGGCGGAGGGGGGGGGAAGGAGAGAGAGGGGAGGGGAGCTGACGGCGGGTGACGGGCGGCGGAGGGGGGAAGGAGAGAGAGAGGGAGGGCCGCGGGGGGGGTGGGGGGTGGAGGGCCGCAGGGGGAGGAGAGCCGCTGTGTCTCTCTCCTCCCTCCTCCACCCCCCGCTGCCCTCCGCCCCCCGCGGCCCTCCCTCTCTCTCTCTCTCCCCCCTCCGCTCCCGTTGTGTCTCTCTCCTCCCCCCTCTGCCCCCTGCGGCTCTCCCTCTCTCTCTCCCTCCCCCCTCCCTCCCCCCCTCCGCCCCCACTATGTCTCTCTCCTCCCCCCTTCGCCCCCCGCGGCCCTCCCTCTCTCTTTCCCTCCCCCCTCCGCATCCCGCCGGGCCCCTCCCCTCTCCCTCTCCTTCCCCCCTCCGCCGTCCGCCGCCAGCCCCCTTCCCCCCGGCGGACCCCCCGCTGCTCTCCTCCCCTCTGTCCCTCCCCCTGTGGACTCCTCTCTCTCTCCTCTCTCTTTCTCTCTGGGTTGTCGCGGGTTGAAGACGCAATACAGTGTGTCGCATCTCCAACTCCTGATAAATTTGGGTTATTTAGGAAAATATTTTTTGGGTGGGGTTGTTTTAAAAAAAATTTTTTTTTTTGGTTATTTTGGTACATGTCTCGTGGTTCATATATTATAAGATTATTCAAAAGAAGAAAAGATACTTCTAAGCTTAAGTGGGACGCAGACATCTGTGGAAGGGTGTGTGCGAGTCAGAGGTGTGACTTCACTTGTGTGTCTTATTCAAGAGTGAAGAGAGAGAGAGAGAGAGAGAGAGAGAGAGAGAGAGAAGGCGCACGTGGGCCTAAAAAAAGCCCATGTCGATATTAGGCTGCCCCTAAGCTGTGACCACTAATCTGATTGGCAAACGACTTTTATTTAGCGCACGCGTTACTCATGCCCGATTCTATTACCTCCCATCGTCAAAACCCGTGTATGTCAAAACCCGTGTATGTCACTTTCATGCCAATTCAAATGAAGAAACCAACACACTAAAAACGGAAAAACCCATTACGGAAGAAAAAAAAACCAAACCCACATCCTTATCTTCAATATATTATAAATTCCTACCCTCCCACTCTCACTCCACGCCTATCCTCCCATCACCCACCTTCCGCGCTCTTTCCTTTTCTCTCACTAGAAATTTGTCTTCTCTCTCTCCAATGGAGAGCTTGGTCGCTAATTTCTTATGGCTTCAATCCTCATTCACATCTTTGAACTTCTTGTTCTTTTCTTTCACCTTGGTATTCTCTACCCTGTGTCTATTCCTTTTCCTGTCTAGGAGGCTGCTTAAGCCTTGTTGCGAGTGTGAAATATGTCAGACTTATTTATCCTCAAGTTGGTCGAAAGAGTTTAACAATCTTTGCGATTGGTATACACATCTTCTCCAAGAATCACCGACTCAGACCATTCACGTTCATGTGCTTCGGAACATAATTACTGCAAATCCTAAAAATGTCGAACACATAGTGAAGACCAACTTTGAGAATTATCCCAAAGGGAAGCCCTTCTCCGCAATATTGGGTGACCTTTTGGGCAGAGGTATTTTCAATGTTGATGGTGAGTATTGGAAGTTCCAGCGCAAAATGGCAAGTCTCGCTCTTGGAAGCGTTTCCATCCGAAACTATGCTTTTGAGATCGTCACGTGCGAGATTCATGACAGGCTTGTTCCATTATTGTCCTCCATCGTTTCCCAGGAAGTCCAAAAAGGCGCCGTTTTGGACTTGCAGGACGTGTTCCGAAGATTCTCCTTCGACACAATTTGCAAATTCTCGTTCGGACTGGATCCTAAATGCTTGGAACTATCATTACCGATGTCGGAATTCGCGACTGCATTTGATCTCGCTTCGAGGATTTCAGCGGAGCGAGCCCTCTCTCCATCGGCGTTGATTTGGAAGATCAAACGGTTCCTAAATTTGGGAGCCGAAAAAGATCTTAGACAAGCTATCAAATTGCTGAATATGCTCGCCGAGGACGTGATCAAAACTAAGCGAAAAATGGGAGATTTGTCGGCCCAAAAAGACCTCCTAGCTAGGTTCATGCAGAGCATCGACGATGATAACTACCTAAGAGACATTGTCGTGAGTTTTCTCTTAGCCGGCCGCGACACAGTTGCCTCTGGCCTCACCAGCTTCTTCTGGCTGCTGGCAAATCATCCGCACGTTGTATCCTCAATCCGGGAAGAGTCCGACAAAATCATGGGACCATCAAGTGATAATGAACTTGTCACCCACGAACAAATGCGGAAGATGCAGTACTTGCAAGCAGCAATACACGAAAGTATGAGGTTGTTTCCACCGGTTCAATTTGATTCCAGATTTAGTCAAGCAAATGATGTGTTACCAGATGGAACATTTGTGGAGAGAGGGACTAGAGTTACGTATCATGCTTATGCAATGGGTCGGATGGAGAATATTTGGGGATCCGACTGTTTGGAGTTCAAGCCAGAGAGATGGTTGAGAGATGGAGTTTTTACACCCGAGAACCCGATTAAGTACCCGGTTTTCCATGCTGGTCTTAGGGTGTGTTTAGGCAAGGAAATGGCTCTTGTGGAGATGAAGACTGTGGCTCTTTCTTTGATTAGGAAATTTGAACTTCAAGTGGCTTCACCGGATAATTGGCCTCGGTTTGCTCCGGGGTTGACCGCCACCTTACGTGGTGGTCTTCCGGTGGTTGTCAAGGAGAGGAACTAAAAGTCTCATCGATTAGGCAAAGTAGCCAAACTGAGAGAGAGAGAGAGAGAGAGAGAGAGGGAGAGATGTTATGTAGCTAATTTTAACCCAATTCTTGCTTGGGTACGATAAAATTATGTTAGGAATTTTTGGCACAGTGATAAAAGGTTGCTGATTCCCTCTCTTTTGTAAATAAAAATCAATCAGATGAATGAAGTTATCTTCAGTAGAAAAGTGACTACAAATTTCATAAGCTCGATTATGTTTTTATAGTTATTTATGATTGTTATGGTTTTTGTTTGTGGATGGAGGAAGCTTTTCCCCACACCCTAATCGACTATTATTCATGTTTTTGAAAGCCCAAGAATTATAATTATTGTTTCTTTTTGATTCGTCCTCGGTGATGAATGCTTTGAAGGCAAACAACCTGATTCCCCATCCCCATTCGCATTTATTGAGCAAGTGTAGGATTTTAGTCCAGAAACTCTCAGTCTAATATGTTCAACATGTACTTAGAGAATGAAATTCCAACACCGATACTATTGCTAAATTGGTCATAACCCCCCCCCCCCCTCGGGATTCATGATTCATGAGCACCACTCTCCCCTGGTGACGAGAAGTTTGGCCTTCTCTGCCTGTAATAAAGAATAAATAAATAGTAGTGGATGGAGACATTCAACCCAATTCGCTAAGTTGAGATGTGCTTAAATTGTGTATGTGACAACTGACACGTCGTACCTGTGCAGCTTCCTGCTTCATCAATAACTAATGAACAGAGGCCTTGACATACTCAATCTAGTTTTTTTTTTTTTTTTTTTTTTTTTTTTTTTTTTTGAAACGAGGAATATCTATCAAAACCTACGGCGAGTATTTTATTTCTTAAAATAATTATGTGCATGTGGACGAGTCATGTGCCCTCCATCAATCTAAAATACTATGGACAAAAAAAAAAACTACATAATTATGTATTTATGTTTCATCTCCACTCATTCGAATATATAAATTTAGAAACCTTCATTTTAATGATTAGTTTTTTATAAAAAAATTAAATTTTTTTACAATGTGTTAGACATCGTCCGATATTCGAGATTTCGCCCCGACTAATTCGGACCGACCGTTACATTGGTTCCTTTCGGAAGGCAGGTCTCCCAACGGAAAACTTTTCTTACACATGAGGGTCCGATATTCCGAATGAGAATCAAAACTCGATCATGTTTAAAAATACTCAATCTCACATCCAGTTGAGTCAATCCATATTGATAAATTTTATTCTAACGTGACATTAGAATTACTTTTAAAATCTAAGTCTCTTTGTTAGAGTTAAATCGATTTCTATTTAGTTAGAATTGGAAAATCTCACGTATGCGACGAATTAATCATTTATTGTGAAATTAATTTTCTATGGTGGAAAATATCATATCTCATGTTAATTAAATCAATATTCAAAATTTGTAAAATAAATATGAAAATTTACTGATTTAGTCGTTACCTTTAAGTAAAGATTGAATTTTCTTTTAACATTATAAAAATAATATATATTTCAAAGAAAATTATTATTTATCTCAATTAATAAAATATTAAGACTGCCAAGGATAAGTGAGAAAAATTTTTTGAATAAATTAGTGGAGTCGGAGACTGCTAACGGATGATAAATAATGTGTCTCTCTCTCCATCTCTCACTTTCTCTCTTTCCAATGATAGAGAGAGAGATGGAGATAGAGAGAGAGAGAGAGAGGGGGGGGGATTACAAGCAACAATTGACGGGAAGTTGGAAGGTTAGAATAGAACACCGGTTGGGAGTTATAAATTGCGGTGGGGGATGTGCCTTGTAGTTGCCTCTGGAGAGAGAGAGAGAGAGAGAGAGAGAGAGGGGGATTCACCGGTTGGGAGTCGTAAATCGTAATGGGGGATGTGCTTTTGTAGTTGCCTCGAGAGAAAGCTCACATCACATGTTCTCCATCATCTCACCCCATGAGATAAGAAACATTGAGCGCAATAGACGGACAAGAATATAAGAAAATATATTTTTAATTAAGGGCACTAAAATCCAAGCCAATTACTGGGCTGTCGCCCCTTGTTTCAACATTTCAATAATCTTATTTTCAAAATCCACAATTTGTTTATTGTTGGATATTTTCTCCATTTTTGTTTATCCCGATGGTTTTTTCTCAAACCCGATTAAGATATTTGCTACATACATTGAATGGTTTCCATTATGAATTTATACATTTCTATTTTTAATTTCAATTTGACCTCTATATTTTCTTTAATTAGTTTTTATTTGTGGGTTTCCCATAAGTTCCCGTCACTTCCACCGTGATGGTCCACTGTTTAATAAAAAAATAGAATACGCGATTTATTTCTTAAGATTTTACTATTGATAACATGTTTGTAAAATATTTTTTAATCACTAATATTTAATTGGTCTAATGAGATATGATATTAAATCTCTTAATTAAGATCCTGAATTCAACTCGTAATTTAGTCATAAAAAAAACTACGTTGAGAAAATAGTTCTCTTAAATTGTTAACAAAGAATTTAATTTTATTTTGCTCGATTTTTGCATATAATTTTTTTTAAAAAAATTAAATTAACGCTTGAGAGTTTAATTTAATTAACTTATAGTTAAAACTCTACTTTTTTTTTCTTTTTCTTTTTCTTTTTTCTCTTTTTTACACCATAGACACCCTTTACTTCTGACTCCTTGGAGGAGAGAAAATTCCATTTTGCGTAAGGTCTTCATCAACTTAAAAAAAAATGATATGATTAGAAAAACTTTAAAAAAAAAAACATAGAAATAATTAATTGTAAATGATGTTGATAGCCAACTATATTATTCTCCGTGGTCGGGAAAAGAAAAAAGTTTTATATAATAATAATAATAGTAAAATCCGAATTCATATGTGACAAAAAGTGTTGGTCTAAAATTATACTAAACAAGTGAAAGTTCAATTAAATTTCTACATTAGTTATAGGACAAATCAAGCAAACAGACCAATCACACTTATATCAAACCCTTTTAACTATTACATGCAAACTCACATCACTTTATCAAAAATAAAAAGAATCTTCCATCTTAAGGGGCTAATTTAAGTCTTTGAAAGCAATCCTACACCGACCAGCTAATCCTCTGCCACCGATCATGTGAACCCCTCGACATCTTTCAGAACATGGGTTCATTGTAACTTACCTTTTTGTCATGTTTCTCTTATTGGGTTTTCTTTTCCTTAATGGTGTTTACTTTAAAAAAAAAAATTACTCAAGACAACATTTATAAAACCTACTATACTATTTTCAAATATATATATATATGGAATATTTCTTTGCACGCCAAAGATGAGTAAAGGGGATAAATGCATTAGTGACCCCAGCAATGTCTTTTTTTGTGTGGGTGTTTTTCTAATTGTTGAGTTCTCAATTTTCGAGTCTAATAATTGGGATGAGCATTGCTTTTGTGCCTGGAAGGCATCTTTTTGTTTTCTCCCCCCAACCTCTTCTAGCATAATGTGCATTCCTATTGTGCGTCCCCTTGAAGGGGTTAATTGGCATTACCTGATACAAATTAACTTCCAACACCTACTCCTATGTGGTCCTCTCAATCATACTTCCAAGTTATTTATTTTAGGAAATCTATGAACCAATGGCCCTAACCTTCAATAGAAGGTTTCCCAAAATTCTCACTGAAATCACATATTGAATACTCAGCAAGCTTCCCATGTCTCAAAGTGATTGTTGGCATCCACTCATTTGTCTGTATGGTCAGATAACATCTAAATTAAAGGGATTGACAACCCCACTTTTATTTGATGCTTTTACCAGAATTAATTCGAATGGCACGTACTCACCAACCTGAAAATTATTCTTTCTTTCTTGAATTGCTCCCCCGGCATAAATGACGTCCTCACCTTGGGTCCTTTTATCTTCTTTAGTATCCAATTTATGGGTCCTTTTCATTTTTTTTTTCTTTTTCTTTTTCAATAGCATCCTGGTGAAACCGTGAAAAAGAGGCAACTTGATCACTCAAATTACAAAAAAAAACAGAGGTATAGCTCATACGATCAGTATTGTCTCTTCAAAATTTGAATCTAGATTGGAAAAAAGGTCTTCATTGCTACCTATTTCTTATAACTAAAAGATACTTTTGATTGCGGAATAAGGTCAAATAATATGCATTCTTTTAATTGTGACGAAGCTTCTTACTTTTCCACCACAAAAAAATGAAGCTTCTTACTTTATATCATTTTTTTTGTTACATAGATTTGAATTCCGGATTACAAAATTAGGAGAAGGGGTTATAACCATTAGACTATCCCTTATACATTTTATATCAATTTTTATTAATTATAATTAGTTCTTTGATTGAATATCATATGTGGACACTAAAATGGTATAATCTTGTTAAAAAAAAAAAAAAAAAAAGACAACAAAATAATGTGATTCTTCGGTAGAAAATTATGCAGAACTCGTTGGTTCCTTGCACAAATTAAGCAAAGTTAGGTCTTACATTAAATTGCCCATGGTATATTTAGAAATGGAGAATGTAAGAAGATTGCGAAAGAAAAAGAGACCAGTTCCTTTTTATGAAAAAGATGGGCCCCCCGGGGGGCGGGGGGAGAATGTTGCCCTATTTCCTTATAATTGATCATTTAATTCATATGGGTATTGAGTAGACCAAACAGTGTCCGTACCATTGTGGAAAATGGTAATTTAGGGTTGAAGTCCCCAAGCAAGAATGAACATTGACAAATCCAAGTCTCTAATTTAATATAAGCCACAAAACACACAAGAAGAATTGGTAAATATGTCTTCTTGTAGGGAAATCATATTCAATTTCCAATTCATGTTCACCTTATTCACGGAGTCATATTTGTAAAAAGAAATATGTTTTTTCTTTGTGGATTTAGATTTAATTCATTATTTGATTATGTGGGAATATAATTTCTATTAATGAATTTAGAATTGTTAATTACCAAGTGCAAATTTGCAATTCTGACCGATCTGTGGAACCAAATGAACTCCACCATGTCAAAGGATGAAACAATTGACGCAGGCATGCCCGAGCCGAGTTGGCTCATCATCGGGCCTACATATCTGAGTAGAGAATTTGACCCCATGAGCTCGGCTTGCTTCCCTAGACATGCAGCAATTGCATTTTTTCTGAGACAAAAGGTTGAAAATATCCGGCATGACTCTAAAGCAGATTGAAAAGTTCGGCTCCAATTCAGTTAGCTGGGTTGGACAGCACTCCAGCACCATAAAGCCATAGGGCACATTAAACAATAATCTGTCTTGCCAGGATTCTGGCATTGAACTTGGTAGCTGTAGAACACAGAAAAACTACTGAGCTTAACTGCTGATGCATCTTACACAACATTTTTCAGGCATTTATCTGTTTATTTTGTTTCAGTAACACAAGGAAGCACTATGATTTAGGGCCTGCCCTGGATTTCACGAGGTCCTCAAGTGACTTCACGATCTGTTCCTCTGTCTTTCCATCCAGGCGAATGCATTTTTCAACACCCATGTCTGTACAAAGAAAATGAGAGGGATGGTTAATGATAGAACTCCTTGTTTTAACAACAAAATAAACATCAGAAAGGATTGAGAGAACTCTTGTGTATAACCATTAGGATTGAAAACAATTCAGCAGAGTCACTATGAACATTCAGGAAGCTGTAAGATAAAACCCACTAAAACACCAGATGCAAGCACCGCATAGAGTCAAGTAGCAGAGGATATCAACAATCAGTCCAGATGCTGATTGTTAGAATAAAGCCACAGACATACTTGGAATATCATGCTCATTGGGTAATAACAGGGATTCAGGGACGGCATGCTGCTCAGAAGTTCAAAACAATCAGCTAGTTCCATCATCCATTCTAATACCAAGTCAAGTCTCCCCCTATGGGCAAACAGTATGGTAATGGCTATGGAAAAGATGTTGATGAATTTTGTTGTGGCACTGTAACACCTTTAATGGAACGGACTCCTGGAAGTTGAACTAGCTCTAGGAAGAATCTTCTAGTATTTGTCATCTTTTCTTAGCTTCATATATCCTGATCACCATCATCGCTAGGATTGTTTAGCCCCTTGTCCAAAAACAAATCTTTTCACATTTATGCCTTGTACCATAGTAATATTCAACCTTTTCCCTCATAACAAAAGAAATTAAAAAAAAAAAAGGAATATTCAGGGAAAAGCAACATCATGCCCACCACATGTCTATAGGATCTATTCCCAATTGTCAAAGTTATGGTTCCATTGGATGGATCAACCAGAGCAAACAGTATGGTAATGGCTATGGAAAAGATGTTGATGAATTTTGTTGTGGCACTGTAACACCTTTCATGGAACGGACTCCTGGAAGTTGAACTAGCTCTAGGAAGAATCTTCTAGTATTTGTCATCTTTTCTTAGCTTCATATATCCTGATCACCATCATCGCTAGGATTGTTTAGCCCCTTGCCCAAAAACAAATCTTTTCACATTTATGCCTTGTACCCATAGTAATATTCAATCAAAATCTACAGGATTATCTATAGGATCTATTCCCAATTGTCAAAGTTATGGTTCCATTGGATGGATCAACCAGAGACATCTACATTTGTTTTCCTGTTTCAACTTAAGATCTAGTTTGTTAACAAGAGTTGGCCCCAAAGGATGGCTGAGATCACTTGAATAAATAATGCATATCATCCAACCAAAAGTTTGAGATGATTCCCAGTTTGGGATCCTACCTTTATTACCTGGGATTTTTAGAATTCCATAATTGGGAAATATGAGGCAAGACTAAGGAGATGGAAGAAAAAACTATTTTACCAAGCAGCTACTCTGACATTTATTGAGAGAACTTTGTTGAATTTCCTGGAGAACGTCTTTATTCAAATGCAAAGATCAAGACAGTGACTGAGCAGATTTCTATGGCTAGATACCAGTGCACGAACAAGTTATGTACTTGGAACATAATGAACTTCGAGGTTTAGTCTCAGCAATGATCTTAGGAATACTTTTCAAAGCAGTTGTGGAAGTTTATGGTGGAGGATAAACTTTTGATGGGAGCGAAAAGACAAATTGGAAGCCATAAAAGTCTCCTAGTAACAGTTAAAATCCGTTCAGTTGTAAAAGATAAAAAACAAAAATAAATAAATAAACTGAGGCAACCAATTTTGCCACAAAAAACCACTGGAGGTAGGTTTCTCTGGCATGAGTCTGCCAGTTTTGGGAGTTAGCCAGCCAGATAGAATATCCCCACCAGAATTTCCTTCGTCTCAAGCAACAGTAAACAAATCAGAGAAATGTGTCTTTTAAAGGACATCCATTGCTCCAGAAAGAGACTCTTGTGCCATTCCCTTTTGTGAGGGGCAAGTCTGTTAAGAAAGGACTCTATCTCCTATAATTTTTCTTACATACATCCACCTGATAGGAGTCTAGAGCTTCATGTGATATCCACCTTTCTCCACTCAAACTTTGTCCATATCATGCCCATCCAAAGCAACATCATGCCCACCACATGTCTCCAAAGGGCAGCATCCACAGTAATGAACTACACCAAAGACCTGATAACCTAATTGGCACAGCTACTTGAACACCTCGCAGCTCAGCAGATTAAGTGTATGCTTCCCTTCATCCAAGCCTCACTGAAAGAACTTTTGGCCACCAAGAACAAGGTTGGAAAAAAGAGACATAGAATACACCAAAAGAGAGGACGACACACACTTCGAAACATTAAGCTTTCATTGGACAGATAGCTTTTCCACCCAGTCTACTTAGAGAGAGAGAGAGAAAGCAGCTTTCTTAGTTCATGAATAAGAACTACATTGGAACAAAGTTAAACTTTGACCAATGTATCCCTTTGAATACGAGTTAAGAATGCACAGAAAGATACTCTCCAACAGACCTTAAAAACCTGGGGTTAACTGTTAAAAAGTTGGAGACGAGAACATGAGTGGAAGAGGAATATCATCAGAGGAGAAAAATGACAGGAAAGTCCAAAAGAAGCTTGACACAAAATTTAACCTGGAAATTTTCCCATCACATAAGCAATATCCATTTGGATCACACATTCATAAGGGTAGACTACAATTATCCACGCGATAATTCCATCTCACAAGTGCAATTTCGGATGGTGAGCCCAGAGTTGCATTTCCTAAAGGATAAAGATATCAAAAGCTATTACCCAGAAAGAGCTTTCAATGACTAGGTCAAAACGAATTAGACATCGAACAGACAATACATTCAAAAGTTAGCCCCATTCAATATTGTCTCTGCCGATAAATCTTTAAGAAAGCCTCTCACTAGCTAATTGGCAAAAGTATTAGATCCAATACTCTAAAATTCAAATTATCATCACTTTTCGTTCTCGACCGCACTCGTTTATACATTAAAAAAAGAAAATTTGAGAAGGTATTGAGGAAAATTATGAGGGATTAACAAGAGAAAGAATTGAGGAGAATACCGTATCTGGCCCAAAGCTGAGGCTCGGTGCCACTGCATTCACGGATCAAGATGGGCAATTTAGGGTTCAATGTCTTCAGCTCCTTGTAATTCTTCTCTACAAAAGATCTGTACATCGAAGGAGAAAAGATAAGCCTCCACAGAATGGAATTAAAGAAGAAAAGCAGAGAAATACCTGGTATTGGAACTTGCTGGTGATGTTTGGCAAAAAAGTATGCGAAGCTCCTTCACATGCTTTCCAATCTGTCCTCTCCACGCCATCTCTCTCTCTCTCTCTCTCTCTCTCTCTCGCGATCTCGAATGTCAATCAAGGGCTTCAACCCCGAGTGTTGCAGGGTTGGTTCTAGGATTACCCCGGTTCGAGCTGTTGGATCTCATTGTTTAATCCCAACCATTGATTAAAAATTACCTTTTACGAACCGTTGGATCTGTGTGTTTAATCCCAACCATTGATTGAAAATTACCTTTAGGTGCACCAAATTCGTCGATCCGTACATCGGATTTGGGAACTTACCGAAGAGTTGCAAGATATTAACTCAAATTGAGTGGAGACAAAATGTTGTTACCGAGCTGAGGGCAGATGCCACAGCAAGGGATTTTTCTTTTTTTTTTTTTCGGGTGTGAAATGAAGTCAGAATTAAAAAATAAATGAAAGAAAAGAAAATTTTAGGAAACAAGAAATTAAAAAATAAATAAATATTTATTCATTCTACGAAGATATCATCGGATATGTTTGAATAGTAAATAAAAATTTTTTTATTAAATTAATATGAATAACACAAAGTAAACCATTTTTTCTGCAGGGAAATTTCTCTAAACCTTAGCAAACAAAAACCAATTATTTATCCTCAATATCTCAAATTATGCGCACGTGTATATAATATAAATTTGATCACCTACAAGAGGAAATAGAAATTGACCCTTTTTTTTATGTTAAATGAATGAGGTTTTTCCTTCAAACTTTAATCAAATTCATATGTTCCAAGTAAGAAAAATTTTGAATTCAATAATTTTCTTTTTTTTTTTGGTATCATGGTTAGGCTATTAATCCAATATCTAGGTTTCGTCCCGACTAATCTGGATCGACCGCTTGTAGGGTCCAATTGAGGGGGCAGGTCTCCCAACGCTGATTTTTTCATTCTCATGAGAGATCAAACTCCCGACTATAATTAAAAAGCGTCAGCTTCTAAACCAACTAAGTTATTAGACGACGTCGATGAATTCAATAATTTTCCATAATTCTTTGTCTTCACTTGTTTAATTCTTCGATTCGTGTTTGCCGTGGGTCGATGTTGCATTGCATTCCTTCTTCTTCATGCTTCGTGGGTGCTAGTGTATGGTCCAAAAGAAAAATCAAAAACAAAAAAAGGTGTTTGTGCTCAAATTTTGCCAAATTTACTACTCAGAGTGGACGTGGTTTTGTGCGATCAAACAATAGGCCTACACTGTGGGGGAAATGCACCGCATACTAAAATCCTGCCCATCAATTATCATCATACAGTGCTTTCGTTGTGATAAATATTATTTTTATGGTCAAAATATAATTTTTTAAAAAAAATATTTAGTGGAGCGGTGAACTCGAGTGAATCAATAATTTTAAAAAATATATTTTCTATATGATGATTTAGTTAATTATAAAACTGAAGAGCGGTTTTTTTTTTTTTTTTTTTGGGAATTCTAATTTTGTACCTCTATTTTTTTTTTCACTTTTCCTTGCTAGAGAATCCAGAATACATAGTTACGGGAAGAGTTTTAATTGATTTGCGGCATATTTGTTACCCCATGAAGTGCAAAAAATTACGAGGTAAGTCAGTTTATTTTTTAAAAAATATTTTTTTCTTTTTATTTTGTTGACAATTGTGATTTCAATTTTTCCCAACATCAACACCAAGAGGGAGCTTCACACGACAAGCTTCTCGCGTTTTCCTTATTAATAAACAGTAGTTGCATAATGCATATACCAAAGCTAAAATTATATTATTTATTTATTTAGTATAATATATTTTAAAAAAGAAATTTCTTTCAAATATAACAAAGGGTAAATTCTGGTAGTAACATTTATTTATTTATTGTTAATTTTATACAATTCAAAAATCAACGTGCACCAAATAACTGGACCTCGACAGCCACTATGTGGGCCCATGAATTGTTCTCGGGCCTTGGACTGAAAGGGCATTGCAGACTCAGAATTAAGGAAAAATCAAACGGCTAGAACTAAATCCAACTGATTTTTCTTCTAATTGATTAATAAAAAATAATAATAAATGCAGGACGTGCGACCCAGAAGCACTGGATGAGGAAAAGCTAAAGGGAAAAAATTGTAACATGCGAAGACGTTATGGAGCTGGATTCTACAATCAAAGATCTTGGCACACTGATTCCACAAGTGATACAATTGATCCAGGATTACGTTCCTGATTCCTGCCACGTTTGTGAGCGATGGAGACGCGGTCAACATTGAGACATACATTAACTCTACCAAGTAAGGTTTTTGATGGTGTTGATCTCTTTGGCTGCATGAGGGGTTATGCACCTGCGCAGTATTTTTAACACGGTTTTGCTTGTTTACGAAATGGCCTAAATTTCTATAATCTTTATATTTAAGTATGAAAGACTTGGAGACTCCAATTTCTGCCTTCTTTCATCGTAGTCACAAGCGCGTCGCCCGGAAAATCCGGGTGCAAGGCAACTGTGAAGGCTCCGAATGGTCTACATGTTTCCGTGATTCCGGACACGTTGTTATCTGTCAATGTGAAGGAGAAGAAGGCTTTCAAGGTTGTTCTTAAAGGAGCACCTATGAATGGCACCACTGTTTTATCTGCCTCGCTTGAATGGAGTGATTCATAACAGTGTTAGAAGTCCCGGTCTCGTACTCGTGCCACCCTCAGCCCCGGTGATCATCTTTTAGATAATTTTTTACTTTTATTTATTTCGTCTTTTTTCCCCCGGGGGGGGGGGGTTCACCTTTCTTAAGTTGCTTTTTACCCCCCTAATTTACTGAAAAATGTGCATAGGTTTTAAAAATTTATTGTGCAACCAACCCCAACCCCCCACACATCAAGTGGACTTTCATTTGGTCAATGCACAGATATTAGCACCCGAAGTGATGAGTTAGATTTTGCTCAATCTAATGGGGAATCTTCTGACTGAAGATGGAGTTAGCTGCCTGCCGAGGGAATACTCTTTCATCTGCACTCAAAACCTTTGGCACTTTGCCAGCTCTATCACAAAGCTCATTAAGCAAATCATCACCGGAAACTGTGATTAAAAAGAGGTTGCCTGAAAATTTACAGATTTAATTGGGAACAGTCAAAGTCAACCCATCGAACGTCGAACTAAACAAAGTACTCTGGTCTGGGGCTTTGGCCTTATGGCACTATAACTGTCCTACTCCACTTGGCCTTTGCACGACTGCTTTTCCAAGTACAGGAGAACCTACAAGGTCACGTTTGGAAACAAGTAGCGTTTTCTACTTTCTAGGCATGAAAAGATGACATTTAATGCGGAGGATATTTACGAGCATATTTCTCTAAAAATTATTACGTGTTTGTAATTTTTTTTTTAATTTTAGTTGAAAATTTCTGCATCACATCCATGGGGGAGGATCGTAAATGGAAGATGGGATACTGGTCCCTTGGTCCGGTGGATTAACTGTAGTTAAACTAAACTAAAAATGTGTACCATAGCAGAGATGCTCTGTAATGCATAAATTTGGAGCACATATTTCATAAATAAAATCTCTATCATATATTTTTCATTAGAGCAAAAACACTAGAAAAATATAACATTTATGAAATATTCTTCGTACATATCAACGTTTTGTTTTGTTGGTCTAATGGTAAAGATATTGAATTTCTAATCAAGATTTCAAATTCAAGTATTGGGAATACAAAAACAGATGATGGAAGAAATCATTCCATAATAGATCTAATAATTAGCTCGAATCGGATTAATAAAGATCAATAAATTAATTATTAGATACTGATCGATCAATAAAGTTCTGTGTATATTATTTCATGAATAATAAATACATTATATTGAAAGTACAAAATATAGTGAATAACGGGTTACTACCCAAAATCTCCATACACGTAAAATTTAAAACGACTAACTAAGATCCTAATTGAGACAATAAACAAATTTACAACCTACCGATGCTACACAGAATTCTGAAACGGGTCAAATTAATACGTCATGATTGGTTCGCTTCGCCAACCGCACACCCATGCGACATGATTTCTGAGCAGCATCGTTCATGGCAAGAAATCTCATGCGGACTAAATTGGACTAGTCCCTTCAGATCTCCACATAAATTCAAATCATATATAACATTTTTAAACGTAAGCCATTATAAACCAATTGGTGTACAAGGAGAGTTATTCTTTCGCGGGCAAAACTAAGTCACCATAAAAGGCACATATTGAGTAAAACAAAAGGCAAGAGTGGCACATTGGTAACTCTAATTAAGTTAATAATGTGGACTGAACTGAGAGTATTGATGAAGCCCTCCATTGCTGTTTCTTTCGATACTTGTAAAAAAAGGGGAAAAGAAGAATATAAGAGAACATTGTAAAACATTTCCAACTATTATTTAGTATACACTGTGAATAAGATCAAGGGTACATTTTATTTGGTTCTCGTTAATGGAAATTTATTCACAAGAATAGGTTTATAATAAAATTCATTTTATGGAATTAACATGACAAAATAAGGTTACAATTTGTCCAACAGATTCCTTATTCAGCGTTTCACATGATAGAGAGAAACAGAGAAATACTCTGTTGATTATTTCTTGCAGACGACTCCTGCGAGGCCTCCCATTCCACTAGCGCAGCTCACATCGGCGTACTCAAATTGCTCCGTAGAATTGAATCGACCATTGAATCGAGCAACCGCGCAATCTGCGGCAAAGAGGCTGGAAGAAGAGAACTCTCTGTCTCCTCCCAAAACAGGCATTGCCACTCCCATTTTCACTCTGCTCACGTAGTTGCTTCCGTATGTTTGTCCCAACACCCCATTGGCTTCACCGCTCAAAGAATAAAATTTGAAGCTCAAGTCCAGATGAGCAAAGCAGTCTTCCTCAGTGATTCCGTAATTGTGAATTTGTGAATCTTTTTGTGTGATTGGTACCACATTTGCTTTGATTCTGAAATTGCCTTCGGCTTCGATCATCACCGCGTTGGTCTCTTGTGATCTCGTGATTGTGACCCGCGGCAAGCTGGCTGAGCTCCACTTGGCACCTTCGCCATCGGGGAGGAGAACCTGCTCGCCGTCGAAGGCAAGTGCAAGATGGTCAACTGAATCATCCCACGTGACAGTTTTCTTGGCTGCCACGTAGAGTCTGTGGGTGTCAAAAAGGATTCCAATGGACTGGACCCAAGTGAAGTCTCTTTTCATGTTTTCATTGTGTCGTCCAATGAAGTGAGCATTTATGTGGAGATTTGAATCTGTGACAATGCAGAAATCTTTGTTCTTCTTGCCGTGGAAGTAAAAGGTTAGCCCATCACCTCCAATGAATTGTGGGTCCTGGCATACTGCTCCTGGCTTATTGCAATCTGTTCATATTTATAATCAGTATCTAATAGATTTAATACGCAGGATAACGAAAAGTTTACTATTCTGCTTTGGAGTTAAAATTAATAGAATTGGAGAGAGAAGACTTACTGCAAACGGGGCTGCAGGTAACACAATCGATCTCACAACTATCAGGACAAGCGGAGGGACAATATTGCTGAACGTGAATGCAAGTGGGATAGTGCTTGTTCCTGCATTTGACTTTCTTTGCCTTGGAAGGTGGGGGTGATGTTGAAGGCGGAGGAGGTGATGGTGAGGATGGAGGTGGGGATGATGGTGAAGGCGGAGGAGGTGATGGAGATGGTGGTGGCGGTGGCGGTGATGGAGGTGGAGGTGATGAAGACGATGGTGGTGGAGAAGTTGGAGGCAGAGAATGTGGTGGAGGAGAATACTTGGGTGGGGGTGGAGAATTCTTAGGTGGAGGAGGTGGAGTGTGATTGTGTGGTGGTGGAGATTGCTTAGGTGAAGGAGGTGGAGAGTGCTTGGGTGGAGGTGCAGAACGCTTGGGTGGAGGTGGAGAACGCTTGGGTCGTCGTGGGGGTGGAGAACGCTTAGGGGGAGAAGGTGGAGAACGCTTGGGTGGTGATGGAGAACGCTTGGGTGGAGGTGGAGAACGCTTGGGTCGTGGTGGGGGTGGAGAACGCTTAGGGGGAGGAGGTAGAGAACGCTTGGGTGGTGATGGAGAACGCTTGGGTGGAGGTGGAGAATGTTTGGGTGGTGGTGCCGCCGGCGAGGAAGGACAGACAGCTTCACAAGAGCGACAGTTAATGTAGCAACTGTAAAGACAATTGTCTGGACAAAGATGGTACACTCCGGGGCGGTAACATTTTGTATAACTAGAGTTTGTGCAGTAGACCAAGTCGCCAAATGCTGAAGTCCTTTTTCCGGTATATTGTGGTTGTGCCTCACTTCTCTCTGCGGCGAACAACACTACCACAAGTACGAGAAGGCACGCCCAAAGGCGCACCATTGACTGAGCCATCCAATAATGCTTCAAAGCCCACTCACTGTAACAAAATTTGAATGAGTCGTGTTGAATGTCTCTAACTAAGCCTCCTTTTTATGGCTAGAGCCTCTCTCTCTCTCTCTCTCACCCCCCCGCCTTCCTTTGACGTTATAGCAAGCATCCTACCTATAGGCAGTAGAAGAGCGCATGGCTTTGCGCTCAAGTTGAGTGGACTTTTCACTCTCATCGTTCAAAAGTTCAGACATATTTATGTGACCCTCGTGCATCCTCCACCAGATCAAAATCAAATGGTCTTCCAAATTAAGATTTCACATTTTAGGCCAGCTTTTGCTTTTACTAATTATCTTAACTATTTAAAATAAACATTGCTCAACACTAAAAGTTTTCCGAGCGATATTGGTGATCTAATTTATGCTATTAAACTTTTGCCTGAAATTAGATAGAAAATTATTCATAATAACTTCAAAACATTCACTTTTTTTTTGCAAGATATAAAAATATTTAAGAAAATAAAATTAGAATAATTCTAAAAAGAAGAATTCTGATACTCACGGAGCAAATGGATCAAATTACGAATTATAGTATTTATCTAGATATTTTGATTAATTTTTAATTAAATATTTATTTCAATTAATCAAAATATATAGAAATTCTAATCAAATCAAACTACTGTAATTATTACTTAAGATTTACTCGAGTAAGATTTGAAGGATTTTCATTTGCTTTATTTGCATGGTCGGCTTAGTCGAATGCTGCGGTCCGTGGTTTTTCTTTTTCCTTTTTTTTTTTATACAATGAGATATAAAAAAAAAAAAATCAAATTAATAAAGGAATGATGGAAGTGAAAACAATCTACCGCTTGAGCAATCTTTGAGAAACGGACACTATGGTGTGTTTCATTTTTGAGGTCAACTAAGATTTCAGCAAAGCGGCCTAGTAACGGCCTGCCCCTACTTGGCCCAATAGCCGGGATGTATGCCCTATATATGTTTGTTTGTTTGTTTGGTGGTTTTTTTTTTTTTTACTCCGGTGTAAGTGGATTGTTTACGGTCAACTCTGGATTATCGATTAATTCGATTTAAATATTATGGATGTATTTAGGAGTTTTTTCTTTTAATATATGTTTTTTAATTCTTAAAATTTGAATTTAAAATCTAAATTTAAATTTGAGATTTTGTTTTATAGAATTTAACATTCATGGAAGATTGGTATGCCCTATATATATTAAACAAACATTAACTTCAACCTAAAGTTCGGGATATTTATTGGCCGGCTTCTAAAGATAGTTACGTCAAACCTTTTGCCTCCTGTACTCAATCTGGACCTCCAAAAAAACAAAAAAACAAAAAAAATGAAATAATGAGTTTCATATTTGGTAATAAGATGGACGAGAATGATTGAGTGGTAGATTCGATAGCTGATGGTCAAGCAGTCTACACTTTTTCCTTTTTTTTGGGCGGGGGGGGGGGGGGGGGTAGAGTCAAGCAGTCCACTTCATTATTGCACTTGCCTGGCCATTGATAGGCATCATAGCTATTTCATGTCCAAGGCCCAATTTTGTCCTCTTATGGTCTTCCCCAATGGGCAATGGGCAATGGGCAATGGGCAGGCTTGAGTAACCATTTTGGGTCTGGGATTGTGACATTTTTTCTTGCATTATTTATATATTATTTTTATCGATAATATTTCTCAACAGATCCAAAAAAACGTTATGCATAGAAAGGTACTTTTCATAAGATTTTTTAGCCAAAAATCTGAAGTGAATGTTGCATTAATAAAATTTACATTAGACTTTCTCAACAAAAAAGAGAAAGAGGCTCAACGAAATGGTGCCTATCTAGGTTTGCCGAGGTTGCCCTTACTGTGGAAAGTCTGGATGCAAAAGATTTGCATTTTGTTTAACGGACTCGGTCCGAGTTTAAAATTAGAAAAAAAAAAAAAAAAAAACTTAAAAAACTCTAATCCTCCTCTTGTAGTCCTTCTCCAATCCTCCTCTTGTAGTCCTTTTCCAATGGACTCTACTTCGAGAGCAAGCATGATTCTCTGGCTTGGACGTCGAGTGGACTCCACTGTGCTCACGCTGTCACATGCCTCTAATTTCCAAATTAAAGTCAGCCCCATACTCGCTAGTTATTTGGCTTTTAGAAAAGGAATCCAGCAGCAGCAGTTACTCTAAACCAAAACCCAAGCATTGGGAATGCCAGCCAATCTTCTAAAGCTGGTGAGCTCGAAAGCTTTTGCCTTTTCACTCCATCTATTTGAGCAAAACTTGCTTGCATTATCACATAATGCTCCCATCAATCATCCGTTTTTCTTATTGCCTCGCGGGAAGTCTCACTTATTCTGAGGCTTAGTGTCCTATAACTTGTTCCTCTAGGGTTACTTGATTTAGTACTTTCTTAGTGATACAAACTAAAAATCTAATGGTAACTATTGGGGGGGGGGGGGAATCTGATTACTATTCTAAAAATAGTTGTAAAGGTGGAATGTTTTAATGTTCATAAATCACGTAGACTTGACTTTTTGAAATGATTCCAATAGCCTACTACCATAGAATGTCTTTTACCATGAAAATGTTTTATATTTATATATTATATTAAAAATTTGAATTAATCGATATGAAATTTAACAATAAATATTTTCAGAAAAAATAAAGTTAGTATGAATAAAAATATCAATAATTAGAATTACGAATATAACATGACATCTTGAAAGATGTTAGTGAAAATATTTTGTTCTTTTAATTACTAAAATTTTTAATCTGAATGAGCTAATTCATGAAATTTCTTACTTTTACTATATATTTTAACACAATTTTAGCTTTACTTGCCAATGAAGATCATTAAAATAAGTTCTTTCTTTTTTCTTTTCATATTAATTTTGGGGGGAGGGGTTTCACTTCTCATGTAGTGTAGATGTGGCAGAAAATTTATAATACATTTGTCGATTTAAATACGAGCAAAATGCGTTAGTATCAAATTCGAATGATATTCGACCCAACTAAGCAATCAAACTTGGGTGAGAAGATTCTTCGGATAGATTTTTAACCCTGGCCTGACCCGCCCCCACAAATCTTAATCGGCCAGCTTGCTTCTGCCAATATGCTTCCCCACATATTTTGACGACCCTTTCTCATTTTTGTTTGTAGCAGTCTTATGTGCATAAGCTTAGTTTAGCATGATTACGTACTTTCTAAAGAAAGTTCAATTTGGCAATCATTTGAGGCATTTAAATATGAGTAATTTCTTTTTTTTTTTTAAGAATAAAATTTAACACTAAAATAACATTATTTAAATTCAATATATGTAATTGTAACCATGGTCTTAAGGATTTGTTTGATCTTCTCTTATTCCACAATCAGAAAAAGGAAAGATCATTATTCTTATATAGAACAAATAATTACATTCGATTTCCACCGTAGGAAAACATTTATACTTATTTCTTGCAGACAACTCCCAGGCTACCCATCCCACTTGAACAATTCACAGGAGGATACTCAATCTGGTCTGCTTCAGTAGTAGAATTGTAATGGCCTTTGAATTGAGCCACTTCACAATCGGTGGCAAAAATACTGGATGATGAGAATTCCTTGTTGCCTCCTAGAACTGGCATTGCCACTCCCATTTTCACTCTGCTCACGTAGTTGCTCGCATATGTCTGTCCCAACACTCCTTTCACTTCCCCGCTCAATGAGTAAAATTTGAAGCTCAAATCCAAATGGGCGAAACAGTCTTCTTCTGTAATTCCGTAATTGTGAATTTCTGAGTCCTTTTGCGTGATTGGCACAACCATTGCCTTAATCTTGAAATTCCCTTCTGCTTCGATCACCACTGCATTAGTTTCTGTCGACCTTGTTATGGTCACACGTGGCAAGCTGGAGGACTGCCATATGGCGCCTTCGACCGCAGGAAGCGAGATTGGTTCTCCGTCAAAGGCGAGAGCGAGCCGGTCAACGGAGTCGTCCCACGTGGCGGTCTTCTTGGCTGCCACGTATAGTTTATGGGTGTCAAAGAGTATTCCGAGGGACTGGACCCAAGTGAAGTCTCTGTTCATGTTTTCTTTGCGTCGTCCGATGAAGTGAGCATTTATGTGGAGATTTGAATCTGTGACAATGCAGAAATCCTTGTCTTTCTTCCCGTGAAAGTAAAAGGTTAGCCCATCGCCTCCGATGAATTGTGGGTCTTGGCATACTGCTCCTGGCCTTTCGCATTCTGTTTTATGTTTTTATTCAAATTGTCAATGCCATGAAAATACTTACTTGCCCAGGAAAAGATGTGAATATATATATTTTAATTCTGTAGTTTGTAATTTAAGTTGATCAAGATTCTATAATAACAAAATTCCCTTGCTTCAAAGATGCTAACGCACCTCCCTAGAGTTTATTTGTTTCAATTTTTACTTGGAAAATTCAAAAAAAAAAAAAAAAAAACTCATTTGTTTTCATTTATTGCAATGAGCAGTAGTATATCTCTTTGAAGAAAAACGAGAAACTTGCCGCAAACAGGGCTGCAGGTGACACAGTCCACCTCACATTGTTGCGGACAAGAGCTAGGGCAATACTGATCCAAAAGGTAGCAAGAAGGATAGTTTCTGTTCTTGCATTTGACTTTTCTTCCCCGGGAAGGTGACGATGGGGGCGGGGATGATGGTGAAGGTGGAGGAGGTGAAGGTGATGGAGGCGGTGGGGATGGAGGTGGCGGAGATGGAGGTGGTGGTGGTGGTGGTGGTGGGGATGTGGGACAATAAGGTTGACAGGTATTGGTACAATCCATGAAACAATCGCCAAGGCAATTTTGTGGACATTGCGCAGCGAAAGCAGCTTTTGGACACTCTGAACTGTCTGGAATAGTTTTGCAGTAGACCCACTTCACACCTTGGAGGTCTATGCTAGCGGTATACTCTGGCTGTGCATCACCAGCGTTTGGTAGGATTAGTACAATTAGCTGAAAGAGGACAAGGCAGAGGCACGCCCAAAGGCGCACTACTGGCAGACCCATTTTTATAAACTTTTGATTAACCCAGATGGATGAACCTAATAACACGTTCATGGGACCCCTAAACTAAGCCTCCTTTATATAGAGAATGCGCTCTCTCTCCCTCTCTCTGAGTGTGTCTAGTTTGATCGACACGCCCTTTTCCATGCCCAAGAGCACATGCCTTTCCAAATTGAAGTCAACGACTACTCATACCTACTCGTTATTTATTTGACTTTTAGAAGGATTTTTAAAATAGAACTTCAAGAGACAAGACTAAAAATTTCAAATTTTAAAAGAGTTTACTCATGCACACACAAATAGCATGAGTAGATATTAAAGTTAACATATTTATTAAATAATATTCAAAACTATATTCATGTAAAATAAGATAAACTAAATCTTTAACAAATCAAATTACACCGCATGAGTATATAATCTGATTCATTTATAGTCGTAATTTGTTTATAGTGTTATATAACTCCCTAAAGGTAGGGTTAGCACACAATCCCTGAGTATTACTTGATCCTAAGATAAAATAAATGAATTTGGGTGCACTGTCAAAATCCTCTCCATACAATTAGAAACACAAAATACTTGTATCAAGCCGTGGGTCGACCCAACAACCCAAAAATAACGTATTTATCTATTTTCATTTAATAACTCTATGTAATTGTGTTATTTTTTATATCATCTTACCATTTATCCCATGATTTTTGTGTCTGATGCAATGACGAACCAATTTGTTCAATGGGTTAAGTTCAAATTATTTGTGTAATTATCATTTCGTTTTTGAATTTAAACTTTGGACACATTTGATTAGATTATATTCAGGTTGACCCATACTGTTTGAGGTTAACTTTCAATCCATGTAGATATGAATATACAAGATACAACCTTCGTTTAAGGGTATGCTATACTCTCAGATTGGCAAAATTATTCTGTGAAACCCGTGCAGAAAATTAATTGAAACAAATGGGTTATTAATCTTTGCAGCAGCAATAATTCTAATTCAAAATTCAAGTGATGGGAAAGCCAAGTAGCAATCTTCTAAAGCTGGTTAGCTTGAATGCTTTTGCCTTTTCACTCCATCTATTTGAGAAAAGCTTGGGTGCACTATCGCATAATCGTCTTATCAATGATAAAATTTTCTTATTTCCTTGCGGGTGTCTCCTCTCACGCCAGTGCTCTTGTCCATTTGTTGTGAGGTTTAGCGGCCTAAAACTTGTTCCTCTAGGGTTAGGGATCCATTTAGCTATTTTTTTGGCATTGACAACTAAAAAGCAAATGGCTACGTTAGAAAAGTGATTAAACAAAGATAAAGATATTATGAATAATATTAGAAAAGAATATAACTTTTATTTTAAATATTAACCGTTAAGAAGAGCAATCGATTATTATATCATAAAAACTTTTTAAATTGGAGAGTTTTTAACTTTATAAATAATCATCCTAAAAGTTGTGATTGTGGGTTAGACTTAATAAATAAAAATATCAATAATTAATAAGATATGATATTTTGAAAGGTGTTAATAAAAACATAATTAGATTTTGCCACTTTATGATACTTTATCTTGGAAGCTGGACCCATGAAACATGATATCATTTGAGAGGAATTGTTGAAGTTTGATTATATCAAACACTCAAGCCCGCATAGAGGTTCGACATTCTATTTCCTTTTAAATTAAGGCTCTGAAAATTTTCTCAAATGAAAGAGCATGCGACATGGTGAATGTACAAGAAGGCCGATTCAACTTGATCAAAATGCTATGCACTCTACTTGTCCGCCAAGCCATGCCATTCATGATACTTTGCTCGGACAGAATATGCCCCATAGTACTCCAAACAAAAGAAAAAAAAAATTGTACTCACATTTGAACATGTGAAACAATTAATTATTAGGGTTTCGTATTATTATTATATTTCCTTCCATGTTTAAACTTTTTTAATTAAATATATATTTATTCTCTCTATAGTACTCTAATTTAGTAAAAAAGAATGAAACATTGATAGTTGAACTACTCAATCCCCTTTAAATATTTACATTTATTCTATTGCATCAAGTTACCATTCGAATTGCTTAACAAATTCTTGAATTCTTTTGTCAAACAAGTGTAAGCAAGGTTTAAATAAGGTCGTTTTTACCATCATCAACCTCTTTTAATTTCAATTATTCTCAAAACTTTTGGAGAAAAAAAATTAATGACCCTCAAACTTGATGCTGTTAATATTCTATATTCAGTCTGTTTCTATGATATTTCATGAAAAATCAGAATTTTAATATCTAAATTATGCACCTAATGTAATATTCATTCATAAAATTTGATAATCTAACTTCACCCTATTTGTTACCATCAAATATTTAGGGACATAAAAACTCATATAAGAAAATGTAATGAGAATAATTTAAATAATAATACACCTAGTTTGAATTTGTTGACTTTTTTTTTACTTGATTATCGTTATTCGAAAATTCAATTAATCTGATTTGAACGGTTATTAGATTCAATTTAGAAATTAGTTTTTCTAATATTTATATTTATATTTTTATGACTTGAATTTGAAAAGTTAGAGCAAGGTTTTGCAAGTAGGGTTGTTGACCATGGCCCGACCTGGGCCCAGCCTTTTCATGTCCATGGGCTTAATCGACCTAACTTGACTCCTCCTCTATGGGCTATAGCTATTCCCACAATTTCATAAGATCTTTTTTTTCTTTTATTAATTGGGTTTTCAGTAACATTAACGGAGTCCCTAAAGGGACATCCTAGTGGTATAAACCCTTTTTCTCTAATTTGGTGATCACAGACTTAAATTCTCATATAAAAAAAAAAAAAAACATTAACGGAATACTTAAGTTAGTTTAGTATGTTCATGGACTAACCATGTAAAGAAATTTCAATCCGGCATTCATTTGGGGCATTTGGTTTTCACTCTTGCTAAGTCTGAACAAAAATTAATACACATGCAAATGTTTAAATTAAAATTGGTATTTAGTAGTTGTTATTATTTAAATGTTTAAAAGTAACAAGAACCACGACATTTATGTCATTGCCGCGGAATATGTTTGACCCGCTCTTATTCCACAATCAGAAAAAGCAAAGATCGTTATTTCTTAGCTTGGTGCCAAATAATTCCATGAGAGAGAGAGAGAGAGAGAGAGAGAGAGAGAGATTACTTACTTCTTGCAGACGACCCCGAGGTCGCCCATCCCACTTGAACAATTCACACGAGCATACTCAATCTGGTCTGCCTCGGTAGTAGAATTGAAATGGCCTTTGAATTGAGCCACTTCACAATCGGTGGCAAAAAGGCTTGACGATGAGAATTCCTTGTTGCCTCCCAAAACAGGCATTGAGACTCCCATTTTCACTCTGCTCACGTAGTTGCTCGCATATGTCTGTCCCAACACCCCATTAACTTCCCCGCTCAATGAGTAAAATTTGAAGCTCAAATCCAAATGGGCGAAACAGTCTTCTTCTGTAATTCCGTAATTGTGAATTTCTGAGTCCTTTTGCGTGATTGGCACAACCATTGCCTTAATCTTGAAATTCCCTTCTGCTTCGATCACCACTGCATTAGTTTCTGTCGACCTTGTTATGGTCACACGAGGCAAACTGGAGGACTGCCATATGGCGCCTTCGTCCTCCGGGACCAAGATTGGCTCTCCGTCAAAGGCAAGAGCGAGCCGGTCAACGGAGTCATCCCACGTGGCGGTCTTCTTGGCTGCCACGTATAGTTTATGGGTGTCGAAGAGGATTCCGAGGGACCGGACCCAAGTGAAGTCTCTGTTCATGTTTTCATTGCGTCGTCCGATGAAGTGAGCATTTATGTGGAGATTTGAATCTGTGATAATGCAGAAATCCTTGTCCTTCTTCCCGTGAAAGTAAAAGGTTAGCCCATCGCCTCCGACGAATTGTGGGTCTTGGCATACTGCTCCTGGTCTATTGCAATCTGTTTATATTTAAAATTAGCAGCTCATAAACTCAATGTAGGGGAAAAATGGGTATGTACTACTCTACTTCGATTCCGAATTGAAATTATTAGAATTGGAGGAAAAAAAAGACTCACTGCAAACTGGGCTGCAGGTAACGCAATCGACCTCGCAACTATCAGGACAAGCAGAGGGACAATACTGCGGAACGTGGTAGCAAGTGGGATAGTCCTTGTTCTTGCATTTGACTTTCTTTGCCTCGGAAGGTGGAGGTGATGGTGAAGGCGAAGGTGGTGATGGTGATGGTGATGGTCGTGGTGGCTGAATTGGAGGTGGCGGTGATGGTGAAGGTGGAGGAGATGATGGCAGTGGTGGGGATGGAAGGGGCGGTGACGGTGAAGGTGGAGGAGGTGATGGTGATGGTGGGGATGGAGGTGGAGGAGATAGTGAAGGCGGAGGAGGTGATGGCGGTGGTGGGGATGGAGGGGGCGGTGATGGTGAAGGTGGAGGAGGTGATGGAGGCGGTGGGGATGGAGGTGGCGGAGATGGAGGTGGTGGTGGTGGTGGGGATATGGGACAATAAGGTTGACAGGTATTGGTACAATCCATGAAACAATTGTGAAGGCAATTTTGTGGACATTGCGCAGCGAAAACGGCGTTGTTTGAACATTGTGAATTGTTTGGAATGGTTTTGCAGTAGACCCACCTCACACCTTGGAGGCTTATGCTGGCGGTATACTCTGGTTGTGCATCACAAGCGTTTGGTAGGATTAGTACAATTAGCTGAAAGAGGACGAGGCAGAGGCACGCCCAAAGGCGCACTACTGGCAGAACCATTTTAATAAACTTTTGTTAAACCCAGATGGATGAAACTAATAACACATTCATGGGACACCAAACTATGCCTCCTTTTCCTTTATATAGGGAAGTCTCTCTCTCTCTCTCTCTCTCTCTCTCTCTCTCTCTCTCTGTTTTTTTTTTTTTTTTTTTGGGTGGAGTGTCTCCAGTTTGATCGACACTTAAAAAGCCCATTTTTATGCTCAAGAGCACATGCCTTTCCAAATCGATGTCAACGACAATGCCTTCTCGATAGTTATTTGACTTTTAGAAAGAGTTTTAAAGCAAAAATTCATTTACACAGAGAGACGAGACTAAAAATTCCAAATTTCAAAAGAGTTTACTCATGTACACACAAATAGCATAGAGTAAATATTAAAGTCAACAAATTTATTAAATAGTATTCAAAACTATATTCATGTAAAATAAGATAAACTAAATATTTAACGAATCAAATTACTATGCATGAGTGCATAATTTGATTCATTTATAGTCTGTAATTTGTTAAGAGTGTGATACAACTCTCTAAAGGTAGGGTTGTTAGCACACGATCCGTGAGTATTACCGGATCCTACCATAAAATTAACGAATTTGGGTTCACTATCAAAGTCGTCTCTCTATGCAATTAGAAACGCAAAATACTTGTATCGAGTTCTGAGTCGACCCAGCAACCCAAAAGTTACTTATTTATCTATTTTCGTTCGATAATTTTATGTAATTGTGTTATTTTTTATATCATCTTACAATTTATCGAATGATTTTTGTCAAAATCAAATTATTTGTATAATTAATATTTTGTGCTTGAATTTAAATTTTTGACACAAATATTTTTGGTTAAAGATAAAACCGAACCCTAATAATCTATTATTTTAATAAAATATTATAATATATTAGATTTATATAAAAAATTATTATTATAAATATAGAAATAAATATTATACTTATAAAAATTTCAAGCATGTGAATTTCTTCTACCATGGGCTTCCACACCCCGACCCTCGCATTAATAAACCAATTTGAAACCTGAAAAGAACTTGCAATATTTCATTAACTGCAACATCAATCATGCAGGTATAGAATCAAAAATAGTTGTGTGCTCTGAAACTTCATATTTCAAACAGCATTATTTTAGAAACCATATCCATGTTCAAGGTTTTAAACATCATATCCTAAGAGATCATAAAAAATGTTTAACACTAAATATCACTGTCCCAAGACAACCATAATTACCCCTAATAGAACAGCTTAACAGTGACAACCCTTATTTCTTAACTTCGTGATCCAAAATTCAAATATCATGTAATAAAAAAAAAAAAAGGACAACCATAATTAGGCCCTCATGTTAGCTGATATAAGGCGGAGGCTATTTGTTTTATTAACCCATTACAAGCCCAGGAGCCTTGCTCGAAACAGAAATGGAGAATAAGTCTGTTTCCTGACTGGTATCGAGATAGACCGGTCTGAGTGGCTAACATATGCTTATCGGTGTCGGTGGGATATCTGTAAAGATGGTGATACATCACATCAATTGAAATAAAGTTGGGGAATTAAAAGCCAAGAGACAATTACAAGACAAAGACACTCACGGGTGAAGAAAATGATCAAACAACCAGGCCCCTAGAATGGCCACTGAACGTTCTGGTAGGCCCTGTGGAAAGAAAATAAAATATATTTAAAATTATATTAATAATTAATTTAATTTTAATATATAATATTTTTTAAATATATAATATTTAATCCCCGCAGATATGAATTTACAAGATACAACCTTGCTTTAAGGCTATGCTATACTCTCAAATTGGCTAAATTATTCTGTGAAACCTGTGCAGAAAATTAATTGAAACAAATGGGTTCTCAATCTTGCTGCAGCAATTATTGTAAGTCAGAATTCAAGTGATGGGAAAGCCAAGTGGCAATCTTCTAAAGCTGGTTAGCTTGAATGCCTTTGCCTCTTCATTCCATCTATTTGAGAAAAACTAGGGTGAACCATCGTCTAATGCTCTCAACAATGATAAAATTTTCATCTTCCTTTGCGGGTAGTCTTATCTCACGCTAGTGCTCTTGTCCATTTGTTGTAAGGTTTAGCGGCCTAAAACATAAAAAGCAAATGGGTACCTTAGAAAAGTTATTAAACAAGGATAAAAATATTATACATAATATTATAAGAACTTAATTTCAATTTTAAATATTAACCATTAAGAAGAGAAACCATTATTGCACCACAAAAATTAGCTATTAAAATAGATTTTTTTTTTAATTTATATATAATCACCTTAAAAATTAAGTTAATCGTTGAGATTTAATAAATAAGAATCTCAATAATTAAAATGACAATTATAATATGAAAATCTTGAAATGTGTTAATTAAAACATAATTAGATTTTGCCACTTTATTTATGTTAACTTATTTATACAAATCACATCTCTCAACGTAGTGATCTCAGATTCAAATTTTTGTACAAAAAAAAAAATTAAGCTAATTCATGAAGTCTCTTATTTTTTTTTATTTTAGCATTACTTTTTTTATGCGTTGGGGGATTGATTATCTTTCTTGCGACGTAAAGGTGGTAGAAAAATATTTATGATAATTATTTATAATGCATTTATCAATTTAAATATGAATAAATGTGTAAACATCAAATTTAAATGATATTCGGCGCACTTAAGCAATTAAAACATGGGCTGAGAGGATTTTGCTGGTAGATTTTTTGACTATATAGCCTGAGCTGCCCCAGCCTTTCCAAGTCCAGGGGCTTAATCATCTCAACTTAACTCCGCCTATACGTATCGCACAATTTTAATTTGTGTTTTCAGTAGTATATATGAAGTATATAACCTCGGTTTAATCATATATATATATATATATATATATTATATGTATATATATATCAACTGTACATTCATTTGTGGCATTTAAATGGGAGTACAATTTCTTTCTTCCTTTTTTTGGGTTTTCCTTTCCTCCTTTGGAGTACTACGGCATGGTCCTTCCAAGCAAAGCTAGCAAAGGATCATGAATAGCATGGCTTGGCGGAAAAGTTGAGTGCATAGCATTTTGATCGAGTAGGCCTTTTGTACATTCACCTGGTCACATGCTCTTTCATTTGAGAAATATTTCAAAGCCTTAATTTACAAGGCGATAGAATGTCAAAACCCCATGCGGGTATTTTTTTTTTTCTTATTATTAGTATTTAGAGTCATACTTGATTGATTCGATTCAAGTATCCGTGGAAACTCTAATTAAAGGCAGCTCTTCCAACTTATTTTTTTTCATTATCAAATTTCAAATCCAAAATTTAATTAAAAAATCAGTACCCTTATTTCTTTAAATCGAGTTTCATACTCTCTCGTAGTATTTTAATTTAGTCAAAAAGAGCGAGACTTTGATATTTGAACTACTCTATCCCCTTTAGATATTTACTTTTAATCTATTGCATCAAGTTACCATTTGAATTGCTTAACAAATTCTTGAAATCTTTTATCAAATAAGTGTAAACAAGGTTTAAATAAGGTCGTTGACCATCATCAACCTTTTTTAATTTCAATTATTCTCAAAACTTTTGGGAAAAAAATTTTAATGATCCCCTTTGGTTGATGTTGTTAACATTCCACATTCAGTCTCCAATGATATGTCATAAAAAAATAGAATTTTAATATCTAAATTAAGCATCTGACTTAACTTCTTTTTTTTTTTTCTCTTTTTACATATAAATATAATATAATATTTATTTGTTTATATGACCAATTTTATGCTTCGTTTCAGGCTAATCATTCATAAAATTTGATAACCTAACTTCACTCTATTTGTTATCATCAAACATTAACGGTCATAAATATTCATAAAAGAAACTGTAATGAGAATTATTTAAATAATAAGACGCCTAGTTTCAATCTGTTGACTTTCAAACTTGTTTTGAGAAGATTCTGCAAGTGGAGTTGTTAACCATGGCCTGACCTGGCCGCGGCCTTTTCTTGTCCACGGGCTTAATCGGCCCAACTTGACTCCGCCTCAATGTCACGGAGCCAAGTAATAAATTCAAATTCAATAGAAAAATTCATCGCAAAAGATCAACCCGTCGGGAGAAAAGAGTCTATTGAAGTTAAATACTATTTTATGATTTTTTAGAGACTCGATGTGAGATTCATAACATTACCCTCCTTTTGAGAAAACGGACATCCATGGATGGCTCTCACTCTGGTAAGTAGCCATTTTCCTCTTCGGACGGCTCCCACTCTGGCACCTGGTAGTCCTTTTTTAGGTAGTCATTTTCTATGTTAGATCGGAGATTCTGATACCAATTTGTCACGAATTTAAGTAATGGAGTCAAGTCCAATAGGAGAATTCAACTAAAAAAATCGATCTATTTGGTGAAAAGAGTTTATTGGAGTTAAATACTATTTTATAATTTTTTAAGAATCTGATACGTGATTCATAACGGTATGACTCCGTCTCTATGGGCTATAGCTATTCCCACAATTTCTTAAGATCATTTTTTTTTCATTAATTAGGGTTTTCAGGAACATTAACGGAAATTTCATGGACTAACTCATTTAAAGAAATTTCAATCTGACATTCATTTGAGGCATTTGGTTTCCACTCTTTTGCTTACCAAGTCTGAACAAAAATTAATACGCATGTAAATGTTTAAATTAAAATTGGTATTTAGTATTTGTTATTATTTAAATATTTAAAACTAACAACAAACGCAACATTTATGTAATTGCGCGGAATATGTTTGACCTTCTCTTATTCCAAAACCGGAAAAAAGTAAAGATCTTTATTTCTTAGCTAGGTGCCAGATAATTCCACTCCACAGAGAGAGAGAAATTTCTTATTTCTTGCAGATGATATGGCCTCCGTCCGTCCCACTTGAACAATTCACATGGGGATACTCAGACTGGTCTGCCTTGGTAGTAGAATTGAAATGGCCTTTGAATCGAGCCACTTCACAATCGGTGGCAAAAATACTCGACGATGAGAATTCCTTGTTGCCTCCCAGAACTGGCATTGCCACTCCCATTTTCACTCTGCTCACGTAGTTGCTCGCATACGTCTGTCCCAACACCCCATTCACTTCGCCACTCAGTGAGTAAAATTTAAAGCTCAAATCCAAATGGGCGAAACAGTCCTCTTCTGTAATTCCGTAATTGTGAATTTCTGAGTCCTTTTTCGTGATTGGCACAACCATTGCCTTAATCTTGAAATTCCCTTTTGCTTCCATCACCACTGCATTAGTTTCGGTCGACCTTGTTATGGTCACACGTGGCAAGCTGGAGGACTGCCATGTGGCGCCTTTGTCCTCCGGGAGCGAGATTGGTTCTTCGTCAAAGGCGAGAGCGAGCCGGTCAACGGAGTCATCCCACGTGGCGGTCTTCTTGGCTGCCACGTATAGTTTATGGGTGTCAAAAAGGATTCCGAGGGACTGGACCCAAGTGAAGTCTCTGTTCATGTTTTCATTTCGTCGTCCGATGAAGTGAGCATTTATGTGGAGATTTGAATCTGTGACAATGCAGAAATCCTTGTCCTTCTTCCCGTGAAAGTAAAAAGTTAGCCCATCGCCTCCGATGAATTGTGGGTCTTGGCATACTGCTCCTGGCCTATTGCAATCTGTTCATGTTTTTTGTACAAATTAAGTGTCAATGCCATGAAAATACTTACTTGCCCAGTATACTTTTTAATCCTGTGGTTTGTAATTTAAGTTGATCAAGATTCTATAATAATAAAATTCCCTTGCTTCAAAGAGGCCAACGCACGTCCCTAGTGTTTATTTGTTCATCTTTACTTTAAAAAATTCAAAAAAAAAAAAGAAAAGAAAAGAAAAATCATTTGTTATAATTTACTGCAATGAGCAGTAGTATATCTCTTTTCAGAAAAACGAAAAACTTACTGCAAACAGGACTGCAGGTGACACAGTCCACCTCACATTGATGAGGACAAGAGCTGGGACAATACTGATCCAAATGGTAGCAAGAAGGATAGTTTCTGTTCTTGCATTTGACTTTTCTTCCCCTGGAAGGTGACGATGGGGGCGGAGCAGATGGTCGTGTTGGTGGGGGAGACTGTTGCGGTGGTGGTTGGGATGGAGGGGATGGAGGGGGCGGTGATGGTGAAGGTGGAGGAGGTGATGCAGGACAAACAGGTTGGCAAGTATCGGTACAATTCATGAAACAATTGCGAAGGCAATTTTGAGGACATCGTTTTATATTTCTGCGCCCATAACATTGTGAACTGCTTAGAGGACTTTGGCAGTAGACCAACTTCCCAATTGGGGTGTTTACTGAGCCAGTATACTCTGGTTGAGCATCGCTAGCATTTGGCAGGACTAGCACAATCAGTTGAAAAAGGACTAGGCACGCCCAAAGGCGCATCACCGACAAACCCATTAAATATAAATCAAACTAATAACTTCGGATCCTACTATGGATTTCTTTCATGGGTCTCTAGACTGAGCCTTCTTTTTATAGAATAGTCTCTCTCTCTCTCTCTCTCTCTCTCTCGACTTCTTCATCAGTCAGGTTCCTTCCTAATTCACGTGTCATGTTCGCTCCTAATCTATTAAGCAACGTACATGTATTGTACAGGGCGCATGGCGTGGCCGTTAAGTTGAGTGCGCAGCATTTTGATCGAGATTGAAGCATGCCTTCTTGTACGCTCACCTCGTCACATTCTTTTTCAGTTGACAGAAATTCATCAGACCTTTACTTCACGAGGCAAATGCCAAACCTCTGAGCGGTGTAAATCTTTGATATAATCAAGTTCGACTCTTCCTCAACAAACTTTAGTCAAAATAATTTATGATATATAATTTATTTCTTCATGTATGCTTTCTTTGAATCATACTCTAAATTAGTTAGAGAATTTAATATTTGAACCACTCTGTCCCGATTAAATTTTTCTTTTTCATTTTTTTACATTAAGTTGTCATTGACTTGCTTAACAAATTCTTGAATACTTTTATCAAACAAGTGTAAGCAAAGGTTTAAGTTTAAATTAGGTCATTTGAGCATCGCAAATCTCATTTATTTAATTTTTTTTTTTTACCAAAATCATAAATAAACTTTTAAATTTTAATTTTACTTTTTAATAAGTCTCTCAATTTTTTTTTAATTATCAAATATTCTCAAAAATTCATGAAATAAATTTTAATATGATATTAAGTAGACATCTCCTTCCTTGATTTTTTTCTAAAAATTTTGTATCTACCCTCCAAATTCTATATAATAAATTATATTAGGTTTCAACAGGTATAATATTTTCCTTTTTACTCCAGATTTGGAGTAGAGTTCTATTTGAAATGACGGGATAGTTCCTCAGCTCTCCACATGGGCATCTCTATGATGGTTTGAAAAGAGGAGAAAGGTCTGTGTTCAAATAAAAGATTATTTTTACCTTCCCAAATGGTACTGGGGGGTCCCTTGGGCTTAGCTTACAATTACTGGTATAAAACAATTATATTTTTTCATTTTTATAGACCTTGTTGTAATTGAAGTAATATAATTATGTGCCAAACATTTATTCAACTAATATAACACTCGGAGATAATAAATTAAAATCATATAATTATGACATATTTCATTATACATGATAATTTAGATATTTTTTATTGCTTTTATCACGTTCTCTCCTTTCCCTTCCTATATGTGCCAAACATTAAATTTCCCTGCTTGTTAATTTATGAAAATTTCAATTATAGAATATGGTTAAAGGGCTCACACAGTACACAAAGCCCGACTTAGTGCGAAGGTAAGAAAGATTGGATATATATTTATACAATTTTTCCCTTGTATTTTTTTTTTTTTACAAAGAGATTGTTTCCACGTCTTAAATTCGTATTCTCGAAATTATCGAGATTATCAAAAGAGCAACTCAATTGTAGAATATGGTTGATAATGATATATTTAAGCAAAAATATTATCACGTAGTCAAATAATATAAGGACCATATTAACTGTCACATCATGATCTTGAGAAAAGGATTTTCTTTTTTAAGATGCAAAATCATGCCACTTCTTCACAATATTTTTGCATTCATTATTTATAAATAGAACAAAGAAAATAAAAGAAAAATAATTTAACAACATGAGGAGACCATAAATTATTTCACAATGGTGTAGTTTCTCTTTTTGTTCGAATGTAAAATTTATAATTTTGTATATTATAAATTATTTATTTTATATTTAATATGATCGGAAATTATATAAACCGATATTAATAGATAAAATATAAACTTATTTTTTTTATTCTATTCAATACGTTGCACTTTTTATTTCTCACTACTACGGGTAATTTTAGTTCAAGCATGGGAAAATTGTATTTTCTCTGAAAGCAGAAAGCAAAGTTTGCATAATTCACTTTTCAGATTATCTAGAAAAAAAATAATAATGATGCTTTTTCATCATCTAATATAACATACAAAAACAGTTGAATTGATCTGTGTCACCTTGTCCATGTACAGTTATATGTAATTTGATTGTGATCATCTACCATGCATCTCTGCAATTGCATTTCCCATCCCTCAAGTGGTGAAAGCAACAAGGGTCCTTAACTACCGGTTCCCTTTCTAGGAAGCTTGACATGAACTTGCAAGCAGAATGGCAGTCTCCACACATCCTGACACTCTTCACCAACTGCACAGGCATTCCATGGGGCAACGAGAGGATTCCAAAAGCCAAAGCCTTCATCTCGGTGTGATGAAGGCTAACTCCACCACATTCTTCCTCTTCTACATCGTGCAGCAAATGATTTTATCATCTACATAGCTCAATTCCTCCATTTTCCCTTCTATTTCTGATAATTTAGCAGAGACTACACTTGGGGCACATTCATTAGAAGCAAATTCATAGATTGAGCTTTGTACTTCAATCCAGCTCGAACTTTCTTTCATAGATTTACTTTTAGTGTTCAGCTTTGCTGCATCATCCGACTTCCCTAATGCTAAAAATATCTGCTTAAGCAATAAATCCACTGAAGAATCACTTGGATCAAGTTCCAAGAGCTTTTCCACAGCATATTTTGCCACTTTCATATTACCGTATACAACACGATGAAATTAGTGTCCTCCAAGTTAGTGCTCCTAATTCAGTAGGCTCAACCCGTTAATGAAGTCTTCAACTTCTTCGAACATTCCAACCCTGCCAAGTACTTAAACCATGCTAAAGTAATGCTCCTCTGATGGCTCTGTCCAGTGAACTTCCTCCATCAAGTTTAACAGCCAATAAGCTTCATCAACAAGACCCAATTGAGCACATGCCTTCAAGACAGCAGCAAATGTGCTTGAATCTGTTGGTTTGTTCTTCCACTGCATCTGCACAAACATGTCAAGTGCTTCATATGGAAGTCCATGATCCAATCTAGTACAAATGATTGAACCCCATGAGGAAGGAATCTTGTCAGCCGATGTGTTAAACTAAAACTGCAGCAGCCATTTTTCCATACCCCGAGTACATACTGATTAAAGACCTGGTCATTGTAGGGTGACTGTGAGATAAAACCCCTCTTGGTCATATAACCGTGTGCTTGCCTTGCTACATTCACATGTAATGGGTCCGAACAACAGCTTAAAATACTAGAGGCAGATGTAATGTCAAGATGACCACTAGATTTCTGTATTTTCCTCATAAGTTTGTGGATCATTTCATGATCACTGGCCCTCAGGCAGGCTTGGATTAATAAATTCCATGAGTTGCCACCCCATGGTATTAGAATGCACAGCTTGGCAGCTTCTTTATGATGCCACAATTCTGAGTATGTTTTGGTAAGAGTGTTAAACACAGAAACATTTGATCCATATCTACTTCTTAGTATCCTGCAGTGCAGTTCTCTCACCTTCCTGAGATCTTCCACAGCTAAGCAAGCTAAAAGTGCAGGAGTGACTGTAAACTCATTAGCGCCAATACCATCAGACTGCATTTTCCGGAAAAGTTTCAGAGCCTCTTGAATCCAACCATGAAACAAGCAACCAGAGATGAGTGCAGACCATGGAGTTGTCCCAGGGTTTGCAACTCTGAAAAATCCTCAGAACTGCCTCAATGATTCCACACTTGGAGTATATGTCAATTAGTGAACTTACCACAAAAGGATCAGACCTTGCATCAAGTTTTATTGCAAGGGAGTGTAACTGCTTCCCAGTCTCAATATTAGACTGCAAAGAAGACAACTTGACGATGCTACCAAGAATAAATTCATCATACTTCCATTCTTCTAGGTTATAGAATAGCTTCAGAGGAATGTTCTCTCTCTCATCCAAGCTCTCGGACTCAATGCACTCAATGTGCATATCCAAAAGGGCACTAATTACAAACTCATTTGCTTCTAGACCTACTCTCATTATGTACCCATGAATTTCTGTACCCTTATCTATATCTCCTAAATTGGAAACGGCTCTAAGAACACTTGTCAAAGTGAAGTCATCACAATTGGACTCTTGATCCATTAAAACCTGAAAAACCAACAAAGCCTCAACGTAATGGGAGTTATCAGCATAGCCTGCAATCAATGTGTTCCAAGACACCAAGTCCTTTTGAACATCTGACTAAAAACTTGTCTCAGTCCATTGATATCCCCACATTTTGCGTAAAAATCCAACAAAATGTTCTCCAAAAACAGGCAAGACCAAAAAACCTGAGTTTAAAATTAAGCAATGCACTTGAATCCCAAATTCTAAGCTACTCAACCTGGCACACGCTACAGTCACCCCTGAAAAGGCAAAAGCATCTAGCTCAATCTCATTATACACCATATCACGAAAAAGCCACAATCCCTCCTCTTCAAGACCATTCTTCACATACCCATTAAGCATCTAGCTTCAAGCCACCAATCACACTTGTCAATCCTATCAAAACGGTCCTCGGCATCCCAACACAACCACAACTCATGTGCATATCAATCAAAGCATTCTGCACAAAGAATCCTTCACTGCACTCCTTTTCACAAGTTTCTCTTGAAGTTCTCACCCATAATCAAAATCCTCCACTTTCCCCACAAGCCTGAATCACCAATGCAAACACAAAAGCGTCCGGTCTCAACATCACAAGATGACAACAACCCATCAACATGTCCATAAATAAAACTAATGCAAATGAAGCAAGACCATGTTTGGCATATCCTGACGTGAGTATGGTCCACGACACAACAGTCCTCTCAAGCATTGAGTTGAACGATTCTTGAGCTTCACGCACTGCGCCAGAACTAACATAGAGCTGAAGTTGAAGATTAAACAAAAGAAGAGCTGATTTTGCAAGTGCGTTGTTGTTTATTGGCTTTTGCTTTACGATGTTGCTGGTTTGAAATATGGGTTGGTTTTGTTTGTTGAAGTTTTGCGAAAGAGGAAAATGAGGAGCGGTGGAAGAAGTTGAAGGTGGGAGAGAGAGAGAGAGAGAGAGAGAGTTTCTAAGGTTCAAGTTCAATGTTAATAACGGAAACAGGGGAGAGTGCTGAGGAGACAAGTCCTCATGAAGCAGATACGGGCTAAGTGGTCTATCGAAAAGGGTATAATGGTAAATTCAGTCAGGAATAAATATATATATTTATATGTACATACATATATATATTATGTATGTATCCCATGTCTATTTAATACGCCCACGCAGCGTTCCGTTTCCGACAAAAGGGTGAAATGGTAAAATTTGCCGTCGGTCCTCTCTCTCTCTCTCTCTCTCTCTCTCTCTCTCTCTCTCTCTCCCTGTCGCTCTCTCAGCCCTGAGGCGGAAAGGTAATTAACAGGAGTTTCCGTGGCCTAGGGCTCTCATTTGCTCTCAGATTTTGTCGCTGTTGCTGTCTAGACATTGTTGCGCCATTTCTGGAGACCAGCGTTGAGATCGATAACAGGTATTCTTTCTCTCTCGCCAGTGTGTGTGTGTGTGTTTTTTTTTCCTCTTTCTCTGCATTTCCTCGTCGACGTCGTGTTGTTTCTGGTTTCTGATTTTCGTCTTGCTCGCTGTCCGACTCTCTATCTCTCAAAATATCTTGGCTTTGTCATGTGCTGGGCAGTGTTAGGGTTTCTCTGATTGCGCTTCTAATTTGTCCAGCTGGAGAAAATAGTGATCGTTGCGGCATTTACTTCTCCAGTTTAGGGTTTAATCGGATTCGTTGAGCTTTGTACGGAAATGATATAAAAAAATTGAAAATTCCTTAAAAGACCTAGTGCCAAAAAAACTTGCAAATCCAAACCTGGGTTTGCACGACAGACTGTTTGTGAGTCTTCAACACTCGACAAACCCCGAGATGGAGGACAAAGCCAAGCATAGAGATGGAGGGTCTTCGAGTGGGGAATGTAAAGGTGAGAGCCAGAGCTGAGGGGGAGGGAAGCAACAAGAAAATGATGGCTTGTTGCGGAAACCATGTCTTCATCTCCCCACCCACCCGAACCCCTAATCCCCCTCTTCCTCCCTGTCTCAATACTGCCTCCTCTGCTAAGCCTCCTCCCCGAAACCCCATTTCTCTCACTTCCTCTCAACCCTGTCTCCACTCTCGTCGACTTTCCATCTCCTCCTCCGCCGCTGACACTGTCCCCAGTCTCTCGACGTCTCTCCCTTCACGCCCACTCGTAAACACTCTCTCTCACTGTACACTCGACAAATACTGTTTGTCGAGTGTTGAACACTCGACAAATTCCCAACGTCATATTTGCAATTTCTTTTGCACTAGGTCTTTTTAAATTTATTGTTTTAGGTTATTTTCGTACAAAGCTTGTATTCGTTTTACTCTCTCTCTCTCTCTCTCTCTCTCGCGGTTAGAGTTTCTCGTACATAGCCGCCTATCGAGCATGCTATTCTGATTTGATCTACTTAAGTTGAGAAAATAGAGAAAATGGTGTTGTCTTGGCATAATTTGCTTCATAGGGTGAAACTCTCTCTCTCTCTCTCTCTCTCTCTCTCTCCCCCCCCTCCCCCTGTTTTGGCGATACAACTTAAAGAAATTTGTTTTAATTTCGAGAATATTGTGTCCTTGATGTGTAAATCCACATTGAATTGAAGGTTGGGTTGTCTTTTGTTGATTATTCCCCATGGAGATTTGTGATGAATATGGCAAAATAATTGTAGCTTTTACACTTGTCTAGAAGTTTGTCTTGAATTTTGTGGATTACTCCTCATGAATATTGTAATGAATTAGGCAAAATAGTCATGGCTTTGACTACCTAGGTTAGGTAACATAGACATGTTAAAAAAAATGGCAGACGCCAAAGAATTTAGTATTTTGATGATCTAGAATATTAATTCTTTGCTATATTGACTTGCTGAATTTGCATGAAGTTGTAAATTATGATTCTTGGTTGACCTTTTCCTTTTACCAAGTTTTATCAAACATAATTTTTACCTTGATTCAACATGTGTCGATTAACTTGGTTCGATATTGTTACAACTTTGTTCAGTATTGCGGGTGATCTTTCATTTGCTTGACTTTCTGGTTTGTTCATCTTGTCTTACATTTTTCCAGCTTCCAATTTCTCCTCGAACTGTTTGATAGCGGTGGAATATCAGAGGAGTTAATAGCAATCATGGATGGTATGTGAAGCTCATCCTTCATTATGACACTGACATAATGCATTTCAGGACAGCACGAATTTTTCTTGTATTTTCATCCTTAATTTATTTTCCTCCCCTGTTCTCAGTTGATTCACAGCCAACCATGGAGGAAACCATTTTGGTTGGGGATGATTTAATGACAGGACCGCCTTCACCTCTCATACCACCTGAAATTGCATCTCATGTACTTGAAGGTGTTGACTTGTGTGATGGGATACTGAGGAATCTATTTTTGTGTAAGTAATGAGGCTTTGATTTTTGATTCTAAAGGACTGCCTCATTGAGTTGTATGTGGCTATACTTGTACTTGAAGGTGTTCACTTTTCTATAATTTTCATAGTGTCAATAACTAAATTCAGCATACTAATATTCTGAGAAATGATATTGATAATAATATCTACCCTGCTCTGCTTATAAAGTCATGTTAAACAAGAGTGTTGCATCGATGGAATTTTCTTGTGGCTTGTCTTGGTCTCCCCACATTTGCACCACTTCTTGTCACAAGATTCATGTGCGTGACCAAATGAACATTGTGTGGACCAAATGTTGTTGAAGCTTGACAAGTGCCCTATTTGCACAATTACGGATGGCCATTTTTGGTTGCAATAATTCGTCAACAAGATTGTAACTTCTTGAGGATCTGTTAAAGTGATTCTGGAGAACTGTTGCAGGTCTGCAGATCAATGATATTGAGCCATTTTGTCAAGATGAGATTGTTTTGTATCGTCAATGTGCTGAGAAAAGGGTGAGATCATTATTTTTCACTTCTACCATTTTGAGATTGGTGAAAACATGATTTATGTAGTTTATGCTTTTGCTCACTGCACTGCCTTGTGTATTTGTGCAAAATGAGTGACAGGATAAAGAATTAAGGCAACGACTTCAACATAGTGAGCATAAATTGGGGATGTCAATGCCCTTGGAGGAAGCTAAACAAAGAGCTGCTCAACTTGAATCAGAAGTGACTTCACTGGAGAGGTATAATGGTTCAGCCATGAACTGCTGGCATCCTGGCTTGCCAGTTTTAGAAAGCATCCGAATATCTTCTTCTTACTAATGTCAGAATGTTTTATACTGAATTTATGTTATATTTTCTCCTTTAATAAGATCATTTGGAGCGACAAATTTCCCTTTTGTTTTCCTCTGGCTCATCATGATATTGATATGCAGCAAACTGTCTGAGTGAAGCATGTTTGAGATCCATCCTTTAGTTTGTTCCAGGTGATATACAGAATTAGTAGGTATTTTTTATGCTTCTGAGACGGTTGTGTTATTTTGGATTTATTGTTGTTTCTATTAGTAGTAACTCTAATTTTCAATGTGTCTTTGATTAGTTTTAGGTTTTTGGCCTATAAATCAGGCATTAGGTGTTCTTACACTTGCTTATTGAATTATTGTGGCATACTGATATCACTCTTGCCTCTTTCTCTCTCTCTCACACACGATATTGAGGAAACATTCTAAATTAAGATTCCTACTAATAGAAATAGTAATCAAACCTTTATAAAAAATACTAAATAATATGTTCTGCATCAATTTGGAAATTTCTTTGAATATCAGGAACTTTTTTCTGTCCTGCAGTCCTCTGTTTCACTTCCTGACTGCTGCAATCTTCAAATCCCATTTTTTAGGTGACAAAAAATTTTAATTACCAATATTAAATATAAGTGCTACTCACAGGAATGGGCCATTTTTCAGTTTGCTTTTTCCCATGTTAAAGCAATTGTGGCAATATGAGTTCCATTTTGTTTGATTTAATTGCCTTGCGTGAATTAATTTATTCTACTTTTATAGGCGTTTGATCCTTGCTAGTGGTATGGAAGGTGTGGAGGGCTTCCGACAGCGATGGAGTTTGCATGGTCGCCTTACTGACACCAGGTAAACTTTTTTGAACCTTTTGAAGGAACTTGGTGTTGACATCCTCTTACCACTGTGGGTGTTTCTGAACCCTCCAAACCAATTTGCTAATTCCTTAATTTGTCTATGGAGATTAGGTGAGACAAGAGAAATCAAATGTTGTTGGTCATTAGAGCATGGATATGTCATGTGACTAGCCCAGTTGAAGGTCCAAATTGCTAGTATTAGTGCATGAAATCCTTAAGCGGCATACTGATTTTAGCACTCTGGAGCTCTTATCCCAATAACTACCCTAACCTCATAACATGAGAAATAATATTGTATTTGTATCCATGTATCCATATATATATGTATTATATGCCTTTTTGTTTCTGTGCAGGACAAGGTTGGAGTCTTTGAAGGAGGGAATGGAGAAGAGAAAGCAGGATGAACCTATAGCTACTCCGACTGCCAAAAGATGGTTTTTTTGGTGAGATAATGCTCATCATTTTTAACTGTGTATTGGATGGTAAACCTGCAGCTAACTTGCATGACACCCACTCTCTTCCCCAAGGATTATGGTAAATCCGATACTTATTATGCTGAGTTAATTGCACTTGCAATTGACTGTTTTATGGGAGTCTCTGAATCGTTACTCTGGCTTCCTTGCATCATAGAAGTTTCTGTTGGATTTAAAACTTGAGAGCACTTTGTTTCTAATGCTCTTCGGTTGAAAAATGGCTACTCGTTGGCATCCAAGGTGGTGATGTTCTCAGCATGGGCATACTGGTGTACGGGTTTTGTGGAAATCTTGAGTAAGGTATTACTAGTCTGTCAAACAAGCAGAACAATCACTTCCTTGATCTTTCTCTGCGCTTCTAAAATCCCGCATTGCCGATGTGTACAAAATTGAAAAATTTTCGGAGTTTCATATTCGGGCTTCCATTGCTGAATGCTTTTGATCTGGTACTGACGTCGAGGCTACTGTTGTTTCTTCTGTGGGGGCTTCCCAGGAGATGTTTCTTTTTTATTGTCTGCTTCACTTCGCCCACTCTGAACGTTGTGATATTACTTCGGCCCTATTTCTTAGGTGTTGAGCTTCACTAGATTCAACAAGTTTTTTGTCTGGACCTCACTGGATTCAACTTTAACAATATCTCTGCCTAATTGGACCCAATTTTTAGTGGTTGGTACGGGCTTAAATTAATTTTGTTTTGCCTGGCCAGAGGTCCATTTGGTCCCAATGTTCGAGGAACTGGGAAAATTTTGAGTTTTTTGATTTTATTTGCTTTTCGTTGGGCCTGAAGTGGTGTATCAATATCCAGCCAGGCTGAGTTATGTTTAGACCGGAACTCTGCCTGGTAGATTTGTTGGTTCTGATTGGGCTGACAAGAATTTTAGAGCCCAGCTGGGCATAAGTAATTCGAATATTACTTAGGCCACTTCTGGACTTCAAAAATTGAAGCCCAGGTAGACTAAGAATCAATTCGTACCAGGCATGAGTTAGCCCAATGTATTCTTGATATGTCTAGAGTGGCCCGATTTGGCCCATAATAATGGGTCCACTTGGGCGTCATGAGCCCAACGAGATTTTCACTTACATAGATCCAATGAGAGTTTGTTTTTTTACTTTTCTTCTCTTTATATAGAAAAGCCAAAAATAATAACTTTTGAACTTATATTAATAGTTTGGTATTTTTACTTTTAAAAATAAAATGATTTCATAATTTTTAAAGTAAAGTTAAAAGTTAGGGTTAAAAAAAAAAGGGAGAACATAATTGTAAATAAATTTATGATATGGATATATTTAAATTTTCATATCCTTCAAATAATGATATAAATGAAATAAAAATAAATAAATTCTTAAAAAAGCTGATATGTTTTTAAAGGGAGAAGCAAAAACTCGCTTTTTTTTATATTGTTTTTTTTCGTAAAAAAAAAAAAGTTCCTCTTTTTTAAAAGCTTCTAACAAAAACTGTTTGATAGGGCTCGGGGCCGCCCGCGTTTTAAGGCTAGAGTTCGATTTCAGTCGGAAACGGCTAGGTTCGATTGTAAGCCTAACTGGTTCCATACAAACTTTACAAAATTAGCATTATTTTCTTTTATTTTTTCATTAGTTCAACAAATTAGCATTATACATGAAGCATTACACTCTTCCCTTGCCCAACCTAAGCCAGCCTAAACCTAACTAAGCCCCCATTTTCAATCAAGTTAAGTTAGATAATCAAGGGGTTTACTCGAGAAGGAAAAGTAAAACATGAAACCGAAATTGATTACATTCAAAACATAATACATAGGCATGACCACTGAAAATGAATTTGAAAACATACAAAAAAGATCTTTTTTAATGATAAAAAAGTAAACATAAGGAAATGCACAAATATACAAAAATATAAGAATTTTTATATAAATATTAATTATTTTATAAAAATAGTAGAATAACTTTGTTACACCCGGTCCAAAGCACATACAGTCTAAGAAACCAAATAAACTTAACATTAGATGTACCTGGGGCTTTTCCTTTGCAATCGAACCACATCCTCAGGATTCACCTCAAGTGGATCATAGCCTAACTTGGCCTTTGTTACATCCTGAGCCTTGAGCAAGGCAACAAGAAGATTAGCATCCTATTGAATAATCTATGCACAATACGCCAGCAACACACCAAAAACTCGAATATAGATTTTACAAATTCAGACTGTATCAATCAGAGGAGCACAGGCACCGCAAAGTGTAGAGTGCTAAATGCATCCAGTACATAGGCATGCCGCCAAGGGCATACACTATATTACGCCTTTTTTTGTTGGGGGGGGGGGCGGGCGGAGATGCAGCTCACACATGGGGAGAATTAACAAAGATAGGATACGAGACAAACATGTCCATAGTTAAAGTAGATGACTCGGTACAAAAGATAAAACAAGACCGCCAGGAAATTTATGAGAATGCCATATAGTTTATCTAGAATCGTCCCTAAAAAAGAAAGTTTCGACAAACCCAAATTTAACTTTGCTTACTTTTAGGCCATGACTACGTTAAGGCAAATCACCATCAAGCTTGACCCATGCAATAAAATCAAGATGACAGGCAAATTGGGCACGGCACTCCCCCAGATTTTTGTCGCATTGAAATCCAAGCTCCTATAGGCTCCCAAAACACACAAATGAAAGTGAGAAAACATATAAATATGAAAAAGACCACCAAAATTCTGGAAATTATACGAGTGGTATATCAGCAATTTTGAAATATCTCTATATTATGACAGAATAAAATAACGAAAAGGGGTAGAATGCAACTGGAGAACTAGTGGAATCTGGACAAACCTAGACAAGATTGAACACAACCTGCAATTCATATCGGAGTTTGGGTCATGGTAGTTAGCTCCACCTGTTCAAATATTGATTGAACTAGTTTGAACAGGACTCTGGGGACCATTTTGACTCCAACCATGAACTGGTTCCAGTAGTAAATGAACCAAGCTCTCCCTTCTCGACTCATTTTCACTGAACTTACATTCTAAATAGAATAGAAATGCTTTCCTTGCATATTTCACATCTTATGAAGTCCACAATAGAAGGGATAACCGTGATTATCACCTTTCCAAACAATATAGAAAAGGGAATATCTATAAGAACCCAAAAGCCCACACAGTGCCCGAAAGCAAAGAAAGAAACAGGGACCACATATGGATGGCTAAAACAAATGGGGGAAAGAGTGAATGAGGTTTCTATAGCTTGATCATGTAACCCAATAATTCAAGGCAGGATAGAGACTGAGGAAAGATGATCACGAGATAGCCACATTCAGATACAAAACCATCCAAAAACTCTAATGACTGACGAGCATATTAGAACATATTCATCTTTGCAATCACAATGGCTTTGAACCGCATGCAGAAATTAGATGGTACACGAACACCAAAAATAACTAATCTCACTCACTGAAAATATCATCCAAAACTCATCCTATGATGCTTGGATAACAAAATAAAGTAACAAGCACAGGCTACGCACATCTCTCATATTGATTCCATGATAAGCTGCACTGCTTTCAACAAATGGCCAGTTCAAGAAATCACTGCTGTATGTCACATATATAATAGGTTTCACTTCTTGCATATGGGCAAACCAATGCCTAAGAAGCTCTTCCTGTATCATAGATCAAACCATATGGCTGTAGAAGCATTCATCAGAAAAAGAAAAATATGGCTATAGAAGCATGTAAATTACAGCCTCAAACTGCAACAAGGAGTCATATTAGCCAAAATGCTTTTACCTAATTTCTCACAATTTGCACTTTGAAATAACCTTCAAACTCAGGCTTTGAAGCGTACTCAAGATCTTCTATATCTTCACCAGCACACTGAAACACTCAGTAGTTCCTAATTTGTTCAGAGCATAAATTGTAAAAACCAACAAAATGAAGCACATAAATAAGGCCGCAGACAGAAAGAAAAGTTATTCAACCTTGACAAAAATAAATAAAAAACCCAATCGCACAAAATTCAGCCATGAATAGTCCCATACAAAAGGAGGCATTCGTCAAGATGTCACAATAACACCAACATGATCATCTCTAAGTCCAACTCCATCTTTCCTCTTCTAGCAAATACAAACATTTGAAATATCCAATTTAGTCCAAAATGTGTCAAGAATGTGTCATCTCCCAACAAAACCCACTCTTTCCACACAACACATAACTCAAAATTTGTCTAGCAAACTCTGTGCTTCAGAAAAGGAAAGAAAATATGTAAGCAACAATATTGGAATATACTTGATCTCCAAAACTCATCTTTCACTCCACTAGGGCTCAATATTTTGGCCTCCTTACAAACAAAGACCCTAAAAGTTCTTTTAGTAGTAAAGGAAGAATTGTATAAGATAGAAATATAGTCATGTCAAAGAGGAGTCATCCACAAAGTCAGATATGGAAATGGAAAAGAACCCAATTAATACAAGACTGGATCAAGCAAAACCACCAATAGCCTCAGTTTGTACAAATGATCAATTACCCTCTTCCAATTTTGAAGAACCAATTAAGCCAGTAAGAAATTCAAATTTAATGCCATGTTTGTGCCTGACCCTTAATAGAGAAGTGCCTTACCAATATGCATTGGATAGTTGACCAAGTGTATATATTCTGTTTGCTCTGGATTCTTATAACTACTAATCAGTTGCTTTATGGAGTCATCATTAATATAAATTTAAGAGGTTCCATTGCTTTTATATCTCTTCTATAGAGGCTTTTGAGTTAAGGTAAAGTATTATTTAAGGCTCACATTTGAGAAGCAAATATTGTTTATAGAAATTTTAGATCTCCAAAACTTAAAAAGGACAGAAACAGCTATGTATGAAATTCCAGATCAAAATATATGATTATCAAACAGATACTAACAAGCATCTATGCATGGTCAGAAAGTACTAACAGAGGTAACAGGTGGACAAGGATGTCAACATTATCTATGGCGAAGCGGACATGATAAGGAACATCATACTCGCGGAGATCAGTTATACAATCTACAAAGTCTTGATTTCGTTGTTTACTGCAAACAATCAACAATGGGCCAAATTATCTCAGGATCAGAGACAATGAATTTGCTTGCTCCAGCTGTGATTAAGGAAAAGAGAATATGAAACAGGTCTTTTGCCAAGTGAAAAAATAAAAAGAAAAAATTCTTTTAATAGGGAAGATGAAACACCATAGAAACAGTTATGGCAGATAACATAAATAGGATGGAAGAAATGGAGTCCACAAAAATCATTCTGCACCATGAAAATAAGCTGGCATCATAGAAGCTTTCCTGTTTTCTGTTAGTATGGACTCATATGCTTCAGCAGCTTCAAGCTTTACTTGGTTTCTTTCCACAATATGCAGTAAATCATTCTTCACATTCATTAATTGTTGGACCATATCAAAGCTTATCTTTAAATAGGACCTGGATGACCCAGACAAGCGGTTATTCTTTCCACATGCAAAGACCAACTCTTAAAACAGTTGATTTATGACAGGAACTAAATAAATAAAAAACAGTTTTACTAGTAATCAAGATGAGATCAAGCTATGGAAGCAGAATGCTATGTTTGGTCTGAAGAGTTGAAATGGAAGCTAGAATGTTTGGCAACACATAACACAATCATAAAAGTATCAGAATGGCATGTGAAGGCACAAAGAAAGATCCGGTGAAGTTCATCACAATTCACAACTTCCGCATCAATGTACAAACTTCGAATTCTAACAAACCATCCCACAAATGTAATCCTCTCCTCAATGTCAAACAAGGTAATCATAAGGTGGACAACCAACTTGCTTCATAAGATGTGACATAAGACCCTATAGATGTACCATAGACTAGAGCACTTCTCCTCAAATTCACTTTCTGTCTTCACATTGTGCAATCCTTAATAGCATAATCCAATAAACTAGATCAAGTAACTAGCAACAAAGTAGTTCATGACATGAGTTCCAACCACTTTGGTGCACATTATTGCCTAAGTTCATTGTTCAGCCAAAAGCAATCAGATGTAGATTTCGATTAAAATAGGAGCACAAATGGGTACAGCTGTGCAAAGGAGAACTCAAGCATGAAAACATGTGAACTTGTATCTGTGAAATCCAATTGACAGAATAAGATCAGAGTTTATACCACTCCAAAGCATAAAATACTTCCAAAAGTAAAGAACACAATAGGTTCTAGTCTTGAGATGCAGTCCTTGGTAACAAAGCTTACAAGTATAATTATCACACGAAAAAGAATGAAATCAGAGTACTGGACAGTTAATAGCTCAGGAAACATGTAATTTATAAGCATCACAATCTATATCTGTGCAGCACATATGCATAGAATATATGTAGATGTACGTGAATATGTACAAATATACATATATGTATATGGATATTATTTTTATACATAAATGTATATGTATATGCATATGAATGCATATATGTATATGTATACACAAATGTATATGTTGTATACGAATAGAGAGAGCTGATTAGGCAAATTTGTTCCAGGAAAAGCTAAATAGAAATTGTGAAGTCAAACAACAAGACATACAAGATTAAGGTCCTCTTTGTCTACAATTCGTATATCAGAACTTACGCCTTCATAATGTCTTCGCAAATAAGCCTCAACCTCCATCTCCATTTTATCCTGCAATAACAAGCATAATATACATCAATTAGTGCCACGAGAACAAATGGCTTCAATAAATAATCCATTGATTTATAAACAAAGAAACGCCACTTCTACTTTACCTTTGTGGTGGCATAGAAAATAGGACGGAATTTGTACTTGGTCTTAAAAGTAGAGCCATCCTGCAATGAATCAACACAATTGTGTCAAAGAATTGATTAAATTCCTTAGGAAACCTAATTTCTCAGAGCAAATCGTGGATAAGACAATCACCTGAGAGACGAAATACAGATCAACACAACTGCAGACATGGTTCGTCTCCTCATCTTCCCAAGAGGACTACAAGAAACAGAAAGTAGACGGGGGACTTGATAATTGGAAAAATGGAAAGAGAGAAGGAGAATTAGGTTTTGGATAAGAATGAAATTTGACTCACGGATGAGAAGGTGAGAAACCATCCGAGCCTCTTCTCGCCTTCGGTGAACAAATCAAACCCTAACTTCAAATCGAGTTCTTCTTCTGCGTTCCGAATGAGCTTTTGCTTCCTTGAGTTCCGCAAATTTCTTCAGTCCCGTCTTCTGAAATCGCCATTCATCGTTTCTCTCTCAACGAATTCAGGAGAGAGAGAGAGAGAGAGAGAGATTTATTCTGAAAGGGTTTCCCTTTTTCCCACCTTGCTTGGATCACAAGAGTTTCATTTTTTTCCTACGGTTTTGATCACAAGAGGAGTTTCCTTTTCTTCCCATTGGAGCATGTTCCCGCCCATTCTCTTCTTTATTTTATCTTATGTCCTCAAATGACGAAAATGCCCTTCTACTGACAACAGGTTTAGCCTGGCTACGACGGCGCATGGATCAAACATGGGAAACAGAAAATGAAGGGTCAAGATTAGATCTGGAGCAAGAAAATAGAAACCCTAGTTGCATATAACCCCCAACGCCGTTGCGCGACTCCTCTCATCCGCTAACCCTAAAGAGCCTCCACGCCCAAAAACCTTCAGAGGATCCAAAACTCCAAAGCAACTAGTAATCTCTCTCTCTCTCTCTCTCTCTCTCTCAATAATATACATAGAGGTAATAATCTTGTTAGGGTTTTTGACTTGTGAGTGCAGAGATGAAGGTGATCGCAGCATACTTGCTCGCCGTTTTGGGAGGAAACACCAGTCCTTCCGCCGAAGATGTTAAGGACATTCTCGGATCAGGTAACTGCTCTTTTCAGGTTTCTCTGACCTCTTTCTTTCATTTTTGTCCGTGAAATCTAGGGTTTGTTATTTAATGGAGGATATCTATGGTTTCGATAGTGCCTCTCTTTTTCCCTCTCTTCGTTGATTTGAAGTATTCGTTCTTTTTGGTATACATTCAATACCGAATCTGGCTTTCGAAGTGCCTTGTGAATTTTTTTCGTTTTTACCTTTGCCTTGTATGTATGCCTTCTTCTGCGTGCTTTGAATTGGGTTTGTTTCGGTTGAAATCTAGAAATGATTTTAGGAGTACCAAAGTATTTTTTTTTTTGGAAGATATCTCCGAGTTAAATTTAGAAGCTTCACAATAAAATGGAATCTAAATTTAATTTTAAATTTTCATAATTGTTTGTTCGTAACGATCCGATTGAAAAAATGAACCACTGGGGGCAATTCATTGTTTGATTTTAGGGTTGTGTCCTATCCCCGTATGAATGTCAGATTTTAGGGTTGTTTGGATGGATTTGTTGTGAAAATACAATTAACAACCTAGTTGCATGACTTGCAGTGGGAGCTGAGGCCGATGACGACAGAATTGAGTTACTCTTGTCCCAGGTTAAGGGGAAGGACATAACAGAGCTCATTGCTTCTGGGAGAGAAAAGCTTGCCTCCGTCCCAGCTGGTGGCGCCGGTGGTGCTGTTGCCGTTGCTGCTGCTCCAAGTGCTGGTGGCGCTGCCGCCCCTGCAGCTGCTGAGGCCAAGAAAGAGGAGAAGGTTGAAGAGAAAGAAGAATCTGATGAGGATATGGGTTTCAGTTTATTTGATTAGAGCACAACCCTAATATTGTTTGATTTTGAGAAGCGCGATTTTGTGTTTGTTTTGAAGTCTTCTTTGTGAACAAAATTGTGCTTTTTTCTTTATATGGTTTTCAAGACCTTTCAACTATCGTTTCTGAGTTTATCTTTTTGAGGTTAGATAAGAATGCGTTAATAGAATTTTGAGTTATAATCGCAGCTTTGCTTTTTTTATTTGAAGTTCGGAGTTATGCCATTAAATCATGTTCTATTTACAATTCCAGTTGCATGAGGTGCCACTTTCTGCAAATGTGATTCCCCACACACTGCATTGTAAGAGCATTGTTGGTCGCATGATTTTGATCATAAAGTTTTGTGGCACCTAATACCATAGGCTTAAATGATTTAACGCTGATATCATGCTGAAACCATTTTTTGCCGTGATCTTGATGCATGTTAAGATTATTTTATGTGTTGGGGATCAACATTTAGTATAAGCAAGTTCAGAGTTCTGAATTTGCTAACATTTCATATTTAACACGAATTAAGAAGAAAAGCTAATGTTATAATAGAAGTAGTAAACAAATTTCATTTTAAATTTAAGCTTAAAGTACTTCATTATTGGTTTGTGTTTCTGATATTTTTTGGCACATGAGAATTCAATGGTGACGACAGTTGTGGAGATATCTGTGCTCGGTGAACTTTTAATTTTATTTTTCTATTATAGTTTATAACATTTTATGGTATTCTCCCAAAGTTCATCGACGGACAGTCGGGTGGGTTAGGGAAATTGTGTGTTAAATTTTTTAACGAAGTTTTGGATTCGAAATGTTAGGTCGATTAATCAAATTTCGATTCGAAATTTGATAATGAAAAAATTATGTTCAAAATTTAAAAATGAAAAAAATTATGTCGAAGGAGTTACCTCTTAAATGGGATTTTCGTAATTGTTTAAATCAGATTAATTAGAATATAATTTATGGTGGGAAAATAAACAAATAAATAAAAATTATCATAAAGAAATAAAGGTAAAACTAGTGGAGAGAATATCTTTTTTTTTTTTAGGTTACACAAATATTTGAACCCTAAATCTCAGAGTTAGAATTATAACCATCAAACTGTTATCGTGAACGAGAAACCATCTTCATTGTACAAATTCCTTGACTGAAGTCCCTAAAGATAGGCCAGTGGTCTCGTCTCCCTCCCTCAGCCCGTGATCCCGTTGAAAATTGAAGATTTGAACCTGTATTTGAACTTACAAAATAGACTTGCCATTTTGTTACGCTCAAAATCTATTTTGTCCGATCCTTCCTATTCATAGATTTTGATTTGTACATAATACCAAAATCCATTCTCAAAATTTAATCCTGTGGACAATCGGCCCAGGATACACATTTAAGGGCAGCATGGGTTTGAATGCAAAATGCTTGTAAAGATAGTTTTCAAACTTGATTTGTTCAAAAATTGAAATTTAATTAAAACCTCAGGTTTGAGATATCCAAACTTGTTTTATCAGAAATAAACTGACGTCAAGCTCAGCCTTTCTTCAAACTCTAGTCTTGCTTGAATCTTCCTAGCTCATATAGACCAATTCTACACATATTTCTATCCAGAAATGCTAGATAAATTGGCGCCCTTACGTAGATTTAAGCATTGCTTAACATAAACTACGGATACAGATACAACTACAATGCCAGGAGCCATTTCAAATGTGAATTCTACAAGGGTGTTGACCTAGAACGGTTGCATCTCCACCCCACCAATGTATCCTCCTGTGATTCACCTGGACAGATACCTGATACATTAATTGAAAATTAATTGATGAGCTATACACTTGTACATATGAAATGAACATATACGAAAATGACAAATAAACATAAAAGATATAAAAAAGAAGTGGGATGATCCAGGAACCACCCTTTCAGTGGTACGAGACAGGAAAAGGGTCAGTGGTGGCCTGGCTCTCGAGAAAAGGTCATATAGACAAGCACCTACTTTTTCTAATCCCAATGTACTTTGACGAACGAGGTTCTAATCTACTACTGCCTTTTGAGTTCTTTGGAGGTTATGGCCCACGAGAGGGAACCCTAAACTCCCCAATTCAAGGATCCAGACCAAGTTAATACCACTCGGCTCACTGGCCAGCTTTTGGAATTTACTAAATTAGATCTTCATTTAAACAATAGATACACTCTTGTTGGGAATCCAAAAAGTTTATACATTTGAAAAATGATATGTATTACAGAAAAAACTTCATTATTCAGTTCCTCCTCGCAATCTATACAAACATTTTTACTCTTGGTTGGGTCCTTTTTTTTTCCCAATTAATGGATTCTTTCTGAATCTGAATAATTGTTGACGAGTTACCAGTGAAATGTTACCCTACATCAGTGAGGGACATAAAACTCTGAACAATTAGTATCACTTTTTACGTTATCACCCAGCTCACTACCAGAATTTCATTTTAAAAAAATAAGGGAAAAAGGGCACAACCGAGAGAAATCCTCACAAGGTCATTAATAGGGTTCAAGAACTCAACACAAAAGGGGTAAAGATACTTTACCTGATGTTTTTCTGAGTCAAAAAGATGACAAGGACCACCAATATAACAGGACAGATTAATCAGAAGAGGTGCTATGACTTTGGGACGGTCACATTTAATATTTTTATGTCCTGAAATGGCTTATCTGCCTTGTCTGTCTTCACCTTCTCTATTGACTGTCAGGGAAAAACAAGAGTATAGGATAAAGTTAATATTTTTGTGCCCTGAGAGGTACAAGAGCCCAAGAAACATTTATTTTTGTTTTTTTTTTTTTTTTTGGGGGGGGGGGGAGGAGAACACTTGACTAGCATAACAAAAATCAGGGTTTTTCTCATTAGCTTTAAAAATCATAAATCAAAAAAAAATTGGCGAAATAACTTCAAAAAGCAGAGAGGTGCGGGTAAAAAGACTTGTAAATGGTTGTAACAACACATAGAAAGAGGGCATGCCAAAATTGTCTACATAGTTCAGATAGTGTTGATATAAAAAAAAAAAAAGAAAAAAGAAAAAATGAATGCTGAATACAGAAGTTAGCTAAACCCAGTGAGGCATATTCAGGAACAAAGAAGAAAGAATCAGAAAACAGTTAGTAAAGAAATGGAAGCTCGATTATACCTGTACAACATCCATCCCTTTCACAACCCGACCAAAAACTGTGTGCTTGTTGTCCAGCCATGGAGTGGCCACTGTGGTGATAAAGAATTGAGAACCATTGGTGTTTGGCCCCGCATTTGCCATAGAAACAGTGAAAGGTCTGTCATGTCGCAAACTGCCAAAACAGAATGTACACCTGTCATCGACTATCTACCACAAGAAGTACCCAGAGTACCAAAAAATAGCAGCAACACTAAAGATCACACAAACACATGAAAGGGGTAACAACAGGGTAGATTTGTTTGAACTTGTAATTCGTGTATGTAAACCATCTTACATCAATAAAGAGACATTGTTGTAATTCGTGTATGTAATTCGTGTATCTAGTTGCAAATGCTGAATCCTCATAGGTAAACAATATACCTCCAACTTATCGTCAAACTGGAATAAGAAACTCCAGCATAAAAGAATTGCTAATATTTGCAAATCAAGAAACACATACCAAGCACTCATCACCCAGAATTTTTTTTTTGGGGGGGGGGACCTTCTCCACACAAAAACTCAAAATCTGGGACTAGCGAAACCTTATTTTGGAAAACGGCCTATTGCAGCTCATATGAACCGATTGCACCAAGACGCATCCCCCAACCCACCTGTTGGTGACTTTATCTGCTTGCGTATGCAAGTAGATAATAAGTGCACCATCTTAATGCAGTGATAATAGATATTCCACACACATACTAAAACAACTTAGTCCATAGACACCCTAAAACAGACCTACAACTATCCATTTGTACAACGTTATGTTAAACGAATTCCTTCATATTATGGTAATGGGACCATTTAGTCACCCCTAGAACTCAAATCAAGTCTCCTCAAACCCCCCCCCCCCAAAAAAAAAATGAGATTCAACAATGTCCACATAAGATACACTCCCCAACTGATTTAATGAATAGCCATGGCAACTCTTATGCCTTCAAGTGAAATATGCGCACAAGAAAAGGGTCAAGGAAGAAAGGAGGGAAGAGATTACAGCGCATATCTAATGCCTTCAATCAAACGTGTCATATGTAAAGTAAAGTTTACATACCTTTTGTGAAACTCGTCTTCAAATTCCCTTCCCCAAATAGATTGTCCACCAGTGCCATCTCCTAGTGGATCTCCTGTCTGAATCATGAAGCCCTTGATGACCCGGTGAAATATGAGATTATCATAATAGCCATTCCGACAATGTGTAGTGAAGTTTTCAACAGTTTTTGGACATTCTTCAGGATAAAGTCTCGTGTGAATGTCACCCAATGTGGTGTGCAGGATCTGCATTACACAAAAAGGGTGAGAATCGATGTATATTAAAGGATCATTGAAAGGAAACAGAAAGTGGGACAATGATATAGAACTGATAAAACATACTTCACATCACATCAAGGTTAGTCTATGGTCATAAATATAACTATCAAACATCTGTTAATATACTCAATGGCTATTAAAAACTTCTTTAGATTCAATCCATCATACAAACGAGCACATATCATTTGTCCAGTCTCCACCATTGGAAAGTTACAAAATACAAATTACAGAGCAAATCACATCAAAAAGCTAGGAGAAAATCTTCAATCATGTTCAAAATTTACTGGAAGAGAAGGCGACAATTACATCCTTCATTCAGAAGTTAACACATGTCTGAAGATAAGCTATGTGCAATAGACACAACATCCTAATTATAACAACAAAGGCATCACACCAAACAAGGAGAAATACTCACCACATTGTCAGGAAGAGATGTAGTAACAGCTTTTCCTATATCTGACACAGCCAAAAGTTCATCAGGAGGAGGCTTTTCGTTGAACACATCCCTCCCCTTAGTTGCATCTTCAGGCTCTTCTGGTTCTCTCCGACTATTGGCACCATAACCATTAACAATTCATTTGGCGGAGAAATAAAGGTAAAGCATTGATAAAACAAAAAAACAAAGAATTAAAATTCAAGAGGAAATAAGATGCTAAGGCATTTAAGTACAACATTGTCATAATCCAATAACCCTAACCCGGCCCCGCCCCCACCCAAAAAGGGGTTCTAAGGCCACCATTCACAGTTGTGACAAATTCAAATGCTTGTCAAATGGTTGCCATATTCTCTGCTTATGTATAAGCAGCAGCAAAAACATGTTTTGGTAAAAACCAATCTTAAGCGGTAATTGATTTTACGGTCAAATTCTCTTCAATTTTCTAATGTGGGTAGCAAGGTCTGATTGCAATGCAGAACCAACAACCATCAGATTTCAGTTTTCCTTGAAGAATGGCATAAGCGGAAGCCGTCTGGAAACAACTTAATACCTGAACAAATATATTCTGTGTTTTTTGAAAGCACAACACAAGAGAGTTGGATCTGTCAAAGGCTCTTTACTCTCATTGACATTTACAGCAGCCGCGGGGATTTTCCTGACTTTTTTACTGCTTCTATCACCTTGATACAAGGCAACTCTTAAAAATCTATCATTGTTCTCCACCTTTCCAAGAATGCGAGCTACTTTGTTAGTGTGCAAATTCACTATCTGTCAAGAATAGTAGAGCACAAGAAGACAAAAATATTAGTGCATAAATAAATAAACACCATAATTTTGTTGAAAAAAAAATCTAAAAATAGGAATTCTTATCTCCCCCCCCCCCTTGTGGCAGCAGTTCACAAAACAATTTAAAGCAGGTTGTAGAGAATATAAACCATGTAGTTGCAGATTAAATTACTTTTATCCCAAGGAGAGTTGCATATATTAGGAAATTTGAACTTTCATCAAAAATTGCATTTGGCTGAGGTGCATTTTCTGTTTTCTCTATTTCCTTCTCAACAGCCATTCTTCGTCCAAAGTCAATAGCTTCCAGCCTGTATAACGGCGCATCACTTCTCTGGAGGTCCTGAGCCACCTGATGGATATGGAGCTTTTGTTCATAATCAAAAGGTCCAAAGGTAAGTCTTACATTAAAAACTGTTCAATATATTTTACCTCCAGAGATTCATCATAAACTCGTCTTAGTTTTCCAGTCTTAAACCAAAACACACGAATCCTTCGATCAGGTGATGTGACTGAAAATTGCTTGCCATCTGGACTTACCTGAAACATAATAGACAGTGATGTTATGATTGCACGCACACACACAGAGGAGCCGATCAACTCAATTTAGGGAAAATAGAAGCAAGTAGTCATAATCCGCAGAAAGGAAGGTTTCAAGAAATAGTGATAGGAAGAAAACTAGATACCATGAAAATAAACATGCATAGAGTACCTCAATAGCAGAAATACTTGTTTTGCACTTGATTAGCTCAAAGAGATTTGTATCACTTTTTAGTTTAAAAGTCACACTGCATAAACCACCGAAAAGTACCAATATCAGACAAGGAAAAATCAGAGGTACTACGAAATTAATGTTTTACACTTTAACACTACAATGAAGATAATTCACAGTTATATTCATATATACTTTATATACAATGTCTGTAACTTACACATCCTCTGGAAATTGAAGAGTGGAAGGGCACCAATACTCAATGAGGCCTTTGGTGTCTGCTGAAATTACAGTATCGAAAACATGGTTGTACTTCATTACTTTAACAGGGCCTACATGAACCTGGACTTAAGAAGATGAAAGAATCATAAAAATGATCATCATGATCCATGCAGATTGAAGATAGGAAAAAGGGCTAGGCCTCAGAAAATCTTACCTCTCTGGATATGATTGGCTCATTTGATCCAGCTCGTGCATCAAAGATGTGTACAAAGTTGGAATTCCCATCACTTATGGCCAGTTTAGCCTTAACATCACCTTGCTTATAAACCCACTCTACAGAACCGGGGACAAATGGGAGGCGTATCATGACCATCATGTCATAGTTGACCACATCATATATCTTCACAGAATGATCATTTGAAATTGTACAGCAAAACAAACCATCAACACTAACCTGCATGGCTGAACGAAGTCATGGTTGATAATTGCAATAACAGGAACGCTATAAAATAAACAAGAGGCAAATCCAAATACATGGGGGGCAAAGAAAGGCATTCAATGACAATCTCAACCCAACCTTCAGTGCCCACAAATCAGTATGTGCAGGTGTCATTGAGAGAAAGAAAGAGAGAGAGAGAGAGAGAGAGAGAGAGAGAGAGAGAGAGGGAAGGAGAGAGAGAACCTACACAAAAATTTTATCCAGAGAAATCATAGAGGGTTAATACGCCAGTGTCCCCATCGAAAACCAAGCTATCTAGCAGGCAATCTAGCATGAAATATAGCATGGGGACACTTTTTCCATCACGGAAATGTGTAGGTAATAAATAATCAGTATAAATAAAAACTTCCAGAATCTAGGGAGTGAGGAAACTAAGAGCGCACAGATATTAATATATGAGAAAAAATGTAAAAGATGGAGTGATGCAGAAGGGAACTCACAGCTAATCCTTCAATGGGACCAAGGTGGGATCTGAAATGTTTTGCAAACTCAATGCCAACAGGCTTTTTCTTCCAAAATTTCAGATGCCCTATAATTATTAAGAAAATAAAATAATAAGACAAGAGCCAGATCACCAAATTCAATCTCCATTCCACAAGGCGGCAATAAGCTTCAAATAAACCATTTAGCAATATGACATGAAAGAATTACGGCAGGTCCAGATAGCATAAGGTGATATTGAATGAATTACTTTTAAACTCTGCAATGTGTGCATCTCTGTACATGTGTGAAAACTGATGGTTGAAGAGTTTTGGATACAAAGAACATTAAAAAAGACAAAAACAAAAACAAAACAAAACAAAACAAAAGGCAAAAAAAAATAAAAAACAAAAAAGGTATGATAAAGATAACAATAAACAAGGAGAACTTAAGTGTTTTGGCAAGTATTTTGAGAAATAAAATCGCCAGCCACATCACCCTCATTTTCTTCAAGATTCCAACTGGGGCATCCAAGGTATTCTTATAAATAATAAGTTCATTCTTTCTATTTGTTGTTTTCATAATTTTGGGTAAAGACCCCTTTCCTCCATTTTAAATATACCATGGGCCACAACCAAGGACGAAGAAATGATGACATTTGATGGCGGTAGGTTTCTAGATCAATCTCCCTAATCTCATTGATTTACTAAAAGCAGCATGCTGAAGCTAAACTTATAGCCTTACCATCAGCACTTCCAGTAATGAGAAAGTCAGCTGCTGAAACAGCAACATGTGTAACCACATCTCGATGCATGTAACTTTTCTCGTACCTTAAAAAAAAAAAAAAGAATTACAGATGAATTCGGTAGTATGTCATTGTTTGTTCTCATTAAGTTAAATTATTTAGAAGCACTGCTCAATAATCCAACAATTTTAAATCATAGTTCTTTGAGTAGTTTAACACAAACAAGATTATCAGCCCCATTTTTAATTCAAGTTCCCCTGAAAAGTAACAAATATGTTCCACAAACGCAATTGAATTCAAGGAAGCACTAAAACTCAAAGTAATCAAAACAAATTAATAAAGGATGCATTCAGCTATATGTAATGCCATATTGGTGGTAAAGTTCAAGGAAGAAACAAGATCATAATTTATGTGAGCCCAAACCATGAAATAAATCCAATGCTGATATTCAAGGAAAAAAGGAAGAAAAGCAAAAACATTATGCAAGCTCAGTGTTTAGTTAGGATAGAAACAAATCAAATTACAAACTTTGAAAAATCAACCTCCAAAAATATTAACTGGACAAATTTGCAAGAATTTACGATCAAAGTTGCAAACCTAGTTCACGTTTATTGTGTTAATCTAAAGGGGTGTTAAGCAACTACATAACTCACAGTCAAGTTTCAAAACTCGCGGGCAATGATTGGAAAATCCTAAACCCTAGAACAGCGTGAGAGATAAGTAGAGGATAGAGAGAGACAGAGAGACAGAGAGAGATAGAGAGAAGCAAAGAAAGTAGCAATTACATGTGGGCAGAGGGAAGAGAATCGAGATAAGCCTGTTCGAACTGGAGAGGACGCTTGGGACGAGACCGAGGAGCAGCAGGGCCTGGCCCTACCATGGCCTCTTCTTCCTCATTTTCCGCCATTACAGAACCTCCTCCGTTCTCCTTCTGTGGTTCTTCCACCATTGAATTTGAACCTTAGGGTTTTGGAAAAGAAAAAGAAATGATTTTTTTGGGGCCGGGGGGGGGGGGGTGGGTGGGGGGAGAAAGGTTTTCCAATTTCAATTCGCAAATTTCGAGGTAGGACCGGCTGAGGACGGGTTTCAGTCGGTCATGTGACCCTGAGTCCAGCCCATTAACTGTGTTGCCTTGGGCTTCCAATCTGAGTGAGGTCCAATTCTTGGCCCACATCACCGTTCACCAATAGTTTCTCCTCCCGTTCTTTCTCCTTTTTCTGCAAACAAAATAAATGAAAGGTTTCTGGAGCTTTGCTTCATGCAGGCTTATCTATAGCGCAGGAAAAAATGAGGAAAAAAAAAAAAGAGGAGAAGAAAAGGGTCTTATTTATCTGAACAATTATTACTAATTGTTTAGGCAGTTGTGTAATGAGTACAGACCGAGCTATTCTTTTTAATTATTACTAATTTTTTCAAAATTGCTTTTGGATAAATTTAAAATGAATTTTAAAGCATTTTCGCTTTTAATTGGTTTTATCTCTTTATTTTTTAAAATAGTAAAAATTATCTATTATTATTTTCTGGATACACATAAAACATAATCGTATATATTAAGAATAAAGATAATATTTATTTTGTAAAACTTTTAATCACTATTATTTAAATTTATTTATTAGTTGAGCCTTATTGAAAGGTTCATTATTACTTTTAAAACAAAACTAAGGTTCATTATTGAAAGGTTCATTATGACAAAGAAACCAAGATACAATGCGTCTCCTCTAATGGATGTCTACAACTTTTGGCATAAGATTGAACAAGTTAGGAACTATACATATTTGGGGGCTTCCATTTTTTTGCGCCATAATACCCTACGATCCAAAAGGATATCTCCACTACAATAGACAAAAACAAGATGCTAAAAACTATAATGAAAAAGAAGATGCTACAAGGACAACTCTTCACCAAACAAACAGCAATTATGAAGTAAGATGTCATGAAGCATCCTAACACACCACACCGAAGCAATAAGCTATGCTTAACCGTTCAATTATTAGTCTCTTCTTTTTGCTATTTTAGCCCTTTGGCCAACCTATTCACATTGGCCATATATCGAGTTGATAGACATAAAGAGTCTGTAGATACAAACATTGGCAAAAATACTATAGATGTTACAATTGACAATGACAATGACATGCCACGGAGCCCCAGTAGGAATAGAAATCGAAGCCGCAATTTCAGCAAAAAGAAAAATAGCATACACCCACATCCTAAACCCCACATGTTCTCATGTAATAGACGATTCAAATGGGGTGGGGGCGCGTTCTCCACATTCAAACAATTACTAAGAATCAAAATCAAGCACACACCATCACGCCATGCACCAGTCGGCTAAGCCCGCGGTGCTTGGTTTTCCATGCGCCACGTCCACCTTTGCGAGTCAATTTCATTATCTTGTCTTCGTCTTTACCGTCGGAATCCCATGGCCCGCCGAGCCAAACCCGGTCCTTGAAACGAAATACCAGCCACGCATCCAGTACTAAGACTTTTTTGTCATATGCGGTGACGCAGCAGAGCAACATTATATATAAAAATTGCATACAAAAGCCTTATTTATGAAAAATCTTTTTCAAAGTTCTAAAAAAAAATTACAAGAGAAACGTGATCTACATTAACCTTGATTGCGATCAAAAAAGCATGCTCTTTTTGCAAATAATTTCGCGGGACCATTTGAGGAAATCAAATTTAAGTCCACGAGAGAGATTTGTAAGGGTGGTTTGACACTAGAAATCACTACTTTAACAAGCTATGGACCAAAAAGCCATAGGGCAGCAATACTTTTCGTCGCCACTGTTCAAACTTCCTTTGCTTTCTCACAAATGGCTTTTGAGTACAAGAGCATGTGCAATGCTCAAATCAATATGGGATTTGCTTTTTTGTTGACTGCTAAAGGGGGTCAATGCGGTTGATGCCATGGAAATTATTCCACAATAGGAGAGAGCTACCAAAGTTTCATGCTGAGAGACTTCCTTTTTTTTTTCCCAGTGTACTTTATCTCCTCACTAGTAATACTCCACGGGTGTCTCAGGACAACTCTCATCGGACACAACCTCCCGGCTAAAGGGCGGCGGGATGAACGGTGGCGGTGTGCACCGCAGTAGTGCCCAGTTGACCCCTTGGAAAAATGGGTGGTGCCTAATGGCAGATGCACCCATTGTGGACCCTAATCGCCTGGCCGGGTCTTTGGCTAGTAATTGTGAGATAAGGTCCCTAGCAGTGGCTGGAATGTTTGGCTCTCTTGGGAACTCAAGGGCTCGAGCCACAATGTTTGCTAGGGTTAGCTCATTGTCAACACCTTTAAATGGTGTGACCCCATAAAACAGTTCAAATATAAATATCCCTAGTGTCCACCAATCGACTGCACTCCCATGGCCCTCACCGGAAACTATCTCTGGCGCCAAATACTCATGGGTCCCAACAAATGACATCGACCGGACGTCAACAGGCTCGGCCACGAACTCTGGCCCGCTCATCCGGCCCAACTTCTTCTTGCGCTTGCGTTTGGGATGGAAACATGAAACAGCAGGGACAATGCAGTTGGGAAGAATGCATGCTGCTGATGAGGCAAATGGCGGTGGGTCAAGTGACAGGTCACCCGGTGGTACTGCAATGGGCGGGTTTTGATCTGAAATGACCTGAGCGGAGGGCGTGTTGGATGGGTCACATTTTAAGGAGAGGTCAAAGTCAGTGAGCATAATGTGACCGTCTGCTCGGACAAGCACATTTTCGGGCTTGAGATCGCGGTAAACAATTCCCATCATGTGGACATACTCTAATGCTACCACAACCTCTGATGAGTAAAACCTGCAAACACCACAAATAACATATTAGACTATGATTTTTTTCATAAAATTAAGCACATGAACATTAATTATGCAATGTGATCGTAACATATCAAAGCATTAATTGCAAAAACAGCAACAAAAATTTACGATGATCATACAAAACAAGTGGGCCAGGAGGTTAAGCATATGGTGTGATATGGGGTCTAATTTTCGATTGCCTCATATATTTGACAAATAAAAACTACCGTGTCAACCATTGTTAAGAATCACGACCCCGTCCGTACGATCCAACTTACCTTAGTTAGAAGTTCAGTCCTTAGGCAAAAGTGAGAGGCCACAGGGAGAAACGCCAGAGGAAGCTATTCTGTAACATCAGATATGTCCCTCGTAGCAATGCAATTTTCAAAGGAGAAAAATATTTTTCAATTTTAATTATTTAGAGAATCCCATCAATCCCGCGAAAGGTGATTTATCTCCTATCTCGTTAATTAACGGACAAGTGGAAGATTATGAATGATGTGAAAACACGAAAATGCCCAGACAACAACCTCAAAAAGGTCGGGCCCGAGTGTACAGTGGACCACAATATTAACGACTTTCCTAACACTGACAAGTCAGCAGTCACTGACATGAACGGCCCAGAAGGACAGCAGCGTCATACTGACTGTGTAGACAGTCGCACCGGATCCACGCTTCTTGGCGTGCAGCAGTGGACCCAGTTAGCTGGAGGCTGAGTTCTCTCTTCCCAGTACCAAACCACTCCTGAGTTTAGTCGGGATCTCTGTAAACGCATTGTAGCAACAGTAGAATCATTGTGGCAATAAATTCCTAAAAGATACCCTTTATTACGCCAGAGAGTGCCCTCTCTACTACTTCGCTCACACGGGAATCTAGTTCGTCAACGGACCTATGATCCAATAACTGTCTGACACGTCAACAACACACCCTTAACTCCATAATCCCTGTTATATTCCTCAAACTACCACAAATTTACTACTCAAAAGGCATATTAAAAACTCCATGAAAGTTTTTGTACTGGGGTAGGTTGCTCCTAGCTATGCTGCAGATTGCAATAAATGAACTTTAGCAGTTAAAATCTTCTATTAAAATAGTCAATTTTCTTTTAAAAATGTTAAAATTTATTATTACTCTAACAATTTTTATGTTAATAAAAGTTTTTAATATTAAAATTTTTTATTTAATCTCTACAACTCACCGGACAGGGGACTCATCTCCATGTGTTGATAAACTAATTTTATCGAAGAAAGGGCCATTTTCTGTGGACCAGCCCATCGATGATGCATCAAAATCAATGGCTATCAAAAGGGGTAACAGCAGAGACGCGGCACAGAGGACATGTCCCTCATTTTTTCGTGACACTGAGAAAGTAAAATACAAGGAAACAAAGTGGAAGAGACACGGAGCAAGCAAGGGTACGTGCTAAAATACGCACCTCACGGCAGATTCATCGAATCGCTTTCCAGGTTGCCGTTGCCGGAGAACATGAAGATCACCGCCGGGACAAAATTCCGTCAAAAGACAAGACCACCTCGGCGACTCCAACGCGGCATAAAGCGTTGGCAAAAACGGGTGGTCCAACATTTCCAAAATTTCCCTCTCTGTCCCCGCCCGTCCTTCCTTATTACGACTCGCGAGTTCTTTTCTGTCCATCACCTTGGCGGCGAACATGCACCCCTCGGCGCATTTTAGCTCGGCGAGATAGACGCTGCCGATGTCTCCACTACCGAGGCGATGGACGAATCGGAGGTCGGAGAAGCCGAGAGTGCCGGTGGGGGATTCGGATCTGACGCGTCGGATTCCGTCCCAGCAAGCATCGCCGGAGGATGGGTGAGGCTTTGAGAGAATGGACCTGCGGCTGGAAGAGGCAGTCCAGGTTGTCTCGGAGCCGGAGCTAGTACTATGGTTGATGTCGGTTGTGGTGGTTGTGGAGTTGAAGCTCATACTTTGTAAATCGTCTGCCAAGTCGTCTACTAGCCATGGCTCCATAGAGAGAGAGAGAGAGAGAGAGAGAGGTATTGAAGTTGTTTCAATTGGTCTCCGGGACTAATTTGAGAGAGTGTGTGGTGGTATTACTGGGCCGTTAGAGTGGGCCTGGGCTTATTTAACTCGTTCGCTTACGTGGGATTTTGTTGATAAGCTAACAACGGCCGCGTTAAGTGGACTAAATTTTTTTTTTTTTTTTTTTTGGTAGAAAGAGATGGGAAACAAAAAAACACCTAAAGAAAAGGAGACCCGAAGGAAAACCCAAAAGCCTCCTAGCCCAAACTACTCGCTACGCCCATTCCTACGGCTGACCAATCGGCGGTACTCTACTCCCTGCCTATCATCTAACAGCAAGGAGGAGAGAGAGCTCGGAGGAGCTTCCAGGATGGTTAGACCCCGCTGACTGCGTTTCCCCAAAGCGGCAAGATGATCCGCACACTTGTTGGCTTCCCTATAAATGTGCCGCACCTCAGCAACTCTCAGCTCACTTAGAAGATCTCTGCAGTCCATGATAGCATGAAGAAGGGGATGAGATGTTCCATTGTCCTTCTTGAGCAGCTGGGCTAAAGTAAGGCTATCAATTTCCACCTCCACATGGTTTGCTCTGCTGCTCTTAGCCATCCAGAGACCTTCCCTCAAGGCCCAAACTTCCGCAGAAAGAGCGTCTGTTCTACCTATATTTAAAATGAAGCCTTTGATCCAGTTGCCTTCTGCATCACGCATGAGACCCCCTCCACTAGCCACTTTTGAACTTGCATCCCTAGCTCCATCGGTGTTTAGCTTGATCTTACCTCGCGCCGGAGGAGTCCATTTAATATTTAACATGATCATTTGCTTCCAGCTCTGGTCTGCTCTGTGGACTTCTTCCCACATCCTGCTGATCCTTTGAGTGATCTTCACTGTAACCCCAGTTGGAGTGGTTGTACCCCCCATAACTGCGTTGCATCTTCTCTTCCAAATGCACCAAATAGCGGCTGCAAACATATCGCTTTCTTGGAGGACTGGAGTACTAAAACTTCTTCTCACCCCTTTCTGAATCCAATCAGCTATGCTTCCATGCCAGAAGTCATTGGATTGGGTAATGTTAGGGCAGAGTAAGCACCATATTTCCTTAGCTTCCCGGCAGTCTCTCAGGACATGAGTAACAGATTCCACATTTTCCTTACAAATATCACACCTATCGTTCTCGGTGAACCTTCTCTTTTTTCGTTCTACATTAGTCATGATTTTCTCTGAAACCGCTAGCCATACGAAGAATTTCACTTTCTCCGGGAGATGAGCTTTCCAAATCCATCTGTTATTCTCCCTTTGGTGGTCCAGGAGGTGATCATTTCCTTGAAGCAGCTGGTAGGCACTAGAAACCGAAAAGCTGCCCTCTGCCCATCCATCCCACTGCGTCCTCAGCTTCACCTCTCCTGGGAATTAAGATTCCTTGAATTTCTTCAACCTTATCTTCACTAACAATCTGCTTCAACTCCTCTATCTTCCACTGACCCTCCTGGTTAATGAAATGGCTTACCATCATATTTTGGTGATTCCGAACCTGAGGATTTATGGCATGCTCAATGAGACTGCTATTTCCCACCCATTTATCTTTCCAAAAATTAATGTTTCTGCCGTTCCCTAGCCTCCAACTAAGGCCCCTCTTAATGCAGTCTCTGCACTTAAGAATACTCCTCCATGTGTTGAAACCCTTGGATTTTTCACTATACTCCAAGAACTTCTTGCCCTTCAGATATTTATGGTTTACAATTTGGCACCAAAGGGCCTGGTCCTGACTGATAATACGCCACCCCAATTTAGCAAGCATAGCAATATTGTTTTTCCTCATATCTCTAATGCCAAGGCCTCCCTCTTGCTTGGATTTGCAAACGACTCCCCAACTAGTTAGATGCACCTTCCTGCTGCCCTCTCTACTACCCCAAAGGAAATCCCTGTTGATTTTGTCTAACTTCTTACAGGTGGTGCTGGAGATCCAAGAAGCTTGCATAGTGTACACGGGGATGGTTGAGGTTACAGACTGGATGAGAGTTTTCCTCCCAGCGATACTTAGAAGTTTCGCACTCCACCCATTCAGTTTTCTCAGCACCTTATCCACCAAATGATTATAAAAGTCCTTGTTTACTCTCCTATGGATAAGAGGGATTCCCAAATATTTTCCCAAATCGTCTGTTACAGCAAACCTGCACATGTCCGCTAGAGAGCTCTTGAGAAAGGTGGATGTTCTAGGAGAGAACCAGACCTTAGATTTACTCCCATTGATGCTCATACCACTCTCGGCTGAGAAGTCCTTTAAGCATTCCCTAACGGTGCTCAAATTCAGCTGGTCCGCTTCTGCAAACAGCAAAAGGTCGTCGGCGAAGAAGAGATGGGAAATACGGGGACCTGCTTTGGAGAACTGGAAGGGATTCCAACCACCTTTTCTCACCTTGTCCTGGATCAAGTAAGATAACCTTTCCATCACTAGAATAAAGAGGTAAGGAGACAAAGGGTCTCCTTGTTTGAGCCCCTTGCCTGGCTTCATGCTCGGTAAAACTTCACCATTCCAAATCAGAGAGACATCGCTGTTGGAGACAACAAACATAATAATTCTAATTAAAGGGATTGGGAGGTTACAATCAAGAAGCACTTGGCCCAGGTAGCTCCAACTCACGTTATCGTAGGCTTTGCTTAGATCAATTTTCATAACCATCCAGCGCTTTTTGCTCTTAGATCTTTGTATGGAGTGAATGATCTCTTGAGTGACTATTACCAAACGTCCACCGCATCTCTTAATCAAGTATTCAGTTTCGAGTCTTTTTAAAAATTGAAAATACTATTTTAAAAGATCTCTCTCTATAGGGGACTTGACAGTACCCAACAATCAAATCAACCCAAATTAATTGAAATAAAACTCTAAATACTGAAGGTCAGAAACCCAAAAAAAAATAGACTAAATTGTTTTTCATCTAATTTTTGAATTTAAATTTTAAAAATTAAAAAAAAAACATTAACGTTGAAAGAGTTTTACGCTTAAGGAGTTTGAGATTTAATTGGAAAGAGAGACTAATAAATTGACTATGGATATCGATATATCTGTCCCCAATAGAATAGCTTAGTAATCATAATTTTTCTTCCCCAATCCGACGATCCCTGGTTCAAAAATATCGATTTATCAGAAAAAAAAAAAAAAAAAAAAGCTTATGAGGAGCCCATCTAGTGCACAAAATGACACTTCTACCCTTGAAGAACCTATATTCACACTATTGGAAATTTACCGAGTCAGGTTGCTCTTTACCGGGTTAGTTTGGGGATTGTGTAGATTCTACACGCTCATTTCGAACCGTAAAGTGTTCAAAATCTGAATTATACACTTTTTAAAATTTTCAAGTATTCCAAAATATTATATCTTTTAAATTTTATCACATTATTCATACTCTTAGTTTGGCTATCAAATTTGAATTATTAAATATCATCTTTATACATTTTTTTTTAAAAAAAATAGTTGTTTCTAAAGTGTATTCTCGCACGTGTATATATAAAAATTTTGAGACTGTATTGTACTTAAAATTAAGTAATTATGATAAAAATATCTAACACGTCATTTTATTCATTTAGTGGCAAAGGAATTTAATTTATCTGATTCAACCCGTAAAACAAGGTAATGTAATTTTTCCGGATGGTTTTTGTTTGACAAATGAGCAGAGTTTAAAGTTAATGGCATCAAATTTAATTTGGGAAAGTTTTGGCAGGTATTTTAAATACCAAATCATATCGAACGATTAAACCATATAAACAGATGTCGTATTAAAATTGGATTTTATTTTACTTTAATTTAGTATTTAAATTCAATTTTTTTAAAATTAAAGTAAAATGAGCTAATGAACTGTGAGTCTTTATATATATATATATCTTTTTTTTTTTTAATTTGTTAGTGTTGTCTATAACATTTCCCTCTAATAATGACAACTTGTCCTATTTTTATCCTTTTTTCTGCTTTTGGTATTTGCCATGTTAATTATTTATAATAATTAATATCATTATCAAAATAATTATTTTATTATTCTATTATATTAATAGATTGAAATGATAAAATCGGTTAAACCGCATATTCTTCGCTTCACGGATTCAATGGAGTGATTCTGAAAATGTATACTTGGTTTTTACCAAAAATAAAAAAGAAAATGTATACTTGGTACTATTAGGTTTCAAACTTTACTATGATTCCGACATAGTTTTATCACGGCCCACGCAACACCTCTACTCAAATTAATTGCACTATTTGAATGAATGGTTATCCAAGTCACGACGTTCAAAGTCGACACCCGTATGGTAAAGAGTTTTTACTTAAATATTATTTTTTAGTTCTAATGTTTGAACTTTCATGAGTATTTATATTTTAGTGATTTTAGTAAAAAAAAAAAAAAAAACATGTGTTGCTCAAAAGGGTCAAAGTTTAGTTGATAATCAAGCACCTATTGTTGTGTGAGGACCTGCGACACTCTACAGAAAGAGAACCGGCTATGGTAACTCTATTGATTCCCAAAATATAGCTATAGAATAAGAAAGACTGTTCCTTAGAGCCAAACGGCTCTGAATTCTGATGGAACACTTGAGAAATAACTCTTGAATTGAGTTAATACAAAATTTATAATAAAGACCTAAATATAGTATATAAACAATATTTTATTGCGCTCTGTCATGATTAAATTAATTATATTTTTCTAGCTTTTTAGACATCTATTATGTGAATTAACAAATAAGTTGCACAAGATGAATGTAGGGATTGGGCTAAACATGCAATGTGAAGCAAGGTGTGCAGAGAGTTAGATTTTTAATGAATTATAGGTTTTGAGACATTTTATAGGTCGCATCTGCATGAACATTAAACAAAAACTTGCAGAGGTCGTTGAAATGCATGTGCAGGTATGGTAAGGTGTGCCGGGTTGCTCAATGATGGCCTGCCTATAATTAATTAAACAAAGCTGTTGGCACTCGGAAGAGTAGTGAATGATGTCTCTCTTCTTTTGAAGAGGAGAAACTAGGAGGATATGGGTTATACCTAAAGCATATTCACAAGTCACTGAATGGTGCGTGTATGCGCGCGCGCGAGCGCGGGGGTGCTTCAAAAGCAAATTGGCAACAAATTTCTAAGTGAAATACAATTATATAGCTATATTTACAATACTTAAAAAATTAATTATGAATAAATTATAAAATATGTTAATATTACTGAATAAAAATTAAAAATAAACAACGAGTGGGTTCTATGGATTATCTTCTCAATTTGGTGGCTGGAAGCTCTGTGGATTTTTCAGTCTATTAATTTTTTTTTTTAATTTTTTAACTTAGTGGAAAATATTTATACTTGAAAAGTATATTTTTACAAGAAAGATAATTTTTTTCTTCTAAATATGTAGAGAGTAATTATTTTATTAATAAATTTTAATATTAAAAGTAATCTCTAATAATATTTGGTATTAAAAAAAGAGCCGCCTCTATCAAAACGCCGAGTTGCTCTAAATTGCATGCAAATAATAAATCAATTCCCCATTGAAAATGTTGTACAAAATAAAATTAAATAAAAGTGTTCTCTACTTCAAACATGAAGTCTGTCTGTATGGTTCTGAACCAATTGTCTCATCATCACCTCATCTCCTTCGTCACAAAACCATCCAAAAGCTCCGGTCTGTGTATTTAACTTTTATCCTATGTTTCGGAGGGTCTTTTTTTAAATAAAGTTCATGTGGCAGATGGCTAGTTTCTATTTTTGAATAAATGCCACGCTTCCTTTACTAACGATGCTCTGTGTGTGCTGGCTGTTGGGTGAAATACTATGAAGCAATAATTGGACTGGACCATGTGCTGTGCCTTCTTTTCGCCTTAGGTTGTAATTCTAGAGTAAATGCCCTACGATAACTCCTTAATTTTAGGAACAGTTTTCAAGTAAAAGGTTGGCCAATCATGTAAATGAATAAAAAGTTAAAGGTCACATGTAAAGGACCTGGCTTGTATTTTTCTCTTTCTCCTCGGAGTAAGAAAAGAAAAAGAAAAAAAAAATGCATACATTAAACTCTAGAGAGAAAGAGGTGAAGATACAGAAATAAAAGGAAATAGTCATCTAGAGAATAAATATAAAATTTCTATAAAAATTTTAGTTGAAAGAGCTAATTTTGAACCATTTTCTGGAGACAGAAGAAAGAGGAAAAAAAAAAAGGAAGGAAGACAGAGAGATGATATTATGTTTCTGCTAAATATGACAATCGATCATAACTATCACATGCTATCCCATAGGACTCATGCAAATACTTATCATATGTTTATCTCTCGATTAACTAATATGATGACTTATGTTTAAAATTAGTAGTTCGTCTGCTAATTAAACTTTATTTAATCATTAAATCATGGTATCATCTTCTATTCTAAGTATTTTTTATACTGACATTTCTAAGTTTTCTTTTTTTTTTTTTTCGGAACAAAAGGAAAAACCCATTGCGGAAATGACTAAAGGACAGCACAAATAAAATGAGTGTGGCCATGTGAATTGTAACCCAACAACCCCCCAAGGGCCCATTTGATTTTATTTTAGAAGTTGGGTTCTTATTTATCTGTCTTTGTTTATTTAATTCGGATGGTGAAAGCGTTGCATATTTTTGTTGGGTTTCATAAAGCTCGAGACCAATGAAATTTTGTGGAAAAAAGTCAAAAGAATAGACATTATCATCACAGACTTCATTTTTCTTGGTCTTTTCACCTTTGGTAACTCGATTAAAGTTGCCTTGGGTTCGACACCACTCGAGGGCTCCTTGAAACTTCGACATGAATCATATAAAATAAACCATGCAAATCTTTTAAGTAAACATTGATATAAATATAAACACACAATAGAATAATCTGAAATTTTAGTTAAATTAATTTTAGTTCGACACCACTTGAGTTTAACTGTTGTGATCAGGGAGGAGGACTCATTGCGCTCTTCTTCATCAAGTTATATTATATTTTATGATATGTATTAACAAGTTATAAATCAATTGATATCACTCATCATTTTTTTTTTATAAAAATCTCAAATTCATGTATAAAATATATATATATATATATATATATATATAATATTATAACTTGTAAACCAAAAAAGAAAAGAAATTTAAATTTATGTACCAGCTTTGAGTAAGATTTGTATTGTACAACTTCGATTAGTTGTCTCCGACAATTAATAAAACTAGTAAAAATAATATTGATCGATCAAATTCATTCAACATTACAAGATTAAAATTTTTAACTTAACTAATTTTATTACTTTAATTATTGATTATTCTAACATTGCATTCCCCGAGCCGAAGGAAGACTTCATGCCGTTTTCCTAAGAAAAAGAATTTTTGAAAACGAGCTGATTAGACATTATATTTTATATGTGAAAATGAGTACGACTATACTAATGCTCTAATGATAATACACAGACTAAAATAAGCTATTTTAAAAGAAGTCTCCTCGTTACGTTACGGGTTCGAGTTCAATGCCTTTGCCCATATGTCCTTGCGATCGCCAACATGAGCATGCATCTCACTCAAAGAAGTAGCCTATTGCTTTTCAGCCGATGGTACTTGGGACCCACCTTATTCCTTGGATTGGGCATATGATGACATGAATCCGATGTCTCCTGTCATTTTTTGGCATCCTAAACACACGCTCCCACCTTCACCGGAATCGACTATTTCTTATAATCTCAATTGTCGAGAAAGCGATACTGAGAATAATATTAGAAATATGAAATAAATTAGAACTCATAAACTGAATTTTTTTATGCTATATTATTTTAGTATAATTTAATTTTTTAAATAATTCCAAGATATTTTAAAAGATTTCCATCGAGGTCATGTGGAAAGAGCCTTTTGCTTTTATCATCTTCCTGATTTTTTTTTTATTATATAAGATTTGATTTTCAATTCATAAACTTAGAAGAAGAGTCCCTGATGATTGTTTGTGTTGATTGTTGGTGCTTTTCTAACCATCCTTGATGCTCTTCTCTCCCTTTGTGCCTCTCTCGTGACCCCTCTCTCTCTCTCTCTCTCCTTTTTTTTCTTTTTTTTCTTATTAATATTTATTTTATAATTAATCGATATTCAAAATTATATTCTGACTAATAAATTAGGAGATATCTTTTTAAATGTAATTTTTTTATTTCAAATTTAAAAATTAATTAAAAAAACTAACACATTTACTCATAAGATTGTCTATTGATCGGTTTCTCATCAATATTTGCATAACTCAAGATTTCTCCGGAGTTGCAAGCTAAGTCGATCTTTGAGTGAGATTTTGGTCGAAACTGCATCTGTGATGCAGAGTACCGTGTCTTTATAGCCAGAGCTTGTAGATCAATCAGAGGCCCAATCGATGAATTTCAAGGTTTCCACCTAAAATCGACGATAGTAAAGTTTTGATCTGTGTGCTCGTCGATTTCTAGCTAGATTTGTGTTGGGGGGTAGTTTCGTTGCTTCCGACATGGTGCTTTTTGTTTTGTTTATTTAACAAGTTGATCAGTCTTGTACTCTGAGAAGTTTTTGATTGATTGCTCAATAATATAATAAGACAGAATTTAGGTAAGTTGATTTTTTTTTTTTTTTTTTTCATTTTGATGCGGAATGGTGCGACATGAATATGATTTGAGTAATTGGTCAATACGATATGAAGGCTCCGGCATAGTGGTGGCTCTTGTAGCTCGGCCTTTGCAAACTATATGTTTAGTTTGACAAAATTGGTAGAAATTATGAATTTTAAAGAGGTGAATGGCTACTTTATTCTGATTTATTTTTTTATTATACAAAATATTATTGTTAAATAAAAATGTGTATATGTAATTTTGGTAGCAGATTATGAATGGCGTTACTCACCTATTAATAACAGCAACTTATCTTAAATTAGATTTTAAAATTAAAGATTCTTCTTATTCCATCGTTATAATTGGCGTTTTATTGTATTTTATTCTTTATAATTCTATTCGATTAAAATGCTACTCCCTTTAAAAAAAAAAATTAAAGATTCTTCTTTTTAATATGTATTATTATTACATAAAATTTGATTTATAATTTTTTTATTCATAAATAATTTATTTTTCAAGTAAATGCATCATTGGATTAGAGAGGAAAATCATAATAGAAGTCGGAATCTCTTTTATTTAAAATTTTTCTAATTTAAGAGACAATGGATTGCAAGATTTTGGAGCATAAGACAATGGATAAAAATATAGAGAATATCATTATAATAAAAAATATATATATCTAATTATTTCTTAAAAACTTTTATTTTATAAAATGTATGATTTGAATACGATCAAGAAAACGATCATTCTAGTTCTTCTGGAACTTTAAAAATTTAATCATGCAAATTGATGAATAAAAACTAACATTCTTGATACTTTTATTATTTATTTATGTTGTCCCAATTTCTTGATGAAGCCTTTAAGGACCGTTAGTTGTACAGTACAACACCACAACTCTCTCCCTTGGACGGCCGGACGGTGGACTTTATCACTCCAACCAGCGATGGCCTTTCAAAACAAATAAGGCAAACTAACATGCTAAAACTTAAGTGTTTTCACATTTCACAGAGTAAATTTTTCATTTTTTTCCTTTTTGGTTTACCGTGAGACTCAAATCTGAATCTATCATAAAAAAAAGAGAGATTTGTACTATTTGAGCTGAATCTCATTAGATCGTAAGATTTTGAAGTATAAAACTATTTTTAGTTTTGTAATCGTAATTTTTATCTGAAAACAATAAATTATTAATTATTAATTTTAATCAAATCATAAGAAAAAATATAAAATGGTCACTTAATTTAGAAATTCAATACCAAAAAAAAGAAAAAGAAAAATGAAAATGTCCTTTTTCTTATTCTTTCAATGTAAACGATTATAACACATGGATCCCAGCGCACCAAAAACTAATGGAAAACGTGGAGGGACGGCCCCTCCACATAATAATGCCATATTATGATGCAAAATTGACCTGCACTGCACATCTAAAACGACAGATTAACAAACAACGCATTTACATTACCTGCTATTTCTTTTTTCTCTCGGCAAACGGATCTTTCTTAAAGGTTCTCAGCATTACCAAAAAAAAAAAGAAAAAAAAGAACCTTCCATTGCATACAAGGGTTATTTCTTGAGAGAGAAGTGTAGAAAGAGCAATTAATATAATAATTATATAATGAAACTCAATTTAAAAAGATTTAATTTAGTTTGGGTTTTAATAACATTACCAAGATTAGAATTACCACTTTCTTCGAATCACAAAAAGGATAAAAAGTGATATTATTGTCTCAGCAAATCGATTAATTGCCCATTTATTAAAAATTCAAAAATTCTTTCAAACCCTAAAAATTGAAAATAAAAAAGATTACGTTAAAAGATCTACTCTTTAAAATAAGTCTGACAGGTACTCAAATATAATTAGTTGGAATATAATTCTGAATATTAATTGTTATAGCGAAAAAAAAAAACTTTTGGGATTTTTTTTAATTAAATCAAGTCAACTGGAAGATTATAGTTTTTGGGCTTTTATAGATTATAGGTTTGAAATTATCACTTAAATAGAAAGTGATATGGACTCGTGAACTCACGGGTTTAAGCATACCCATAATGCTTAATGATGAGATCCGATTAGACGAAGAAGGAAAGCGAAGCATCGAAAAAGCGCTGAATTACGGGTACGGACTCGGACTCGGACTCGGATTCGAATTCAAATCAGGATCCAAGTTTTTTTTTTTTTGGGAGTTTAGCAACTCTATGACTCTGAGCGCAACCACTAGTCGCCGGACGCGTACGAATTCGCCGCCGTACAAGCACACCGGAGGGGTCGAGTGTATTGCCTGGCCTCTTGGTCCTTGGTCTATGCTCTAAAAGTCTCTCTCTCTCTCTCTGTATTTCTCTCCCCGCCATTTCAGCGCAAAATAAACAGTGTGTGTGTGACTCTCGTGATTTGATATTCATTTCAACCCCCTTTTCTTCTCTCTCCTCGTTCAATCTCTCTCTCTCTTCCCGTGCCCTAAAAGCAATTGCCGTGTCTTTATCTCCAGCTTCTCATCCATTTTCTCTCTCTTCGGTTAACCTAGACCTCTCTCTCTCTATCTCTCTCTCTCCGCGCCCCTGTCTGATCTTTTCTATTTCCGTGTTTGTGGTGTTGATGTTTTCTCGTTTCTGATATAGTGTCAGGTATGGTTTCTATATCCGGATATCTCTCTGCAGTTCTCTGTTACTTGTAAAAGTTTTGAATATCAAGTTCACCGACCTTTAAATTTGGTCTTGTCCTGTTTGTGTACTGATTGAGCTTTAGCTTCGTGTGGTTGATCGATCCTGATCCTCAATGTTTGAAAGATTATTTCATTTGAAATTCTTTTTATTTATTTATTTATTTAATGCTGTTTTGAAGTTAATAATCTTGGCGACAAATGGTAGTGGGATCCGAAAAAGCAGTTCAGAATATACTTTGTCTTAGAATATTTTGTTTTTGCCACCTTAGTCTGCTTGGATCAGGATTTGGAATATCCTTAATAACAATTTGCAATTAACATAAGGTTGTGAAAAATCACTAGTAACATAAAAATGTTTCAATCATTAAAGAAAGCTACCCTGGATAACTTTTTAAGTGAAACAAGAAGAAGAAACTAATTAATTGGACTATGAAATCGGGATAAGTATTCAAATTTCGAATTCACACCTAGGTATTTGTCGCACATTGCAACCAATGACTGGTCCAGATGATTCTGGGTTTTAGTTAAAAATGTCCTGGCTATTGAGATAGACCTGGATCAATCTATGTTTCTGGAATTTTCTCTTAATCAACCTTCGGACAAAGGTTTCTGTCAGAATTAATTTCTGGATAACATGAAGTGAGTTGGGCAGGACCACTTTTAAACATAGATGAAATTGGGATATGCTGAATTGAACGCTGAGTCTGCTTGCCTTGGTGTTCTCCTTAGAAGGGGAAAGGCAATTTTGAGTGAATTGCATTTTTTTTGTTGGAATTATTACATTAGCATCTGTGAGAGGATAAAGAGATAGCTAATGATAAATTTTAAATCGGCAATGTTTTAAATATCTTAGATAAGATGGTCGAAAGTTGTTATCTTGTATGTTTTGACTAATGCTTGATGAACATGGCAGGGTTCTGATGCTGCATGTTGAAATAATTAGAAAGATTTTAGCATCCAATTCAATTCAACAATTGGGCATGGTTGAGAAAAATTTGAAGGAACGTCTGGTTCTGATATTTTTTTCATCTCCGAAATGCTTTATCAGAAATGGGTTAGGATGATTCCTTTTGCCGTATCTGTCCTTTTTGGTATTTGAATGGCATCAGCAATCATGAAGCCTCCTGGCACCTATGAAATTGTTGAATCACCAAAGGAACCAGTTTTTGAAGTGGGTGCTGCATCACATGGTGTGACAAAATTAGTACATAGTTATACCATAGAGGATAATATAAATCAGCTTTTCGAGGCAATTGACATCAGTTCTTTGTCTAAGAATGTTGGTCCTTCACATCGAATGGGTAGAGATACTTTGCAAAGGAACCCTTCAAAAAGACCAATTAGGGTTGGTTCTTCTCCGGCAACAGGAATTGGAATTTCTGAGCCTTTGAGCTTGAAGCAGGCTTTGAGAGGATTGTGCATTTCACAGGCTTCAGAGATGGCTGCAATGAAGAGGCTAGCGAAGCCCTCAGGACCGTCAGGGTTTTCAGAAGCTGGAACCATTAAAAAGTTGTACAGAACAGTGGTGGTTGAGGCCAACAACTCTAGTATTCCACTGAGTGAAAGCAAAGGGAATTTCATGGAGTTCTCCCTTGTTCCTGAAGCGAATGTAAATTCTTCTGAGAAGATGCCTGAAACAGAAATATTGGTTGATAGTATTTCTTCCGCTGCTTTACCCGAAGCAATGCTAGAAAATACAGAGCCCAGCAAAAACATAGCAGAAAATGAGATTTATCCCCTGCCTACTAATATTAGAAGCAAGAAATCAAGGACAGAGTTGGGGAAAAATGGAAGTCTAAAACCTGGGCATGCTTTATCTGGTACTCAAGCTGGGAAAAGAGTAATGGAAGTAGATGAGGATGTCTCTGCCTCGTTTGAAATTAAAAATGAACCACAGACAGACAAGCAGACAAGCAAGCTTAATCCTTCATTCGCTCCAAGTTGCTCTGGCACGGGTTCAAAGGTAGGGAAATCTGCAAACAATAGCCCACGCTTACTCAGGCCTGCCTTTAGAAACAAGAATTTTATTAAGAAAAATATAAAGCTGGATTCATCTTGCTCTTCCAGTAATCGTTCTGAGCTGTGTAAGATGAGATCTGATAGTGTTTCAGATCCTAGTATGACAAGCAAATTTGATTGTGAGACACAAAATTGCAGTCCAAAAAGTGAAAAAAAAGAATCCAAAACCTGTTCTCCATTGTCCACCAGCTATAATCTAAGCTCTGAAGCCACTTCTAATGTTTTGGAGTCTGGTGCTACCAAACCAAAAGAATGTTCAAGCTCTGACAGCAGAGTAAAAGCTTCAGTGACAGAAAGGTTAAGATCAAGAGAAAAAGGGGAGATCTCCCAAAACTCCAAAAGCAGTATTGGTGACTGTAGTAGTAATAGTACTACAAGCATTAGTGAGGATAGCAGTTTTAGTGGGTCAAGCTGTGGTGGAAATAGGCCACACATGTCAAACGACCTGAGATGGGAAGCCATTCACCGTGTGCAGAGGCAGCATGGAAGCTTAAGTTTGAGACATTTTAAGCTGGTCAAGAGGCTTGGTTGTGGGGACATTGGAACAGTGTATCTTGCGGAGCTATCTAACACAAATTGCCTATTTGCTCTAAAAGTTATGGACAATGAGTTCTTGGCCAGCAGGAAGAAATTGCCAAGGGCCCAAACTGAAAGAGAAATACTGCAAATGCTTGATCATCCATTTCTTCCTACACTATATGCTCATTTTGCAACAGAAAAGTTATCATGCTTTGTTATGGAGTATTGTCCGGGCGGAGATCTCCATGTGCTTAGGCAGATGCAACCAGGGAGATATTTCTCGGAGCAAGCAGCCAGGTGGGCATTATATAGTGGCGAGGGCTGTTGACTTTTATTATTATTATTGTTATTATTTTAAAAAATATATATTTTTCTATGACTTTTCTATTTACATGTTTCATTCAGCATATATTTAAACCTGCTTTCTGTGATTTAGGTCTAGAAGTAAAGCTTTCCTTATAGAAAAATCATTGAACTTCAGGCAAAAGAAACAAAATATCTCATGGGATTGCACATGTAATGCTTTCAGGATCATTTGATACAAGCATTGTAAGAGAGGATGGAAGATTCTCACTCAAAGCATTTAACGCTAATAAATTATTGTTTTGAAAGAAGAAGTGGGAGGGAAATGCTGCATTGCAGTTTTACCAAGTGGTATTTTCTTGAGGTCAAATGTATTAGGATGTATATAAGCTTTAGATATTTATTATCACCTGATAGGCAATTGCACTTCTGAACGTTCTACCTTGAATCAGGAAAAGATCTATGTAGGTATAAGGCCAATTGATTTACCAAGTGAACCAATCAAATGCCCTTGGATATTTTTTATGAAATTGAAATGGTAAAAAGATGTAAAACTAGCAGTTGGTTTTTGTGACATTCCAACAGAAGGAACAGCATGGATGATGTTTTCCGTCGTCATTCACATGCCAATTGCATGATTATTTTCTTGATGTGCTCTGATCTGAGGGCTAATATCACACCAGCAATAATTGCAGGTTTTATGTCGCTGAGGTCCTCCTTGCGTTGGAGTACCTGCACATGCTCGGAGTTGTCTACAGGGATCTAAAGCCTGAAAACATTCTGGTCCGTGAAGATGGTCACATTATGCTCTCTGATTTTGACTTGTCACTCAGGTCTGCTGTTAACCCAACACTTCTCAAATCATCTTCGCCTATTGTGGAGCCCGCAAAGAAGATCTCAAGCCCGTGCTCTGAATCTAGCTGCATTCATCCGTTCTGTCTGCAACCTTCCTGGCAAGTCCCATGCTTTACTCCCAAACTTCTATCTGCTGCAGCTAAAACCAGGAAGTTAAAGGCTGACCTAGCAGCCCAGATGAGCCCACTTCCACAGCTTGTAGCTGAGCCGACTAGTGCGAGGTCCAATTCTTTTGTTGGGACCCACGAGTATCTGGCTCCAGAGATCATCAAAGGTGATGGTCATGGTAGTGCTGTCGATTGGTGGACATTTGGGATCTTTCTTTACGAGCTACTTTATGGTACAACCCCGTTTAAAGGTTCAGGGAACGATGAAACATTAGTCAACGTGGTATCACGAAGCCTTAGATTTCCCGAAAGCCCTATAGTTAGTTTTCATGCCAGAGATTTGATCAGGGGGTTGTTAGTTAAGGATCCTGAGAATCGTTTGGGATCTGTAAAAGGCGCTGCTGAAATCAAACAGCACGCCTTCTTTGATGGCCTGAATTGGGCGCTCATAAGGTGTGCAATACCACCTGAGTTGCCCAAGTCATGTGATGGTGGACTTACTGCTCCTGCCACTGCCTCACAGAGGAAGGATGGCATCAAGTGTTTGAAGGACAAGAAGGCAATAGAAGAGAATGTAGAGTTCGAACTGTTTTAGCAGTGAGGCATACTTTTCTTTTATATATATATATATATATCTTGTTTCAAATTTTCATCTTTGTTGTAACCCACAGATAGGTTAAGGTTAGAATGTACATGTAAAATTACAAACTCGGCTGCTAATTATCGAAGGTAAATGTGAGGATGTTAGACTTTTGGACCCAAAAGCTGTAGTATTATCTTGGGAAAAGGAAAAGATATGGAGCAACCTTATTCTGCTAAAGAAAATCAGTGTACTTTTTTTCAGTCGTCCTAGGCTGCTTTGGTTGCAGCTGTGTTATGCTTGAACATACCAGCTACTGCTGCTGCTGATATTTTGGGTGTCATTTTTAAGCTAAGACAACACAAATGTAAACCATAATAAACTAAGATGACCTAAAAGTACTCTCCAAGTTGATGGTGAGGACTCGACCTAGCATTTACACAGTAAAACAGGAAGAAAGGGTGACCCGCGTAGCAACGGTCTCTACACCGAATCATAGACATTTTTTATGCTTTTCTTTCGTCAATGTCTTAATTATGAAATCAATTATATAAATAATTTTTATTTTTGAACTATTAATAAATTATTTTAGGTGGAAAGAGCCTGACTGAACATGTGTTTTTAATCAAAAATAATTTAAAAATAACATTGACATAGCGATGATAACGTAATACATGTGGTGGCCATTCAAATTTATTTGGCTAAATATAATTTAAAAATATATAAAATTAAAGATAATAAATTAATTAAATTTATAACCTCAAAATTAAATATTTCTCATTTGTTTCTCTTTAAAATAAACGAACAGTAATTGCAGCATAAATGATTGGTACGTACGAGAGAGGATGGTAGGTCTAGCGGGAGTTGGTCTTCAAGTGGGAGGCCACTAGATCACTAGTGTCCCAAATTAAACCATCTTAATTATAAAAGCGATCCAACTGTATAGAATGAAGGCCTTGTACAGTACGGTTGCTAAAGTCCCAAAATTACCATTTTATCCCTACTCACTTCCTCCTCTCTCTCTTACAACACAATACCCTTCCTAACACCTCCGTAGACAAAACCCAAAACCTTCTCTGCAATCTCTGGTTAAAGCATCAATGTCTTCAATTAGCATTGTCGGAGACCCAAACAGAGCCCTTTTCAGAACCCTTCGTGTGCCTTGGAAACATCTGTGGAAGTCCAGCTGCAGAGGGTGTCTTCAGAGATTTGGTGAAAAAAAGGGGCGTCGATTCCAACTTCCATATTGATTCTGCCGGTACAATCGGTTATCATGAGGTGATTTTTTTTCCTTTTTTCCTCTCTGATTAATCATTTTTTGGAGTTTCTTGAAATGGGTTTTTGTTTTTGTCTCATGAATTGCTTATTTTTGCTGGAATTGAATTAAGCGTGATCGAGCAGACCCAGAGTGACAAGGGCTGCTAGAAGGCGTGGGATTGAGTTCACTTTAATTTCAAGGCCAATTAGGCCCTTGGATCTCATTGAATTTGATCTAATTCTTGCAATGGATCAGCAGAATAGAGGTTTGCAGATGTTGATTTGGTGAATTTTGGTTGGGTATAAAATTTTCAAGCTTTGTTGTGCTAAACCCAGAAACATTTATGTTTATTTTTTGGACTTCAGATGATATTTTGGGGGCTTTTGAGAGGTGAAAATTTAGAGAGGCTCTCCCAGACGATGCATATAAAAAGGTTTGTACGGTGATGAGATAATATTGTTCTGTCATACAAGTATGGATTGGTTGGTGTTAATGAGGCGGATGCCATTGTGCGGTTTAGATTAATGTGCTCTTACTGTAAGAAACACGATGAAACTGAAGTGCTTGATCCTTACCATGGTGGGCCACAGGATTCTAAGAAGGTATGCAGCTATACCAAACCTGCAATTTTCATCATATCCAGCATTTACAAATAATTCAATAACGGACTTCTGCCTGGTTGTAGTTTTGGGGTGTTTATGTGTAGTAGATCATACATTACGTTGGTGATTTATATATGTACTCCCAATGATACCTGATGTATAGTTGTGACTATGCTATGCTATCATGCCATGGCAATTTTTGTGGGTGGATAAAGGTTCCAAATTATCATGGGGTTTTAGGGGTCAACATAACAAGGAACTGCATTTTTTTTTTTCCGAATGTGAAATCAAGTTTAGCGAATAAAGTTTTATACAAAGCAGTTACTTAGATTGTGACATACCTTATTCCATTTTAATACACTCAATGGCGACATTAATCCATAAAGTAAATGGAGCAAATATTGAAAAAGTAAGACTTCATTTGAGTATGATCCAAAGAAAAATGTTTGCATATTTACAAGTTACAAGAAGGGGAGAAGAAAACTTGTAAACGAGTGGGAGGGATGACTGATTAGACTTAACTGGTGATTATAATGATGCTTAATTTGTCCATAATAAATGAGGCCTCAATCATACTTAAGCCCCTCATGGTGTGCTGTAAATGGTATAGAGCCATAGTTGTTTTATTGAGTTGCTTATGGAAGTCATTCCTAGAATTCTGGATCCTTATGTGGTCCTTGCAATTGTGACGTTGAGCCCTTGACTTCTTCTAATAGGTCTTCACATCTGATGAGTAGATAAATTCTCATTTTTCTTCTTTTATCAGGTTGGTTTAGCCTTTTAAATTCTATCGACTGCCCTTTAGCTAGGGCCTTTAGGTGTTTATGGCCCATGGCCATACGCTTTTCCATTTTAATTCATCTAACTCATTACTTGAAGACGCTTGCAGTCACTACTGGATAGCATCCTGGGAGAGCACGGTCATATTTCAGACGCTTAGCTTCTGAAGTGGGTTCACTTCCTGCTTATGAGAAATGACAAACTGCAAGCACTTCTCTCATGCCAATGCATGTTGTTTATAAGGCGAGGGTATATGTTCCAAGGCCTTGTGTATGGCCCTAGCAGGCATTATAGGAGGGTTTCTTGTTAATTTCGTTTCTTCCTGCTGCTAAAGGGGTGATATTTGCACCTTATCATTCAGTTCGGCTATGGTGAAAATGAACTCGGAATAGATTGATTGATGCAGTTGCTACGGCTGCAAAATTGTATTTCCAGGAGAGGCATGCACGGATTTGGACTGATAATTGAATTTGAGTTCAGAGGCAATAGACAGATCTGGCGTCTGACATCTAGCTCTCTCTCTCTCTCTCTCTCACAAACATTGACCAAATAAGTTCCAGATCAAATGGACGAAATGCCCAAGTAACAGTCCACGGTGGTATATTTTGACTCATTCTTAAAATCAATCGAAAGAAGGAATTAATTTTACTTTTTCTATCCATAAGCTCACATTTTTTTTAATTTTTATTTTCTCACTCTCTTTAGATCTAATTTCCTTTTCAATCACTCCTTACTAAAACCTAAAATTTTCACTTTGTTCTTTCTCCTTTTTATTATGGAACCACTAAACCCTAAAATAGATTCTGAAGGTAGTTTCTCGTCCTCTTTTCCTTTTCCTTTTTTATTTTTATTTTTTACTTTCACATTTTAAAAAAAAAAACCATATTGGATGTGCTATAGTGTTGCAAAATAATTGCAAACCTAAATAATAAAGAGACACTTTAATAAGAATACTTAAATAATTTAGCAAGCCCAACAAAACAGAGATTTCAAAATCAAAAAAAAAAAAAAAAAAAAAAAAAGAACCAAAGCACTTACCCTAAAAGATCAATATTGGGGTCAGGAAGAGAAAATCCATTTTTAAGAATTAAATCCATATCAGATAATGTGTGTGCATTAAATTAAATATGAATAGAATCTCTTTAATTTGAATACACGAATTAAGTTTGCCTTTTTCTTTTTTTTTTTGGTTCGTTCCACCATTACTTGGAGGTGAAAATCCATCCATTTGTGAGAAATAATCTATCCATATTAACAAATCAAATCTTCACTTGGATGCAATTATTCCTATAAAACTATAATAGATCCAATATGATTTTAAAATAGAAAAATCTGAAATTAAAAAAAAAAAAATAGGAAGACTGAGAAAAAACCTGCCTTAGTGGTTTCATATCAAAGGAACAAAAAGAAAATTTTAGAGATTTTAGGATTTAATTAATATAAGTGGTTAAAATAGAAGTGCGATTGAGAGAGAATAGACTAAAAAACAGAAAAATTAATATATTCTTTCTCAACATTGATTTTAAGGACGAACCAAAAGATACCCACGTGGAATACCACAAATATTTAACTCATTTGGTCCAAAAATCATTTAACGATGTAGCATTAATCAAACCATCTGTATCGATGAATAATCCATCCAAATTTTAAATTTAAAATTTAAAATAAAAAGGATTATACAAGAAAACCGACCTAATAAACACTTATATCGAATTAGTTGAATTATTACTTTTAAAAAAAAAAAAAAAAAAAAAACGAATGTGTTACACGTGAACCGCAAATGCTTGCACCCATTCAGTCTATTTGCATCAAACAGAATGCGATCGTAACAAACATCGACTATGATCATGTAATACACATTCAACCGATATTTGCCTTTTCCAATGTCCATGTCTTTGTCTTCTCCTCTTTTACTGGGTTAGTCCAGTTCTCGGTTTCTGGTGTGGGTATTCATTTAAACTGTTTGTACAGGCAAATGAAGTTTAGTTTCTACATGTTCAGATTATGAAGCTCTGCTTGGGTTTTCGAGAACGTTTCCTTTTTGGATTTGAACTGATCATCCAAGAGAAGGCACTCACAAGCTCTGAATCTTCTTCATTAATTAAAATCTTTGCAGCTTCTGGTTTGGCAAGGAGAAGTTTCGACACAAGATATCCAGCAATTGACCACGTCTGAAACAGGCGTGATTGTTTCCCAACAAATCTTCCTCGTTTAGTGTCATAATATTCAGGCCACTTGTCTCCAAGTATACGCCTTTCAGCTATCTCAACAGCTCTCTTAGCAATTTCTGGTCTGTTCATCTTTATGCAAGCCACTGTAAGCTGAAACAAGCCCTTCAATTTGTCAGTGAAGCAAATGATATAATTCACAACAGCCAGAGTCTTAAGAAAACAAAGTTCATAAAGGATCAGTCTGACTGCTGCAGAAAGGGTTTGGCAGCTGACCCTATAATCCTTCCAACTAAGATATTTAGGAACACAACTTAGAAAACTAAATTATAATATTTGGCATGTGTAGCTGTTTTCAATTACAAACACTAGGTTCTGTACTTATCGCAAAAATTTTCAGCATCAAACTTGGATTATGGATTATACTCAGCAGCATTGAATGCATGACCAAACTGTTTCGAGAAGCTATATCCCAAATTCCACCAGCAGTCTACCATGCCATGGATGCTAACATAATGTTAATAAGGGTCCCACTAGTAGGAAATTCGACGAGGCAAAGTAATCAAGTTTCTCTCACTAATCGACTCCATAATAGCTGGTCAGACCTATTTATGCACAAACTTGCAGTAAGTGTGACATTAACAAACCTGCCAGAGCAAAGTGGGCCAGGAACCTCCATTGTGGTATGACCAAGGCCTGGAAAACATAGGAAATTAGAGTTTTTGTCACAAAAAGAAAAAAGGTTCCAAAATGAAAGGGCTAATATTACATCCGTAGTCATCAGAACAGGGCCATTACGTGTTTTTAGGATCACTACCAGTGATAATTCGCCATTCCTCGCCTTCAAGAGTTGGATAACATATTTTTAGTGGCATTTCAGCCACCAATTCAGGCCATTTCGCTTCAATTAGATCCAGTATGGCATGTGACTGGTCCACTGTAGTAAGACTACTCACTATAGACCACAGGTTTCCCAAAGAAAAGAAACGAAAATCCATATGAGCAGGTTGAAGATTTCCTATCAAATAGCCTCCTTTGTTCGGCATAAATTCCACCAGCCATGAAGGAATCTGATCTGGATAGATGTTAAACTTGTTAACTGCATCATATGAGTACTCCTCCGTCTTGTATCGGTAAATTATGTTGAGTTTTTTCATGTCAATCCAGTAGTATTCCCTGATATGGAATGACAATGCAACTAGCCTATTGTTAAGTGCTCGGAATAGGTCAGCTGATGAATCATCTGGTGCAAGCATCTCCCGGGCACAAAGCAGTGCAGAGTAGAAGAGAGCCTGCATGTTATGTACAACACTATATATTAACCAAATGTCTGTGCCTGAAGAAGACAATTCACAAATGTGAACAATAGGCTTTAGCTTGATAAAAGCAGGACAAAATGCCTAAACCCAACCCTAAAGTTCATTATCTACCTAGTTCACACTAATAATTGCACATTTTGTTGGTAAATTATTGTCATTTCCACAAAATGCTACCACTGTTTTGGAACTGGAGCATGAGGTCTTAGTTATAAATGTGCATATGAGGCATGAGAAATCAAATGAGCAATGTGGAAAAGGAAATGGAATGCAGGTGACACGTGCCATATCCGAAGCTATGATTGTGCTCTAGATTATGAATATGTCTCAAGACAGTCCTCACAAAAGATGCATGCACATTTACCTGGATTTCCAGAGGGTGTCCATGGATCCCCATGCGACGATCTATCATGCAAGAACCATCTGTCACCAACAAAGTTGGAAACATATCAAAACCATCAGCTAGACATAATTTCAAGATCATTTTTATTCCGGTCTGTACATCAATTCTCTCCTGAACTGAAAGATCTCCAGAGCATTTCCCATATGCTCTTAGCAGAATAATCCACCATAATCCTGAATTAATATAGCAAACCGTCAGCTACTTTAGGATAATAATAGTATTTTTTTTAAAAGAAAAGAAAGTGCTATACGAAAAGGTATTGTGAATAACCAGAGTCAACTGGGGCAACGCGACCAATTGCTGCCTCTCCAAAATCAGGATCCAATATCTCTTCAGTTGCAGAATCATCACTATCAAGAGGAACCGTCCGCACCTTAAAACTTGCAGGCATCAACCCTTGACCAGGACTATAGCAATCCATAGTTTTCTCCCAACTCTATCATTTGTAAAAAGGGACACCATTAGGACAGTAAAAATAGTTTCTAGGATCTGCAATTCCAATGGCAATTGAATGCCCAAAATATAATACAAGATATACCTGCAACTGAAGAGTGTAAAGGATGAAGTTTCGGACAATATCATACTCTCCCTTCAAAAGAAATGCAACCCCAGATGGAATAAAGTCGCGGATAAACACCTGATCATAGTTTAGGACACTCGAAGTGCTCACATCATTAGCGGCAATTGTTCCAATTGGATTACCACAATAATAAACAACCGATTTCTTTAATAAATTCCATGCTTCCTCTTCAATAAAATCTGTTCTACCATGGGAAATTCCGTCCTTAGACACCAAATTTGGATCCAAATGACCATTGGTTGCATTCCCATGCTTCAATTTTTTAACTTCCTGCATATCTAAGGCACTTGCTGCTGCTCCATCACCAACACTATTAAGTCTGAGGCACTTGCAACTTCGATGGAACATGCGAAAGGCAGTCCGAGGTTCAACGTATTTTCTCATCTTATAAAGGGGATTTGAAGAAGGTGAAGTGGTTTTGACTCCAAAATTCATCAAAGGTTGTGGATAACTACCCACTGAATTCCTACAGTTACCAGTTCGTAAAATCATCTCTGAAGAAGGAACAGACATAGTATGAAACGCAAGCAGTCCCAGTTGACCTGAAGCAGCTGCTACCTACAAATCGAGCAACATAAGATACCAAAAGACAATTTTGAAATCAAACGTAAGTCATCGAAATTTTCTAGCTGAGATGGGGGTTGGTTCATAAAATTTTGGTAGTCCAGTCCGCTAGTTGGTTTTCATCGAGAAAAAGAATAAAATAGATTTAGGGTTTATGGCGAGCTCTCACCTTGGCACCCGGTTGTAAGGGTCGGCCTGGCTTCCGCCAATTTCGTCGAGAGAGAGAAAGAAGGGGAAGAGAAGATGAGACTAAACCTTTCAACGGCGTCGTATAGGGGTAATCTGTGAAAAGAAAAATAGTTCCCGGCCGCAAGCAGCGAGACAGGATGACACTTGTTCATCAACCAGTCGAAGAGGGCGATCATTCTTTAGATCTCTCTCGATAATTTGAGACACTGTGATTAGTAAAGTTTTGTTTGTTTCTAATGATTGTGGGTCAAACCTGCTTCCATCTCTAATTTCCATCGTTTTGCTCCGCTTAGGTTTGATTTCGCATTTCACACACACAATATTATTATATATTATCGTGTTAAAGTTATTAAAAGAAAATAAACATAAATTTTGATACAACTTCTAATTTTTTTTTTTAATTAATAGATTTGAATCTAAAATTATTAAGAAAAGTTTGAACCTAAAATCATCAAGGGGAAGGGAGTTGTGATTAGATTGTCCCATAGGGGACATAACTTCTAACTTTTCTCTTACCATAAATATATATATATATATATATATATATATATATATATACATTCCCTAAGAGATTAATACCCAATCATGGGCCAAGTAAACTTTGGTATATATATAATTTTTTTTTTCCATTTTTTTCATTTGAAACTTCTAAATTGGAGATAAATATTTTTAAAGCGAAGGGGACTCGAAATTATTAGTATTTGATCGAAAACAAAAAATAGTCAGAGCTTCGTTTGATGGTTGGTATTTGATGGAGGGGGTAAAACAATCAGAGAGGATTTAATATGATAATCTTCATTGCTTTATTCAGTTTATGGAAATTAAGCAAATCAAAAAGAGAATAAGGGTACCGAATTAAAATGAAGAACCGAATACAGACATCAGCGATGAAATTTTAGTCCCTATGATTCCATGTTAATGTTACTGTTTTAAAACCAAAAACCATACTCTAGGAATATTGCACAAACAACCTTCCACGTTAACATTATACATCTTCCATCGTGTGATCATTGTCATTGTCACCCTCATAGTATTCATCATCACGCTGGATTTGCTTGTCCTGAGTGTGTTCTGCGACAACAGCTCCATCAAAGACAATGCTCAGAGAGAGAGAGAGAGAGAGAGAGAGAGATAGAGTTGTAATTGTAAGACTTCACTTACGGTTGATTCGCTCATCAGGATTCTGCTCATCTTCATCGAAGTCAGGAATATAGAAATCAGGCGGAACCTGCCAAGAACAGACAAATCTCGATTCACTAAAGTTGTCCTCTATGTATCCTTTTAAATTTAGGTCTCATGATCTTTGTGGTACATATGGACTAAATGCACATCACATGAGAATAACCCCAAGGTTGCAACGCTGCATGCAGACAGAAGTGGTGTTCCAGAAAGCTTAAGAGGAATACCAGGATAGGTCATACATGCAGCAGAGATGAGATATTTCTAATAAAAACAGACAGCACAGATCATTATCTTCTTCTTCTTAGATGTGATCTGGATAATTATTTCTACCACATGTTCGAGATAGCACAGAAAGAACTTCATGTTTGAATGCCCTGAAGGTGAATTTATCACCTAATTGGCTTCAAGTTCTCCAGGGACATACCTCTTGCATTTGTACACCTGGAGCATGTTGGATGCTGCGCAGATTTTCCATCACTTGCATTTTGATTGTTGTGAGATATGATTTACTGTTCAAGTTTTCCTGCTCAATGATCAACAATAAATAGCCAATTTATAACAAGAAGTACCACATAAGTTAATGCACATTTTGATCAAATGACCAAGGAATCTGCCGGTGGCCCTTAGGCTAAACTACATAATTCTCTTGTATGGCAGTTCGAGCTCTCATAATAAGCCTAGAAAATTTGAACCTTCATGTGAAAATAACAAAGTCAACCACTTAAGACTTATTGGGAGAAATCACTTACAATGTGCCCATTTGGAATCCTCAATGAATATTCTGGGGCAAAATATTTAATATACTCATTGTCTGGGATCTCTGCAAGGAAAAAAAAATGACTTTAAAAAATCAAATGATCCCAAAATTCGCACAAATTAAACTAACATATTATATATATATATATATATTTATTTATTTATTCTGTTTTGTATTTCTGTTTTTAATTTTATTTCTATTTCTATTTGTATTTCTTTTTATTTTTATTTGTTTTTATTTATTTATTTATTTTATTTTTCTTTTTAATCATAAATTGTCTCTCAAATGGCCGACCCCAAATTATTAGGTTTAAGGCTCAGTTTGTTGTTGTTGTTTGTATTTACCATTTGGAAGTTCAGTATCAAGAAGTACTCCAGTTTCAACAGTCCAACAACGAGCTACATTCTCCTTTGTATATCCTCCACCTCCAGTAACCTACAGGAAGAAATTCATCTTACCATTTCATTTTTTGCCCCACACTAACTAATATAGAGAAACAAAATTACTCTGCATCAACCTACCAGTAAAGGCAAATTGAATTTCTTCACAAACCTTACGCATTCAGCATGGCCTGCAAAAGTTACCACAACAGCAAAAATGCTTTCATAATCACAACCATCACCAAGATGTTGCAAATAAATAGATAAAAGAGGCATGCATGTGAAAAGGACCAGGAAAAAAATGATTCAATTACAAGGAGACAAGCACCGTCAATTGAAAGGTTGAAGCAGCCCAAGCGATCCCCAGCAAGTGAATCCGCCCCACATTGAAGAACTATAACACCCGGTTGATATGTCTCAACAACCTTGGCAATAATCTAAGGAAAGATATTGTAAGAAATACATTGACAACAAAAACTGCAAATTCATGGTATCCATCTACATGTTGCTGATTAAGTTCTTAAGAAAGAAAATCAAAACTCACAGTTTTGAAAAGTCGTGTGAAACTGGTGTCATCTATTCCATCCTTAAGGGGAACATTTATAGAATAAAACTTCCCTTCTCTTTCTCCTATTTCCTTCAGAGCCAATCATGAAAACAAATCAATTAGAGTTTGTAAGAACAAAGCAATTTTCAGTTACTAATAATCTCCTCTTCATATTATTGGCTTTGGACAGTGTCATGTATTTAACACCACTAGACAGAAGTTAAGAAGGGCAAATAATTGAAGTCAAAATAATAAAACCTACAAGTGGGACCAAAGAAAAAGGGGTTAAAAAGCAGAACCAACAAATGGCACCACATGGATAGAACAGAACCCAGAAAAAATGAGATAATATACATCTTTACACATTTACTGACCTTGACATCACCGGTTCCCGGAAAGAACAAATCCCCGAACTTGTGGAAACTAACAGTCATAACCCTGTCATGTCAAATTTGAAGTTAATAATAATGCTAAAGAATCCGGTGTCCACAAATACTAATACCACCAGAACTTATCGTGATGCAACTTTTCACTCTGTGTTTCTACCAGGATTTACAGTCACGATTGCCAAGACGTGATGCACTAGTTTCTTCTTTTATGACAAAATAACTATTGAAATTATCTAGAATGCACAAATTTCAAGCCCAGAAAATTTGCTCCAACAGAATAGAACCATTAGATCTTCTTATTCTAATCTTTCAAAGGACTAAGCAACCATATCTAATCAGGCCTCATTATGATCAAAACAACATTTTATTACCTGTCTGTGAAGTAAAAGGCTTCTTCTACACCATCTCCATGATGCACGTCTATGTCAATATATAGCACTCGAGCATGATATTTCAAAAGCTCCAAAATCCCCAAAACCAAGTCATTAATGTAGCAAAACCCAGATGCCTCACATTTCTTTGCATGGTGTAATCCACCAGCCCAATTGATAGCAATCTCGCAAAGCTGATTATTTAATCTGCGTGCAGCATCTGCTAGCATATGTTAATCTGTAGTTTATATAGGAAAATGTAACATGATATCTAACATGAACGATATCCAAATGAATTACCTATCGTTCCACCAGCATAAATTTGGCAAAATTCAAACAAGTTCTCAAACACAGGGCAGTCTTCACCAAGGTTGTCTGTAGAGGGGGAAAAAAACCTTGTACTCAGGAAATAAGTATCATTTACTGAAAATAACAACAATATTTGAGCATTGAAAGGAGATAACTAATTAGGTACAATAATGTTGTTAGAAATATCTGCATTTGAATCCTTGGAATGCTAGGACAAAAGCATAAACAAGTAGCAAACAAAAGACACAGAAAATTGATTGTCCAATTCAAGCCGACATTCTACAGCCAGCTCCCTAGAACTGATCACATCACAGTGATATTTTAATGGCCATGCATATTCCCAATGAGTATAATAATTGAATCAGACAATCCCATCTACCCTAAAACAGAAGGATAGACTTCATAGAGCAAATGTGCAGGTTAAAAGGAACAAAAAGTTGGTACTTCACTATCATCATATAATTCTTATTTCTCTTTTTGGAACCCTGTTTGGAAATTAGCTATAAGAACTTTACAGGAAATATGATAAATTTCCAATTCGTAAACTAGAGACCCCGAGGGAGTCTTGAAAATGTACCAAGTATACACCAAAGAACAAAAAGTTGATACTTCACTACCATCATATAATTCTTATTTCTCTTTTTGGAACTACTGCTAGGAAATTAGCTATAAGACCTTTACAGGAAATATAACAAATTTCCAATTCGCAAAACTAGAGACCTTGAGGGAGCTTTGAAAATCTTCCACGTATACACCAAAGAAATGCTTATGAGACTTTTAGTAGTAATATAAGACCAATAATGAAAAATTAGCAAAACCCGAATGACTGGTCTTTCTTCAGGTATCAATCATGGTGATTAAATTGATAACTACGAGTTTAGGATAACAACAAAGCTCACAAAATTTCACACTATACAACCAATATAACCAGTAAGAAAGCATTCAGAAACGGCACATACATTTTGCCAATTCCCCAGAGAACAAATGTTGGGTGTCAGGCGTAATTCGATGTAGAAACTCAATGTAGTCTGCAGTATGGAACTGCGCAAGCTCCACCGGATATGCCTTATGGGGCCGCTGCAAATTTAGAAATAATACAGAACTTACAACAACGATCATTCATTAAAAAAAAAAAAAACACACACACACACACACACACACACACACTAAGGAATAAGAATAAATCTAAATCTCAAGAAGCTCAAACAAACATCAATTGAGCGGGGCTCAGATTTTCACAGTTCGGTGGAAGCTTAAGCATAACCCAATTATGTGGGCTCACTTTATTTCTGTGTTTTTAGAATATAACAAATCCTTTATGAACTATAAAGTAAATGAAAAAAAAAGAAAGAAATTATAGAAAACCAAAAACAAGAAAGGAGAAGGAAGGAGGGAAAAGTAAAGGAACGGACATAGATTTCCATCTTCTTATGGAGGTCATATGAGAGAACGAGATGGTGAGTCATGCAAAGTCGATGTGGTTTCATTGGATGATTCGGCCCAAAGTATACGTTCCCCACATCCCCTGCAAATCCCCAATCTTTAATGTCAGAAATTAGGGTTTTCAGGAAAATTTTCTAGGGCTTAGATAACATCGAGTGAGAAATTCCGAAGAGAGAAAAGACGCAAAACAAGAAGAGAGAGAGAGAGAGAGAGAGAGAGAGAGAGAGAGAGGTGGAAGTGTACCGTCGTAAAAGTAGGCGATCTTGTCCTTAGACTTCATCTTTGCGACCAGGCGAGGGGTGAGAGTTGAGTGAGGAGAATGGGCACCTACAAAGACAGATGTTTCTTCGTCATCGCCGGGGCATCAACTGGAGCTTTTCTTTCACCGTGAAAATGCCTTCGTCGTCGTCGTCGTCGTCGTCGTCTTCTCAACTCAACCCCACAATATCATTCCTTCCCCATCCTACCCATAGTTTTATTTATTATTATTATTATTTTTTGACACTGTTTTTTTTTTTTTAAGTAACTTATACATATATTGATTGTTAGTATCATATAATTCGGCTCTGCCAACGTTTTAAAACGAAGCGTAGTACTAAAAAATGAAACCACAGTGTCGTACAAACACGGTCGGCAGGTGGACCGCCATCTACCTGATTTCCCCGCACCCCAACCATCTTATTTTCGAAAGTCTAATATTGCATTAATTAAATGCATGAAAAATTAAATCGATAAATAATTTATACGAAGAAAACAATAAATAATTTCTTCAAAATTTAGATAATTTTTTTATCAGAATTTTAAAAATACAGTAAGATGTTTTTCCTGTAGAAAAAAATATATATATGAGGAAAGATTATGAGTTTTATATTTTTGGTTAGAAATTTTAAAATATGTTACAGTAAACTCTTCGTATATTTAATTTATTCAAAATTTAGGCAATTTAATAGTTTACCCGTTTCGTGAATCCAGCAACAGTATTACCAATGGAAATAAATTCAGTTCAACGACTTTCACTTATCCCCTACCATTACCGGGGGCTGCCCGAACCTGGGGAAACTTTTGCGTTCGTAGACTCGGCCCGCTGAAGGAACGAAATAACAAATCCTCAAAATTCCTCTTCGCTTCCCCACTTTTATTGACCATCTTCATCTAGTTCCCCAAATTCACAAATAAAAAGCCTTCTATTCTGAATTCTGTTTCTGATCCTTCAATTATTCTCAACTCCAACCTCCGCCGCGCAATGCAGACACCGACGGCGACGATGGCGGCCACCTCCACTGCCACTTCCTTTCTCTCGACTCCCGCACCTCTCTTTCCTCCTCACTCTTCCTCTTCTTCACTATCCCCAAAACCCATCACCTTCTCTTTCTTCCCCAAAACCACAAAGCCTAAAACCCTCTTGTTCAAAAAACCCACCACAATTCGATCAATGGCGGTCGCAATCGAGAAGGAGAAGCCCGAGAACGAAAGGCCCGACACGTTTCTCCGAGAAACGGACAGTTCGTCCGCATCTTCTTCTTCACCGACGAATAGTGTCAGGGCAAGGTTTGAGAACATGATAAGAGAGGCACAGGACGGCGTGTGTGAAGCAATTGAGAAAACGGATGGTCTGGGTAAGTTTAAGGAGGATGTGTGGTCGAGGCCTGGTGGTGGTGGTGGGATTAGTAGGGTTTTGCAGGATGGTGGTGTTTGGGAGAAGGCTGGTGTCAATGCGTCTGTTGTTTATGGGGTTATGCCCCCTGAGGCTTATCGCGCCGCCACAGCTTCTGCCGCTGATGTTAATCCCGGTCCCGTGCCGTTCTTCGCCGCCGGCATCAGTTCGGTGAGTTAAGATGTTAATTCTTCCATGTTTTGAGTATTTATATAAGGGGTTATTGTTATTAACTTAGTTACTCGATTCATACGCTTTTTTGGTTTTTGGGGATTTTGTCATGGAAATAGCTGTGTAATATTAGTATTACACTAGCTGTTTGCATTGACTTTTGATGTGTTGGTCATTGGGTGGTGTAGAGCCATCATTGTATAAGCATCACGATAATTACATACGGTGACCCTCTTTGTTTTCTGTTGCGGGTGCAGGTCCTGCATCCGAAGAACCCTTTTGCACCAACTTTGCATTTCAATTATCGGTATTTTGAGACTGATGCTCCAAAAGGTAATGAATTGTCCCTCTTGTGATTCTTGCAAATCCCCATCGAATAATGATGACTCAAAGATTAAATGGATCAAATTTTACATTACAGGTCATGTTAGCATGATTTTATCAATTTTTAATCAAATCTTGGTTAAAACATGTTGATGATTTGATTAAAAATTGATCAAAATATGCTAGCGTGGACTACTATACACGATTTGGTCCATTTGGATCTTGACCCATTTGATCTATGTATTATGACTCACCCACATGCATTATAGTGGGTTCTGGTGATTGGTATTGGTCTTCATTGAGGAAGACTTTATATGAACTAATACACTTTGAAATGCAAATGTTTTTGATACCATCTTCTTTGTCCTTTCCTTGTAAGATGCCGTTGGGTTTCTTTTAGTGGCAAGATATCTATAGAAGCAAATATTTTTTTAGCTGTTTAGAATTCCTTTTCAGAGAGTGGAACCTTATAATTCTACAATTGCTTTGAGTTTAGTAACATGCCATCGTATATGATACATTCTCTTTGAGTTTAGTGTCATGCCATCATATATGAGACATTCTCTTTGAACATCATATATATTCCATTTTAAAGCAAAACATGTTTATTCTCACCATTTTTACATGGATGACAACTTGCAGATGCACCTGGAGCACCCAGGTCGTGGTGGTTTGGCGGTGGCACCGATTTGACTCCTGCTTACATCTTTGAGGAGGATGTCAAGCACTTCCATTCGGTAAGCTGCAACTTCAGATACCAACTCTGATTTTGGTGCTTATGTGGAGTGCATCTTATTGAATCTTTCCTTTACTAGTCTATTATCGATGAGTTAATTTGAGTGAGAACATTGCCTGCAACCTTTTATATCATACTTACAACTTTACTTTCTACCATTATTTTGTATAATGGATCAATAACTGCGGCCAGTACCTGACATGGACTTTCACTCGTAGGTTCAAAAGGATGCTTGTGACAAATTCAATCCAAGCTTCTATCCGCGATTTAAGAAATGGTGCGATGATTATTTCTACATCAAGGTATAACTCGATTGTGTCTTTTAAGATAATTCTCTTTTTGTGCAAATGATGTAACCTTTTCTCTTTGTGATGTCTAATTGTAAAGCATTTTTCCTGCTAGTGAACACTGCATGTTCCTTGGTATTTCTTGTGAGTAACTTGACCTTTTGAGAAAGTCATTACATAGTTTGTAATCTTTCTTGAGTTGACAATGCTTAAGTTTTGTGTGGTGTTTCTTGATGCGCCCTGGGGAAGTATGGTTTAGAATAAGCACCAAACAAAAGGAACAAAATCATGTGGTTAGGTACTGTGAGAGTGCATGATCATTAGAAAAACTTGTTTATTCCCAGAAATGTTGTCATTTGACTGGCTGAACAATTAGAAAAGATATCTCAGAGTTTCTATCTAGTTTTATATTTTTAAATTTGTGTGCATATTTCTTACGAATGCCAATATGGTGCTCATTGCAGCACCGAGGTGAACGGCGGGGACTTGGAGGAATATTCTTTGATGATCTTAACAACTATGACCAGGAGATGCTTCTTTCTTTTGCCACTGGTAATTGCTGGCAAAATTTGTGCTCCAAATACTGATATCACCCATTTGATTCAAAATGTATTCATACTCTCACTTTTAACATGCAGAGTGTGCAAATTCTGTGATCCCGGCTTATATTCCCATCATAGAGAAAAGGAAAGATACTCCTTTCACGGATCGTAACAAGGCTTGGCAGCAGTTGCGAAGGGGGCGCTATGTAGAATTCAATCTGGTATATAGCCTCTGTTTCGCAAGAGGTGATTCCCTGTATGTTAGAGTTTCTAATCATCTTCTCTTTGCCTGCAGGTTTATGATCGAGGCACAACATTTGGGTTGAAAACTGGTGGTCGAATTGAGAGTATCCTTGTTTCCCTTCCATTAACTGCACGCTGGGAGTATGACCATGTAAGTTATATAACCATCTTGTTTATAAATGTTGCTTTTTATTTAGCGAAAAACAACACGATGATATTATCATTCAAATTTGCCATGCAGCAACCAGAAGTGGGGAGTGAAGAGTGGAAGCTGTTAGATGCTTGCATCAACCCAAAGGAATGGATCTGATATTTGTTTAATTGAGTACTTTTGTATTATGCTGGAATTTTTTTTTTTTTTTTTGGGTCAAGTTTGATATTCCTTTCGCTAGGTCTTATGTGAAAGCCTGTTTTCTTATAGGAAATTAACTGTTGTACCATGATCAGAGATGGGGAAGAGGCTTTTGTGTGAGTTTTGTACAAATAAAGATGTACGATTTTTCCTTAGGAGTGAGAAATGTGAAATTAAAAAGAAAAACACGTTGTTAGTTGTGATGTCTTTGTTGAATCAGATAGTTGTACAATGACAATACAAGCAAAACGTCCTGCTGCGATCCGCTAAGAACATTAACCAAGCCCAGGTTTCTTACCAACAGCCACAATAGATCCTACCATATGATAGGCATGTTGTCCCAATACAAGAGGTTTTTCACGTGCCTGCTGATCGTAAGTTCTATATCAGTTGCACCTTGTTCGATAGAAGGCCCAATCCATGTGATTGGATGGCGTCTTAATTTATTATTCATCCAACATTACGGCAGCCCTGAAGCCAGAGCTGAGGTTGCCAAATAACTGCTTGAATATCACGTAGTATTCATACATAAATACAGCTGAGGTTATCAACTGAAATCCAAAGGGCCATGGACGTACAGACATACATGGAAAACAACTCAAACTCCAACTGGGTCACGATTGAGTGCAGTAACCAAGCGTTTATTAAAGATACAAAGTTGAAACATTAAATGTTTGACTCCAACACACAAACTTTGTGTAACATGTAGCTACTTCAGCAGCAATGTCTCACTCTTTCTTCCCAATGCCATGCGACATATTGTAGATACCTCGTGCCTGAAATGAAGAGATATGCATAATTTTAGATAGGAATTTACTAAGATGCGTAGATCACATGTCACTTAAAATAAGCAAGTAGATAAAAACTTACAATAAGAAACAAGCTGGTAGCTGCCAAAGCTGCAGGAATGGCAACAGAAGTGATCTTGTCATATGGCCCTTTGAGGTATGTATGTTTGTGAATGCTCTGAAAATACTTTTGCTTCTCAATAATCCTTTCTCGAGGAGCAAACGGTGGCTCTGACATGCTGCAATTCGAGTCATCTTACATTTAACTCATTTTCACAATCAACTTGAAGACTCCATGACAGTGTTTTATATGTGGGTGAAAGCACAAGCGCATGAGAGTGCATTTTAGATTAATCAATAGTGATGTAGCCTCACCGTCTCCACAAAGTGCGCTAAGATGGCAACTAGTTGTCCAGTACCAGGTGGCACTCAGACAAACAGATTGCACAGACACAATATACATTCAAAAGCATTGAGTTCCGGCCCAGCTAAACTGTCTTCCCCTTTCATTCTTTCCTTTCTTTGTCAATCATCTTTTAAGACATGTATGAGAAGAGGAGAAGGGGGTGAAATTTACTCCCCCTAAATTTTCACCCTCTTTTAAGTATGTTTGGCTAATATCCCCCCGCTCGGGGTAAGGAAAAGGGAGGGGAAAAGCAATGAAAAATTTAAGAATATAAAACATGGCGAAATTTACGTTTTTTTTCTCTCTCTCTCTCTCTCTAAAAAGGGAAATAGATAAAAATTGTAATGAAAAAGTTGGTCAAAGATAAAAATTTCTCCTGGTTCATCAACGGAAGGAAAAAGAAATTACAGGAGCAAATTTTATCAGCGTAAGAGTAAATTCTATCCCCCCAGAAATTGTTACTCCTCACACACATACCCTAAGTGGGAGAAAAAAAATTCTAAGAAAATAGATATTTTGAACTAGACACGATAAAATAGAAAGATACAAATTGAAATACATGAAATTTGTAAACAAGATCATCTTAAAAACAACGCGACAGAATCTTGAAAGTTCAATTGTTAATTTAGGGTTTATTTTTCTCACCAAAGAAACCACAATTTTTGAGTTTTCTGCAGCCGCCCCGAGGGGGAGGGGGATGTCATACCCTTAAAGGTAGCATTTGGTATGCGAGGAGACAGAGGGACCATAATTTTGCAAAATTAGCATCATAAATGTAAATCCATATGTAGGTGAAATTCCTCATACCCTTAAAAAGGACAAGGATCCAGTGTGAATTTTTTATTCTAATTTTCACCTTCTTTTTTCTCAAAATAAACAAAAAAAAACCCATGAAATTACACAAATCGCACAAATTTGACCATAGAAACTATAATTTATAGAAAACCCTACATTCATATAATCGTCTAGAATTAGAAACTATGGTAAGATAAAGAGAGAGAACAGAAGAAACTTGTAGAGGGGGGAGAGAGAGAGAGAGAGAGAGAGGCTTACCTGAGAGAAGATTTCAATGCGAGGCCAGAACAACCACACCAAGATGCTTCAACTCCACCCCGCTCTCATCTATCAAGAGCCGAAGACTTATCTAGAATATGCTGCGGAATTATATGAAATCTCTGAAATGTCCTTCCCTTTGTACCGGAAATGCCCGTCAAGCTCGACTCCCCAAACCAATCATATTCTCCGACGAGATCCGTCACCATAATCGCAGATTTAAATTGCATTTGTGTCATAACTCTGAAAATTTCCTACCAAAACCCGAGTCGTGTCACTGTCTGTGTTCGTAGTTGATCCGTTGCGCTTTCGGATCTGAATTTTGAGTTATGATATTCACCCGTCAACCGTTGAGGGTATTTTGGTCACAGTGGAGGATAGTTATGACATTTCGTTATGCTTTATTGCACACTTCTTCTGGGTCTTAGCTTTCTTGGACTTCGCCTTGAGTTGGGTCAAAATGTAGACGAATGTGGCTTGGGCCTTGATGAAGACTCCTTATTCGGGCTTACGACCTTGTCGTTCACTTGGCCTTTGCTTTTTATTTATTTATTATTTTTTTTTTTTTTGTGAAGAACGAAATAACAGAAATAATAAAAAAAAAGAAAAGACCGATACGGGGGGAAGGGAACAGGGACAAGCTAATAGCGCAACTAAAGAAGTTAGCCTACCCCTTATTCTCTCGACACCATCTTTATCTTCTCGCAGCAAATTAAAAATAGAATCCGACGGATCCCTCATCTCCGTTACCCTTTCATCCCCAAATTGGCCGACGAATCTAAGTGGTCAACACATGCATTAGCTTCCCTCTAGACATGTTTCACCGGGCTTACATTCAAAAGGTCCATAAGCTCACTGCACTCCTGAATAATTAGCTTATGGGGGGTGATCAGTTGTTATCTTTCAATAGTTTGATTAGAACGGCCGTGTCCAGGTTCCACCACCCATCTTGCGGAGGATTCCATTTTATCTTCAGCTCCACCCTGGGCTTTGTCTTTGCTCTTTAGATTTATGGAGATTTTTACAATTTATGGATATCATACTTGCATCATTTGAATTCTCATCCAATAATTATAATTTAATTATTATTTTACAGGTAAATTAATAATAATTATTAAATAAAAATCAAATAATTATAACCCTATAAATATATCCGTAGGAATTGCAGAAGATCTTTAATTTATAAATCAAGTACTACTTTTTCTATATTTTTATTTTTCTTGGAAAAAAAATTGAAAATAGACAATATAGGAGAATAATCTCCCTGAGACGAGGGCACAGAATAAAGGTAACAAGACTTGATGCCAATTGCCAATTGCTTTTCACGGTCTTGTTTGTAATCCTTCAATATATATATAAAACATTATGACGTTTCACATTTTTTGTAATTATTTATTCAATTAAATGTCAAAAGCATGTGTGATGCGAATATCATGTGAACTCACACGACATGTTACATGTGATTGCAAAATAAAGAAGATGCGGTGTATAAAATTTTTTTAAATCTGAATGGCCGGATATTTTATACTCTTAATCTAAGATCTCGAATTTAAATTTTGAAAATGATAAAAAAAAATTTAAAAAAATTAATTTCTAAAATAGATGTCATAATATTCAAATCGGATTATTTAAATAAAATTTGGATACGAAAGATAAAAAAGAATAAAAAAAGGTAAAGGCAGTCTCTCCCACTTCCCGACCTGAACACTCAAAAATAGGAGAATGAGAATGTCCCAATAAATGATGGATCATAGTTTAAAAACATCTTACTTTTTGGGAATTTGGCAGAAAAGTTCGGATTTTTTGGTCCAATTTCTTTCTTTTAGGAAAAAGAAGAAAAAAAATTTAACATTTTATTTTGATATACAACTTCGTAATTCCGAGTAGATTTTTTTGTTTGTGTTTGTGCCCTGTTTGAATTTATGATTTTTTTTTTTTGGTATTTTTCGGGTCTAAATTTTTGTGTCAGAACCTAGGAGGAAAAAACCAGGAACTTTGCTGTGAATTTAGCGGCTTCAAAGAACACTTTGATTTTCTTAACATAATTTGGTTTTGTGCTAATAATTAATATGAGAGAGAGAAGAGAGAGAGAGGTCCCTTTCTATGGATGAATACATAGTTTGCATGTAAACCAAAACGGTAAAATAAAAATAGATTCAAAATGACAATTTATAAAAATATATAAAATAAAAAAGTAAACAAATGTATAAAATTAAAAAATTATAAATATTTTTATATAAATATTAATTATTTTATAGAAATAATAAAATAGACACCGTATATAATAAAAATTTAAAATGATCAAATATATTATTTTTAATTATAAGATAAATAATATTAAAAAAATTATAATTATAATTAATTAAATAAATAATTGATTAAGTATGAAAAAAGAGAAATAAAAAATATTTCTAAAATAAAGAAATGCTAAATCATAAATGAATACAAAGTCTAAATATTAAATTAAGAACACAAAGTAAATTTGGGAGAAAATAGATGGACAATGATTTTTCCGCCCATTTCTTGTGCTTTTAATAAATGACCCGTATCAACGCTTGGTTGGTTTAGTAGAAATGATACTAATATTCCACACTAAAATTCAGGATTTGAATCTTAATAGTGACAAAAATGACATTGAGAGAGTTTTTTCTCGATTGGAACTCGATAGCAACTCGGTCGAGATTAATTGGAATAAAGTTTTGAATACTGGGCGATAGAAGAAATTCAAGGACAAAAAAAGAAAATGTTCGTTGTCTCTGAATAATCAGGCCAATTACAGGCTTTAACGATGGTGGAGGGCCGGCCCTAATTTGAATTAATTGATTGGATATTTAAATTAACAATAAATTTTATGTATAAATTTAAAAAATTTTAACAAAATTATTTATAATTAAATTTAAATATTTTCTTATCTAATTAATTTGGAGTTTCAACACGTTTATGCCATTTTTTTTCTCCGCAAGCCACCGCGGGTGCCACGACAACCATATTGTAGGAGTAGGCGGCTGACAGCGTCACAAGAGTCAACAAAAGAGACCTCGGGCGTCCATGGGAGGTCAATATCACCGGAAACGGCAACTGGGACCTCTCCTCCCTCCATTGCTTTGGTTTGGTCAAAATTTTGCATCTAAATTTAAATTTGCCTGCTATAAGCTCTTGAATCTCTATGTTTAATGATAATTCAATTTTATATAGAGATGGAATTAGGCAGTAGGCATGAGAAAGGATAATCATGGAAACACAAGAAGCATGAGAGAAAAATGTTACTCTCATTTTTTCTCGTTGCATGGTTTTTCTTAACCATGTTAAGCTTAATCCACGTGGAATTTGCATTATCCTCACATTTTTATTTTTTATTTTTTTGTGTCCAAATGGAATTAGGTATCGAGTGGACATTATATTTATTACTTTTCAAACAACTGGGGCAAATTTATATTCAAAAAATTTTGAAAAATATCAGTCTAAGCACATAAGTTCATACATGGGTAGCTCAGAAATAGTTGAGGAGAATTTAGTAGACTCCCATTTTAGTGAATATGTTAAGGCCTAGGGTTAGATACTATATCAAATTCCATCAATTAAATCACTCCTTTCTTAAAAAGTCATACAAGTACAAATATTCTATTTATTTGATAAGGAAAAAAAAAAAAAAAAACATTTTGAATGGTGATTGAATCGACCATAAACTGGAATCTTTGGGTTACGTAAAGTAAAGCAATTTAATTTCAATTTCATTATTATAATATCATAATAAATTAAATTTATATAAAAATTTTATTATTAGAAATATAAAAATGTATTTTTAAAACTAAATCAATTATCAATTTATTTTAATACATAATATTATTTAATTTTTATTTATAATATTTTTTCTGATCTATCTTTGTTTTTTTTCGAATAGTTGGATGTCAAAAGTTATCCAACGAAGATGGCTTATTCATGGCTGACTTAGGTGTACGACTGTTTTAGCAAATCACTTCCCTGGGTGGGGCATATCCTTAATTCTATTGCCCTTAAGCAATTCATTCAAGAGAAAAAAAAAAAAATCATTTGCTTCATTCAATGTAATCGAACTATGACTCAAAATTTATGATAATATATGAATGTTTGAACTTTATAATATTTTGTCGAATTTATTTTCATATACTCTTTTTTCTTCTTTTAAAAGTAAAATAACTTTTACTTACTGCAAAATTAAGTTGTATAATTCATATAATACATTGAAATGCATATATTTTAATAAATAAGATCACACAAGATGGCAAATTAGTATATTTGACTTTTGCAGGAGGCTATGGACTTGATTCCCACTTCTTTATTAACCTTCGTCGATGCTAAAATTAAAAAAAAAAAAAAAAAAGATGACTATGTGTATTCAATTCATTTGAATCTTAATTTTGCATATATGCAAAAAGGTTTTAATTAGTACTCTGAGATATTAAGGTTGGGAGCAATTATTAACGGAACAAACGGGGCGGCTCCGGGACACGCAGATACAAGAGGCAACCTAACCATCCGGAGTTCATCTAACAATCAGTTAGTATATTTAGAATATTTAATTTGATTTAGTAATTAGTATTTAAATAAAATTTTAAATTTAAATTTTATATATAATACAAATAGATATTGTTAAAGTTTTGTTTTTTAAATACCTAATTTGACTCGAATCGGATTTAATCGTATCTAACGTAATTATCAAATATTGATAAATTTATATAAATTTAATTTCTTTTATCATTTCTCACGCTCTTTAAAGTTCTCCCCTTTTTTTTTCTCTTATCTTTTATTTATCTTTCTTAAACCTATTGCCAACTAAATGCAACTTTTTAAAAAGTAATAAAATTAAATCGAAAATAAAAGTACCACAATACTAATAATTTGTAGGTTGGTTGGACAATATTGCAATAGAGGCAAATTCCTTTTTTTTTTTTTTTATATCGGTATATTTATTCTCTGTATGCACATATAGAAGTGTGTAAATTAAAATATTGAAATTTTCATATAAATATCTTAATATGTAGGTATCCAAAAATCAATCGAACTGTAAAATCTCTCGATCAAAATTCTTGGTCGAGATAATGATCATAAAAACAAACTACCATCACAGATCCACGTCTCAACCCAAAATCCGATAAATCGTAATGATAGAGAAAATTTTATGATCGAAATTTTCTCGTAACCCTTTATATTTTTCTCTTTAGAAAATCATCTCATTCTCAATCTCATTACTATACCTGTAACGTGTAGAGAATTTTTCTATATTCTCTTAAACTCTCAAAATTATAAAAGATTAACTCACATAGGTTTTTTTCTTTTTGTACCTTGACTTGACCACCACCCAGTATTTAGAATTTCGTTCCGATTAATTTGGATCGATCGTTGTAGGACTCGACTGGGGGTAGATCTCCCAACATTATTTTTTCCTTACCTAGGGAGAATCGAACTCTCGATCTTGTTAAGAGACGAAAGTACCCAGCTATTTACGTCAACAAATGTTAATAATTCACGGTCACTTCTTAGAGAGACAGAGAGATTATTTAACGAGATGATAATGGGTATCATAATTTAAATTTTAAATTAACTTTAATCTATAGTAAGGTGTCCTTACGCGGGCATATTTAGCGACAGACATAAAGCAAATTCCTTTTTGCATGGTTAGGTCACGTAGTGTAGAGATATACGAGGAAGACATGAACCATACAATAAAAATATATAAGGTATTGATCAGCTATTTACAACTGCATCCTGGTCTTCCCTTCCACACCCACAAAAGTCGATAGAATTTTTATGATTCTCTTTTCACCAATTTTCATAATGGAGACTTTTTGTTTATTAAAAACTATTCTTTGGATTCATAGGAATTATTATTATTATTATTATTTTTTGGGTTGGCGGTGGCGTGTAATAAAATCAAACATTTTTTTCGTTTTCTCATTGTTTCGATCAAGCTGTCCATTTTTCAATTTATTTTGAATTTTATGCTCAAATTGATTTATAAAGGTTTTGCATGAATTGTTGCTAATATCCTTTGTAACTAATCTCAAGACCATTTAGATCAATTTGGAGAAAATTCGGACACAAAAGCTTCCTCTGACTTCTCTAAACTAAACTCATTGATATTAATGACTATTTTAGTATTACAGATATCAAATGAGTATTATTATATATGGTAATTCAATTTAGTATATTTTGAAATTTTAATCTTTTTTTTTTAATATGAATAATCAAATAAAATTGAATTTAATTATTAATTATTAATTATTTTTTAATATTTTTAATAATTGTGAAAATATATATCCAAAGAGTTACAAATAAGATAAGCTTCTTCTATTCTCACATTCTTTAATTTAGTATTTCAGACAAAATTTGGCTAAGGCGTAAATCAACTTGCTGGGGCAAATTAATTGAGTGCACCTTAACCCGCAACTTATCTGCCGTCGACGGTGAAAAATGTCCGCTGAGAAGATTACTATAAAATTATTCTCATCGGACAGCCAAAATTAGATCTAAAATTTGAGAATGAGAAGTCTTCTAAACAAGTGTGATTTCGAATATCCCAAAAAAAAAAAAAAAAGTCTCCCTTCCCATGCGCGCTTATCTTTATAAATAAGTTTCTTTTCAAACTTCAACTAACACGTACTCTCTCTGTTTTGCGCATCCTCACTCGCCGGAAACTTTCCGTCAGTGATCAGATTTTCCTGTTCAAATGGCGGCTTTATCCGGAGCTGCAGATGATTTGGCTCGGTCGATAAGCCTAAGCCGGGGTTCGAGCAGCAGTCGGAGCTGGCTGCAAGCCTCGAGTTTCCGAGAAGCGTGGAATTCGGAGCCCGACGTGTTCAGCCGGAACCGAAGAATGATGGCGGAGGACGACGAAGAAGAGCTCAAGTGGGTGGCGATCGAGCGGTTACCTACGTACGATCGACTAAGGAAAGGGATGTTAACGCGGGTTATGAGTAATGGTAGAATTGTGCAAAATGAGGTTGATGTTACTAATTTAAGAAGTCAGGATAAGAAGCTTCTGATGGAAAATATTTTAAATGTTGCTGAAGAAGATAATGAGAAGTTCCTTCTTAGACTCCGAAATCGGATTGACAGGTCTCTTTCTCTTCTCTCTCTTTCTCCGAGAATTATTCAGTTCTTCTTTTTTTCTTCTTGATTTGGTTTCCTGTGAATGTCACAAGGGTTGGAATTGAGATTCCGAAGATTGAAGTCAAATTTCAGAATTTGTCAGTTGAAGGAGATGTCTATGTTGGGAGCAGAGCACTTCCAACCCTCTGGAATTCCACTATTAATACCATAGAGGTAAAATTTATTCAATTAGTATTAGAATTTTAAATCCAGTAATTTCATGGAATTGGAAATCTTAATTTGGGATTTTGGAGTAAAACGAACAGGGATTTCTAGGAATGATTGGGCTGTCTCCCTCCAAGAAAAGGGTTGTCAAAATACTTCAAGATGTTAGTGGCATCGTAAAACCATCAAGGTTCGTTCTTCAATTTTCTTTTAAAATTCAAATATTTAATCTTATTTTACTTTAAGTAAAATGAAGCAGCCTTAATATCTTCCCCTACATTTATTTTAATTTCTTAGGATGATTCTACTTCTTGGACCTCCTGCATCCGGAAAAACAACATTTCTTAAGGCACTTGCAGGAAAACTTGACAAAGATTTAAGGGTTAGTCATCAATTGTTTTTTTTTTTTTAAAAAAAATTTTTTGAAGACCCTCGGGTGAAAAATTTTTATGATTTATGTGGCATGGTAAAACATTGGACTGGAGTTTACACGATTATTCGATGCACAGGTTGATGGGAAAGTCACATACTGTGGATATGAACTTAAGGAATTTGTTCCTCAAAGAACCTGTGCTTATATAAGCCAGCAAGATCTTCACTACGGCGAGATGACAGTTCGAGAGACTCTAGATTTCTCTGGACGTTGCTTGGGAGTTGGAACTAGGTATGAGATGTTGGCAGAGTTGTCTAGGAGAGAGAAAGAGACTGGAATCAAACCTGATCCTGAGATCGACGCATTCATGAAAGCAACAGCTGTTGCAGGACAGGAAACAAGTCTAGTCACTGAATACGTTCTCAAGGTTTGTAGATTCCTAATCTTTACTGTTTCATTCATGTTCTTCTATCTATTTGACTGATCAATTAAGATTCATGATTGAGGAAAAAGGTAAACAAAACTTTAAATTCTATTACAGATACTTGGATTGGATATCTGTGCTGACGTTCTGGTGGGGAATGAGATGAGAAGAGGGATCTCTGGCGGACAGAAGAAGCGCGTGACCACAGGTACGTGGGAACTCACCAAACTGGGATCTGCAGCAATTTCTACCATAGTTTGATTTAAATTTTGGTTTTGAATTGCAGGAGAGATGTTGGTTGGACCAGCAAAAGCACTATTTATGGATGAGATATCAACTGGGTTAGACAGTGCCACTACTTTTCAGATAGTCAAGTTCATGAGACAAATGGTTCATATAATGGATGTGACCATGGTCATTTCTCTACTGCAGCCTGCACCCGAAACATTTGATCTTTTTGATGATATTATATTGCTATCTGAGGGTCAGATTGTGTACGAGGGTCCACGTGAGAATGTCCTTGAGTTCTTTGAATACATGGGATTCAAATGTCCCGAAAGGAAAAGTGTTGCAGACTTTCTTCAAGAGGTGACATCAAAGAAGGACCAGGAGCAATACTGGTTCAAAGAGAACGAGCCTTATAGTTACATATCGGTCCCACAGTTTGTGGAAGCTTTCAATTATTTTCACATTGGCCAGCAGCTCTCATTAGACTTGAGATTTCGATATGACAGAAACACAGTTCATCCGGCTGCTTTAGTAACTAAAAAGTATGGAATTTCCAATTGGGAACTATTTAGAGCATGTTTTGCAAGAGAATTGTTACTGATGAAGCGGAGCGCTTTTGTGTACATTTTTAAGACTACCCAGATAACGGTCATGGCTACAATTGCCTCAACCGTTTTTCTGAGAACCCAAATGAAGTCCGGACATTTAGAAGATGGAGCAAAATTTTGGGGAGCACTTTTTTTTACTCTGATCAATGTGATGTTCAATGGGACGGCAGAGCTTGCCATGACACTTTTGAGGCTTCCTGTGTTCTTCAAGCAGCGGGATTTTTTGTTCTACCCTGCATGGGCTTATGGATTGCCAATTTGGGTGCTAAGAATTCCCATTTCATTTTTGGAATCGGGAATTTGGATCATTTTAGCCTATTATACTATTGGTTTTGCACCCGCAGCCAGTCGGTATGTACCATGATTTTGATTTTTGTCTAGAGATTGGATTGATCTTTGTCCCACGGACATAGGTTTATATTTGAGAACAACGTTTTCAGGTTTTTCCGTCAGTTTCTAGCCCTATTTGGTGTGCATCAGGTGGCCCTCTCGCTGTTCCGATTCATTTCAGCAGTTGCAAGAGCACCAATTTTAGCACAACCTCTCGGTAGCTTCACCTTGCTGTTGGTTTTTGTGCTCGGAGGTTTCATTGTCTCAAAAGGTCAGGATTCAAAATGTTGTTTTGACATTAAAAATTCCATAAACCCAAGAATATGGCTCACCATAATTTGTGCCCTTCCTACTTTTAAGATGACATTAAACCATGGATGATATGGGGCTACTATGTTTCTCCAATGATGTACGGACAAAATGCCATTGCCATCAACGAGTTTCTGGATAAGAGATGGAGCACTGTAAGGCATCATTAAATAAAAAAAGAAGCGATTATACTAAAGGTTGTGAATTTTCTAAGTTTTGGTTGTTCTGTTGAATTGGTACAGCCGGTGACAAATTCATCACAGTCCACAGTTGGGAAGACCCTTCTCAAAGAAAGAGGCCTCTTTGTGGACGAGTACTGGTACTGGATTTGCATTGGTGCACTCGCGGGGTTTTCTCTGCTCTTCAATGTTCTTTTTGTTTTAGCGCTGACATTCTTAAATCGTGAGTCCTATTCTATTATGTATCTATGCCACTCTAACTATGCTACTGTGAGTAATATCTCTAACTTATCATTTATTTATCTTTTTCATAACAATGCACCAGCTCTGGGTGATTCTAAAGCTGTAATCTTGAAGGACAACTCTGAAGATAAGCCCAAATCTCGATTACCATCCAGTGCTGGAGGTCGGTGTTTTTTCCATGCTTTTGCCTAGACCTGTTTTTGCATTATCTTGTTCTTTGGTGATCTAGGATAAACTAGCTACAAAGTTATTGTTGTTCTCTTTATCATTTGATGATGCATTACCAATGTGAAGGTATCGATATGACTGTCAGAAATGCTCAGAAGAGCACCAGCTCAACTACAAATGCTGTAGACAACGTGGCCAAAAGGGGAATGGTTTTGCCCTTTAAGCCTCTTTCACTGGCATTCAACCATGTGAACTACTATGTGGATATGCCTGCGGTAAGTAATTTCCTGAGGCTTAAATCGACACTTGTCTTCAACTCGGCATGATCTTTGAAATACTTGAACTTTGATTTTACCATCAGGAAATGAAGAATCAGGGAATTGAAGAGAATCGGCTGCAACTATTGCGAGATGTTAGTGGGGCATTCAGGCCAGGTATATTGACAGCACTGGTGGGTGTTAGCGGTGCGGGGAAGACCACCCTTATGGATGTCTTAGCTGGAAGAAAGACCGGTGGTTACATTGAAGGAACTATTAGCATTTCTGGTTATCCAAAGAATCAAACAACCTTTGCTCGGGTCAGTGGTTATTGCGAGCAGACCGATATCCATTCCCCACGTGTCACTGTTTATGAATCTCTTCTGTACTCTGCCTGGCTACGTCTGGCATCAGACGTGAACAAGAAAACAAGGATAGTAAGTTATTCACTCCTTGATAGTTTCACAATTCTGAGAAATTTCCATGGTTCAATGTTCTTTGTTCCTCTCTTTTTCTGCAGATGTTTGTCGATGAAATCATGGACCTGATTGAGCTTAAGCCTCTGAGAAATGCTCTAGTTGGATTGCCAGGAGTGGATGGCCTTTCAACTGAGCAGAGAAAGCGACTTACAATAGCTGTTGAGTTGGTCGCAAATCCCTCCATTATCTTTATGGATGAGCCAACATCAGGCCTTGATGCTAGAGCTGCTGCGATGGTCATGCGAACTGTGAGAAACACTGTTGATACCGGAAGAACTGTTGTCTGCACAATTCATCAACCAAGTATTGACATATTTGAAGCCTTTGACGAGGTATAACCCAGGTTCTGCTTTCTTAAACATAAATTTGTCTGTTTTGTTTACTCGATCTGAAACGGTAACTTCTGTTGCAGTTGCTGTTGATGAAGAGAGGAGGGCAAGTGATTTATGCTGGACCATTAGGTGTCCACTCTTACAAGCTTGTTGAGTATTTCGAGGTGAGTTTGTGTTGCTTCTTAGTCCCGACCTAATTGCCAATCAAAAGATAATGTGAGGTAATTTCTGACACTGTAATTACATAGAAACATCAGTTTGGTTCAGATAATTTCCTGGCATTTGGTAATGGTAGGATTAAAATCTCTGAAGTCTAAGCCCAAACTGATATAAGAAATCTATTGCAGGCTATTCCAGGTGTCGTCAAGATTAAAGATGGTTATAATCCTGCTACATGGATGTTGGAAGTTAGTTCACCTCAAGTGGAGGCCCAACTTGATATCGATCTTGCAGAAATTTATGCCAATTCCTCCCTCTATCAGTAAGCGAACTTTGCATCAATTTCATCAATTTTGTGGGTATTTGTGCAAGTCTTGCCCCCTTTATCCTCTTCTTGTTCTTCAGGAGAAACCAGGAGCTTATTAAAGAGCACAGTTGTCCCCAACCAGGTTCCCAGGATCTTTACTTCCCAACCCAATACTCTCAATCCTTTGTAACTCAGTGTAAGGCTTGCTTCTGGAAGCAACACTGGTCATACTGGAGAAATCCTCAGCACAATGCTATCAGATTTTTGATGACCACTATCATAGGCATTATGTTTGGTGTTATCTTTTGGGGCAAGGGAGATCAAATGTGAGTCTTCAGCAAGTCAAACGAATTCAAAAAATTTACGACCTTACCTGGATTTCTGAGTACCAAGTTTGAATGTGCAGTTGCTAATTAATTTTGTCTACAGACGCAAGCAACAAGACCTCATGAATCTTCTGGGAGCTACTTATTCTGCTGTGCTTTTCCTTGGAGCCGCCAATGCTTCTGCGGTGCTAGCCACTGTAGCAGTTGAGAGAACCGTCTTCTACAGAGAAAGAGCAGCAGGAATGTATTCGGAGATGCCATATGCATTTGCTCAGGTAAGTTTCTAGAATTACTCAAGTTTACACTGAACATCTATTGATCCATTAAAACTAGATACAATTTTTTTTTTTTTTTTCTGCAGGTGGCAATTGAGACAATTTATGTTGCAATTCAGACATTTGTGTATTCACTTCTACTTTACTCCATGATTGGATACGATTGGACAGTAACCAAGTTCTTGTATTTCTACTACTTCATATTCATGTGCTTCACATACTGCTCAATGTATGGAATGATGGTTGTGGCGCTGACACCAGGCCATCGGATTGCTGCTATTGTCATGTCTTTCTTCTTGAGCTTCTGGAACTTGTTCTCTGGTTTCCTCATCCCCAGACCCGTATGTCATCTCAAGCTTCATCAGTTGGTCATAATATAACATAAATATATGACAAATTCATTCAGTTTTTATTATTGCTTCATGTGCAATTTTGCAGATGATCCCTGTTTGGTGGAGGTGGTATTACTGGGCTTCCCCAGTTGCGTGGACAATATATGGTATTTTCACATCTCAAATAGGTGACAAAAAGACTGACCTCGAGATTCCAGGCATGTCGTCAAAAATTCAAGTAGATGAGTTCCTAAAAAATAACCTTGGTTTTGATTATGATTTCCTCATCCCAGTCGTGATTGCTCATCTTGGTTGGGTGCTTCTCTTCTTCTTTGTCTTTGCTTATGGCATCAAATTCCTCAACTTCCAAAGGAGATGAGACCCCTCAACTTTCACGTGTGGGCTTTCATACATAGGACAGATGGGGAATGTATAGATAGTTAATCTTGTTGCCCTTTTCTCTCCTCTCCCTCTCTTCTTCTTTTCAAATCTTATCCTCTCTCTCTCTCTCTCTGTAGTTTTGCTTGGTTTGGTTTTTCTTTTGTATCAGACAGTATTTTTATTCTTTCTGTTCTCGATTGAGCTATACTCCTGTTCGATAGATAGAAAGCTCTTTAACAATATGAATGCTGTAATTTTCTACACTTGTGTTCCTCCGAATCAAACCCTCATTGAATTCGGTCAAGTTCTGACAAACTGGTTACTTTAGAGACTCCGAAAAGCCCTTAGGATTAGAGTTTGATGGTTCTTGAATCTGGGGATTTTCCTCTCTGAATCTTGTATCCTTCATTGCTCTCTTCGGTTGCGAAATCGATCAAAAAGTTGGAATCTGAAGACAACAGATGATTAAAACCCTAGCCCGGTGGACATTACTGATCATAAAAAAGCCCTAACTCTGATGTGGGAGTAGATTCAACAGAATGAAAAGATGTAAAAAAAAGGCCTAAATCTGTGCAACGTTCAACTATGTCAGGGGATAGTCACGGGAAGCAATAACACAAGTCAACAGTATATATGTTGGTGTTGTTAAGGGACGAATCTAGAGAGAAAAAAGAAACAGAGAAAGTGCAGAGAGAGAGAGAGAGAGAGAGAGAGAGAGAGAGAGACGAATCCATGAATCTTGTGAGAACTTGATGGTTCTTGAATCCGGGGGTTTTCCTCTCTGAATCTTGCATCATTCATTGCTATCCTCAGTTGAGAAATCGATCAAAAAGTTGGAATCTGAAGACAATAGAGATTAAAACCCTAGCTCAGTGGACATTTCTGATTATAAAAAAAAAAACCCCTTACTCTGACGTGGAAGTAGATTCAAGAGAATGAAAAGATGTAAAAAAGCCCTAAGCATGTGCAATGTTCAACTATGTCTGGGGATAGTAACGGGAAGCAACAACAGAGGACAACAGTATATATATATATTGGTGTTGTTAAGGGACGAATCTCGAGAGAAAAGAAACAGAGAAAGTGCAGAGAGAGAGAGAGAGAGACGAATCCATGAATCTTGTGAGAACTTGATGGTTCTTGAATCTGGGGGGTTTTCCCCGTGAATCTTGTATCATTCATTGCTCTCTTCGGTTGAGAAATCGATCAAAAAGTTGGAATCTGAAGACAATAGACGATTAAAACCCTAGCCCAGTAGACATTATTGAGAAGACCCTAACTCCGATATGGGAGTAGATTCAACAGAATGAAAAGATGTAAAAAGCCCTAAATCTGTGCAACGTTCAACTATGTCAGGGGAGAGTCACGGGAAGCAATAACAGAAGACAACAGTATATATATAGGTGTTGTTAAGGGACGAATCTAGAGAGAGAAAAGAAACAGAGATAGTGGAGAGAGAGAGAGGCGAATCCATGAATCTTGTGAGAACTTGATGGTTCTTGAATCTGAGGGTTGTCCTCTCTGAATCTTGTATCATTCATTGCTCTCTTCGGTTGAGAAATCGATCAAAAAGTTGGAATCTAAAGACAATAGACGATTAAAACCCTAGCCAAGTGGACATTACTGATCATAAAAAGACCCTAGCTCTGATGTGGGAGTAGATTCAACAGAATGAAAAGATGAAAAAAATCCCTAAATCTGTGCCAGGTTCAACTATGTCAGGGGAGAGTCACGGGAAAAAAAAACTTAAGACAACAGTATACATACAATGGTGTTGTTAAGTGACGAATCTAGAGAGAGAAAGGAAACAGAGAGAGAGAGAGAGAGAGAGAGAGATGGAGAGAGAGGGGAAGACGGTTTCCAGATACGGAAGCTGTAGAACGAGGATACCTCTTCCTTTAAATGGGTTTGTTTTGTCCCGCATGCCATGGGCTCTTACATTTGGGTCATGCCATGGCCCATCGGTCGGTTTGGAATTTTGGTTTTTTTTTTTTTTTTTTTTTTTGAAAATTATTACTCAATTTATATGCAAACTTTACAAACAACGAAGCACAATCCCATTTAAAAAATAAAAATCTTTTTATTACTGGAAAAATATTTTTATTTTTATTTTTATGAGGGTTTTTCTTTTTAAAATTTCAGATAAAAACTTTTTATTTGATTTTTACAATTTTATCCATATATATATATATATATATATATATTTTTTTTTTTTCTTAATAAGGTGAATAAAGTATATAATTTGATCGGATTGATATACAAACTTGTTTTTCTTTTTTGGGCTCCAACTTGTGCTAACAATAGTTTTTTAACTGCTTATTAAAAGAAAATTAATAATAGTAAATTTGAAAAAAAAATATATATATAAAGATTCAATGAAACCCTTTGTGTATATTAACTTTATAAAACAGGGAAAATCACTAAATATATGTTAAAATAATTCCAAGTTACCATTTTGTCAACTTTTTATATACTTAAAAAAAAATCAATTTTTTCTAGGTTTAAGATTTCTTTAAGAAAAAAATTTCATTTCTATCATACAAAGTTTTACGTGCACAATATAAGATCTTCAAACCGTGATTATTAAATCCGATTCGTATATTGATCCGTATGTTTTAAAATTTATGATTTAACTGGTTAAATTTTCGAATCACTAAATTAACTGTTGATTTTTTTTATTATTTTAAAATATAAAAAATATATAATTATATTTTTTATAATAGGAAATATCAATTATAATATTTATGAAACATAATATATCCAAATAATAAAAATTAATATCTCATAAAATGAAGATTATGTAAATGTGAACATTATCCCAGGACAGGACAGGGAGCAATCTTCTAAAATTTTAAGTCTGCAAAAATTTATTTGCGTCCGTTGTCGCCTTTCAAAGTCAAACAGTAAAATTCTTGTTCAACTTAGCAAAAAAATAAAAAAAAATAAAAAAAATTGAGCTTAAAGTTAAAGGAACTTGAAAACGCGTGGTGGAGATAAGGTCTCTCTGTTTTTTTTTTTAATAGAAGGTAAGGTCTCCTCTCCCTCTCTCTCTCTCTCTCTCTTTCTCTCTCTCTCATCTCCTTTACCTTTTGGATTGTCGCTCTTCTCGCTCCGAGAAGTTCTCCCAGAAGCGGAATCCCCCATATGTGGACCTCCTCCGGCTCCCACGGAGGAGCTTCTTTCATGGTTTCTTCTTCTTTGAGGTTCCTCTGTCGTCGGTGCTGCCTTCTTTCGGAGAGAGAAGCCAACTGAGGTGATTTTTTTTTCATATTTTCAATTTTATCCCTAAATTAAAATTTTTTTAAAATTTAAAATGGGTTTAAAAAAGGATTATGATCTTGATATTGTATTACAAAAGGATTTCTTTTTTTTTTTTACAAGAATTTGAAATTGGATCGATAATGGAGTTTGTACCACTGGCTGTCCCTCGAGGACATTACAAAAGGATTTCCATACTCAAACAATAAGATTGGGCTTCGCGGGATTTCCATACTCAAACAATAAGATTGGGCTTCGCGGCTTACCCTAAGAATGTGATCTTTTTTTTTTTTTTTTCTTTTAAACCTTAAACGAGACCCGCAACCGCGTGTCACACGGTTTAGCGGTTAACCCGCATCGACCCGCGGGTTTTACCGGGTCAGGTGCATGGCGCGGTCCATCTAGTGAACCGACCCGTTTACAGAACGGGTTGACCCGGTCCACGGGCGGGTCGGTCCGGGTTTTTATAACCATGCTTCAAACATGATAACCTTCATTCTCAAAAAATAAAAAATAATAATAACGTTCAAAACTTAATTTACTATAGTTTGCAAAGATTTGTTTCCTTATTATTATTATTATTTTTATAAGGATTGGGAAAGGATGTAATTACTAAATAATCGAAATTTCCACTTCACCCTCTTCGCCCCTTTATTTCCCCAGGCATCGCATGTGACAGATGACCAATCAACATAAAATTAATAGCAACTTTTTTTCCCCAAAAAATTGTATGTTATGAAGTGGATTAACAAGACATTGTTATTTGGATTAACTCTGCTTTACATCGGTTTGTTGGAGAGAGAGGGAGGAAGAGGATGAATTTATGTGTTCTAAACCGGGTGAGTGGAAAGATGATTGATCCCATGAACTCCGTTTTAAATTTAAGAATGAATTATGATTAATGGGTAGCTTTTACCATCTCTATGCATCATGCCGCAGGAAGGGCATGCGTTCCCAAACAGTCCACTAAAAAAACACAAAGGAAAAACTTTAAAAGTTAAAACATAATTAAACGAAAATGGCGTGTAATGGTATGGGATGTTAGATCTTTTAGTTAAGTTTTAGGTCTAAAAATTAAAAATAAAAAAGATTATATTAAGATAGTCATTCATAAATAGGGTCATAGTAATTATTCGAATTGGATTAACCGGATTATAATTTTGGATACGAATGATAAAAAATAATTAAAAGAAAAGAGATAAATATGAAAAAGAAGGATATGGGCTTCTGAGCCCATAAGGAAGAGATCAGGTTTCGATCATTTTTCATGAACTGGGCAGAACCTGGCACTCTGTTTCAACTACTGGACTGGATCAAATAAGAGCTCTTCGGAGTTGTACTCTTAAGATCCTCCTGTGCTGCTTTGGGCTACCTAAGCACAATTTTTTTTTTTTTTTTTTTTGGTCCCTACTACCTAAGCGCATGCAAACTCCCATGTGATGCTCCTTTCTTTTTCTTTTCTTTTTTTTTTTTTGTGGCCCTGGTAATGTATTGAGCTCGTAGTGTTTCCCCCAGTTGGGGGTGGCGTTTGACTCAGAATGATCAAGCATTATAGTGTTAGGTCATGAAGAGAAAATACCTGAACGGGGAGAGCTTCTTGGAGCACAGGGGGACATGTTAGGCTCTCATACTTGGAGGGGCATCCTTAAGTGCAGAGGGTGCATTAAGATGGGGGCTATGTGGAGGGTGGGGAATGGTAGAAGTGTAAACTTTTGGAAAGACAGTTGGGTGGGGAAGGAAAACCTTAGAGATCATGCTATTATTCCTCTAGACAGGAACCATCAAAATCTAACTGTCAGCCACTTCATAAATAGGGAGGGTCAGTGGAGGATTGAGGAGTTGAGGGCTATGGTTAGTGAAGAAAAAGTGCAGGAAGTAAGAGGGCTTGCTCTTCCCAGGAGAGGAGGGACTGAGGTCTTGTTGGGGTGGGCTGAAACCAAGGATGGTATCTTCTTAGCCTCTAGTGCTTACAAGATGCTTCTGGAGTCCAATCTTTCTCAGCAGCATTTCAGTGGGAACTGGAAGTGGCTTTGGAGGACTAGTTATCCCGAGAAAGTTAAGTTCTTCATCTTGTTAGCCATGATTGAAAAAATCATAACAAATGTGGAGAGGAAGAGGAGAAGATTCACGAATGATGATAGGTGTGAAATCTGCAAAGAAAGTGCGGAATCGGTTCTGCATGTCCTGAGGGACTGCAAGGAGGCGAGAGATATATGGAATGGGGTTTGTCCTGATATCAGCGCAGGCTAGGTGATTTCTGGACCAGGAACTCAGCTGATTGGACTAAGAAAGGTACGCAGAGAGGTTTCAATCCTGAGATGCTTCAGGAAAGTAGCTTATTTGCTGCGACTATATGGTGTATTTGGAAGAGAAGGTGTAAAGTGGTTATGAATAGCGAAGTAACTCCCACGAAGAGCACGACGAAACTGACTACTAAAATCATCCTGGTGTGACAAGAGACTCAAGCGACAGTGAAACACCAGAAGCTATCCTACAAGTCAAATACTAAATGGAATTGGCTAGAGAGTGGGAACTTTAAATTAAATACAGACGGGGCAGTAGATACAGTTTGTGGAAGGGTTGGTGGCGGTGGCATCATCCGAAATGAGGAGGGTAATTGGATTGTAGGCTTCACTATGAATATAGGCAAAGTAGATGCCACTTTTGCGGAAATTTGGGCTTTAAGAGAAGGTCCAGAGATAGCTAAAAATAGAGGCTTTGTTGGGGTAGAAGTTGTAGTCGACTGCCTGGAGATATCTCACTTATTGAAAAAAGATAACTGTTCTACTCACCCCCTTTGTCATGCTCTAATGGACTGCAAAATGCTTATGAGAGACCTGAAGACTACTGACGTCAAGCATATCTATAGAGAAGCAGACATGTGCGCCGATCACCTTGTGGGTCTGGGAAAGAACAATGCTCAACGTCTGTCCTTATTAGAGACCCCTCCCAGATCTCTTCACTCTCTTTTAAAGAATGACTTAGCTAGCGAGGAAGACAGAAGAATCATTAGTGTTAGGCCTGTGTCTTTAGATTAGTCTGTCTGGTCTGGCCCTTGGGCTTGCTGGGCTTATGTTTGGGTTGGTCTGTTTCTCTTCTCCCAAAAAAAGAAAGTGTTTGCCCCAGTTGGAACATAGTCACTTCGTTTCCGATCAACTCTGGTAGCGAAGCGAAAATCTTATATCTATTTATTAATCTGGGCAATTATTTCCATTGCACTAGTACTCTTCTCAGGCAAAGCTGTTATGTACTAAACCTCTTCTTTCAAGAACAGAATGTGGGCGGCAGGAGAGTTTTTTTTTTTTTGGGGGGGGGGGTGGGTTGGTTTGTTCTCCCATAGAGAGAGGTTTGGCGAGGGGTCCTTTTTTTTCCGGAATAAGACTTTTTGGTTTTAACCACGGGATCACCTATAGTAGGATGAAGATTGAGTTTTGAGTTGCAAATTGTCAAGCCGTTGACGAACCGACCAAAGTTTCCATCCAAGAATTTGATCCTTGTTGAATTGCCTAGGATTAGGCTCCCTGTCTAAAGATTAGTAAATGTCATATCAAGGTCATCATTTTCGTTTAGGCTTATTAATGGGCATAAAGAATTCTGGTACTTCAGATGAAACCTACTTTTTCACATTGTCCAAGTGTGGTCATAAAACTAGAAAGCTCCAAAAGAAATAACGCATAAGAATTCAAAAGAAGCTTCTTCCTATCTAGTTCCATCTCCCCACCAAACATTCACTTTACCATATCAAAAAAAAAAAATAATTCATCAAAGTTGCATGTGGCATCCACTTGTTACTCAAATTTTCTTATACATAGTTTGTTGTGTGACAAAATGACCCCTACCATTTTGGCCCTCGTAGTGCTTTTTGCTATATATACCCTCGGATAGACATTTGGGTTGAGTGGTAGGGGATTACTTTCCTCCCTTGTTTAGGAGTTCAAGTCCCATAAGCCCCCTTCTTGCTTTATGCAGCAGAATAAATAAATAAAAGGTTACTAATTCATTGTATTATTTGAGTTGTGCCTTTGAAGATCATTCTTCTCTTAGAAGCTTCTCAACATTCATAAATTAATGCTGTGAATGGACCCAGGATTTAGGTAATCCGTTCCACCAGAATATATTCCTCCAGAGGGCCTGTGAGAACTTCCGTCCTTCTTGAATACAAGAAGAATCAAAAAGACCAAACAGGGTTTTAAGTCTGAGGTCTTTACAGTCCAACATATCTTTTGGGATATATCCTTCCTACATTAGAAGATGTTCTTGGAGTGTAGGAAAAAAAACAGTGAAATATATTTGTAAAATGAATCAAAAGGTCCAACCAAGTACAACCATGATGATTTTTATCGGGCACAATAGAGATCCCTGCTGCATCTTGTTTACTAAGAATGTCTTAGTGCAAAGAATCGATGCTCGTGCTCAATTTCTCGCTTTCACTGACCAGCTGCATATTGATTAGGAGTAACGGACAAGAAATGTTGAAGGGGGTGTTAGACATTAGATTTTGCCACAGTTTTTACTAATTTGATTGCAAATTCAATGGTCATGGAGTTCAATAATTAACCTCCACTAACTCCTTAATTAGTTGAGCCTTTTCTTGGTTCTTCCCATTAAAAGCTTCAACAGCTTCCTTGTATTCATTTTGGCCAAAAGAAGGGTTGTTTCCACAGATATAAACCTCTCTGCCATGATCCTAGCATTTAGGACTAGGTGCTTTTTCCCCCCTATTGGGTAGGGGGGGGTTGATCCTTTTGTGTCAAACGCAGTGTAGATTTAATAAACCACTCTGAATTCTGTGGGCAGTTAAGTTCACCACCTTACTCAGAAGCTGCATGAAATGGTGAATAAATAACATAGGCTTAAAATGGTAATGGGCCACCTTCCTCTAGCAACTGATTCCCAGTGGCTTTAAGTCTCGTTTGACCGTGTCAATCTTCTTACATGTCAGTGCTATTTCCTTCTTCATAGGATCTGTCAAAGCTTCAAGCTCCTAATAGTTGTTGAATTTTAATTTCAATGAGAGAACACCTCGTTGTCTGAGTAGTGCTTTGATGGATAAAGCAACTGAATATATAAACTGAAGTATGCCTGATTTCTATTCCATAAGTCTCTTAAATTTGGAAAATGTGATAGATATAGTATTTTTTTAGTCTTATTGTTAACTGTTAATGGCTTAATGATGAACGAAATTTTGCATGACATAGAATAATATGGATGTGGTATGAAGTTATTTTTAAAACATTTTTACTTTACTCCTCGGATCTCAGCCAAAGTGGTGAACATACTTGGCCCAAAGCGTCACCACATATATATAGCTTGCATGTGTGTCTCGTACCCATTCGAGATGTTAAAATCCTAATTTTTTTGTGAAAGTATCCTGAGATTTCGAGTCTTATAGCGAAGGATTCTTTATGATTTAGAATTCTATTAGTTAGAAAAATTCGGATTGTAATAGAGATTTCTTTTCTTGTCAGTGGTAATTAAAAATTTTCTTCCTAATTATGGGAGATTATTCTCGTGATATAGGGAAAAGTGAATATTACTTCATTAGTCAAATAGTAACACTAAGCACACCAATGACTGGTGGCTCAGTTGACTCGGGGATTGATACCTCTTAATCATGGTTAGGATTTCGATCCTTTATGGGTATGAAAAAGCCAGCGTTGGGAGATCTGTCCCCCTTCGGATCCTACAATGGTCGGTTCATATTAGTTGAAACGAAATTCTGGATACTGGGTGGTGGCTAAGACAATGTATCAAACAAAAAAAAAAAACAAAAACACTGGGCTCCGAAAAGTTGCTGACCCAATCAACCAATCACTTGAGGAGGGTCTAGTCGGTAGATATTGAAAAGATAAGTTATGTTTGCTTTACTGGGAGGTATATGCATATTTTGACCTATTGGGTTGTGGACTCAAAGGATTTCAAATCTTAGTATGATGGCCCTTTAGGTCTTATTCCAGCTTTTTTTTTTATTTTTATACTATACTAATCGATATCTGAAATCATACTCTAACTAATTCAGTTCGGGACTTATAGTGAGTCATTTAAGGGGGTTACCCTCCCAACGTAGTTTTTTTCATGTCTAAGTTACGAGTCGAATTCAGAAATTTGATTAAAAAATCTAATACTACATCCCACTAGATTAACTGTCCATTGATTTTTAGGCCCTATTCCATTATCAGGATAGGAGTGCATTTCTTGCTCCACAAGGCAATTTAAGTTTGAGTAAAATGGAATTCGTGACTTCCATTATTAGTAAAATCACCCGGTGAAAAAAGAGTTTACATAATTCTCATTTAGAAAAAACAAAATAAATAATAATCATAATATAAAATTATTGTTTGTCTCTATATAACCAAGAATGAGATTGAATTTGTTAGTTTCAAATTTTAGATTTTACTCCATTAAAATCTCAATTAATACTATGACCAAATTGTATGATATATGCAAATATAAATGAAGAAAATAAAGAGTATAGATAGCGAGATTAAACCTGATTTATAATGGTTTAGACTTGTATCTACATCTAATTTTCTAACTCAGCAAGTCAGGACCCAACGAAAAATAATTACAAAAACAAGTACAATATTGTAATGTTGGCAATCTGTACATTTTTCCTTTTAAGATGAGTTAATCCAATATTAAACCAATCCAAACTCTCTTACACCTAGTATATCAACTCAAGAGAATACTTCTTACACTCTTTCCAAACTTGTGATACTAAACAAGATCTAAAAAACAAATTACAATAATGGAAAAACACATCAAGTAACAAGAACAAAAAGCAGGTGGTCAGAATACAATAAACGAATGGATGTTTTTGGGTTCAGATATCTCTCAATTTAATGCATGAACAAATTTTACAAAAACTTCTGAATATAGTTTGAATATTGTTGATTGAAATCCATTTCAAAATCTCTTAAAAACTTGTTTTTGTTGTAATCATAAATATCCTTCAAAACATCTTCAAAAGTAGCCTATTCCAGAACTCAAGCATTTTCTAATCCTATTTTTAGCTTTCAGATCTGTTGTTGAAATCTCA